>CM076683.1:97973205-99314872 GCA_038501925.1 Xenopus petersii | reverse complement strand
GGCCAACATTGCACTAAATACACCTAAAAATAAATGAAAAAAAATCAAAGTCATTGATCAGATCCAATTTTATGTTGCCTTCCTATTATGTTTTTACAGGGAAAGAAGTAGTGGGAATTCAACAAATATGTAGTGTGACACAATTCTGGCATAATATTCATCATGCAGACCACCTTCTAATTCATTTCTACAGGTTCTTGCTCGTGGTATCTTGGTGTTTTGTTTCAGTCAAAAGCCAAATATATTTTTCATGTATGTACCGTACATTTCCAAAGCATGATTAATTCCATCCAGCTGTGGGAAATACCTAGGTGTTGTGGGGCTAGCTGGCCACGGCAGGGATAGAAAGAGTGAACTCACAGAGTGTTCAACGGTGCTTCAAACTGTGCTTTCGCTTATTCAGACCTGGGAAAGAAAGACTGTTGTTCTGTTCTGATGATATATGGTTCATTTGGGGTCATTTATTAGAACCCAGGAGTCAGCAATCTGCAAAAATAACTCAACTTCTTTCAGCCTGGTAAAGCAAAATGCTAAATTGATTGGCTGTTAGGAAATGTGGCATTTTAGAATTACATTTTAGAATTACAACTTTGGTCAGCAAAGTTCACCATTTAACCTTTTAGTTCTTATAACCCTTTTATATGATTTGCAAAGATAAGCAGTAGACAAATCACATTCATACAGACTGTGGAATGAACCAGTTGGACCAGGGAAAACCATCTTTTGATTCCCTAACCCCCTGTAAGATTCAGATTGGATTATTCTCTTATACTTTATGTAGATGGGTGCAAGAGGTGGTCACCCTTGTTAGGATAGCAACTAACCAAAGAGCCATCCAATACAAATATTTATCTTGAGTGACTAAACGATAGTTTCAGTCTATTTACATTAGCTGCTCTGTGACTAAAATAACATGGCCGGGAAAGAACTCCAGAGTTGTATATACACAAAAAGATTTCCAGCCTCTCCAGTCTTCTTCTCCCCAGTGGTAGCCTACTTTGTTCTGTCACATATGTGCCATAACCAATGAGCTTTTCCTTTGTCAGAGCATCTGTGCACCAACCACTTGGAGGAATAGCCTTCTATGGGATCCATTATCCAGAACCTGGGCTTTGTCTTTATAAATGATCTCTATTGAATTGAAATCCAAAAAACAAATTATTGGAGGTTTTGGGTCTCCTGGTCTATAGGGCCTAGGAGTTGGCACAAGCACCCAAATGATAATTCAGCACTGATGTAAACATATGAAAACTCAACCTCAATTTCAGCTTTATGATTTGCAACAACCCCTAAGCTTAGTTTCTCATCAACTGCTCAAAGCCCACTGAGCATGTGCAATGTCATTGACACTTTTAACAAAATACAAGATGGAAACTCCAGTGACAACTTTGAAGGACCGAAGCATTACTAATACAGAGATACTGAACCTCTAGAGTGGCTCAATAAGTTCAGCATATAAAATATGGCATTTCTAGCCATATTCATTTTCAGGGTTTAGTTCTCTTTAAATAACAAACCACTTCCGTAAATCCTTCCCAATCCTGACTTAGTTCTATTTTTAAAAAGCAAATTATTAAAGGGATGTTGTAATGGCATAACCACCCCCTTTTATTGAAGTTCAATTTTATTTGTGACATTTAAAGGGGATGTAATATCAAAACATAAAATCCCGATATTAGGTCCTCTAAAAAAACAAACCCCAAAACATATCAAATAATGCCAAATGAGAATAACGCTTGATGAAAGTAGCCACTGTGGAGACACCTTTGTTGATAGGTTCAGGTTTCTACCATGACCTTGGGAAGACCTTTAAAGGAAAACTATACCCCCAAAATGAATACTTAAGCAACAGATAGTTTATATCAAATTGAATGACATATTAAAGAATCTTACCAAACTGGAATATATATTTACATAAATATTGCCCTTTACATCTCTTGCCTTGAACCACCATTTCGTGACTCTATCTGTGCTGCCTCAGAGATCACCTGACCAGAAATACTACAACACTAACTGTAACAGGAAGAAGTGAGGAAGCAAAAGGCAGAACTCTGTCTGTTAATTGGCTCATGTGACCTAACATGTGGTTTGTATGTGTACACAGTGAATCTTATGATCTCAGGGGGCGGCCCTTATTTTTTAAAATGGCAATTTTCTATTTATGATTACCCAATGGCACATACTACTAAAAAAGTATATTATTATGATAATGGTTCATTTACATGAAGCAGGGTTTTACATATGAGCTGTTTTACTCAGTATCTTTTAATTGAGACCTACATTGTTTGGGGGGTATAGTTTTCCTTTAAGTTTTAGTTTCACAAGCGCATTGACAGATGTAAAAACCATACATAAATGCAGTCTGATGCCGTTTGAAAACATGATGAATGAGAATCAGACGCAGGAAAATGCACAGGAATAGACATTACTGTCAGCATTTAATCCTTAAAGGAACAGTAACACCAAAAAATGTAAGTGTTTTAAAGTAATGAAAATATCATGTACTGTTGCCCTGCACTGGTAAAACTGATCTGTTTGCTTCAAAAACACTACTATAGTTCATATAAACAAGCTGCTGTGGAGCAATGGCGGAAATTGAAAAACGGCTATATGACACAGGTTAACTAATGGATAACAGATAACACCATTAGACAGACAAAGCTTATTTGCTGTCTGCTGTGTAACCTGAGCCTTTTCTCATTTGAATGGCTGCCCCCATTGCTACACAGCAGCTTATTTATATAAACTATAGTAGTGTTTCTTAAGCAAACACAGCAGTTTTACCAGTGCAGGGCAACACTGCATTATATTTTCATTACTTTAAAACACTTTTATTTTTGGCGTTACTGTTCCTTTAAATATCATGAGTATGTTGTGAGTGTAATTCTACATATGACTGGTGATTGTTGTGTGTGTGACTGGTGGGTATGTTTGTGGTTAGTGTAAATATATGTATGACTGATGATTTTAAATCTGAATATGGCTGGTGAGTGTGTTTGTGTATTTGAGAAGAAGAAAGCCATAATAATGAGGATCCATAGCTGGTAGCACTTTGCATTGACTATAGAAGGTAAAACCTGGATTTCTTTCATCACTCCTTGTCCTTGGCAACAGCAGTTCACACTCTGAGTGGATCCTCCCTGAGCATACAACTGTTTATGGAATCACATATTTTTACCAACATGCAAACTACTCATCTTGTGCTCTCCTGGTTGAATGTTGCCAGTCTAAAGGCCTGTTTTAGAAATAAATCAGAGCAGTGATGCCAGTTTTCCATGGCTATTTTATGGGGGAAAACATTGCATGTGTAGCCAAGTGCAACAATCTGAAGGAGAAAGAGTTTATTTAGCAATAACGTTACTTCTTAGAGGTGCTGCTTGCTAATGCTTGTCCTGTAGCACAAATGCAAGGTGCAACATGAAATCATGCGCAGAACACTATGGGCCAGATTCAATCCAGTGAGAAAAAGTTATCTCATGGTTTATCACGTTAAACTCATGAACAAGATTCAATTGGAGGAGAAAAAACTTTTCTCCACATTCAGTTCCAGTTTTTTCCCCATAGACGTGGTAAACCGTGTCATAAGTTTTTCTGAATTGAATTGTATCTCAAAATGAATCTTGCCCATGAGTTTTCACATGATAAACCTTTTTCTCACTAAATTGAATCTGGCCCAATGTCTGGGACAAATCCAAGTTAAAGCAGACAGCAGATGAAACAATGGTTTTACAGCATATGCTTTGTTTGGACAAAATTTTTATAAAGCAAAAGTATAATGATGGTACAGTGCCCTCTATACCTTCTGTAATCACTATTCATATGTAATATGTAAGAATTGTGCATGTAATGTTCCTTTCTGCATTGCTGTGGAATATGTTGGCAGACATAAAAAATGTGCACTTTATATAAAGGATAGCAAAAACATGAAAAGTGCTGTTTAAATGTGGTAGCAGTATATATACACCAGCAAACAAATAAATGTGTGAAGTGAAGCTGTAAGAACAGGGTTGTGGTGCAACCGAGTGTGCCTGTAATAGGGATGCACCAAATCCAGGATTCGACCTTTTTAAGCAGGATTCGGATTCAGCCAAATTCTTCTACCTGGCCGAACTGAATCCAGCGGGAGGGAAATTACTTGATTTTTTGTCACAAAACAAGGAAGTAAAAATGTTTTTCGGTATTCGGCCGAATCTTTCGTGAAGGATTCAGGGGTTCGGCCGAATCCAAAATAGTGGATTCAGTGCATCCCTAGCCTGTAACCTTGTGGCAATAGTTTCTTGTTGAGGAAACACCATAACTCCCAGCATTTAAAAAATGGAATTATGGACAATTTTATGGAAATCTATGGAAATTATGGACATTTTTGACCAGAGCAGTTTTATGACCATACCCCCCAATAACCATGTTCATTTTACAAAATTTGGCCGGTTATGCAGTTTGAACACATTCTCAAACACGTAATTAACAGTTCCTACAAACACATATGTAATAGTAAGATTTTTACATACATTACAAATGTACTACTTTTGCTACCATTGACTTTGATGCATCATGTGCAACATGCAGGGCCATGCCATATGTTAAAGAGATTCTGTCATGATTTTTATTTCTTAATTACACTGTTTACATTACACATAATTCACTGAACAATTTAAAATGTTTATCTTGAACCAACAAATGTATTTTATTTTAGCTGTAACTTTGATATGTAGGCGGCCATCTCAGGTCATTGTGCCTGATCCTGTGTTTCAGAAGAGCCAGGGGCTTTGAGTATCAAACAATCAGTGGCACCTTGAATAAATGTTTTTATTTCGCAGTTTTATACAGATTCAGTAACAAGCTGCTACTGTGGATATGCTATAATTTGCTAAGAAAGCTGCAAGATCTATCTGACCACCGGGGAATGGAAAGGAAGCTGCCTCAAGAGAAGGTACATGATGAATTTATCTGTTATAAACTTTAACACTCTGAATATTGATATTGATAAAACTGTGAGAGCTCTTATCTCTGTTTCAATTTTAATCTAGAATTGGTCTTTTTTTCCATGTAACGTGTCCTGTTATTTAACGGCTGTGGACCACAGAGTAATTGATGAATGTTAATGAAACATTGTTATTCCTAACATTTGTTCTCCTAGGCTGTTCCTGTTGGGCAGAAAGGGCAACTTTGGTCTTCTGAAAGACTATGCTACTTAAAACATTTGCTTTATGGTAAAAAAGCAGTTTTATTGCAATGGAAATCAACTTCATCACCATCTCGTACTTTTTGGAAAATGCTAGTTAATGATTTACTGCCTAAACAGAAGCTGGTTTATACAGCAGGAGGCTGCCCAGCCAAATTTGATGCTATTTGGGACTGGCTAAATATACAATCCTCATAAATTTCTTGGCTCACATGTCTGAGTCCTTTCACTTTTTCTACACTTTCTATTCGTCTTCTTCACATCTATATTTTCTTCTTCTTAACCTTAAACAATCAAAATAAAACTTAAAGAATCAATAAACCAGAGGTCACCCCTTTAGACTAGGGGAACAGAACTTTCATTTAAAGCAGCGAGATGTAAAATGATCAAAGGGCTCCTTTATAGAAAACAGGGCACGGTACAAAATACACAAATCACTTTGCGCATTGTCCAGTTTAATTTTATTTGTGCTCTGAAGTTGGACCTCCCACTGTATGCAGTGCTGTCTGAGTTCTACACTGTCATACATGTAATTCACTACACATTCAGAAGGAACTAGTTAGGCAACGTTTCCTTGCAAGATCATGCTGGGTCATTGAGACAATGGGAAAAAAACCCAGATGACCCCAAACCTCATGGGCTCTGCAGATCCAAGTCCACTCCCCCTGGACTCTGGAAACCGTTCCCTGCCTCCTCTCCTTTGATCACAGTGAAAAAGTGAAAAGATAAGAAACATGTCATGTGGGGAGATGACCAGGACTAGTGTTGTGTCAGGAGGCTGTGTGGATTATGGGAAGGGGGTCCTTAAAGTTGCAGCCAGTCGGCTCCCCTGACACCCCAGTCCGATGCATACCATGTATCTGATTAAGAAAGAAGGAAAGGTAAAAACTATGGGGGGCGGTGTCAAATTTTTAGGCACATGTCAGTGGGGCTCATTTATCAACACTGGGCAAATTTGCCCATGGGCAGTTACCCATTAGTGATTCGCTTTTTAAAGCCAGCTGCAAGTAGAACAATGAATGCAGCAATCTCATTGGTTGCCATGGGTTACTTTCCATGGACAAATTTGCCCAGTGTTGATAAATGACCCCTAGTGACTCTAGAAGTTTAGCTGCTTTCCCAGGCTGGAACTCATTTTTCTTCATAAATGCACCAGTCTGGGTACTGCTTAATGAACCATGTTGCCATTTTTGTTATCCTCCTAGGTGTTTGCTGCAGTCTATCTAAAATGGTACAATTTGGCACCCTCCAGTTATATTATCTTTCCTTCTCCATTAAGAGCACAGATTGCACCTGCCACTGGTTCATGCACCTTCAGTTCTACATATAGTATATCGACCCTCAGAATGCAATTTTGTACCCATAAGCATTCCAGAACATGTAAATATTAACACTGTTATGGGACCTGCTATCCAGAATGCTTGGGAACTTGGTTTGCGGATAAATAATATTTCCGTAATTTGGATTGTCATACCTAAGTCTACCTAAGTCTACTAGAAAATCATGTAAACATTAAGGGGCAGATTTATTAAGGGTCGAATTCTAAATTCAAATTCGAATTTTCAAATTTTTTTTTATGGTCAAAACTGTCAGATTCGACTAGGGAATTATCTAAACTCGATTTGAGTCTTTTAAAGAATTCAAACTAGATTTTTGAGATTTATTATACTCTGGCCCTTTAAGAATTCGAATAGACTATTCCCCTCCTAAAACCTGCCGAATTACTGTATAAGTCAATGGGAGAGGTCCAGTGACCTATTTGGAGTTGTTTGCAACCTTCCTGACATTCAAGGAGAAATTCAATATCGAGTTTTCGGGTCTGTAAAATTTGTCCAAGTTTGCAATATTAGATTTTTTAAATAAATCTCCCCTAATTGAATTTCGAGTTTGTGAGTTAAAAAAACCTCATATAAATTTGAAATTCAACCCTTGATAAATGTGCCTCTAAATAAACTCAATAGGCTGGTTTTGCTTCCGATAAGGATTAATTATATCTTAGTTAAGATCAAGTACAAGGTACTGTTTTATTATTACAGAAAAAAAAGGAAAGATTTTTGGATTACTTGGAATAAATGCAGTCTATAGGAAATGGTCTTTCCTTAATTTTGAGCTTTCTGGGTAACGGGTTTCTGGATAACGGGTTTCAGGATTATGGATCCAGACAGGATCTTTCGCTAAAAATATCTAATCTCGAACACCAAATCAATGTATGATTCCATATGGTAACTTTCCCAGTTGAGAATACACAAGTCAGCTAATATTGCTTGGGCATGCACACCACGGGTAACATTCAGTTTAAAGGGTATGTGACCATCGGCAACGTTATTTTATATTAGCTCAAATCCTTTTACAAACCATCAGTTCAAGCACACTAAATGCATAGGCATTGATGCTACCATGCAGCCCACTCCCTTATCTAGTGCTACTTCATTTTTTAACTATGTTTTCCAGAAAATCACCCTGTTGCTTTTAGAAGAAACATGATGTCTATACTGTATATGTTTTAGGGAATATTGTTATATATTGAGAAACCTAAATGCTATTTCAAATGACAACATTTTGGCAAAGAAAACACTTTCTGGTCAACAATTTATTATCCTCATGTCTCTAAAATTGAAAAGAATGTGACAGGCCACGTGGGAGTTATGAGCCAAGGCAAATTGCATATGTTTGTGTATTGATGTTAGATTACGTTCCAAAGAAATCCAGCTGGGGCAGATGCATGCCAGCAATGAGTTATTTGCATTATTAACTATTGTCAATTATTTAGGGCTTGTTAGTTCCACAACATCTTTAAATAGCTTATGTCGACAAAAGCATTTGCTATATTTAAACAACATTAAATATTTTCTGTGACAGGGGTTAATGTCTTTCTTTAGAGATTGTACTGCATTTAAATGGCAACCATTACGCAAATGAAAATGTAATGTAAGCTTCATCATACTGAAATAGGAAACTTTCCATATATAATCAATTAAAACTTTATATAAAACTGTATTGTTTATAAAATAATCAAATTACTCTTCATTGTTCCCCACTCGGCATCTGTCTCTCTTCATTCTCTCTTTATGCAGCAGTCAGAAGTCTAATTTTAATTGACAGGTCTAACATAGCCATCTAGAAGATGTATTGTAAAGACACCACATACTCTGTGTCTCTACATGCAGGATTGGTGCTAAAGTCAGTTATCTAGTTAGATTTTGTTTGGAGTGAGTTCTGAGTGCATATGCTACAAAAAAAAGTAGGGATGCACTGAATTCAGGATTCAGTTCAGGATTCGGCCTTTTTCAGCAGGATTCGGATTCAGCCGAATCCTTCTGCCCGGCCGAACCGGAACCCTAATTTCCATATGCAAATTAGGGGTGGGAGGGAAATCACGTGACTTTTTGTCAGAAAAAGGAAGTAAAAAATGTCTCCCTTTCCCACCCCTAATTTGCATATGCAAATTAGGGTTCGGATTCGGTTCGGTATTTGGCCGAATCTTTCATGAAGGATTCGGGGGTTCGGCCGAATACAAAATAGTGGATTCGGCGCATCCCTAAAAAAAAGACTCCCAAAAGACACATTGGATCTGTCGATCTTTTTGCCAACACCGATTCATTTACGAATCATGAATCATCTCTTTCTATAAAAGACCTTATACTTGCAACCTTTTTGTCATATACTGTATATCTTTATCATCATTCCTAATATATTCTGGGGTAAGAAAACAATTTTACAGACTGAGGGGCATGTTTACCAACATTGGAGATAAATATCTGGAGAGATTTCTGGAGATGTTGCCCATGGCAACCAATCAGCAATTAGATTTAAACAGCCACAGCCAACAATCTGATTGGTTGCTATGGGCAACATCTCCAGAAATCTCTCCAGATATTTATCTCCAATGTTAGTAAACATGCCCCTGAGTATGAGGTCAGCTGAGCAATTTGCCTTAGGTGGCACATATGGCCACCCACATTAGAGGTTACAGGATCACCAATGCAGTTTTTCTAACCCAAGGTCTGTCTTTAAAGGAAGAGGCCACAGCAGTGCACTATCCTCTTGCAACCCCTCACCATGGCTGGCACAGATTAGAGGAGGCTTCTGGGCCCAGCTGGGGCTTCAAGCTTTTAAATAAGTAGCTCTAATTGTGTTACCTTAGTTATTGGGAATGACAAAAATATGTAGCATTACTATTTCTGTTTTTTTCAAATCTGATTTCCTAAGCCTTCTACTTATCTAAACATAATATCTGTCGATTGGTTTGAACCCAGTTTGATTCTGACATGTTCCACGTAGATCCCAAGAGAGTAAATTCCCAAAAATATGTGCTGCTGAATGTATGTCAAGGGCAGGGTGCTTCTTGGAGAAATAACCAACTCTGACACTGTCAGTCAATTATTTTGTGGATCTTGGATTATTTACAGGAAAAAGAATGTGCCTAATACTTGCGAAAATATACATTTGCATTCTTTATGTATCACGGTGCACACTGTCTTATTGGTCAGAATATATTTATAGATATACATAAAGCAAGAGAAAGTTGAGCTTGCAGTTTAATAATATCTGGACACAAAACAGTAAAAAGTAGGAAAGAAATATGGATTACAGTTGTAGCAGTGCAGAAATTTTGCAAGATGAAGAGTCTTGAAAATAAGGCTAATGGTACATGGGGCATGAGGTTGTCCTGTCACCTCTTATTAACCTGAATGGGAAATGACAGACAGCATCAGTATTGATCATTTTCTTTTTGAAAATGCTCCAAGGCTCAAGGTGGCATACTGCTCCATAGACTAACACTCCAATTGCTTGAGTGGAGCAGAACACATTGACTGATTCTTGGTCTACGTTTATATGGAGGCAGAGGAACAGCCACGTTAAGCATTAGTTATAAAGTCATGTGACTTTTAGTAAATTAGGGTTCAGATTTTGCTTGGTATTTGGACAAATATTTTGCAAAGGCTATGAGGTGTTCATGTACAATGCCCTATGCAGTAGGCAAAGTGCAAAAAAAGGCTGCAATTTCCCATTTTTTGCACTTCGATCACTATGTTGGGCATTGTGCAAATAGATGGTCCATTTCAGAGCACAGAGACTTGTGGCCTGCACCATGAATGGAATACTGCCCCTAACGTGTGCCTCATTCTAGGTGCAAGGTAGGAACAGTATAATGCTCATCTTGCATTGGGACCCTGTCATTACTGCCTGCCCCAAGGCACAAGGATGCACATCCTGACTCTGTGCTCTTCAATGAGCGCCTCATTTTTCTGGATCTTTGTTCAGGGTTCAAGAAGTTTCTGTAGATTCCTGATTACAAATGTGAAGGTTTAAAGTGACTTTCACAATGGGTGCCACCCCCAGTGAATATAATCACTAACCTTACATCCCTAACGGTGTACTGTCTACTGAAAAGTGCATTGGCCTGGGGTAGTATTCCTTTAACGCTGCAAATCTAACATTTGATAAAATATGGCACCTAAACTATACGGTGGGCACATGTGTATGGCATTAAAATACATTTATTAAGGTTCCCTGGCCTTGTGAAGTGTAATGTGTTTTCTGCTGCATATACGGCCATTGTACTTTAACTGCACGCCGTATACAAATTTCCGATTTGCGAAGTTGCACTAGCGATGTTACTATCAGCGGTTCGAAGGTAGCGTAACTTCGAACCGTTGATCGTTACATCGGTAGCACAACTTCGCAAGCGATCAGTAACTTGTGTGCAACTTTAGCTCTTCGTGAATTTGCGCAGCCCTGGCGAATCTATGCCTGGTGAAGTGCGCCAAAGTGCGGCGAAGTCAACAATGGCACAACTTCAAGGGAAGTATATTTGCCCCATAGTATTTAAAATTCCAAGCTTCACGACAATCTGCTGTCTATTTTATACTAAAAGTTAAGTGTAATGCCCAGCCAAAAACATTGTATGCATAATGAAAGAAAAAGTAATTCAAATTAAAGTTAAACATTTTTTTCAGAGGAATTAGAGTGACATTCCAAAGTTTAAGCAAGAAAGAAGAACGAGCAGAAAGGATGGGAAAGGTGAGAATAATATGTTTCTGTTTCTCTTTCCCAGTTCAGGTTACATATTACAGACAACCACAAATCCCACTCCTCTTGTACAGTGGTTTCTGAGCTTGTCCTTAAGTAGCCTTTAAAACAGGGAACATTTTCAGGATTCCACTGCAGGTGAATCAAAAGTATTATTAACACGTCTACCTGTGTTACTGATTATTCTGTCTATGTTTCACTATGGAATCCCAGCAGGGCTGGAATTCACTGGTTTAAAAAATACACATTTTCCTTTGTTCTGCTCAACCCAATCAGGAGCCAATAATCTATGGGGCTGAAAATGTAAAAACTGAGAGGAAGCCAGAAAAAGATGTTTTTCATAAAACAGCCAGTAAAATTAACCTTTCATGTGTGTTTGTATAATGGAAATATTAAAGGGAGATTTCCACCCAAAAATGTTTTGTGTAATGAAACAAATTCTGAGCAACTTCTCAATATATACTCTTTAAAGGGGTTGTTCACCTTATATTAATTTTAGAATGACTTAGGGGCAAATTCAATAAGATGCGAAGTTGCAACTGAAATGCAACTTCGCCGCAGTTTTCCGCACTTCGCCAGGCGTAGTTTCGCCAGCGCTCCGCAAATTCATTAAAATCCGAAGTTGCGCACAGGGGTAGCGTAAGGTTGCGAAGTTGCGCTAGTGTTGATTCGATATGTAAAGTGAAGTTACGCTAGCGAAGGCTAATTCGCATACGGCGCGAAATTCAAATTTCAATGGAGGAACACGTATCTGCACTACTAATGCCTAGAAAACCTTCAAATCAGCAAATAAAAATT
The DNA here is from genome assembly GCA_038501925.1 of Xenopus petersii. Taxonomy (NCBI): domain Eukaryota; kingdom Metazoa; phylum Chordata; class Amphibia; order Anura; family Pipidae; genus Xenopus; species Xenopus petersii. The sequence continues at coordinate 99,302,859 of CM076683.1, read as the reverse complement.
TTATTTTGCCCTACACATGTGCCCACTGTCTAGGTAAGTTGCCATGAGTGAGGAAATGTAGGGGGGAGGAAGGGGAGCCCCAAAAATTGTTTCGATCTTTTTCAGCCTATCACCCATCATGTAGAAAACACGCCAGCGTTTTTTGGGACTTAGAAAAAAAATTGACTTTGATTGAAACAATCACTATCTACTCTATTGCGCTTCGCCAGGTCTGAGGTGGCGAAGGAAGTCTAGCGTAAAAGGTAGCGTTCAGTACACTGCGCAAGTTAGTGAATTTGCGTAGTTACATCGCTAGCGAAAATTCGCCTGGCGTAAGGGTGCGAAGTAACACTAGCGAATTTACGCCAGCGTTCGTTAGTGAATTTGCGCAGTAACGAAAATGCCAAACGCTAGCGAATTAACGCTAGCGTTTGGCGCTTCGGCGCTTAGTGAATTTGCCCCTTAGAGAGGGATATTCTGAGACAATTTGCAACTGGTTTTCATTTTTTATTATTTGTGGTTTTTGAGTTATTGAGCTTTTTATTCAGCTGCTCTCCAGTTTGCAATGCCAGCAATCTGGTTGCTAGGGTTCAAATTATCCTAGCAATAATGCTTTCATTTGAATAGGAAACTGGAATATGAAAAGGAAAGGGCCTGGATAGAAAGATGAGTAATAATTAAAAAGTTGCTTAGAATTAGCCACTCTATAAAATACTAAAAGTCAACTCAAAGGTGAATCACCCGTTTAACAACAATGTGGCAAGTCAGCTTATTAATAGACATAGAGAACTGATTTATTTTACAGGGTCAAAACCAGATAACAGAAAGGGACAGACAGATACTACTTTTATACAACAGCATTTACAAATAATTTTAAAACAACTAATTGCAATTAATGCACACGGTATATTAGAATGTGTTGAATTACATTTTCTTTAATAAAGCAAAAAACTGTTTTAGCTGAAGATCCCCTATAAGTATAATAAAATAAATGTAACATTCGTTTTAATTTTCTTTTGCCTCTCCTGGCTTCTGTGTATGTGTTACTGACTCAGTTTCCTAATTTTCAACTTCCTTAGGGCTCTAACAGACGAGCGGTTGAAGCTGCGCTCTCCTACATTCCATTTTTATGCGTTCAGCCGCAGGGGAGCGCAGGAGTAGACGCATTCAGTTTTTTTCAATGGGGCTGTATTCACACAGGCGCATGTAGGAGCCGAACGCAGGTTGAGACGCAACATGCTGCATTTTTCCTGCGTTCATTGCCTACATGTGCCTGTGTGAGTACAGCCCCATTTAAAAAAACTGAATGCGTCTACTCCTGCACTCCCCTGCGGCTGAACGCAGAAAAACGGAACGCAGGAGAGCGCAGCTTCAAAAGCTTGTCTGTAAGAGCCCTTAAGATGCCGTTTTCTTCTTATTACTACTCCTCCTTTTGGGTTATAATATTTTTGACATCTGGTTTGGGACCACCAGTTAAGTTCTTCTCATCTTTTAATATTTTATAAATACGTTATAACAGTCAAATTTTGAAACAGGTTTGACATGCCTCCATCTGCTTTGCCCAAGTAATTTTGGGAGGAGCCTTGAGTGGCAATAGTATAATGCTGTATAATGCTTCTGTTGTTGGACCAGGTGAATGGGTTAATAAAATAATAACAGCATGTGATTTTACTAAAAAAAACAGAAGACCATCTGTACAGAATTCCACAATCAGTACTAGAACTTGGTCATAGAATGTACTTTTTTCTGAACTAAACCCAAGAGATATATGTGTAGTATTTCATACATTTAACATAGTGTTTGTATATAAAAAAAACATACCTATTTTTCAAATCAGAGGAGCACATCTCAACAATAAATTCCCACTACTCTGGTTACCTACATGACCTCAATGCACACAGGGAATTTAAAGCCAGGTATCACAGTTATCCGAAACAAAAGATGGTCACTATCATACCTTGACCTGGTCAGTGTGAAATGCTACAATGTGAGTAAACTCAGCTATTATTTGAATAGCACAGGGGACAGATTTACTATACTTCATACTGGAAATTCAGAAGGAGTGAATTTGCGCGATTCGCCGCCGAATAAATTCGTGAAATGTCCGCAAAAATTCGCCGGCGTCAAAAAAAATGGACGCCAGCGTCCGTTTTTTTGGACACCGGCGCATTTTCGCCAAAAAACGGACGCCAGCATCAAAATTTTTTGCCGTTTCGCAAATTTTAACCCCTATGAATCTTTGCTCCCTGAAACAAATGCATGGGACAGGGATTTAGACAATTACTTTTGATTTGACATTTAAAATACAGTGTTAAATTGTTAGTTTGGTTGAATTTTCGACAGTAACATATTACCTGGTATTTACTATTTTCATAAAATGTAAATATTAACTGAACATCTAAAAAACATTACTTAGAGTACTCACATGCCAGCCATTCTTCAACAGAGGGATCCTCAAATACCCCATTTTGATTACTCCCCGCTGAGCCTTCTTTCCTGGCAGTTTCTTATTTTTGGAGTCTCCAACTGAGTTTTGATGATAAAAACATGCTTGAAACGTTGATTCTTGTGTCAGGGATAAGGCACAGATCAGTTGTTAGTATTTCTAACTCGTCGTATCTTTCTCAGAAAACCATCAGAGAAAGTTCCTCAAATTCCTCTGCAGTCTCCAGAAGTACAGTATGTTCTACATACAATTTGCCTTGTCCTTGAGAAGGACTGGAAGACCATCATAGCTCCAAATTACAGGAAGGCCATTGCCTGTAGAGTTATGTTAACAAAATAATAATCTATTTTTCAACATGGTGATCCAAAGGACCAGAACTACTGTATGGCAATTTGCTTTAGTAATAGTAATAAAATAGGATTGCTGAGAATTAAGTCAATTGTGTAATTTTATGACAGAAATCTGCCCACAAAAACATTAACTTCCATGCTTGACTTACTAAGGAGCATCAGAAGTTGAGGTTGCTGCCTGCTCTCTTAATCACATAGTAACCCAAGTTTCCAAAGCTCCTGTTTGTGACTCAGACAACAAATTTGGGGCCTCAACAGAATAAAAGAGTAGACATTTTGGTAAAAAAGTCTTTCACAGAATATCAGGTCCGAACACTGAAAAGATTTAAATTACAAAAGGCATAGTATCCATTGAAAACAAATTTCAATTAAAATAAGGCACTTTTTCCAAATGGAAATATTAGTTGCTATTGAGTAAATGGGAGCAACATTTATAGGCTAAACTGATAACAGTGATCAAAAATTCATATACGGTAGCTAAAATGATAATATTTTGCAGCCTTACTTTAAATAATTTTCCCTGTTTCATCTCCAGACTTTTATTTATGATACATGACCTTTGAATTCACATTTAGATATACTATGGTATTACTAAGACCAAAATGATCATGTTTATAATCATACCATTAGCATGATGCTTGCATAACACATAACAGATGGAGATCATACAAAAGAGCAAGCTGTATAGAATATTTCAGAGTATGATAAAATACCAAAGTTAAAAGTTAGGTTTGTGCAGAGCTGATTATTTTTCTGCTTGCAGCATAGTTATCAGGTCACCTCTCAGCACATCATACAGATACATACAAATACTGAATGTCAAATATCAAGTAAACTAATTGCTCTGGTAATTCTCTGTCTATGGGCAAATCTGCCATTCCAGATACATGTTGATTAGTGGTAGTTACATAGTTGCATGCTGTAGTTACAAAGTTAAATCGGTTGAAAAAAAGTCCATAAAGTTCAACCCCTCCAAATGAAACCCAGAATCTATACACGCACACACTCAGACTTCCATACACATCCCTTCCATACACTTACATAAATTCTATATACCCATATCTATACTAACTATAGAGTTTAGTATCACAATAGCCTTTGATATTATGTCAGTCCAAGAAATCATCCAAGCCATTCTTAAAGGCATTAACTGAATCAGCCATCACAACATCACCCGGCAGTGCATTCCACAACCTCACTGTCCTGACTGTGAAGAACCCCCTACGTTGCTTCAAATGAAAGTTCTTTTCTTCTAGTCTAAAGGGGGGGCCTCTGGTACGGTGATCCACTTTATGGGTAAAAAGGTCCCCTGCCATTTGTCTATAATGTCCTCTAATGTACTTGTAAAGTGTAATCATGTCCCCTCGCAAACGTCTTTTTTCCAGAGGTAACAACCCCAACCTTGATAGTCTACCCTCATAATATACTGGATAGGGATAATGTCATGTGAAAACATGTTTTTTTTTTTTCCAAAATGCATCAGTTAATAGTGCTGCTCCAGCAGACTTCTGCACTTCCATTTTTCAAAAGAGCAAACAGATTTATTTATATTTAATTTTGAAATCTGACATGTGAACAGACATACTGTCAGTTTCCCTGTTGCCCCCAGTCATGTGACTTGTGCTCTCGTAAACTTCAGTCACTCTTTACTCCTGCACTGCAAGTTGGAGTGATATCACCCCCAGCAGCCCAACAATGGGAAGGTAATCAGATAACAGCTCCCTGGCAGATCTAAGAACAACACTCAATAGTAAAAATTCATGTCCCATTGCGACTCCTTCAGTTACATTGAGTAGGAGAAACAATAACCCACCTGAAAGCAGTTCCATCCTGAAGTGCTGGCTCTTCCTGAAATGACCAGGCAAAATGACTTGAGATGGCTGCCTACTAGGGATGCACCGAATCCACTATTTTGGATTCGGCCGAACCCCCGAATCCTTTGCGAAATATTTGGCATATGCAAATTAGGGGTGGGATGGGGAAAACATTGTTTTCTTCCTTGTTTTGTGACAAAAAGTCACGTGATTTCGCATCTTGCCCCTAATATACATATGCAAATTAGGATTCGGATTCGGTTCTGGCTGGCAGAAGGATTCGGCCGAATCCTGCTGGAAAAGGCCAAATCCTGGCCGAATCCCGAACCGAATCCTGGATTCGGTGCATCCCTACTGCCTACACTCAAATATGACAGCTAAGATAAAACATTATTTGCAATGTAAAAGGCGAAATTTAGAAATAAAAACTACACCATAAAAATCATGACAGAATCCCTTTAAGTTTTCCCTTTTGCAAGTTTACTTGCATTTCTCTGCACTCTCTCTAGCTCATTTATATCCCTCTTAAGGAGGGATATGATGAGCATTTATTTGCTGCTATACTCCATGTTTTACTATTTTTGAACCTGCAGCAAAAATTTGGTGTGAATTTTTGTGCTCCAAAACTTCAAAGCATTTTGTGTGAAAAAAATGGCATGGAAAAAGAGCCAATGATTTCAATATATTTTGAATGAAAACATCAACTGTTTTGAGAGTAAACATGTCTGGAGTTTAGTCATTATAATGTTCATCTAAACTCTCAATTGTTTTGTTTCAGGAACTTGTCATGGGAAAAATCAGTGTAAGTAATTCAAACAGACAAGTTTGGCAGAAGACTCAGAGGCCTCACCTGCAGGGCCGGAGCTAGGGGTAGGCATAGTAGGCACGTGCCTAGGGTGCAAAGCTGGGGGCGCCAGGAACGTACCTTCTCTGTCACGTACCCCATGTCCGGTCCCCCCCTCTCCCTGCGGTTTCCACATCGAGTGGCGATTCCGTGCATGCGCACTTTGATTTGCGTGTGCTAATGTGTCATTTCGCGAATGTGCATGCCCAACCTGGCCTTGACTCTGTAAAAAGCCAGTCATTGATTGCTTGTCATGGGTTACTGCCCAGGTGCAAATTTGCCCAGTGTTTAGAAATGAGCCCGATTGCAGATGATAGAAACCAAAAATACACTAAAATTCATATGATTTGTGAGGATGAAACATACTGATGCATGTTAGGTTATGTTGATATACACAGCTGTCTCTCTGATTCTAAATGTATCCTGTGCGCGCTAATAGAGCTGATGAATCTATTTATTTTATTGCCAGTCCTAAAAGCTGACTGTTGGGCAGACCAGTTACCACTATCCAGTATATTGTGTCAAGAACAAGTTTTTGCCATTGTATTATTTACTCTATACTGTCCTGAACTTTTTCCACGTATGCACGCTTTAATTTTGGTGTGTTAGAGCGACATTTCGCGCATGCGTGTGCGCTCCCAGCCAACGCTGGGACTAGCCAGTTGCCTAGGGCGTCTGGTCGGCCTGGCCCGGCTCTACTCACCTGTGGTAAGAGTAGAGCTATATCCAGCACAAGGTGCAAAGTACAGCCAGAAACAAAACACAAAACAGGGCTGGCACTATTCCAGACCAAAAAGTTGAGATTGAAATCAGATGGTGAGGCCTGAGTCTGCTAAAAACTTCAACAAAGGTTGAATTTTAGAACAATGTGAATTTTTTTAAACTCTAATACATTTGATTTTCTTCACAATTGGAATGGTATATTATTTATGAAAAATTTGAATGTCTAAAATTCGATCGAATATTCCCAACCCGAATATTCTAATCAAATTCAAACTACAAAAAAAAATTTTTTTTTGACGCGCAACTTTTATTTTTTTCCCTATTGGAGTCTATGACCGTCATTTTTAAGTGGCGAATATTCAGATTTGAATTTTTTTATGTTTCTGACTCATTCAAATTCAAATTCCAGCTGGTGGTTTTAGGGTGGTGGCAGATGGGGAGATTAGTCTACTTCAGGCGACTAATCTCCCCGAAATGCCTTCCCGCCGGCAACAATACGAATCGCCAGCGCGATGGCATATGAATTGTCTCGTGAGGCGACTTTGGGCATAGAGAAGATTTGTCGTTGGTCGACTTATCTCCCTGTCTGCCACCATCTTTATATTCAAAATTGTGAGTTTTTACCAAAAACAAAAAAAAAAAAAAATCAAATCTTTGTTTCCATTGTTTTACCACCAGCAGGCTGATGAAAGTTTATTGCTGATTGATTGTTGTGGATTACTGTGCTGAGGCAATTTTTCCCAGTGTTAGTAAATAAACGGACATTGGCTGGTGGTTGATCATAATACAATTAAGGGAATGTCTGTCATAAATCAGTATGTATATTTGAGTCATTTGGGTCATTTGAGTCCACAAGCCACGTGTACAGTGCCACAAATGCATTTTCTTTACAGAGAATGTATGTGAATATTCCTTATTGTTCTGGAGAACATTTGTTTGTGATCTGTGATATAAAGTACCAGTTAAGCAATGAATTGGCAATGTCAGCCAGGCATCCTACTTGTTGAACATTCAGAACGTTTCAGAACATTTTAAAATAGTAAGTACATACTGTAATTTCTCATGTTGTTAGCCCAATGAGCTGGTGCTTCAACCCATCTGTACCTAAGCAAAACTGGCACACAAAAACCAAAGCATTTCAGGAGAACAAACATATCACTCATTGGAAGAACCAATGCAGAATGATGGAATAAGATTTGCACCATATTTAATGGGCTTTAATGTTATTTGTGTTAAAACACACAGATGTTAAACACACGTGATTATTAGCAATGCATTAACTCTGATGGGCCCATCGGATCTACTTGTAATTTGTGAGGTCATGTCTTGACCTTGATTTCCCCTTCATCTGTACAGAGGAAAAGGGAGCCAGATAAAACCACAGAAGTGCTCCTACCCTTGCCCTGTGCAGGGGGTTGGGGAGTGATAAACCCCAGATGTCCAATGGACCCCACTCTTGTTCTATACCGTGTCAATTTGATTTCCTTATTACATACTTTATGAGGTTATTCGGAACAACTGTTTTGTAAATAAAATGATTTTATAGCAGAAAAAAATCCACTAAAATGAGTTAATACAGAACATCATTTTTTCACAACGGTTTATGCTAAATAAATATATATATATATATATATATATATATATATATATATATATATATAGTGATGGGCGAATTTGCGCCGTGATAATTCGTGAAACGGCGCCGGCATCTCGTTTTTGACGCTGGCGCCCGTTTTTGACGCCAGCGCCCGTTTTTTCGACGCCGGCGCCCGTTTTTGACGCCGGTGTCCATTTTTTCGAAAAAAAATTTTGACGCCGGCGAATTTTTGACGCGAATTTTTGCGGGAGTTTCGCGCATTTATTCGCTGGCGGCAAATCGCGCAAATTCGCTGCGAATTTGTGCCTGGCGAATAAATTCGCCCATCACTATATATATATATATAATCCAGTAAATGGACCCGCACTCGTTCATGTTTAGTGAAATAAAAGTGTCTTTATTCACAGGTTCATTTCCAACGTTTCGGTCCTCTCTGGGACCTTTCCTTGATATATATATGTATATATATATATATATATATATATATACATATATATATCTACAGAGAGAGAGAGAGAGAGACACAAAATTCTCTGTATTTATTTAACAGGGTCATGTTAGTGTTACTGTGTTAAATTGCATATTACGTAAAGGAAATTGCTAAAGAGAGACCCCCTTCATGTTCTATGTAAATATAAATATACAGAGAGCTTTATTCTGCTAAATTTGCACCAGTCTGTATTTTTAGTTACAAATGAGCCAAGCAGGTCTGACTCACGCAGAAGGATTTGGAACTTGGTCCTTTTCAATGAACACCCTCATTTGAGAAATCCATTTCTCAAAAGAGCAAACAGATTTTTTTATATTCAATTTTGAAATCTGACATGGGGCTAGACATTTTGTCAATTTCCCAGCTGCCCCTGGTCATGTGACTTGTGCCTGCACTTTAGGAGAGAAATGCTTTCTGGCAGGCTGCTGTTTTTCCTTCTCAATGTAACTGAATGTGTCTCAGTGAGACATGGGTTTTTACAATTGAGTGTTGTTCTTAGATCTACCAGGCAGTTGTTATCTTGTGTTAGGGAGCTGTTATCTGGTTACCTTCCCATTGTTCTTTTGTTTGGCTGCTGGGGGGAAAAAGGGAGGGGGGTGATATCACTCCAACTTGTAGTAAAGAGTGATTGAACTTGCAGTAAAGAGTGATTGAAGTTTATCAGAGCACAAGTCACATGACTTTGGGCAGCTGGGACTTTGGGCAACTGACAATATGTCTAGCCCCATGTCAGATTTCAAAATTGAATATAAAAAAATCTGTTTGCTCTTTTGAGAAATGGATTTCAGTGCAGAATTCTCCTGGAGTAGCACTATTAACTGATTCATTTTGAAAAAAAATTTTTCCCATGACAGTATCCCTTTAATCTACAACTGTTTCACTTGCAGACTTCCAGCCATACTATATAAACAAGTGTATACATATATATCATGGAGCCTTTAAGCAACCTTGAGGCTATAAAATTATGCTTGAGGGTTGCATTTAGGTTGGAGTCCACCAGCTGCATAGCCTTCATATACAGGGTATCACACGTGAGTCGAACTGGTTTTGTGTCTGACACGGAAAGGATTTAAAGTTCCACAATAACAGAACCACATGCACTAATCTAAAGAGAATGTATTCTATTAATTGGATTAACATCCAAGTCAGCAAAAGTGGAGACATTTGTAATTGTGGTAATATTTCTAATGATTTAGTAGTGTAGTATTGCACTCCTAGCTGTCTGTCATTCAGATCTCAACTGTATTGTTTTCCGAACGGTATGCATTGCTGCATTGTTTTCTAACTGTGCTTACACAGTGTTGAACTGTACACTTTGCCTTATAAATATAGTTCGATTTTCAGAGCAGTTACTGAATTTTCAAGTCACTGTTTGAACAAGATAAAAGAAATACATTCTAGATGCTCATAGAACTGCTATACTGCACAATTACCCATATAATGTTACCACTAAATTAGAATGAAATGTGTATATGCCCAGATTTCAAAATGCCTCCCGTATTCAACAATTCCAGGAAACATATTTTTTCTGTAACGTGAGTTGTGACCAAGCAAAGAGCAGCATTTTCCAGTGTTAATTTGTGTTATGGCAAAGAACTGTCGGCAGCTTTACTGTGGTTCTGCTCCATAGCTGTTGCTCTGCTTATGTTACAGTGAGATTAAAGCAACTATGTGATATTGCAGATCTCGATGAAAATGACTCTTGCTGATTTAAAAGGAAATTCTTAACGCTGTGTGAGGTTCACAAATAACACACTGATTTATTTTATTCAATGTATTTGTTTTTCAGAATTTCAAGGCTCTGAGAAAATATATATACTTTGTTTAAAATATAAGGAGCTGTGTCAGATAAAGCTTTCCCATTTAATTCATAGTTGCTTGTTGTGGTCTTGCATAGCGTAAGTAAATGGAAACAATCTCTATTTTTGGTTTACTCCAGTTGCAGAATGAACCTGTTTTATTACTGGCCCTGTATCTGCTATGGCTCAAAACAATGCAAACTGCACCAACAACAGAGCTGCAATATGAGATCTACGTAACAAAATGAAAGGTAATGTCCATAAGTTAGACCCAGCACATAGAAAAAGGGTGCAGAAGCTCTGCGACCAGCCATTGTGATGTTAATAGTCATTTATAAACACCAATGCCATGTACAAAATGCAATTTTAGATATAAATCACCAAGTTCTTTATCCATAATACGTTATTTATTAGTTGTTTCTGCTGCATTTGTGACTGATGTGTCAAAACAAATACAACTGCACTTGCGACATGACACAAATTGGGTGCTAGTAGCGGCTAGAATTATGGATAAAAAACATAGTTAATTGCTTACAAAATTACACGGTGACTGTAATTATGAATAACCCTGTAAATTAATTGGAAGTGCCATTATGTCCATTTTTGGGCGCTTCCACTTGCGGGTACATTCATAAATGACCTGTTTTGACTATTATAATGTATATAACGTGCATTTTTAAATTTTTTTTTATATATTCCTTGTCATGTTAGCCAGCAAATCAGCATTAGACAACTTGTGCCAGGCAGGCTGCTGCAGGACTATAACTTCCACCGGTACCATTATGTTCTGGAATTCTGTTTCTGTTCTGGAATTCTGTATGTTATTAATAATGTAGTAACTAAACATATAAATATATCTTATGCTCAATATCAAATAGCTTGATGCAGTGCACTTCACTCATATATCATCTCAGCATTTTTAATTTGTTACTGACAGTTGTCTGCCACTAAATATTTTGTTTTATAAAACTAGGCCAAATAAAGCATTTTTTAAAACAAAATCTCTATAAGTATACTAATTAATTAAAGGCTAAAAATCCTGCAGTTATGTATGCAGTGGGTTTCGGATTAGAGTACTTAGTATACAAAAACAAAGTGACTTTTGAGCTCACTATTCTTTGAATACAAGCACTGGAGTGCTAAAGTGGCACAAATCTGCACCCTTAGGGCCTGTACAGTGCACAGGGTGCAGGGGACTATTCATACAGGCATAGTAGAGCAATGTACTGAACCTGTAGAGCCTGCTATGGTACCTTCTAACTCTCCGGAGTTAATCATTCCAAAACTGCTCTCTTTTACAAAACATTACGCATTGTTTTCCGGCACATACTGTATGCAAAATTTGTTGCTATTGCCCCTTCAAGACCCTTAAAAAATGTAATGCACACAATATAGGATCAACAAGAATTGTACCTACAGTTCATTAAACAAATACACAAATATTACACTAGTGTTCATGCAAAACTGTTATTACTAACATATTGGGGGGAATTCACAAAAGTGTCGGGAAAGAAAAAATGTCTTTAAAATGTCGTAGAAAGTGTCGTAGCAACAGCCGACAAATTCACAGTGCATTTCTCCGCCAATTTTCCGACATGTACGACACTTTTGAATTAGTGTCGTTAAAAGTGGGCGTGGTTTTTCGGCACCACTTTTCCCGACATTTTTATGAATTACTCGTAAACTCATTTTTTTTACCGACAATTTTTCAGACACTTTAGTCTCTCCAAAATGAAAATGTCGGTCAAATTGTCTTTTGAAAAGTCTTGGTAAATGTCGTTTGTACGATGAAAAGATATACGACATTTTAGAAAATTGTCGGACTTACGAGAGATTCAGAGATGGTAACATCTGCCTTTGTGAATTTGCCGTTCATACGACATTTTACAAATTTGTTGACCGCCACTTCTGGGTTACTTATTTTACCGACACTTTTCTGAATTCCCCCCATTGTGTTTAGCTCTCTCCAAGCTTGGTGAGGAATATATGGCAGGCGAGATAAAAAAGGCTTTGACTGGAATAAAGAAAATGAAAAATATAATGGAAGAAAACGAAGAGAAACATGAAAATATTTTGAAATCTCTACGTAAAACGACAGAAGATAAAGTGGTATCAATGAATATTTTACCCATTTATTTTTATCTTCTACATACTTGAGTTTCCTCATCCAGTAGCTCCACAGACTGAGGCTGGGAAATGTGCATCTGTTACATTGCTCCAGTGTTCTGTCTCTTAATATATATATATATGTATATATATATATATATATATATATATATATATATATATATATATATATATATATATATATATATATATATATATATATATATGCCAAATTCCAGATCCAGCTGCTATATCTGTTTCAAAACTGCATGGGTCTATTTGTCTATTTTACTAGATTTACTAAAGGCTTAATTTTCACCTTGAAAGGCTCCGCCACACTTCGCTAACATTCATTTGCAGTAAATACATTGTGTCTTTATTAGTGAGTATTGGTGAACATAAATACAAAAGAGATCCTCTATTGTCCTAGACATAAGCCCACCCTAAAATAAATGTGGAATGAGGTGCCTTAACAAGGCAGACCCACTAAGGCATGACATTTCTATGTTTATACTTAAGAAACGAAAATTATCCAGAAATCAAAATATCTATGATAACTCCCATGAACCATTGATTGAAAGAAACCCAGAAATGATATGCTTGTAAAACGCAAATGGAAACCCCCCTGATATTAAGCAATACTGTACATTATTGGTACATTTTTCCTAATCTACTCTACTTGCATCAGGGAAACAAAAAGTGTGAAAATGTGTTTGTAATTGACTGTAGGGACAACGGTAACTTATATCATAATGGAAAGTCCGACAAGTCAGTTCACAAATAACGTGTAGGGGATTCTGTATCCATTGTGTGTGAATGGCAGAGGAAATGCAATGTTTATTCACTCGCTGACATGGCTATCATGACTGTGCTCCTACAGGACTGTTCTTGAGCCTTTCAGCATGGCTTTCTTGGATTCGATTTTGTATAAATAGGTAACACAGTTGGCTGTTTTCGAGCTATCACAGTTTGACTGTGATTCCAAAGCAGACTTTTAAAGTAAACAGCCGTTGGAAGGGAACGTTCCCACTGGGACAAAAAGGCAAAAAAAACCATGAACTGAATCATACATTCCTCAAGATCCACTTAGCTTTTTATGTTTGCCCCACATCTGCTCCCAACAGGAGTCAGCTGGAATAAACAGTGGCCTTACTTGGCTCAAATGTAACAAGAGGAACTGAAAATATGCCCAATGATATATCATATATTAAACAATTAGAGCTAGCATTGCAAAATGCTGTATTTTTTCCCAACCCCATATAATGAATATAAAAAGAGCATTGTTCATTTACGTTGAATAGTATATGAAATACAGTTTTTGTATCTTGCATTTAATTGCAGTACCACTTTTCATCAGTTTTGCCTGAGGGATAAAATGATTTCCATAGGGCGCCACAGAGTAGTTGCACCCAGATATTATATATTTGGGCAGCTTTATTTAATTTAAATCCATGAACTTTACTACAAATCTTAAAATGAAAGGGGATGTTCACCTTAAAATTAACTTCAAATATGTAGAGAGTGATATTCTGAAACGGGGTTTCATTTTGTATTATTAGTGGTTTTTGAGTTATTTAACTTTTTATTCAGCAGCTCTTGAGTTTGCAATATCTACTAGGGTCGGGCCCAGGAGCATGCCCTGGAGCCGCCCCTTCCCCTCTGGTCGCAGTTTTCTGTGCTCCTTTGCATTGGCGCAAGGTTACGGGGGTGCGGCCTCGGGTGCACTGCTTGCAACCATGCATTGATTTGAATAAAAGACTTGAAGAAGAGGCTGGTATGTAAATAGAGAGAACCTGAATAGAAAGATGAGTAACAATAAATGTTTAGCATTACAGAGCATTTGTTTTATAATGGGGGTCAGTGAAAGCTGGAAAGAGAAGAAAAAAATTTGAACCTAAAGGTGATATGTACATTCCATTAACCTGATGCTTGATACAGGTTCAGCTGTTTCTATACTACCAAAGGATATTTTCTTGAAATAATTTGCAAAAGATCGGTTTGTAGCACCTGCCCTGAAACTGGTCAGTTACTTAAAGCATCCAATCCCTGTGCTTGGTTGCTTGCCAGTGACTGTACAATTTGAATCAAATACTGCAAAATGTGACGTTTACATTGTGAATAAGGTTATTGCTATACTTGGAAGGGATCTCTTTCCTGCATTAAACCTACAATTAGTTGATGGTCTCATTATTACACCACCAGTGCCTGCCACACAGCCAGTGTCTAAAATGTCACCACAAAGCAACACTTCACTGGTTTGTGCAAAGAACTTTGTACACAAAGTTAAGTTGAGACCAGATGTAAAACCAGTACCATTTCCTGATTCAACATGGGAAAAATTTGCTATTTTGCAGATGCTCCTATACATTGTAGATTTGCTATAACCTTGATAGACTATTACAGTAAATGGCCTGAAATTGCATTTGTTTCTCATAGAACATCAGCTACAGTAATAACATTTCTGTCTACAGACCTTAGTAGAGAAGGTAATCCATACTTTCTATACAGCTCGTGGTGTTAGAGTTGCTTACTGTTGTGTAATGGCTGCATGAGCTTGCTCATAAATCACTGTTATACTCTTACTCATCCTCGGCTACCAAAACATAACACAAACCATATGCCTTACCACTGGAAGGTAAGCTTTTTAAGAGGAAACAACAGTCATTTAAATGAAGGAGAAAGTGATTTTATATGCAGAAGTATAATTCAACTTATATATATTTATAAAGATATATATATCTATATATCTATATATATATATCAAATCCACAGTTGTAAGCAGCGCACACCGGAGTTTAAAAAAAATTTGTTTCTTTATTTATCAAAAGATTAAAACCATAGTCGCAAGGATCGACGTTTCGGTCAGGATCTAAGACCGTTATCAAGATCCAGAATCACATGTTGAGGTACAATTTATAATCAAATTTACATAATTAATTGACCACAGAAAATCAGAAGATACACCCACTGACAAGAATAATCAAGATATGCAAATCCGTATCACAAAGTATCCTTGTGTATCTTTGTATATCATTATCTTAATAACAAAGTATCTGTCTAATCTGGCAACATTGCAACAAAGTTAATTTATATCAATAAACACATTAGAACAGAGAATTATGGATACATTCAAAAAGTATTTGATCTTTGTGTGAGGAAGCATGTAAGGGACAGTTGTTCATTAAGCCCATATGGTGCCATTGTATTAAGTTTATTGATCCAAAAACATTCCCTCTGTAAGAGCATTTTGGATCTGTCATCGACCCTTTTACGGGGAGGTATATGATCAATGCCTATGTATTTAAAAGTGGCTAAATGATGCCCCTTTTCTAAAAAATGTTTAGCCACAGGTTTCCTAAGGTTACCAGTTTCCTAAGTCTGAAGATGGGTTGCTACATATGCCCCAGTTGTACCGCATGCCGATATATGTCGCCAGGACAAAGTTTTGTGCATCCCCATACGGGTAAAAGATTTTCCATTAGGTCACATATCACCTGCACCACACCAACACATGTTATTTACCTGATTACCTGCCCGTGCGGTCTCTCTTTTGTTGGTAAGACCGACCAAACTTTGCGTCTCAGAATGGATGGTCATAGATCCGCTATCAGCACTGCGTTCAGGGACAATAGATCATTGAAACCTATGGCGAAACATTTTGGGGGTTTGGGTTCCTATATATATATGTGTGTGTGTGTGTGTGTGTGTGTGTGTGTGTGTGTGTGTGTGTGTGTACACAAAAGTCACCACCACTCCTTGAATATGCAAAAATCCATTTGAACTGAAACTCCACAGCTGAACAGCACCAATTTACTATTATTCAATGGTGGAGGGTCTGTTATCCCTGTCCCACAAAAATCCATTTAACTCAACACTTGAGAAAAAAAGGAAACAGTAACACCTAATCCCTCTCCTTGGAATCTATATAAAAATTTCTACCATCATGCTTGTTTGACTGCCCTATGAGTAAGGTGCATCATTTAAAAAGTAAAACTTTGATTGCCCTTTGAACATTAAAACAGAGATCAAGATAATGCACATGTAAGAGTGCAGTTTAGTTTGCCTGCCGTGCATAGAGTGAGTAGGATAAGTAGATGTATTTGTGTGTTTAAGTTGGAACCAAAGTGCTATATTATAGTGCAGTACTTTTACTACGGCCTGTAAGTGATGTCAGTGTGTATTTATATCATGTAAAGTATGTGTATTAAGCTGGCCATAGATGCAAAGATCCGATCGTAACAATCATCGTACGATCAGACTTTCCCATCTCCCGACCCGCCACTAACGATTCAGATCAAAGTCTTACCAGTCAGATTAGTAAAAGAACAGATCAGCAATGTTCTGCCCCTGACAGCAATCGTACGATATCTATGTCCAACCAAAGCTAGTGACAGTCTCCCACTGAAAATCGTACGATCGGCAATACATGCAGAGATATTATCGGCAGCCGACAGAAATGTTCTAACCTGTCCGATCGACCAAACGACCGATCTCCGCCGGATGAAAAATGTCGGGACTCTCCACACACGGTTCGAAAATCGTACGAATCCTCGATTCGTACGATCAGATCTTTGCATCTATGGCCAGCTTTACAGGGACTGTGAGCCCTTTTTGGAGACACCTTGAAGCAAAACCAAATGGAATGTAGAGAACTCCAGAACTCTTCGGGATGTTTGCAGTATCAAGGGAAATGTCAGCTGTGCTACGAGGCTTTAAATTAAATTGCCTATTGTTTATTAAAATATTAACTCACTCATTGTTTAGTGAAGATGACACTACTGAGAATAAATCTAAATATCAGCAGAATTATGCAAAGTTCTCCTAATCCTGCTGATTTAATAGATAATGCAATGTGGTAAAGGCAGCTTTACAGTTTTGCTGTACAGGCTTGTGAATTGGTGTCCACATGTATCCCACTGTGTCCAGTGTCGGACTGGGCCGGCGGGAAACCGGGAAAAAACCCGGTGGGCCCCGGCCCTCTTGGGCCCCCGCCGGCCCAGTCCCGGTCCTAGATTGGCCCCCGAACGGCAATTAAAGTTGATCGGCGCTGTTGCGCATGCGCACGTTGGGTCTGACGTTCAGGCATGCGCGCGTTGGGCCTGACATTCAGGCATGTGCGCATTGGGCCTGACGTTCGCGCATGCGCACTAGTTTTTGCGCATGCGCACGGGGCCCCGAGGTTCACAACCCGGTGGGCCCCGACTGCGCCAGTCCGACCCTGACTGTGTCAGTAAATAGTGATCGATAATTACAGAAATCATAGCACAGAAATAAACTCCTAGAGTGCAGAATATTACAAATAAAAGAAAAAAATGTGGTAGAAGAAAGAGAAATCTGTGCAGAGCAATTGCCAAGATCAGGTTTACTACTGAACTTCAGTGCTAGTAAAGGGGAAATTAACTAATCACTACAATCAGGAGGAGCGGGGGGGGGCACAGCTGCTGTTATCATTACTTGGTTCGGGACTTATTCTACAATAGTTTAGTCCTGGTATTTTAGTTTGTGTTTCGCAAATAGTGAGGTTAAATGTCCTTTATTTGGGTATCCGCACCTGTGCTGCATTATGATGGATTTTTGTTTTGAGCTGTAGGCATTAAGTTTTTATGTAGAAAGAAAAAAAGAAGCCTCTAATGCCATATTTGTAAATTTCCTTGATGTTCTTTGTTCCTGCAATTGCACATGTCACATGACAGGGGGCAGTTGGGAAACTAACAATATGTCTAGCTTCATGTCAGATGTCAAAACTAAATATAAAAAAATCTGCTCTTTTGAGAAAGAATTTCAGTGCACAAGTCTACTGGATTAACTATTAACTGATGCATTTTGAAATAAACTTTTTTCCCTTGACAATATCCCTTTAACCGCAGTATGTTCTCCCTTCTGGTGTTTGATTACAATGAACTACAGGTATGGAGACTGTTATCCAGAATGTTTGAGACCTGGGGTTTCTGGATAAGAGATCTTTCTTTAATTTAGAACTTTAAACTTAAAGATTTCAACATTTCAACATTAAATAAACCCAATAGGACTGTTTTGCCTGTAATAAAGATAAACTATATCTTAGTTTGGTTCCAGTACAAGGTATTGTTTCATTATTACAGAGAAATACTTTTTAAAAATTTGATTTTTTTTGCTTATAATATAATATATGGGAGATGGCTTTCTTGTTATTCAGAGATTTCTGGATAACGGGTTTTTGGATAACAGATCCCATATCTGTATCATAAAGTTCATAAAGTCAAAAAGACAATAATCTATATATATGTGTATATATATATATATATATATATATATATATATATATATATATTTTTATATATATATATATATATATATATATATGATACACCTGACATTGTACTTGTGTGCATTATTCTCACAACTGGTGGATTCCTTAGCATCTGTAATAAAGTTTTTTTAATCTTTAAAGGAAAAGTTACAAAATAAAAACTGTGTAAATAAATAGGCTGTGCAAAATAAAAATTGTTTCTAATATAGTTAGTTAGCCAAAAATGTAATGTATAAAGGCTGAAGTGATGAGTGGAGTGGAGTGAGTGGATGTCTAACATAACAGAACCCAACTTCACATGTGGCCCCCTTTCAAGTTGCTGTCTAACTCAGAGTTAGAGAGCTGCAAAGAAAGTAGTAATGTTCTGGCTATTATGTGAGACATCCAGTCACTGCAGCCTTTATACATTACATTTTTTGCTAACTAACTATATTAGAAACATATTTTATTTTGCACAGCCCATCTATTTACTCAATTTTTATTTTTATACTGAACAATTTCAAGAACTAGGTGGCACACTGAGCTCGGAATAGTACATGAACAAGATCCATAATGAGGCCAGGTGAGCACTCTATCCAGGTTCCCAAACGTTCCACTCTGGTCACGTGGATAAATCAGATTCAAAGATAAATGCGCACACGTTGGTGAACTTCTTTGGATAGACTCCACATATGAAAGTGACTGTATAAAATATTTTCCTTTATTGAGACTCATTAAAATCACAAAATCCAGAAGTGCAAGGCAGGGGAGTGCATGGCTCTACACGTTTCGTGACTACAAGGTCACTTCATCAGAAGCCAACAGCGCACCCTGCTGACAACATATTTATGCATGTTCGTTGATTAAATAAATAAAAACACCAGATAATGAAATCTAGTTAAAAACATGGTAGTCACAAATTGCATAAATCTCAGATTATACATATGTAATAGAATTTCCTTATATATATAGAAATATATCATATAAATAAATAATTAAATATGTATAGTTAAATATGTATAATTAGGTGTCAGAAATGGGGTTACTTATAAAGAACAAAACACTCCAAAGTACTCAGAGAAAATAATATCGATGCAATGCCGGTATAAATGAATAATTAGAAGAGGAAAAAGAAAAAGAAACGGAAAAGAACAAGAAAAAAATATATATATAATGATAATAGAGCTAATAACTGGGACTGTTACAAAAAGGAAATTATACAAAAAAGACCAAAAAGAGAGCATATAAAGAGCATATAAAAAGGAGACCTGAAAGACATATGAGTGAAAATGTATGAATATCCAGATCCATATGGACGTACGTGTATAAATGCATATGTGATAAAAAGACAAAAAAACACAAAAATTCTAGTCTATGAAGCAATTAAGTTCCCATTCCCTATTCAGACCTCTAGGTGTCACTGTATCAAGTGGCACACTGAGACAGTTTTAAGGAGAATTTAGATTCCCTTTACACAATGTTAGTTTTGCCTGGTCGTCTTTCAGTTCACTGTTGGTCTAGAGCAGACCCCACACATTGTGATGTAGTTCACAAATAGACTTCCAATCACCAGAGACTGTTCTTAGTAAAGTTTACAGAATCCAGAGTAACTGCTATCTGGTTACCTCCCCATTGTTCTTTTGTTAGGCTGCTGCTTCAGCAAACCACCAGTTGTCTAAGGTGAACTTTTGTTAAAGGTGAACTGTTACATAAAGTATTACTCAGCTCCACTTTTTTACATTTTTTTCTTAAAAAGTGTATGAGCTTGCTCCCTCTAACATGTTTTCATGCTGCATATGAGATATAGCCACCAGGGGAGAAATGAATGACCATTTCATCTGATAATACAAAATAAGATATATTTTTTCTGTTTCTGACCACACGCTTCATTTTCCCATTGACAATAAATGTTCCTTTCCTTCTTTATACTACTGTTTACTCATTTTTACTCTTCACTCTTCTGTTCCTTTCATTTCTTCAGTTTCATTTCTCTCCTTTTACCCGTTCAAAATAATCATCTATCATTCATTATACCATTCTCATCCATAACCCATATTTGTTATTCCATTTGCCCCTTTTTCTGACTCTTCATCTCGTTTTCTATTATGTACCCCCTACCATTTCTTCTCTCTGTCCATCATCTCAGATCACAACCTTTTACTTGCTGTTTCTTTTACCACCCCTTTGCTGATTGAATTTCTCTCCAAGTCTTCCTGTTCCTTTTATCTGTCATCTGTTTCTTCTCACAGTCCTTCCAGCAGGTTGTAAGCCCTCGTGGCCTTCAGCTTGTGATTATTCTTCTCCAGCTTTTCTTAAATTCCAAAGGACAGTTTTGTGTTACAGGTTTCCTCTACTTTGATTCACTTAAGTTGAGTTTGCCCAGCCCTGTGTTTATTTTTCTGTGTAACAGATGTTATGGCTAGTATCCCACTTCCAGGCTGACACTAAAGCTGTGCAGTCCAAAAACTGATATTATAGGATTCCATAAAGCAACACTGCCTGTATGTAAATCATGGGGCCCAATAATGAATAAGCACTGGCACTGCCTCTGAGCTATCCTATCTTATCATTTTACAATGTTAACGAATACATAATGCTTGCTTAATTGTGCTTGTGTAATGGAAGGAACAATACTGCAATTATCTGACTCTTATCCTAGTCAATGACAATACAATAGTCTAGCATCCTAAAAGAAACATAACTGTAAAAAATAAAATTTGCAGGCTGTTTGTAAGCTACGTTATTGGTTAATAGGATGCTAATGTGACACTTACAATTCAGGAAAATGTACAAGCCTATTGTGTTTGTATTGACAAATACAGTGGTAGAGGATTTAATTCATTGTACAACCGCATTGATGATGAATTCCAGAGAAAACTGCTGCATTTTAGGAAAAACATGGCAATTTTTCTGTTGACATACCAAAGATTTACGTACATATACCTCCAGTCAGTCCATACTGAAGCAGGGATAGGAGTAGGGTAGAGGTACCTCAAATTTCCCTGAAACAACCTGGGTGCTATTGTTACACAGATTATCCCCCTGCATAATAAACATCTGCTTATATATAAATTGATAATCAGAGGGGGGGAATTAATTTCCTGGAGACCCTATGAAGACATACTGCAACACTGTGTCACAGAAAACAGAACTATGTCCACACACTGCAAAGCTTAAAGTGATACTGACGCTAAAAAAATACTTTTTAAAATATGAATGTACATTAATAGTTACCTATAGGTCATGTTGATTGTTTTTTGCGGAGAGGTTTGTTTTTGTAAGTAATTGTAAGTTGAAGTTCAGTTCAGTTACAGTTTCTAATGCTAATAGACGACTGCTGCACAAATATGGCAGCCCCCTCATACAGGAACATGGGGAGACAGATGGGTAATGTAAAAGCTTTGAGCAAATTCTTTATGGCAAAATTATAAGTAGCCAATACTATGATAGATTGAAATGATTTAATGTCTGGTGTCAGTATCTCTTTAAACAAACTGACAAAAAAAATTTTCTTGCGTTATTGTATTGTTTCACACGGAGGCTTATTTATTAGTGTTTTTTGAAACCACACACTTCTAAAACCGTGATTGTCAATGAATGTATTAAAGGTTCAAATTAAAAAAAGTATGAAAAAAAAAAACGACGAATGATCTGAAAAAAACTGAATACGATGAAAACCTCCAGAAAACCTTTAACATTCTGATTTTTGGTTCCGGTTTAAAATGGTACAACAGGGGCTCCTCCCATTGACTTCTATAGCACCTGGACAACTTTCACTTGGCAAAGTTTGGCATAAAAAGCTTTCATGGTTTTTTCACATTTAAATTCTCAAAATTTTAGAGCTTCTTAGAAAACCAAGAAGACCATGAATTCTCTGGGATTCATGAAACAAAATCTCAATTCAATTTTTAGTAAATGGGCACCTTAAGGTTTGTTTTACTTAGCTTGTTTAGATGATTGAAACGGCTGTGCCTCTTGCATGTACATAAAAATGTCTTCCAATATTGTGTGCAACTGCAAAATGACATTACTGTTAAATGGTTTTAGAATTAGAATGTAGGACTCATTTATCAGCACAAGACAACAAAACAAGTGCAGGATTACATTGCCACATACAGCAGGCTATACTATAGATCTGTGATAATTTGGTGGATTACATTGGTGCATTAGGTTCAAGGCACAAGATGTTCTGATGCCAAGTGGCTTCTGGTGAACTGTCTGAAACCAACTGAACTGAAAAAAGTGTTGGAAGGTGAACAACCTCTTTAATTATGAGCACGTTTGTTTCCTTGGGGCACATGATTTTGCCATTTGTGCTTTAGCACTTGTGTCTGAGAAATTAAATGACCCTTACATACTCTACATCAATGATCCCCAACCAGTAGCTTGTGAGTAACATGTTGCTCTCCAACCCCTTGGATGTTGCTCTCAGGGTCCTCAAAGCAGGTGTTTATTTTTGAATTCCAGGCTTGGAGGCAAGTTTTAATTGAATAAAAACTAATTATATTGCTAAGGAGATTCTTTTGTAGGCTGTCAGTCCACATATAGGCTACCAAATAGCCAATCACAGCCCTCATTTGGCCTCCTCTGGGACCTTTTCATGCCTGTGTTGCTCCCCAACTCTTTTTAAATTTAAATGTGGCTCACGGGTTAAAAAAGGTTGGGGACCCCTACTCTACATAGAGACTAGCAAAGCAGAGAAACCAATCTAGTTAGGCTAAGACAGGCTTACAGGAGCCAAAAAGCCCATCACAATGCAGGACATGCAGTGTAAAGCCTTCTAAAAACAGAAAGTATTTAAATGCCTCATGCCACACATATAGCCCTGCCTTCATAACTAAAATGACATTTGAACTCTCATGCATTATGGGCGGAGACATGCAGATTTTTGGCTCCTTTTAGCCTGTTTCACCCTAACAGGTCTGTTTCTCTGCTTCACTATTTTCCAAGTCCTACGTATTCAGAAGCCATGTTCCAATATCTTGCACTGATAATTTGAAACAGGCTGTCTGCAAGTTTAGATTTATGGCTCTAAACTATTAGGCTGTATCTGTGCTATAAAACCAGTGGTTCCGGGTGAATAGTTGGTCACCGGGACATAAAGGAGTGATTTGTATGTCTCCAACCATAATGTCTCATGTGAGAGTTAGAATCAAATTTTTTGGATTAAGGCAGTATTATGTGTGTATTATGAGCCAAGCAAATACCTTCTGTTTTCAGGGTTTATACTGAATACTGTACATATGCATTCTTGATTTTTGTCATCTGTCCTTTAAAAACCTTCTAAAACTGGTCTGCTAATTTTACAAATGGAACAGCTAAACAGTGCCACTCACTGTCTCAGGTTGGTGTTGTAGCACACTATATTGTTTCTGGAACCAACAAGATTGGAAAGAACCTTTGCTCCAGTACAATGCCATCTACTGTCTGAAGTTGATTTTGCAGAATATGGACAGGGTTCTAAAGAATGAGCAAAGTTCAGTACATATATTGGTAACTTCAGTTGAATCTTTGGAAATTGTATGAAGGGGGTCTAAATACCTCTCCTGCAGTGCCAATGAACCACCTAAATGTAAATACACTTTCATTTAGTTTCCTCTGTATAAAATTAAAAAATTTGATCATGCCCCTCTCAGAAAATCCCGCCCAGGGTTGCCAGGTTGGCGGGTTTATGGCCAAATTGGGCTTCTTTTAAAACTTAGTGGTAGGTTTTAAAAGTCCAAACCCGCCAATGAATGGAATTTAGCTAGTTTTGGAAGTTGCTGCAGGTTTGGACTTTTAAAACTCACCCAATTTCCCCAGCCCAGCTTTCCTGCACTGCTATTAGCTCGGCAACAGCAGGTTGCTTTTGTCACTATGTAACGTATCATTTTTGATTTAATAAATCATTTTTTTTATTCTGGTCTATGAATGTGCTTTCCCTTATATGTGATGCTGTCTACTTGGAGCCAATCATGGGTTGCCTCCAGAGTACCAGCACCTCATCATGAACTTAGGGTGTACATTATCTACCATTGTATAATCTGCACAGCAAGAGGGACACATTTAGGGCCAAGAAAGGATTTTTTATTTATTTATTTTTGTCACTGAACTACATCTCAACATGAAACAAATAACCATCAATGTGAGGCTCTGTTACTAACAGAGAAAAGAGCATTTTTACTAGTGTGAAAAGTGTGAAATGTCATATTTTGCCCAAAACAACTGCAATATTTTATTACCAAAAGTAACTTCTCATGGTCCAGGTTAGTAGACTTCCATGATAAAGATACAGCAGAAAGTTTAGTATCTCATGTACTGTACCCATTTCCTTCATGCCAATATCCCACATACGTCATTGCTTTATGGAGTTATTTTGCCAGTGTATATTCCCTATTACAATTGTCAAGGGCAATGTGTCTGCGGGGAATATTTTTTGAGCACCTATGTTCATGAACTTCCTTTTTAATATACAGCCTGACTCGTATTTAGCATATCATACCCAACATCTGTCCAGACATTATAAACCCCATATGAGTTCATAATCATTTCATAGATATTTAGGTATTAAGCAAACAAGGAACATTTATGAATAAATATTTGCTTAGTAGATGTTATGTATTTTATCAAGCAATGGATCTTTGATCATTTTTTTTGTCTTTCAGCTTCAAAGAACCCCACTGCCACTCCCTAAACTAAATAACACGAGTCAAGTGGAAAACATTGACGACTGCAGATGATTTTCTAATTGAAGACTACAACCCTCACCGCACAATTAAAATGGAAATGGATGTGTGGATGCATGCTTTCTCTCTTCTGTAAATATGGCTACGTTTATTACATTTTTATTTTCAAGTGTAGCATAGAAATGTGTGTGTATATATATATTGTCTGTAACTACAATACTATTAATGTAAATAGTGGAAATAAAAGATGAGGTTTCTTTCCCTATTACGTGGTTTGACATAGTTGGAAACAGTCATTAACCTACTCCTTGTTATATTACACACTCACCATTATCCTTTTTTATAGGAAGGGTCTGGACATGCATTGCCTCTAACAATAGTGGACTTTATTCAGTTACTGGTCACTGTATTTCATGATCACAAAATATAGTCCAGTCATGTGCCGCTGATAAGTGTGTGTATATACATCAGATGCCTGAGTTTGAGGAGACAATGGGTGAGGCTGTCAGGGAAACAACCTTTTAAAATGAGATTAAAAGGCATTTTGAATAAGATGCTTTATTGTATTGTGCATTTAGTGCCCTGGATTGAAAGCAGAAATGATGCGGTGGATTTGATAGCATGAATGCTAAACTGCAACAAACTACAGATTGGCTCTGATCATTAATACTACAAACTTGAAATTAAAATAAGATCTGAAGCATATAGGCAACTGCATCCACTGTGTTAGAAAATCTGTCCCAGCATATGTACAATGCTCTATCTGTTGAGCATGACTGATGTCAAAAGTTTCCATTTATTGTGATTGAGCCCTCAAAGCAAAGGAATGAACATGTAAGAACATCACACCTTGCTTACTTTCACCAATTATAACCCTTTCTTATAAAGTGGTGTAAATGGAAAGGCTGGTTTTAGCATTCAACATTGCATATTTGAAATACTGATAAAGCATATGGCTGCTCTGTCAAAGCCGTGGTACCTATTATCAGGGATGCACCGAATCCAGGATTCGGTTTGTGATTCAGCCAGGATTCAGCCTTTTTCAGCAGGAT
The DNA here is from genome assembly GCA_038501925.1 of Xenopus petersii. Classification (NCBI taxonomy): domain Eukaryota; kingdom Metazoa; phylum Chordata; class Amphibia; order Anura; family Pipidae; genus Xenopus; species Xenopus petersii. Next base: position 99,276,726 of record CM076683.1, on the reverse strand, counting down.
TCGGACAAATCCTTATATCCATAAGCAAATTAGGAGGGAAATCGCGTGACTTTTTGTCACAAAATAAGAAGTAAAAAATGTTTTCCCCTTCCCACCCCTAATTTGCACATGCAAATTAGGATTCGGTTCGGCATTCAGGCAGAATCTTTCAAGAAGGATTCGGGGGTTCAGCCCAATCCAAAATAATGGCATAGGAATAATGGGAATAATGATAAGAACCCTGTGGTACATGTAACTTTTCTGGGTTTCTACTCCAGGATATAGGAGAAGTTCAGGGTGCTGCCTGTGGGTACTACATGTGTACCAGTAACTTACACATAAGCAGAGCACTGTGTCTGAATTTTATCCTAGAAGAACAGAACTCTGAAGGGAAGTTACAAGGCTGACTGTATCCTGTGAGACAGGGCTACGGGCCATGGGAATGGGAAGTCTTTATGAGTAAATGAAAAATATTTGTCTATAAGTAAATTAGGGGGCTCTACTTGCCTCAGTCCTAATTCAAATATTCGCCACCTAAAACCTGCCGAGTTCATGTACAAGTCAATGGCACAGGTCTGTTGAGCCATTTGGAGATTTTAATAGCCTTCCAGTTTTTTTTGGGAGAAAAATGTAATTCATACAAATCGAATATGATTCGAATTTTCCGGGTTGGAACCATTCGATCAAATATTAGACATTCAATTTTTTTTAAAATAACCTCCCGGTCATATTGTGAGTATATTTTGAATTTAAATTTTTTTACATGAATTCAAAATGTTTTGAGATGTGACTTTCTAAACCTCCACCTTTTTCTCTAAAATAAGTTTTTTCCAGACTGCTCCATCTGGGAACTGGTATTGCAGCACAGATTCCTCTTTCATTTCTGTGGAATATCCAGGATCCTGGAACGAGAAAAAGTTAAGTCAGTGCAAATAGACTAAGTACAACCATGGGCAATTACTATCCCTACCCTTCCCCACCTAATCCTTCGTTTCTCTGTTGTATGGCCTCACTGGCACTTCCAATGCACATTTGAAATGTAATAGAAAATAAATGATGCTAATCCAGTAAACTATCTATCTTGTAACACAGTTATAATACTTTTACTCTAGACATGTGACTGTATAAAAGAGAATAATAAACTCCATTTTACAGAGAACACCAAGATGAGGACAGATGATGAGTTATGGCAGTATATTAGTGAAATGTTATTAGTTTTATCTACTGTTTAAAAATTACCTTTGGGGGCATGTAAGCAGCTCTGTTGATTATCACAGGATAAGTAAAGTGTTCATGCAAGTGATCTACATACTCGCACATCCTAAAACCAAAATGGTAACATTTATTATTTAATTCTTACAACATTACAAAATACTGTAATCTATATTCATAGAGGACAGATTTGGCTTTGGCAGTTTCCATTTATCGGAATCTGTGATTTGATCTAATTATTATACTCCCAGGTATCCCACCTGGTGGGAAAAGAAGTTGTAAAAATGTTACAACCAAGTAGAAAACATTAATTTCCTTATAGGCACTTATACATATACATCGCTGTCCAGGAAGGCAATGGGGAGCAGTAATGAATAATGAATAATAACACTATGGGGCAGATTTACTAAATTCGAGTGAAGGGTTCGAATTAAAAAAAACTTCGAATTTCGAAGTTTTTTTTGGGCTACTTCGACCATCGAATGGGCTACTTCGACCTTCGACTACGACTATCGAACGATTCGAACTAAAAATCGTTCGACTATTCGACCATTCGATAGTCGAAGTACTGTCTCTTTAAAAAAAACTTCAACCCCCTCGTTCAGCAGCTAAAAGCTACCGAACACAATGTTAGCCTATGGGGAAGGTCCCCATAGGCTTGCCCAAGTTTTTTTGATCGAAGGATATTCATTCGATTGTTGGATTAAAATCCTTCGAATCGTTCGATTCGAAGGATTTAATCGTTCAATCGAATGAATAATCCTTCGATCGATCAATCGAATTTCCTGCGCTAAATCCTTCGACTTCGATATTCGAAGTCGAAGGATTTAAATTCCTAGTCGAATATCGAGGGTTAATTAACCCTCGATATTCGACCCATAGTAAATCTGCCCCTAAATCATTGCAATATTAGAACTTCCTACCTATAGGCATATTGTGATTAGTTAACTGATATTCTTGTCTTTATAGAGGAACTTTACAGAGTTGGTTGGGCCTGGGATGGTGCTCTAATAAAAAAGTAATTTGCTGGATATCTATTGAACTGCTTTGTGAGGTACAAGGATGTTCCTGCTCATAAGAAATCTGAAGAAAACCAACTATGCCTTTTCTGACTGGCCAGAAGCAGCAATGCATGAACGACTCCCTCATAAGCATGTGTTAAATCCACTATGTTAGAATTCAGCCGGATCCTTCATAAAAGATACGGCCAAATAACGAACAGAATCAGTAACCTAATTTGCATATGCAAATTAGGGAAATGAAGGGCAAAAAAGAAACACGCGGTTTTCATTTTTTTTTTTACTTCCTTGTGTGAATCCACATTCTGCTGAAAAAGGCCAAATTCTAAATCATGGGTTTGGTGCACCCCTACTCCCTTTTACTGTAGCTGAAAAGAACTAACCTGTTATCCAGGCTTCCTGACACACAAATATAGTCAAACAGAATAAGATGTTGCACCAGTTCACAGAGACCAACTCCTCCAGCATGTGGGCAGACGGGAACTAGAAAGAAGGGAAACAATATTTATTTAAATGACTCATTTTCTAAGTGGTATCTGAAGACTACTAGTTTTTTTTTTCATGCTAAAATCAATTGTGGGCAACTTGCATTGTCGGGCGGAGAATGTTAATAAGCAAATGGGCAGACTCATTTTGAAAATCTTTTCCCTAGAATGCAGAGATACAGGTATTTTTTACTACACAGGTTTTCAATCATGTGGTCTTATGGTCTTTGGTGAAAATGTGCAGTGAGACAAATGTCATTCTGGGTGACTTCCAGGTGTCAAGAAACATAAATGAGCCCCTGTACTAGCACATCTGTTTGCCCTTCAATGCTACAAAGTAAGGGTAGAAAAGAGTGGGTTTGCAGAGACTGGGGTGGAAGAACTGGGCTTACAGAGAGCCCTGACCTCAACCCAACATGTAGGTTCAATAAGAATGGCTCCTGCAAGTGAGGCCCAACATCACTGCCCATCCTTTGCTCTTGGGTCTGAAAGGAGAAAAACCCTATCAAATAAGTTCCAAAATCTAGCAGAAAGGCAAATGGCTGCATACTTTTGACTGTGTTGTGTATCTTGTGCTTCTGTTGGAATAGTTTTAGAACAGGTGCATTGCAGATACATTTGGCACAGATGATTTGTCAACCTTAAAAGCAAAATACAATGCTAAAGCATTTATTGTGGGGCTGTTCACACTAATGACTGGCAGCTGTGAAACTGCTACCTTAAAGGGGAACACACAACCATAACTTTAGCTTTTTGAAAAGTAAACATAATTTCAATAAACTTTCCAATATACATCAGTTAAAAAATAAGAAGACTTTTCATGATTTTTAAGGATTTGGAACAGTTCCCTAAGCCTTGCCCTCTGCTCTTTTGCTGATCTGTCTGAATACTTTGCTGAGCTGGCTGACTACTGTTACTTTGTATCAGAAGCCATCTGTCCTTAGCCTGCATCCTCCAATTCCCTGCTCGCTGATTTAAATAAGGAATGGAATATCACATTGCAATGCATTGTGGGATGTGTAGTTCCTGCATGCTGTCTGTAAGCTGTGGAGCAGTTGTTACAATTTGTAACATCAGTGTTTAGTCCCTCCTTCCCTGCCAGGATTTGAAATGATGCAGAAAGAGAAGAATTGTTAAATAGCTGGATTTCAGCAAAGAAAATGGCATTTATTCATACTTTTTGAAGGGAATATTAGGGGTTTCTGTGTTATGTGGGCCTCTGTATAATATTTTGTTTTGAAGCCGGAGTTCCCCTTTAACATAACTCATCTCCATAAATATTCTGGTTCTGATGGGTACTCTGATGTCAAGAGGGTTCAGTTTATCCTGATACAGCCTTCAAAACAACATTATAGAAAAACTATACCCCCATATAGTTTACAAACCAACTTATAAAAAGAAAAAAAAATCAAATTTAAGAGATGTCATCATGTTTTTTTCTGTTATGGCAAAGCAACAATTTCAAGTAAACATCGCCTTCAAGCAAAAAAATAACCTTACCATTGAATTTCTTTGCCATCAGCAGAACAGACAAATTTTCATTCACGCTCCCCAGTCTGCAGCTGTCAATCTGAAGGTACTGCAGCGCTTTCACTTGGAGAAACTGCTTAAACATTACTCGGTTGTGGCACTGGAGAGAAGGGGAAAGGAACCTACAAATAAGACAACTTCCATTTTGAAATGTAAGGAGATGAGAACAAAGAAAGAAAGATAAGAAGTAGATAAAGTCAGATATGATTACAAAGTAAGAAAAAGAAGATGTATCCTGTATCTATAAGAGAAGTGAAGACCAAGATGACTTTGCTATCAGTATGGACTTATACAAGAAGTGGGGAGAGATGGCATTGGAGAGAACTGTTTTGTAGAGGGAGAGTTCATTATCTTTTATTCAGTATAGGGCACTACAGGAAATCGGATTGCCATCTTTTTGTAGCATTCTGTACTACGGTACTTACTAAATGCAGAAAAATGCAATTAATGTGGACTCATTTTGTATGTATTCACAGACTGGTTCTTCAGCCAGTGATATTAATAGAAAAGAATATTTAGCTACCCCCTCAGTAAATCATTATGTTTAAAAAATAATACCTCCAACGTATCACTTCTGTCCAAGAAACAGTAGTACTAAGCTCTCTCTGTGACCTGCAGAGATTTGCACATGCCTGATAGGAATTATGCTTATACGTGGGTTATGTACAGACGTAACTATATATTTGGTCTGGGAACATACCTGCTCTCCTGTGGCAACACCTATGTTCACTGGAGATAATTCCTTTAAAAACACACATAAAATATACATTTTTCAGTTGCTGTACGTCATTGTCCTCATTCAGATGCACAAGCCAGGGGGTGCCCTGTTTTTTCTGACTTTGGCTAGTTAAGTACAGGGCTCACTAGCATCTAACAAGGGTAGAACACTATGCCTATTACGTGTTAATCCACCATTACAAAAGTTGTGTTTTTTTAATTTATTTTTAATCTTAGTAGGAGTAGTGTCTGCTGCAGCCTGTTGGTGTATAGGAGAAGCCTAGAAACAATTCAACATGATATGCAGTTCCCAAAGAACCTGCCCCGCACTCCACTCTCACTTACTGATTGAAATAGAAGGAAATAAACAGTTACAGCCACTGCCCCACAGAAGTATTGCCATTGAAACTAGGGATGTACCACATACACTATTTTGGGATTTGGTCGAATCCCAAATCTTTCATGAAAGATTCAGCCAAATTCCAAAATAAATCCAAACCCTAATTGGACAAGGAAGGGTTACAAAGAAAAAAGAAAAAAAAATTATAATTTATTTGTTCATGTGATGTAAAGTCACATGATTTTAAGGTTTTGGATTGGGTTCAGTCAGGAATTTGGTTTCGGGCAAATCCGAATCCTTCTGGAAAAGACTGAATCCTGGCTGAATCTCAAACCTAATCCTGGATTTGATCAGGATGCATCCCTATTTAAAACTCGTGGTAAAATGGTTAATACAAATACAACCTTTGAAATAGTTGCATGACCAAGAATGTCATCTGGTGATGTTGGCTCTTCAATCCATAATGGCTTATATTTAGCCAGGTCTTTCACCCAAGAGATTGCTTCTTGCACATCCCACCTCTGGTTTGCATCAAGCATCTGACAACAGTGGGCAAAAAAATTAAACAAGAACAGAGAATAATTCTAGTCAATATTATAATCAATTATGGCACAAAACACAAAGTCAGACAGCCTGGAAGTACTTTGCATATTCATATGTAAGGAAGGATTCAAGAAGGCTTTTTATTTGAAGATCGTCCTCCTCTAAATTTAGCATCTGAAAAGAGTGAAACACTTCTGGCTAATGATTAAGAATGATCTTAATGTGGTATGCAACATATTTGATCTGACCCAACATCTGCTCGCTGTTAGTGCAACTGCCATTTTGGACAGGACAGGGCTATCAAAAAAGCATTATGGCTTATCATGGCTCTTTTTATACATGAACCACTGAGGGAAGGACAGGGCTGGATTTTCCTTTAACAACACACTGACCAAATGCAACCATTTGTACATGCAATGTTTTGGGAGAATGCCCCTAAATCAAACATGCTTGGATGTAGGAACATGCCCCCAAAATGGTGCATTTGACATTAAACTTGAGTTTTACCCTGCATGTATCTGCCCTGTGTGTCAGTTATTGCTGTATGGGATTAATTGAATGGGGTCCCAATTCACACTTTTGAACACCAGGCCTAGGCTTGGTTTGGAAAGGCAAGGGGGTACTTGTGTTTTTCCATTGTGCTGTAATATTGTGCTTCACACACATCTGCATAAAAGACAAATATGTAATGACATTCACCCAAAAACACTAGTTAGCAACCTGTTGTACATTTTTAGACAAAATAATGTTTTTCATGGGAGTATAAAGCTCTGCCCTACCTCTCAAGGGCCTATGTAACCTTTTCGCCTTTTCACAAATCCGTGCCTGAGGAGTCAGATGGTGGAGAAGACTATGGAGTATATTTATTGAAGAGTGAAGTTAGAGATAACCACAGGCCACTAGAGTGAAATGCCACCTTTCTCCATTCATTTCTATGGGATTTTTAAAGGCGTATTTATCAAAGGGTGAAAGTGAAAGTTCACCATTTGATAAAATCCTTTAAGAATCCCATAGAAATGAATGGAGAGAGGCAGTGTTTCACTTTTGGAGAAATATACTCCTATAACTTTAAGGGGCCTGTTTACTACCAATCAAATTTTAAATTGTGGTTTTTCTATATTTGTTAAAAGCTTTATAAATCCAAGTGTAAAAACCCCCAAAACCTCTAAGGCAAAACTTTGCCAAGTCAAAGTTGTCAAGGTGCTTAAAACAAATCTGAAAATGCCCTCTGTTCTTTTAAATATGAATCTGGACAAGGGAGATCATCTAAAGCAGCAAGTCAAGCTTTCTGCATTAAATCCTGTCTGGATCAACTTATGGTCAGACTGAGCTTCCAGGAATACTTATAAGAATAAATAAGTAATGTAACAAAAATTTGAGTTGTGTCGAAAGTTATAGCATAACATAAACGACCTACTTTTACTTTTAAGTGCAAAAGATACAGTTATTGTTTCCCACTCCCAGGTAAATTTACCATTATGTTGTCAGGTCCAATCATGCCTCTGATAAGTTCACATCTCCGGATGTCATCCTTTAGATCTGCACCCACTTTTACCTTGAACCTTTAGGAGCATGTTTTGCAAAACAAAATTACACGAATGTTATTTTTCAGAGGAAAAATAATGAAAATAATAATTTCAAAAACAACTTGAAGCGGATCTCTTCTATTGAATATAATTTGCTATCAAAAATATCTCTGTAAGGGCTCTTACACATGACCGTTCCGACCTGCGCTCCCCTGCGTTCCGTTTTTTGGCGTTCAGCCGCAGGGGAGCGCAGGAATAGACGCAAGTAATTATTTGAAATGGGGCTGTACTCACTCAGGCGCGTGTAGGCGCCGAACGCAGGTTCAGACGCAACATGCTGCATTTTTCCTGCGTTCGGCGCCTACACGCCTGAGTGAGTACAGCCCCATTTCAAATAATTACTTGCGTCTATTCCTGCGCTCCCCTACGGCTGAACGCCAAAAAACGGAACGCAGGGGAGCGCAGGTCAGAACGGTCATGTGTAAGAGCCCTAAGAAACTGACTAATTATTACACAATGAACCAAAAAGAGCAGCAGGTTCAGAATTCTTCATAAAAGATTGACCAGACACTTTCACTTCATAAGTTTATTGCATATCTACCGGAGTCTGTGGGGTATATTTATTAAAGAGTGAAGTTAAGAGACTTCTAGAGTGAAATTCCGCCACTCTTCATTCATTTCTATGGGATTTTTTTTTTAAAGGGAAAGTTCATCCTTTGATAAATACTCTTTTTAAAAATCCCCTAGAAATGAATGGAGAGTGGCGGAATTTCACTCTAGAAGACTGTGGCGATCTCTAACCGCTCTCTCTATTTGATAAATATACCCCTGTGTTGTTGGTCTGATCTATACAGGCTTTTGCTGCTGTTTACGTATTATTATGCAGATTATATGAATCCAGGACTACCATTGCCACAAAGACTGCCCTCCAGACTTATCATTATAAACCACATACAATATACATTAACAAGCTGCAATTTAAATGTGTAGATTTTCTTTAAAGAAAAAAGCAAGTATATGCCTTGCCTGAAGATTGTTGTTTCTGTCTTATTGATGTGTAAAGCATATGGGACAAAAATGGTTTGTTTTCTTTCATTAAATATGCAATGAAAATGTGTTGGAAAATGTTCTTGATAATGTCTGAGGCAATAAAAGAGAATGTGCTGTAGCTCATGCATGGAACACTAATACTGTAACTATACCTACAACAGGTTGCGCAATCCTGCTATTTGGTTGGCTGCCGGATATAACTTGTATAGGGGCCTGCAGCTACACACTAGTCAAATTTGCATGAGGAGAAAGGATGAACTAATTATAACCAATTATGATTAACTAAACTATAACTATACTAAACTAGTAACCAATTATGATTTACTAAATTATAGGGACAAGCTTAGCAATGTTTCCTTTAAGTGCAAACATGCACCCATGCCCCCACAATGTATTATACTCCTCTCCTTCCCCACCCAATATAATCAACTCTTACACCAGCACAATATGTTCCCCAGAAGCAAATAATATTATACTTACCTAGTCCAGCCTTCTTTAAGTGCATCTGAACACAGCTATAATATAATGATATAATATTAATTATTTATTCAGATATATATTTGTTCAAGCATTGGGCTCAAAGACAGCCTTGTTTAAAAAAAAAGGCAACTTGAAGTCTAATTTCTTTGTACAAAATAATCATATCAGTCTAATATATCCACCCAAATAACCATAATCAGTTAACAAGTGTAGCGAATATAACATTTAGAATAATGAAAGGTCTATTTGAAGCAAAACATAGTTATAAAGATATATGTTATATTGTTATAAAAATATAAACATATGTACAGGTATGGGACCTGTTATCCAGAATGCTCGGGACCTGGGGTTTTACGGATAACGGATCTTTCTGTAATTTTAATCTTCAAACCTTTAGTCTACTAGAAGATAATTTAAACATTAAATAAACCCAATGGGCTGGATTTGCTTCCAATAAGGATTATTTCTATCTTAGTTTGTATCAAGTACAAGCTACTGTTTTATTACTACAGAGAAAAGGGAAATAATTTTGAAAAACTTAAATTATTTGGATAAAATGGGGTCTGGATAACGGGTTTCTGGATAACGGATCCCATAGCGCCTATCTATCCATTGCAAATGTCAATGGTTTTGCTAACTGGCCCCTATTTGTGTATCAGAGATGCACCATGATAAAATGAGATCACCATAACGAGTACAAACCTTTTTCAGCTGTTCATCTGAATAACCTAACCAGGCACATGATGTAGTATAGGCAGGATATCCACTTGTTAACATATGTTCTTCTACAATAAGACAATAAAAGAACAATCATTGTATTATGCATATATTAAATAGAAGCTTGTGTTAGTTTGGCTGAAAAAATTATGTGACTTGAATCTCTGCAAAAGCCTCTCTGCATCAAGGAAGGGAAAGATTGTGGGGCTCATTTATTAAGGCAGCGCAGCGCATAAGTGGACGCAAAAGATTGTCTGCGACATCACGAGTGTGATCGCTAATATATTTGCGTGATATTGCGCATAACACAGAGCTTTTGCGATGGTTTTGTTTATGCGCATTGCGCAAAAGATTGGGCATTTATGTCGCAAACGATGCCGTGGTTGTTAGGGGCGTGGCTGTGGGCGTGGCTACAATGCGCTTGCACTGCGGCCGTCGCAGATTTGCGTCTGTATATGTGCAAAACTGCACCCGGTCAACAGCACCACAATTTTTACGACTGCCTCTTTGTGGCGTAATAGTAACGCTCTTCAAAATGCGCATTCCTGCCCAGCTGCGCTAGCAGAGCCACACTGCTAAACTGGGTTCTGGCAAATACAATGGTGCTGCTGTTGGTGGGGATGTTTGTTAACTCAAAGTTTACTCAAAGATGAACAACCCCTGTAAAGTGCATATTAACCACGCCTTCCACCCAACATGTTTATATTGACCAAGGTTCCTTTAAGGGTATCAGGTAGGCTAAACACCTTTGCAACCAAACAAATATTAGCACAGAAACAAATGCAGATGCGTCTAAGTGAACGCAATATGCGCAATATGTGACGCAACTAATTAAAGCAGCGCATTCATACATGAGCACAACTAATCCTTACCTTTGCGGTATCTTCCTGTGCGCACAATTTATTATAAGCACTGCGACAGCTGATACGCAGTTTCACACAGTTTCACAAGTCGCACCTACATTAGCGCACAAAATCGCACTGTTAAGGTATCGTGCGCTACATTATTAAATACTCGCATGCGCTGGGCAAATGTCAGGCCACTGCGCTCTTTTTAGCACTGCGCTGCGTTAATAAATGAGCCCCTGTATGTTCTTACTCCTAAGGCATGAATATATTTGTATAACTAATTTGCCCTTACACAAATTTTAGTTTCTATGCTGATAAACCCCTTTCCTTTATGTTTTCATGTTTAAGATGATGCCTTTATCCAATTTTCTAGTTCCTAGAAACCTTGGGGCTCATTTATAAACTTTTCGCACTGCAAATGTCCAGAAGAGATTTTTAAATATAGTAAAAATCACAAATTGCGAATATTTATTTGCTTACTTACGCCAATAATTTGGTAGAGGAGAAAATATTTGAAAAACTATTTTGCAGATTGCCAATTTAAACTGCTGTCAATGCTATTTTCACGCACAACAGTCTGGCACAGTGGCCGCACTCCCACAAACACCAGTCTCATTTGCGAAAATTTGTTCACAATGCAAATTTACAAAAAAGATGGGCACAGCAGTGCAATATTTTAGCATTCAGGAAAAAACGTGGGAAATTCAACTATTTGTGAATAAATATGCACTGTGAAAACTTGAGAAATGACCCTCCTTGAGTTTGTAAGCAGGCTTCCATGAGATATCAAGCATTACACTTAATTATTACAACATTCCACTTGGATCTTAGATAAAAAATTGTTAAAAACATAACCTACAAATGAGAAATATAGATGCGCTGAATCCAGGATTCGATCGAATCCAAGAGTCTGGCTGAACCAAATCGGAACCCTACAGAGTGAAAAATGTGCTGTGCATGTGTTTGTATGTAAATTCTTTGCTGCAGATTACCCATTTATGGCTCATGCTTAAATGTAGGCATCAATTCTTTGCCACAGATCACCCCACCAATTTACATCCCCGGCCACCCCATGTATGGGATCCGTTATCTGGAAACCCGTTATACAGAAAGTTCCAAATTATAGAAAAGCCGTCTCCCATAGACTTCATACTAAGATGTAATTAATCCTTATTGAAGGCAAAAACAGCCTAGTGTGTTTATTTAATGTTTACATGATTTTCTAGTAGACTTAAGGGATGTAGATCCAAAAGACGGAAGTTATCCGGAAAACACCAGGTCCGAGATTCTGGATAACAGCTGTCATACCTGTACCTGGTTTCGGACTAATCCCTCCCATCCAGGGGCGTAACTATAGAGGAAGCAGACCCTGCGGCTGCAGGGGGGCCCAGGAGGTATAGGGGCCCCAGGAGGCCATAATTCATATAAAATGTCAATAAATATTGGAGAAACAAGCCAACCCCAAAACATTTTGGGGGCCTGAAAAATAATTTGCTGTGGGGCCCAGTAATATCTAGTTACGCCACTGCTCCCATCTTCCCTTCTACTGATCAATCCCTACGCCCTCTGCTTTATTGGAATGTAGTCTTTGTTTCCATTTTCTATTAAAAGCACAGTTGTATCCTATGCAATTTTATACATCATTTCAAACCCTTATCAATTACTTGCCTGTTCTTGAATACCTAATCTGTATAATTAAAATAGATTTTTCAGTATATCTCTTTCTGTATATCTATTGTATATGTGTGTGTGTGTGTGTGTTTAGAAAAGCTGTGATTTAATTTTGTTCTGGTTACATACTGAGAACATCATTCATTTGTATACTTGGAGAGAAGAGAAGAAATAAATAGGGAGGCGCAGATGGAATGCACAGAAAAAAAAGCTGTTTATATAGCTCTGATTAAATGAATATATACAACACTGGAAATGTTTCTATGTTCCCTTTGAATATTAAAATTATATCCTAAAACATTGCAAGACATATGTAAAACATCTGAACACTTTCCATACTCTCCCGTTATCCATTATTCATACAGCACATACTGTAAGGAGGATTTGACAGAGCAGTTGGCACATGGGTGACGGTGACAGGTCGTGGTGACCTTTAAAGCAGAAAAACAAAACTCACTGTGCTGAGATACTGAACGCTAAAGATTACCTATGAAAACAAAATTGTGATTCTTGAGTTAAAAAGCTAATGTTATGGCACCCGTTATCCGGAAACCTGTTATCCAGAAAGCTGTGAATTACAAAAAGGCTATCTCCCATAGACTCGATTTAATGTGAATAATCCAAATTTTTAAATGGATTTCCTTTTTCTCTGTAATAATAAAACAGTACCTTGTATTTGATCCAAACTAAGTTATACTTAATCCTTATTGGACGCAAAACAAGCCTATCTGGGTTTATTTAATGTTTACATGATTAGGAGCCTTAAGCTATAAAGATCCATATTATGGAAAGATCCATTATCTGAAAAACCCCAAGCATTCTGGATAACAGGTCCTATACTTGTACTGGTGGATACACAAGGAAAGAAAACTCTAACTCGGTTTCCATCACAGAGGCATCAAATACAGCATTGGGCTATTGAAGAATACATGTATTTACATAATCAGTATAAGGCAATATCACAAAGTACTTTTTGCCTTTAGGTTTGATTTATCTGCTATAATTATAATCAAAATTACCTCTATCGCTTTGTCCTTGTTTTCCATTTTGAAGAATTTCTATAAAAAAGTCAAAGTCAAAATGCAATTGTTTAGTAAGAAATAAATGTATTATTTTTGGCACATCAGCACCCATGTAAAGGTTATTAAATAATGTGGCTTACTGAGTGCTTCTTCCTCAGTCAGTGCATCTGTGATATACCTGAAGTCAATGCAAGATACCAGCTGATGTGGGTCCTGCCAGCATAAAGGTTACACTTAGAGGAATGCATGTGCCTGTTCTGTGGTGTATATACTGTATTGCCTGGGGTACAGGCACACATAGGGTTGCCACCTTTTCGGTTTTGTGCGGAACAGTTCCGTTTTTCTTAGGGCTGTTTGTATAATGACAGTGTAATCAGGTTTGAGCCTTATGAATCGAGAACAATAATCTGGTTAATGACCACCGCTTATGTCATGACAATGCCTACATTGCAAAACAATGCCTGCAAATGTCATGACCCCCCCCCATATGTCACTGTTCTACCCCATCATTCTGCCCTCTCTTTCTATTTTTGTCAAGGTCAAAGGTGGCAACCCTAGGCACATAATAGTACATGAATATGCTCAAATAAATATTATCAATGACAAAATGCATGTAACTTTTACAATTTGCACAACTACCCTACATACAGTAGCTTGCAGTCCAACAAAACAAGTACTACAAGACCATGCCTGAACTTTTTCAATCATTTCATTTATAATGCTAGCACCATACCTGAGATATTTAAATGTATATAACAGAAAAATAGACCCACCATGGGACTTTATGATAGGGTGAAATAAAACAAAGATTGCAAGAAAAATCAGCTCCAAAACCAGTGAAATCCTTTTGATTTTCTTATCTGCATTGCATTTTGCATTGCATGGAGCATGTCCTTGTTTAATTACAGTTATTAAGTAAAAAGTAATCTAAATTGTAGGGGTGCAGGTGTATGTGTCAATTCCTAAATGAAAAACTGATGACAAGCCACCTTGGGTTCATGGCTTTACCATGTTGCCCAAAAGTGTAATTTTTTGTGGTCACTAGATTGAGCACAAAGAGTTACAGTAGCTATTGGTAGTGTTTGCTGGTGCGGCACCTATATATGGGTGAGAGGTGGGCATGCCCTATCATGCTCCCTTGATTAGTTTTCAGATATGCACACCACCAAGCGCTAGCAGACAGATACAAATTATGAAGGCAGTGCACAGAATATGCTGTATGTATACAAATAATTTAGTACTAGTTGAGCCTACAAGGAATTAGAGGGTACATTGTCTGTCTAGACGCAACAGTTTCATTTAAGATGCAAATTTGACTTATCTGTCAGAATCAGGTCTGCTGTGCATACACCTGGCTCACCAAACTTTGTGTTTTTACCAAAGATTCCTTTTAGCACCCAGTTTACAAAAACATCTCTGTTGTTGCTTCTGATCATTGAATACAGTGTCATGTCACTTTTTGGGATAGCGCTGGGGGTCCTGATTTTTACTTTAGCTTGTGCCCTATCTAAAATTTTATTGCACACATATATATGAAAACCCTTGCTTGGGTTAATCCCGATCGATTTAAGTCATGGAGAGAAAACACAAACATACATGCAGGTATAAATATGAAAAAACAAGCAGAAACAGCCAAAAGACTTACCATGTCGACCAACAGTTTCCACAAAGGCTAGAGAAAGAGAAACATAAATGTAATCAAAATTGCTAACATTACAGGGCTATGTTAGCAGGGACTTATGCAACAGGAAAGTCCATTTATCAACCTATTAATCAACTGGCTCTGATGATCCTGCCATCAAATAAGGTGGCCTCTAATGGAAAAAGATTTGCCTATGCAATCATGCCCTTGATCCATCACTGTTACGCCCCATTATGCTGGAACCCCACCCACAAACGCATAAAACTTGCTCTCTCCACCTCAAGCTCTGCCCCGTGTGTATCCTGCGAATCATACTTTTACATCTTTTTTCACAGATTAAAACATAGAATAGCCGATGATATACAGTATACAATAAAGAATATATTCTTTGCATAGTAAGAGCAGACAACCACTACAGCAAATGTTAAATAATAAGTGTCGAACATTTGACAACAGTCAGAGATAGAACTAGGGATAGAGGCACATGACTAGGGCACGTACCACAGCTAGCTGCCTGCTTCAAAATATTTTTGTACATTAATTTCTTATTATGAAAGGTTTCTTACTTTCTTTTCTTTCTTAGCCCATAAATCCCACACGGCATTTAAGACAGCAGCAGTAGCCAGCTGAACAGCTCCTTTTTCAGGTCCAATCTAAGAAAGATAAATAGAACAGTATGTATAACATTCTGAAATCCGAATATTTTACCACTATGTGCATTCTAGAAAGCGTTTATTTAAAAAAAAACAGTACAAACAATTATTTAATAATATTGTATTTTGAAGGCATATAAAATGCATCCCATTTTTTTGTAGTGGTACACATTTGATTTTTTGTTGAAGAACTTGTTTAGGGAAAAAACATTTAGTTTCTCATGTGCTAATGGAACTAAAGCATTACCTTTGTTCTACAAACTTTGTAGAGCTACAGAATGAATCTGGTTACAGGTTAAACCAACTTTAAAGCAACGCAGCACAAAGATATCAGTTGGAAACATTCTGAAAACCATGACTTTACAGTTACTTGAATTATAGAAACTGACTCAGCATATGAGATTTACTTTACTAGTAACGTCATAATCATAATTAATGGTAATAGCCCTTTCTTTTAACAGAATAATCTTGCTCCTCTATGCAATGCAGTCCTGCTATAAAGGTTACAAGTTGCCATTATTGTAGAATAAAAATGCACTGCCTAGACCGGCTTAGTACACTGAATTTTCCCTTTGGGCTATAACATTTGGATGGGAATAAATCCACTACAAGGGGAGGGGGATTCAGGTATGGTAAATTTTAAAAAAATGATCACATATCACAAAAGTCTTTATTCTTTTCTTTTTTGGGTGGAATTGTATGCTATGTTTCACATGGATTAGCTTTTCTTAATAATGTATTCTAGTAAGTAAAAAGAAGACGTGGAAACCAGCCGTGTTGCACTGGTTAAAGAACAGTTCTGCAAGGTATATTATTAAATTAATATTACTAAACAAGAATGTGGAAATCACTGTAAAAAAACAGTGATAATTTCTTCCTTTAAAGGAAAAGAAAAACTACCAAGGCAGTTTATTGCCAATAGATTAGCAACAGTGCAAAATAGAACACCATTTGTATGCTCTGAGCTCAGATTACAGCAGGGAGGGGAGGAGGGAGGGGAGAGATGCAAATTGAGCATGCTCAAGCCCAAGCCCTGGAGGTTTAAAGGGATCCTGTCATCGGAAAACATGTTTTTTCAAAATGCATCAGTTAATAGTGCTACTCCAGCAGAATTCTGCACTGAAATCCATTTCTCAAAAGAGAAAACAGATTTTTTTATATTCAATTTTGAAATCTGACATGGGGCTAGACATTTTGTCAATTTCCCAGGTGTCCCTGGTCATGTGACTTGTGCCTGCACTTAAGGAGAGAAATGCTTTCTGGCAGGCTGCTGTTTTTACTTCTCAATGTAACCGAATGTGCCTCAGTGGGACATGGGTTTTTACTATTGAATGCTGTTCTTAGATCTACCAGGCAGCTGTTATCTTGTGTTAGGGAGCTCTTATCTGGTTACCTTCCCATTGTTCTTTTGTTTGGCTGCTGGGGGGCAAAGGGGGTTGATATCACTCCAACTTGCAGAACAGCAGTAAAGAGTGACTGAAGTTTATCAGAGCACAAGTCACATGACTTGGGGCAGCTGGGAAATTGAGAATATGTCTAACCCCATGTCAGATTTCAAAATTGAATATAAAAAAATCTGTTTGCTCTTTTGAGAAATGCATTTCAGTGCAGAATTCTGCAGCAGCAGCACTATTAACTGATTCATTTTGAATTTTTTTTTCCCATGACAGTATCCCTTTAAGCTGAAAACAGGAAGTCTGATACAGAAGCACACAATAGAAGAAAAAAATGTTGGCTGGTGATATCTTTCTTTGTTTTGTGTACAAATTGAAGCCAAATATTGTTTCTAACTGGCATTTAGCCTTTAGAACAAGAAGCTATTTACAGGTGTAGGTTAATTGGCTGGGGCTTAGAAGCTCCCTTCTTTCTCACTAGACCTCCTAAGTTAAGGATACGTGTAACATGGTCTTTCTAGTCACACTGTTTGCTGGGGGCCTGATTTTAAATGTACTACAGACTTAGAATGCTAATAGGCAGTGTAAAACTCACGTGGAATGAGGGGGCTTGACATGGTACATAAGCTTACTTATTGTGGCCAAAGTTTGATATCAACACCTCATTATTTTTTGTAATAAAAGGCAAAAAAGCCAACTGTGTGCTGGCAATCTTTCTTCTGTCTTTTAAATATCTCACATTTCTAAAACAATATGTAAGACATATGTATGGAAATGAAAGTGCAGTTATTGAACTCTGTGTATAGAATAAAATGCCCTTGGGAATCAATTCAGTGGCTTCATTTTACAATATGAAGCAAATAGCTTTCATTACTTAATGATGAAAACCATACCCATCTAAGTTGCCCATCACTTGTAAGCTGCCGGTAAAAGTCCCTGAAATTGTTAACAATGTCTTCAAGTGCTTTTCCAATAACATGTCTTGAAAGGGCTCTTACAGCACACACCACTGCAAAAAGAAAATATAAAAAGCTATTTAGAAAAAGTACAGCATGTCTGGTTGCTTGTATACTTATCAACTAAGGGCTGTTAGAACAGCAGATGGGAAGGGGGGAGTAGCAATTATTATAGATCAGTATTTGTTTATTTTGGGTGCATTCACCTTGTGCATGTATTGTCCTAGGCTGACACTGTTTTTGTTATCTCTGATTTTCATCTATGTCTATATGTGCTCAAAAAAATGCCAGTCACTAGAAACCATTTAGGGGACCAGGGGGAGCTCCCCCCCGTAACTACCGGGGGAGCAGGGGGTGCAATTGGGCCAGGGCCCGAAACCCCGCAGGGCCCCCCGGCAGATTGCGCGCGCTGCAGCCGGCTGGATTCGGCTGCAGCCGCAGAGAAATCACAAGGACGTGGGTGGGGGCGGGCCCGGCTGAACGGCCTGCACCAGGGCCCGCCCCCACCTAGTTCCGTTACTGTAGGGGACAATGAGATACAACTAAAGGTGGCTATTCACAGGCCAATAAAAGCTGCCAACTTAGTCCTCCTGGTGCCCTGGCTGAAAACCGTTGAGTTTTTTTTCTGTCAGATAGAGTACCACATCTGTGCACTGATGTGGGCTTCAATTGCAAGGTGGGCATATTGGTGAAAGATCCACTCATTTGGCGACCTTGTAGCCTTAGATAATACAGTTAATGCAGAATGCAGTAGAGTGCAGTGCTGACAACTACATTTTGCGATGATGTAAAAATGCAACCATTTGTTACAGCCTACAAAGGCACTTTGGAACACTTACTACCTTATGGATTATTGAGGGGGGGACACAAGTGGGAGCCCTATACTTAATGCTTAACTTAGACATACTGGAGGTGCAGAGAGTTGTGTCTGATAATGTTAGATTCTACAAAGAGTGCACATTTTCTCCTGGGGTGATAGTATTGGGTTAAAGGCTAATCATAAGATGAAGTTGTGGTTATAGTATATGTTTACATAATGCAAAGCCAGATGTCTCATGTGGAAGCATAATTGTGGCTAGTCGGCATGCATGATGTGGCATGTGAGTACAACACTGCATTATTTTCACTTCCTTAAAGGGGTTGTTCACCTTCCAAAGACTTTTTCCAGTGCAATTGTTTTCAGATTGTTCGCCAGAAATAAAGACTTTTTTCAATTACTTTCCATCTTTTATTTTTTACAGTTTTTCCAAAATCTAAGTTTAAAGTTTAACGTCCCTGTCTCTGGTGTTTCAGTCTCACAGCTCAGTAATTCAGACTCTTTTCACACTTTTCAGCAGCATCTCTTAAGTATTTACAACAATTTTATCAATGCTAACAGCTGCCTGTAATGAAACCCAGGGGCTCAGCAGGAATAAAGATAAGAAATGTATCAGCTACATGTATCCATTTAGAACAGATTAGAGGGTCTAATTAAGACTTAATTAAATCTTTGAAAACTGACAGATACACACAATACCACTTGATATGTGTTCAGCTATTCAGCTGCATGATCACATTAATGTTGCAGCTGGTTTCAGTGCTTGTATCAGATGAGGGAGGTAGTATGCTACAAAATAACCTTTAGTACCAAGTACTTACCAACTTCTGTGCCTTTTCCTAAGGTGAAAGTTAATCCATGTCCTTTTAAACCATCAGCAGCATCAGTTTCTATCACAACATAGGCAGCAGAGTAATCAGGGTCTGTGTGCTAGGGTACAAAGTGCAACAGTCATGCTTAGAATGCATCAAACAAAAAGTGATGACTATGCAATAAATAAAACCATACAGGTGTTTCCTCATATGAGATATTTCATGCTAAGGGCTCTTACTCACGTGCGTTTTTACCTGCGCTCCCCTGCGTTCCATTTTTCGGTGTTCAGCCGCAGGGGAGCGCAGGAATAGACGCATTTCATTTTTTCAAATGGAGCTGTACTCACACAGGCGCGTGTAGGCGCCCACGCAGGAAAAAAGCAGCATGTTGCGTCTCAACCTGCGTTCGGCGCCTACATGCGCCTGTGTGCGTACAGCCCCATTTGAAAAAATGAAATGCGTCTATTCCTGCGCTCGCCTGCGGCTGAATGCCGAAATAGGGAACGCAGGGAGCGCAGGTAAAAACGCGCGTGAGTAAGAGCCCTAATACACTTTCACCTTCAATGAACCTAGTCCTTTCTTGCTCTTTTACACAACCTTATGTGCTCTATTTACATTGCGAGATTCCATTAGTGAAAGATTTTGATCTAACCAATACACACAGTTGCATCAGGTGAATGTATAGGATTTATATAATCAAATCCAGTTTTTAACAAAGCTGATTGCTGTATTTTCAGTTATTTAAACAAGCACATATACCTATTAACAAGAGTATAAGATGTTAAAGAGATATTCATTCACCCTCCAGACATTACTGGATGATCTAACAGATATTCAGGTTGTTGTTTTGGCTACAACTCGGTCAGGAGTGGCTATGTTGGTAAACAATCATCCTGTAAATGTCCAGCCTTAAGGTGGCCATACACGGGCAGATATCGGCCATTTAGACCAATGTGACAGCTTATCTGCCCGTGTATGGGGGCTTCCGACGGGGCTTCCCGATCGATATCTGCCCACGATATCGATCGGGAAGGTTTGATTTTTACCCGACCGACCCATCGGAGCCCGTTGGCATATCGTAATTCGATCGTTCGACCATACGGCCGAAAGTTCAAATTACCCCTAATATAGCCATGCCGTTAGTGGCATATCGGGGAAAGATCCGCTCGTTTGCCGAACGAGCAGATCTTTGAGTCTATGGCCAGCTTAACTTTCAGCATACTTCAGCTATGCTTCATCTGTCTTAAAAAGGCTTCTATTCTACTAAAAAGTCCTAGGGCAGGCAGGTTAAATTCAAAGGACACAGTGGGTTGAATTGCATGGCCAAGCTCTCTTCATCTTAGGGTTTGGTGGATATCCATAGTTCTTGGCCTCTACAATCTTTATTGTTTTCCCATTTTCTCTGTATTCTTTGTGTTTTGCATATTGGGTACATTTTAAAAGATGATCAGTTTTTTAATCACTAGTGATGTAGGTTTCTGCCATAATACCTCTGTCTGCAGTTCTGGATGACACAAAGTTCAGTGTTAGTGATTAAATGATTAATGAAGCCCTGTAACAGTCACCTAAAATAAAGTCACCTAAAATATTTGATGTTGGTGAGATGTGCCCAGCACTGAGCAGCAGCAAATATATTTGCATTTAATAATTTAGAGGAGGAACCCTTGTTTATACTCAGGAGTATTTTGGACCTCCTGTCTTTCTCAACATTTGTGTTTCTCTCTTGATCCTTGGCCATTGCTCTATTTCCTTCAGCTACACTGTATTTCAATATTATTTCATCTAGCCATTGGATGGAGTGCAATCTGGTGAAACTGATGGTTGCCAAAGTTCTACTGCATTTGTATTATGTGGTGGAGGGGGGGCAGAAGCCCTGTCACACCTGTAAAAGGGCTCTACAAAATGTTCAGGCCTGGTTTTGTGGGTAGGCCACAAAGGCCCAGGTTTATGTCAGCAAAGCTTTAAGGGTGGCATGCCACCCACTTGCCACATTGATAAGGAGCTACACTGGGGACTGTGCCTGCTTTAAAAATGTTTCCTCCAGTGCGGCTCCTGTTTCTACAGGTAGAGGCCAAAGCGTGGGTTTAGGGGATAATGATTAACTTCTGCACACACTCACACCTATACAGGTTAGTATACAATTGCAGACCAGCTTTGGGGCACATCAGCTTGAAATCTAGACCTGAAAAAATAGTGGGGGTCATTTATCAACACTGGGCAAATTTGCCCATGGCCAATAACTAATGGCAACCAATCAAATTGCTGCATTCATTGTCCTACTTGCAGCTGGCTTTAAAAAGCCAATCACTGATTGGTTGCTATATGTGACTGCCCATGGACAAACTTGCCCGGTGTTGATAAATGAGCCCCATGTGTTTCCACTGAATAACCACAGTTGTGTCGGCTTTGCATCATCGTTTGTAGAGCTGCTTTGTTAGAAATGTGGAACCCTCCTTATTTGCACCTAGTTTATTACACAGTAGAACCATTATTGACATCAAGTGCTTTGGCCACCAGTGCAGACACCTTGGTGCAGACATTGGGTAAGAAAACTCAGTGCTGCCACTTTCTTTACTTTTTTTTATTTGCTTGATTTACCAACATGGGCCTTTGCTTTGTATTGCCATAGTAAACGAGCATTATATAAATAATTATGAACTTTTCCTGATACTGTAATGCAAGATATCTAGTAATGGGGTAGAAAGTTGCTGCAGGTACAGGCCAGCAGCTGATTCTGATTCTTACCATAGCATCGGAACCATGCTGATCCACGGAGGTGGGGAAGCGGACATCAGTAACATGTAGACAAGTGATCTTCCCGGTGATCATGGTCGGTCTTTCTATAGCAGCTCAGTATGTTACTCAGGCAGTGTGCTTCCCATAGGCAGATTTGACTAGTTATGCTCAGAAGTCCTGCTTATAAGGTGCATAAAACAAAATTAAAGAAAAAACTTAAAGAGAGAAAAAGCCCCAACTGGAAAACTTCCGATTTAAATTCCCACCCTCATCCATATTCTGTACTGACAAGGGACTCCTATTAGGAAAGCGCATGAGTCACATTGATCTTGTCTCACACCTGGGAATATTTACGGTGTCGAAAAAAGTGTTCAAAAGGTTGTAAAACGACCCCCAAAGCAGATGCAGTGAAACAGGAATCCTGGGTCCCCTTCAGTCCGTGTCTGTGCTGCTCTGTCACGGGACACAATGAGTTCAGCGTTTGTCAGGCTCTGCTTCAGTTCAGATCAGTAGGACGGCTGGCAGGGAGTTCACAAAACAAGAAGGAGGAGACAAACATAAGAACCACTGAAAACACAGCTCAGCATGTTCTTCTCAGCGCAACACAAGTTCACTTCCTCTTCCTGTCTCTACCAGTTAACCCTTACTTTACTTACAACTCTTTTCTGTCCCTGCCTCCTACAACAAGATTACACTCTGGTGGAGACTGGGAGACCTGCTTGTGGTGTCTCCCCCGATGGGTGCTACAGTATAACCACAGGGAATCCCACTAGGAAAAAATTATATATTTTTATTAATTACCTATTTATTAAAGCCAACATATACTGCAGTGCCATACAATAGACCCATTGAACGTACTTGGCTTTACTATAACAATACTAACAATTGCTATAACAATATAGAAATGATAATGAACTATACAAGGCACTAAGAAAAATACAGTGTTATGTCACACAGCTTTGCAGAGAATAGCACTGGAGACATTATAAAGGAAAGGAAATATATATAAAGGTTTTACGTCTAGTAAGTCCAGTTATGTTCTATGAATTGGAAAAATAGCATTCCAGTATTTCAGAAATTGGCAGGATGTCAGAACTTTATGGATGTCAGGTTTATGGATCTCAAACCTGTATATAAAAACACCAAGAACATTGATGTACACATTTGTTAATAGTAGTTTAACACAAGGAAGCCAGGATAGAAAGTTTCTAAAACTGAATTGGCTTTTGGCAGAGAGACCAGTATACGTGGCAGGTGCACTTAGATACATCTGTTACAATTTCAGATAAGCAAAGAAACAATTGTAACAATTTAAGATTAGCAGGTTTCTTGGGGAAACTGATTTACAGCTTATAGGGCAATTCCCCTTCATTAGCAAAACTGCAATAACACATAAAAACCAAAGAAATGTGTTCAAACTTTCACAACCTGCCAAATTTGGTGAAATGAACGTGGTAATTAGGGGGTGTGGCCACAAAAATGGGCGTGGTAAAAAAAATGCAGCACAGCTTTATGTCCCTCTTTCTATTTACAAAATTTTGGGAGGTATGCAGTATGAATCAGAAGTGGAGGCTTTGCCCTTCATTAAGGGTTACTAACATTGGAGATAAATATCTGGAGAGATTTCTGGAGATGTTGCCCATGGCTACCAATCAGCAATTAGATCTAAACAGCCACCTAGATCTGATTGGTTGCTATGGGCAACATCTCCAGAAAACATGCAGGGAATTAGGGGATTGACATGCACTCACCCATTTCACCCATTGCTGACATGCTTTTATGATTAGTGCTGCCAGTGCCAAGACAGTGATTTTGTTTTTATTGAACAGCCAGAAAAAGATACAAAGTTTCCAACTTGATTTGCTTTAGGCAGAGAGCCCAGAATATGTGGCAGGTGCACTTAGATAAATTTTTATAACAATTTAAGATAAGAAAATAAACAATTGTAACTATTTAAGATCAGCAGGTCTCTTGGAGAAATTGTGACTTGGAGCTTAAAAGGAAATTCACCTTCATTAGCAAAACTCTAATAAAACATAAAAACCACCGAAATGTGTTCAAACTTTCATAACCTGCCAAATGTTGTAAAATGAATGTGGTAATTATGGGGTGTGGCCACAAAAATGGACACTCCGCGCGCAAATCTTTTTCTCCTTGTATTTCCAAAATGTTGGGAGGTATGGGTACAGACTTACCCCAAAAAATTCTGGGCACTGAATACTTATTTACACATGATGTTTCAGTTTTTTATTTTTGATACGAAAATCCAATTTTTTATTTCAATCATTTGAATCCACATTTAGGATTGTATTGAGTAAAATGTAAGAACAGGTCACTGAATACCTTTGCAAGGCAGAATATATTATTATAATTTAATAATTAAAATCTAATATTAAATAATAAGTATTATTTGGAATAAGTAACCCTATTCCAGCACACTTATAACCCAGAAGGGTCTGCTGCTCTTTTGTTAAGCCGACACATACTCATTACTCAAAACATTTTTTGGGAAATATAATGGTGCTCATTAAAATAAAATAATGTTTTAATGTACATCATTCTCTTTTTTTCCAGTAGAGTGTGCTGTAGTACTCCTTTCATTCGATATGCAACAGGTTCTTTGTTAAAGATAATAAACCATAAAATCGTTATCATTTACATTTTGTGATGATATTTAATTCACTGTTATACAATAAATAATTATTCATTTCACAGAAATTCAATTATCTTTATAACATATTTTAGAAAACAGCTAGCATAGTTATATATGGAGGCACAGATAATCATTCAGATTAACTATATAGAACAACATTATAATTATATATTTATAGGACAAGGCGATAATTATTTTTCACAAAGCTCCAGCAAAACTCCAGCAGCCCCTGTGGTTTTTGCCACATACTACCAGTCCTGACATGACCAGAGGGAGTTGTCCTGCTTTGACACTCATAATACATCTAAAATGCAGAGAGCCATTCTTATATACCAACAACATCTGTTACCTCCTATGTGTATCGGCAGGTAAACTGGCTGCTGATAAAACTGATCATTGTGTGTGTGTGTGACAGGGTCATTTGATTGTAAGCTCCACTGGGACAGGTACTGATGTGAATAATGTATAAAGTAAGTGCTGCAGAATATGTCAGTGCTATATAAATAAGGAGCAGTGTTCGAAATTCGGGGCATATCGCTCTAGTTTAAAAAAATGGAAATTCGGCTCTTAAACTTACCAGGAGCGGCATTTTTGCTGCCCCTGGCAACCAGGGCGCGCTGTCGTCTGAGGTAAGTGCCTCAACTCACCTCATTGGTGGGGCACCCCTGATAAGGAGTAATAGTAATAATACAATGATCTCTAAGCAGAAGATGAGCAATCTTGGAAACTAATATTTAAACATTGTATGTTCTTCCTTCTCCAAATATATACAGTGAAACCTTAATTTTACATACCCCAATTTTAAGTTTTTCCACATTTTACAGTTTTTTTGTGGTCCAACAAAGTACGGTACTAATGCATTTCAATGTGTGTGTTTTTCCCTGATTTTACACAAAATGTTGTTATGATGTTCACAAAAATTGCTGTTTGTCTTCTGTAAATGTGATAAGGTTTAAATACTAACCAAGATACTGTTTATGTTTCAAAGCAGTCTCATCTATTGTAGCACACCATTGAGTGTACTTTTGCTGTGTATTGAGGCAGTGTGTGACCAGGCTAAAACTGCTTGTAGTGTGTCCCGGACCCCCAGTGTACCCGTGCAACTCCCTGGCTGCAACTCCCGGTACCTGGTGTAGATCAATAGAGCAGGATAATCAGCCAGACAAGTCGCTTTGCAGTAACATAAACTTGTTTATTAATGGAGAACTGTTGCAATGGAGTAGTTCACAGGTACTTAGATGTTCATAGACATAATAGGATAGCTTCAAACAGCAATATTCCCTCCAGGGGGTAGAAGGTGCTCCAGGTGAGCTAATATCCAATATATCAAAGTAACAGCAATTATAGACTTAGGAGATAGTTACCACTCTTAGGCATGGGATTCTTAGTATCTTGTATCTTGGCACCTGACTTGGTCCTCACCTCACCCACTGTATTCAGCCAGGGGTCTTGGTCCCAGGACAGACCCAGACCACATGGTGCTAAACCCCTTTATATTATCACATAGTGCCACCTAGTGGACAAACTCTGTGAACTAATGTGGACCCAGCCAGGGACATAGCTGCCTGAGTTAACTATAGGACCCTTAGGTGTATAAACACTAAAGGGGAACTGCCTGAGTAATTTAACCCAAATCTCAGGGTCCCTACAATATAAATCATGGCAACCTTATCCTCTCACTGTGACGGTGAAACTTTTGCAACTTCATTTTGACTTTAAATGGCAGTCAGACTTTATGTCAGTTTAGAGGGTTATTATGTCAGCAGAATGCTCCAACTAATTTAAGCAAAATTACAGCAAACTAAATCTCGTATAGGTAAATCTAAAAACAACTGGACTTGCTGAGTAATCAATGAAGACGTTTTACTTCTCATCCGAGCAGCTTCTTCAGTTCAACTGACTGGTGTGGGAAGTTCTCGTCATATAAACTCTTCCTCTAATCCAATCGCAATGCCCCATTGTAACACCCAAAGGATCCAACTCCTAAAGAAAAACAAAGTAATGTGGTATACGGAGTACAGTGTAGCAAGGAGTGCACAGATCTATACATTGGGGAGACAAAACAGCTGCTCACCAAGCAAATGGCTCAGCATAGGAGGACGAACTCTTCAGGGCAAAACTCAGCTGTCTTTCTACACTTAAAGGATAAGTAAACCTTTAAAACAAGTGATTGTAAAATTGATGAGGGTGCTATTCTAAGCACTTTTGTCTTTTACATGCATTATGTATGTATTTTTCATTCCAAGATATTAAGGGATACAGGTACTGTTAATATGAATAGATTTTGTTCTAACAGCGCCACCTGCTGGTCATTTTCCAGTCAAGGAAGTTGTCTGGAGAAAGAAAGAGGCTGCTCTGATGTTCTTCTGCTTAGGAAACATTTGAGAAAGGTTTCTAATTTTTTTCCTAACCAGAAGAACATCAGAGCAGCCTCTTTCTTTCTCCAGACAACTTCCTTGACTACTTGGTGGTCAGACTGGTGGGAAACTCACCAGCAGGTGGCGCTGTTGGCATAAAAGTCATTCATATTAACAGTACAGATTTCCCTTAATATCTTGGAATGAAAAAAGAATAAATAATGAATGTAAATGACAAAAGTGCTCATAATAGCACTGTCATCAATTTTACATTTACTTATTTTAAAGGTTTACTTATCCTTTAAAAGACAAGGGACACTCCTTTGAAGATAGCAAGGTCCAAATATTGGATAAAGAAGCTGGTTTGAACGAGGCGTGAAAGAGGCGATTCATGTCAAGGTGGAGAGACCATCTCTGAACAGAGGTTGGGGCCTTCGACACCACCTGTCTGCTACATACAATGCTGTTCTAACATCTGTACCCTGGCGGTTTCAGAACACTTCACATATCCATCCATGCAACTCTCACAAGTAACATCTCTTTCTAGGAGTTGCATGACACATTGGATAATCCTATCACAGTAACTACACAGAATCAACACCTTTGTGAATTTCTTCAGATGTCACCTTTTTGAAGAGTTACAATGTGCCATTGTGATTGGATTAGTGGAAGAGTTTATATGCCGAGAACTTCCCACACCAGTCAGTTGAACTGAAGAAGCTGCACGGATGAGTAGTGAAACATCTTCAAGTCCAGTTGTTTTTAGATTTACCTACTGTATACCTGGATGAATGAAAATCTTCATAGTAATACAGCAAACTAAATGCCTCCAGGCCTGGATTTTTTTAAATTTCCCGTGTGCCAATCCCCAGTGCTCCGGTCTTGATGATAAAAATTTGCGTAAATAAAAGGGAGGGGACGGGGGCAATAAACATGAGTGGGCCTAGGGGTGCCCGCTATGTAAATACGGCCCTGAATGCCTCACTATTCAAATTAATGGATGAGTAGAATATATACAGATGAAGCCACTTGGATTTGTGAGTTAAATGCGTCATGACTCAGGGGTAATTGAAGAAACTGTGTTATCTTAAGTCATCTTAACTCATTTAATGCATTTAACCTTTTCATTAGCATACCAAAGCTCCATTGTTCACAATGGTGAATGCTTTAATTAGATGGGATGTTGTGACGCAGTTTTCTGTGTTAAATGAGATAAATGGGATGTCTGTGTTTAGCTATTCTGTGTCAAACAGACAAACCAAAGTGGCTGCATCTGTATGACATTTCAATGATTATTAGAGATGCACCGAATCCACTATTTTGGATTCGGCCAAACCCCCAAATCCTTTGTGAAAGATTTGGCCGAATACTGAACCGAATCCGAATATGCAAATTAGGGGTGGGAAGGGGAATTTTTTTTACTTCCTTGTTTTCTGACAAAAAGTCACGTGATTTTCCTCCCGCCCCTAATTTGTATATGCAAATTAGGATTAGGATTCGGTTCAGCCTGGCAGAAGGATTCGGCCGAATCCGAATCCTGCTGAAAAAGGCAGAATCCTGGGCGAATCCCGAAACGAATCCTGGATTTTGTGCATCCCTAATGCTGCCTGTGAAAAAAGCGTGCGGCTGTCGGTGTGCGCTCACTCTTGCGCCTCACATAGACACTGGCCCGACACCAGCCGCTTCTTGTATGCGAGGGGTGTAACTCTCTAGCACAGCGCTACTTAGAATGCTATGTTCGGCTGCGCAAAACCCCTGACATTCTGTAGCGCCGCCCGCATTCTGCTGGATCCATTCTTGAGTGCTCCGTCGCTCCGGCTTCAGCTCCCGGTCACTGCCACCGACAACTGCTGTGAAGCACCCAGGGGCTGG
The DNA here is from genome assembly GCA_038501925.1 of Xenopus petersii. Taxonomy (NCBI): domain Eukaryota; kingdom Metazoa; phylum Chordata; class Amphibia; order Anura; family Pipidae; genus Xenopus; species Xenopus petersii. The sequence continues at coordinate 99,247,695 of CM076683.1, read as the reverse complement.
GGAGGGAGAGACCATGTTGTGAGGGCACTTCAGCTCTTCATCCAGCCGGGCCGCTTTCCAGCACTGTCTTCCTGCTGTCAGTAGACTATGGTTGCTAGCCAGGGAGGACAAATCCAGCACCTCACTATGGATGGTCGCCATATCGCCATTTCTGAAGAGGACAGAATAAAGGCTTTGCAATTTGAAATTTTAATTTGTCTTGGTGTTTTTTTAAGTTGTATTCTAACAATTTTTTTTAAAAAATGTTACTGGTCCTTTAAACAGCACATGTGCACAATTATTTATACATTGTAGCTAAGTGACCCCTAGTGGTATATGTGTGGTGACACATCTCATATACAATCAGCCACAATTATAACAAATCAAGTGAACAATGTTGCAAAACAATGTGTATATTTTGTGTATCTCAGTAAAATGTCCTGTTTTGTCATAGTGTCCATTCTTTTACCTGTGAAAAAAAAGTCTTACTTGGCTAAAAGAGTCCACTGTGGATAAAACGACATATGAACAACATGGTTTCAATAAAAAACGTACAAAAATGCAAAAAAGAGATTAAAATATTTAAAACATTAAGCAATATATTTTACTTAAATCATATTCTCTGTTCAGGCCATGGGGAACCAACGTTTCCAGCTTTCAAATCCTTTTTGAGTAACATTTTCACTCGATCTCCCCCTCTCTGTATTTTAGTGACACTATCTATTATTTGGAATTTTAACTGTTGTACCCCATGGCCTGGATCCAGAAAATGATTTGCAACTGCTTGATCGCTTTTTTTTGGTGTTAATAGCGGATTTGTGTTCTCTTAGACGCTCTCGGGGACTTCTTGAAGTTTGCCCAACATAAGATAGAAAATTTGCGATTCACCTTGAAGTCAATGGGTGTCTAAATAATTTGTGAGAATGGCAATTTTTACATGTGCGACAATTTTTAGGCGTGTAACTTTTTTGTTGCAACAAATTTTTCGGTGGAAAATTTTTGCAGCAGTTTTGCAGAAAAATTTGCAAGTGGCAAAATGCAGAAATACGCTGCAAATCCATGCCTGGCGAATAAATCTGCCCATCACTAAATATAACTTTAAATATGTATCTTGTCCTGGGATTTGGTGGGTTCCCTCTGTAGCAGCTACAGGCAGCCATGCTTATTATGTAGAATAGTAAAGAAACCATGCAAACAAACTGACAGTCCCTCACAGACAAAAATGTAGGAACCTATATGGTTAAGTTCTCCTATGGTCTAAAAATCCCACATGGTTGGAAATCCCCTGGTGTGGGCAGCTAAGTGTTAGACCTAAATTGGATAAAGGAGGGGGAGAAAGTCCTTTGTCCCTGTGCAGTGTGCCCTGGCAGATTCCAGATTTGGCCAGAAAGTGTGGCCAGTGGCCAGTCACTGTAGCGCAAGAAGTATATAAAGCTGAGCTGCCATTAGCTCACTGCTCAGGCTCTCTTTCTATTTCCACTCCAGGAGCGAGTGCTGGAACTTGAGCAAAGATGTAAGCCCAAGGAATAGTGAGGCCCTTGGAGAGCTTAGGGTACGGGGCATCAAGCATTGGGAGCTCGACCAGGAGGGCCCAGAGCCCAGAGGCAGCAAGGAGAATGTGAAAGGAGCTGCCTGTGGATGGATTCCGGTAAAAGGGCTTGTTGTGCTCACACTATGGATAGTGCTGGGAGCTGTGCCCAGTTTAGAGCTCTTGGGGGAAAGGGACTGTGACTCTCCAAAGTGGAGTGTGACTAGTAAAGAATGTGCCAGTGTTGTGGATGTACATCAGCGAAGGCCCAGCTGAGTCAAGAAGACACATGTAATAGTATTTGACCCTTGGCAGCAGCTGGAAAAAGTACCTCTAAGTATTTATTGGTGTATATATTTTGCATCCACTACTGGTATGTAAAAAGTCACACACGCAACAAATATATAAATCCACCTTGTGTTTCCTATGTATTTATGGCATATTGCAGTTCTGCACGGTGCATTTTTGCCATTCACTGTCTGTTTATTAGGTATTAATCATTCAACAACAACACCTCTCCAACACTGCTTCCTTTCCATGAGTTTTTTTTTTAAAAAAAACACCCCTTTCTCACATCACTACCTTTGTGGCTCAGGAGACACCGGCTTTATGCACTGAAATCTCCCTTCTCAGTTCATTCATTATCCTTCCCTGTCATAAACATTGTCATTGAAGAGATAGCATTTCTGGTTCCCATAGAAACTTTAGCTGTCTGATCCTTTTTTTTTCTCCTAACCACCTCTCATATATGAAATTATACTTGTATGAGTGATTATGATTATACTTGTATGAGTGAGTGGGATTACATGTATGAGTGGGATTATACTTGTATGAGTGAGTGGGATTACACGTATGAGTAGGATTATACATGTATTAGCGAGTGGGAGTATACATAGTGAGTGGGATTAGATGTATGAGTGGGATTATACACGTATGAGTGAGTGGGATTAGATGTATGAGTGGGATTATACATGTATTAGCGAGTGGGATTATACATAGTGAGTGGGATTCGATGTATGAGTGGGATTTTACATGTATGAGTGAGTGGGATTATTTATTAGTGAGTGGGGTTACATGTATGAGTGGGATCATAGAGTGGGATTATACACATATTAGTGAGTGGGATTATACATGTATTAGTGGGATGATTAAATATGTATATGTATTAGTGAGTGGGATTAAATGTATGAGTGGGATTATAGAGTGGGAGTATACATGTATTACTGAGTGGGATTATATATGTATTAGTGAGTGGGATTGTATGTATGAGTGAGTGGGATTACATGTATTAGTGAGTGGGATTACACATGTATGAGTGGGATTATACATATATGAGCGAGTGGGATTATACATGTAGGAATATGTAGGATTACACATATATGATAATAAAGTTACATTGCAAAAAAAACTTCTGAGCAAGGTCATCAGGTAAGCAAAGAAACAATTGTAACAATTTAAGATAAGCAGGTCTCTTAGGGAAACTGTGACTTGCATCTTAAATGGCATTTCACCTTCATTAGCAAAACTGTAATAACATAAAAACCACAGAAATGTGTTCAAACTTTCATAACGTGCCACATTTTGTAAAATTAATATGGTAATTAGGGGGTGTGGCCAAAAAATAGTCATGGTCAAACATTTTTGCCAAGCTCCGCACGCCAAATCTTTTTCTCCCTCTTTCTTTTTCCAAAATGTTGGGAGGTATGGTGATTTAAAGTCAATTGCTGATACTTGATTGGCTGCTCCCTCTTTGAGCTGCCCAACAAATATTGCTGTTTCATCCATAGTGATTAAAATAAAGTAAATAAAGTCAAAAGTATAGTGCAGCAAGCCTTGTCCTTTACTAACACAGACGCGGCATTGCTGGGACATGGGAGACACTTATGAGTTAAAAGGAAGGCAAGGCATGTTTGAACCAGGGTGTGTCGCAGGGTAACTTGCACTAAAGGCAGCTCACTTATCTACTAGACCACAGGTCCCCAACCACCTGGGTGTGGCAGTGACTGGAAATAAAGCGTCACTGAGCTAGTTTGGACCTCCAGTTTATTCCATTCAAAGTGTTCTACTGCAAGGAGACACTTTTCCCAGAACAATGCAGCCATGCAAGGAAGTGCCAGCCTTGTATAACTGACTAGATGTAGATAGGTAGGATATTATAGTTATATATATATTTACATATGTTCAAATTTAATATGTTTAGTTTAATAGCTTCTATGCGCAATGCATATGTTTCCTCAGCTTCTCATCTCTGTCATTCTCATTCTTGAGGGTGGTTTGTGGTTTTGTGTGCTTTGGCTCCATATTTTTTGGGTGTCATGTGCCATTGCCCTCACTCAGCCACAAGCATTCCAAGCAGCAGTGCAGTCAGTGTTAACAAACTTTTCAGATAAAGGGTAACTCATTCTCTCATTCTGCTTTGTTTTATACTGGAAGTATAAAGCAATATAGGACTTGTTTTTGTTTGGCTGTAAAAATATAGATACCATCCCATCACAGTAAATGTAACTTTCTTTTCAGGCAAAAATAGACGACAGTATCTTTTTTTTATTTTTTTTTTTAAAATGCAATTAACACCCCCTTCATGGTTCTGGTACATGGCTCTTTCACATTCTTTCATATTCATTCAAGAGACCTCAGTTCCAAACTCTCAGGCTCCAGAGGATAGAAGCTAGGGAGCTGACTCATTTCCCTCCCACCATTATACAAATGAAGTGCATTCTATGTACAATACAGAGACATAATGTTTTCCTTTCTGCCGGAAACACTCTGCGTATTGCTAGCTGATGGACAAATGCATCTTCCTGCATTTGGAGGAGGAGAGGTGGGAACTGAAATCAATTGCCTATGTTTACTAAACATTTTAACCGGTAATGCCGTTTGCTAACAAGTAATATCCACAAAGGAATTGTCCACACCCTATGGGGCAAATTTACTAATCTCCGAAAATTCACCAGCGACGGCTTCGCTCACAGCACAACAGTTCGCTAGGCGTAGATTCACCATAACGTAGATAACGCTAATTCACTAAAATCTGAAGTTGCGTCAAGGGCCCACTGTATAGTTTATGTGCCATATGTTAGAAAATGTATGCTCTTTTGCAGCCCATCTCCTTGAAAAAAGGAAAAGACGCCATCGGTTTTTGGGACTTATATGATTCCGCTTTCTGCCCTCTATAATGCTGAAATCTATACCTGTGTTCCATAACTCACATTGTAATGATGGTTTGAATTGATTTTTGTTGACCATTGCTCTGCTGTCTTTTAATATCTAGGAAACTACAGTAAACTCTAGGTTTGTCTGATGTCCTTCAGGCTTATATTGTTTCCTCTGTTGACCTACAGTACATTAAATGGTCTGTCTACTAACAATTTAAATTTGTTTTTTTTTCTAGTGGTTTTCCTATATTTCAAAAAAATAAAAAAATAAATTAGGTGTAAAAACCAAAGAAACCTCTAAAGCAAAACGTCGCCAAGTAAAAGTTGTCAAGGTCCTATAGAAATCAGTGGGAGCTGCGCTGATCTGATTGGACGACTTTAAATCTAGTTGGACTGTTAGAGGTAGGGATGGGCGAATTCGACCCATTTCGTTTTGCCAAAAATTCACCACCGGCAAAATGTCGCCGACGCCCATTAAAGTCTATGGGCATCAAAAAAATTTTGATGTGCTGTGAAATTTTTTGGTCACAAGTCTTTTTTTTTTGACGCACGACGCCATACAAGTCTATAGGCGTCATTTCCACGCGAAACAAGGCAAAACATTTGTCCAGGGTTTACAAGCAAACAGGAGTATAGTTTATTAAAGGGGTTGTTCACCTTTGAGATAACTTTTAGTATGATGTAGAGAGTGATATTCTGAGATAATTTGCAATTTGTTTTATTTTTTTATTATTTTTTTTATTATTGAATGTTTTTTAGTTATTTAGCTTTATATTCAGCAGCTCTTAAATTTGTGTTTTTAGCAATCTGGTAACTCAAAATACCTTGTGTCCCATAGTCATGTTGGGGATAATTACTATTATTTGGGGTCCAAATTCCCCTAGCAACCTTGCATTAATTTGAATAAGAGGCTGGAATATGAATAGGAGAGGGTCTGAATAGAAGAATCAGTAATAAAAAGTAGCAATAATAATACATTTGTAGCCTTACAGAGCATTTGTTTTTTTTAGAAAGGGACAGCGATGCCCATTTGAAAGCTGCAAAGAATCAGAAAAAAAGACAAATAACTATAAAACTATAAAAAATAAATAATGAAGAGTTGCTTAGAATTGGTTGTTCTATAACATAACAAAAGTTACTTTAAAGGTGAACCACCCCTTTAAATATCAAGCAGGAATCAGGGAATTATTAATCAAGTACAGAGACTGCAGTCCAACATTTGATCTGATCCCCTTTAGCTCATAATATTAAAAAAAGCAGATCCTCTTGGGTTACTGAAATAAGTATCTGTAGATAGTGTACAGCCCTGAAACCAACTTAAAATGAATATAAAATAAACTAACATAAGGTTTTTCTGCCAGGCCAGATGAATGGTAGCAATGATGATGATGATGATGATTACAGGGGTATGGAATGACGGAAGAGGAAGCCAGACAGGAAAACATAAAAAAATATCCCTTAGAGTTTTGTCAGGCCGGGAGGAAGAGCCCTTTAGAATGTTGTTGTGGTTGCAATGTATTCAAGCAATTTAACCCTGTCGTCTATCATTTTATCAAATACAGTAAATCCTAATTCCGACACGTGTTCTTAGCAGTTTCCTTTTTTCAAAGCTCTGAACTCCAATTCCGTTTTTATGATGTTCTATGTCATATAGAATTCAAGTTTGCATGTTTGTGCTTATATACAGTATTATATTATTTGCTTATATGGTGCTACTTGTTTCTCTTTAAGAATACTAAAAATAGTAAGGAGTGGATACAGAATCAAGCCTAAAATGAGTTTTTTAGACCAACTCAAAATACCCTGTGTCCCATGTCATGTTGGGGATAATTACTATAAAGGTGATGCAGATGGCTGGCTAAAGCCTTAAGGTTCACTTCAGGTTAACTTTTGCCTATTCTTAGCAATTTTTCTTCATTAGTCTTGGTCTCCATTTTTAAAATAGTTTTTAAATTACTTTTCTTCCTCTCCAAACCTTTCCAGTTTACAAATGGAGGGGGGGTGTCACCCCAGAAACCAAAAAAAGGTCATTGTCACTTCTTACTCTGCACTACTTATCTTTCTATTTTGACCCTCCAGCTGAATTTTTGCTCTGTCGAATGGACTTAACTCTGGAAATTCACTAAGATGCAGATTTTACCTTCGCCAGCTCAGACCAGGTGAAGTGCAATGGAGTGCATTGGACTTCTTCAATTTTTAGTGCAAAATTTTTCTAAGTCCCAAAAACGCTGGCGTCTTTTGCTTTTTTTCAAGAGTAATAGCCTGCAAATGTCCATAAAATTTTTTTTTGGATAACCAGTATCCCCCTTCCATTTCCTAACATATGGAACATAAACTATACACTGGGCTCATGTGTAGGGCATTATAACAACTCTATTTTATTTATTAAGGTTCCCTGGACTTGTGTTATGTAATGTATTTGCTGCAACATATACATCCATTCAACTTTATCATTTCCTGCCATATGCAAATTAGGCAACGCTAGCGCATCTTCGCTTTGATTGGCGAAGTAATGCTAGCGAAAATTTGCCAGCGTTCGGCGCCCTGGATGCAACTTCACACTTTCGGGAATTGGCGTTGTCCTAGCGAATTTACGCCTGGTGAAGTGTTGCGATGGCTGTGAAGCCGTCGCTGGCGAATTTTCGCCGCTTAGGGAATTTGCCCCAAAGTGAATTTAAACTTTAAGAACCCATTTAAATATGCCCCTTTATTCACCCTTTAGAGTAGTTCCTTTATAAACAGTAAGTGGCAAACTCTTGACAAATGTACATGTATTTGTTCCAAGGCAATTCGGTTTAATGTGAATCTTCTTTATATAGCTACTCTATTTACCAGTTTTGGCACATGATGATTAAATATAGCGCCATGTGTCAGAGCACTGAGGTTCTGGCCTTGTGTAAATTCATGTAAGGCCCAGATTTGTGGAGAGGCCAGCAAGGCCCGGGCCTAGGGGCGTCAGGATTTTAAGGGAACAGCATGCTGCCCAGCTACACCCACATTGATTCAGAAACAGTGGGGATGCGCAGGCGATACAATCGTTTTTTAAATTTCCTGTGCGCCAATCCCCATTCCTCTGGTCCCTATGATGAAAATTTAAGCAAATAAACGCTAGGGGCACCCTTTATGTAAATCCGGCCCTGATGTAAGTGATTATCATGGCAATCTGGCCAAGGCTGTTTGCGAGTGCCTCTTTGCTCTACTGTATCTCACTTTTTGACTAGTAACTCCAGTTCCAGGATGTCAATTTCTAATCTAAACACAATTTACACTCCCTCTATAAAAGCAGAGCCTTTATGTCCCATATGATTTATTGTGAGCTGAAAGAAATGCATTGCACGGCATGTTGGAAAATGAGGTTCAATGTTGATAAATGCAAGGTTATGCACTTTGGCAAAAATAATATAAATGCAAGTTATACACTAAATGGCAGTGTGTTGGGAGTTTCCTTAAATGAGAAGGATCTAGGGGTCTTTGTAGATAACACGTTGTCTAATTCTGGGCAGTGTCATTCTGTGGCTACTAAAGCAAATAAAGTTCTGTCTTGCATAAAAAAGGGCATTAATTCAAGGGATGAAAACATAATTATGCCTCTTTATAGGTCCCTGGTAAGGCCTCATCTGGAGTATGCAGTGCAGTTTTGGACTCCAGTCCTTAAGAGGGATATAAATGAGCTGGAGAGAGTGCAGAGACTAAGTGCAACTAAATTGGTTAGAGGGATGGAAGACTTAAATTATGAGGGGAGACTGTCAAGGTTGGGGTTGTTTTCTCTGGAAAAAAGGCGCTTGTGAGGGGACATGATTACACTTTACAAGCACATTAGAGGACATTATAGACAAATAGCAGGGGACCTTTTTACCCATAAAGTGGATCACCGTACCAGAGGCCACCCCTTTAGACTAGAAGAAAAGAACTTTCATTTGAAGCAACGTAGGGGGTTCTTCACAGTCAGGACAGTGAGGTTGGGGAATGCACTGCCGGGTGATGTTGTGATGGCTGATTCAGTTAATGCCTTTAAGAATGGCTTGGATGATTTTTTGGACAGACTATTGTGATACTAAGCTCTATACATAGTTAGTATAGGTATGGGTATATATATAATTTATGTGAGAGTAGGGAGGGGTGTGTGTATGGATGCTGGGTTTTCATTTGGAGGGGTTGAACTTGATGGACTTTGTCTTTTTTCAACCCAATTTAACTATGTAACTGTAACTATGTTTGTTACTTGCTCTCACACGTTCATTTAACACCAAGGGTCCTTTCCAGCAGTGTGCAATGTACTCTTCACAAGCACTGATACCTCACAGGTCACATACAATAGGAAAATATTTTGTCCCTGTTTGTTTTCTAACACTTGCCATAATCAGTAATGCATTTAGGTTTGGTGTCACCCCAGGCACCAGACCTAACAGCACCCCCCTAACTTATGTAAGTGACATCACATACAGCTGCTTGTGACATCACTTGCGGCACACGTCATTACCGACACCCAGTACCGCAGAACTTGTACTCTTTACTCCCCATCTCCACTGTCGTATTTATTCTGAAAAAAATCTACTGAGGGCCACACCAGGCACAGGCCCATGCGTGACTATCAGTAAATATGACCCTGGCCGTAATAACACAGTTGAGTTCAAAATAATAGCAGTGTTTTTAAAAAAGTGAATAAAGCTCAAAAAAATCATCAAATTTGTATTATTCCTTTACAGAAATTGAAGAAAAGGGAATATTAGGCTGTTTCAAAAAATAGCAATGTCCTTTTCTTATTTACAAACTCAAACATTCACTGTATAAAAATTAATAACTAATATTTAGTTGTATAATCAGTGTTTCTGAGAACTGCTGCACCTCTGTGTTGTCCACCAACTTCTGGCACCTGTTACATTCCACAATTCTTCTTGCAATCTTGTTGGTCTGGAACCAAGATGTTGCTCATTTACTGGTGTGTTTGGGGTCATTGCCTTGTTGAAATCCCCATTTCAAGGGCATTCCTCTATGGCATAAGGCAACATGACCTCTTCAAGTATTTTGATGTATTGAAACTGATCCATGATCCCTGGTGTGTGATAAATAGGCCCATAGTACGAGAAACATCCCCATATCATGATACTTGTGCCACCATGTCTTCACTATGTACTATGACTTGAATTCAGTGTTTGAAATCAATTACTAATGGACGAAGTGGCTAACCATAGCAACTTTTCGGCAGAAATCACATCCGCAGTGATAATCAGCAATTCACTAACAGGCGCATACAACAATTCCCTAGTTAAAGAGACCGTCGCTAGCGTTCGTTCACACTCTTTCGCCAGGCAACTTTTCACTTAGGGGGAGGCGGGGGCCGGCAAAAACAAAGGCCGCCTCAGGTGGCAAATTGGGCAGGATCGCCCCTGCACTTACATCAAATCCTGTCTGCTGAAAATGCATAAAAGTTGAAAAAACGCTGGCGACTTTTCCTTTTGTCAAGTGAGATTGCCTGCAAAAGTCCTAACAAAATTTTTTGGGTTAACATTTTTCTCTACATATTTGAGGGCCATGGAACATTCATTTTAAAGTGGGCTCATGTCTAGGGCATTATATGATCTTTTTTGTCTTTATTAAGGTTCCTTGGACATTTGTAATAATAAGTGGCCACTTCAAGCATTTTCACCATCTTTCATAAAGACGTCCATACAATTTCAATATACCCGTCCTATTCAAATTGACCTAAACGTAAGATCACTACCAACTCTTCGCTTTGCATAAATGAAGGCTAGTGAATCTTCCATATGAAATGCTCGCACTGAAGAAGAATCGCTAGTGAAAGTCGCCAGTGTTCGGTGCCCAGTACGCAACTTCACATTTTAAGTGTATTAGCGTAGTGGAAACTACTATTTGCGCCTGTGGAAGTGGTGCGAAGCGTGCAAATCGGTTGCTGGCGATTCGCCCTTTAGTAAATCTGCCCTAAACTTGGGTTGAAAAACCTCCCAAAGTCCATCAATCCCTTTAAAGGAAACCCAGCACCCATACATATAGACTTACACCAACTCCTCCATACACTCACATAAACTATATATACCACATATATATATATATATATATATATATATATATATATATATACCAATATACAGTATATACGGGATATTAGGCTATACCTATGGTAGAGGAAACTATTTTTCCTCTCACATGAACAGTGGGATTCACCACAAGGAATTAGGAAATATCTGAAGTGTTAGAAGTGTTCCATCCGGCCATGGAAATGTTCTACTCATCAAAACACGAAAACTCTCAACTTTCCCCTGAGGTTGGAATTCTCCAAGCTTTCTATAACCTGACTCCAAAGCCAAGCAAAATATACTGACTGCAGCCCTATTAGATATCAGTGTTTATTTTCTGTCAGGGCTTTGTGGTAAATATACTTGTTATATGTGGCTTTGGAGCCATAGAGATTCTTGGAATGAATTTATGCAAAAGGCAATTTGCACAGAAGTGGAATATGTTTTCTACTTAGTCAGGGAACAAAGCATTTCCTTTAATCCTATCAAGCTTCTCATTGCTACAAAGAGATGGAAATGTACTACAATGTCAGGGCACAATTTACTCATTCCTGGATCAAAGCTGAAAATCACACTTATGTAATTTTGTATGTCATAGGATTTAAAGCAGGAGTGCCCATATGAATACTAATGCGAGGTCTACTTTTTGTGATGGTGTCACATGATGATCTAGATTCATAAAAGCGTTGTTAGCATTCTGTTCCATGGAAAATATTAGATACTTATTTGAGAAAATGTATATTATTATATTTAACAAACAACAATTTCTAACGTAACCTTAACAGAATAAATATCTGAATGAAAAGCATGGATTATATAGACAAGCTGTTTGTTGACAGGGTCTTGAGATCTACTGATCACCAGCTAAAGCTCTACTGGTAGATCCCCAAAATACCTTTTGGACACTCCTGATTTAAAGGCACAGGAAACTGAAAAACATTTGACTTGCTTTACCACAATATGACATCATCTTTTCAACTGCCATTTCCCCACACTACTCTGGTTTTATCCCATTCCGCTACTCATCATTACACAACTCTCAGGCTTCTGTCCTCTTCCTTTCACCTCCTCAATCTTCTCCACATCATGTTTCATTGTTCAGTTCCTGCCTTGTGTACCATAGTCCTAAAGCTGTAAACCTGCGGCAGGGCGGAGAAAAATTTCCACTTACTTAAATCCATTTCATCATCATACATACCTGCCAGCACTGCTGCATATAATCACACAATCGGTTAATTTAAATGATCTCCAGTCATTGGCCACATTTGTCACAGCAGTTTGGCAAATATTAAAACAGAAGTAAGGCTCAAAAATGAGTTACTGGAGCTATTTGTAGGCAGCTTGGGGCACATGCATATGTTCCACCACTGTTGGAAGGAAGCATTGGACATTTTGGCACCTGTACTGGAGAAGATTAAGCACAGATGAAGGAGAATAAGTGATCCCAACGCCTTGACTGCATTTTTCTCTTACTTCCTTACACAATTAATTTTTTACTGTACAATTAAAATTTGTCAGTTAACATCCTGGATGATATACACTGCCCTATCAAATGTACAGTTATACATAGCAGTTATACACAGATATTATATACAGTTATACACAGGCAGATTGCACACCAGTTCTAAACAATGGAAATAAAACCCCAAACACTGTACCCTATACAGTTTGCGTCACCAACTCAGACATGGGCATGTCATTAAAGGAGAAGGAAAGGTTAAAACTAAATAAGCTTTATCAGAAAGGTCTATATAAATACACTAGTAATCCCTCAAGTAATGCTGCTCAGAGTCCTCTGTCAAAAGAAACACTGCATTTTTTTCCTTCTATTGTGTACACATGGGCTTCTATATCAGACTTCCTGCCTTCAGCTTAAACCTCCAGGGCTAGGGCTTGAGCATGCTCAGTTTGCTTCTCTCCCCCTCCTCCCTGCTGTAATCTGAGCTCAGTGCTATGAGCGAACAGGGAAGAGGCTCAGGCAGGAGGTGATGTCATACCAAGCTAATATGGCAGCTGATATTCTAAACAAACAGAGTGTCTAGAGCAGTTTACTCAGGTATGGAAAAGCATTCTAAAGAATAGAAATAGCATTCTAGCTTGCACTGTTGTGGCTAATCTATTGGCAATAAAATTAGTCAACTTTTCAATTGGTCTTCCTTCATTATTTTGTATAGTTTTTTTTCATTATTTGCCTTCTTCTTCTGACTCTTTCCAGCTTTCAAATGGGGGTCACAGACCCCATCTACAATTGTATTGTTAATGCTATTTTTTATTACTCATCTTTCTATTCAGGTTCTCTCTTATTCATATTCCAGTCTTTTATTCAAATCAATGCCTGGTTGCTGAAACTGCAAACTGGAGAGCTGCTAAATAAAAATCTGAATAACTCAAAAACTACAAGTAATAAAAAATGGAAACTAATAGCAAATTGTCTCAGAATGTCAAAAAACTCTAAGTTAATTTAAAGGTGAACACCCCTTTAACGTCCTCAGAGCTTGCATTATTCTGCCTGTTCATTTCAGACCAGTACATCCGTCTGACTGCAGATAGAGGATGAAAATAATAAGGGTCTCAATTAGAACTAATGTAACATTAAAAGTATCCCACAACTCAACACAATATGTACCCTTCTGGGGGGGGGGGGTGTTATAATGTGCTCAAGTTGTCTTTTATGTAGTATTTCAGCCTGAACCTGAGATCTAATATCCCCATATACTGCTGTGTAAGTTCATATAACAGAATACATCACATTAAAAAAAAAAGTTCCTTTATTGTACATACATCCTGTTAAACATGAATGTGTGTTAATGACCCCTCCATCATTTAATACAATGACTGAAAAGAAATGCAGCCATTAGTGTTTTAATCCTTTACTGTACAAATGTTATTACATAGTTTTGAACTAATAATGGAAACATCATGATTGGCAGCAAAACCGCTGCACACTTGGTTTCCAGCCCTCCTGTTTAGTAAACAAACTTACAGCATTAAATTGGCTTGAAAAGATTTATAAAAGATACACTTCCATACTTTTTTTTAATATAAAGCCCTTTAAAACAACTCATCTGTTGAAAGAAAAGTAGTGATGTAAAACTAATTCGTTTTGGCTATTTTGTTGTTGTTGCCAGAAACATTGAACATGTGGACACTTCTTATAAAACCAAACAATTAATTAAAAAGGGAAGTAGTATACCATATACCAGTGATCCCCAGCCAGTAGTTCATAAGCAACATGTTGCTCTCCAACCCCTTGGATGTTGCCCTCATTGGCCTCAAAGCAGGTGCTTATTTTTGAATTCCAGGCAAGTTTTGGTTGCATAAAAACAAGAGCCTCAATGTAGTCTGACAATCCACATAGGAGCTACTAAAAGGCAAATCACAGCACTTATTTGGCACCCCATGAATATTTTTCATGCTAGTGTTGCTCCCCAACTGCTTTTACTTCTGAATGTTGCTCACGGGTTCTAAAGGTTGGGGATCCCTGCCATATACCATCATTTCTTTGTAGCACTTTTTTATACGCATCAAATGCAGTGGTTGTTTTATACGGTTATAACAATTACAAGTTGCGGGTTGTGATGGACACATTAAGGGGGTTATTTAGCAAGCTCGGAATTTATCTCCATAAATCTAAGATAAAAATCTGAACAACGCCAAATTCCCGAATGGACCTTATTTATCATTTTAAAAAATAGGTTCGGGCAAACTTCGGACCTTTGCCTGAAAAGTCAGAAGTTTTTCGGCCCAAAATCCCTGAAACCATTGGATCGGTACTGACAGCAGCACAGACACTGGGACCTTACCCACTGACTAATACAGGACCCCGAGAGCTTTGAGATGCCGGGTTTTCGGATTCTGAGTTTTCATACCATCGGACTAATAAATCCGGATTAGTTTTTTAAGGTCCGACAAATTTTCGGATTTCAGAGCTTAATAAATAAAGTCCTAATTGTCTATATGCAATATGTTCCGGCAAAGACAACCAGTATGTCCAGTGCAATGGCACATAGGGAGCTTTCAGATGTTTTTCCCATCACATTTTTAGAACCACGGGTGCACATTGCTTTCCATTGGCCTCTATCAGAATTGCATAAAAGTGCAAGCTCGTCTGCTCCCCAGGCTTGGGCTTTCTGTTCTCCATGGGGGCAAATAGCAATTGCAGTGGTTTCAGCTACTAATAACCACAATGGGCATGTGCCACTGCCCAAAATCAAGTTAAGTAAATCTTTAGAGTGTCTCTATTCAAAGCATTCACATTGTAAGAAGAACCACGACTCTCCTAATAGGCTCTCTTTAATTTCCAAAGAAAAGCATTATTAGTGCTATCATTCAAGTGTACATATAGCGGTGGCAACCAATATCCTAGCATCATGATTGTACTGACTGGAGTCTTTAATGACCAGAGATTGATTTGTTTTATTTCTTCTGCATAAAAAAGATCCATTTTTGAAGTGTATGAAGATTCTTACAGGTATGAGATCTATTATCTGGAATGCATGGATTTTTTCTAATTCAGTCACTGCATAAAATCTACCTTGATTGTTCAAAAGCCCAATACTATGGCGTTGTTCCATTTATACTGGCAAAATGTAAAGCATTTTCTTATTATTACAGAGGAACGACCATCAGACAAATATTATTTTTTTTTTTTTTAAAAAAAAAGGCCGACTTGAAATAGACTATGGGAAATGGCACTGCCTGATTTCTGAGCATTCAGCATTAAATGTTTCTGTGATAACGGATCTCATACTTGTACCAAGAAAGAAAAATAAAAGATTTAGTTATATTAAGTGAAATGATATTTGTATGCCACCATTGATTTTTATAGACCTTGATCAAATCAGTGACCCATAGCAGTTTAATAATCCCAAATACTTAACTGCCAGTGGGACCTGCTCTATGTTGATGAGAGTAAATCCATTGTTCTGTGCCATGATTGGATTAAATGCAAACAATATATTATACAGGAATGAAATGTTTGGGCCCACTGTTAAACTTGTCTGTAATCCTGAAACATTTTCTCAGGGATTAGAACGGTGGGATAGCCATTAATTCTTCTAGGGTTTATACCATAACATAGTCCATTAGATTACAATACTTTAAAAGTGGTATTGTGCAATGGTTCTCTGGGTTTCCAGTTTGCCACTGACATGCAAGGGATATATTGAATGTTCTTTTTCCGTTTCCCATTAAGAAGAGTTAGTGTTCAGAAAGTGTCTCTACTTTTGGCAGATTTGTACATTTCACTTTTCTTGCTTGGTTTTTCCACTTATAGATTATCTCCAGGCTGGTACTGTGGCTCTGTTGCAGTAAAGTAGTCTTCTAAAAATGATTGAATGTATTCAAAGGTTGGTCTTTCATCAGGGTCCTTCTTCCAGCACAGCTTCATTAACTCGTGAAGAGATTCTGGGCAGCCCTGAGGGCAAGGCATTCTGTAGCCCCGCTCTACCTGCTCCAGAACTTCTCTGTTTACCATGCCTAAAAATATATTCAAAGACAGTCAATTATCAAATATAGGAAAAATAAATGATCACCAATAGATGATTTTTACCAAATATAACATATAGAGATCCTCTAAAGGTGGCCATACACAGGGAGATCCGCTCGCTCGTTTGGTGATGTCGCCAAACGAGCAGATCTCTCCCTGATATGCCCACATTAAAGTGGGAGATATCAGGCTGAGCCAATTGTGGACCCTAGGGCCCAACGATCGGATCAGAATGGAGGTCAAACGGGATTTTTTTAACCTGCCTGATCCGCATCTGGCTGACTTTCGAAGCCCGTTCGATGGCCCCACACATGGGCGAATAAGCTGCTGACTTTTATCGGTCCGTGTATGGGGGCCTTTAGACCTACATACTGTATAAACAATTTCTTGAAACACCTTGACTATTGCAATAATTTCATATCCAAAAAAAATTAATACCAATCTCATTCCACTCACTTAACCTCATTTAAAAATATTTCTGCAACTCTGCTCCTCCTGGTATCTTTCTTATTCAAAATCCCTCTGCAACAATTTTCTATAGCCCTTCTCTCTTAATATCTCCTACTAATCTACAAGACTAAAGTTGGACATACATTATAAGAGCCACTCATTTGGAAGGATCGCCAAACGTGGGGATCATTCCTGATGTAGCCAATGAAAGTGGGTGATATTGGGCTAATCCAACAAGATCACGACAACAGGAATATAGGTCATCGTGGCAAGGATCGCATCAACAAGGTCCTCAATCCGAACTGAAAATCGAACCCAATGTACATGCAGAAGATTTTTAGCCAGATAGTTTAGCTGAATAACTAGGTAGATATTGGCTAAATATGCCTCTAAAGATCCCATAGGAAAAAATAGAAAGTGGGGGGGGGGGGGATTTTACGGTCGTGGGCTATAAATTCATACTTTGATATGTCTGCCCCTAAGTATACCTGACCATGCTGCCATCTGACAGTTTTAGCTGTCAATACACCTTTGTCAGGTGAGAAAGCGAGTAGATTGCTGCTCCTTTTCACCTTTTGTCAGATCCAATAGCCCAAACTAATAGAACAATTGTATTAATGTCTGGGTACTCCAGTTTCCTCCCAGTTAACATATAGGCAGGGTAACTGGCTCCAGATCAAGTAGACCATAGTGTGTGACTGTGATAGGGACCTTCACTGTAAGCTCCATGGGGGCAGGCACTGATGGAAAAGATGTGTAAGGTGCTGGGTACACGTGTTGGCACTACATAAATAACAGATAATATGTCTACTATAAGCAAAGATTTGTTGTAAAATGTAACAGCAATTTAGCAACTACATATTATTAAAATGGCTTGTGCTCCAGGAGGTTGGATACTTTTAAGGCTGCCGCTGTACAGCCTTACAGATTATTCTACACTGTACAATAAGCCACAATTCTATCATGTCTAGGAACATTGAACTGTGGGTTAAATGGGATAGGAAAGTAAAAATGTAAAAATAGAATGTGTGAACATAATTTCTTTTGCCCATTTTTTAGTGTATTTTTTTAAAAATAGTTAATATGGGATATTGTCTACCTGTCTAGTGCTGTCTTGTACTATTCCAATATCTTTCCCCATTTTATGGCTTCTGTTTCTTCAACCTCTTTTCTTTGACACTAGACCCTTTTCTCTTTCTACACATTGCTGTTGTATGTTCCCCAATGTTTGGTATGTTTATATTTTTTTTTAAAATAGATTTTAGCTGGTTTTAGTCTCTCTGTAACTGACTCAATGTGCTACCATAAGTACTCCGTGATTACCATATACTGTATGGGGCAAATGCCCTAAGAGGCGAAAATTCGCTTCGACAGCCATAAATTCATTAGTACAGCGCCAATTCACTAAAATGGAAAGTTGCGTCCGGGGCGCCAAACAATGGTGAAGTTGTGCTAGCGTTAATTCGGCATGCAAAGAGGGAAGTGAAGAGAAAGTTGAATGGACGTATATGTTGCAGCAATACATTACACTACATAAGCCCAGGGAACCATAATAAAATAAAATTGTTATAATGCCCTACACATGAGCCCAGTGTATAGTTTATGTGCAATATGTTAGGAAATGTAGGGGGGAGCCCGGGTACTCAAAAAAATGTTTATGGTCTTTTGCAGGCTATTACCCCGAAAAACGTAAAAGACGCCAGCATTTTTTTTGGGACTTAGAAAATTTTTCAACAAAAAATTGAGGAAGTCCTATCCACCCCATTGGACTTCGCCTGGTCTGAGGTGGTGAAAGCAAGTCTGGCGAATGAGGTAACATTCAGTAAAAGCCGCATCTTCGTGAATTTGTGTAGTTATGTCCGTTTGCCAGAGCGAAAATTTGACTGGTGTTAAGAGTGTGAATCAACGCTAGCGTCTATCTCCTTTGCAAAGTGACGCCTGTGTCCGTTAGTAAATTGGCGAAGTAATGAAATGACGTCACGCTGGCGAATTTTCACTAGTGTTAGTAACTTCGATCCCTTTAGGGAATCTGCCCCTATATGTCTAAGCATCATTGCCTGCACACGATACCAGATCTGGCAGCATAGGTGCAGGAGAACTTTTGGCTTTTCTGGTGCTACTCCTGGTAACATTGTTATGGCAACTCTGGCTCAGTTGAGTTTCCTGAAGGAAAATGATATAAAAAGGTCTGTGGCTAATGAAAAGCGATGGCGATGGGTGCACCTTCCTCCGTAAACTTGCATCTTGTTATAAGCTGTATGGAAACTGTTATATTGGTGTTGTCTCCCACACTCTGATACTGCTCTCCCTTTATCCTCAGGGTGATGGCAGAGATATTGCACAGCACAGAGTACGAGCAGAGAAATGTCCTGAGATTGTTTCTTCATGCATTTCTGGAAGGGTGGGGGAGTTTAGTTATTGTTTTTGTGTTGGGGGTGGTACAAAGGCCATATGGACAAAAACAAGACTTTGCAAGTTTGGCCTTGTGATTGGTGGTTTGGACTATTGCCTATGGACAGAGGGATGGACTCTGCGGGCAGGAGGGTGTATGGGTGGGTTTGTTGCTTTTTTGATTTTCTGATATGTTAACGTTTTGAATTAATGTAAGTGTATTTTTTATAATAAAAATCACTATATGTCTAAGCCACAGAGATTTCAAAAGTAACTAATGTTCCCATCCTTTTCAATTTTGTTTGGCATTCTGGGAATGTGTACCCCAGTTTGTGGAATCAGGCTAAAGATTTGAAGTAAAATACTTCAGCCAACAAAAGGCAGCACCAGCTCAACTTAGTTGAGCAAGCCCAAATGAAAAATTCACGCTTAAGCTCTTTTATTAAATCTGTTTCTGGTACTAGCATTGCTGACTAAATGGCTGGACAAGTGACATTTAATATAAAAGAAACACTCAAACCTGGATAAGGAACTCTCCCTTTGGTGACCAACTCGGTTAGGAGTATTCCAAATGACCACACATCAGATTTAATGGTAAATCGACCATATAATGCAGCCTCAGGTGCAGTCCATTTGATTGGAAATTTTGCTCCTAAAATACAGAAAAAAATATAATATGTATGATTCCAAATGCAACATTTGCCATTAATAGAAACCATAGAAAAGTGCTGTACTCACGCACTAAAGTTGACACTTCGCCACTGTTAGGGTTAAAACACACAAAACTACTAGTATTTTTTTTGTCATTTTGAAGCCACAAAAAGTAGCTGCTAATAACAGCTCCGGAGCTACTTGTAGCAGCTACTTGATGTGGCTTCAAACTACCCTGCCATAGACAATTCTGGTTTATTGATCTGGACAGAATGAGGGTATGGCCAAAATGGCCAGACTTTCAAACTAGGAATGTTGGGAGACCGTTGCTGACATGACCCCCCATGACATTCCAGTGGGTCAGCTATTCAGGATACCATCCTTCATGTCTCTACTTCATTTCCTTGGCTTGAATCCCAAGTCTCCACTTCTCTAAA
Source organism: Xenopus petersii (assembly GCA_038501925.1). NCBI lineage: Eukaryota > Metazoa > Chordata > Amphibia > Anura > Pipidae > Xenopus > Xenopus petersii. The sequence continues at coordinate 99,227,581 of CM076683.1, read as the reverse complement.
CATCAGAATAGTGCATTGTATTCTACTGAAGTGGGCGTAATTAATAAACATGTGATTGCCCTAAACTCAATTCAGAGGGCACATCAAAGATTGATTTGTATACAAGGTAATAAGACGTACACTTTAAAGGGGAAGGAAACCTAGTTGGCGCAAAAACCCTCCCCCCCTCCCGTGTGTTGCCCACCCTCCCTCCTCCCCCTGGCCTACCCGTCCCGCTGGGCAAATGCCCCTAACTTGTTACTTACCCTTCTGCGCAGGTCCAGTCCAGGGAGTTCACAGACGACATCTTCTTCCACGCGATCTTCTTCCTGCTTTGAACGGCGTTTTGGCGCATGCGCAGTAGGAGCATTTCGTCTGTAAGATCTACTGCGCATGCGCCAAAAGTACGCAGTAGATCTGTACCGGCGAAATGCTCCTACTGCGCATGCGCCAAAACGCCATTCAAAGCAGGAAGAAGATCGCGTGGAAGAAGATGTCGTCTGTGAACTCCCTGGACTGGACCTGCGCAAAAGGGTAAGTAACAAGTTAGGGGCATTTGCCCAGCGGGACGGGTAGGCCAGGGGGAGGGCAACACAGGAAGGAGGGGAGGGTTTTTGCGCCAACTAGGTTTCCTTCCCCTTTAATGTCAATATGAGAGAACAGCACAAATCATACCTTGCCTTGCTGTGTATTCATTGTCTTCTATTAATCTTGCCAAACCAAAGTCAGCAATTTTACATACAAGATTGTCTCCAACAAGTATATTAGCAGCTCTAAGGTCTCTGTGAATATAATTCATCCTTTCAATATAAGCCATGCCATCTGCAATCTAAAGTAAACACAGGATTAAACATCAATAGTATGAAATGAACACCAACGTGTATTAGAGCAGAGCTAATGGACCAATGGTACCAGTTACCACTATCACTTTACCTGTGCAGCCATGTCAACAAGTTGTGGCAGTTTTAAATACTTTCCATCACCTTCTTTAAGAAAGTCCAGTAGACTACCTGTACAGACAGACAGAAAAAAAGTTGTATTTCCCTGAAAACCATTATAACATTATATATATATATATAATATACACATATATATATATATATAATATACATATATATATAATATACATATATATATATACATATACATATATATATATACATATACATATATATATATACATATACATATATATATACATATATATATACACATATATATATACACATATATATATATATATACATATACATATATATATATACATATATATATATATATATATATACATATACATATATATATATATATATATATACATATACATATATATATATATATATACATATACATATACATATATATATATATATATACATATACATATACATATATATATATATATATATATATATATATATACATATATATATATATATATATATATATATAAAATATACATATAATATACAGGTATGGGACCTATTATCCAGAATGCTCGAGACCTGGGGTTTTACAGAGAAAAAGGATTTTTTGATTACAATGGAGTCTATGGGAGGTGGCCTTTCCGTAATTCGGAACCTTCTGGATAACGGGTTTACGGATAACAGATCCCATACCTGTATATATATATATATATATATATATATATATATATATATATATATATATATCTATATATATATATATATATGTATATATATAGCTGCAGCATATGTATATTTTAAAAAAAAAAACTGTATTTCCTGTCAATGTTGTCAGTCACACATACCCTTTGTCATGTATTCAGTAACAATGTAGATTGGCTCCTCTGACACGACAGCATAAAGGGGAACTAATTTGTCGTGCCTGAGTTTTTTCATGATTTGTGCTTCTTGTAAGAAAGCTTCAGGCATCATTGTTCCTGGTTTAAGTGTTTTGATTGCTACTTTTGTTGTTCCATTCCAAGTTCCTAAATAAAATAAAATATTGCATAAATATTCTAAACAAACAAAAAGCACCAAACATTGAATAGCTCGCTAAGGTTATGGCTGCACAGTGCTGATTCTCTGCATTTAAATGCAGGCGCAGAAACAAACACCTATGCGTAAGGGCCCTAACAGCGAATATACTGCCATCTTATCTACATGGTTTGAGGACTATTGAATTCTGTTATAATTTGCTGCTAGTATTATGGCAGTCAATAATACATTTGCTAAAGCAGCTACAACGCAACAGCAGTCAACCAAAATGGCACCCTGGAAAAGTACGGATTTCGGATGTTGTTACGGTGGCCAACTCAAAAGCTAAAAATATTGTTATAGTAAATCTCGTATATATATATATATATATATATATATATATATATATATATATATATATATATATATATATATATATATATCCCTTTAACATGCTGTTAAGTGTGATCATTTAATAGCATTTGCAACAAAAATACATTTTAATACAATTAGGGGGTTATTTATCAAAGTCGGAATTTATCTCAATATTTTCTGCTACAAACTCTGATCAAATCCGCTCGGGTTTTTCACACTTATTTATTATTACATTTTCCCGAAAATTTGATTTGCGAGAAGAAATCAGATTTTCACATTTTTTTTATACGATTTTCAGGAATTTTCACACCGAAAACCCAGCGCACATCAAAAATCATTGGGACTTCTCCCGTTGACTTAGGTGCAACCTTGACAGGTCTGAGATGCCGGATTTTCAGATTTGGACTTTCCCATCCTTGGGGTTTAATAAATTCTGAAAAAAATGTGATTTTTCAAAAGTCAGATTTTATAAAAAATAAAAAAAATAATAAAATCACACATTTTTTGTGATTTTTGCATTCGAAGTTTAGTAAATAACCCCTTAGAGTTAAATTCTGTTTTTTAAGCAACACATATATTATTGTATGGAACAAAGTTTCCTACTATATTTGGAATGTGTATGGCAGGAGACGAGACAACTGATATTGGCATTAGATATTTAAATCGTCGACAGGTTTGAAAAACTTTGATTTGGTGCCACTGAATGAAATGGAACATTGGGCAGGGTTTACAGTTGATACAGGTACACTTCTATTGTTTCTACCCATATATCTGACAATTCAGCTCCCTGAGGGCATAATACGCCAGACAAGGAAGAATATTTTACTACAGTGGATGATTAAAGGACGACACACCAGTATAACACAAAAACTAATTAACCACAAGGCCAATGACTCATAGGCTGCATAAGGCACATTAATCAAATCACTTCAGAGGGGATTTTGCACCATTATGTGATATAAATAATTTACCCGTGACAACAACACTTTGCTCACTATAACACAGTTGGTGAGATGACCCTAAGTCATTCCAGTGGGTCAGCTATTCAGGTTCATCAGGACTGTTATTGTCCTTATCATCAAAAAGAAAATCTGTATATTGCACGCATTATGAATTAAGCATATAATGCCACGTAACATTATCAGTATTAAGTTAAGCACGCTGGAAAATGAATGTATTGTTAATCTTACCAATCCAGACTTCACCGAAGCATCCTTGGCCCAATTTAAGATCAAGCCGTAAAGATTCTCGAGGTATTTCCCAAGCATCCTTAGCTAATCCTTGGGTTTGTGGTTTTACAGTTGGACATACTGTGGTTAATCTATAGCACAATCCATCTGCATGCTCTGAATGATGGGAAAAAATTGAATAAAAAACAAAACAAATTGAATGCCATGCTATATATGCATTACTTTAAAGGGAATATATTGCTAAAACTTGTCTTATTTAATATCATTTAATGCTTGTGATTCTAGGAATTAAAAACTTTATACAGGCATGTGATCTGTTATCCGGAAACCCGTTATCCAGAAAGTTCCAAATTACGGAAAACTTGTCTCCCATTGACTCCATTATAATAAAATAATCCAGATTTAAGAAAATTATTTCCTTTTTCTCTGTAATAATAAAACAGTACCTTGTACTTGATCCAAACTAAGATATAAGTAATCATTATTGGAAGCACAACCAGCTTATGGGTTTATTAAATGTTTACATTAATTTCTAGTAGACTTAAGGTATGAAGATCCAAATTACGGAAAGATCGATTACCCAGAAAAGCCCAGGTCCCAAGCATTCTGGATAACATGTCCCATACCTGTGTATTCAAAAATAACCTGCATACACTAGAATATATCCTTTTTCCAAAAATAACTTGTAGTGCCATTTCTGCACTCAGTCAACTGCGTGCAAACCCCAACACCCCACATCATTCAGTTTATTTTTTCCCCCAATTTTGCATAAGCGATTCAGATTTGATATGATATTCTTCCAAATCTTTAATGAGTATTCAATAGCTGCCAAATCCAAATATTAGAGATTTGGTGCATCCCTATATAGGACAAATGTACTAAAGTTAAAATATGCAGCTTGTCTATTCAGACAGATGCAGAATTCTTTATTTATTTGGTGCATCACTATATATAAGTATATGAACCATCTTACATTTCTTACCAGAGTAGTGTTTAACCAGTTTCTGGAGAGATTCAAACTGTGCTCTTGTTGTGATATAGTATCCTCCATTATCAAGTTTCCTGATTTTATAGTGTTTCACATTATCGCCCTTCACTTCATCCCAGTCCCGGATAGAAAGAGAGTAGGCTCCTGTTGGGCAAATTGTTTGGAAACAGTCTCAGTGCATATAAAGAGAATATTTAGCATTTAAGCATTGTTTGTTACATTCCCATGACCATTCTAGGCAAAACCCATATCTAGATGGGTCATTTAATTACTTTTGAGAAAACAGGACAATTGTGAGATATATTATGGGGCAGATTAATCAAGGGTCGAATATTAAATTCGAATTAGAATGTTCGAGTTTCAAAATTCACACATTAGAATTTTAATCCCCTATTCAAATGTCAATTTGAATGTGAGATTTATCACATCTCGACCATGGAAACAGTCCCAATTCGAAAAACTCGTTTTGCACGAATTTAATAATATTCAAATTTTCGGGTTGGAGCCATTAGATCGGATATTAGCCATTCAAATTTTTTCTTAAATAACCTCCCAGTTGATTGGGAGTATAATTGAAATAAAAAAAAATGAATTCGAAATTCGATCTTTGATAAATGGGCTTCCCCATGTGTAGGTCTGAGATGTCCAACATTTGTTCCAGTAGGGTCCAGCATTTCAAGTGAGTCTGAATTAAAATACCCAGCTGAGGATGGGAGCTATAGTTACAAACAACAACTGCTGTATATGGTATGTACTTTATTGGGAATTAGTTTAAAAATTACATAAATAAAATATTGGAGGATATTCAACATGTCCAAGAAACGCTCTAGGAGGGATTTAGAGAACATTACCTTTAGTGGTTTCACTTTCTCGCACTAAAAATGTTCCCCTTTGGTTCCCTGGGTTTAAGAGTAATCTTTCTGCATCTTTTCTTCCCATTTTGCCAAAATACCATCTAAAAGAACATTAGAAATTCAGAACACATTTGTATATAGACATTCAATATATCTTGGTACAATACAATACAGAAAGCACTATGAACCTACCACTTGTAAATGTAGTTTAGCAACAAATAAAGATTAATATTCCTGGAGTTATAACAATTTAACTTTTGGGTTTGCTTCTCCTTTAAAGTAACGGTAAAGCCTAAAAGCCAGTAACGTTATTTTACCAGGTTTATCCAAACGAAATTAAAAATTTCATTTTGGACATGTCTGTTACATGATAAAACTGCTCAGATGCCATGAGAAATGTTCACTTCAATCTCCAGAAACCCCTTTCTGGAGCTGCTGTTAGCACCTACTTAAGTTAACTTACTTTTTACCAGTTCCAAAAGTTTAAAGAAATTCTGCTGGATTTACCCACATAAATTTGTATTAAACTATTAATATTTTCATCTAGCAAAAAGAGGATGAAGATAGGCCCCGCTCTATTCTAATTTCAGGCCTCTGTTGGCTTTAATATTATTTATACTCCGGGTCCAGGGAACCTTCACAAAAACTGATGAATTCTGTGCTGGCTCTGGGTGCTGGAGCTGGTTCCCTTTACTTAATGGTTTGCTATTTTCAATACTAATGGTTTATTATAGTCCCACTCCATATGGCTTTTAAGGTATTTAAAACTTCAAAGAAGAATCAAAGGTTAGATCCATGACTAGTAATTTACACCAACCAAAGAGGTACAGTCTACATATCTACGGTTTGTAAGCAAACACCTGATTGGTTGCTATGGGTTCATATATCTGGTGCAAACTTTCATCCTTTATAACTTCTAAGAAAAACCTCAGCCTCTTGATGACCTTAATTTGGATATTCTATGAAATACAAGTCAAATTAACACGGTAAAATATTGGTGCTGTATTGTATATATAATACTCAAAAGCCATGAATATCTTGTAAATTATATCCTTAGAAACGGTGAGTTCTGATGTCATCAGTTATAAACTGTGAGTTCTAATGTCATTTCTGTCACATGACTCACTGAAACTTGTGTATTATAATAAATAAAGTACCCCCAGTCGCAAAATATGAGGATATTAGAAGTTACCTCGGAGTTCCATGAGGCCTTTAGCCTCGTGTTTTTATATGGTCATGAAACTCCTTGAGAACTTATAATATCCTTATATTTTACAAGAGGGGGTACTTTATTCACTATATATATATATATATATATATATATATATATATATACACACGTGTGTGTATGAGGAATGTGTAACTAGTAGAAAATGTAGTCATATACACATTTCCTCTGACCACACCATAGGTCTTCAAAACCAACAGTGTCATTAAAATGGTAAAATAATGAATATTTTATATAATCACTAGATATACATGACCCTCTTCTATAATGGGGTTAGTAGAAAGGTACTACATGAAACACATGCACAGAAATGAATACAAAAATGTTCATGTGGGGCCTTACTCTTCAGCTTGTATTGAGTCAGCAGGAGCTACATAGTTACTGGGTATGTAACCTGTTTTTCCAGTGGCTATTGATCTTGCTTCCCACCAGTCACCCTCCCTGCAACAGGAGAAAAAATACACATATAAATGAGAGTTTATAAACAATTACACAATTAAAAATATAAAAGGCATTACATCTTCCCATTCAATAATAATGAGGCTTGATCATAGTCAAAACCTCAGCCCGTGCTGCATAAATAATGCCTATTTGTATATATCCTTCGTATCCTATAGTGACCAAAACTTGGCAATATAAAGTGCATTTTCTTAAGCCTTTAATTCTTTTTCAGGTTAAAATTGAACATGCTAAAATTGAAGGATCAATCGCAGGGTCAACACAATTACAGCAGAATATATTCAAAAGCTAATAGAGGAAAAAGTATGATACAATTATTATTTACTAGTCAGATGCAACTTTATAGATCAGTATGTTAAACACAGACAACCTGAAATATAATCTATAGTTACAGCATTAGTACAGATGGCAAATCATATAAGAATGATGTGTTACATGGGTAATTGATTTCCAGTAATTGTCAGAAATAATGAATGTCTGTCCAACACAGCACAGAGCAGAACAATCATTAAGGCAGTTCACTTAAAGGAGAACTATAGCTTAACTAAAGAAGTAGACTAGAAATATTGTGGGCTTCTGTACCAGCCCAAGGCAACCACAGCACTTTAGCAGTAAAGATCTACACGCACACATATATATATCATATATACAGTATATCTATATATCTTCTCTCTCTCTCTCTCTCTCTCTCTCTCTATATATACACACACACGCACATATAATACAGTTCTGATGTCATTTCTGTCACACGACTCACTGAAACTTGTGTATTATAATAAATAAAGTACCCCCAGTCGCAAAATATGAGGATATTAGAAGTTACCTTGGAGTTCCATGATCTGTATAAAAACACTTGGCCTTCGGCCTCGTGTTTTTATATGGTCATGAAACTCCTCGGTAACTTATAATATCCTTATATTTTACAAGAGGGTGTACTTTATTCACTATATACACACACACATATTATATATATATATATATATATATATATATATATATATATATATATATATATATATATATATATATATATATATATATATATATATATATATATATATATATATATACACACACACACATACATACAGGTATACACGTGTACTTCTAGTTTGGATTATATATAATTATCTAAAGCACAGTCAAATCACTGAATGCAATTTCACTGGTGTTTTATGTGATATCATTATACTACAAGCCATGCTTTGCCCTCCAGATATGCTATAGCGTTACTAACAAATTTCCATCTGTCGTGTATTTACAACAACACAGAACTGCCTGAATTAATTATGCTGGATAGATCACTTTCCCCATCTATTTAAAATATAATTGCAAATCATTTTGCTTTTGCACTGAAAGGTTTTTAGTTAGAAACAGACAATTCACCTCTCAGCATTCATACATCTTTCATGTAAATAATCATACATTCCCAGCTTGCAAAAAAAAAAAAAAAAAAAAATAAGAATTAGAAGCTTTTGTTAAGTAATCCACAGCCCACAGGTACAGCGTTTACATTCTCAAAAGGACAGCCTAATACTGTGAAAACGTATTCCTCTGAAAATTAATGAAGCTTTCTGGCTTTGAAGAACTAACTGGAAGCACACTTAAAGGGGTCAGTACACCTCTCTTCAAAACCACTTTCACACAAAATTAACATACTGTTACATTTCTCACACAATCTAGACTGTAATTTCCCTGCATTATGAAAATTAATTCCACCCTTAATCCTAGCTACCAAGTACAACAATTTAACTATGCATTCTAACAATACTATTGTATAAATTTAAATCCTCTGCATTCTACCCATCGTATTTCCATTCATGCTAACCTTATATATATTTGGGATGCAACGATTCCACTATTATGGATTCGGCCGACCTCCCGAATCCTTTGCGAAAGGTTCGGCTGAATACCAACCAAATCCTAATTTGCATATGCAAATTAGGTGTGGGAAGGGGAAAACATGTTTTACTTCCTCGTTTTGTTACAAAAAGTCACGCAATTTCCCTCCCGCCCCTAATTTGCATATGCAAATTAGGATCTGGATTCGGTTCAGCTGGGCAGAAGGATTCGGCTGAATTCGAATCCTGCTGAAAAAGGCTGAATCTTATTCTATTATTGTGCCTGAAGCCATATTCCATTGCTTCACGAGAATTTTTAATGATCTGATCTTTGGATTCCAATGCTTGATCAACTCCCCATGGAACTCAGCAAAAACACTTTGCAATTAACAGCTATAATTTAGTAATGTGAGTGTTTTAAATAAGAACTCCTTAACACTCTACCAACAACGCTATCCAAGTGCTGGAATTCCTACTAAAGGACCTTTCATTGCATCCTTGAATATTTTTCACAGACATTAAGTATAAATGGATATTGACTTATTGTGTACCATAAAAATATTAAGGTAACATTTACTCACCTCTAGGCTTATATGTGCACTGCCCCAAGATTAATTTTGTAATGTTAATTAAGAAAATGTAAAAAAAACAAACAAACAACGTTTGCATTTTTAGCAGCTGGCAGGGATGTAAAATACATCACAGACACTTCATGTTTATGGCAGATTTTACAATGGACAACTGCTATGCTTTAGTACATGTACACCTGTCACATACACAGTGTGAGCTTTTGACAACTGTCATATTAAGCAGAGGATACACCATCTGTAGCAGCCAACTGCAAGACTTTCAATGAATACATAAAGCAAGAAAATAACATATAGGACTACATGGGTTGCTCAAATTGCTGATCTGCTGGCATGTCCATACTCCAGTCTGCGGCAAATTATTATGCCTATGTCATTATAAACGTGCTGTTTATATGTATTGTATATTATTCTAGAACTTTCTCCCCTTGCAAACTGAGTGTCACTTGTCTAAAAGCCTAACATAAGCAATTATTATGGTTCGAATTTTCAGATTTTTTCTATTTTTTTCCCCAAAATAGAATTTTTCGGGAAAATGTATTGATAAATAACAGGAAATAAACCTGTGCAGATTTGGTCGGAGTATAATTCAGGAAATAATGGGATAAATTTGGATTTTGATAAATAACCCCCTAAGTGTTCTAACTTTTAGATCTCTTTTAATTAGGAGAAACAGAATAATAAAACTTCAATCTTGAAACTCTTGAGTAATGAAAGTGATCAATATTTAATCTGTAAGAAAGAGCCAGGTGTAAAATGCAATCATGAAAGCAAAGAACTGCTTTTACTTACGTGTTGTTTATTATCTGGAACCTTTCACCTTTTCTAAAAGAAAGATCTTCTGTTGTTCTAGCTTCATAATCATATAAGGCCACAAAAACTGTAACGCCACCTACAAGCAATAGCAGAAATAATCGTGGTTATAGGGAAAAAGGTTGCAACTATCCCTAGCATTTAAGAATTAATGAAAAAAGGCATTGCAAAACAGCAGATCACGTTTATAGTGTATGCATGTTCCACAGACAGATAATTTTAGAACACTCAAGGTTTGGCAACTCCAAAGTCAAGGGTCAACACCAAAGATTTTAAAATAAGGGGCGTAAACAATATTCACCTAGTTAGATATTCCTTGGAAGATCAGGTGATTAAACTACAAGTATGAGACCTGTTATTCAGAATACTCTGGACCTGGGGTTTTCCAGAGAACAGATCTTTCATAATTTTAATCTTCATTCTTTAAGACTACTAAAAATCATTTAACTATAGCCCTTATTTTTTAAAATGGCAATTTTCTATTCATGGTTACCCAACGGCACATACAACTATAAAAGTATATTATTATGAAAATGGTTTATTTACATGAAGCAGGAGCTGTTTTATGCAATATGTTTTTAGAGAGACCTACATTGTTCGGGGGGTATAGTTTTCCTTTAACAGGCAAGCTTAAACCAAAACATGGGACCAAGCTTACAACGTGCCGTACTGTACATTTACTATGTAGCCAGAAAACAACTGGGTGTTAAATGATTAGTCACCATACATCACTTCAGTATAAGATTATTCCTAGAAGATAAAGCCTATAAAATATTCATTCTTCCAATCTTTTTTTTTTTTTTTTAATTGGCAATACTAAAGAAACAATGGTATTTTATTGCATGCTTTCAAATTACTATTAAAATGACAGAAATGTATGTCACTTTAAGAAAGAAAATTATTAAGATTCAAGCTGTTTAGCAAAGAATGTGCTTCCCTGGGCTAAGTCTCCTTGGGTTAAGCAAGTGTCCCAGACAGCTGTTGGCCTTTTATAATTCTGAATGGTTTCTGCAGAACATCTAAAGCAGGGGTGTCCAAACTTTTGGCTCGCAGGGCCACATTGGAAAAAGAAAAATTGTCTGGGGCCACATATGAAATACACAAACACGTTTGATTTGTAAAAGTAAAGGAAAAACACAGAAAAGAACTACAATGCCAGTTGGATAACCAGATGGAGCTATACACTGGAATATGGGACACTTGGATATTAAATAGACTTATTATTATATTATTATTGCTAACTGGGCAATGGGCAGAGTCCCCCCTCCTCATATATCCTTTGTGACATGAAGTTTCCTCGGGAACCAAATTGGGCCGCATTCATATGCATCCTGGGCCGCATTTGGCCCTCGGGCCGCAGTTTGGACACCCCTGATCTAAAGCTATCACATGTCTGTGATTTAACCATGGCGTTCTAATATTGTGTGTAATTGGTAAGCACTAGCACAATCTATTGCATAATAATGTATAAAAGAAACTTATTTAATAAGAGAAACAGAAAAGTTGTGGCAGCGATAGTTGCGGGGAGACAGCAAATCTCTGTAATATCACACAGATGTGGCAGAAGCCACCATGCTGCAAGTTAATAACATAGCAAATCACTTTTTAGATGTAAATACTGGATAATCACTGGGATATAGAGTTTATTTCTCTCTAAAGAAGCAGTACACATTTGCACTTTCATATCTGTCTGTAATGGTTCTGGATAATTAGTGAACAACCCCCCAGTATCACCAAAAAGGAGTGCTAAAAATAAAATAGAGAAATGCATATTACACTTGCAAAAACTGGATTCCTATAAAAACATACAGGATTCGCTAGAAGGTGCTGCAAATTACCAAAAGGCAAACAGTGATAGGGCTGAATTTCTTTAAAATGCATGTAGGTACTCATTACTAAATTAACCAGTTGCTCATGGTGCACCAAGAAGGAAGAGTGAACGATCGGTGGACGAGGTATTGTTTAACAGATCTACTTGGTAGTTCTAGGTTTAAACAAACGAGTATTTTGTCTTATGCAAGTTCTCAAGGAAATGAGAAAAAGTTAGAAAAAGTTAGAAATGGGGAATAAGAAGGGAAAGGTAAAGATAATTATGCTGATGTAGATAGGAAGCAAATCATTCAGGCCATAAGAAAGCTCAGTGATCCCAGATAATAAGCAAAAGACCAAAATTGTCTGCAGTTTTACACCAGAAATTACCCAGTAAGCATGGATTTCATATTGCATGCCAAGGCTTAGCTAGACTAAAATGGAATTTGAATATGGGGAACACAGTAGTAGTATTCTAAAAATACATATTTTACTTAGCAGGTGTCAGGTTTGGAATTAAAAGGAAAATTAAACTTCCCTAGGAACACCAGTCCCACTTAGCTGCCTTCCATTGCCCCCCCCCCACCTCTTCCTCTCCACACAGTGTATTAGGCAGAATTTGCCCCTATTTAAAAACCTAAGCCTAAAAAGCAGAATTCCCTGGTACAAACGTATTCCCATAATCCGCTGACACAAAATCTTAGAAGCATGTTTTTAATTCTATTTATGGCTTTTCCCATTCATTTTCTAGTCTTTCATTCAAAACTGGCCGCTACACTAAACAACTGGAGAGGTGTAATGTAAAATCAAAACGTAAAACTGCCCAGATTCACATTGCTGTTTTATCTTTTTGAAAAGGCACCAACATTTTAATTATTCCTTCAATGTAGGAAAAAACACTAATGGAGTCAAATACATTGTCAGTCTTTTGTTTACAACTCCCTTGACATGAGACATAATGGAAACTGAATTGCCCACACAAAGTTAAAGGAACACATGGCTCTCTTATGTAAAAGCATGCCCTACCTGTACAGCAAAAATATTATGTCTCATCAAATAGCCCACAAATTAAGAAATTATGCCTTTCACTCTTGCAATTCAGAGTCCAGTGAAGGAAAGTGAGGAGAGCTGGGAATCTCTTTCTTTTCAAATCTCTTTCATAACAGCCCGATGTGGCCCACCACTTGGCCAAATCTAGCAAAGATCAGACAAGTAGGTGTATTACAGGTATGGGACCTGTTATCCAGAATGCTTGGGACCTGGGGTTTTCTGGATAACGGATATTTCCATTATTTGGATCATCATACCTTAAGTCAGTGACAACCAACCGTAGCTCGTGAGCAACATGTTGCTCTCCAACCCCTTGGATGTTGCTCTCAGTGGCCTCAAAGCAGGCGCTTATTTTTGAATTCAAGGCTTGGAGGCAAGTTTGGGTTGCTTTAAAACCAGATATACTGCCAAACTGAGCCTCCTGTAGACTGTTAGTCCACATAGGTGGCTACCAATAGCCAATCACAGCCCTTATTTGGCACCACCCAGGAACATTTTCCGTGCTTGTATTGCACCCCAACTCTTTGTAAATCTGAATGTTGCTCACGGGTGAAAAAGGTTGGAGACCCCTGCCTTAAAGGAAAAATCAAACTGTGGGGAAAAAACCCCTACCCCAGGTAGCCCTCCTCCCAGGCTAACTAACCCCCCCCCGTGGAGATGCCCCATACTCCATACTTAATCCTCGGCGCAGATTCTTCCAGCGAAGTTCCACGCGTCCAACTTCCGGCTCCTCTGTAAGCTGACTGAGAGATCGGCATTTCTGCTCATGCGGAGTTGGAGCAGTTTGCCACAACTGCGGATGCGCGGAATTACACGGAAATTGCCGATCTCTCAGTCAGCTTACAGAGGAGCCGGAAGATGGACGAGTGGAACTTCGCTGGAAGAATCTGCTCTGAGGGGTAAGTATGGGGCATCTCGCCGGGGGGGGGTAGTAAGCCTGGGGGGAGAACATTAAACCCAATACACTGGTTTTGCCTTCAATATGGATTAATTATATCTTAGTTGGGATAAAGTACAAGATACTGGTTTATTATTACAGAGAAAAAGGAAATCATTTTTACAAATTTGGATTATTTGATTATAATGGAGACTATGGGAGACTGCCTTTCTATAATTCGGAGCTTTCTGAATAAGGGCTTTCCGGAAAACGGATCCCATACCTGTACTGTGTTAACAAATGTATAATTGTTTTATATTTACCTTTACCATTACTTCCTCTCTTCCCCAGCAGCAATTTTTGTCAGAATTTGAGGTAAGGAGGAATGCATTGTACAGAGGGCCTATGGACAGGTAATTTAACTAGCAACTCCTTCTACCACAATCGCTCGCAATTGGAGGAATTTGGTAAGTGAAAAGGGTTTTACTTTAGTCTTCACCCTGCCTACTAAAAAAACAGGCAAAAAGCAGGGTCAACACAAGTCCTATTAGCTATACTTGTATTAAAATGGGGTAACCTGCAGCTTTTATTCATCCTGGTACCCTACCTGACAACATAAAAAAAAAAAAAAATATACCTGTTAATCCCCCAGGGTAAGGAACTGGAGTTGGTGCAAATATGGACGATGCTCCTCCAAAGGGTGTTATTCCTGAAGAACCTCCGAATGGTGTCATGGAATGACTATTAAAATTGGGTGCTTGTCCTTTAATTCCAGGAGATTGTGTTGCTTGTGTTGGATCACCTCCATACGGACTTCCTGAATCAGGCTTGGGCTCTGTTCTGTACTTTATAGATGGTCCTTTGTCTTCCTTACTTTTTATACAGCCCATGATATCTGGGGGAAAAAAACAAATGTAATGCAGTACTAAAAACTGTCCAAAGCATAACTGCCCAAGGTGTACCCCCTGGCAATCTCCAGCTAAACAAATTATGCTTGCTGGAGCAACCCTCATTACACTGTAATTTACTAATGTTCATTATGTAAGGTATTCATTTATGCAAAGAAACCATAAGTGTGAAATACATATAATTTCAGTAGAGAATGCACATGACCAAACTGCAATCAGTTTGTTATACATTCATAAGCACAAGTCCAGCCTATTGCCTAGTTTATATACTTCAAAGTGGCTTCAGCTCAGAATAACTTTACCCCATGATCAAATTGAATTGTAAAATGAATTATATTGGAATGTAGTAATAGCAGTTATACACTGTATTGAAAACACCAGCAAGACAATGGGCTTGCTTGTCAAACAGAATGGCTATATAGGTGGTGCTTGTGCTTGTCTTGTTTGTATTTTGCTGCACATTTCATGTCAGTACACTTAATTGCTTTTGACACAATTTTTTAACAGTAGATTTAATTTAGATGAGTTGTGACAATCTTTATTTTAAGGGAATGAGCTGCAGGCTTAAGCTGGCCATAGATGTTGAGATTTTTAAAAGATCCGATCGTCATCGTGAAACCACGATTATCTCGGAACGATCGTACGAATTGTCCATCAACTACATATACCAATTTGCCAGGAAATCAAGATGTACGATCGTTCGAATTCCACTAACTTCACAATAATTTCGAAGGATTGGTCGGACTTCAGTAAAATCGGGTTATTCGGCAAGAAAAATCGTTGCCTCTATGGGGAGCTTAACTGTGTATACACAATTGTACACACAGTGTCTGAAAAAAAGCAAATCTCACTGCTGTCACAACTTCAGCGACCGTGTGCTATAGATCTGGCAACAACACTGCTTATCACAATGGTTGGAACTAGGTGTTTCTGGCATCAAAGTAAATAGCAGTAAATGGCACTTTTTAGGAAAAGAATGTTAGTCAAAAAATTTTATATTGGTGATATTTATTTAAAGGCATATGATGTTAATTTACTGGAGAAAACAAAATTGGTCCACTTAAACCGCTGATACAATTAAGCATACAAAGATAAGTAGGAAATAAGCAAATGCAAAAACAAACTGGGTCACTGGGATCTTGCAGACAACACTCTGCAATTTAAGAATTAGTAAAATTGCACTGTGCTACTCCACTATGTAGACTCAGAACCTAAAAACAAAGTTGAAATGTATTTGGTATATTAAACCAATGCAAAATGTATGAATTAGCTATTTTTTTCACCACTTTCTTATCACAAGGCAGACCAGGAAAAAGCAATTCAAATATTCTACCTGCATTTATATGATTTCTGAAAATCATGGTGCCGTTATAATAGTCATACTTTTGCGTTCAGCTCATAAATATGGCATTGAAGCTTTGTTTAGAAACAGAGAAAGACAAAGGCAGAAATTAATACAAACAATCATACAGACTTCCTCTTTAAAGCAAAGATTAAATATGTGTAGGGGTATATCCATTCAGATTACAATATTCCTTGTTGTTACTGGTCCTTAAAAGAGAAGACTTTGTTGTATTCAGCCACTTGCTACCAACTAGCCCAATTTACTTTTCAAGAAAAAGCAAAGTATTGCACAATACAGCAGTGCAAAATGGTGCCTGTAGAGTTATGTATCTTATTCAATATAAATTAAACATAAATATCAATATACATTAAGTTAAAGGGGCAGCAACTGAAACTATGCACTGCATTAAAAAAGTCCAACAACCACTGCTGTAAAGTTCAATAAACAAATCCCTAACATGTGACATCTACAGTAATTGTTCCCAATGGATTTTAGGAGCGCAAGCATCAGCAGTTGCTCACAAACTCTGGATCTGCTCAGCACATCTATTGTAGATTAAAAAAGGACATTAGTAGAAAAGTATGCAACCAATAATATGCCTTTTAATTTCTCCCCATGTAAAGATTCTGGCCTTTTCTTTTTTTTACACAGAGCTGAGCGCTCTGGCTTGCATAACGTAAGGACAATCACTACAGTATTTAGCAAGTCCCCTGTTACCCATACCACATGGGGAGAGAATCAAATGGAAACAATGTTTACCTCCCAGCTTCTATTGATTTAGTTGACTTTCTTCTGAACAAATTTAGTAAAATTATGTTAATTTTTACCCTTGCAAAATGAATACAAAGCCTTGATTCAGAAATGCAAATCAGTGCTCTCGTTAAAGGAGAAGGAAAGCTACAGAGGCATTTTATTGCCAATAGATTAGCTGCAATAGTGCAAGCTAGAATGCTATATTTATTCGGTAGAATGCTTTCCCATACCTGAGTAAAAAGCTCTAGAGGCTCTCTGTTTGTTTAGGATAGCAGCTGCCATATTAGCTTGGTGTGACATCACTTCCTGCCCGAGTCTCTCCCTGCTCACTTATAGCTCTGGGCTCAGACTACAGCAGAGAAGGGAGGGGAAGAGGAACAAACTGAGCATGCTCATGCCTGGGGCAAGGAGGTTTAAGCGGAAAACAGGAAGTCTGATACAGAAGCCCACAATAGAAGGAAAGAAATGTGGTGTTTCTTTTGACAGAGGACTCAGAGCAGCATTACTTTGAGGGTTTACTGGTATATTTATATAGACCTTTCTGATAAGGCTTACTTAGTTTTAACCTTTCCTTCTCCTTTAAAGGAGCTGTCCACCTTTGAATCAACTTTTAGTATGATGTAGAGAGGGATATTCTGAGACAATTTATAATAAGTTTTCATTTTCATTATTTAAGGTTTTTGAGTTATTTGGCTTTGTATTCAGCAGCTCTTCAATTTGCATTATAAACAATCTGGTAGCTAGGGTCCAAATTACCTTAGCAACCGTGCATTGATTTAAATAAGAGACTGGAATAGGAGAGGACCTTACTAGAAAGATAAGCTACTTAATAGTAGCAGTAATAAGTGTATAGCCTTACAGAGCCTTTGCTTTTTAGATGGGGTCAGCGACCCCATAAGAAGAAAAAGGCAAATACAGTAGAACCCCCCATTTTACATTTTTCAGGGAGCCAGAAAAAGATGGTGTAAAATTCAGGAAAATGGAAAATCAGGGAAATGTTTTATGCATAATATATAGGTGGGACCACAAAACAACAATGTAAAATGAGGGGAAACTTAAAATCAGGGGATTGGCCATTCTATTACATATTAAAAGTTTACGTGACAACAAACCACCCTTTGAGGGTTAACTCAATAATACAGTATTTAATTGTCTTGGAGTTTATTTCTTTCCACCATCGCTGTTAAGCTGCCAGTTCCGTCTATGCAATTAAGAACAAAGAGACCATGAAAGTGATGCATAATGACAGGCGAGGAAATGTAGTATGAAGGCCATTTCACTATTAAATATATTAATAAAAGCAAAGAACTCACTTTGCCTTCTACTAAAACAGCTGAAAAGTAGACCTTAAGGTTACTATAGTCCTGGATATTGTATTTACCCAAGTAGCCAACACATTTACTCCTGCAAAGTAGTAAACACCAATTATTTTATAAATTTGACAAAAAAAAAAAAAGCCCATTGATTTGAATGTGTTTCTGTTAATTATTTATAATCTATGTGAAGTGCTTCGGAATATGTTGGTGCTATGTAAAGAATAATAATAAGGAAAGTCACAACTGGTTTTGGCCTTATTTCTTGCCTTTGCAGTAGACAGAGGAACACAACAAAAATGTTGCTTAAAATTAATTATAATTATTAAATAAAATCATAATTTGGATAAACCAACTATAACTTTAATATAAGTCATATTTTCAGACCTATTAATCCTTTTGTATGTTTATGGCAGGCTCACCCATATTTATACCCACAGCAGCAATGGAGTGCAATAGCCTTTACCAAGAGGTAACCAAGTGCAGCATGCTAGCTGTGTATGGCCACCGTGTATGTGTATCTCTAAATAGAGCACCACCTGGTCTTGTTCAGTGGAGCCTTAGATAATACATATTGAAGAACTACGCCCAACAGTGAAGACAAAGTGAACATCATGAGTAAGTTCATATTTTAAGGGTAAATTATGCCTTATATGGAAAATAGTAGCATAACACCATCAATAAATAGGTATGTCTAAAATAAATACATACATCATAGGTTCTCCTGTAACATTTTTAATTTCTGTTGTTACTACAGAGTTGTAGGTGCTTTCATACAAGGTACCATTATTTGGAAGGTATGTCATGGCTACTATAACAGTGTTTATGCAAACGTAATTCTTTCCTACAAATGTACTGATCATCATTGAGAGTTATAGGAAGTGATTCAGTTCAAGTTCAGCTAACACAAAGTATGTCTTGAGATATACAAAGTCTGTAAGCTTGTGTGACACTTCCTTAGTAATTTATGACATTATAGGTAAAGGATATTAAGGGCAGGGTCATAGGGTTTAATCTAACTGTACATTATATTGTAGCATAGCTAGTGATTTAAAAATGGTGCAGTGCTATATAACTGGTGGCCACATTCGGCCCAAACCCTCCTTGTGTGGCCCTCCATTAGTCTGACTGCTTTGATTGCTTACCTTTTTGCACGTTTCAAAAGGTATCAGCACTGAGATCAACTAGCACCTGTATAGGTCACACTTCAGATTCAGGTAGTAAAAGCCCTGTATTGTTCACACTTGTAATGCTCTGCATTCATCTGCTATCCCCAGGTGAGGAGAAGGCATATGGATTTATGGGTATGACTTAATATGACAACTTTTTTCCACAATTGATATTCTAGCACTGAGCACCGACCATTGTTTTTTTTGGTGTGTTACCACCATTAATGTGGGTATTGTGTTAATTGTTCTTGTGATAACTTGGGTGTGGTTTAAAGTGGGTGTGATCAACGCAGCCGCCTTCCATTGTCAGCCCTCCACAACAGAGGCCAAAAAAATTCTGGCCTTGGTACCATGGAAGTTGGAAAGCACAGATACAACCAGTACCGGTACTACCAAAAAAACAAACAAAAACTTGTAATCCAGAAAAACAATAATTGAGTGAGTATGACTAGGTCTTTTAAACAATATTAAACTAGGAAATGAAAGCGACGGCATTCTAGCTGTACAACTATATTTCCCAGAATTTCACTGGACAGGACTGATGAAAGTTGTAACTCTGCAAAAAAACATTGTGCCAAATACATATTTTGTGTAAAAATGTTGAATCTTTAAAACTTCAAAAGGACAACAACTGTTACAGGAATGTAATGGTTGTTTTAGTTCTGGGTAGAGGGGTGTAGGTATTTCATAGACAGATCAGATTACAAAACAGAAAGGTTGATATATTTTGGACACTTGTCCTTAGGAATCTGCACAACAGGTGTGAAAACATATAATACAGGGATGGGGTCCAGCTGCAAGGGTAAGGCACACTGGGCGAATTGGGGAGATTTAGTCGCCTAGACTTTGCGGCGACCAATCTCCCCGAATGCCTTCCCTCACTCTGCACTGGCTAAAATGAAAAATCGGCGGCGCTCATGAGGAAACTTTGGGCGACTTCAGAAAACGAATCGTCGCGTGTGATTTGCGCCGGAGATTTTTCATTTTAGCCAGCGCAGAATGAGGGAAGGCATTCAGGGAGATTGGTCGCCGCAAAGTCGAGGCGATTAGTCGCCAGGCGACTAAATCTCCCCGAATCGCCCAGTGTGCCCTTACCCTAAATGTGATGTGAAATACATAATGACTCAACTTGCCAGTTGTCTTAGACTGCATACAAGAGGGCTGAAAAAGTTTTTAAAAGTGTGTAAATTATTTAAAAAAAAAAAAAACAAAAAACAGGACACTGAAAACCAGTTAAAATTATATTAGGTAAACATCCTCTTTATAAAATGTGACCAAGACATGTATATTAAGTATATGAAGCAACGCAGAAGATCTGTTAGTAGTGTCAGCTGGTCTGATGCACGCAGATTCGCGGAGCTGGGGGCAACTTTGCGGGGAACTATTCCGGGTGCAGCATTTACTTAATACAGACTCGTTCCTATGATTTTCATAGGAACGTGCCAGTATTACTTTAACTTGGGTCAGCATGTACTGCAGTTCTGATCATAACCTGCCATAAATGCCAGCTCTTGCTACCATGTTTGTTATCACGGACAGAAAGCCTACCTCAGCCTCAATAGCCCCCTAACGGAATAGACTAGAAACCTATATATAACTTTCCAGCATCAGTATCTTCACATGATTGGCTGAGCTAATGGCTGTTGTCTGATGGGGGGCCACTGATCTAACTTTGGCCACATTGCTGGGCTTTTAAAGTTCCTCCAGATAAATTACACATTTTTTAAATGGTAAAAACAAGTTGGTAGGTTTGTTTTTGCAGGTTGGATGGCTGATGATATAATGAAATGTTTCTTTTGCTGAAATGTTTGCCAAGATAACTGCAGAGTTCTGCTGATGTTTGATGCTATCACAGCTCTAAACTGCATTTCTTAAAGGATTTAAGGTTCTCTGTATGCACGTGGCTAAAGTTCACTTGTGCTCCACCTGACGAACGTCTTTGACATATTGTAAACAGAGTTCTGAAACATAACTAGGTCTGCAAACCAAGGCACATTAGCTTATTATTAACAACATACAACTTCTCAGCTTTAACAATACAAGGGAATAAATATTCTCGGGACAAGCATATCAACTTATGCTGAGGTAAACTGTCACTTTGTACCTTTTATTACATATTGGTGGAAAACTGCCATCTCTGAAATATTCATAGCAAATAAGATTGGTTGTCAGGTTGATATCTTTGCATTCTGTTAAAACAGGCATCCTCCAGCCCAACCAAAATTGACAAAAAGAACAGATTAAACAGGATAGTGATGAAGTATAAATGTTTTCCCAATTGTTCCTTGGATACACAGACATCTAAAAAACGTACAAAGCCTGTATCTAACAAAAACATATAGTTAAATTGGGTTGAAAAAAGACAAAGTCCATCAAGTTCAACCCCTCCAAATGAAAACCCAGCATCCATACATACACCCCTCTACTTTTAATTAAATTCTATATACCCATACTAACTATAGAGCTTAGTATCACAATAGCCTTTGATATTATGTCTGTCCAAAAAATCATCCAAGCCATTCTTAAAGGCATTAACTGAATCAGCATCACAACATCACCCGGCAGTGCATTCCACAACCTCACTGTCCTGACTGTGAAGAACCCCCTACGTTGCTTCAAATGAAAGTTCTTTTCTTCTAGTCTAAACGGGTGGCCTCTGGTACGGTGATCCACTTTATGGGTAAAAAGGTCCCCTGCCATTTGTCTACTCTATAATGTCCTCTAATGTACTTGTAAAGTGTAATCATGTCCCCTCGCAAGCGCCTTTTTTCCAGAGAAAACAACCCCAACCTTGACAGTCTCCCCTCATAATTTAAGTCTTCCGTCCCTCTAACCAGTTTAGTTGCACTTAGTCTCTGCACTCTCTCCAGCTCATTTATATCCCTCTTAAGGACTGGAGTCCAAAACTGCACTGCATACTCCAGATGAGGCCTTACCAGGGACCTATAAAGAGGCATAATTATGTTTTCATCCCTTGAGTTAATGCCCTTTTTTATGCAAGACAGAACTTTATTTGCTTTAGTAGCCACAGAATGACACTGCCCAGAATTAGACAACGTGTTATCTACAAAGACCCCTAGATCCTACAATTACAATGTCTGGGGGGGGCAAAGTTGTTAAATACCACCACTGCAGTTACCAAAAGAGCCTTTGTTTATTAACCCTTTCCCTGCCAGCCGTTTTGTCCTAGATGCGAACATCTACTGCCAAGCAGTTTTTAGATATTTTGCACTCTTTCACTTTAAGGGCCTTTCCTGGGGTGGTCTTTTAGTTAACCCAGGAAAACAATATATTGTTTTTTTCAGGACAACCTGAACTTTCACAATATGCAAGAATTTTGGTGTAATTCTACTTCTCTAATAAAATATTGGATTCTAAGTGTCAAATAAAATGAAAAAAATCATGTTGCACGAAGAACAATCACATATATCAGAAACATCATTCATTTTATGTACGAGAACACAGCCGATTTAGAAAGGTCTATGTCTCCTGAACGCGACAATACCAAATATATATAGTTTTATGGAGATTTCTCACTTGTATAGCTCAAAATCTACAAGCAGTACACAACCAAATTTCCAAAGCAACACTTCCCAAACGGCATACTTTTGATTTCAAGGCCAAACATTCCGCTAACAGTAGGTTTACCCTAGAAAACTACCCATTACTAGAAAGAACAGATTCTGGTGAATCAAAAATGGGTAGAAATATCTTTGTACTCCAAACCACCAAGTTGCAATTGTTTCCTAAAGTTATAATGTTTTATAGAAATTGGTGAATTTTTTGAAAAATGACCTCAAAGCTTCCACTCTACAGCAACATATCTCCCACACATCATTAGGTATCAATGTAAAACACCCCAAATATAAAATCCTGGGTCCACTGAACAGTTTGATGCCCAATATGAATAGATGTACCCAAGCACGTGGCATAGGAGGCCCCAAAAGGAAGACCCCCCCGTTTGTTCTGTCATTTCAGATACTGCAAAATCAACACATTTACATCGTTTTGAGGGGGGCAAATGTAGAAAAAAGTAAGTTCACCCCAGAAAACCATATATTTTCGGAAAGTACACATTGCCACGAATCTAAATTGGGTATGCATGTCTTTGTACTCCAAAGTACCAAGCCGCAAATCATTCCTAAATTTGGTGATTTTGGTGACATTTCCAAAAATCACTTAAAAATGTCTACCCTGCAGCATCGTATTTCCCACATACTTTTAGGTATCAAGAGAAATCACCCCAAATATGAAAGCCTAGGGTCCTCTGAACAGTTTGATGCCCAATATATATAGGTGTACCCAAGCACGTGGCATATAGGGGCCCCAAAAGGAAGACTCCCATATGGTCTGTCATTTGAGGTACTGCAAAATCAACACATTTACATCGTTTTGGGGGGGGGGGGCAAAAGTAGAAAACAGTAAGTTCACCCCAGAAAACCATATATTTTCGGAAAGTACACATTCCAACGAATCCAAATTGGGTATGCATGTCTTTCTACGCCAAAGTACCAAGCCGCAAATCATTCCTAAATTTGGTGATTTAGAGGACATTTCCAAAAATCACCTCAAAATATCTACCCTGCAGCATCGTATTACCCACATACTTTTAGGTATCAAGACAAATCACCCCAAATATGAAAGCCTAGGGTCCTCTGAACAGTTTGATGCCCAATATGTATAGGTGTACCGAAGCATGTGGCATATAGGGGCCCTAAAAGGAAGACCCCCATATAGTCTGACATTTCAGGTACTGCAAAATCAACACATTTACATTGTTTTGGGGGGGCAAAAGTAGAAAACAGTAAGTTCACCCCAGAAAACCATATATTTTCGGAAAGTACACATTCCCACGAATTCAAATTGGGTATGCATGTAATTCTACGCCAAAGTACCAAGCCGCAAATCATTCCTAAATTTGGTGATTTAGGTGACATTTCCAAAAATCACCTCAAAATATCTACCCTGCAGCATCGTATTACCCACATACTTTTAGGTATCAAGACAAATCACCCCAAATATGAAAGCCTAGGGTCCTCTGAACAGTTTGATGCCCAATATGTATAGATGTACCCAAGCACGTGGCATATAGGGGCCCCAAAATGAAGACCCCCATATGGTCTGTCATTTAAGGTACTGCAAAATCAACACATATACATAGTTTTGGGGGGAGCAAAGGTAAAAAAAAGTGCATTCACCCCAGAAAACCATATATTTTCGGAAAGTACACATTCCCACGAATCCAAATTGCGTATGCATGTCCTTGTACTCCAAAGTACCAAGCCGCAAGCCTTTCCTAAATTTGGCGATAAAAGCAACAGTTTTTACATTTTTGAAAATTGCCTAAAAATATTGCAATTGGCCGCATTTATCTCACCCAATTTCTTACATACAATTCTAAAACACCATAAATACTGATGCCAAGGGTCAATTGAACCGTTTGATGCCCAATATGCATTGATATACCAAGGCAGCTGGCATGTGCGGACCCAAAATGAAAATAGTGCATATGATTTTTCTCCGCTGCCGATTCGCCTTCTGTGAACATAGACCCTTGACTTCATATTATATGCCTCAAGACCCTCCTAACAGCAAAGACCCCCCCCAAACCATATATTTTTGGAAAGTACACATTCTGACGAATCCAAAAAAGATAAAGACGTCTTTCTACACCAAACTGCAAAGCTTTTCTAAACGCAGAGGTTTTTACATTTCTGAAAATCGCCTAAAATTGTTGCAGTTTGCCGCATTTATCACACACAATGTTTTACGTATAAAGAAAAATCACCCTAAATATGGACGTCAGAGGTCTACTAAATAGTTTGATGCCCAATATGCATAGATTTACCAAAGTATGTGGCGTGTACGGACCCCAAATGAAAAACATGCCTATGAATTTTCACGCTAGCCAACTAAGCTGCAGAAAAGAGAGCCCCAACTGTGCGTTATGTGCCATAAGACCCCAAAACTGTAAAAAGACCCCCAGAAACCCATATATTTTTGGAAAGCATATATTCTGGCGAATCAAACTAAGTAAAATAAATCTTTCTATACCAAAGCACCAAACAGCAAAACTATACTAAAGATACATAAGGAACAATAATGCATGGATAAAATTGCAATAAAACCACAAAAATAGCGTAAATCAATGAAATAACAAAATAATTGATCCGGCAGCGTAATTAGTGGCCGAAATCGATTATCCAATAGTCACGCTGTCAAAATAACATGCTTTTAGGCAAAACAAACAGTACAATGAATAAGTAAAAAAAAAAAAAAAAACCCCTGTTTGTGAGTTTTTGTGTATACATATTTGTGCACTAATAAAAGTTGTCTGAGTGTGCAAATACATGTAATTAAGTGTAAATAAGTGTACAAAATCGACTAAGTGTGCTAAAATAAAAAAATAAAAAATAAAAAAATACAAATTTTTACTAAAATGTTCATGTAAGTGTATAAATGTACTGTAGGTATGTGTAAGTGCAGGTAAGTGTGTAAAAAAAAGTGCACTTACCGTTTTTGTAGCAGGAGGATCGCTGGAACCGAAGGACGACTCCTGGCAGCGTGTCTGCAGAGTTACTGCGCAGCAGGAAGTGACTGGGCGCGTGGTGCGACGAGGAGGAGGTAAGCCAGCAGCAGCAGCGCTTACATTGCGCTTCTGCTACTTTGAAGTCGGATCTGCGACAATCGCGTCGCAGATCCGACTTGACAGCCCCCCAGCCACGTTGCCCAGGGGGCTGTCTACCCTCCTGACTCTCTGCAGAGGCGGCAAAAGCCGACGATGCAGAGAGAAGGGCTCAGCTGCAAAAGAACGTACGAGGTACGTTCTTGGCAGCCTGAGCCCTGAACCGCCAGCACGTACGCCGTACGTGCTTGGCGGTTAAAGGGTTAAAGGAAAAAACACCATTATTTTTTTTATTCATGTGGCATTACTTTTAGTAAAAATGCATTGGTCCAGAGTAAAAGATATATATATACCACCACTATACCACGTTTCTTACCTTTAAAAGGTGGCCCTAGCACAAAATTAGACTTAGTAACCTAGTAAGTTAGGGTCGGACCACACATCACTAGTCTGCATCTGAATTACTGAGCTACCAGACTCAAACACCAGAGACACGAACATTAAACTTTAAACTTAGTTTTTGAAAAAACAGTAAAAAATAAATAATGGAAAGTAATTGAAAAAAGTCTTTATTTTCGGGGAACAATCTAAAAACAACTGAATTGAAAAAAAGTGTTTGGAAGGTGAACATCCCCTTTAACTCAAAGGTGAACAACCCCTTTAATATGCCAAAGGATGCCCTGAATAAGTAAGAAAAATGACAACATGACACTGAACTACCTTTTACCCTGGGCCAGTCCATTTTTTTCTAAAACAGGATCCCAATGTTTCAAGGCAGCCAGGGCTGGTTTTATCAACTGTGAGGCCTAGTTTGGACCATTTCGGCAGGGTCCCCTAGAGTGTTGCTGGGTGTCTTCCTGTTTATTTCTTAAACAGGGAGATCGAAACAACTCTATGTTTGGTCCTTTGGTAATAATTAGATTACCATTATACAACGCTCTCCATTATTCCTTTGTTGTCAAGGAAGAGCCAATGGTGCTTTGAAAATGGGCTTTGTATCCAGTCTGTAAATGGCATGCTGCACATAGATAACTGGCCACCCTGCATGTAACACTTGACTGCTGTAGCCTGCAGTTAAACAACTTCATGGGCAAAGCCAGTGTTCATACCTGTGGTTTATACTCAAAATGAAACTCTCTCAGTGCTGCAAGGACAGAGAATGCTGGTTCTATGGGAAACCAGCAAGTATTACTTTTAAGCAAAGGTTTTATTTGCGTAGTTGAATTTAGGAGTAGCTTTCCTTTGAAATCCATTTATTGTCAGTAATTCAGTAGGCATACACAAGAAAAATACTGCACCCTTCATGTCCCTGGTTGCAAAACAGGAGACCTGACATGAGACCAAATATTACAAGATCATGTGAGTTAATAAATATCAGCAAACTATCCAGTTCAATCCTTCTAAGGTGATTACAAAAAAGTGCATACAACATACAGAGAACAGGAAAGCAACGGTCTGTTTCTATTCTAGCACTCAAAGGTGTTAGAGCGGAGGGGTCCCCAACGACTGTTACTAGAGATGGGCAAATTTTTTCACCTTGTTTCGCAGTGGAAATGACACCCATAGACTTGTAAGGCGCTGTGCGTCAAAAATATAAAAAGAAATCACGCGGGGGTGAATTTTTGGCTAAACGAAACCGTTCAAATTCTCCCAAGCCTAATTTTTACCCATGAACCACATTCAAATGTTAAAAAAAAATATATAAAAGAGTTGAAGGGCAGTGATTGGCTATTTAATAGCCCCTGTGTGTACTGGCAGTCTACAGGAGGCTCTATTTGGCAGTACATCTGATACTATATAACCAAAACTTGCCTTCAAAGCTGGAATTCAAAATTAAGCACCCTCAGGGTTGGTGAGTAAAATGTTGCTCACAAGCCAATGGTTGGGGATCACGGAGTTAGAGGAATCTAAGCTTGTACATACAAAATAAGCCAAA
This sequence comes from Xenopus petersii, assembly GCA_038501925.1. Lineage (NCBI taxonomy): Eukaryota > Metazoa > Chordata > Amphibia > Anura > Pipidae > Xenopus > Xenopus petersii. Next base: position 99,199,542 of record CM076683.1, on the reverse strand, counting down.
AACATAGCCATGGCATATCTGTAAAAGGAATACGCATATTATATAATATACTAGCTTAACAGAAATTGTGAGAAAATAATGCACCACCCCCAGGTCCAAACATGTTGTATGTGCAACTAGCGGATGGGAATGGAGACGCTGCACAAATACACCATCCTCTCCCCCTTGCCAGTGGACCAGTTAAGGTGTTAAGAGTTACAAGTGATCAATTTTTTTTTCATGGCATTAAAACATAACTTTTATTTGAAACTTAAAAAACATGAAGCCACTTAATCAAATAACACCACACTCTCACAACATTTAGAATGGTGTAGGGCAGTGCCTCTCAAAAACAATAAAACAAATACTCTAGTGTACATATGAAGAAAGTGGCTCAATTGTAATGAAGACCTCCTTAAAATTAATTGCCCTCCTTCCACATACAAGGCACCCAACCAAACAATCCTGCATTTTTAAAAGGATATTTAAGGACATAGAGAATGAGTGTGAAAGTAAAACATGACCGAGTCATCAGAAAGGGAAGAGAGCCAAAAAACGTATCCAATGTTTCCACTTGGCTTGCCATGAATTCAGAAAGAACTTATTATAGGTCAGAGTAAGGGCATCAACTTTGTGGCCAACATTTGCCTAATCACCCATAACTGATTAGAAAAATATTTACTCATTCCTTAAGTGAAGGGCCGCACCGACACCACAAAGGAGATGAGCGTGCCATGCCAAGCAGTGCACTCCTGTAATGTTTGTGTCGTAGGAAAGTGTGTTTTCACACAAAATTCTTTTTGCAAACCACAATTTGTTTTGTGCAAGCAAATAAGTGCCAAGCACATTTATCAAGAGTGCTCTGTGTGTGAATGCACATCGAAAAAGGGGCAATAAGTTTGAGTGAGTATAAGGGCAATGGCACATGGTAAGATTTGTTACCCGTTGTAAATCTGTGCTACCTCAGGAAAACCTTTGTTTAACATTTGGATGTCTGCAAGCAAAACAGATTACTCTCAGTAAGATGCAAAAAAATGCAACCCCCCCCCACGATTGCGGAGAGAAGAAAGGCATTTTCAGGAGATTGGTTGCCCACGGCAGCGCAGATTTACAATTGGCGATAAATCTAAATTTTTACTGTTGCACTAAGGCAAACTGAAAGCAATGGGCAAACATAGGAAAAAATAAAGAAAATGTTTTTATGGACAGTATGGCACTAAATAAATTCCTTTCACAAATGTTGAAAGGTCAGTTCTTATTTTGGCATGAATGCTATACTGGGGAAGCAAAAGATCTGTGACAATAAACATTACTGACAAAACAGAATGCCAAGCATACCTTTTTAAACAGCAGCTGGGGATGTACGGTAGTTATGGAAACCATATTTTGGCAGTTTGCGATTTTCTTGAAAATAATATTACTGACAATTTAATGTCACTTCAAGACAGAATAAAATATCACTTTTTTTTTTTTACCTGGTTTTGGCAACTTCTGGAGTTGCCCACTGAAACCACATCAGCAGACAGTGTTTATGGTAAGACCAAATGTAAACATGGTTTAATTGCTGATTCCTACTAAACTTTTTGCCTGGAAGTAAATATACCCCTTCTGTACAGTGTATGGATTCCCACAATCACAATAAATACTCAAATCTACATTTCTGTTGCCTTTCCAGTGAATTATATCAAGTTAGTGAGCAAAAGCTCAGCAGTATTTCATGAGCACGTTATTGCCACTTTATTGGATAACCCTTTTATGCCGGTTAAATGCACATGCCACACATTGCCCAGAATGCAGGAATAGAACAAAGATATTTCGTACATATAATTAACCAGCTTTCTGTCTTCTTGGCTCAGTAACGCGCATGCACATTAAATGGACAGCCCAGTCTTACCTGTTGTCAAGTAAAAAGTTAAACAATAAAATACACTTATCTATAGGTGAAAAAAAAAACAAATAATAAATCAGATGTCTTTCACATATTTGGTTTAAGACCCATTTTGAGACCTATCATTTGGCCAGTGTTCTTTTTACTGATAACAAGGTTAAAACATATGAACTCATTGTTTTATATAAACAAAGAAGAAAGAAACAAATTACCATCCCCAATTGTGGCCTTCAATAATGGCTTTTGTTAGTATCTAGGGCACCACAAATGAGGCCAACTTCTGGTCTAGATGTTATTTATGGGGTTGTTCCCCTTTACATCCATTTTTAACATGATGTAGAGGGTGGTATTCTGAGATAATTTTCAATTGGTTTTCATTTTGGCAATATAGTTGCTAGGATCCAAATTACCCTAGCAACCATGCATTGATCTGAATAATAGATTGGAATATGAAAAGGAGAGGCCATACATAGAAAGATGAGCAGCAATAACAAAAAATGAGCATTTTAGATGGGTCAGCTGAAAGCTGGAAAGAAAAAAAAGACATGTAATTACAAAATTATAAAAATAGAAAAAATGAAGGCCCATGTATAACTTTCTTGGAATTTGCCATTCTATAACAAACTAAAAGTTAACATAAAGGTGAACCACCCCTTTAAAAAGAAATGCATTTCATTTAATGAAAATAAGAACTTTCTGTAAACAGCACCCTAAGAGTTGTAGCTCAAACATAAACAGAGATACAGGTTGGATATCTGCATTTCAAAATATTTCCACATTTAACTAAAGGATGCTTTTGAGAAATCATCTTTGCTCTCCAAGAAAAAAAAAAAAGTGTCCTCACAAACTATGTCGGTATGAAGGTGAACCTAATATCCTGGAAGCCTGAAGCAGCAGTCTATTGGAATGCTGCCTGGAACGCAAGTCTCGTAAAAACATTTTATCCTGTCTCACCGAGAGTCTTGGGGGGAATGGTCTCAAGGAGTGCAAACCCAACCACAAATGTAGAGTAAACAACTGGCATTAGACATATATTAATATTTACAACTATGTTTGCAAAAACAACATTTCTGAATTTATTGAAAGAACATTAATCTAAATGAAAAGTTGCTCTTATATGAAGGAACTTATTCTTATCACTAAATAAATACAGTTTAATCAATAAAAGATATGAATTTGCCCATCACCACATATCTGTTTTCTAGAATGCCTGGGATTTGGGGTTTACCAGATAAGAAAGCTTTACATAATGTGGAGCACCATACCTTGAATACGGATTAAATAACGTCTGCAAAAGTTGTTGAATATATTTTATGGAATTTAAAATGGCTACTGGCCAGCGTAACAGTGGTGGGGAAACAAGTGCAATTGCATATGCCTCTACATGCAGCATGCGAGCAGAAAGAGAGAACGCTTTATTTGGAAAATTATATAGAGGTTGAAAGAGTACCTAGGGGTCTACGCAAGAATGGTATTTGGCTCTATCAGAGTGTTCATTCAACTTAATGGGGATTTTGATAAGGAAATATAGAAAAGAACAGAATAGAGATAGAATCGAGATAGAAGAAGTTAAAGGACAACTAAAACAGTACGAAAATATGATTGAATATAAAGATAGAAAGAAGAGAATGAAGGACGACTTGGACAGTATGGAAAAGAAGATTATGGATAATTAACAACGTAAATTCCTAAGAAATAAAACAGATTATGAAAATGAAAGTCTATTCCTGGGGAATGGAATTGAATAAAGAAAGAGGAAGATGGGAACAAATTAGACAAATACTAAAACAAAATAAATGGGGGAAACAATCCAAGAGAAGCTCTACCCCTGCGAGAGAACTAGAAGAAACCCAAGGAGTGACTTTTTTATTAACAACAGACAGAAACAGGTCGAGAAATAGAGGAAATTGGAGAAGAAAGAGGAAGAGAGAGAAGGGGAGGAGACCTCAGGAAAGGAACAAAGATCTAGAAGAGAAAAGCGAGGAAGACTAAAAGAGAAAAGGAAAAGTGAGGAATGTGAGAACACAAAAAAACAAGAAATAACTAGTCCAGAGTGTGAAATATGAGAGGATGACTTAGTCATTAACCCTTTAAGTGCCAGCAGAATTTCACATTTTGGTTACGCAAAATGCCAGCCGTTTTTGAAACATTTTGTGCTCTCTCACTTTAGGGGCATTTTCTGAGGGGAAGCCTATAGTTAACCTAGGAAAACTATAAATAGTTTTTTCGGTAGAAACTGAGCCTTCTATATCTGCCTGAGTTTTCATGTATTTCTACCTGTGCAAAAAAATTTATAGTGCTAAATACCAAAAAAAAAAAAAAATGAAAAACGACCATTTTTCATCGTATATCAATTTATACCAGAAAAATATTTCATTTTACGGATGAAAATCCAACTGATTTGGAAAGCCTTATGTCTCTTGAACGTGCCTATACCAGATATGTATAGTTTTAGGGAGATTTAGGACTTCTGTACAGCAAAAACTCCCAGCAGTATATTACCGAATTTTGAAAGCACTAAGGCAGAAAACGGCATGCTTTAGATTCCAAGGCAAAAAATCCTGAAACCGTAGGTTTACCCCAGAAAACCATAAATTTTTGATAAGTACACATTCTGCCGATTACAAAATGGGTAACTATGTCTCTCTACTCCCAACTACCAAACATAAAAGCTTGTCTGAACATAGCGGTTTTTCAAAAAAAAAAATCAAAATTCTGAAAAATCATTTCATAGGTTTTATTTTGCTGCTCCGCATATCCCAAACTATATTAGGTACCAAGAAAAAGCACCTGAAATATGATTGCCAGGGGTCCACTGAACAGTTTCATACCCATTTTGCATAGGTTTACCAAAGTATCTGGCATTTAGAGACACCAATATGAAGTTAGCACATCCAAATTGTTCAGGACTTTACTTCAGCTACTGAGAAATCAACACATTGCATTTTTTGTGGGGTAAAAACACAGAAATATGTTTACCCCCCAAACCCATATATTTTTGGAAAGTACACATTCTACAGAATCTAAAATGGGTACCCATGCCTTTCTGCTCCAAACTACTGAGTCGCAAGGCTTTCCCACAATTGTCGGTTTTGGTGAAATATCTGAAAATTGCCTCAAAGCTTCAACTTCTCAGCACCATATCACCCATGTATCGTTACGCACCAAGAAAAAGCACCCTAAATATGATTGCCAGGGTTCCTCCGAACAGTTTGGTGGCCATTGTTCATAGATTTACCAAAGTATCTGGCATTTAGAGGCCCCAAAATGAAGTTAGTGCATACAAATAGTCCTGTGGGTAACTTCAGCTAATGAAAAATCAACACATGCCTTTCTGCTCCAAATACGGAGTAGCAAGGCTTTGCCAAATTTGGCGGTTTTGGTGAAATATCTGAAAATTGCCTCAAAGCTTCAACTTTCCAGTATCGTATTGTCCATGTATCATTACCAGCATAAAGCATCCTAAATATAAACATAGGGGTCTACTAAACAGTTTGATGCCCAATGTGCATAGATATACCAAACTATGTGGCGCACAGAGACCCCCAAATGACAATAATAGACATTTTCACCGCTGACGCGCTGGCTGCTGCAATATAACCACCCGGTGTGTGTATTATGCGACATTAGACCACCTAACAGTACAGAGACCCCAGAAAACCATATATTTTCAGAAAGTACACATTCTGACGAATCCAATATGGGTAAATAAGTGTTTCTACTGCAAACTGCCAAACTGCAAAGCAATGCTGAACGTAACGGTTTTTATCAAATTTCTGAAAATCGTCACAAAGCTTGAATTTTACCCCATTATATGCCCCACATTTCGTAACTTATCAGCATAAAACATCCTAAATATGAACGCCAGGGGTCTACTGAACACTTTGATGCCCAATACACATAGATATACCAAACTATGTGGCGCACAGAGACCCCCAAATGACAATAGTGTATATACATTTTCACGGCTGACGCGCTGGCTGCTGCAATATAAGCACCTGGTGTGTGTATTATGCGACATTAGACCCCCTTAACAGTACAGAGACCCCAGAAAACCATATATTTTCAGAAAGTACACATTCTGACGAATCCAATATGGGTAAATAAGTGTTTCTAGTGCAAACTGCCAAACTGCAAATCAATGCTGAACGTAACGGTTTTATCAAATTTCTGAAAATCGTCACAAAGCTTGAATTTTACCCCATTATATGCCCCACAATTCGTAACTTATCAGCATAAAACATCCTAAATATGAACGCCAGTGGTCTACTGAACACTTTGATGCCCAATATGCATAGATATATCAAACTATGTGGCGCAGAGACCCCCAAATGGATATATAGTAGATAAAATTTACAAGGCAAAACAAAATAAGGCAGTAAAGAGTGAAATGCAAAAAAATCCAATAAAACCACAAAAATCAATGTTTTTTTTCCAGACTAGTTTTATCGGCCGTCAGAATCACAGTTTGAATATTTTAGCTGGGCCAAACAGGTTATACGGCTAGAAACAAGTGAACACAACATATGCAGAGCTGAAAATGCAATAAAATGGCTAAAAATTCAATAAAATGGTTAAAAATGCACCAAAATACCCAAAATTGCAATATAATCACCGAAATAACATACAAAAGGTATTGCACAGTACGGTTAGCGAATACGCTATTCGTAATGGCAATAAAACATTTTTTTCAGCCAAAAAAAGAGACGATGCGATAAGAAAAAAAAAAAGCCACAATGCCATGTATGTGCATGTGTACAATTGGTAAAATACATGTTATGTGCGCGTGTGTGAGTGTAAGTGACCCCCCCAATCCCCAAAGATGTATGTGTAAGTGTGTGTAAGTGTGAATCTAAGTGTGTATTACTGTAATAAGTGTGTGTTGGTGTGTTTGTGTGTGTAATTGTTGCACTAACCTGAAAAAGTCGCTGGAGACTGTTGCAGGCGATCTGGAAGGGCCCCAGGAAGAGATCTGCATCGTCATCGGTGTCCCTGTGCTGTGTGGGCGGAGCTGATCGTCGCAGTGCAGGCTGCAGCAGCAGGACACGTAAGTAACATGTGCCTGCTACTGCTTTGGGGCCCCTGGGCGATCGCGCCCCAGGGGCCACTCGATCCCCTGCTCTGCTCGTTGCCTAGGGGCAGGGGATCGTGAGGGAACGGAGCGAGTGGCTCTAACAGCCGGTCCTCCGCTCGCAAACCCGGAAGTGCTGCAGAACGTAGAATCTACGTTCTGTGGCATTTCAAGTTACTTTTCCACAGAACGTAGATTCTACGTTCTGTGGCACTTAAAGGGTTAATCGGTCTGCACATAATCTGACTGAAATTGAAAGACAAGTACTGAATAAGGGTTTGACATTCTGCCCTTCTAATCACTTTTCATTATTTTCTATGATTGTTGATTTAAATAAATTTATGAGATCACGGTCACTAAAAAGATATTATAGCGATATTGAGTGTAACAAAATGAAGCAGAATAATATAGTGGAGAGCCAAATAGAGGTTCAAAATAATGGTGATGGTATGGAGAATTTTGCTACACAGGAGGTTATAGAAGCAATTGAAGAAATGGCGAGAAATGAAGATAGGGACTGTGAAAGGGATAGAAATATAGTCCACACAGATTTAAAGGTCAAGTCATCTTTTTACCCTATGGGACAAAATGGGCCATTCTTGGATAGATTCTATAACCTTGTATATGAGGATTTGAAGAGTCTATCTAAGAAAGAAAAGAAATCATACAAGAGAATGAATATGACTAAGAGAATTTGAGGCTTTAAAACAGTTTAAGGAGAATGAGAACATAGTAGTGCGTAAATCAGACAAAGGGGCGTCAATTGTCGTATAAGACAGAGATTACTATGATGGAGACATAATGATTCAGTTGACTGATGAGAAACAATATAGGCCCCTAGGAGGAGACCCTACTAAGATATTTCAGAGAAAAACTGAGAAGAATTTTGGAATATGGAAAGGCAATAGGAATTCTGAATGCCAAATAATTTTAGTACATATGGTGTGATAGTCCCAAAATCCCAATATTCCACACATTGCCTAAGGTTCATAAAACGCTTGCTAATCCCAAAGGTAGGCCCATTATAGCTGGTATAGGGTCCTTGAATGAGGGTTTGGGAGAATATGTTGATAAATTGCTCCAACCAATGGTGAGTGAACTACCATCTTATATTAAAGATAGTGGTGATGTTATCAATAAACTACAGGATGTAAGATGGGAGGATGACCTACTTTGGGTTACAATGGACGTCACGGCCTTATATTCATCAATTGAACATCATTTGGGTATACAAGCATTAAGGTTGTGGTTAGATGGCTTCAAATTGTTCTCCACTGAACAGAATGAATTTATCTTAGAATCGGTGGCATACCTCCTTAGCCATAATTATTTTATGTTTGGAGGACGTTTCTCCAGAGGTGTGGCTTGTGCCCTCATATGCAAATCTTTTTATGGGATGGATGGAGAAATGACAAATTTTTGGAGAGGGATCGATCCTGAGAGGCTGCATGGTCAAATATATATATAGGTTTATCGATGACCTGATAATAATATGGAGGGGTACTACAGATCAGGTAAAAGAATTTGTGTCATATTGCAATACCAATGAATATGGTATTACATATAAGATCAGTAAAAAATTTTAGAAATTTGTAGAATTTTTGGACATACTGTTTTCACAAGATAATGGTGAGATTCTGACGGACGTATATCGAAAACCCATAAGTAGAAACTCTCTATTAATGAGAAATAGCTGCCATCCAGAGCCACTTCTGGAGGGTATCCCGAATGGACAATTCCTCAGATTGAGGAGAATTTGCTCCACTTGGGATGCCTTCCAGAGCGGGGCAATGGATTTATGGGATAGACCGGCAGCAAGAGGTTACAGCGTTAAGACACTAAAGAAGGCCTATGAACTTTTAAGACAGGTGACCGAAAACAAAAGGTCTAAGAGGATAAAAAAGAGGAAGAAAACTGATGAAAAAAACAATAATGTTTACTTTGTGACAGATTATAGTTGTGAAGCAAGAGATATTAAGAAAATAATTATGAAACATTGGGACTTGATAAGATCTGATCCTTTAATAAAAATAGGGAAACCATAGTTCACATATAGGAAAAATAGATCAATAGCAGGTTACATATCTCCAAACAAAAAGCAACAGAATCCCATCTGGCTGGCTGAAGCAATGTGGTACATATAAATGTGGAGCAGGATTTGCAGAAGTACAGCAACAGGTAAAGAATATGAATGTAGATCGTATGTAAATTGTCGAACCAACAATGTAATCTATCTAGCCACATGTAAATGTGGGTGTCAATATGTTGGGAGAACGATGTGTAGATTGAAGGATAGGATTCTAGAACACCTAGCGAGTGTAGGGAGGAAAGATGTTTCATCAGCAATAGTAGATCATTTAATAAATGTACATAATAGTAACGAGAAATACATATCGTTTTAGGGTATAGAACAAGTCAGTCTATGAAAAAGGAATGGAGATATGGAAAAACTGCTAAATAGAAGAGAGGTGTGGTGGATGTTCACCCTAGAAACAGAGAGACCAATAGGTTTGAACAAAGATTGGCAAATAAAGTATTATCTGGAAAAGTAGAGGCTTAGAGAGATATATATATATATATTAAAAATAAATTAGAAAATAAATAAAGAATACAAATAAGAGGATATGGAAATAACTTAAGGAGACTCTAAAGCATTTGTACAATAAGATATGGAATTAAGTGTGTGTGTATATATATATATATCTCAATATGATGAATATATGAAGAATTATCCTCTTGGATGATAAATGTAAATGCACTCGTTATAACCACTGCTTTTTAAACAATGTATGTATTGGTTTTAAATACTGATATGGAATAAGGTAAATATAGCAAAAGGCAACATGTTGGAATACCTTTAAATAAATCCCCATTTAAATATCACTAAGATTTTGTTAAGGTGGAGGGGTGTCTATAAAGCTACGTGTTGTGAATGCTATGCCATACTCTGAGGAAGTGCCTGTCGGAAAGGGCACGAAACGTGTCAGTGGTGTGTTAAGTACACTGTGCCAATGCTGACAACTTTAAATTTATGAACTAATAAAGGATGTGAAGATTTTTAACATATCCAGAATTAAATGTGTCCTTAATTGAAGTCCGTGCAGTGAGAGAAGTGGTATTTGTCTGTATGTGATTTTCCAGTCCTATTTTACCAAAATTCTTATGACAGGTTTCCTTTATTCTTTAATAACTTGTACCACTAACCAGCGTCGGCCTTAGTGCTTCTACCCAGTGTGGAGATTGGCCCAAAAATGCATGCTCTCACAAATTTAGGTCCATGTAGCTGAAGTGGATCCACTTCTCTCGGCCTACAAAATGCCAAAGTGGACAATACTCCATGTGTGAATGTGGCCCATTCAAACAAGAATGAAAGAATTCATTAAGATAAGGTAATCTCTCATGAGTCGTAACTCACATAAGGCCCCCATATGCAGGGCGATAAAAGCCCTAGGGCCCACGATCGTTGGGTCAAACTTCAAGCAAGTTTAAATATCTGGTTTATATAAAATCTTTGATAAATCTTTTAACGGACATCCTATATTTATATAGCACAGACATATTTTCCGAGTGCTTTACAGAGACTGTAGATCATTTGCATCATGAAGTGTGGGAGGAATTAATATCACATTGCAGACAATGCCCAGATCAAAATCAAACTCAGGACTCCATCATTGTGCTGCATTTTGTCACGTAAACATTCTGTTCCAGAATTTTACATCAACCATTTTGTTATTTTGTTCCCTGAAATGGTGTTTTACATTAAAAAACGATTATCAAATTACAAGTAGAAACACAATGTCCGAAACGAATACTGAATCTGATATCCTAGAAATTTTGAAATCTTTATTTTTGGGTACACAGCTGCTCAGATATCAGGTTGTCACACCCTTTGGCAGCCATGAAAATGTGAATGCTGGCTGAATGTACTAGGAAAGTCTTCTAGCAGCCAGACTTCCACTGTTACTAAAGGGTGCTGTGGTGTTTAAGGGGGCAATAACCCTACCATGTTCAATGCAAGTTAAAAGAACAGGGCTCATTTCTTAAAACAATAAGCAAACATAACATTTTCCTTTATGTATTCTGATCAAATAACTTCCATACTCCCCCTGGTTAAGATACCAGTTTAATACATTTTGTACAATACTGCAGGATTTTTTGATTTTGAGGGAGACTGCATCCAGCCCCACCCCGTTTAAATGCCTTTAGAACAGGCATGTCCAAAGTCGGGCCAATTGCGGCCAGTTTTCAAATTTACACCTGCCCTCAGCCTCCATCTTGAAATTAATAATAATAATAATAATAATAAGGCCCACCAGCATAATGCGATCAGGAATTGCTTAGCAGTAATATGTGGGAAATTAGTGAAATGATCTGCCACTTGGGCTATACTGCTGTGAGAGCAGCACATCACTACATGCCAATACGTGTCTATTGCTAACACTTTCAGCACACAGGCAGCAATATAGACCAAGTGGCAGATCATTTCACTAATGTGCCCAAATATTACTGCTACGGCTACGCGATTCCTTGTTTAAATGAGTTAAGTGATGTTAATGGTTCAAAGAATGTCAGGCTGAATAGTCAGCCCCCACACATTTTCACCTCACCAAATCTGGCCCTCGTTGCAAAAAGTACACCTCTGCTTTAGAATATACAGATATGATCTATTTTAAAATATAATCAACTCAGCCATGATTTTATATTTACTGAAGTGAAGAAAAAATTATGTATTGTTCCTTGGACCATTTTTTACCTTCTTAAAGGTTATTTCTAAGGTTATGCAGTTGTGCAAAAGCAGAACGGAGCCTGCAATCAAACAATGACTCACTGTTATCTTTGTTCAATTAAATGGAGAAGCTGCAAACAGAAAAGTGTTTTCTTACAATAAACAACTACCCAGAATTCACTGTTCTGCTTAAAGGGCAATATAAAGGCTGCATGGTTAATAACAATAGAGAGGAAGAATACAAAGTGGGTGGACCCTGCAAGATGAATTGAGCACAGTTACATATATTGGACAGATAGCACTGCTTTAGGGTGTGGATGCTGCATATGACATACATATTATAAATAAATACCGGAACAAGTTCTCAATATACTGTAAGCTCACTAAAAACGGAGTGTGTCAACAAATAAAAATAATGAGGAGAGCATTCTATATGCAAAATCAATGCTGCATAGTGTTTAATTTCCGACAGCCAAAATGCACGTTTTGGGCCTTACATGCCCTTTCTCAAGTGTGTTCCAAGTGCACCAGCCCCAGATCCTTAGGGGATGATTTACTAAAGGAATTTACGAATTCACTAAAGATTTACGAATGGTCACAGGCGCCAATTCGCTAGCGAAAGAGACGCTAACGATCAGTCGCACTCTATTGCCAGGCGACCATTCGCTCTGGCGAATGGACGTTACTCTGCAAATTCAATAAAATGCAGATTTTACTGAACGTTACCTCTTTCGCCAGACTTGCCTTTGGCAGCTCAGACAAGGCAAAGTAAACTGGACTGCATAGATCTTCCTCAATCTTCTGTTACTTACATCATATTCTTTAGTGGACAAAGCATCAAAGTTCAAAAAAACGATGGCGTCCTTTTTTCAGAGTGATACCCTGCAAAAGTCCTTAAAAAATGTTTTTGGGTGACCGGTTTCCCCCATATATTTTCTAACATATGGAAAATTAATTATACAGTGGGCTCATGTGTAGGGCATTATAACAACTTATGTCTTTATTAAGGTACCCTGGACATGTGTAATTAACAGTGGAAATGTAATGTATTTGCTGCAACATAGAACATAAAGACCTGAGCTCAAGACCTCTATTTGTCAATTTGTGCTAGGCAGAAATCCCGACCCGGTGCAGTTTTTCTTGATAGGTGCACTGGCCCGGGGTTTCAGGTAAGAACATGCGATCACTTGGGGGTGCCTAACTTTTGGCATCCCCAAGTAAAAAGACCTTTCCTTTTCCTTTAACTATATTTTCCTGGTGGCTTGTGTGGAACTTTTGGGGGCACATTTATTAAAAATCAAATGTGATTTTCTGACACAATACAAATTTTTTTTTTGCACCCAAACGCACACATTCAGGTTATATTTTGAAAACTCGAATGTCTGTAAGTTAATAAGAAAAGAAAAAAATTCAAGAATTTAAATGTAAAAATTCAGTTTTTTTCCAAAAACTAGAGTAGAGTTTTCGGGACATAAATTAGATCGATTAGAGTTTTTCTGGACATGAAATCGATCATTAGTTTTTCCCAGTGGTTCATGCAAGTTTTTGACATTCATATTTTTCCATAAACACGCAAACATTAGAAATTAGTTTATCAAAGGTAGAAAAACCCTTGCACAACTCACAAATTTGGTTCTTGATAAATATTCCCCTAAGCACCTTTGTTAAGATTTGTGGCCCATGTTAAAAAAAATGCTACGGAGGGTGACTTATCTCCCTAAAAATACTGTGCCGTTTACTAACCTTGTAATCATTGCAAGCAGCAAGCATTACTTGCGGCGATTCTACTTAATCACAGGAAAATGCGAGATCAGGTTTTAACCAGCAATAAGCCAAATCGCTGTGAGGCATTTAAAGGAAAACTATATCCCCTCAGAATTAATACTTAACCAACAGATAGATTATAGCATATTAAATGGCCTATTAAAGAATCTTACCAAACTGAAATAAAGATATCAGTAAATATTGCCCTTTTACCTTGAGCCACTATTTTGGTGATATTCTCTGTGCTCCCTCAAAAGCTTCTAGAGCGGTTTACTCCAGTATGGTAAAGCATTCTACCGAATAAATAGTGTTATAGCTTGCACTATTGTGGTTAATCTATTGGCAATAAACTGCTTAGGTACCCTTCCTCCTCCTTTAAATCAAAGCATATTTAAAATCTATAGCTCTAACTACTAGAAACTGAGTACTAAATGATTATGTTAAAATCAAACCAAAAAAAAAACAACAATGGACACTCTGTGATGCCAGTACTCATTGCATTCATTGTGGATACCATATCTACTGCACCATAGAACTAGGCTAGCCATCTTTTCTATAGCAAAATTCCAGCATTCATATATTTTTGTCTCTTTACCCTATTAATAAACATTGGCATCAGAAATCATTTTAAGTGGACAGGCTGGGTACAAAGTGACCAGGTAGCGACCGTACAGAGAAAAGATTGTGAAGCGTGAAATTGCCTTACTGATTAAGTCTTTACACAAGGTTGCATGAATGTGCTTCAAAGCTTACAATTTGCAATTATACATGCATGTTGAAGATAACTTTCTGTATGTTAATATATTCTGAATGCATGGTTAAGGCATAAAAAATGCAGCATGTTGCCTTTTGACTGTACTAAAATACAGCTCTAATATCTCATATGTACAACCAGGCAGAATCAAATGCAATCAATTGACTTTTGCGCTTAGGTGAGACTAGAAAAACATGCATTTACCAGTGCAACCCACTGTCAAAATAAGCCACACAAAAGGCAAATGTCAGGCAACATACTATGGAACTTATACACACTCTCCCCATGTCTGAATCACAAGACAACTACAGAAATTCAAGTCTTGAGCTTGTAGTTGATTCATTATATACTACTTTCCGATGGGGCAGATTTATCAGAGTTTGGGGGGGGGGGGGGAACAAAATTGTGGACAACGAAAAAAAAAAGTTACAAAACAAATGCGACTTTGTTCACGAATTCTAGCTTATATAGCATACATATTTGCATGCTAGTGAGGATCACACCGTCCCATTCATGTTCAATGAGGCTGAAAATCTTAAATGTTTTAATGAATTGGGAAAATAAAGTGTATAGAAAATACTGCCACTAACTTCTATATAACCTTGCCAGCTTTTACATGCTGAGTTTTTTCTGGTGACTTTTCACACTTTTTTTTTTCTTAAATAAATGCCAACTATTCCAGGTTTCTGAAAATCCTCCAACTCTCTTTTGATGAATCTGCCACTCTATGTAGGCAACAGCTTTTGGGCAGAGACAAACGGGCAGATTCGGGGAGATTAGTCAACCGGCGACAAATCTCTTCTTCTGGGCGATTAATCTCCCCAAACTGCCTTCCCGCAGGCTAGAATGAAAATCGAAAGCGGGATGGCACTCAGATCGCTTTGTTTTCTGAAGTTTCCTCATGAGGCAAGTACAATACAGTAACTTTTATGAGTAAACAAACAATTGGCAACTTAAAGGGGTGGTTCACCTTTAAGGTAACTTTTAGTATGTTATAGAATGGCCAGTTCTAAGCAAATCTTCAATTGGTTTTCATTATTGTATTTTTTTTAGAGTTTTATAGTTATTTGCCTTTTTCTTCTGACTACAGCTATCAAATGTTGGTCACTGACCCCCTCTAAAAAGCAAATGCTCTGTAAGGCTACACATTAATTGTTATTGCTACTTTGTAATACTCATCTTTCTATTCAGACCTCTCCAATTCATATTCCTGTCTCTTATTCAAATCAGTGCATGGTTGCTAGGGTAATTGGGACCCTAGCAACCAGATTGCTTACAATGCAAATTGAAGAGCTGCTGAATAAAAAGCCAAATAACTCAAAAACCTTAAATAATAAAAAATGAAAGCCGATTGCAAATTGTCTCAGAATCTCACTCTCTATATCAGGGGTCCCCAACCTTTTTTTACCTGTGAGCCACATTCAAATGTAAAAAGAGTTGGGGAGCAACACAAGCATGAAAAAGTCCCTTGGGGTGCCAAATAAGGGCTGTGATTTGGTAGCCCCTATGTGGACAGACAGCCTACAAGAGGCTCTACTTGGCACTATACTTAGTTTGTATGCAATTAAAACTTGCTTTAAGCTTGGAATTCAAAAATAAGCACCTGCTTTGAGGACCCGGAAAGCAACATCCAAGGGGTTGGAGAACAACATGTTGCTCACAAGCTACTGGTTGAGGATTAATGCTCTATATCATACTAAAACCACCCCTTTAACACTACTTCAGTCATTTCTTTAGCCACTTTATGTAGAGAATAAGGAAATAAAATCCAAATTACAAAATAAAATTGTAGTAAAAAAAAGACTAGGCAGCCAATGACATGAAAAACAAAACCTAGTCAGAAACAAAAGCACAAACCAGAACACAAACAAGGCGTAACCACAATATTGTCTCTAGTGGCAGGCAGAACAAAACCGGCATACACAGTGTTTTGCACTTTACACTCAGCTAGTCTTATAGAAAGCAACACTTTATTGTTCTAGCATGCTAGGCAAAGTAAATAGTTTCAAGCAGGAAGATAATCAGGAATTCCACACTCACGTAAAAGGAAACAGAATTCCATTGCTTAAAAATATAAAAATAGGAACGTGTCCATATCGGTGAAAAGAAGCTGCATGCGAAATACTGTATAAGCAGCTAAAAGCTCCCCAAAGCCACCCCCAGCCCAGCGAACCTTAGTAACAGGGACCCTCCGATACCATTAAACCATCTTCCTGAGTTGTTTCAGTCAAGCTGGGCTGGGGGAGGCTCGATCCCTCCATAAGTTAATAACAAATGAAAACAGGATTCTAGCCAATGGAGGGATTGCGCCGCTCCCAGCCCAGCACGACTGAATCAACTCAGGAAGAGGATTTAATGGTGTCGGAGGTTTGCCATTACTAAGGTTCGCCGGACTGGGGGCGGCTTTGGGGAGCTTTTAGCTGCATTATATATCGTGTACAGCTTCATTTCACGGATACCGACACGCTCCTATTTTTATAGGAATGTGTCAGTATTACTTTAAGTGAAAGTGGATAATAATAAGTTGGTATAAAGATAAAAATATGGTTTATTTACAGCTTCTCAATTAAATCTGGCAACCACAAAATCCAAACATTTTAATTTTGCAGCTAAAAGTTAATGCTAAACCATGGTGTAAAGCTGGTCACAAATTGAACATTTTCCTGCTCATCATCTTACCTGGGATCATGTGTGATTTAGCAATCCATAATGGATGATATTGGCAAATGGGGTTTTCAGAAATGGACGAATCACCCGTTGCCATTTATATTTACTCAAACTGTATAAGTTAACTGCTAGGGCGTTGACAAAGTAGCCACACCTACACATTTTATTAAAAGCCCCTTTAGTTTTTATTCAGCACTTATATGCTTTATTAGAGCAGGACTGCCTTTATTTTACTAATGCTGCTTTTAGTGATGCTGTCCCAATATGATCTACAGTTAGGTCCATAAATCTTTGGACAGAGACAACTTTTTTCTAATTTTGGTTCTGTACATTGCCACAATGGCTTTTAAATAAAACAACTCAGATGCAGTTGAACTGCAGACTTTCAGCTAATTCAGTGGGTTGAACAAAAAGAATGCATAAAAATGTGAGGAACTAAAGCCTTTTTTTTTTAACACTTGGTTTTTTGAAACCAAGATCAACCTGTATATCCGTAAAAGCAGTTACCATTCTGTTCCAAGGATAATATTACTTAAATATTGATCTATGGGAAAATATATATATTGTTAAATTCAACAAAAAACTATTTCTTATGAATCTTTAATGATATAATAATAAATATCTGAATGAAAAGCATGAAATTGGAGGGTGATTTAGAAAAGCTGCTTGTTCACATTTTCCTGAGACCTACTGATCAACAGCTAAAGCTCTACTGGTTGATCCCTATCTAGCTTTTGGGCATCCCTGCTTTAGAGGAACTTTACAGGGAAAACTTATCCTTCATTTACGTTTTGCCCAGTGGAGCTTACAGTCTAATTTCACTACCACAGTCACTCATTCATACAAGTTAATAAAACAAAAAGCTATAATATTAGCCAAAATTGCACAAATATGGTTTGGGTCATTGGAGAAAACCAATCACTAAATTTCTAATTTGTAAATTGTGGTGTAAAGCTGGTCACAGAGTGAAAATGTCCTTGTTGTTATCTGCTAATGTGGAGTTTTGTTATTCATGGAAAGCCCTTGTCAGAATAAAGCCAATGTGCCATTCATAATGCCAGTATTACAGCTGAAAAATGCAGTACCTGTACAGAAGAATGCTTTGCTTTGCCAGGCAATTTTATACAATAGAAGTACTCTTGTTTCACTTAGAAGATAAGCAATACAAAGCATGTACTGATTTAAATGACAAGTAACCCTAGGCAAGTAACAATATCTGATGTCAACATTCAAAGAATGAAAAGGGCTATGGGGCATATTATAATTTTTTCATTATGAGTCTGTTTAAAAAGAAGAGGAAGAGAGAGCATCGTGCAGTAAATGGTGTACAGTGTCAGCCACAGAGACAGCTTCACTTTCAAAAGCTTTGTTTTATATTCTCATTTTACAATTGTGTCTATGCCCCTTAAGCAAAAAGTCCACGCTAACTACCTCTATTTAATCTGGAAACAAATCTTCCCTTCCCTAATCGAACAAGAATTTTTCATTGTTAATTATGGATGTTTACAATTCATATCCTAAAAGCTGAAATAATTATATCCTAAATCATTCTGCAACAACTAACTTCTGGAAGGCTTCCTGAAACATTCAGTGGACTCAGGTATGCACCAACTACTACTTCTAAGTAATCTCTTCAGGTAATCCATATCACAATGGCTAATGCAGGAAAGGCCACATCGCCGTGACAGAAGTCAACCTTGTGGCATACTGGAAAACTAGCTATTTTTTAATTATTTTTCTTCCATTTCTACTACCCAAAATAAAAGGGAAGTTAGCCTGGGCGATGATGGGTTTGTGGAGTTTTCTTGTTACATCTCAAAAAAGCTCTCTCTTCTGAGACGCCCATATTACCACATCACAATGTGGACGTTACCCTCCAATTCTACTTATGAATATGGACCTAATCTACCAAAGAAAATAAAACACATTCTAACTCAATTAATACACCCAGAGCAAGCTGGTATTATACATTGTTCAGAATGTAAGACAGTAACAAAAGATAAAGTATTTACTCTCGTTTGGGAATATGGTTTAGTATATAGAGCCATTGTTTTTTTTATAGCCAAAAATAAAGGCAATCCAAGAATGAAAATAAAATATAGTAAATCATAGGTAATTACCATAATATTACCCTCTTATAACATTAACAACCACAAAAAGACATGGAAACACGAAAAGAAACACTTAGGGACAAACATATCACCTGACCTTAGGGTTGCCACCTTTTCTAAAATAATTTACTGGCCGGTGGGGGGGCAGGAACAAAAAGGGGCGGGCTGTTATGTAAAAGGGGGTGGAGCAACATGCACGATGGACAGAAACCTGGGGGGAAAAAATAGGTAAGTACTGGGGGGGGGGGGGGCAAGGGCTTTTTCTTAAGGGTATTACAAATTACAACTACTGGTAAATTTGTAATAACGGCCCTGGCAGGTGTTTTATCGGCTAGGCCAGTAAAATACCGGCCGGGTGGCAACCCTACCAGACCTTTCTCAACTTTCTCATCAAAAACTTTATCCCATTGATATAGAAAACAAAATATTACGCAAAAAGTTTCTACACTGTAGATTAGTCATTTGTGAGTAGGCCTGTCACAAATAGGTCAGCATAGCTAGTAAAGCAGTGATCAAAACATTCTGTGTGACAGAGGGCTATGGGAAATTAAAAAGCTTGTTTATAGATACCACTATCCTAGGGATGGAAGGGAAGGTAGAAAAGATAAATAAAAGAAGATATCCATTAGTAATTAATAGGGATGCACCGAATCCACTTTTTTGGATTCGGCCGAACCCCCGAATCCTTTGCAAAAGATTCGGCCGAATACCGAACCGAATCCGAACCCTAATTTGCATATGCAAATTAGGGATGGGAAGGGGAAAACATTTTTTACTTCCTTGTTTTGTGACAAAAAGTCACGTGATTTCCCTCCCCGCCCCTAATTTACATATGCAAATTAGGATTCGGATTCGGTTCGGCCGGGCAGAAGGATTCGGCCGAATCCGAATTCTGCTGAAAAAGGCCGAATCCTGGCCGAATCCCGAACCGAATCCTGGATTCGGTGCATCCCTAGTAATTAAACCAAAATTTATTTAGTAAGAAGCAGAGAAGTTTTCAATAAAATCCCTTTTCATGTGACTCATGCTGAACATACGTAAAGAGGACCTTCATTTAATGAGTAATTAGGCCTTGTTAATTTTTTTTATTCATTAAATGTTTTGTACAGCAGCTTTTCAATAAGGAATTGAAATTATTTCATTGCAAGGGTCCTATTGATTCTACCAATCAAACCCAGGCATCACAGACCTTAGATTATTATTTTGTTTAAGCAACAAAAGAATAATACATATCCGAGATACCTACTGATATACTAATCAAATGATTTCATTCTTAGGGGCATATTTATCGCATGGCCTACCTGCGTCTATACCTGCACCTGAAATTTCTACCGGCAACCCGCGGGTTAACCGCATAACCCGACCCGCTGCAGGACTCTACCATGGAGGCAGCCATTCAAAGCTGAAAAAGGAAAAAGGCACAGGATACACAGCGGATAACAGATTAGCTCTGAAGTATACAATGGGATTCCTCAGTCTGTATCAATCTACTGTGTATCCTATGCTTCAATGGCTGCAGCAGCTTCGTTATATAAAACTATAATTGTGTTTCTGAAGCAAACACCCCAGTTTTACCAGTGCTGGGCAACAAAAGATTATTCTGCTATTCCTTTAAAACACTTATTTGCTGTTGTTACTTTTCCTTTAAAGGAGAAGGAAAGGTTAAAACTAAGTAAGCCTTATCAGAAAGGTCCATCTAAATATACCAGTAAACCCCCAAAGTAATGTTGCTCTGAGTCCCCTGTCAAAAGAAACACTGCATTTCTTTCCTTCTATTGTGTACACATGGGCTTCTGTATCAAACTTCCTGCCTTCAGCTTAAAGGGGAAGGAAACCTAGTCGGCGCAAACTGACCCCCCCCTCCCGTTTGTTGCCCACCCTCCCTCCTCCCCCTGGCCTACCCTTCCCGCTGGGCAAATGCCACTAACTTGTTACTTACCCTTCTGCGCAGGTCCAGTCCAGGGAGTTCACAGACGACATCTTCTTCCACGCGATCTTCTTCCTGCTTTGAACGGCGCATGCGCAGTAGGATCATTTCGCCAGTACGATCTACTGCGCATGCGCGTGACTTTTGGTGCATGCGCAGTAGATCCGTACCGGTGAAATGCTCCTACTGCGCATGCGCCAAAACGCCGTTCACAGCAGGAAGAAGATCGCGTGGAAGAAGATGTCGTCTGTGAACTCCCTGGACTGGACCTGCGCAGAAGGGTAAGTAACAAGTTAGGGGCATTTGCCCAGCGGGACGGGTAGTGGGGGGTTTGCGCCGACTAGGTTTCCTTACCCTTTAAACCTCATTGCCCTGGGCAAGAGCATGCTCAGTTTGCTCCTCTCCTCTTCCCCCACCCCTCCCTTCTCTACTGTAATCTGAGCCCAGAGCAGGGAGAGACTCTGGCAGGAAGTGATGTTACACCACATTAACATACCTCCCAACTGTCCCTTTTTCGGAGGGACAGTCCCTCTTTTGACAGCTCAACCTGCAAACAGGGGCCAGCAAGAATAAGTATTTATGGGCAACACTAAACGCACAACATTGTACTTTGCGTTTTCTACAGGCCTGAATGTAAGTCAATCACAAAGGGCATCACAAAAGATGGATAATAAACAAATAAGAACAGAGAGTACGACACTTGCACTAAAATTAGTAAAGTAGTAGACACATCGTCTTTTAATGTATGTAGCAATCACTTATATTCTCTTTTAAAGGTGTTTTAGTCCTTGGAGAAGAGCCCAAAATCACCACTGCCTCAATACACATACCATTTCCAGTCCAAGAATTCACTAAGGGGCCTATTTATTAAACCTTACATTTTTTTTGTCAAGTTTTTAAAGGGGAAAACCGTGAATTTTTAGAGGAACTAAAAACCTTGAATTTTTAGATATTTATTATGCTCTGAAGCTGCTAAAAATTCCAATCTAAAAATATTCCAGCTAAAACCTGTCTAAATTATATAGAAGTAAATGGCAGATGGACCCTTTAACAGTTGAAACATGTTTTTTACATTCAGAATTTCAGCCTGTTCATTCAATAATCCGATAAGTTTGAGTTTTCAGGGCAACAATTCAAAAAAGTCACAATGATTAGAATTGATGCTCTATTTTCTCGTTCATTTTTGTTGCACAGATTTTATAAAGACGTTTTATCAGTAAATTGTGTAGATTCTGTTTTGGGAGTTTGGTCGAACTATTTATTTAATTTTTATATAAAGTAAGAAAAAGTAGAGTTTTAGTAAACAACCCCCTAAATGTGTGTTTGGGGGCTAAAAAGTGCCATCACCTATTCTGTCATATTATATTGTAAATGGGCAATTCTGAGGTGGTCTGGATGCTACTCCCCCAGTTGAGACCTGCTAGCAGCGGGTATGCCCCATCTAATCGCCTTTTAACAAATATTTCAATGTTATTTTGCCCTTTTGCTAGTGTCACATAAATGGTTTGAGACTGAAAAGGCCCTGTCTCTATATCCTAAGAAAAATAACAAAATTTAGCATCTGCAACAAATCTACTTGTATGAAAGATCATTTGTATTTATTCTGTAAGCATTTCGTTTTGCTTTGTTTGTGTTGCAGCCACTCTTTATAGATGAAAAATATTTTTTTAATCTGAATGGATGTTAGAAAGGGGGCAATAGTAAAAACCCATGTAAATATTTTTATTTTGTCATATTCAACCAAATCGTAAGAAGAAAGAGACCAGTGATTCTTTGAAAGCAGTTGTTCTCAGCTGTCACCATACAGGACAGCAGTTCACTTGTAAGAATGAATTGGGGGGGGGGGGTAATTTATGAATGAATTCCTTTCCTCTTCCTTCTCTGCAACTATTCATCTGGAAGTGGGTCAAAAGCAAGATTGCTGGATTTATCGCCTCTCCAAACACACACACAGGCATTTTAACCTTTTAAAAGCCAATGCCCTATGCTAACATTTAATTGAAATAGAACACAGTGGGATAGCTTGATGACTGTAAGCAAAGTCATCCTCTGTTAGGAAAGGCAAAAATAATTAGGAATGTCAGGGCAGCACAAAAAGGGATAAAATGCATTTGACTTTGTAACTGTAACCTTTCACCACCTGAGTTGGCAAACAAAACAGCAGTACAAGATTCCTTCTGGAAACTGACCTAACCCCTTGTCAAATATACTAGCAGTACTTTCATGCCTTATTAAATATTAGGAAATGTTTTTTCAAGGTGTCACTAGGACCCTGCGTGTCACCTTATGGGTGCTCTAAGGCAAATCCCCACACAACGAGTTAGCTTTTCTTACCTGCCTATTTATCTCTATCCTCCTGGAGACTCATGTAACTTCCTGAGATGAACGAGAAGGAGCCAGCAGCACAGACTTTCCCTTTTGTGTCCTTATGAAAGTAGAGAAGCTCTATAGAGAGTACAGGACTGGCTGGAGGAGCTGCCTGAGCCTCTCTCTCATTCCATGTTGTCTAGGGGCGCACGCTGATCCCTTTCCTCCTCCTACTCCGGGAAATCACAGGCTGACACATCCAAGGTCTGCTCCCACAGCCAGTCCTCTCCCAGCCCCACTCCCAGATCCTGTGCTCGGCAATAGGAAGAACAGGATGAAGCAACTGCTCCAACAGGAAGTGCAAAGGCAGGAAAATAGAGGAGAGCAAGCGGTGGAAAGGTTCAAACTTACTGGGTGGTGATTTTGCTGTTAGGAGAGTAGGATTCCCCTCCTCTTCTTGTGAGTGGTTTGCTCCCAGCTCTATGGGAAAGGAGGAGGGGCACCTGAGCTGGAGATAAAACGTGTGCCGTCTTACTTACTGTGGAGACAGGGCACCTCCAGCTGTCACAAGGCTACAATTTCCAGCTTCTCTTTCTGAAACTACTTATTTTCCCATGTACACAGGGATAGCAAACACTTTCACAATAAACGATGGTGCTCTTGCTATTCATTGGCCATTTCCATCTCTGTGAGTGCTTTGAATCCTAAAATCAGTGTCACCGACCACAACATGCAATAAGAGTTCTATGTATTAACATTGGAACGCAGCCGATTCGGGATCCCAACTGATAAAGTACAATGAGATTTTCAGCTTTATTGTTTCTGAAAAATTTGGGACTATGTTTTTCCATAACTCTATAAATGATTCACCACAGGGTCCCAATACCCAGATAGGTGAGACTATTATTACTCAGTCAGATGCACAGATAAACAGTTTGCTTTCTGTTACTATTATTAAAGGAAAAGAAAAGAGAGACTTTTAACAAAGATTTGTGTTATTTTGCACTATGAGCTAATCTTGTTCTAGTGCAACATAAATGGAGCCCAGCTGACAGAGACTGAAAAGGCCTCTGTCGCTATACCTTAAGAGCTATTCCACACGGGGAGATAGCGACGCGTTTGCGGCGACAAAGCGCCGCGACCGGCGCAGGCGACAGTTTTGTATGGGCGCCTATGTAAAAACGCCTGTGCTAACCACACGAGGCGATGCGCTTTTCAACAGTCGCCTGAAAATGCCTCGCCAGGCTTTTTCAGGCGACTGTTGAAAAGCGCATCGCCTCGTGTGGTTAGCACAGGCGTTTTTACATAGGCGCCCATACAAAACTGTCGCCTGCGCCGGTCGCGGCGACTGTCGCGGTGCTTTGTCGCCGCGACCGCAAACGCGTCGCTATCTCCCCGTGTGGACTAGCCCTTAAGGGATACTGTCATGGGAAAAAATGCATCAGTTCATTGCACTGAAGTCCGTTTCTCAAAAAGAGCAAACAGATTTTTTTATATTAATTTTGAAATCGGACATGGGGCTAGACATATGGGCAGTTTGCCAGCTGCACCCTGTCATGTGACTTGCACTCTGATAAACTTCAGTCACTCTTTACTACAAGTTGGAGTGATATCACCCCCCCAACCTCCCCCCCCCCCAGGAGCCTAACAACAGAACAATGAGAAGGTAACCAGATAGCAGCTCCCTAACACAAGATAACAGCTGCCTGCTCGATTTAGGCTAGGGCCACACGGGAAGATTCAGGGAGATTGGTCGACCGGCGACTAATCGCCACGTCTTTGAGGTGACTAATCTCCCTGAATGGTTTTCTGGTATCTCGCGGCCGCTAGCGCTAAAGTCGCCTGCGCCTATTCACACGCAGCGATACCTTTTTCAAAGTCGCTCGAAATTGCCTCACGAGAGCGAAAAACGTGCCGCCACGTGTGAATAGGCGCAGATGACTTTGGTGCTAGCGGGTGCAAGATACCAGCAAGCCATTCAGGGAGATTAGACACGGCGACTAATCTCCCTGAAATCTTCCCGTGTGGCCTAGCCCTTAGGGTCAGTCCACACGAGCAGATTCGAGGAGTGACAATCTCCCCAAACTGCCTGCCCTCCACGGACTAAAATGAAAATCGTCTGTGGCAATGCACACGCCGCACTTCGTTTTCCGAAGTCGCCCCAAGTTTCCTTGTGGACTGACCCTTAAAGGGGTTGTTCACCTTTGAGATAAAAGTATGATGTAGAGAATGATATTCTGAGACAATTTGCAATTGGTTTTCTTTTTTAATTATTGAAGGTTTTTGAGTTATTTAGCTTTTAGATGTAGAATATTGTTTAATCTACATGGATATGCTTTTAAAAAAAGGACAACAGTGCCTGACCACACACTAAATCAATGTGTACTGAGAATTTAGTGAAAAACCCATATAAATATTTTTAATTTGTCATCTTCAGTCACACTGCGAGAAGAAAGAGACCAGTGATTCTTTGAAAGCAGTTGTTCTCAGCTGTCACCATACAGGACAGCAGTTCACTTGTAAGCATGAATGGGGGGGGGGGCATTTATGAATGGATTTCTTTCCTCTTCCTTCTCTGTGGCTATTCATGTGCAAGTGGGTCAAAAGCAGGATTATGGGATTTATTTCCTCTACAAACACACAAGCCTTTTCACCTCTCAAAAGCCAATGACCTATACAAATGTTCAATTGAAATAGGACACAGAGGAAAAGCTTAATGACTCTATAAGCAAAATCACCCTGTGTTAAGCAGGGCCAAAATACCCAGGACTGTCAAGGCAGCAACAAAGGGGGTAAAAATGTAACAGACCTTGTAACGGTCCAATGGGAGCCCCAAAATTGTTTTCTGAATTGAAGTAAACTGTGAACACTGCTATTGGCAGCTATTCATCCTACCCAGTTACTACCCACATGAGAGAATGTAGTTCAAACAGAAAATGGGGGACACAGGTACAGTAAATTAGCTAAATGTAAACAACCCTGAAGTGGTCTAAACCCTCACTGACTAATAAAGCAATGTTGTCCTGTACTTTAAAAGTCACCTTGGGTCCTAAAACATGTATTTTAAAGGAGAAGGAAAGGTTAAAGCAGTGGGGATTGGAAAAATAAACTGAACTAGACTGAGGTACTACTGAGCGAGCACCATGGAGTGATCATCGTAATGCTTTGGAACAGGTGCACATGTTCCTAGAAAAAAATGAAAAATCCACCTTAGCCAGCTTTCTCACATCACTGTGGATTGGCCCATGGCTATGAATAACAAAGAAGAAGAATGCTGCTCACTTAGGAGTTCCCCAGGCTGGTGCAGTTCTCCACTAACAGGAGCACTGCCCCAGGTTATCAGGTAAGTAATTTCACCCCCGTCCAGAGAGTTAACCTTTCCTTCTGCTTAAAGCAATACTGACAGCATTTACTTGATACTGACACGTTCCTATGATTTTTATAGGAACGTGTCAGTATTGCTCTAATGGCAGAGACAGATTTGGGGCGACTAATCTCCAGGAACTGCCTCCCCTGCCGGCTAAAATGTAAATCACTGGCGGGATGGCACTCGGAGCGTTTTGTTTTCTGAAGTCGCCCGAAGTTGCCTCACAAGGAAACTTCGGGCGGCCTCGGAAAACGACGAGCTCCAAGTAGCATCCCGCCGGCGATTTACACTGTAGCCAGCGGGAAGGCAGTTTGGGGAGATTAGTTGCCCTGAAGCAGAGGAGATTTGTTGCTGGGTGCTCCCCGAATCGGAGCATGCGTCTCTGCATTTTATGAGTTGCTCTTCATCAGCAAGCCATACCCTTTATCCTGTGGAGCAGGCCTGGTAGCCACAACACACCTTCCTCATACGGTGACAGGACACCACAACAACAACAACATGAGAAGTGACAGCAGAGTAAGAAGAGTTAGGGGAAGTTTGAGTGATCTCCAGGCACAGGCATGACACAAGCACCTCTATCAATAAATCTCAGCTGCACTGAGGATATTGTTTTTCCTTAGAGCCAGTTCAGGAAGGAAGAGTAGGGAAGGACTGGGACGCACAGGCCTAGGAGTGCGATTTCCCCAATCACAGCAGTTAAAGGAAAGAGAAAACATGTCAGCCAATGGCAGAAGCTGTGGCTGAACTACAACTCCCAGTTTTGCAAACAATCTTTATGGAAGTTGTAGTTTCACAAGTATTGCCTGGGGGAAAGGGACGAGCTGTCCTGAGGCAAATCCCCATACTGAGAGCGCGCTTCGCTTACCTGCCTATTTATCTCTATCCTCCTGGAGACTCATGTAACTTCCTGAGATGAACGAGAAGGAGCCAGCAGCACAGACTTTCCCTTTTGTGTCCTTATGAAAGTAGAGAAGCTCTATAGAGAGTACAGGACTGGCTGGAGGAGCTGCCTGAGCCTCTCTCTCATTCCATGTTGTCTAGGGGCGCACGCTGATCCCTTTCCTCCTCCTACTCCGGGAAATCACAGGCTGACACATCCAAGGTCTGCTCCCACAGCCAGTCCTCTCCCAGCCCCACTCCCAGATCCTGTGCTCGGCAAGAGGAAGAACAGGATGAAGCAACTGCTCCAACAGGAAGTGCAAAGGCAGGAAAATAGAGGAGAGCAAGCGGTGGAAAGGTGCAAACTTACTGGGAGAGAATGATTCCCCTCCTCTTCTTGTGAGTGGTTTGCTCCCAGCTCTATGGGAAAGGAGGAGGGGCACCTGAGCTGGAGATAAAAATTGTGGCGAGGCGTCTTCCTGTGGAGACAGGGCACCTCCAGCTGTCGCATGGCTACAATTTCCAGCGTTTCTTCCTGAAACCCTTTATTTCCCCCTGTACAAGGGGGATAGCAAACACTTAGACAAGAACTGATGCTTTTCATTTGGTCATTTCCATCTTTGTGAACGTGCCTTGAATCCTGAAGTTGGAATCACCTTTTATGTGCGACCTTATGAAAGCAGCTGATTCACTATCCCAATTGGTGTTCATATACTTTCAGATTGTCAGCTTCATTTATTTTTTCACAAGAATTTGGGGCTGTGTTTTCCTAGAACTTTATAAAATGTTCACCCCACAGGCTCCTCAGACTAGTCTCAGACAGGTGAGAATATTAGCCAAAGTCAGCGACAAAGCCAGCCCTAAAATAGCCAAGAGGCACTTCAAAAGTAGCCCAAAATAACACGTTCAGTCAGGGGCGTAACTACAGAGGAAGCAGACCCTGAAGCTACATGGGCCCAGGAAGTAAAGGGGCCCTAATTCATATGCAACTATAGGGAAAACAGGTCAATCTCTTGACATTTTGGGGGCCTATAAAATTATTTGCTGTGGGGCCCAGTTATATCTAGTAACACCACTGTGTGTGGTAAAAAAAAGGTCTAAAAAAATAAATGAATATATGTGAAAGACGGCTTTTTCAATTTTCATTGATTTGCACATTTTTCCGTGAAGCAAAATGGGAAAAAGTTGTCCCCTTCACCAGGGGTGTAACTACAGAGGAGGTATAGGGGCCCCATGAGGCCCGAAATACATATACAGTTTCAGTAAATATTGGTAAAACAATTCAACCTCTAGATAATTTGGTGGCCAGAAGATTTTTGCCCCAAAATTGTCTGCAATTGAGGAAAGTCACCAGAAAACACAAGAATACAAAGCCCAAAAGCTGGTTACTTCCATCTTCTACACAATTCAGTCCCCTTACAGTCTTACATTAAACTTGGCAGTCGGCAAATTGTTAAACAAAAATGCATTGAGAGACGCAGGCTTGGCACATTAGGGCAAGAAAAACTTTGGCTTGTTTCCAAAGTAAAAAACCAGCCAAAGCCCAAAGCCATACCTTGGCCAGTGTGTACCTTCAAAACACACCAAGACTTTAAATTAGTAGCCCAATTTGGCTGGAAACCACCAACCTGGCAACCCTGCTGCTCATTGCAAGTCACATGCACAGACAATGTGCTTTGTGTGGAATCTTTATGTTACTTTTATAAAGGAGAAGAAATGGGGAATAAATGTGGACATGCCAAGTTGTTGGGCACCCCCAGTAACGCTAATAACTTACCTCTGTGATGCTTGTAACAAGTTTTTGGACTATCCAGGCCAACGGGGTTAACATCCAGCTAGTATACTAGAGCTTGGGACTCTTAACACTTAAGGCAGGGAAGGGCTTTACTGGGCCTTGTTGTACTCAGGCTCCCTGGAAACATCCAAATGAGTCAGATATCCAGAGTCAAAGAATACTCATACTAACAATCTACAGGTGCTCATGCACTTTTATGGGGGAATTAGCGTTTGGTAGGCAGGTAGTATAGGAGTTTGAGCTAAGAGACAGGGACACCAAGGTTTCAGACAGAAAAAAAAACAGGTTTATTATGCACTGGGCATTCCCAATGAAAAGGCAACAGAATAAATGTTCAGGCTACAGTTCAACAACTTCACTGTAGAACATGCAGGATACAGTTCAGCAAATACACTGCAAAACGTTCAGGGTTTTCCCCCCTCTGGTCGCTCACTATCAAGGGAAACTCTCACCTTCTTGCACTTTGAAGTATTTGGGCTTACCCTCCTGGGACTCAGACTCACTAGCCTCTGCCAGTCCTTTTCTCTTTCTTTCCCCACAAGGTATTTAGGCTCCAAGCTCTGGAACTCTCTTGCTGGCAGCAAAGCTCCTTCTGCTCACAGCCCCTCACTTCCCTCCACTCTAAAGGTGGCCATAGACGCAAAGATCCGCTCGTTTGGCAACATCGCCAAACAAGCGTATCTTTCCCTAATATGCCATTAACAAGCATGACTATATCAGGTGTAATCTGATTGTTCGGACATATGGCCGAACGATCCGATTACGATGTGCCATGGGCTCCGGCGGGATCGGTCGGGTCAAAATCAAACCTGACCGATCGACCAAACGACCGATCTCCGACGGACGAAAGCTGTCGGCACACGCCACACACGATCCGAAAATCGTACGAATCCTTGATTCGTACGATAGGATCTGTGTGTTTATGGCCAGCTTAAGAGGTGTTTGGAGAGCCCTGAGCAATGGGAACACAGCCCTTTTACATTTTCAGGAAGCTCCTCTCTCAGCTGCCACTTAATTACACTGCTGAGAGGGACTATTAACCCTACCTGAGCCGAATATTCCTTTGCAGCACATATAATGCAGTTTAAACGCACTCTTTTATGTGCATTTTCTTCTAAGACAGTGGTGTTTCCCAAACACCCTGTCACACCCCTAAATAAATATATATATATATAATAAATAATAATAATATGATCCCTAGGCCAATGTGTATCATGTTTACTAATCCAAAACACTTTTTTTTTTACATTTTTAACATTTCCCAGTTACTTTTTTGTAAATGAGAAATATAATACAGTATCTAAAAAGTGAAGTGACAAAGGTATGAAAGTAGATAAAGGCAAATTATCTTTTGTTGAACACAAAACTACCTACAAATCTCATGACCTTACTGTCATTTTTCTGAGAATAGTCTTTTTAATTTTAATCTTATTTCTAATCAAAAGGGCCTTCAGCACTCTTACAGACAGGACAATGTACCTGCTAGCTGTTGACACTACAGCCATTGTAAACATTTATGAGACAGAGGCCCACTCTTGAGTTTAGCCCTCTACTAACTTTACATTGCTGTTCGATCGATGGATTAAAATCCTTCGAATCGTTCGATCGAACGATTTTTCCTTCGATCGTACGAACAAAGGAAATGCGGTAAATCCTTCGATATTCGAAGTAGAAGGATTTTACTTCGACAGTCGAATATCGAGGGTTAATTAACCCGCGATATTCGACCATAAGTAAATGTGCCCCTTGGTATCAGATCACAAACCGCTCTAAGTAAGGTAACTTTACTGAGTGTATCCTCTATAGGTATTGTACACTGGTTCTTATATAGTGATTGATTTAACTAAAGAATTAAATCCTAAAGGATGATTCAATGTGTAGAATGGTAAAGGTTTTAGTACAACTTTTAGTTCTTTTGTTTCCTCAGGAGGGTTCTGGCCAGCGAGGTTTGGAGAGAGGGAACAGGTCCCTTGTCATTTCAGATTTTAGCCAGAGGGTCCCAGGTTTCCACTGGTTGTTAAAGGGGAAGCATTCATGCAGCGGTATAACTAGATGTTACTGGGTCCCACAGCACATTAATTTTAGGGCCCCCAACACATCCACTTCTGCACAAATGCTCAGTCTCTTTTGGTCCACTCATTTGCTAGAGCTAGTAGTTTAGTGCAGGAGAGCCTGAAACAGAGGAAGGTTCCAGTAAGGAGAAGTACTGTAAATGCAAGAATAGTTTTATAACAGCTCACTTTAGGAGTGCCGTCACAAATCATCAAGGAGAAAGTTAGGTTTGCCTGTTATAAAAGCTGATACTACAGTGGTGATAAAATCCTAATGCTAAGTGTGATGGTTTCTGAGCTGCCATGTACCAATAATCTGAATTAATCACTAATCAGCATTATATTGTGACATTTAGATAATTTATATTCAGTATGTTGTGACTCAGTCACTAAGCTCAGTTAGTGACAGCAGCACAGGGCATGTGCAGTGAATCAGCAGAAAAGAAGCTGAGGACCTACATGGGAATCTTTGGACTCACTGAACTTTACTGTTAAAGGGCTATGGTTGCATTGGGCTGGTACAGAAACCCATACCATAATGTATAATATTTCTACCATACTTCAATAGTTATGCTTTAGGATAAATAGTTTGTGTGATGTATTACCAGACTGACTTGAGAAAGGAAATGATTAAGACCCAAAATGGTGCCCGTTCTTTTGACCTAATAAATATACTTTTTTTTAAAAAACTTAATGCTGCAGTATTTTGTTTCCATTGTATCTATTCAACCTTTGGCAAAGGTTTTGTGTTGCATGTGCATCTATTGCAAAGGGTAAGGTATGGTGGTCATTGCACATCCAATGTGATTTTTATAAAAAGACGCTTTCTACAAATGTGCCAATGGCTTCACATACTTCAATATTCCTTTGATTGTATAACAAGTTTTCAGCTAAATACAGGCAGTGTTTCTACTGCCCAACCCAGTTCAAAGGTATTCTCACTTCCTTACAGAAATTAGTTAGTAACTATCATAAAGCATGCTGATAATATTCATTTAAACAGGTAATTCCCTCCCTTAAATAGAAAATCTATCTTGTTTTTATCATGAGCTCATTAATTTGGGCTTATGTAGAAAAAAAAACACTGAGCTTCCAGAAATAAATATACAGTAAATGTATTTGGTTCTACACATTCCTGATTGCACAGATTGAAAGGAAACCATGATAACTCATACAAGCAATTTGCCAAAATCCCTTAGACACGTGATGCAACCCACCCTTTTCTTGTTCCATTATAAATGTATGTATTCTGGAACCTGAAGTCCCTCTGCTTTCAATAGAATCTGTGCACCACCCAATGTGGAATGCAGAGGGACTTCTTCCCTATAAAGGATGTTTCTAGAACATTTCAGGAACTCTGAAAAAATCTTTATTAATTTAAATGTGAATTTATTAAGAAATAGAAGGTGGAAAACCATGGTTAATAATTAAAAAGAGATGCTTAACTATAATTGAATAGCTTCTTAAATAATTGAAGATGTATGTTGTCAAGCTCTACTGCTTTAGATTCTGTAATCACTTCTGGACTTCAACATGTGTTAGCAAGTTATAAGACTTGGACACACAGATTTGTAGATTTTATGCAAATTTTTTCCCTTAAGGTAAATGCCAAAGTTAACTGTGTGTATACAACTGTACAATAATTAAGCACTTATTGTATTCCCCTGTTTACCAGGGAATCATACTAATCCTTTACACAAAGTTATTATTAGGTTAAGGGACCTGTCACCCTAAGAAATAATTCCATATCCTATTTTATGATGTTATTCAAGCAAAATAACCTTCACTTACACTATACAGATAATTTAAATCCTGCTTCTTTTAGTCTTGTAATTCACACAAGCAGGTAGGCTTGTGTCTTGGAGTCACAGCAACAGGCACCATTTTGTGGACACAGTTATTAAGACAAGCTTTGCAATCTTGTTTAAAGGTGGCTATAGATGCAATAATAATATTGTACAAAGCAAATTTTCGAACGATATTCGTTGCTTGTATGGTGGGAGACAAGCTGACTTGGATATCGGTTGGCTTGTTAATCGGGCTGGTGGTAAAATTTTGATTGGGCATTTTTGAAAGCACCTGAACATCGCCCATTGTTAGTGCTGAAACGTCAGATACAGGTAGGATTCTATTGTTTCTACTTGCATATCTGGTGAAAGATCTTTTCTAGGAAAGATCGTAATTGTAATATCTATGGCCACCTTGGCAGTGGCAGAATGGAGGACCAGATGTCCATGGCCATGCTCTGGCTACACGATTAGATGATGTGAAGGGAAGGGGGTGTCGGGAATGGAAAGTGAAAGTAATTTCCTGCCACAAGTTTATAACAGGCATGTATGTTTCAATAAAAAAAAGAATTTGTGTTTTCATGATCAATTTAAAAAGGACTTTTATTGTACAGCTTTTTATGTATTGGTGACAGGTCCCCTTTAAGTAAGAATTTAGGAGACATTTAATTCCATTAGGTTTCCATTGACCACAATATTCCAATCGCTGCTCCTTGCGATACAGTTAAAACATCCTCCATCCGGGTTCACTTCCTACTTCCTCAAATGGAGGCAGTGTTGTTGCACTTTTGCTTGGTGAGAGGAAAAAGCAGTGTGAAACTCTGATAGGCTGAAGTTCAGTCAAAGCAAATGCATTTTACACTTTCTTTTTTCCTGTATCATTGTATTTAAGCACTTTTGTCTTCCTAACACCCATCTCTCCCCTCTACTGTCTGTATTAAACACTGCTGCTAGAATTCTCCTCCTTATCCAAAAGGGTACAGGCCCCTCCCCTGCTGAAGTCCTTATCATGGCTTCTTATAGAAAAAAGTCATTTAGACTGTAAGCCTTAGGGGGTATCCTTTTGTCTCCTTGACACTTAGCACTTAATCTATAGTGTAATTATATTTTATATGTGAATTGTATTTCTAATAATGCACTTATTATTATTATTTATTGTTGCAGTGACCCCTTGTTTGTTACTACTAATTTATTGTTTTGCTGTAGAGTGCTTTGCCCTCAAGTAACACTATACAGATAAAAATATACATACATACTTTGGTTTTGCTTACTTTTGTAGTTATGTCCATGTGAAACATGCTGATACATATACTTGGTTTCCAGCCATTTCATAGCTATTTGGTAGTTTTGTTTTTTTAAACTTTCCACCCTGGTCTGTGTTTTGTAAAAATCACCATTGCGTGATTAAAGTGGTTGCAAAGCCAAATAACATTTTCTATAATGAAAACTTTAATTAATTAAGTCAATATCCAATACACATTAACTACAAGTTTCAGTGATATTTGTAAATGTAACTGGTATTAACAGCAGAATTTGGCTGCTATTTTTTGCACTGCTAGGTCTGACTACATGTATGTGTAAATCAATGTTATGTTCGTCCAATCTCCCCAGCCAGCACATTCCCACAAATCCTTGCACACTTCTGTGGATACCTAATTTTATGGTCTGTTAATTGCAGAATATCAAGCATTTTTAGAAATGGAGAATTTGAGGAGTCAAGGATGTCACGCCTCTAGCTAAAAATAAATTATTATTATTAATTATTATTATTAGCATGAATTCATAAAGTACATGCATGGGTAAAATCACTACTGAAAGACAAACTGTTACAAAGGTTTATCATTTTCATTATTAAAAACATTGCCAAGGTAGGGTTAGGATACTTAAGTAGAGCTAAACATAAAACACTATACTTCACTAGGATTGTGGGGGACTCCTTTTTCATCGCACCTTTGGAATATTTGACACCAATATTTGAATTTCCTCTTTTATTATGGAAAACTTATCAGATTTTTTTAAGTGAATTATGGAGAAGCACTATGCTCTGCTTCGCTCCCACTTTTTTGCCACACCCACAGTTGCCACACCAGCTCACAGGTACACATTTCTCTATATATTTGCCCACAGAGGCTGCAAAAATCAACATAACTTCTTAGCTTGCCTTGTACAATATAGCTGGTTTTCTACCACACTCACGTTCTTTACTTGTATTAAAGGGGTGGTTTTCCTTTAAGTTAACTTTTAGTATGTTATAGATTGGCTTATTCTGGTGTGGTGTGACCAAGATGACATATGGCTGAGCAAACTGAGGCCTGGATCTAATGCTGTACAAATATATACCTTCCTTTATCTCCATATCTGTCCTATCACCTTAATATTTTATTTCTCATATACGACTCTTCCACCAATATAACCACCTCTTTGTATTTTAAGATTGACTTTGTGTGTTTGCAGAATTCATTGATTATCCTATTAGATTGATGCCTGAAAGCTTCCCTTTTTTTACGGAATCCTATTTGACACCATCTGGCTGTCCCTAAGAATCTGATAAAAGTAATGTAATACACTTTCAATTCCATATGCTTGAATTGTCCCCAGATTCTCGTGAGAAATGCTCACTTTTTTATTCTGTTTCAAAATACAGAAACATTTTTTTATTTTTTTATTTTCTATGAACACAAAATGTGCCTGTGCTGTCATATGAGCTACAGAACAGATTTCCGTGGAGCAGTAAATCATACATATTTTGTGACCTCACTAATTGAGATATGTGAATGGATCTGGCACACATTACTTTGTAGAACCTTCCAGAATCGAACAGAAAAGCTGTCACTTAATGACTCACACATTATGCAGCATTGCAGCCTGAAGGATAGTTCTATTAGTCACACTTTAATTAGTTTAAATGAAAAAATGATTTGTTTTATTCTTTTATTAATGACATGTGCATTTCATGCACATCCAATTAGTGCTGTTTTCAGCAATGCGCTTGGGCTGGAGTTTAAGTATATTTTACTAAGAATAAAGTGGCCCCTGTTCCCTGTTAAATGTTAGAAGTCACATTTTGTTAGGGTTTTGCTAGATTTCCAAGAGGCTCAAAACAGAGCTTTGCATTCTAGTGTTGCCAGCCTGTGTCCCCTAATTAAATTACACATATTTTTTCATAGTAACCCAGGGCCAATGCCACATATAATCCCCCCAGAACACATGGTAGGATACACACAGTGGCAATTTCATGTAAAATACATAACACCTTGCAGATTAAATATATATAATACCCTAGAACACATGGCAGGATTAATGCAATGGTAGTTACTGTATATAATATCTCCTAGAACACATTGGAGAATAAAGATAGTGTTTTTTTCATTTATAACCCAGAATCCGTGACAGGTTAAATTCAATGGCAATTTACTGTTTAATGTCCTCAGAAAACATGGCAAGATACATGCAGTGCCAGGCTTATATATAATACCCCAGATTGCATTCCATGATAAATGACGTGCCAATTTTTATATAATATTTTTATATAAAAAAAACAACCCCAGAACCAATAAAATATAGAGCCAATACCTCTAATGTTTTTTAAAGAATTAGTGGCTGGATTATTAAAGTGCCAAATTCATGCATAATAACTCCATCCTGTTTGTTGTAGGAAATCTATTGATGTAGGTTTGGGGAGGCTTAGACTTCCCAAACCTTTGGTAGCACCAACTACTGTATAGCTTATGTAAAGCATGCATGTCCTTTACTAGCAGATTCACAATCAATGTGATCTGCTCTGAAGCTGCAAGGAAACTGTCTATCACTGCAGCAATAGTAGACTGCTCCCTGCACATTTGAGGAATGTATATCCACAGTTGCATATGATATTCCAAGTGCCAGATATAACAAATGCAGCCTCTATAATAATTTCCATGCCTCCCTTAGCCCCACTACACATGTTGTTGCACTTATTGATGCAAGCTGCTTTGTGAACCCTGAAATCACCTCCATATTCAGGGTGGCTGTGACTCCCAGGTTCCCCAACATTTATAGGCGACACTTGCGTGCAATTCAGCAGAACTATATAGAAGTACAAGGATTGTCTTTGAATGTAAAAATTGTTAATGAATGGCATCAACTCACATTACAATTGCATCTGTTTCAGTGCACCACATTTATGGCTGTGTTCATAAATGACTCATATAGTGTATTGCAAGAGGGACTAACTTATTTGATGGACCCCCCTTTTTTAAAAAAAGAGTTGCTTTTAGTCCTTTATTGTGTGTATAGAATAAATTGTGGACACTGAACCACTGAATCAAACTCTTGACTTTACTGCAGCTCTACAGTTATGAACAACTGATACAGCCACCCCCAACATTTGTGGGTCTACCACAAATATTGTGTATGCCCACATACAGTCAAGGGGCCACTGCAGAAATTCTACCTGTAAATGCTTTCGTGTTTGAACACTCTGCACTACTCTAGCTGATACTCTTGCAGCTCCTGAAGGTCCCCAGTACTAATCTAAATCCTACATGCTTTATCCCTATCTATGACTTTTCCACTCCATCACTATACCCACCACCTCATCTTTGGAGCCAGGGTTGCTGATGCTTTCTGACCTGACTACCTTTCAAGTCTGAGGTGATCTCCACTGCCACTACCCTGTCACTAACTAGTTTTAGCTATGGCAGACACCCATGATGATTCTTCCAGGCCAAAGAGGCTCTTCGTCCATCCCCTTGTATAGGCTGTCAGTTTTTGATCTCCCCTTTTCTGAAAAACTTTTACGAGATAACTAATTTAGTTCTTAGAGATTACTGCAACATACTGGCCAAATTGAAAATTAAATATAACTATATACAAAAAATATAACTCCAAACAGTGGGGCATTTTAGGTCTATGTTATAAATCCATTTGACTTTATGAGTACAAACCAAGACTTATATTTAAAAATTTTAATTTATTAGATGTAGTCAGTGTCAGGCTTGGGTGCCAGGAACCCACCACAAAAACTTGAGACCACCGGCCCACCCTTCAGACTAAATTTACTGGTATCTCACCTTATTTATTCTCCTAGATGCCTCTTCTTTAATACCTCATCTATCGTTCCTTCTGTTTGTTTCTTGTCTTTGTTCTCGTGTAGACATGGGATATGGCCATGGGACAGCCATACTAAAAGTTTGGGTCAGCAGGAGGGCCACTGACACCTGGTTCAAACAGAAGTTTTTCTGGTAACTTATAGACCCAACCTGACCATAAATGTAACTATATTTGGTATTTACCTTTTTTTAATTAATTTTATAATTGTATTCACACCAGTTTGTAATGTTCTTCTGTACAATGCTACATACACAAGTATTGCTTTATAAATAAAAATATGCATACAAGTTTTGACAATTGCAAGCACATTTTTACTTAATTAGAATATCATCAGAAAATGCACATTGTGGCATAAAAATAAGCAATGTACGTTGTAAACCTGTCTAAAGCTATCCATACATCTTTAATGCCATGCAAAACTCAATTTCTATAAATGATCTCTTATCACCATCTAGTGGATACTAGAGATACTGTTATGTTAGGAGGTTTTAGACTTGTGGGCTACTTAATGACATAGTGCAGAGTGACTACACCACATGGGCATCCAGGGGAACAAGGGGCCTGGACCACAGGGTCTACTGTATGATAGTTCCCCCTACCTTGCTCATTCTAAAGTTTAAACTTGCTGCTTGCACATTCTGAGTAAGAAGTGGGAGGAGGGGTTGGCTTCATGGAATGCAGTGGATGCCCCCAAAGATCTCTTTGCAGCGGTGTAGTGTTCACTTTGCCTGAAATGTCATTCAATGACTAAAAAAAAGTATATAAAATTCTATGTACAGGAACTATGCAATAGAAAAGTTTATTAAATAAGATTATTTCAATTCTGCTTTCACTCACAAAACCATATATAAAACAATAAAAACACAGATTTGTTTGATGAATTGTCTCTTTAAAAGAAAACTAAACCCTAAAAATTAATATGGCTAAAATGGCATATTTTATATACTAAACTTAAAGTTTCAGCTTGACAATAGCAGCAATGATCCAGGAATTCAAACTTTTCACAGGGGGTCACCATCTTGGAAAGTGTCTGCGACACTCACATGCTCAGTGGGCTCTGAGCAGCTGTTGAGAAGTTAAGCTTAGGGGTCGTTGCAGATTATGAAGCAGAAAATGAGGTCTGTCTGTAATATAAGATTATACTACAGGACTGATTATTAAATTCTGATGCTAATTGCACTGATTTCTGTGTTGCCATGTAGTAATTATCTGTATTAATTACTAATCAGCCTTAAATTGTGACATTTCTATTCTATGTGTATTGTATATTGTGAGTGGGTCCCTAAGCTCAGTAAGTGACAGCAGCAGAGAGCATGTGCAGTGAATCAGCAGAAAAGAAGATGGGAAGCTACTGGGGCATCTTTGGAGACACAGATCTTTACTGCTAAAGGACTGTGGTTGTTTTGGGCTGGTACAGAAGCCCAAAACATAATGTACAAAATGTGTAGCCTACTTCATTAGTTAGGCTTTAGTTCTCCTTTCACCATGTGCGGCTGTGAAATGGAAGTACCAGTGTTCCAGCATTGTACCAGTGTTCCTCATTATAACAATAAATGATACTATGTAGTACTTAGTCAATTCACCAGAAGTAACATTATATAGCTTATAGAGAACGAGACACAAACCTGCATAGGATACTTCCCTGAAGTATCCTATGAAATAATGAAAACCAATTGAAAAGTTGCTTACAATTGGCCATTCTATAACATAATAAAAGTTACCTTAAAGGTGAACCACCCCTTTAAGGAGACATGAGAGATAACCTGAAGAAAAAGCTTTGTAGTTTGGTAATTTAGCGTTAGAATACATATTTGCCAATTTTACATATGGCAAACAGATGTAACAGTCCATAGGTATCGACAGCACCAGTCAAAGATAATGCAGTTTAAAATGCCTTTATTGAGACATGGGTTTCTGGCCCCAATACACTTGGCAACGTTTCAGACCGCCATCGGTCTTTTATCAAGCATCCTTGATAAAAGACCGATGGCGGTCTGAAACGTTGCCAAATGTATTGGGGCCAGAAACCCATGTCTCAATAAAGGCATTTTAAACTGCATTATCTTTGACTGGTGCTGTCGATACCTATGGATTGTGAATAAACGGACGTATGGTGGAAACCGTTGGACGTGCACCAGGACTCAAAAAATTGGGAGATATAGGTGCTGACTAAGAAATTCAATAAACAGATGTAACAGGACACAAGTGTGTCCTTTCTAAGAATATTTAGGGCCAAATGTATCAAGGTCGAATTTTGAAGTAATGGAAGTTTTTATTGAACTCCCATAACTTCGAAATTCGAATTAAAAGACCAATCGAAAATCATCCAAACAAATCTAAGTTTTTTTTGTCGGGGGAATAGGTCCGTTTTTGTATGAATCAAATTCGATCGAAATCGATTCGCTGTTTTTCCAAAAAAAAAACGGTGATGTTGCTATGGGCAACATCACCGGTAAAGTTTCCCTCCAATGTTTTAAACAGCATGATAAATCGGCCCCCTATGTATTGTCTATTACTGCCATCTTGTAGATGGATGCAATCTAAGCAGCATAAGAAGCTGTTTTTTTTAATGAATTGCCTTTCTATTCTTCAAAAATTGCAGTTTAGTTGCTAAGCACAGCAACCCTAGAAACCATAAATTAGAGCAGTAGTTCATCTAGATATGCAATCGTATCTATGTTACTAATCTTCCTGACAATGAATGCTCCTTTTATTATACAACTAAGCCATTCTTGATTTGAATCCAAATCTAGAGAGCTGCAGAACAGAAACTTTAAGAATGCTAAGTAAGTTTTGTATCTATGACAAAAGCCCTGGACTAAGTGGGCCTAGTCAACTAAACAGTTTAATACTTATTTTATTTGCACTGTACTAACAAATGTCAAAAGGCAAAAAAAAACTTGGATTAATATGTGTCTATTTTTAATTATACCTACTTAATAAAAATGTTAATTCTTTTATTCTACAGAAGTCTCGGAATTACCACATATAACTGGAAAACTGGTCAATGCCGCATCGATCTGAGCAAGCGCCTACTGGAATTTCTGCCCAGAAAAGACACAGTGGAAGTAAGAGTTTTGGCTTGAATTCATTGTACATGTTTATAGGGACTCATAGAAACAGGAGATAATCAAGGCCTCCAAGATCCAGATGATGCAATAATATTAGTCTTTATTTGCAAACAGAAAATTTAACTAGAGCACGTCTTAATTTAACATGAACTGCAAAATGCACCCTTCCCCCTTAACTCTACAGGGCATGGGGGAGAATTGTTTTTTTACTCCTTAACACCTAATTATAATAGTATTTAATATTGTATTAGGGTGACATTAACTAGTTCTATAAAATCCCTCTTTTACTTGTAAATTCTGTATAATACCGGGCCTTGCAATAATATTGAACTAACTGAAGTATTTTCTACTCTACAGACGCTCCTACACGAAATGATTCATGCATATCTATATATCATGGATCTGGATGATGAGGATGATGAGCATGGACCAAGGTTCTGCCAATATAAGGAGTACATTGATGACGTTAGCGGGACAAACATTAAAGTAAGTATTCTACTAAATAGCCAAAATGTTCTGGGCCCAAGAGTCAAACAGGAAGTTTCCTTAAAGTTATAGTTTTGTCTGATGTGTGCAGTGACATGTGACAATTTGTGTTTCATTTTTAAATCAACCAAAAAGGAAGTTAATTTTTTTATTTTTGGTTAAAAAAACATTTTCTTTTTTGTAGACATTTTGCTATTTAACTGCAATGACAATATAGTTTATATGTCTATATAGTTAATTTCAAAGTAAACTATTTTTAAGAGTGCTGCAAATAAACTGAAAATGTGATTTTTCTTTTTCTACCACTGTTTAGCTTGTGCACGATTTTTATAAAGAAGCGGAGTCACTGAGACACCACTGGTGGCAATGTGATGGACCCTGTGGGAAGCTAAAAAAGAGAGCAACAAACAGGAAACCAGATACGAAGGTGCACAAACGTAAATGTGGTGGAAATTTAGTGAAGGTTGCAGAACCAGAGAAGCCACCTAAAAAAAGGAAAAGAAGCTAAAAAACTGCCTCAGAATGGAATAACATCATGGATGAGAAACGCCAGCATCCAACCAGAATACCTCCCAGCTGTCCCTGTTAAGGTAACACACTATGGAGAGACTGAAAGGGGCTTCATACAAACTGTGCGGCTTCTAATAACACTTTAGGACTGTGCCACATAAGACTAATGGCCTACAGAAACGTTGGGAGGTATAAAACAGCCCCAGAATTCAGCACACTGTCATTGGCTTTGTAAGAAAAGCAACAGAGCCTTTGGTATATAAAGGAGAATACATCTGTAAACTGTATGAAACTGGGCTTCCAGTTTGTCAAGGACTCTTTTTGGGTGGATATGGATCTGCCATTGAAGAGATTAATCCCAGCCCTTGCCAGACAGTAGACTGATTTCACAGGCTACAAGACTAATTAAGCAACTAATGAACTTGCCTGAATCTCTCTGGGCTGATGGAGATCGTCTCACTGGAAGCACAACTGGAGACTCAGTCTGGAGGGGCCTACGTCTGCATTTTATCAGGCCATCTTTGGTGATTACGGATATATTTGTTACTTTCATCACAGTTTTTAATAAAAAGATACTACTCATTTTAAAGTTTTCAGTGTCATTTTAAACATTTAAGGTACTAACATAGTACATGAACCCTTCTAAGGTGTAAAATAAAAATAAATGAATAAAAATTCTGACCTGATACTGGTTAAAAATAGTTTTCTTTAAAAATACCAAATTTCAAAATGTATAATGTAATGTTTTTTTAAAGAATTAAGTTATTAAGCAAAGTATTAAATTATTATATTGCAAACTTTAATTTTGGGGGTAGCAACGCATGCAGGCCACAAGACATACTGCTTGCCCTATAGTAGCCTATAAGGGCAGGGCTGGCCTCTGCCAACCTATGCAGCGCTCTGCACCTTGTAGCTGACTTTTATATTCAGCATGAAGTGCAGTCCTCCCCCAAGCTCAAATACTCTATGATCTTTCCCAGGATCTATATAAATCACCCCTAATTTGTCTTGAGCTGGTACCTAATAAAATCAGCTAGA
The DNA here is from genome assembly GCA_038501925.1 of Xenopus petersii. NCBI lineage: Eukaryota > Metazoa > Chordata > Amphibia > Anura > Pipidae > Xenopus > Xenopus petersii. The sequence continues at coordinate 99,156,273 of CM076683.1, read as the reverse complement.
AATAATGTATGCATGACTTTGAGAGTTACTGCAGTTATAAAATGTATCTGTTCCAAAGGGTCCTTAACAGTGTCATGGATTTAGCTTTAAATATGCCAGAAGTCATAAAAGAGAACTAAGGCCTAGCTAAGAATTAGACTAGAAATGCTGTAACATATGACTTTTGTAGCAGCCTAGAGTTATAGCACCCAAATATTTGAATGCCTCCTTCAAAAATTGCATGAACTGGCACTGGAGAGCTGGACAAAAGTTGTATCAAGCAGTGTTGCTTGAAGAATTCAGCTTTGATGTTTTTTGACCACAATTTAATAAAATGTCAAGATACACTCAAAACATTGCAAATCCAACTGCAAGAAGTTGTGATATGTGCACTCTAATCCAACGATGACAAAGCACTGAATGCTGCCAGTAAGTCAGTAAACAGTTCCCAGTATGCTCATTTGCTGGACATTGGAGTGCAGTAACATATGGTTTGCTCTGGAAGTTTTAGTCCACCTTTAAAAGTAGCTTAAAAGATAATAAAGGTAGTAAAGGAAAGTGGAATAAAAGTCAAAATGTTAAAATGATTTATCTGACCCATAGGACAATTTCACATACAATACAAGAAGCCATCAGCAAACCACTTGCTTGGCAGGAAAAAACCCATCTCATACTAAGAATACATGAATCTAGTCTACAATATAATGTATCAACAAGCAGAATTCAAAAGGCACACCAAATCAGACTTATGATATAAGCAGTGCCAAAGATACTAACAGCCAAATTCAAAAAAGGATTCTCAGAAGCTCAACATAAAGATTATGTGCCTGAACACCAAAGTGTACAAGACATCACAAAGTACCTCCTTCACAGAGAAATGATTAGCTCAGGTTTCCTCAAGTTTGATGATCACCCTGATGTTACTGGGAAATTACTGGGAGTGGAAATCTTTCTTCTTAAATGCTACCAGAGATCTGGATTTACCAGCAGCTGAGACACTAGACGTAACGATAAAATGGCTCAGTGTTCCTCTCCCATACCTTTGCAAGAAACCAAAATGCTTTCTTGCAGCTGTAGCTGGAATGTCAGGCTTAGTGGTGGGCAAAGACCAAATTGGCTGAGGAGAATATTTTTAATATGTCATGAGCCCTCCACTAAAGCAAAAGGAAAGGTAATTTTCAATACCCATCTCTAATTGTTACCTCTGTGTGCACCCCTCCTGAACCGCATTATTTTCGGTGCCCAATTCGGTTTCTCGCACTCATACCATGATGTTGAAGTTTTTACACGTTCTAGTCTTTGCAGCCGCCATGTTGGCCGTGTTCACGTCACGTCCTCTCTCTCTCCCTCTTGCAAATGTGAATGCGCTAAATTGAGTTCTTCCCCATGAGGTCAACGATGACGTTGACTTGTACCACATGACCTAATTATAACTAATTGAATGGGGGAAGTAAAGGCTCTGTTACGCATGTGCAGGGCTTACAAAAATTATACTGGGCATGTGCAAGCCGGCCGAAGCTGTTCGGGGAGATTAGTCGCCAGGAAGAGGCGATTAATCTCCACGCGACTAAATCTCCCCGAATCGCCAGATGTGCCCTTACCCTTACAGAGCATTTGTTTTTTAGAAGGGAGTCAGCGACACCCATTTAAAAGCTGCAAAGAGTAGAAGAAAAAGGCAAATAACTATAAAAAATAAATAATGAAAACCAATTGAAAAGTTGCTTACAATTGGCCATTCTATAACATAATAAAAGTTACCTTAAAGGTGAATTTGGAGTAAGAATACATATTTGCCAATTTTACATATGGCAAACAGATGTAAAAGGACACAAGTGTGTCCTTTCTAAGAATATTTAGGGCCAAATTTATCAAGGGTCGAATTTCGAGTTAATGGAAGTTTTTTTGAGTAATCTAGATAAACTCTGCTGGGCCTTTTTGGCCTTCTGGTTAGTGGCATAAAGAATTTTATATTGTGCTGCTGAAAGTTTTTGATCTATAGTCAGAAATCACAATAAAACCATACATATTTTGTAGAAGACATAAAGCATTCAAAGTAGGACCTGGGGTTTTCTGGATAAGGGATCTTTTATTTAATTTAGATCTTTAGTACTAGAGTTACTTCAAATGCTAATAGAACAAGATTTCAGAACAAACAAGGGTCCAAAACATAATTAGCCTGCCACAATGATACCAAACTTGAATGGAAAAAAACTAAAATCTGTGAATTCTGGGTGAGAAACCTGAAAACTAGGGATGAGGTGAATTTTTTTGCCTCGTTTCGCCGAAAAAATGACTCTCATAAACTTGTATGGCGGTCTGCGTCAAAAAAAAAAAGATGCGCATCAAAAGAATTTCGCCGCGCGTCAAAATTATTTTGAACGCCATTATTTGGACGCGACATTTTTGGCCAAACGGGTCAAATTCGCCCATCCCTGCTGAAAAATTGTTGTGTTTGTGCAGTTGTACATTTTTTTTATGTTCCAGTCGTAAAGCCTGTAACATCTCCTTCATCTTGTTACAGAGAAATGATGTGTTGCTACCCTGTGACAGGATACCATTAATCATTATGGACTACTAGAAAATGATAGGATAACAGAAGAGGCACTTGAGCACCCGTGGCAGAAATACATTAGAAAGCCTTTATTAGCCTACCTGGCATGATGCCCAAGACATACTGTTTCTATAGATTTCTGTCTCAGATACGAAAAAAAATGGTTTATCGCTGACAGCTTATTACTGTCCTGATAGAAAGGACATTTCTTGTGTCATAAATCATAGTTTTATAGGTTTGTCTGTATTTTTACTTTCGAATTTCCCAAGGCATTGCTTTTTATTGAGTTTAATTGTGTTGTTCATGAGTCACTGCATTTCAATGAGAAGACTTTCCAAGTGCAAAAAAGCATTTATAAATGAGTCATGAAAAAACAAAATATTATAGCTAATTTCTAAAAGCTGGAAAATATCATAATGTTTCCCTAGCCATAGGAAAAGCTATTCATGCCATGAAAATACATGTTTGTTTTATGGTTGGAAAATGGGGTGTCTGATGATGTGCAAACACCGGGGTCTTATTTATCAAAATAAAAATTTTTCTGATTATTTGAATTAAAAAAGTCCTACCAAACTAGAATCCACAATTGGACCTTATTATTATTAAAAAAAACATGTTTTAATCAGATCGGGGACAAACACAAAAAAATCAAGCGAAAATTGGATTTATACATTTTTTCTGATCTTTTTCCCTGAATCTCTTGATTTTTTGTGGGCTTTCTCCCAAAAAGTCCAAATTTTTCGGATTTTTGTCTGAAAAGTCTGAAATAGTCGGACACCCTGCGTTACACTCACTCATTGAATCTGACACAAAGACAAAGTTCTGTCCATTGATTGGTTGAGGTTAACAACCATGTTTGCATGCCTTTGGTTTGTGAGTGAATGCTGTGCCTCATATGAACCAGAGGGGTGGAGGGGTGACAGTGTTTTTCGATATGGGATTATGCATGTGATAGAGGACATGTTATTGTTCAACTCAGACGCTATTACTAAACTGTATAAAAAAACAAACAAACCCCCACTGACATGAAGGTGGGAACTGTATATTGTTTCTTGTTCATCTTCCCCTAGGAAATATATTACATTCCTTGTGTCTATGATCTTACATGCCAGATATTCTTTTTACAGCATCTATACTGGTGCATACATTAACATGGGATTTAACTTTATAACTACACCTGCCCTGAAAAGACATTCTTTGATGTGAAACACAATTCATTCAGTATTTAGAGAATGTCTTTTTTCCTTGAGTTAAAAACTTAATTGTACCAACATGACAAGTATTTATAATTTATTTTACTTCTTGTAAAGAAGTTCTTATTTATACTACGCTGTCATTTGTTAACTCTTTTCTATCTACCTTTTCATAGTTTTATTTTAATATCTAGTACCCACTCATTTTCTTCTATAGATTATATTTGTGTACATGTTAATACCATACAGTTGTTTTGTTTTTTCCTGTGGTGTCACATCTCTTTTATTGTTTAGTGGTTTAAAATCCAACATATGCAAGTGTAGATTTCTTTCTCTCTACTCTTGTACGTATACTTAAAGAACAGTCATACAGACTGGTATCCCTGAAATGTTGTAAAACTTCTGTTTTGTTCTGGCTGATGGCACTTGTCAGCGGATATTCTATATCCATTATCCTCACTTATTTTAGACAGTGACTTGGTAAACTGTAATGCACTACTTGCCATTATCTGCCTACAGTAGTCATTCTAGAGTCATAACAATTTTAACAATTTTAAACACAATAGTATAATAGCAAAAACAGTTATCCCTTATTTCGATAACAAACCAGCCAGCTTCTGCTCATAAGCCGCCTTTTGACTATTCAAAGATTTTCAAACAATATTAGTGCCATATTTATTTTGTTATGGTCATCCTTTATGCAGAATACTTTCCCATGTCAGGCGCTTTTGATACCTTTGACACCCCTTCAATAAACAGTGCTTTCTCCGTCGTCGTCTGCAAACCATTATAAAGAATTACCCATGTCAGATAAGTGAATGCCATCCTTTCTGCAAAGGCCAACCTACACCAGTTTGAAATCATGGTGTCTAGACACAATCACATTGAGGGTTTTCGCCAATTTGCTCACACAATAGTTAACTTTTTTCCGGCAATTCTTAAGAAGTTTCTTATCTGGTGTCAAGTCAACCAAATAAACCGAAGGACAATTTATGACCAAATAATGATAATATCCTCCATCACTGCATGAATTTGCGAAAAGTCTCTTTTCATTTGACTTATTAGATCAACTGTCCTAACTTTGCCTGTATCGTTCTAACCAAGGTGAATGAGTATTGTATCTGGGTAACCCCACCTAACCAGCATTTGCAACTAAACTAAAATTAAATTTATTTCACCTCAAACCTCTGATTCCCATCCATCTAATCTTGACTTTCTGCCTGTCCAAACTCAATTTGGTTCTGTACTGACTTCTGCTCTCTTCTTTGCCCAAAAGATTTATGAGTGTTTCACAATCCAGATCTTGATATTAGGACCTATAAATAAAATATAAATTATTTATACCATGTGCGGACAGACATACAATTTGTACCGAGCGTACTCCCAGCGGCCGTTTTATCATGTTCTCATTTAGAGCTAGGATAGCTGCCTGTGTTGTTGAGTGTGTTTTAAAAACCTCTATAGGAATGTTCAGTCTTTCCACGCACATCCACAGCCAATTGATGTTTTGAAAGAAATTTACCATCCTGGTGGACATAAAATGGGCCTAGGAGCTTAGGTTGAATAGCTATGAATTCCAGATAGTAATTAATAAGACAAAAGGTTTTATTAGCAAATGGACCTAACCACAAAATTAAACCTTTTCCCTTCTTGTCCATCTTTGAGTGGTTCAAAACTATCTTTACATACAATCATCATCAATATACAATCCTCCTGGTTTTACTTTAGTTGGATAAAGTGATTCACCTACCCTCAAAGCTGCAAAAAAGGTAATAATAAATATAGCTCTGAACATTATATTTTCGTATCTATTACTTTCAATCTCTGGCAAGATATTTACCAACTTACATAGAAAATCCATAGTAATAGGCTTGCATGTATCTACCTGTTTGTTGTCATTTGTTAAACCTTTTATTATTTGTTTGATCAAGTGTGTTTTAGTAAAGTCGGTCTTACCCAGCAATCTTCTTTTCAGAGTGGCCACACTTTGATGAGATTTCATGTGCTCCAACAAAAAATACAAAATTGTTCAGTCTCAAATATACCACCTGTACTTGATTTAAAACAATCTCAAGCCTTCCAGTCAGATATGTATTGTGACCAAGTTCTTTCCGATAAAAAGTTAGTAAGTGCTTCTCTTAGCTTCACCAAACCAACTCCCATAGATAATCCGGTCAGGTGGTTCCTTGCTTCTCCATCTCTCCTCTAATCCCCAGAATATCCCAAACTGTAGACAATAGAGACTGTCCCTTTTATATGTTTAGTCTTACACCATATACTGTATTATGTTGTAAAGATCTTTAAACTAAATGCCTCAGGACCTTAAGAACTGGAGGGGACTTTGATGATAAATTATTCACTACAGTATTTGGACTACACCTAAGTTGTCTGTTCTGAACAGTATTCTCTTATTAGCCAACAACTTTCCCCTACTACAACTATAGATAATAGTTCCAAAAGCACAAGGATTTTTGTTACGCCTGCCTCTATCCAATTGTGGGGCCATATGCCAACACTCTACTTGCCTTCAAAAAATTCCCCATAACCTACTGAAGAGGCTGCGTCAGTAAATAGCTGTAAACTGTCGCTATCCACAAACTCATTCTGCCAACATGACGTACCATTAAAATATTTGAGAAATTGCTGCCACACTTTTAAATCCACTTTTGCCTCTGCTGTGATTCTATCAGTAATGGGAAGTTAAGATGGCCGATCAGAGACTGAAGTTCTTTAAATTTCAATTTTTTAGCATACAATGCTTGTTTTATCAGATTCTTCAACTTCTCCAATTTGTCAGCCGTTAACTAAATTCCATGTTGTCCGAATCAATTTCTATGCGCAGGAATTGTATCCTGCTTCAAATTTAACAGTCCATTCCAAAAAGTTCGAAATAGAAACAGGATAATGCACAGCCCATAGGTAATCTTTTATCATAATAATATTTGTAAAATGAAATCCCAGCATCCAATAGCAATCTGGGTGTCTTGGCAGTAATCAGAATGCAGATTCCACATCTGATTTTTGCTATAAGAGCACCTTGCCCACATTCTCTAGCTAAGGCTTAGTCATATGATGTATATGAGACAGAACATAGCTCATCCTCAATTCCATCATTCACCAAATCACCACTAGGGAATGAAATATAATAGATTATTCTTTCCCCAACTGACCACCATCTTTTGTGAGAATGTATCATCATAGAAGTACCACACTAACCCACCATAATTTTTGTAGGCTTCCAAGATAATATCTATATGCTTAAACAACTGCGGCCATAGATGAGGTTTTTTCCCTGTAAGAACATTAGCATAAATGCAAAAGGCTTGTAACCAGTACATGCAATGGGTCTCCTTCTGTCTTCCTCACTACAAGTAGTGACAATATGTCCATATAATCCCCTCTAATCATTTTTTCCTTAACATTTGCAGACAGATGAAGACCTAATGGTGTATAATTTCATATTACAGCATATTTTAACGCAATTTCTGATACATTACATTGTACATTAGCTGTAGGTGTTAAGCTGTGAATTAGTTACAAGAGAAAATTAATCACCTCCCTGACATTAGGGGGGCCAATTCACCAAGCTCAAGTGAAGGATTCGAAGTAAAAAAACTTAAAATTTCAAAGTGTTTTTTGGGCTACTTCAACCATCGAATGGGCTACTTCGACCTTCGACTACGACTTCGAATCAAAGGATTCGAACTAAAAATCGTTTGACTATTCTACTATTCGATAGTCAAAGTACTGTCTCTTTAAGAAAAAACTTCGACCCCCTAGTTCGCCATCTAAAACCTACCGAAACCAATGTTAGCCTATGGGGAAGGTCCCCATAGGCTTTCCTAAGTTTTTTTGGTCGAAGGATAATCCTTTGATCGTTGGATTAAAATCTTTCGAATCGTTCGATTCGAAGGATTTAATTGTTCTATTGAAGGATTATTCCTTCGATCGAACTATTTGCGATAAAATCCTTCGACTTCGATATTCGAAGTCGAAGGATTTTAATTCCCAGTCCAATATCGAGGGTTAATTAACCCTCAATATTCAATCCTTGGTGAATTTGCCCCTACAAGAGTCAACATTACCTAAAGAGCTTGTGATGTCCGAGTTCTGGGCTGTAGGAGCTCCCTGTCCAGGTACCACAGTTTCTGGCTGTGCTGAAGAGGTTGATGGAGCAGCTGGGGTGGATAGCAGTGACTCCAGAACAGTTATTACAGCTCTTGAGCTGCTAGACCCACTTGCAATAGCGATCTGGCTTGTTTCTCCAGAGAACGCTGCTTCCCCCACTGCTGTGCAGCATGCCGCTGTGGTAGCCTGGTTGGGAGGAGATATCGATTGCCATGATCCCTTGGCTGAAGACTGTTCAGCGGTGCTCCTCTTGGCTGTCTTCTTTGCTGGTGTCCCCTTTGCTGCTGTAGTTCTCTTTCTGTCATGAAAGATCCGCTTCCAGAGGGTGCTCTGCTGTGTCGGCAATGTCTCCCGCTCAGTCAAAGTAAGCAGCTTTCTCTGACCTCACTGATCCGTCCTTTGCTTCCTCAATATGGGATGGAACTCTTGGGCAGTCCTCCAGGAGTTGGCGTACTTCCTCATCAATCAGGAGCTCTTCAACCACAGGATGTTCTGCTCGCCGTTGTCAGCCTTCCTCGTTGCTATTCTTTCCCTTCTGGCTGGCGAGCTGAAGACCCCGTTCAGGCATTTATACCCCCCTGGGGCCCTACCACCTGACTTTATATATTTATATCAAAAAACCCAAAACAACCCTGTGTATCAGAAGTATAGATAGGGTTGTTTTGGGTTTTTTGATATAAATTTAAACGACTAGCACCTGTTTTTTTTTTGTAGGTTTAACACATTATCATGGATAAGATAGTTGTTTAAACAATGTGTGAACTTCGCAGTGACACTGATATAGTGGGATCCACCTGTAACACTGCCCTAGCATTCCCAAGAGCCTATTAACTAGTTTCACATAGTACTGTTGCTAGTTTGGGAAGCTCATAGCAACAAGATGCTTTATACCTATATAAACCAATGGTGGGAACTTCGCAGTAATACTTATGTAGTGGGATCCACTTGTAACACTGCCCTAACATTCCCAAGAACCTACTAACTAGTTTCACACAGTACTCTGTTGCTAGTTTGGGAAGCTCATAGCAACAAGATGCTTTGGGGAAAATTCACTAAGATTCAAAGTTGTGCCAGGCGCAACTTCGCCGCACTTCGCCACACTTCGCCAGGCGTATTTTCGCCAGCACTCTGCAAATTCACTAAAATCCGAAGTTGCGCACAGGGGTAGCGTAAGTTTTCGAAGTTGCGCCAGCGTTAATTCGCCAAGCGAAGCGAAGTTTCGTTAACGATGGTTCATTTGCATACAGCGCCAAATTCAAATTTCAATGGAGGAACACGTATAAGTAACACTAGCGAAACTACGCCAGCGTTCGTTAGTGAATTTGCGCAGTAACGGAAAATGCCAAACGCTAGCGAATTAAGGCTAGCGTTGGGCGCTTCGGCGCTTAGTGAATTTGCGCCTTTATATCTACACAAACCAATGGGGGGAACTTCGCAGTAACACTGATGTAGTGTGATCCACCTGTAACACTTCCCTAACCTTCCCAAGAACCTTTAACTAGAATAACTAGTTTCACATAGTACTCTTTTACTAGTTTAGGAAGCTCATAGCAACATATCCTTTACATTTAGGGCTCTTACTGACGCGCGGTTGAAGCTGCGCTCCCCTGCGTTCCGTTTTTCTGCGTTCAGCCGCAGGGGAACGCAGGAATAGACGCATTTAGCTTTTTTCAATGGGGCTGTACTCACACAGGCACGTGTAGGCACTGAACGCAGGTTGAGGCGCAACATGTTGCATTTTTCCTGCATTCGGCTCGTCAGTAAATCTAGCTTTACATAATTCTCTCTCTCATCAGCACATACGCCGACACAGTATAAGATATGAAATGGTTAATCCAGTGGAAAAATGGAAGATCGATATTTATTTGATACCGAATTGTTTCTCAATAAGCGACACATTTGTAATATTAATAACAATATGTATCATGCCTAGATGGATTGAGTAATATATGACTACATTGTGTCTTGTTTTTAACTAGGGGTTTGGTAACTTGTTTTTAACTTGCTATTTATTTTTCAACATATGTTATGCCTTGCTGATATATGGTGAATGAATGTGTTAATTGTTTAATTGATTTTGTTTGCGACCATGATTATATGAGTTTTGTTATAGCTAATGTTTCACTCCAGTGAGTGAATATAAGGCATGACTGTGAATCATTTGGCACTTTGAGAAAGGCCTTGGGGAGGCAGAAACGTCAGTCCTGTGTAACTAATAAATTATCTATTTTTCTCTATAAGACCTGTGAGTGCGGATCTTTCTACAGTTGTTGGAGATATTTTGTTGTTTCTGCACCCAGGCAAATGAATTCCTTTTTTCGAGAGTGCTAGCAACCTTTGGAGTGAATACACCACCCAACAAGCCGACTGAAGGGCCTCAACAGCAACTTACTTTTGTGACGACTTACACACCAACAAATAAATCTCTCATTCAAGCAATCCACACACATTGGTCAGTATTGGAGAGAGACAAGTCGTTACCCCCTATTTTTAGAACACGTCCACGGATATCTTATAAAAGGGGAAGGAATCTCCGAGATTTGCTAGTGAAGACGGATCCGATCCAGTGCTACCAGAATGTGGGCCCTACAACGTGGTTATCCGCCACAAAGAACGGTTGCTACAGATGCCCATCCTGTACTACATGTAGTCATTTAAAGACAGGACCACACTTCAATCATCCGCATACGGGCAAGAAAATCGATATTAAGTATAGATTGTCATGTACATCCAAATCTTTAATTTACATCATTAAATGCCCTTGCGGTTTACTGTATGTGGGCAAAACCATTACCAACTTGAGAGATCGGATGGCTAATCACAGGAGTGCGATTCGATCAGCACTAGAGACAGGAAAAGCAGACACACCAGTGGCCCTACATTTTTTGAAAAACAAACACACACTGGCAAGCCTACGGTGTATGGCCATTGATCATACACCAGCACCCATTCGAGGAGGGGATCGTGAGAAACTATTATTAAAATCTGAACTGCGATGGATACACAGATTAAATACTATTAATCCGTATGGATTAAATGAAGTGTCTCGTATGCACCTTTTTATTGATGAAGATCAAACGTTAAGTAGAGAGAGGGGTGTCATAAGGACAATCAGTTCCCAAGTGGAGTGTTAATTTTGGGGGAGCTAATGGTAACTTAAAATACGAAGATAGGCATACATATGTTACACCGTTCAGAATTGATACCTTGATAATAACAGAGGGATAGGGGAGATTATTATACATACTGAGAGGGTTAGTTGTAATCCCAATCAATGGGTTAAGTGTTATTTGGGAATGTTTATCCCTATAATTTTAAATTTCACTATTATCTCACAGAATAAGAGATGGGTTTATAGTGTAGTAATTGGTTCCTTGTTTACCTATTTGTTATATCTTTCAAATTTTTTAAATTTTTTGATTTTTTATGCAGATTAGGTACATTAAGGATTGTGTGCAAGCGAGAGTCTGGACTGGCAACTCCTCAATACACCATGGTGTTCAACTACTTTTGGGACATGAGAGGCTTCAAGGAGACTGGGTTAAGGTATAGTACACGAAGGTATCACATGCAGTGGTGGAAGTTTTGACGTTGTACGTGGTAAGTCCTGACAGATAGTAGTTAGTACAAATGTACCATGGTGGTTTAGGTTTCACAATTTGGTAGATTAAAATCACGTAGAATAACATAGTCTCCAGCCTTTTTATTTACAGATAGACTGTTTATTCAAAGATAGATTTTGGTTTTTATTCACAATGGTCACTAGCACCTTTTACATTATATGATCATTTACCTATTATAGAATTATGCACATTGTATTGTGCAGGTTTATTACTGTTGATCACACACTATCCTATCGAGCTGCTTAGATTACGGTCACATCGGAATAGGAGTTCACTGAATGCACGGTGATACCGGATATGAGTGCGTATCCGCACAAGGAAACCGACACCATCACCATGGTGATAGCACGCTTTGGAGACACGGGGGTAAGAGGCGTGGCTTAGCAGTCAACACAGCTACACATCGATACATAGTGTAGACACAATTCGCGTGGATGTGACAGCCAGACCCATCGCGGCACACGGCTTCCTATGGAGAAAAGAAAAAATCATTATGGGAGGTGAGTGACAGTTGAACTATAACGATAATACGCATTTGCGCCAGTGCAAGTACTGAGGGGCCTTGATACCGTATAGATCACAGAGGATGTTGAAATGATAAATTTGAAGATTTGTGATAGTAATATATACGCTTTAGAATGTGAGGTCATAGTGAACAAATGCAGATTATGGATACGGGTGGAACCAATAGGAGCAGGTTACGTCACTATGCAACCTGGAATTGTAATTTCGCGCCCTTTTACCATGTATATAAAAGGTAGTTTATATGTATATTTGTGACTTTGACAAAGGCTGCAAAGGACGCAGCCGAAACGTTAGTTTTTCCAAATAAAATATTCTATATTTTCATAAGCCCTGTGAGTGCGGTCTCTGCTTTGGAGGATTATTTATATATATATATATATATATATATATATATATATATATATATATATATATATATATATTGTATATAGCGTATGCACTCTTACCGGACTGGAACAGATGCGGGTGCGTTAGTCAACTTTGTTGAACATATCAGTAAATGGACTCGCACTCCACGATCAAGTGAATAAATGTGTCTTTATTCTTCAGTGCATATTCATCAGTTATTTATTTTCAATAAATTTCACAGATTTTCTTGCATCATAAGATCTGTGAGTGCTCGCATTTTTCCAGGATATCTTACTCACTTTGCTAATAGCACCCAGGCACCAAACACTTTTCTTATGAGTAGTCCCTGAAAACTGCATTTTTAAAAATGTTTTTAAGAACTGTTTATAGTGTCTACTGTTAATTAAACCAAGGCTTATGTTATTTTTGGCAGAAGCTTTAAATTTAAACTTCAATCCCTAACTGAACCTATATACAAAGCCCATATATGTTGCCACCTTTTACATAGAAACTGGTGGAGTATCATATGTAAATGTATACTAATTGTTTTACAATGGAAGTAGTCACAAGAACACCCATCAGTCCACCCATAAACAAGAATGTTGTCTTGCTCACCTAGGGTCGGACTGGGCTGGTGGGACACAGGGAAATAAACCTGGTGGACCCTGCCAACCACCAGACCCGGTTCCCTTCCAGACCTGTGGGCACTCCCTTTGCTCCACAACAAGTTAAAAGGGGGATGGATGGATGAGCTATCCACTGGGGCAGTCGAACAGGGCCATGATGGGGTGTGGGTTTGCGACAGGGGCAAGGGGGGTTGTGACTAGGGTTGCCATCTGGCCAGTATTTTACTGGCCTGGTCAGTAAAAATAACGCTTGATGCCAATGTTATAAATTGGAAAAAACGTCAAGAATATAGGAAGTCCAGTGTTTTTTCCAGAAAAGGTGGCAATCCTAGTTGTGACTGGGGCAGGAAGACTATGACTGTGGCAAGGGGTCTGCAACTGGTGTGGGGCCCCTGAGTTGGCAGCCCCAGTGGGCTCCAGACACCCTAGTCCAACACTGTGCTCACCTGAAGAGCTCTTAAACTCTGGTTCAGAAACTCTCTCTTGACAATGATGCAATATTGTAAGTTCCTTAAAGATAAAGACAAATATTTAAGTATTTTTCTTAGAATTTCTCATCTGCTTAGATTTCTGCATTGCTAACATAGGCGAATCTGTCAAAATGACTCATCTGTTTAAGATCCATTTGACTATATTGCATTGTCTGTGAGACCTGGGAAAACAGTTGAGTGATTTGAAGGCCACAGTAGTAGTTTGTGTCTACATAAAATAGGGTAAGAGCTTTAGTGGGCCCCATTTTCCTGTTGCCAAGAGGCGTGTTAGACACAAGCTATATCCAAATGTAACATCAGCATCTGCAAAATGAATTGCTGAAAAGATGATGTTACTTTCTCATAGATACACTGTGGCAATCCATATAAAATTTTCCATGAGAAACGTCCCTATGTTTATGGTGTATTTAGATTTTCATACATGTATTTGTTTTATAAGTTATATGTAATGAACGGTTTTACCATAATAAACTTTATAGCCTTATGCAATAAATATTTGCCTGTCTGGCCCAGTTCACACTATTTCACTTTAATATTACAATATTGAAGATACTTGAAATTCTTACAAGTCAAATGAAATGGTATTCTAACAAAGAATAGTAACCTTTTAACAATTGCCCAAACATTAGTATTGTGTCATTAAACAAGTTTTTTTGTTTCAACCAGGCATTAAGTTGCAGGCCAATGACCCCCTTTTAAACACAAGGAACATAAAGACACACAGCCTGTAACCTAATAATTGAATACAATTTGTTGGTCCCATTTAATTATATCAATGTGCTGCATTTCCAGTAGCTGAAGGAGCTTGAGTAGATGGTTGAGCTAATCTTATTATTAAGCATTATGCGTATTACACACAAGGCCATCACTTCTGTCTTGGCCTTTAGCAGCTCATGAAGATGATTTTAGTAAAGAGTTTAATTTTAGCCTCTAACCATTAATTTTCAGTGGGAATTTATTGAAATAGCATTGCTTTATAAATCATTTGCCATCCCATACCACAAGAGGTACAATAAAAACACAATCTTTCTCATTTGTGTTTCTACTGGACAGATAATATGGAAATCATATCTTGAATTTTTATTTATTAAATAGCTTTAAAACAATATAAATTTTCAATTAGAGAAAAATAAATATCCCACTACTGGCTTTAAAGCAAGGCTGTAACAAAGATGGGATTCTATAGAACTTTCAAATAGGGATCACTGACCCCATCTAAAAAAAATGATCTGTAAAGCTACAAATGTATTGTCATTGCTATGAATAGTTCCTCTACTAATCATACATCAGTTTCTTATTCAAAACAGTGCATGGTTGCTAGGGTAATTTAAACCCCAGCAACTAGATTGCTTAAATTGCAAACTGGAGAGCTGCTGGTTAAAAAGCTAAATAATAAAAAAAATTAAACCCAATTTCACATTGTCACAAAATATTTGAAGCAGAAGTGTATTTTAATGAAGATTGTTTATGTAGATTAATGGGTTTTTTACACATTGACTGTTTAATGAAATATATTTTTATATAGACCTGCATGTTCATGAATATAGTTTTCCTTTAACTGCCTTGGAATATGTTCTCCCTCTTTGCACCGTTTTTTGTCTGCCTCTATTGGTTGCATACTGTTGAGGTTGGACTTGCAGATAATAGAAACGTTTTGAAGGCAGAACTAAACTTTGCAATTCAATTGAAGATGGCAATGCTCTGGCAGGTAACAAAGCAGCCTGTGAATCAAATCATTACCTTTATATAATTGAAGACAGTGTCCAGTTAGAATAATTGCTGCCTTCTGAAAGGCAAGTAATAAATATCTGACATCATAACAGTTCCTTCTAGCTTTTCAAATAAAATGATTTTAAAATATCTTTGATTTATTATCTTTCACATTTGAAACTTTGGGAGAAAGAAAAGCTAGATGGGCATTTAAAAAAAAGAGATCTATAACATCCCCTGCATATTAATGGGAACAACCCCTATGGGAATCAGTAATAAGTCTTTCTAGAGTTCAGTGAAATTAGATTGTGCTTATCACTCGATGGGTTCCCAACACAACACAAGCAGGCAAGGGTCTTGCTCTCTTGTTATTAGAAGCAATGATTTGAATTGATTCTCTGCTCAGTACAAGGGAATCAAATTATTTCTCAGGAGAGTACAGTAGGTATGGAGCCAGCTGTCAGTATAGAGACCTGTGGCCAGTGGCCATGGGCAATTACCCTGCATTCTCCTTTTCTGCACACCATTAAATGAGTGTTAAATGACACTCCGCTTTCCTTGCATTACTGAGCTTTGTGTTGCCAACAACTTTTATTCAATTCAAGAGTCTAAAACTGCGGCAAATTTTTCCTTCTCTAGATTTTGTTGGACTACAGCTACCAATAATCCCTGAGAGCTGAAGGCTGGATGAGAGATTCTACCCTTCCCTACTTGTTATGTACCTGAACTTTAGGATAATATAAACATTAATGGGGGAATGTAATAAAAGTCGCAAAGAGCAAAACAATTAGCACAAATAAGTTTTATTTCGCAATTACATTGCGAATTTTAATTGCGCATTGCCCACTTTTAAGAAGTGCTTGAAGGTGTCCTAATCTTTTGGAGGAAACATAACTTTTTCAGTAAGAAGTTTTATCACATTCACTGCGCACTGGTGCAAACTATAAAATTCGCAAACCTTCTTCCACTGTCGGAAGTGGTCATTAATAGTTTCCGGGTTCGCAAAAGCTCCATTAAATTCGCACAAAGGCAATTTTTTTCGCACAGGGGCATAACTTTTCACATTGCAAAAATTTTTTCCATTACTGACTTTTATTGCATTCCCCCATAAGAATTTAAAAAAATATATATTTTTTCCCTTCTGAGTTTGCATATTTAGTATGGTTTAAATGCTAGTAGGATCAATTGCAGCTGCCAGTGTGGTTGTGCAAAATTAGGTGCAATGATTGCACTTATTGACTTAATTAATATGGGAACCCATTAAAGTGCTTAAGCATGCTTCTCGCACTTGCATACAATTGCACTAACGCATTGCATCCATACACTCAGAATTCAGATAATTCTCATGCAAGTGCACCTATTGGGGTAGGTAATCCTGGAGCTACTGTAACCTGGAATTTGATGGTAATTCCAGGGTTCCCACTGTGCTCTGCCTCAGTAGCAGCAAACTTGCACCTAAGAATCATTGCAGATATCATTTCAATGATGAATGTATTTTGCTTGACTAACATAATAAAATAGGATTTGAAATGATTTCTTAAAGTGACAGCTCCCCTTTAAAAGATTATAAAAGGACTCAAGTCTCTTCGAGGTTTGTTATTTAGCTGTAGACATCCAGCCTGATGCTTAGAATTATATGTTCTTTTATTATGCAAAAACCGGTTTTGGTGGAGGACCCATTTATGTTCTAACGGCATCCATTGGTTACTAGATTTTAAACAAACCTCAAATCTTTTATTCACTAACCTCTGAACAATGCAACATAAATGAAAAAGTTCCCATTGCTGCTTACCCTAGCCAATAGAACATTGTTTAAGACAATATGTTTCTTTTTCATAGCAGTGGCACTTCATAAATTACACACGCCCACACATAAATAACAACATCTCCTATATACACCAAATAATTTTGGTTGACTCTTGAGGTGATGGCGTTATGGATACCATATGCGTATTCCTAGACAAGTATGGAAAAGGTTTTCATAGTTATTTTGGGCTAATGTTAACCTTATGAGGTTTTATTCCCTCTGCTGTCTGGAGTGCTCCATGGTGTAATCACTGTACTACTTCTCCTTCAGCACCTCAAAAAACAATGATTGATCAGGTTAGTGATCTGCTATTATTCTAAATACAACTCTACAAAGGACAAGGACAAGCAAGAAACCATATAGCAGGTTTAAAAGTCACTACTACTACTGCAATATATGGGCAAAAGTATATGTTTTAACCCTATTAAGTAATAAATCTGATCTGTGTACATGTAATAAAATATTCCTGCTAAATTCTGAAACCTATAAGTGTCCTCTTCAGGGCAGACTTACAAGTTAAAGGTCATTTTTATTTTCCCTTTGCTTTTATCTTATGATATTATTTAGATGGAGATGTCTGAATGGTTGTAATTTTTAATGTGGTTTCATAAGATGTATCTGTCTTGTCTGTCTATCCATACACAAACACTTTTGTTAAAAAAAATTCCCTTCAAGACTGGGGAAATGTAGAATCTATGTCAGTGCAAACCTTTCTTTCCAGAAACTTCTTTGATATAGAAAAGGTTAATCAATCAAACAATCATTCAAGGCTTCACTATGTACCCATAATAAATGGTAATGCATGTTTAACATTGATTTCTTCCCCAGTGAAAAATCCATTGCAGAATGACTGCAGAATAGAAGGGTGCCAGCAGTTTTGTGCTTAACCAGTTCAGCCTTTTTCCCTACAGAAACTTGATAACATCTGTCTTTTTTAGAAAATCAAATAGTTGTCTTAACTTCTTCTAAAACCACTGAATTTCCCCCTCTAATTCACATATTCCACCTTCGTTAATTTCTGTTGGAGATCCCCACATAGGATCAACACAAGTCTCCTGAAACAATGTACAGTGTTTGGATATTTTCGGCGATGATACCATATTTTCTTGTTAGAT
The DNA here is from genome assembly GCA_038501925.1 of Xenopus petersii. Classification (NCBI taxonomy): domain Eukaryota; kingdom Metazoa; phylum Chordata; class Amphibia; order Anura; family Pipidae; genus Xenopus; species Xenopus petersii. Next base: position 99,138,177 of record CM076683.1, on the reverse strand, counting down.
AAACTTCAAAACACAAATGAATTAATCTCTATTGTAGAGGTTTGGGATTGATTTTAAAGTGTCTTACAGCTGAATCCCTAAAATAAGTGTGTTCTCCATCTTTGGGCCAAATTCAATTCGGAGACAGAAAATCTCATGGTTTATCAAGTAAAAACGAATTCACTAAAATTATAAATTGCATTCAGGGTACCGAAGGATGGCGAAGTTTCACTAGCGTTAATTCAGCAAGCAAAGTGAAGTTGGCTAATTTGCATATGACGGGAAGTTAAATTTCAATGGACGTATAAGTTGCAGCAAATACATTACACTACTCAAGCCCAGGGAACCTTAATAAAATAAAATAGAGTTGTTATAATGCCCTACACATGAGCCCAGTGTATAGTTTATGTGCCATATGTTAAGAAATGTAGGGGGGAACCCGGGTACCCTAAAAAAAATTTTTTTGCAGCCTATCACCCTGAAATACTGAAAGTCGCCAGCGTTTTTTGGTACTTACGTCCATTCGCCAGAGTGAAAGTTCGCCTGGCGTTAGAGTGCGAAGTAGTGCTACAGTCTATCTCCTTCGCTAGCAAATTTTCGCCAGCATTAGTCACTTCACCCTTTAGTAAATTTGCCCCCATGAGTTTTCACATGAATTTTCACTTTTTCTCACTGAATTAAATCTGGCCCTTTGTTTAGACTGCAAACATCTGAAATTAGCCTAAAGTTGGCCATAGATGTTAAAATTTTCACGATTTTCTCGGAACGATCGTACGATCGTACAAATTGACCATCAACTAAAAAGACCAATTTGCCAGGAAAACAAAGGGGAGCTGCCTGCTTGGCCCTGCAAACATAGATAGATTGCACTGGGACCGACAAAGATTTTTTAACCTGGCCGATCAATTTCCTGACAGATGTCGACCGACAAATCGTAAGATGATCGTTCGAATCCCACTAACCGCACGATAATTTAGAAGGATTGGTCGGATTTGCTAAAAATCGGTCGTTCATCAAGAAGAATCGTTGCGTCTATGGGGACCTTAAGAGTCTAAGGGGGTGATTTATCAAGATTTGATTTTTTTCCACAAATCAAAATTTTCATGTGCTAAAACACCTGAATGTAAATGATGCTTTAAAATGTATTAATCCCAAACAATTTTTAAACTTGGGCATTTAAATGCTACTGAGTTCATGCAGAAGTCATCTTTTTCAAAGCAAGTTTTTTTCACATTTTTAGACCTTCTGAAAACTGTAATTGAATTGTATTTGATAAATTTATTTAAACAAAATTTTTATGTGTTTAATAAAAGTTAAAGTTTATTATAAATTGCACAAATTCAAGTTTTGATACATAGGTCCATAAGTTGTACTGGACTAATTCTTATGATTTGCTCAATTGGGGCAAATTCACTAACCTCTGGAAATTCGGCAGCGACGGCTTCGCTCACATCGCCACACTAAAATGCAAAGTTGCGTCCAGGGCGCCGAACGAAGTTTCACTAGCTTTAATTCGGCAACCGAAGCGAAGTTGTGCTAGCGTTGCCTAATTTGCATACAGCGGAAGGTTAAAGTTAAATGGACGTATATGTTGCAGCAAATACATTACATTACACAAGCCCAGGGAACCTTAATAAAATAAAATTGTTATAATGCCTTACACATGAGCCCAGTGTATAGTTTATGTGCCATATGTTAGGAAATGTAGGGGGTACCCTAAAAAAATTTTACGATCTTTTGCAGCCTATTATCCTGAAAAACTGAAAAGTCGCCAGCGTTTTTTGGGACTTAGAAAAACTTTAAATTTTTTTTAAAGGAACTCCTCTCTACTCGATTGCACTTCGTCTGGTCTGAGGTGGTGAAGGCAAGTCTGGCGCAAGAGGCAACGCTCATTAAAATCTGCATCTTAGTGAATTTGCGTAGTTACGTCCATTCGCCAGAGCAAGAATTTACCTGGCGTTAGAGTGCGAAGTAGCGCTATAGTCGTTTTCCTTCGCAGGGCCGGAACTAGGTGTAGGCAGAAGAGGCAGCTGCCCAGGGCACAACAATTAGGGGGCGCTGGGCAGCTACCTCTTCTGCCTACCCCTAGACCGGACTCACCTGGAACTTAGTGTATGCAATGCGCCCCAAACAATACTGCGCATGCGCAGGAGCAGCGTTACTGCGCATGTGTGAGCATCATTTCTGCGCATGCGCACCAGCGCCGATACTGCGCATGCGCACCATCGCCGTTACTGCGCATGTGCATGTGACGGGGGAAGGGAGGGGGCGAGCAGGCAGCTGGGCTGCCTTGGGCGCCCGGCTTGCCTGGCCCACCTCTGCCTTCACTAGCGAATTTATGCCAGTGCCCGGTGCCCGTTAGTAAATCGTCGAAGTCCCAAAATTACGTCACTGGTGAATTTTCGCCAGCGTTAATCACTTCGCCCTTTAGTACATTTGCCCCAAAGCCAGATATGGCCCTATGTAGTTGTTTTGTACTGTAGGGCTTTTTGTTTTATTTTAATATTGGTTATCCTTGAATATGGGTTATGCATGGTACATCTGGGTAATCCTGTTTTATGGACGAAAACAGACATTGTAGTTATATTTTCTGGGACAAAGTGCAGAAAACAGTACATTACTCTGGTGACATTAAACCAAAGACTGGCCATGATTCAGCAGTATACATTGTGAGTGGAACACTATATGTGTCATGTGTGAGGTGAGATTCTTTAGAATATGAGAGTTGCAGAACTTTTCTACAACTTCTTAATTCAATGAAAGAAAAGCAAAACCTTCACATTTCTCCTTTAACAAAAGATCATTATAAATGTAGTCTAAAAATATTGTATGACAAATACAATGCATTAATTGGATGCTTTGGGAGTGTTACTCACCTTTAAGCATTTCAGGGTCAATGGCTTTTAAATGTTCATATAGGAGAAAAATGCATTGGCCAAAACTATACTAATAACCTTGTGCATAAAGAGACAAAGACAGGGAACAAAAATCTCTATAATGCTTTCAGCAAAGAGATCCTTTATGACAATCTGATTCATTACTTGAGTCAGTGAATAAAATGTTTCTTCTGTATGTGGGCAGGCTGTCTACGTTGCGTTGCTTTACATTCGAGCGGAAGTTTGGAGGTTGGTTGCCATCATTGGTTCATTATGTGCAAGTAAAATAGAATGAACCCTTGCATAGTACAAAATACTAAACACGTTGTGGGAAGAAAAGACCTTGAAAGTCCAGAAATCATTGTGCTATCTACGGTATGCCTATTCAATTTCTTTTTAAATCCTCATCACTTTTCCTCATTGAAACTTTACAAAAAGTACATTTAGTAACACAACGTTACACAAAATTAAAAAGCTCTTAATTTAATTAAAAAGTTAAATTAAAAATATTTGAAAAAGTTAAATTCTTGGATGACGGAACAAAACCCTTTCAGCCCGCTATCAAAGCTAACTGGGCAAAAACTCATGAGTGCCATTGAGAGGTATACAAGAACATTTTACTAGTCAGTAACCATTGTAAGCAGTCAGTTTCTGTATAGATATTTATATCTACCATATTTACTGCTGCATAGTCTTGCCGTGAATATCAGTTGCTGATACTGTCTGCCAAAAATCTTCCATTGTCACTTAAATGATTGGTATACCCTGTGATGCTCTCTCTCTCATTCTTGTGCATAGAACCTCTTCTAGACATGTTATGGTACAGGTATGGGATACATTATCCAGAAGCACTTTATCCATAAAGCTCAGAATTACATGAAGTTCATCTCCCACAGACTCGATTTTAAGCAAATAATTCTAATTTGTAAAAAATGTAAAAATCACAGTGCCTTGTACTTGATCCCAACAAATATATAATTAATCCTTATTGGAGACAAAATAATCCTATTGGCTTTACTTAAAGTTTATAATCATTTTTAAGCACACTTCGGTGCCGATTTATTAAGGGTCGAATTGAAAGTTCAAATTCTAATTTTCAAATTTTTTTTATGGTCAAAACTCCCAAATTTGAATTGTGATTTATCCAAATTCGATTTGGAGTTTTAATTTGAATTTAGAGATTTATCAAAAGAACTCGAATTCGACTATTCGCCACCTAAAACCTGCTGAGTTCATGTATAAGTCAATGAGAGAGGTCCAGGGACCAATTTGGACATCTTAGTAGCCTTCCTTTTTTGGAGAGAAAACATGAATCGAGTTTGGTCAAATTCGATTTGAGTTTTCAAGTCGGTGAAATTTGTCTGAGTTTGAGATATTCAAAATTTTTTTTTTTTTTTTTTTTTTTATAAACAACCCCTCCGTCGAAATTTGAGTATATTCAAATTTAAGAGTTTAAAAAAACTCACATGAAATAGAAATTTGAACTTTAACAAATGTTCTTCCCCAGGTATAGTGATTCAAACTACAAGAAGATCTGTTAGTCGGAAAACCCCAGGACCCAAGCATTCTTGATAACAGGTCCAATTCCTGTACAGAAATGACCAAACATAACAATTGTTTCACAGTTACTAATTTGCTTGGCTCTTACCATGACCTGTGACTTTTGACTGGTTACACACCCAGTAGCACTGGGCACTTGACAATATTAGGCCATACCCAGGTAACATCTTGTAAGGCTTTTATTAATGGTACAGCCATGGAATGAGATAGATGGTTGTAAAATACTGCAGACAAGCAAAAAATTGGTGCAAAGTGCACTTTGAAATTTGTCCTGGACTCTGTGCAAGGTCTGTTTATAAATTATTCCTAAACTCAGAATCTGTCACCCAGAGGACAGAGTGGTAGGTAACACCCACCTTTTATAATGCAAGCATATACAAATTCATATGGCTGTTTAATAAATCTATCCTTCCCTAGGACTATTTGACGTTATTTGTAATCCAACACTTTGGAAACAGGTGCAGATTTTCAAGATTTTAAATCCATGATTAACTGCTTGATATGATGCCCTAACGTTTGCCATTTTTGTGGCTTCCTAAAATATCAGATTTTTTTGTCGTTATGTATGTACCATATAGTACTTACTGTATAACATCTAATAAGCTGCTGTCCCAGGTTGTGAGGCTGCCATACTGTTGTACAGGTATGGGACCTGTTATCCAGAATGCTCGGGACCAGATAAGGGATCTTTCCATGATTTGGATCTTCATACCAAAAGTCTACTAGAAAATCATGTAAACATTAAATAAACCCAATAGGTTCGTTTTGCCTCCAATAAGGATTAATTATATCTTAGTTGGGACCAAGTAAAGCTACTGTTTTATTATTACAGAGAAAAAGGAAATAGTTTTTAAACATTTGAATTATCTGTATAATATGGAGTCTATGTGAGATGACCATCCCGTAATTTGGAGCTCTCTGTATAAAGGGTTTCCAGATAATGGATCCCATACATGTACTTGCTAGATTAGTGTTTTTAGGCCTGCAAACATAGTCCCTACTTCCATAGTGGGTTAAATGTGTATAGTAACAATTAAGAGAAGCTAGTTTGAAATATCTATTAAAATGCAATACAAATAATTTGCAGATTTTGTTAAAATGTAAGGATCACATGAAATTAAAAAAAAAACAAACAAAACCAAACAGTGACCACATGGTGTCAGTGTTCTACAAGCTCAAGAAGGCTGCTAAGATTTAATTGCAGCAATTGTGTATCCCATTCATGGTGTAACAGCACTAAATCACAGTTTGTTGGCAAAATACTAAAAGCATTTAAACCTATAAGCATCAGTTTCACAAGACAGGCGTAATACATCATTATGTCATCATACTAATTGATGCTAGAGCCCAAGCAGCATAAGACATGCACACCAGTGTGGCTCTCATCAAGCTTAACACCAATATTTTGTCATGTGAAGGAATTGAAATTAAAAACACACACTCACACACAATGGGATTTCTAAAGAGTTAACACCAATGAGGCTGTCTCAGGATTCATATATATATATGAAAGGTCAAGGCCAAAGGGTAGAACTTACATATGACTCTACCGCTGAAAGCTTAATGACACTAACATGCTATTATTAAAGGAAAGGAGGGATGAATCAGCTTTGTGTGACATGATCATTGCTGGGAATTGAGTAGGCTTTCCATATCACATGCTTTGCTGTATGATTTATTGGCATGCTTCTCATTTCTGACAGGGAGTCATTTGCCTGTATAAAATGCTATGTCACCGCTTACTGATGCCTTGACTACTACAAGTCTTTAGGCAGATAGAAAGGTGCCCTTTATTTTAATTATCGAACTACCCATTTACATACTTACGTACATTTTGTGCTTGTCTAATCAATATGCAGAGATGTAAAATACTGACGCATGAAACAAGCTATTATACTGTCTGCTACTGGTGTAACAACTCATGCATGCTAGGTTTCTATAATAAATGTAAAGCACCAGGAATAACAAATTTCCATCCCTACAAACTATTCCCTGCCAACAAATATTGTATTTTATATGACAAAGGATTTCATTATATACATTTTTACGTCTTTTTGTTTTTTACATAAGATATATTTTAGAGCAAACCTTAACTTATAAATAGTAAGGATTCTGAACAAGGTGGAACATGCAGTGAATACTAATAACGGAGTTTCAGTGCTTTAGCCTATAGGGTGTCCATGAAAATGGGAAACTCAGAAGCAACACATTGTTTCCTTCCCTGGAATTCCTGCCGTTTTGCATACCAAAGAGTAAAGTGTCTCCTCAATCCCAATGTGACGCTTGTTGAACCACTTCATTGGCTTCATATCTTCTGATTATAGAAACTATGTCTTACACTGAGGAGCCCCAGCACGATATTACTATTTATAAGTTATGGTCTGCAGATGAGATCTGATTAGCGGCTACCTTATGCTTTAGAACCTCATGGGATTTCATCTATATCTGGCATTCCATGAAAATGGAAACTTTGGTTTCCTTTCCAGAATTCCAGTTGTTTTGTGTATAAAATTGAAAGGTTAGATGAGCAAAGTACAATGTGTGGGTAAAATCAACTGAACTAGTGGGACAGAATAATTAGAAAACACTTTTTTTTTTTTAACAAAAAAGTATAAACCCAGGCCCGGAATTGTGGACACTCCAAAAAGGCTCAGGCCTAGGCCACATTTTTACTGGGGACTGGGCAGGAGGTGATGATAAATACATTATATATACAGTGAATCCAACAGTTCCATTAATTGGTTGGCTTGGCTTTTCTCTTTGTGGCTGCAGGCAAACATTTAGCATCTGCATTTACTGTAGAAGCAAACACTAATGGGCAGATTTATCAAAGGTTGAATTCATGTGAATTTTTCGAATATACTCACTCGAATGGGAGGTTATTTAAGAAAAAATTAGAACATCTAACATTCAATCGAATATTCCTGACCCGAAAATTTGAAATGAATTCTAATCAAATTCAAATCGAGTTTTCCCTCCGCATAAAACTCGAATGTTAGGAAGGCAATTAACATATTCAAATGGTTCAACGGACCTCTGGTATTGACTTGTAAATGAACTTGGCAGGTTTTAGGTGGGGAATATTTGAATTTGAACTGTTTCCATGATCGAGGTGTTATAAATCTGAATTAACATTCACATTGGGATATTAACATTAGAATGTGCGAATTTTGACACAAAAAAAAATCAAACAATTCGAATTTACTATTTGACCATTAATAAATCTGCCACTTAGTGGGTTATTTACTAAAACTATTTTTCTTTCACATGTTGTTCCAGAAAAAAAACTGGAGCTAACTCCCATCCACAAATTTGGCTTATTTACTAATAATTAAAAAAATCAGAAAAAAACTTTAAAAATTATAGTTATAGTATATTATAATATAGTAATATAGTTTTTATGACTATATTAAATTCTTTGAGTTTATATGCTTAAATACCTTTAATTTTTCAAGTGTATCGGCTTAAAAAACCTTGAATTGATCTAGTTTTTTAGCAAAAACCACACAACTCCCTAAATTCGTGAAGGTTACAAACACCTTCAAATACTTAAAAATCTGCCATTGATTTTTACATGAATTTGACAGGTTTTAGATGGAGTATTTTTGGATTCTGAAAAATTCTAGGCTTTTTTAGTGGGAAAAAAAAACGTTTTTTTGTGAAAAAACTTTTTAGAGAAAAAAATATTGAGTTTTAATAAATAACCCCAGTGTTTGGATGTTATGTGAAAGGAAGCAGAAATGCTAAATAGTAAATGAGATAGGACACCTACTGATGTTGAACTGTGGTATGAAGCATTGTGAGCCATTACTTTGTACCATAAAATCCAACCAAATTAGATATATTTAAAATATCTTGTCAGTATGACTTTTACACATATGTGATTTATTTTTGTTCTCAATGTGACAAAATTGACGAATTCTTAAGGAGGCCCTCCACCCCTTCACCTTCCCCCTAGGGCAATAATGGACTTAGCCTTCACCCAATTAAAAGTACTAATCGTTTTTGCTTCATCAACTTCATTCATTTGGTATTGATGTTTTTGAAGATCCACATCATTCTTGCTCACTTTTGCAAACATAGGCATGCTACATTAAAACTACAATAAAATATTAATTAAATTCTTAACAGGATCAGCATATATAATATAAAGTAGGATGAGATGAATACACTACACACACTAGGAAATGTGCATCTAGTGGTCCATCTGGTTTGGAAAAGAGCTGCGGTGGAGATATCATAACGCTTCACTTGTTGTATACGATATCTAGCGCTTGTTGCAAGGGTCACTTTTTCAGTTCAGTGATCTATTGATCCCATAACACCTGGGATCACACTAACATGGTGAAACTGGACCTTTGCATAAATACTAGCTAATAGCAAATTAATTTTGACTTATCTCGGAGCAAACTTTTGGAGAAATATTTCACTATGTCTACGAAAATTTACCAAGCAATTTAATATTATTGAAAACAAAGAATTTAAACAGTTCAACATATTAGCCAGTAGATTGGAAGAAAAACACTCAGTTTCTCAGTGAGCTAGTAAGACTACACAAGTTTGACATAATTACCTTTTAATGACTATTAGAAATAATTATAGTGCAAAATAATAATATAATGTTAGGGGCATTTGCCCGAGGTAACACTTAGGCTGGGGGGAGGAAGGAGGGGGATTTATGTAGGGTAGGGGGTAGGGTTTTCTTTAACTTTAGGGTTGAATTCTCCTTTAAAGTACCTTTTGATAAAGCCCAAGACCTTGTTTGTTCTTGCAGCTGTTGACTGGCATTGCTTATTACAGACAATTTTATTATCTACAAGGACTCCTTTCCATTATGAAATTGCTTAGTGCAGTCCCATCAAGGGTATACTTGGTTTGTATATTTTTATATCCCAGGTGCATGACTTTAGATTTATCAACATTGAATCTCATCTGCCACTTAGCTGCCCAGATTGCCAGTTTGTCAAGATCCTGCTGCAAGGATGCCACATCCTGGATGGAATTAATTCATAAGTTTTGTGGCATCTGCAAACACTGATTCATTACTTACAATACTCTCCCCAAAGTCATTAATGAACAAGTTCTGCCCTGTTGTATAGATATGTTATATGAAAAGTCAATAAGTAAAAGGGTGGAGTATGTTTGCTGATATGTGAAACCAAATGGCTGTGGTTAGTGAAAGAAAAACTTTCTATTTTCACCTACTAAAAGAATCAGTAATATTCAGTTTAAAGCTTTTTTTATTGGTAAACACTTTGCTTACCATATACTAATGGGAGGTACTGCTCTCTGTGCCTTGCTCTAGACTGAAAATTCAGTGCAGAACCATGGACCATGAGCAGGAATACCAGAAGATTAGTTTGTCTCCTCTGATCATATTTTTCATAGGCTGCCCCCACCCTGCTCAGTTGAGTTTCTTGAAATCTTATGACCACAGAATTGGTCTCACAGGTTGAACTTCTTTTGTTGTTGAATTAAAAATATAAGTGTAAGTAAATAGTTAGCCTAATTGGGTTCATCTAGGCCTGGTATGGTGGCCACTTTATGATTGATAACTTATAACTTAAAGGAAAACTATACCCCCCAAACAATGTAGGTCTCTATAAAAATATATTGCATAAAACAGCTCATATGTAAAACCCTGCTTCATGTAAATAAACCATTTTCATAATAATATACTTTTCTAGTAGTATGTGCCATTGGGTAATCATAAATAGAAAATTGCCATTTTAAAAAATAAGGGCCGCCCCCTGGGATCGTAGGATTCACTGTACTCACAAACATACCAACAAACCATACATGTTAGGTCACATGAGCCAATTAACAGTTCGTTGTGTCTTTTGCTTCCACACTTCTTCCCGTTACATTTAGAGTTGTAGTATTTCTGGTCAGGTGATCTCTGAGGCAGCACAGAGACCATCACGAAATGGTAGCTCAAGGCAATAGATGTAAAAGGGCAAGATTTACTTAAATATATATTCCAGTTTGGTAAGATTCTTTAATATGCCATTTAATATGATATGAACTATCTGTTGCTTAAGTGTTATTTTTGGGGGTATAATTTTCCTTTAAGACCTCTGTTTTTGAAAATTCTCTCACTATGGGGCAGATTTACCTAGGGTTGAATATCGAGAGTTAATTAACCCTCGATATTCGACTGCCGAATTGAAATCCTACGACTTCGAATATCAAGTCGAAGGATTTAGCGCTATTCCTACGAATAGTCAAACGATTTTTACTTTGAATCATTAGATTCAAAGTCGTAAACGAAGGTCGAAGTAGCCTATTCGATGGTCGAAGTAGCCTATTCGATGGTCGAAGTAGCCATAATCGACCCTTCGAAATTCTAAGTATTTTTTATTCTAATCCTTCACTCGAGCTAAGTAAATGGGCCCCTATATCTTTTTGTATTTTAACAGTTATTTATATGGACAAAGACAAGAAGTCTTCTACACTCTAACCATTATCAATATAGGACATAAAGACATTTGGGAGTTTTAAACTTGATAGCAAGCAAGTTGCAGGTAAAACTTAGTCCATGTGTAAAAATATAAAGAAGCAATAGAATTCTTAATGATTCAGATTCAAATCAGTGAGAAGTTATCTCATGGTCCATCACGTGAAAACTCATGGATGAGATTCAATTTCAGGAGAACAAACTTTTCTCCAAATTCTGTTCCCGTTTTTTCTGTAGAGTTTTCATGTGATGAACCGAGAGATATGTTTTTGTTAATTGAATTGGATCTCAAATTGAATATCATAATTTTTACATGATAAACCCTTTTCTCAGTGAATCTGGCCCAAAATTCTAAAAAGTTTGTATAACCAAGAAAGGTAATGTATCCCCAAGCCTAACCCTAGCTCTATTTGTCTTAGATTTTATTCTTGATAGAATCCAAGGGAGAACAACAAAACATCACAAGTGTAAATTTGATATTAATTTATAGCATATTAACGATGCTATGAATATATTTATGATTTATTTCTCTGTCAAGAAAACGAAATCTAACTATGCACAATTTTACATACTGTTTTTATACTATTTAAGTAAATTTTATAATACTGTTCCTAATATTATTTCAGTCTCAGTGCTCATTTATTATCATTTTGTTTCTGGCTGTAAGGCATTGTTGACTATGCCTATAGACATTTTCCGAATCATTTTGTTAAAACTGACATCTTTCCTTTTCTGCCATCTTATAACTCAGTCCAAGAGCAAAGTGATTTTACCATTTGTTTTGTTCTTTTTGCAACTGCGAACTTGATATTTGATGTAAACTTGTTATGGAAACTTGATATCACCTTTCACTAGTTTAATGAGGAAGCCAGTGTGGCGTTTTTCACTTATGCTCCTACTGTGAGCAGCTCGGATTTTCATCCCTTGTCTTGAACTTTATCTTTATCACACTGACAGGAAACATTTACAAATCAAGAAGGGGCTTCGCTAGATGATCTACTAAAATGCACTTCATGGTAGCCTCATTTTTCATGCTTTTGTTATGGAAAAAAAAATAATGGAGCCAAATTTTACAAGCAGAATGGTTTTTGAAAATTTTTAGTGTTGATTGCTCATCATGCAAAGATTAAAATGATGGATAGAAGACAATGTATCTATTATCTGATAGATTTGAAGGGGAGTATGGATTACAATAGTCATTTTGCAAAATGCATCCAGTGAAATCCCTGATACCAGATGCAAACCAGATATAGGAAAGCTGAAAGATGACTTCAGTAGAATCTTTAATATTAAAGGAGAAGGAAAGGCTAAAATTAAGTAAGCTTTATCAGAAAGGTCTATATAAATACACCAGTAAACCTTCAAAGTAATGCTGCTTTGAGTCCTCTGTCAAAAGAAACACAGCATTTCTTTTATTCTATTGTGTACTCATGGGCTTCTGTATCAGACTTCCTGTTTTCATCTTAAACCTCCAGGGCATGGCCTTGAGCATGCTCAGTTTGCTTCTCTCTCCCTCCCTCCTCCCATCCCTGCTGTAATCTGAGCTAAGAGCTGTTAGTGAGCAGGGAGAGACTCGGGCAGGAAGTGATGTCACGCCAAGTTTATATGGCAGCTTCTATCCTTAACAAACAGAGACAGTATCTAGAGCTGTTTACTCAGGTATGGTAAAGCATTCTGCAGAATAAATATAGCATTCTATCTTGCACTATTATTGCTAATCTGTTGGCAATAAACTGTCTTGGAGCTTTCCTTCTCCTTTAATGATTCCAGCCTTCAAATTGTGCACAAGGTCACCATCTTGGATTTTGTTAGGAGTGTCAGTGACACGGCACATGCTCAGTGAGCTCTGGGCAGCTTTTGAAAAGCTAAACTGTGGGGATGTCACAAAAATTACATTCATCTATCATAAAAGCGGATGTTTCAGGGTTGTTTATGAAATACTGATGTAAATTGCACTGGTTTCAGAGCTGCCATTTAAGGAGAATCTGAATTAAATACTAATTATCCTTGTATTGTGTCTTTTATATTCTATAAATATTGTATATTGTGAGTCTGTCCCTTAGCTTTGGTAAAGTGACAGCAGCACAGAGCGTGTGCTGGGAACCAGCAGAAAAGAACATGGAGAGCTACTGGATACATTTTTAGAAACACAGATCTTCACTGCTAAAGGGTTGTGGTCATCCTGGTTGGTATTTCTATCCTAATTCTTTGTTAAAAGCTTGGTGGATAGAGAAAAATGTTTGAACGATGCCTTGTTGAATTGTAAGCAACAATGTTTTACCAACTACAGTTGCTACGGACCTTCTTCTGCCTATGGAAATGATTGTCCTATTACCAAAAGTGCCTAATGATAAAATCATAAGTATTGGAGAGATTTACTGAGGACAGAGAGATTAGGGAAAGAAAACTACATATCTTTTCAGTTGCCTGAAATGGGCTGATCGCACTTCTGCTGAACTCTAACCCCATAGATTAAAATTATGTTGGAGTGCTGCTCAAAGCTAATGAATTGACTGCTTTAATATAGGTCACTTTGAAAAATACTGTTCTGGAACTATGGAAGTTTTAGTGGATATAATCAAAAAATTAACTGCTGGGAATCCTTTGGGATAGTTCATTTTCTTTACATTGGCCCCTCTAATTCAGATGCAATAACTAATTGACTTCTACAAATATCTGACTCTTTGGTATGATCATCTTTAAAAGAAAGGTATCTTCATAAAATTATATCTATTTTATGTCTGTCTTTGGTAAGTTTTGAAGACTTGTGTTTGTGTCATTGCTTGGTTTGATATTCCTAGTTCTGTTAAGGCAGGGATCCCCACCTTTCATACCAGTGAGCCACATTCAAATGTAAAAGAGTTGGGGAGCTACATAAGCATGAGAAATTCCTGGGGGCACCAAATAAGGGCTGAGATTGGCTACTTGGTAGCCCCTGTACTGACAGCATATAGGATGATCTGTAGTAAAAAAAAAATGTAGTAAACCTGTATTTTATGAAACGAAATCTTGCCTCCAAACCAGAAATTAAAAAATAAGCACCTGCTTCAAGCCACTGGGATCTATATCCAAGGGGTTGGTGAGCAACACCAGCCACTGGTTGGGGATCACTGTGTTAAGGTGGGAATTGAACTATTAGATTTATCTAAGTTGCCAGTGTAATCGGCTGGCTTATCTTAGTCTTCCTTGTCAGTTCCCAAACTGTAGTGTGGTATACTCTTCCTACTAGAAACCCATAGGAGGTAATTGTAAGCTGCTGACTTCAATCACTGGGGGGGGATGTCAGCCACAAACAGCTGAAAACCACATTTAGACTTTTTAAAATTATTTGTGCCATGTAGATTAAAAAAAAGGTACAGCATAAAGTATGTGCTGTAAAACTGGGTGGTTTACTTATACAGATAGTTATATGGTAAAGCATCTTCACTGTGTGCTGATTTTTGTCTTGTCTTTTATGTCCAAGAGAAAGAGAAAGGATGGACAAATTCATTGACCAGGATGAGGATTGTCCCTATGGGATAGACAAGAAGCAGAGTTGGTCGTGTGAACACTCATCTTAAGGAATACCAGTGCCCTAAATAAGCAGACATATGTGAAGTTTGGGGAAAAAGTTTCCCAGTAACAGAGTGCAGCTAAAGTGATTCTATTTTGTGTGGGGAATACTATATGAGTGATAGATAGTCACGGTAATTAAAAATAGCAGGCTAAGCTATAATATAGAATGGGAATTGAAATAATGCATTTGAAATAGTGTTGGTTCCTCTGGGTACAACAGAAGTCTAGTATATTTAAAATAGCCTATACTGATTGTGTGTAATTAAAGGCTGCTAATAACCTGTCTGGGTCAATGTGAAAACATATGAAGTGTTGGAGTGACTGTCTAGGAAACATAAGTGCAACATACGTTGTCTTTGTGGGAACATTATTTGTTTATGAAGAACCTCCGGTCATTATCAGCACATTATAAAAGGGTCATTAATACAAACAGTGCAGTGTGCAAATTGTGATTTTTTTTACACAAATTGCCAACTCAAAGGGACATTGAACCGAAAGGGACAACTGTATGTCCACTAAATTAACACAGCTTTTTACTATTTCAGTTTAATATTACATATATTTCTCAGGTCACTGTCTTATTCTGATGTAATCATGAACACAATGGAAATTTTGTTTTAAATAACTACTATGCTCTCTATTTACCAAGGCTGCTATATATAATGTATGATCACTAAGGGAAAAAGAAGGCTTTAGGTAAGTGAAATAGAGCATCTGTCTCCCTCATTTAAATCTTTCTCTGCTGCTTACAAAATTACTGTTTATACCTTCAGGCTACGTACTGGGACAATGGGAACAGCAATTTTCCTGCTAAGTAGAATCAATTAGCTATTATGCAGTTGTCAACATAACTGAGTATTTTTTTTTTAAAAACACTGTTCATCTGAATTGCTTAGAGATAGAAACATTTCCTTTTTTTATTTGTAGAATTTTTATTTACAGCTAACCTCTGTTACCTGATGCCCAGGGCCGCCATCAGGGGGGGACAGGGGGGACAAGCGTACCGGGCCCGGGCATGAAGGGGGGCCCGGCAGCGCTGCATTTTTTGAAGATCCGGGCCCCCCTTACGAGCGCCCGAGCCGTACATCCTCCCTCTGCGTTGCTGAATGCGGAAGTGCCGAAAAGCCGAAGCGGATCCGCCGAAAAGACCCAAAGTCACTGAAAGACCCGAAGTCACGAAGCGCTGAAAAGACCCGAAGTCACGAAGCGCCGAAAAGACCCGAAGTCACAAAAACAGCCGAGGTCCTGAAGCGGCGCAAAGACCCGAAGTCACGAAAGGAGGCGAGGTTGAAGTACTGAAGCCATGAGTTCAATTCTACTGAACACCAGTTTGTGTATTTTTTTTTTTTTCTAATCCCCTGGCCACCAATGTATTATTTTAATATTCTATAGGCCCCTGCTACCAATCTTTTTGTAAAACATTTTTTTTTGGGGCCCCAATTTTTTTTTAACTTGTAAGGGGGCCCCTGCCACTTTTTTTTTTTTCAAAAAACTTTTTTTTAAAATTTTTTTTGGGGCCCCAATTTGTTTTTAACTTATAAGGGGGCCCCTGCCACCAATGTTTTATTTTTAAAAAAACATTTTCTTTTTACATTTTTTTTTTGGGGCCCCAATTTTTTTAAAAGGGGGCCCTGACCATCAATAGCTTTTTATAACTTGTGTGGGGGGGGTTACTTTTTTAGCGCTGATGTCTGTGTGGTCTTTTAACTGCGATGTGGAGTGGGCGGCATATGGGGTGGAGCTTGGTTGTCAGTGTGGGCGGGGCCCAGGGGGCCCCAAAAATTGTTGTACGGGGCCCCGTGATTTCTAATGGCGGCCCTGCTGATGCCCAAGACACAGATTGAGATAGATCTTGAACTAGTGACCAAAAGGTTGCAAAAGTTGAATTTTACCCCAGAAAGCTCAATTAGATCTTCCATGATTCAGATTTCTAAGAAGTGTCTTGTATGATGGGTGCATATTTTGTGCCAGCCTAAATTCTGTATGGTTTGAATGTGCCAAAAATGCTAAGCCCAAGTGGTGACAGATATTCGTCTGTAAGCGGAAATATGTGAAGCAAATGTATAGGGGGTTATTTACTAAAATCCAAAAATTTCTCATTATTTTCTTAAAACCACTTCATCCAAACTCCCCTCCTTTTATTTAACTATTTTATCTTATTTATCAATATATTAACTTGAAAAAATCTGGTGCTGGAAAAGACTGAATAAAATAATAAAAAATCAGAATTATACAATTTTATCGAATTTGATACTTAATTTTTCAGATGATCTCTAGAAAACCAAAATTATTCGAATTATCGGGCAAAACTCAGCGCAGATCACGATATTTACCAGTTGTTAAAGGCACATCTGCCATTGACTTCTACATGATCTTGGTAGGTTTGAGATGGAGTATTTTTTATTCTGAATTTTAGCAGTCTAGGGATTTAATAAATCTTGAAAAATTCTAGTTTTTTTTCCTTAGGAAAAAAATCTTGTGTTTTCCCCTTAAAACTCTGACCAGTAAATAACCCCCTAAGTGTGTCATGGTCTTTAATAGAGATGGCGCGAACTGTTCGCCGGCGAACTAGTTCGCGCGAACATCGGGTGTTCGCGCTCGCCGGAAGTTCGCGAACGTCGCGCGACGTTCGCCATTTTGGGTTCGCCATTGTTGGCGCTTTTTTTTGCCCTCTCACCCCAGACCAGCAGGTACATGGCAGCCAATCAGGAAGCTCTCCCCTGGACCACTCCCCTTCCCTATAAAAACCGAAGCCCTGCAGCGTTTTTTTCACTCTGCCTGTGTGTGCTGAAGAGATAGTGTAGGGAGAGAGCTGCTGCCTGTTAGTGATTTCAGGGACAGTTGAAAGTTTGCTGGCTAGTAATCGTTTTGATACTGCTCTGTTATTGGAGGGACAGAAGTCTGCAGGGGTTTGAGGGACATTTAAGCTTAGGTAGCTTTGCTGGCTAGTAATCTACCTTCTACTGCAGTGCTCTGTATGTAGCTGCAGTGGGCAGCTGTCCTGCTTCTGATCTCATCTGCTGACTGCTGCAATAACAGTAGTCCTTGTAAGGACTGCTTTTATTTATTTTTTTGTTGTTTTACTACTACTACTACTACTACTACTACTACTACTATAAGAGCCCAGTGCTATTAGTCTAGCAGTGTTGGGGAGTGGGACTGGTGTGCTAATCTGCTGCTCCTAGTAGTTCAGCAGCACCAACTGTAATTTTTTTTTTTTAATATTCATTTTTTTTTTATTTTACTTTTTTTTATTTTACTACCGCTGTAGTAGTGTATAAGTTGACCTTTTAGGCATTATTTGCCCTGTAGGCATTTTTTGCCCAGTGTGTTATTCAACCAACAGCCATCTAGCTGTGTGACCTTGTTCACATTCTGTCTAAATATCCATAATATTACCGTCTCCAGAAAAAACACCGGAGTGACTTTTTTCAAGCAGCCATAATAAATTTTACGTAATCCGTATCCATCGCTGTAGTAGTGTATAAGTTGACCTTTTAGGCATTATTTGCCCTGTAGGCATTTTTTGCCCAGTGTGTTATTCAACCAACAGCCATCTAGCTGTGTGACCTTGTTCACATTCTGTCTAAATATCCATAATATTACCGTCTCCAGAAAAAACACCGGAGTGACTTTTTTCAAGCAGCCATAATAAATTTTACGTAATCCGTATCCATCGCTGTAGTAGTGTATAAGTTGACCTTTTAGGCATTATTTGCCCTGTAGGCATTTTTTGCCCAGTGTGTTATTCAACCAACAGCCATCTAGCTGTGTGACCTTGTTCACATTCTGTCTAAATATCCATAATATTACCGTCTCCAGAAAAAACACCGGAGTGACTTTTTTCAAGCAGCCATAATAAATTTTACGTAATCCGTATCCATCGCTGTAGTAGTGTATAAGTTGACCTTTTAGGCATTATTTGCCCTGTAGGCATTTTTTGCCCAGTGTGTTATTCAACCAACAGCCATCTAGCTGTGTGACCTTGTTCACATTCTGTCTAAATATCCATAATATTACCGTCTCCAGAAAAAACACCGGAGTGACTTTTTTCAAGCAGCCATAATATATTTTACGTAATCCGTATCCACAGCTGTAGTAGTGTATACGTTGATCTTGTGGGCATTATTTGCACAGTGTTTTCTTCAAACCGCCATCTAGCTGTGTGAGCTTGTTCACATTTTGTCTAAATATTGATAATATTATCGTCTCTAGAAAAACCACTTGAGTTACTTTTTTTCAAGCAGCATTCTTATATTTTACGTAATCCGTATCCACCGCTGTGTATACGTTGACCTTGTAGGCATTATTTGCACAGTGTTTTCTTCAAACCGCCATCTAGCTGTGTGAGCTTGTTCACATTTTGTCTAAATATTGATAATATTATCGTCTCTAGAAAAACCACTTGAGTTACTTTTTTTCAAGCAGCATTCTTATATTTTACGTAATCCGTATCCACCGCTGTGTATACGTTGACCTTGTAGGCATTATTTGCACAGTGTTTTCTTCAAACCGCCATCTAGCTGTGTGAGCTTGTTCACATTTTGTCTAAATATTGATAATATTATCGTCTCTAGAAAAACCACTTGAGTTACTTTTTTTCAAGCAGCATTCTTATATTTTACGTAATCCGTATCCACCGCTGTGTATACGTTGACCTTGTAGGCATTATTTGCACAGTGTTTTCTTCAAACCGCCATCTAGCTGTGTGAGCTTGTTCACATTTTGTCTAAATATTGATAATATTATCGTCTCTAGAAAAACCACTTGAGTTACTTTTTTTCAAGCAGCATTCTTATATTTTACGTAATCCGTATCCACCGCTGTGTATACGTTGACCTTGTAGGCATTATTTGCACAGTGTTTTCTTCAAACCGCCATCTAGCTGTGTGTATTATCGTTTCCAGAAAAACCAACTGAGTTTTTGTTGTTGTTGTTTTTTTAAAAATAATGCCAGGCAAAGGCAGGCCGCCACGCAGAGGCCGTGCTAGGGGCCGTGCTGCTATGCAATCCTGTGGCCCTAGCAAATTGCCCAGTTTTAAAAAGCCAATGACCCTGAACTCCCAAAATGCTGAAGAGGTAGTTGACTGGCTTACACAGCACACCCCATCCTCTACCGTTTCTAACTTTACCACAACATCCTCCTCATCCTCCACTGCTATGGCCACCCCACGTAACACTTCCTCCACCACCGGTGCCCCTTCTTCACTGGAGTCAGAGGAGTTATTTTCCCATGAGTTTCTTGAACTGAGTAATGCGCAACCATTATTGGCAGAAGAAGATGAAGGAGATGAGGACGTTACACCAGATTTAATTCTGGCAGAGAACACGACAGAGATGGACATAATGATGAGTGATGAGGAGGAGGTCCCCGCTGCTGCTTCCTTCTGTGATGTGTCAGAAGAAATTGATGCATCTGAGGAGAATGATGATGAGGAGATTGATGTTTTGTGGGTGCCTAGTAGAAGAGAGCAAGAGGAGGGTAGTTCAGATGGAGAGACGGAGAGTCAGAGAGGCAGTAGGAGAATAAGACTTAGAAGAAGCAGGGAGGACAGCCCGCAGGGATCAGTAGGGCAACAACATGTATCGGCACCTGTGTTCAGCCAGCCAACGCACCCGCCATTGCCGCCAATGCCGCCAACTTCTACTGTTACCGCCAGATCGCACACTTCCAAAAAGTCAGCAGTGTGGGATTTTTTTAATGTGTGTGCCTCTGACAAAAGCATTGTAATTTGCAATGAGTGCAGTCAGAAACTGAGCCTTGGTAAGCCCAACAGCCACATAGGTACAACTTCTATGCGAAGGCACATGAGCGGCAAGCACAAAGCACTTTGGGAGCAACACCTCAAAGGCAACAGGCAAACTAAAAGCCACACTCCTTCTGGTCCAGCATCTTACTGCTCTACCTCTGCTCTCCTTGACCCATCTGAACCACCCTCCACTCCGCCTTCCACCTTGACCACCTGTTCCCATTCCCAGTCATCTGCCACCAGCCAAGTTTCTGTGAAGGCCATGTTTGAGCGTAAGAAGCCAATGTCTGACTGTCACCCCCTTGCCCGGCGTCTGACAGCTGGCTTGTCTGCACTCTTAGCCCGCCAGCTTTTACCATACCAGCTGGTGGACTCTGAGGCCTTCCGCAAATTTGTAGCAATTGGGACACCGCAGTGGAAGGTACCCAGCCGCAATTTTTTTTCTAAAAAGGGAATACCACACCTGTACCAACATGTGCAGAGCCAAGTTACCGCATCTCTGTCACTTAGTGTTGGGCCAAAGGTCCATATGACTACTGACGCATGGTCCTCCAAGCATGGTCAGGGCAGGTATGTCACCTACACTGCCCACTGGGTGAACTTGGTAATGGCTGGGAATGGGAAGCAGGGAATGGGTAGCTCAACAACAACAACAACAGTGGAGTTGGTGTCACCGCCACGGATTGCACGCGGTTCTGCCACCACCTCTACTCCTCCATCGCTCTCTACCTCGTCTTCTTCCTCTTCTTCTTCTTACTCTGCTGCTGGGTCCTCCTTCTCCTCCTCCACACCTGTGCACCCCCAGCTCCCCCTAGGCTATTCGACGTGCCAGGTACGCCGTTGTCACGCTGTCTTGGGGATGACGTGCCTGGAAAGCAAAAACCATACCGGATCTGTACTCCTGTCATCTCTGCAGTCACAGGCCGATCGGTGGCTGACCCCACACCAACTGCAGATCGGAAAAGTGGTGTGTGACAATGGAAGCAATCTGTTGGCAGCGTTGAGACTGGGAAATTTAACACATGTGCCCTGCATGGCACATGTGTTAAATTTAATAGTCCAACGTTTTGTCTCCAAG
Organism: Xenopus petersii; assembly: GCA_038501925.1. Lineage (NCBI taxonomy): Eukaryota > Metazoa > Chordata > Amphibia > Anura > Pipidae > Xenopus > Xenopus petersii. The sequence continues at coordinate 99,116,922 of CM076683.1, read as the reverse complement.
TACCCAGGATTCCAGGACGTTCTCACCCAGTCCAGAAAGGTGTCGGCCCATTTCAGACGTTCCTACACAGCCATGGCACGCCTTGCTGACATTCAGCAGCGCTACAACATGCCAGTCAGGCGTTTGATTTCTGACAGCCAGACTCGCTGGAATTCAACGCTCCTTATGTTGGAACGTCTGCTGCAACAACAAAGGGCCGTCAACGAGTACCTTTTTGAACTGGGTGGTAGGACTGGATCTGCAGAGCTGGGGATTTTTTTCCCCCGTTACTGGGTGCTTATGCGCGATGCCTGCAGGCTCATGCGACCTTTTGAAGAGGTGACAAATATGGTCAGTCGCACCGAAGGCACCATCAGCGACCTAATACCCTTCGCTTTCTTCCTGGAGCGTGCCGTGCGACGAGTGACAGATGAGGCTGTAGACCAGCGTGACGAGGAGCTGGAAGCGCACGATTTATGGTCGGAATCACCAGAACGAACCCAGGCACCTGCTGCAACGCAGGGAGAGGTGCCAGAAGTGGAGTCAGAGGAGGAAGGTGGCTTTGTGGAGGAGGAGGAGGAGGACCAACAGGAGCAGGCTTCCCAGGGGGCTAGTGGTGACCTTTTGGGGACCCCTGGTCTTGTACGTGGCTGGGGGGAGGAGACCGTGGATGATGCAGTCCTTGATAATGAGGAAGCGGAGATGGATAGCTCTGCATCCAACCTTGTGAGAATGGGGTCTTTCATGCTGTCATGCCTGTTGAAGGACCCCCGTATCAAGAGGCTTAAGGAGAAGGACCTGTACTGGGTCGCAACGCTACTAGACCCTCGGTACAAGCATAAAGTGGCAGAAATGTTACCAACATACCACAAGTCCGAAAAGATGCGGCATTTACAAACCAGCCTGCAAAACATGTTGTACAATGCTTTTAAGGGTGATGTCACTTCAGGAACTCATCAACATTCCAGGGGCAGAGGTGCCAGTAATCCTGCCACGAGCACACCTGCAAGGACAAAGCCCTTTGGCCGGTCTGTAACATCAGACATGCAAATGTTTTTCTGTCCAAGGCAGCGCCACAACCCTTCTGGATCCACCCTCAAAGAACGCCTCGACCGGCAGGTAGCGGACTACCTGGCATTAACTGCAGATATCGACACTCTGAGGAGCGATGAACCCCTGGACTACTGGGTGCGCAGGCTTGATCTGTGGCCAGAGCTGTCACAATTTGCCATGAACCTCTTGTCTTGCCCAGCCTCAAGTGTGCTCTCAGAAAGGACCTTCAGTGCAGCAGGAGGGATTGTAACTGAGAAGAGAACTCGCCTAGGTCACAAAAGTGTCGATTACCTGACCTTTATTAAAATGAATGAGGGGTGGATCTCGGAGGGTTACTGCACGCCGGAAGACTTGTTCTGACTTCTATGCAGCTGTCCTTCTCTTCAAGCCTCATGACTCCACACACAGCTGTCCTTTAGCGTCCTCCTCCCTCCGCCACCGTTACAAACTAGGGTGCAAACCCTACTGGTTTAATTTTTTCTGGCCTCTGTGCTTCAGTGGCTGCAACCAAAAAAACTGGGCAAACAATGTCTACAAGGTCAACGTATGGCGAAAAATGACTATTTTCAGCATTTATATGGCATATTTTTTCTGGCAACTGTGCTTCAGTGGCTGCGTCCAAAAAAATGCATATTTTCTGCATTTATATGGCATAATTTTTCTGGCCTCTGTGCTTCAGTGGCTGCAACCAAAAAAATGCATATTTTCTGCATTTATATGGCATAATTTTTCTGGCCTCTGTGCTTCAGTGGCTGCAACCAAAAAAATGCATATTTTGTCCATTTATATGGCATAATTTTTCTAGCCTCTGTGCTTCAGTGGCTGCAGCCAAAAAAATGCATATTTTCTCCATTTATATGGCATAATTTTTCTGGCCTCTGTGCTTCAGTGGCTGCAACCAAAAAAATTTATATTTTCAGCATTTATATGGCATAATTTTTCTGTCAACTGTGCTTCAGTGGCTGCGACCAAAAAAATGCATATTTTCTGCATTTATATGGCATAATTTTTCTGGCCTCTGTGCTTCAGTGGCTGCAACCAAAAAAATTTATATTTTCAGCATTTATATGGCATAATTTTTCTGGCAACTGTGCTTCAGTGGCTGCGACCAAAAAAATGACTATTTTCAGCATTTATATGGCATATTTTTTCTGGCCTCTGTGCTTCAGTGGCTGCAACCAAAAAAACTGGGCAAACAATGTCTACAAGGTCAACGTATGGCGAAAAATGACTATTTTCAGCATTTATATGGCATATTTTTTCTGGCAACTGTGCTTCAGTGGCTGCGTCCAAAAAAACTGGGCAAACAATGTCTACAAGGTCAACGTATGGCGAAAAATGACTATTTTCAGCATTTATATGGCATATTTTTTCTGGCAACTGTGCTTCAGTGGCTGCGTCCAAAAAAACTGGGCAAACAATGCCTACAAGGTCAATGTATGGCAGTTGTTTAAAGAGAACAGTAGATTACTAGCCAGCAAAGCTACCTAAGCTAAAATGTCCCTCAAATCCCTGCAGACTTCTGTCCCTCCAATACAGAGCAGTATCAAGCAGATTACTAGCCAGCAAACTTACTATCATCTGTCCCTGAAATCACTAACAGCTCTCCCCCTACACTATCTCTTCCAAGCACACACAGGCAGATTTTTCAGATAAATTTTTGCCCTTGATCCCCCTCTGGCATGCCACTGTCCAGGTCGTTGCACCCTTTAAACAACTTTAAAATCATTTTTCTGGCCAGAAATGTCTTTTTTAGATGTTAAAGTTCGCCTTCCCATTGAAGTCTATGGGGTTCGCGAACCGTTCGCGAACCGCTCGCATTTTTGCGCAAGTTCGCGAATATGTTCGCGAACTTTTTTTCCGACGTTCGCTACATCCCTAGTCTTTAATGGTCTTTCGACTAATACAATACTGCACAGTGCTCTAATCAGCTGATTTTACTATGCTGAGTCGTGATTCTGCAGAAAATCTAGAGTTCTAATGACTGCCTTCCCAAACCTCATATTTTCTATGTATTATTAAGAAAAAGATAATTAGAATGTAATTCTAATTAAAGTGTTCTTACAGAATGCAGAACGAGAAGAAAAAAATTGCATACCTCGCAGAATATTTTTAACTTGGATAATATGTTTTTTTTTTTTTGCATTGTGTTCATGTCATTTTTCAGGTTCAGGCCACCCACAGAAAGACTTTTGGCAAGTATTAGAAATAATTCTGAAAAGCCTGATAATGACTTGTGATCTGGTGTAAAAATGATTGCTCTCCCACAGTTTGTGCAGTGTCTTATATAGTACTTCACCTCATAAAGTGGTCTTTCTAGCAAAATGTGCTCATTAGACTTAGACATGTAGGTTAAAAACCTCATTAGTCTGAGTATGACAAATGTCCTATTCCAAAAGAAAAACCCTGTGCTTGGACAGGGAGATTGTTCAAAATGTCAGTATTCTGTTCAAAACAAAGGCCAAAAAAAAAAAAAAACCGCTTTGTTACAGTACTTACATTTTGAAATATCTGATTGTGTCAGATCAAAATAGGACTGAAATGCTTAGTGAATTTAGTTGTTTTTTGTGTGTAAATAATGTGTACATTAGTTATACATTTAGAATTGATAAGTTACAGTTAATGGACATACTCCATTTCATTTATTGTTTTATACACTTGTAGCGCTATAGTAAACTGACTTGTGCTAGGGCAGTTGTTGCTGCTTTCCTTTGTGGGCTGAGACCACAGATGAGCTCTCTTTCTCAGGGCCAAGCCCTCGCAACGCGGTGGAGGCAGGGTGTAGTGTAACTGTAACTAGGTGCAATAGCACAATGATGGGCGCCAGTAGTTCTTTAACGATTGAACAAATAACTGTATTTATTGAACAATAGCACATAGATCATTTAGCACATTGATCCACAATGGAGTATAGAACATACACAGCAGCATAGAGGAAGCATATACTCACAGCACGTATAGGCTGAATCCCCACAGGTTAGGGAATATACAGCAGAGAGTAAGTTGACAGCATTTGATGGGTATTGCCCAATTTTCAGGATATCTTCCAGTGGCAGACTAGGGGGAACTCCTGACATCCATCTCAACACTTGGTTCCTTACTCTGGGTCAGTAATACCCTGGGATCTTAATCCCTCTAATCTCCTCGGCGGAGCCTTGAGCTGCTCAACTAAATAACCTCTCTATCACTCCTAGAGTGATCTATAATTGAGTATAGCTATCTAATTACTAGGGCCAAGGCGCATAGGGTCGACACTACCCATTCCCTTCCAGCCTGCTTGGTTGGGCTAAAGCAATGGACCCAGAGCACATGATTCCTAAACCTTTTATACTCTGGCACAGTGCCATCTGGTGTACATTGTGTGAACTACAGGGTTTACATAAGCACAAGGTCCCCATAAGGACCCACTGAGGTGTCCATATAACTAGGGATGTGCCTGTCTGTAAAGTGTAAGGGTGTCTAAGATTTTCACATCCCTACACACTTAAGGGGTTATTTATCAAAACAAATTTCTGATTTTTTAAGTAAAAAAGGTCCAACCAAACTAGAATCCATGATTTGACCTTATTTATTATTACAAAAGCTCGATTTCATTGGATCAGGGAAAAACTTGATTAAATTGAGCATAATCCCGGACCGCTCAATTTTTTCTGGCTTTTTCCTGAAAGCATAAAATTTTGCCAAAAACCCCAAAATAGTTGGATTTTCAGGCTAATTCCAGCACAGACCACAGAAACTTCCATATTGGATGGGACCTCTCCCATTGACTTATATACAACCTCTGCAGGTCTGAGATAGAAGATTTTCAGATTCTGACTTTTTGCAGCATCAGGCTTAAATAAATCCCGAAAAATTCAAGTAAAAAAAAAAAAACCAAAAAACGAAAAATGTGAGTTTTGCCTCAAAAAACCCAACCCAAATTTAGTAAATAACCCCCTTAATGTTTATTTCTCTGCACATTTGCATTTATATAATACATTATATGTTGGCACTGAGAAAAGGAACTGACATATTTTCAAAATACCTGTTGCTGTGCCTAAAGTAATATACATATGTTGATGCACATGGTGCCAATAATTAATCGCACAGAATATTTGGCTTTAAGATAAAATATATGTCCTAGGAAAGAGTTATGATTTAGGTGCCCCTCTAACATTATACAATATGCCTATTCTATTCAACCAAGGGAGGTAATTCCTACATTGTGATGACATCAAACGGGGTAGAGTCCTGCATCGGGAACCCGCAAAAAAACAGGTACCCTGCAGAATGAGGGTAGGATTTTCATGTGCGGGTATAGATGTGGGTCTGCGGGTCAGGGTGTGGGTCTCTAAATTTCTTATCTTATGTTATTTTACTCCTTTTAAAATTGTACAAAACTTGTTTCTGTCCCTGCCCACTTTTGATGATATAATTTCCTGTTTGATAGTGGTTGGTGGGTTGCGGGTCAGGTTGCGACTAAGGCAGTTACGGGTCTGGGTCAGGGAGTGGATCAAAGTGGGTAACTATGCGGGTTGCGGTTTGGTTCACGGGCTGTGGGTTTGGGTCGGGTCAAGGTCTTAGAAATTGGTTCTGCGCAGGACTCTAACACAGGGCATAGCCAAGGCATAACTCAGCACTAGGGTAACAAAGTGACACTATTTTAATGGAGTGGCATGATGGGACATAGTGAGCTATCTGAGCTTCATTGTTGCTTTGATGTAGGAAAACGTAACCTAAAAAGAGCATGGTCTTTTTATTACTTACCGTATATACTCGCGTTTACGCCGACCCGAGTATAAGCCGACCTGAGTCTAAGCCGAGGTACCGTCATATAATAATATTATTATCATGGCATATTAATAAGTTTGTCCTTTACATCCATTAAACTCTCTTTCCTCTGTAAAAAAGGAATTGCGAATCAATTTATATTGATAATAGTACATATTGTATTGGGTTAGGGATGCTAACCCATACTATACCTTTATAAGTTTAAAGATTCATAAAGAGATTTTGTTTTCTAGGTCTGCGACTGAATTGTACAGCACACATCTAAATAAGCTGCCCAATGCGGTCTACATAACTAAAATGAAAGAGCAACAATTTCTTTGGCAAACTATATAATTGCTTTTGAAAACCTTTCCCCCTTATCTAAGGTGCTTTTAATGAAGTCTAATGTTAGAGTACAAAAAAATACTCCACAATTCCATGAACAGCAATGGTAAAAAAAAAAAAAAAAAAAATTGTGTTTATAAAAACAAATTAGCTACTGTGTGTTTCATGCTCCACAGCACTTAATCATACATTTTGCTATGCCTTTTATTTTGTTTAATTTAAAGCTTTTATTACATGCCATCTATTTGATCTGTTACATAGAAATAGCTTGCTTAAACTGTACAAGTATGAGATCCCTTATCTGGAAACCCAAACCTGAATTATAGGAAGGCCATAGCCTATATAATCCATTTTAAGTAAATACTTCTACTGTTCAAAAATGATTTATTTTTTTCTCTGCAATAATAGAACAGTACTTTGTACTTGAGGGTAACTAAACTGTAAGAACCCATATTGGTGGCAAAACAATCCTAAATTGGTTCTAATTAATGCTTACATGATTTTTAGCAGACTAAAGGTATGGTGATCCAAACAACGGAGAGATCTGGGGGAAAAACAGGTCCCAACCATTCCAGATAATAGATCTCATAAATGTACATGGAATATCATAAATCTTACTGACTAAGCACCACTTAATGACAAACATTTGTGACGTATCTTTAGATTCTATATTTTGTAACTGTTGATTACAGACAAAAATGCAATTATGATCCTGGCCTCAAAGAAATAAACATGTAACAGTGATAACAATAATGCACTTCTCTATTATTCCTTCTTGTGCATATGAAGTTATACTCAAGCTTATAGAAATCCATTCACTTCAAAAGAAATTCTTTGAGCAGAAGAACCAAAAGGCTCAGTTAGCAGGAGCAGGAATTACATTTTACTTGCTGGTGTCTTTTGCTTGATTTGCTTCTTGAAGTGGAAAAGATGCTCAATAAACCATTCACCTGGTGCCAATGTGTTAATTAAGGTTTTTGAGGCAAGTCTTGGAATAGAATAATCCTTCTTTTCACTGTTGTAAGATCATAGGCCAGGACTCATAAAACCGATGCAGTCAAATCTATTTGCCCTTTTGTTACCACAGAGAGAATTAATCAGAATTAATCAAAATCTGTAGTGCCGTGTGTTAACCTGTTCCTCACTGGAATAAAATGATACAAAAAAAGGATCAAATATATACATATGAAGGTATGGAATCAGTTATCCGGAAACCCACTATCCAGAAAGCTCCAAATTACAGAAAGACTGTCTCCCATTGTCTCCATTTGATCAAATGAATCTAATTTTTAAAAAATGATTTCCCTTTTCTCTGTAATAATAAAACCGTTTATTGGACTTAATCCAAACTAACATATAACTAATCCTTATTGGAAGCAAAACCAACCTATTGTGTTTATTTAAGATTTACATTTTCTAGAAGACTTAAGGTATGAAGGTCCAAAATATGGAAAGGTCTATTATCCGGAAAACCCCAGGTCCCAAGCATTCTCGATAACACATGCACATAGGGGCACATTTACTAAGCTCGAGTGAAGGATTCGATTTAAAAAAAAAAAAAACTTTGAATTTCAAAGGTTTTTTTTGGGTACCGAATAGGCTACTTCGATTCGAACGATTTGAACTAAAAAATCGGTCAACTATTCGACCATTCGATAGTCGAAGTGCTGTCTCTTTGAAAAAAACTTAGACTACCTACTTCGCCACTTTAAAGCTACTGAGCATCAATGTAAGCTTATGGGGACCTTCCCCATAAATGTGCTAAGCTTTTTCTGATTGAAGGAAAATCCTTAGATCGATGGATTAAAATCGTGCGATTCGAAGGATTTAATCGTTCAATTCGAAGGATTTAATCGTTCGATCCAAAGGATTTAATCGTTCGATCCAAAGGATTTAATCGTTCGATCCAAAGGATTTAATCGTTCGATCCAAAGGATTTAATCGTTCGATCCAAAGGATTTAATCGTTCGATCCAAAGGATTTAATCGTTCGATCCAAAGGATTTTTAGTTCGATCGAAGTATTTGCGGTAAATCCTTCGACATTCGAAGTCATAGGATTTTACTTCGAGGTTCGAATATTGAGGGTTAATTAACCCTCGATATTCGACCCTTAGTAAATGTGCCCCATACTGTTCCTGCAATAGTATTTCAGAACAGTATAAAATATGATTTATTGAAAAAATAACTATAACTCCGTTTGCGATAGTATTCATTGTAATTATTGTACTGCTATAGGGAGGAGGAGAGCTCTTGTATACTCCTGTTTAGAAGTATGAAATAGATTAGAGGTTGGGGAGCACCATCCGTCCAAAATTAAAGATGGTGTGCAAGGTCAGATAGTAGTTAATAATACAAAGGAAGAAAAAGAAATGACCCTTCACATTGCACCTTCCCATCTATGTGTTGTAACCATACGATTGAAGTGATTAATAAAACTTAACTTTTAATATAACCGTTAAAATTATGTCTAGATAGCAATATTAAAAAATTGGTTAGGCAAGAGGCTGATTGACTACAAAGCCAGGGGTAGGAGGGATAAAGTCACCTGAGAGTGACTGTTGGTTGGAGCAAAACAGTCAATCTTTTCAATTTCTTGGCGACTATACGTATAGAGGTATCAGTACACCACGAGCCACCCCTTCTCCCGCCACAGGATCCCTCCCTTCCGGTCTACAATCCCCATGCAGGGTGATTGCGTTATCAAAGCCTAAAGAGCAGCCTGAGTGGCAAGCGGTTGTGGATTAACCAAAATTATCAAAGTGTTGTTAACACGTTCTTAGCCCCACGGATCGTCCATTAACCAACCCCTTCACCCTCAAGAAATACCCTCCCGATCCGTTCACCCCAGCGAATTGCGTTGTCCCTATCCGACGCCTGCCTAGCCGTAAACTAAAATTGCGCCTGACGCGCGTTTCACCCGTTCAGTCACGGGCTTTGTCAAAGGCATAAAGGGAGAGCCGACATTGCACATCTATTTATAACCGCCAGGCAGCCGGTACAAATTCGAATGGGCCAATCGGAGAGCCCAGTGGCGCAATCCGCATCACGTCCCAGCAACGGGTGAATCTGAAAGGCGTCACAGTGTAATCTAGCGTCATATGGAAACAGTTGTCAGATACTGTCAGAAGCGGTTCAGCTCATGATGACAGGTCATCAGTTCCTTCCACAGGTGCCAGGCTCAGCGTAACAGTGTGTCACATACGGATTAGATACAGAGATCAGAGATGTTATATACTGTCAGAGACGATTCTGCCCATCATGACAGATCATCAATTCCTTACACCAGCATCGGGCTGAGCGCAACAATGTATCACATATAGTTTAAGTAACAAGATCGGAAATATTGTATACATCCTGTAACAGAATAGACTAGATACATTTAACAGTTTAAGGAAGTTTGCTTAGTGGTTCGCACTTGATAGCATTATTATCACAGAAAGTCCTATATTGTCCAGTCCATATGGGTGCAGAATAATAGGCAAGTGTAATATGCTATTAACATTGCACTGAAACCAAATTGTGATGATAAGATAGTCTGATGGTTATAGTATATAGCCAGCATCTTAATATATAAACCCTGTATTGCCGGGTAATAATTCCCAGATTTGTTAGATAAATATATTCATTGTGATACTCTCATTAAGGCCATTGGGACTCAGGGCATTCATCAGAAATATCCACTCGCTCTCTCTGGATAAAAGAGCTGATTCGAGATCTCCACCTCTTATGCCAAGTGTCACTTTCGAGAGGCCCATCGCTCTCAGACCAGAGCTTGAGTGATTATGAGTCTCAAGGAAATGGCGACTTACCGGTGGTAATTTTTTATGGGCTTTCATCAGATCCAATGCATTATCAATGCTAAGGATATGCTCCATCAGTCTCTTTTTGAAAGCTCTACTGGTTTTGCCAATGTATATTTTATTACAGGGACAGGTAAGCATGTAAACGATATTGTTGGTATTACATGTAAAATTATCAGTAATCTTATGGCGCTTGCCAAATCTGTCAACCACCGGATTCTGATTATGCATATGTTTACAGACCTTGCATTTGCCACATGTCGATGTTCCATTCGCCATTAACTTGGATTGTCTGGAAAAGTGGCTTTTTACTAAACGGTCCCTGAGATTTGGTGCTCGTCTGCAGCAAGTCAGAGGTCGTGGTCCTACTATTGTTGAAAGGACCGGATCTGTATGTAGGATATGCCAATGTTTTTTTAAAACTGAATCAATAGCAGACCATTGTTTACAGAAAGTGCCTATAAATCTGATAGGTTGACTGTTGTTTTGCACATTACGTTTATGTGACCTCAATAGGGAGTTTCTGGGTGTCTTAACTGCTCGGAAGGGAGGGATCCTGTGGCGGGAGAAGGGGTGGCTCGTGGTGTACTGATACCTCTATACGTATAGTCGCCAAGAAATTGAAAAGATTGACTGTTTTGCTCCAACCAACAGTCACTCTCAGGTGACTTTATCCCTCCTACCCCTGGCTTTGTAGTCAATCAGCCTCTTGCCTAACCAATTTTTTAATATTGCTATCTAGACATAATTTTAACGGTTATATTAAAAGTTAAGTTTTATTAATCACTTCAATCGTATGGTTACAACACATAGATGGGAAGGTGCAATGTGAAGGGTCATTTCTTTTTCTTCCTTTGTACTGTTTAGAAGTATGTAGACAGGAGAAAAGACAGAACTGTCTTTATAGAGCTATCCTAGGCCTTTCTCCAAACTGATTCCCCATAGACTATTTGAAATAAGCCATTATACTATTTTGTCTTTTCCCATAACAAATAATTGATAGTGATAGGGTATAACTCAACAACTACAAGCATGATTTTGACTCATTGCATTCTGTGTAATCTATTGCTGTTGACTACTAATGAGCGAATTTGTCCTGTTTAGCTTTGCCAAAAAATTTGCGCAAAATTTGAGAAACGCATTGAAGTCAATGGGTGTCATTTTTTTCCGAGTGACAATTGTTTTCGCTCCAAATGCATTAAAGTCAATGGGTGTTTTTTTCCATAAACAGATACTGACCCCAGAAATATCAAAAATTTAGTCTTACCTGAAATTTTCCTTTTCTTTAGTCCGAAAGGCAGCACATCACAATTGGTAATCGATTCCATTCCCCCTGATAGGACAGAATAATAAACAAGCTCAATTAACCCCTATAAGAGTCACCTCCTCCCCCAGGCATCAGTGTTCATTTTCTAGCTTCTTAAATAAAAACACACCACTACTTTAAATTTATCGGGAGGGATTATTGTGCTGCCTTTTGCACTAAAGAAAAGGAAAATTTCAGGTAAGACTAAATTTTTGATTTTCTTTACGTCCTACAGGCAGCACATCACAAGTGGGATTTAGCAAGCTAAACACAGGGAGGGATCATTATTTCTCTGCCAAGGCCGATATCCAAACTGTACTGCTAAAGGCTGCTTCTTGAGAGGCTGCTATGTCAAGCTTGTAGAACTTTGCAAAAGTATGTACATTACTCCAAGAGGCTGCCCTGCAGATATCTCAAATATGCACTTGTGATCTTTCTGCCCAAGAAGTGGACACTACCTTGAACGTGCTTTTAACTCTGCTGGAGGTTTCCTCTCTGCCACATAAGCTTTCCTATCCAAAGGATCTTTAAATGGTGACTCTTCCACAGGAATTTTTTTTCTTTTTAGAAAGTCTTGCGATCAAAACATCCACCTGAAGTGGCTCCTCCCAGGGTGCCTCCTTAGCATCTATAGGAAACATCAATTAGAATCTTTTTATTAATTTGGGTGTCTTTTCAACCTGAAATAAATAAAACCGTTCCTTAGATTTGTGTTGTACTAATGAGGAAGAATCACTATCAGCAACTGAATCAAGATTCTAAACTATATTACAAATCTCTAGAATGTCAGCAGGTGACATACGTGTATTAATATTTGATCCGACTTCATCAACATATTTTGACAACAGTTTCTTGAACCAGCTAACAAACTGTTCCGTGTGATTTACTGGCCACATGATTCACAATTTGACTGAGCATAATCTTCAGGCAATGGCTGATCACATCCTGAACAAATATTATATCTGGATTTTCGCTTTCTTTTCCTGGAAGATCTTCCTCCAGACACCTAAAATATATGAAAAGTGAGCATAAGAACACATTAAATGTGTAAATGTGACCCCATTAAATCTGCTACACATAGTACCTTTAGCAGCCCAATCACAGTCTAGCAGCTTCCGCTACAGGAACTGACACACAAATGGCAAATGCTGCAAAATACCTGCTTACGGTAAACCGCACCCTTAGCTGTGAGTTTCCTGGAAATATCTTAAACTGCTCATACTCACCATATTTTGCATGCATGTTGTATGAATGATACTCCCTAACCAGTACCAGTTTTATACTGGTAAAGATAATAGAATGCAGGACAGCCTAGGAATGGTAACAGAAATGATAATTTGCAGTCATTTGAATATCACATTATAACAGATTTCTAAGCACTCATTTGAAATGGTAAACTGCAGATGCAATACCATTAAAATATAACTGTAAAGGAGTAATAGGATATTTGCAACCCCTATATCTTTGTAATATCCTATATAATAAAGTGCAAGTGTCTCTGCGTCCAGTCCCTGTGTCCGTGGAATTCGCTACTGCGCATGTGCCCCACCTGCCTGTGAAGTCACAGGAGATACACACACTTCCCCTGCAGCCAGGCAGTCCTACCCACTAACTGTGTATGTGTGATAGAAACATGAAATACATGCTTGCCTGCTCCCATCCTCCCTAGAAGATGTTACCTTGAGGCAGCCCTGCCCTGCTGCTCTCATGAATACAGACGGACACTTCCCCCGCAGGCTGAGCTCTGTGGCAGGAAGCACTAGGACAGGCGAACCCCCCTCTCGCTATCACCTTGGTACATCTAGCACACAGGCAGCAGCAGTAACACACAGACACGCCACCTGCCCTGCAAGGGCACAGCCAACCCATTAGCCCTTTCCCATTCTAAGGAAGGTACCACTTACAGCCATAGTGGGGACGAACGAGACCATCGACTTCCTCCGAAACGGACATGGTGCTGGCAAATAATGTCCGGATCTGACCTGAACCAGTTTTACGCCCCGAAAAGGCCCGGGATGTTGAAAGGTGAGACCGCAGAGGAGACAGGAACACTCACACCAACTTCAGAGGTGGTAAAAGATTCCACAGTCACTGTGAGAGAGCCGGGTGTGGCTGCCCGCACCTCCGTCCCTTTAGCCTATCACATGGCAGAATGACTGGGGCAGCTTCCTAAAAGTAAAACCTGTCAGATACGCATTGCATGGCTGGATCTGCGCTCTTTGTGGTATGCCTGCGCTGAGGCAAATGGGGGAACGTTACATAGGGTTGTTAAGTTTTTATTTGACTTTTACTTCTTCGTCGGCCGCTTGGGTTTCCGCAGACAATGCAGTGAGTGCATTTTCCCGTCTGCTGTAGAGAGCCACTCTTATTGGATCAGTTTGGCAGCTTGACCAATCACAGATGGCTTCTCATGCAGTAGGGAAAGCGCGTGTGAAAAAGGCAAAAAGTTTGCAGGGAGAGACTGTGCTCTGTGACTGTGAGAGTTTCTGTCCGGAGCAGGAATGTAGACAAGCAGAGGTGAGAGGGAGGACGAGTGTGTGCTATAAAGAGCCCAACAAAGCTTTTTGCTGAGCTGTGACACCTGGTTTTGTCGAAAATTAAAGGGCTGGACTCGAGGTCAGATTTACTTCACCAGCTTAATACAGACAAGATGATTATACACATCTCATGCCTTTTTGCTCATTTATAAGCAGCCAAGCTTGAAGGCAGATACTAAAGTATTGTGGTGGACAATTCCATGTGCAGAAAAATCAGCAGATGATAACTGCCATTAATTTTAGTCAGCCCCAGTCGGCTTCCACTGTAGCTTTCAGCAGCAAAGGATTGTGGGAGTTAAGGAGTAGCTGCTGACATTCACTGCTGTACCCACATTGTTCACATTTCTGTGGTAACTGTACATCAGTCACTGCCATTATGGTATTATGTCACTAAAGGCTAGGGCTTGACTGTACCATTTAACAAGGCACAAAATAAGGGAGAATATACATTTTTGGGTGTAGCTTAGGACACCATAGTAGTAAAAATGTTATGCCTTTGTACATTCCCCCAGTGTTATCCTATATAATAAAGATCAAGTGTCTGCGTCCAGTCCCTGGACTGCACATGTGCCCCACGGAGCGTCTCTGGCGAATTTACACTAGCGTCTCTGGCGAATTTACGCTAGCGTCTCTGATGAATTTACGCTAGCGTCTCTGGCGAATTTACACTAGCGTCTCTGGCGAATTTACACTAGCGAAGTAGATAGACGCCAACCAGAGCGGAAATTCGCCTGGCGAATTGCGGCGAACACTCGCGAAGCCTGCACTAGCGATTTTTCGAAAAAAATGTTTTGTCTCTTGGCAAATTCTTGATGCGGTTTGTGAAAAATCTCACCAGCAGCGAATCTGACTATGGCAAATTTGTTTCACTCATCATTACTGTTGACCTCATAAGGACATACTTAACTCATTAGCTAAATTTGTAGACAAAATGTCACTAAAACTGAAAGACTTATCTTTGTTGTCAGCATCTCCAAACAATAGAGACATAGCTTTTTGCAATAATAATACCAATTGAAACAAAAGAACATGGGAAAAACAGATGTGCCAATATTCAAGAGGGACAAAGAGCCAAATCTACTGTTAAAAATAGAAAGTTTGGCTTTTAAATTTACTTGACCCAGGTTAAAGCTAAGTTCAAATATGTTTCTTTGTATGGCAGATATATGATGATATAAGAAGGTGTACTCATACATATCAGTGGTTTTCCATTTAAGTATATAACTAATAACGATTCTCTCCTTAAAGGGGAAGGAAACCTAGTCGGCGCAAACCCCCCACCCCCCTCCCATTTGTTGCCCATCCTCCCTCATCCCCCCTGGCCTACCCGTCCCGCTGGGCAAATGCCCCTAACTTGTTACTTACCCTTCTGCGCAGGTCCAGTCCAGGGAGTTCACCGACGACATCTTCTTCCACACGATCTTCTTCCTGCTGTGAACGGTGTTTTGGCGCATGCGCAGTAGGATCATTTCGCTGGTACGGATCTACTGCGCATGTGCCAAAAGTCACGCACATGCGCAGTAGATCATACCGGCAAAATGATCCTACTGCGCATGCGCCGTTCAAAGCAGGAAGAAGATTGCGTGGAAGAAGATGTCGTCCATATCAGGTTAACAAGCCAATTAGAGCTGGGTGCTGATATTTAAGTGCACTTGATTAAAAAGGTCAATGGAGTGCTACCACATCTATTTAGGTCCCTGGTGAGGCCTCATCTGGAGTATGCAGTGCAATTTTGGACTCCAGTCCTTAAGAGGGATATAAATGAGCTGGAGAGAGTGCAGAGACTAAGTGCAACTAAACTGGTTAGAGGGACGGAAGACTTAAATTATGAGGGGAGACTGTCAAGGTTGGGGTTGTTTTCTCTGGAAAAAAGGCGCTTGCGAGGGGACATGATTACACTTTACAAGTACATTAGAGGACATTATAGACAAATATCAGGGGACCTTTTTACCCATAAAGTGAATCACCGTACCAGAGGCCACCCCTTTAGACTAGAAGAAAAGAACTTTCATTTGAAGCAACGTAGGGGGTTCTTCACAGTCAGGACAGTGAGGTTGTGGAATGCACTGCCGGGTGATGTTGTGATGGTTGATTCAGTTAATGCCTTTAGGAATGGCTTGGATGATTTCTTGGACAGACATAATATCAAAGGCTATTGTGATACTAAGCTCTATAGTTAGTATAGATATGGGTATATAGAATTTAATTAAAAGTAGGGAGGGGTGTGTGTGTATGGATGTTGGGTTTTCATTTGGAGGGCTTGAACTTGATGGACGTTGTCTTTTTTCAACCCAATTTAACTATGTAACTATGTAACTATTTAAAAGCTGAACCTTTGGCATTTTGGTCTGGAGCATTCAGTTTGTGTTAACACTGTGCCAATGAGAAAAGACATCTATAGTTATCTTAGAAAACCAATCATTGCTGCTCATTAGTCTGACCAGGCTTTTAAGATCATGTCTAAACACTCTCATTTTCCAGTGAGAAATATTAGTTACCCATGGAGAACATTCAAGACAGCTGCTTGTCTTTCCAGAATACCAGCAGTCAGCCAATGATCAGATTGCACAATGCTCCAAGAAATCACAATGGAGCTATAACCAGGGATCTGTAGATCTTTACTCTACATTCTGTAGATATAAAACAGACGCAAAAACATTTGACTGACCCCCAGAAGATCATCAAAACAAAACAGCAACTGATCCTTTACTCTGCACATTAAAAAAAATCATTACAAAGGCACATTTGGGGGTGCTATACCTTTAACTTGATATTTTGTCAATGACAAACAAGTCTTCTCTCTCTCTCTCTCTCTCTCTCTCTCTCTCTCTCTCTCTCTCTCTCTCTCTTCACATAAACAGGGTATTGTTATTAATCCATTTCAAGTCTTTCTGCCTTTTTCCTGACATAGTTTCCAGTGACACTGATCAAATGATTTCTGTATCTCTTTCAGGATGCTGGGAAATGGCTCAGACAGACCACAAATTGAACCATTTTCAAATTGTAATTGACAATTTAGCCCATAAGAGCTCTCTGGAAGCAACACTTTACACATAGATTCCTTGTCCCAATTTACTCTGATTGCTTTGAACTAGTGATACAATTAATGTATTTTATACTTTTTATATAGCTTAAAACTAGACTTGCAATTGTGCTTTTCAAACGAAACATTCTTTTTGTAGATGATATTTCTGCAGTAGTTAGATCATTTTTTTTAACCCACATAAAACAATAATGAAATTCACTATTACCCGAAAACAGCCTCAAAGTTGTATTTTGATACTACAGATAGCAGTGTATGTTTCTGAGTTAATTGGCAGAAGATGAGCGCTGTGCTATGCATTGAGGATAAAATACAGTACATTGTGGACTGTTAGAAGTTTAGTTTTTCATGCTGGGGCATCCTTGCTTAGAGGAAACAAAAGCTATTTTGTTAAACTTGTATTTTGAATCATTTCCCTTCATCTTATTTTCCAAGACACAAAACAAATTATTTCTGCTCCTCTTTTATTTTCTTTCTTCTTTTTTTATTTGTGGTACTGCAGATTTAGAGACAGCTTTTTTTCCAGAACTCTGGTGCAAACATTGGAAAATTTGAATTTTATTTAACCTGTAAAATAATTTAAGCAGTTACTAATTTGTAACCGACGGAACAAAAAAATCACCAAAATTGATGGGTGGTCCAAGTGTATAAGCCTCAGACATTCAGCATAGGGAAATGGATATCCTTCTATTAGGATAAACAGCTTTAGCAATAAAGCTGGAACTGCCCAAAAATCTGCAAAATGTAGGAAAAAAAGTGTATTTTATTAAAACATCTTAAAAGCAGAAGCCTTTCATGTTTTGTGCGTAGAGTGCAGTTAATCACGGACTGAGTTGTCAAAAGAACATGCAACACTTTTTAAATGCAAAGTAACCAATCATATATAGTTATCACTAGTCAATCAAAATGATGTATACCAACATGGCTAGCCTTACAATAAAAAAACATTGATACAAAAGATATCAGGTACAAAAACAGTGAAATTGCTACAAAGAACTGATGAGTTGTCAAAATATATTAGTAAAACTAGTATGGGATCCCTAATATGGAAACCCAATTATCCAGAAAGTGCTGAATCATGAGATGGCCATCTCCCATAGGTTTCATTTTAAATAAATAGTTTTAATTATTAAAAATTATTCCCTTATTGTCTTTAAAATAAAACAGTGCCTTTTAATTGATCCTGACAAGTTGCAGGGGTAGCAAAACAATTCTATTGGGTTGAGTTAATGTTTAAATGATTTTAAGAAGAATTAAGGTATGGAGAGCCTAACTTCAGAGAGCCCTTATCTAGAAAACCCAAGGTCCCAAACATTACAGATGATAGATTATTTAGGTGTGACTAACTTGGATTTTTTTTATATTAGATATATGCTCACTTATGCACTCTTGTAAAGCTCTAATTGTTTGCAGGCCCAGATTTGTGGTGAGGCCACCAAGGCCCGAGCGTAGGATGACATGCCGCCCAGCCACTTTCTGGGGACACGCATACATATGATTGTCTTCACTTCTTTGAGGCAAATACGAAAAAAAAGATATTGTTTAATTGAGTGAATTGAAGATTTTAGCCACTTTTGTTAATATAGGTAAACATGGATGGACCACATCACTTGACTGATGCAGTCAAGTTCTGTGACTTTCCGTTAACATTTAAATATCTTATTCTTGAACAGCCATCTTGTTTATGTTAAGCCTTCTGTACTACAACAGAGTGGGTTTTGAAACTACCCTGCAACCAAAATATTTTAGGTAATCACACACTCACCCCACATGTTTTTACTGGTGACAGATTTACATTTTGGGGGGATTCATTTATGCAATGTATTCCTCCTTTTTATGTTTACCCTCTTGATTGATTCTATTTAACAAATGCAGTATTTATAGATCCTAAAAGATACAGTATGTCTACCACCTCTGAATTTTAGATGATTTTCCTTTTAACATCCTTACATCTTAGTTAAGCCACATAGTTTGGTGCTCAATAGTTTTACATTTATCCTTAGGAGAATTCATTTAGGGCAGTAATTGTATAAAAACATTTTAAAGAACAACCATTTTTTTTAGAATGTCCCAATTATGTATTGAATTAATGATATTCAAAGCTAATCAGTTTGGACAGTTTGGGGGTTATTTATCAAAATTCTGTGTTTTTTTATATAAAAAAAAGTCCGACCAAATTAGAATCCACGATATGACCTTATTTATTATAATAAAGCTTGATTTAATCGGTTTGGGTAAAAACTCAATATAAGGAGTGAAAACCTGAATTGTACGTTTTTTTCGAAGTTTTGGATTTTTGCACGAAAGGGTCAGATTTTTGGGCTAATTCTGCGCAGACCACAGAAACTTTAAAATAGGATAGAGACCTCTGCCATTGACTAAAACATCAGATTTTCAGACTAATTCCAGCGCAGACCACAGAAACGTCAAAATAGGATAGGGACTTCTGCCACTAACTTATACACAACCTCGGCAGATCTAAGATGATGGATTTTCAGGCTTTTTTTAATCAGCTTTAATAAATCTCGAAAAATCTGAATTAAAAAAAAAAAAGAGACAGAGTTAAGTAAATGACCCCTTTTGTGTTTGGTCCAGGGTATACTAGTTTTTTTCTTATATGCAGTACATTAAATAAGTTAATGGTATGGTCACTTGTATGCAACTGAATAACAGCTGATGAAGGACAGGGGCAGGTAGTCTGCTTGGAATTCTACTTCATGTATTATCTCTGGAGTAATGTAAACCTGATACAGTATGAACACTTAAGAAAATCTGAACATTAACTAAGACTTTCAAAGGGGCCTCTATGACATTTTCATCGCTCATGGTCATTAGAGACGACTACTTTTTAATTGTTGATGGATTTCGAATTTAAAAAACTTGAAATTCTAATTCAAAAAGACCAACTGAAATTAAATTGTTTGTAAATTTTTTCTGGCCGAATAGGTCCGGTTTTGATCGAATAGGTCTGTTTTCGTTCGCAATCGTATGAATCGAAGTAATAGCGCATTCAAATCATACGATTCTAAGTTTTTCCCAAAAAAATCTTAGATTTTTCAAAGCCCCCCAATTGACTCCATATATGTTCTAGGAGGTCCCCCATAGGCTAAAACAGCAATTCGGCAGGTTGTAGATGGCGAATGGTAGACGTCGAATCTTTAAAGAGACAGTACATTTTTTCAGTACAGTACAATTTTTTTCAAATTCTAATCGAATTTGGAATAGTCAAAGTACACAAAAATCTGTTCGAAATTTGAATTTTTTTAATTCCAATTTTCACTTTGCCCTTTAATAAATCTGCCCCTAAGCCTTTTATTTACCTTTGTATTTATATGTTAACGCCAGAAAGAAGACAGTAAGGAGCCATGAACCTAAATTAAAAAAGATCTTTCTATCTTGGTGATGAGCAGAAACCATACCATGTGTTGGGGTGAGAAATGGCAGATTGTTGCTGTGACAGTGGAAGGGTCACACTCTTATGGAATACATAGAACATTCTATTTCAGATTCTTCGGCAGCTATATCATTTGTATGTAATTAATTTTAAACATTTATGTTTTATTCTTAAAATCATTTCCGTAGCGAAATAATCTATTTTAGTAAAATCTGATTTAAATTACTGCTGGTTCTTCTTAAACTCTGAAGTGAATTAGATAGCTGGAAGGTATGAGCTCACTGTGTGGTACAGAATATTCATCAAATAAGGCTGTCTATTTACAGACTTGCAAATGCAGAATGCCAGTTATTATGGGATTTATTTCTGACATAGATTATCTGTGTCATGGTCATTAGCTTATTATAAACTCATATGAGCAAAGTCCTACGCATGTCCTGTTCCTTTCTGTGACTTGTGTAACACTATAGTAATTGGGTTTTTACACTACCTTATATAAATATAAGACAATAATTATTCTCATACCTTTGGGAATAGATGTTTTAAATAATATTATGCTCTTTTAGCCACTTCTTGGCAGAAGGGATACATATACATTATTTACTAATTTATGACAGTAAAATGACTGTATATTAATATATGAGTTATGGAAGATCTATTGATATGTTTTCCTTTGCAAGCATGATTATATACAATTAAAAGGAAATCAAACAAATGGCACGTTTTTAAACCCTCAAATATTAGGAATCATTAAAATAAATTGTTTGGTGACTCCAAGTTATACTAAAGAGAGGTAATCAATGCACAGTCCCTGGTCCCCGTTTCATTAGTAGTCAGTATCTGTGCCAATGCACATGCAGGAGTTTTTAGTTACATAAATAGAATAATAAAATTAGCAACCCACCATTCCATGTCAATGTAAACCACTTTATGGTGGTCTTACTGTTTACCTCTGGTTATATATTTCAGTCCTCCCTATTTTGTGTGTGTAGGGATACAGAGGGTTACCCTCTGTTCCTGAAAATCTGAACCACATGGTGGGAAATCCCCTGCTTGTGCAGCTACAGGGTCTCCTAGGATATTTGGAGGGGCTGAGCCTTGTCCCTGTGCAGCATGCTAGCAGATATTGGAGGGTGTCACAAGGTGTCGCTGCTGCACCACTTTTCTATAAATAGGAGATGCCATGTGCTCATGTGTGGATTTGCTGATTTTACTTCAGAGTGGGAGTAAGAATCTGGCCACCAAGATCTAGAGGCAGGAGGCCTCTGAGACTGGGGTGCGGCAGCTCCAAGCCTGGGAGCAAGACCAGGAGGGTCTGTAGCTCCTGATTGCCAAATCTGGATTTCTATCGTGCTCACACTATGGAGAGTGCTGGGAGCTGTAGCTATGCAGAGGAGGAATTCTGCATGCTCGCACTATAAACATCGCTGGGAGCTGGTTGTGAGGAGTAAAGGAGGTTTATCGTGCTCACGCTATGGGAGCAATACCTGAAGGTTTAAAATAAGTTGCTCGGCTAGGAGAGCCTGGAGCTTCTAAGGACTTTTTTGCCGTGGATGCCTGTCCCAGCTCTGGAGGAGCCTACCCATCTGAGTGAATCCCCAGGTGAGTTGTGCCTGAGGGAGGGTAGAAAAAGAATAAGGATCCAGCATATCTCCTGTTTGTGAAACAGGCTGTTTGTGTGCCTGCCATGTGGGAGCCAATATCTTGTCCAGTGGGAAAGGTATTTGGGGCAGGTAGCGCTACCTGGGGACAAGTGTGCTTTTTTTTGGGGAAAAGGGATTGAGACCCTTTGTCTGCCAATGGAGTTGCGGGACTTTGCCTGGTATGGAGGGCCCGGACTGGACTGCATACTGCTAGTGGAGCAATAAATATGTAAATGTATTTTACTTTGTCTTTCTCTTACATAAAGTTATTGTTATACAGTACTTTGTGTTTGAATGTTTTCCTAATGGGGCCACCCACAGGTGTATTCCCGGATCCCATTAGATGAAGGCACTGCCATGAGAGGTTATTCCCAATACCCTTTCACTTAGCAAAGGGGACTCAGAACCTGCATTGGTAAGAAAAATGTGATGTATAATCTTTGGCACAGGGGGATGGCCAAAAAAGGGGTTATATGTGCTTGTAGCTACTTTGGTCAGATCAGTTGCACTTCCATTATCCTTTTATATTTAAGCATTGGAGTGCCCCCACAACCACCACTATTTGTGTAAATCTGTACTTTAGCAGAGTTATTCTGCAAAAGAATGTCCAAGCCTCCATGTGGTTTTAGCACTCTTATATAATGGGGCTGCCTGTAACTGGTAGAATCCCATCACAGAAAGGGGAGTGGATAGACCTTTATTGTAGTAAATAGACATTTATCACAAAGTAATGCGATGAACCAAAGCAGACTGTACTTAGCAGCTTATCACAGGGATGGCACGGTACAACCCAGAGCACTGGAAACAGGAGTATATCAGTAGTGATGGGTGAATCTGTGCCATTATGCTTTGCCGAAAAATTCACAAATTTACGGAAAATTTTGCAAAACGTCGAAAAATTCACAAAACAGATTGAAGTCAATGGGCGTCCGAATAATTTTGACGCGCAAAAATGTTTATGCGTGTGACTATTCTGAAAAAACATTTTCACTGCCTTTTAGCGAATATATTTGTTTGCGGTGAAATGCAGAAATTTGGCGCAAATTCGTGCCTGCCAAATTTATTCGCCCATCACTATGTATCTGTTACACAAATAAGCACTTCTCCTTAGAATTATTTCTCAGTCCTCTCTCATACAGTGCTGAGGCTTCTTCTGAGCAGTCTCATTCCAGCTCTGGGAGGTTACCATTAACCTACACCTTAATGCTCCAATACCTAACTATTGCCTTGGTCCTACCCCAAATCACTACCTCACTCACGAGTTCTAGCAGGGTGCAGTCTCCTACCTTGTCTGGTTTTGCAGTGTGTCTAACTTAGTTACTTCATATTATTGGGCCAAAGAGGAAGTCCCTCTCTTCTTCTCTTACAGTAAAACCTTAAAGGTTGGTGCCACCTGCTGACTGAACTGTTTACTATTAAAATATATTTCAATTCCTTACATCCACACCCAACCTTTTAATGGAGGTTTGAAAAAAAAAAATGGGTAATTCTGTAGAGGTGACTAAGTATGGCACATTCAAGGCTCTTATTCCTAGTGCACAGCCCTGCCACAGGTGTATTAAATTGCAATTCTCTTTACTAGGAATTAAGACAATTAGCAGAACTTGCTGCAAAAAGTGTTTATTTCACGACATGCCCTTTATCGAGTGTTATATACAGACATACACAGTGCAAACATTTAAAGTGTAACAAAGAAGTGATGTAATCACCTTATTGGGTGGGATAATTAACAAAATTAGAACAAGGGTTCATATATTAAAGGTGTGGATAATACAAGATTAGAGTGCAAAAAACCCTTTGTATAGCATTCAGCATATTTCAACATTGAAAAACTTTCAGTATCAGTCCATAGTCCAAATCTTATTTACAAGTCCGTAGCAAAGCTGAAAAAGCCAAAAACATCTGGAACTGCCCCATAGTAAGGCGTACCACAAAAACCTTGATAATATGAACGGAAGGGGGAATATACCCATAATCTTACCAAATATCTTTTCTGAGTTTTACGTATAGTATTCACTATTTCTTGCTTGTATATATTGGGTACACAAAGGTAACTTTATCTGTGAAGGAAAGGGTAAAGAGTTTATAACACCATTAAGGAATAGGATTATCCTAGAAACCATTTTATGCCCCAGCTATCATTTAAGCCTTTGGGTTGTAATGTATGTAATTTTTTATCCAGAATGCTTCTCTCTGTAACCGGAATTTCTGCATGTCACCTCCTCTTTGTAGTGGTTGAACTATTTCAAGTACTGTCCACTTTAATTGAGCAAGGTTATGGTTTGCTAAATTAAAAATCTCTCTAAGCCTGTAAAACCAATGCTTTGGTCTTGACAGTGTCTCTCCTATAAAAGCTAATGATAGGGGAGGATCAAGCATGCGACCAATAACTAGGTCAAGAGACACTCCAGGAGAGCCTATAGATTTAGCCACTACATATTTTCTAATTCCGCAGGGTAAAACACATGCATTGAGCTTACCCAGGCTGCAGGATATTTAAAGGAGAAGGAAAGCTACCACTGTACTTTATCGCCAATCAATTAATCACAATAGTGCAAGCTAGATTGCTATATTTATTCTTACAGCTCTAGAATCTCTCTCTGTTAGTTTAGGTTAGCAGCTGCCATATTAGCTTTGTGTGACATCACTTCTCAACTGAGTCTCTCATAGCTCTAGGCTCAGATTACAGCAGGGAGGGGAGGATGGAGGAAGGAGAAGGGAGGGGGAGAAGATAAACTGAGTATGCTCAAGCCCTGTAGGTTTAAAGGAGAATTCAACCTAAAAGTTAAAAAAAACCTTCCCCCCTACCCTACATAGACCCCCCCTCGCCCCCCCCCCCCCAGCCTAGCTGCTACACAGGGCAAATGCCACTCTTTACTTACCCCTCCTTGCAGATTCTGTCCAGCGGAGTTCACGGGCTCCATCTTCTTCTCCTCTGTAATCTTTGG
Organism: Xenopus petersii; assembly: GCA_038501925.1. Classification (NCBI taxonomy): domain Eukaryota; kingdom Metazoa; phylum Chordata; class Amphibia; order Anura; family Pipidae; genus Xenopus; species Xenopus petersii. The sequence goes on along the minus strand of CM076683.1, from coordinate 99,092,124 downwards.
AATGACGCCAGTGTACTGGCTCATGTGTAGTTGGAGCAATTTTCTGTCTTGCGACAACTGCACATGCGCCGAAACTCACAAAAATTGTCGAAGCGCTGGTCTCATTCCGAAGGGGGTAGGGTTTTTTTAACTTTTGGGTTTAGTTTTCCTTTAAGATGAAAACAGGAAGTCTGATGCTGAAGCCCATGTGAACATAATAGAAGGAAATATGGTGTTTCTTTTCAATGCTGGGCCAAGCCAGCAGGGCACCCTAGGCAACCCAGCCGGCTACGTCTCCCCCCTAAAGACATAAAAGGCGGCCAAGATGAGAGACAAGGGTCTGAGCTGGGGGAAAGCGGCAGAAGAGGTACCTGCCTAGTGCCCCTCCACTTTTGCGCCCTAGGCACGTGTCTCTTCTGCCTACCCCTAGTTCCAGCCCTGTTTCTTTTGACAGAGTGACTCAGATCAACATTACTTTGAGGGTTTATTGCAGGAGTGCCCATACTTTACTTCAAAGTCTACTTTTTGTGATGTTGTGGACCTGCAATGGTCCTTTTTCAAGCTGACAAGAATAAAAATGACTATTTCCACAGCTTCCTTATATACCAACAAGGATAGTGCCCTCTAGTGGTCATAACATATCATTTAAATTACATGTGTCAGGGTTACATCAGAGTTGTATTAAACTTTTTCAGATATGTATAAATATATAACAATGGAGCACACTTAGCTTTGTAGCCTAAAACTCCACTTGTTGGTCCTTGATCTCCACTAGAGATTAAAACAAGATAAACAAAGGCAATAATTAAAATCAATTAAAACCAGTACCTTACTTAAACTGATGCCACATCATTATAATAGGGAATTTAACTCCTTATTCCTTATTTAAACCTCCTGGTGTTAGAGTTCCCAATCTCTTAATCCATCCTGCTTCACACCTCAGTAGTTGCTTGACTCTATCTCCCCCCCTTCTCAACCTGGGGATATGTTGTAAAATTTGGAATCTTAATTGTGCCACCGTGTGGCCCATATCTACAAAATGACTTGCTACCGGATTTTGTCTCACATTTCTTTTTATGTCAGATTTATGTTCCCCAATTCTATCTTTTACATGCCTGGTCGTCTGACCCACATACATCAGCCCGCACGGGCATTTTACAGCATATACCGCATAAGTAGACAGACAAGTATGATATCCTTTTATCTTAATGGCAGTGCCTTTTTGGGGGTGATATACTATATCCCCTTTTACACAGCTGTTACAATGTCTGCATGATAGACAGGGGAAGGTACCATTTTTGACCTCACCTATCGTCCCTTGACGTAATATTTTCCTTGGTCCTATGTCCACCTTCACCGGTCTATCACGCAAAGACCGTGCTTTCTTGTATGACAGCAACGGTGGTTTCTGAAAAGCTGTTACATTCGGGCATTCAACTTTTAAAATCGCCCAATGTTTTCTCACAATATCCCCGATTCGTTTTGATAAAATATTATAGCTGCTAGTGAAAGCTACTCTTTCTCCCATTTTCTGTTTAGGAACAATTTTATCGGACAAGATTTCTCCCTTATATCTCTCTAGCGCCTTCCTCGGATACCCCGTACTTGCCAATTTATTCTCCATTTCATCCAGCTTAACCATTAAATTGTCATTTTTAGACACTATTCTCTTTACCCTAGAAAATTGAGATTTTGGTACTGCTCTCTTTACATGGGCTGGATGAAATGAAGAATATAGTAGCAATGTATTTTTGTCTGTGGGCTTTACATATAAATCAGTTTCAAAACCATTTTCCATTTTATGCACCATCACATCAAGAAAATTGATTTTATGTGGATCAACGTGTATTGTAAATTTCAAAGATGGCAAAAAACCATTTAATTCATTGTGGAAGGCAATCAAGGACGAATGTGGCCCCCCCCAATACTATAAAGATATTGTCTATATAGCGAAACCATGATTTACAGTATCACTTAAAATTACTATTTTGATACACAAATTTCTCTTCAAAATCATTTACAAAAATATTTGCATAGGTGGGGGCCACATTCGACCCCATCGACCCCGGGAGAAATCTTGTCCGATAAAATTGTTCCTAAACAGAAAATGGGAGAAAGAGTAGCTTTCACTAGCAGCTATAATATTTTATCAAAACGAATCGGGGATATTGTGAGAAAACATTGGGCGATTTTAAAAGTTGAATGCCCGAATGTAACAGCTTTTCAGAAACCACCGTTGCTGTCATACAAGAAAGCGCGGTCTTTGCGTGATAGACTGGTGAAGGCGGACATAGGACCAAGGAAAATATTACGTCAAGGGACGATAGGTGAGGTCAAAAATGGTACCTTCCCCTGTCTATCATGCAGACATTGTAACAGCTGTGTAAAAGGGGATATAGTATATCACCCCCAAAAAGGCACTGCCATTAAGATAAAAGGATATCATACTTGTCTGTCTACTTATGCGGTATATGCTATAAAATGCCCGTGCGGGCTGATGTATGTGGGTCAGACGACCAGGCATGTAAAAGATAGAATTGGGGAACATAAATCTGACATAAAAAGAAATGTGAGACAAAATCCGGTAGCAAGTCATTTTGTAGATATGGGCCACACGGTGGCACAATTAAGATTCCAAATTTTACAACATATCCCCAGGTTGAGAAGGGGGGGAGATAGAGTCAAGCAACTACTGAGGTGTGAAGCAGGATGGATTAAGAGATTGGGAACTCTAACACCAGGAGGTTTAAATAAGGAATATGAGTTAAATTCCCTATTATAATGATGTGGCATCAGTTTAAGTGAGGTACTGGTTTTAATTGATTTTAATTATTGCCTTTGTTTATCTTGTTTTAATCTCTAGTGGAGATCAAGGACCAACAAGTGGAGTTTTAGGCTACAAAGCTAAGTGTGCTCCATTGTTATATATTTATACATATCTGAAAAAGTTTAATACAACTCTGATGTAACCCTGACACATGTAATTTAAATGATATGTTATGACCACTAGAGGGCACTATCCTTGTTGGTATATAAGGAAGCTGTGGAAATAGTCATTTTTATTCTTGTCAGCTTGAAAAAGGACCATTGCAGGTCCGAAACGTTGCTGTTGTTGCCATGTATGAAAAAGAATAAAGGCGGTTTTATATCACGACTGGGAGTGCTGCCAATTTCGTTTTTTGGTTCCATGGAAGCATGTGGAGGGGAACACATGATGTGGCGTGCACCCTGCCATTAAAAGAATAACAAGCACTGAGGAGCTGGGCTAACAAAGAAATTTTGTGATGTTGTCCCATTAATCTACATGCATAAAAGCATTTTTAGCATTCTGTTTCATGGTAGATATTTCTTAAGCATTACATTGATTTATGAGAAAATGTATATTGCTATAGTTAACAAACAACTATTTCTTATGTAACCTTAACATAATAAATATCTGAATGAAAAGAATGAAACAGGAGGGTGATATAGACGAGCTGTTTGTAGACAGTGTCTTGAGATCTACTGACCACCAGCTAAAGGTCTACTGGTAGATCCTGATCTACTTTTTGGGCACCCCTGGTTTACTGGAATTTATAAAGATGTTTCTGATAAAGCTTACGTAGTTTTAACCTTTCCTTCTCCTTTCATGGTCATTGGCAGTAAAGCACAGCACATGCTGGTTAAGATAAGGGCCACTCTACTGGAACCTGGTAAATAAGTGGCTGAATGACAGACTGTAACTTAAGATGCACAGAGCTGCTGGCTGTGGAAAGCAACACAATATGTCTGTGCCATAATGCTAATATCAAAAACCAATGTTCTTTGGGGCCTTTATGTGCCCTTAAAGGAAAACTATACCCCCCAAATGAATACTTAAGCAACAGATAGTTTATATCAAATTGAATGACATATTAAAGAATCTTACCAAACTGGAATATATATTTACATAAATATTGCCCTTTTACATCTCTTGCCTTGAGCCACGATTTTGTGACTCTATGGGGCCGATTCACTCAGCTCGGGTGAAGGGTTCGAATGAAAAATACTTCGAATTTCGAAGTATTTTTTGGGTACTTCGACCATCGAATGGGCTACTTCGACCTTCGAATTCGACCTTCGACTTCGATTCGAACGATTCGAAGTAAAAATCGTTCGACTATTCGATAGTCGAAGTACTTGCCCTTTAAAAAAAACTTCGACCCCCTACTTCGGCAGATAAAACCTACCGAAGTCAATGTTAGCCTATGGGGAAGGTCCCCATAGGCTTGCTAAGCTTTTTTTGATCGAAGGATTTTCCTTCGATCGTTTGATTAAAATCCTTCGAATCGTTCGATTCGAAGGATTTAATCGTTCGATCGAACGGAAAATCCTTCGATCGTTCGATCGCAGGATTAGCGCTAAATCCTTCGACTTCGATATTCGAAGTCGAAGGATTTCAATTCGAGGGTCGAATTTCGAAGTATTTTTAACTTCGAAATTCGACCCTTCGTGAATCGGCCCCTAACTGTAACAGGAAGTAGTGTTGAAGCAAAAGGCAGAATTCTGTCTGTTAATTGGCTCATGTGACCTAACATGTGGTTTGTATGTGTGCACAGTGAATCTTCTGATCTCAGGGGGCAGCCCTTATTTTTTAAAATGGCAATTTTTTATTTATGATTACCCAATGGCACATACTACTAAAAAAGTATATTATTATGATAATGGTTCATTTACATGAAGCAGGGTTTTACACATGAGCTATTTTACTCAGTATCGTTTAATAGAGACCTACATTGTTTGGGGGTATAGTTTTCCTTTAATTCAACTGATAAATCATCATAATTAGTGAAAACCCCTTTAGAAATACATTGAGAACTCATCCTTGGCCAATGAAGTCTTAGAGGGCAATTCACTGCATCTTTGTAAGATCATTTCTGCTTTAAATAGAGAGAAATAATGTAGAACATTCAGCTCATTCTAAAATGGCACCCGTAGAATCCAATATTTTATTGAAACAATCATCTGTGTCTACCATTACAGTGGGATACACAACTTTACTATATGCGCTGTAAAATATTGTTTCTGCAGCTGGAGGCAAAATCTGATTTATCTTAATCAAAAAACCTGCCACTGCTTATACTGTTTTTACTTTTATTGCTTTGTTTTTTATTATCTACAGTATATGTTGTTACAGAGGCTCATAAGTATTTGCAATAAACTAAAATTACTCTGTTGCTGATACAAATAATCATTCGAGAAAGTATTGATTTTCTTTAAGCAGCACATCCAGAAATTGAGGATGAAGAAACCAATGTATGGTTTCATCTAAAGTGCTTTCTGATGGCATTTCATTGCCTTAACCTCAGATAGGTGCACTACTTCTTTCATTCCTCTTTCACAAACACACACAAGGCAATGGCCCTCCTGAACTGAAAGTATGTAGCAGCTGATGTCTTAGACCAATGCACATGGCAAATGGTTCTTCTGCTCTATATGTATAATATAAAAGGTGAAAAGAAACAAGTGCCCTGTGTGTTGGTCTAAAGCTGGACATAGACGCAAAGATCTGATCATTAGAATTCTCGAATGATCAGACTTCCCCATCTCCCGACCTGCCACTAACCATTCAGATCAAATAAAGTAGTAAAAGAACAGATCAGCCGATGTTCTGCCCCTGACAGCAATCGTACAAAAGTTATGTCCAACAAAAGCTAGTGACAGTCTCCCACATGCAGAGATATTATCAGCAGCCGACAGAAATCTTTTAACCTTGCGCGCAGCATCTGCATCCGACAGTCGGATCGCGTCGGATCAATGCTGCAACACCATACGACTTCTATCTCTTACCTTATTTTTGTCGCATGTGTTTTGTCGCAGCCCGTCAGATCGTGACAAAATCGCTCGTGGAGTCCTACCGTAAATCTATAATTGGAATGAGCTTAAGTCATTTGAAAGGAAACAAATTAAGTCTGTCTGGCTCACTACCTTACGGGCAGTTCATTAATTAGGCATTATAAAAAGCTGTGATTATTACTATTACATCATATTGAGTTTCACTGAGAATGCATTAGATTAGGTTATTCTCCCAAAGTATTTCCTCAGAATAAAAAGAAACACAAAATAAGTATTTTATTGAAATAGAAGAAAAACTGCAGATAAAGCTAAAAATGAATGTAGTAGGTTATTACTGAATATATATAATATACTGTATACTTCCTATGCTCAAGATAATAGAATTTTGAAAAGGATAAGGGACCGAAGGTGTAACTAATTGTAGATTCTGGTAATTTTCACGACTTTTTTTAATTCTATTCCATTTTAAGATATTTTCTTGGATTTTGAGCTCTGTATTGCTATTGCGGGACTAGTGCATCTAGGAACTTGGATTCTGACACTGATTGTGCTGTGCAGGTTTATTTTATTGATGTGAACGACAGATTTACCCATTTTGAGTTTTCCGAATGTGTACTTTCCAAAAAATATATGGTTTCTGGAGTCAGCTTACTGTTTTTTTATAACACATAAATTTAGACAGCGTGCTGGATATCCAGTAGCTGATGTAGGTTCTATATTCCTTTTGGTGCCTCTGCCTTGAGCATACTTCAGTAATCCCATGTACAGTATATTATACTATACCAGGGGCGTCCAAACTTTTTACAAGGAGGGCTAGTTTTGGAGAGGTGAAAATGTGTGGGGGCCGACCATTCAGCCTGACATTCTTTGACCCATTAACATCATTTAACTCATTTAAACAGGGAATCGCGTAGCCCAGTGCCGGGCCAATCCAACTGGGCACCCTAGGTTCCCCTCCCTGCTCGCGCACGCGCTCCCCACTGTGTGCATGCCAGAATGCAGTGTGCGCACACATGCACTGGAGGGGAAGGCAGGGGAAAGCGCCAGAGGTGAGATGGAGGGGAATGTGGCAGAGAGGGAGGGGTGAGTGCAAGAGGGGAATGGAGAGGGAGGGGAAAGCGCCGAAGGGGAGGAGAAAGAGCCGGTGCGGAGGGAGAGCAGCGAACATGGACTAGGGGTATGCAGAAGACAGGTACATGCCCATTGCCCCCCCTTTCATTGCGCATTATCTTCTGCCTACCCCTTGTTCTGGCCCTGATGTAACCGTAGCAATAATATTTGGGCACATTAGTGAATTGAACTGCCACCTGGTCTATACTGCTGCCTGTGTGCTGAAGGTGTTAGCAATAGACACGTACTGGCACGTAGTTATGCGCCGCTCTCGCATACTTCTTTAGTTTACCGTACAGGCACGTCAGCCCTAAAGAAGTATGTGAGAGCTGCGCGTCACTACGTGCCAGTACGTGTCTATTACTAACACCTTCAGCACACAGGCAGCAGTATACACCAAGTGGCAGATCATTTCACTAATGTGCCAAAATATTATTGCTACGGTTACTCCAGAGCTGGAACTTTCCTGGGACCTCACCTCTCTGAGAGGGTGTTACAGGCCCAGTTGTTAAATTTAGATAAGGCCAGATAGTGATTGTTACAGATTTGTTACAGTCGCTCTAGGAGCGAAAGGAAGGCTCAGGGGAGTTAACTAGCAGCTAACGCTCATAGAGGAGAAATAGTTGGTTTAGGACCCTGTGGTATGTGAACCACTAGCTCAGGGATATCAGTAGGTTAGTTGAGGACCAGGTAGGGTGCCAAGACACAAGACTCCAGGCTGAGGATTCCTATGACCAGCACTTTAATATCAGGAGGGAATTGCCCAGTAGTGTGGTAATTTATATGCTTTTTATTTTAGCCCTGAGAGGGATCGTGATTCCTTCATTTGGCTTTGCCATGCCTAAAGCGACTGTGAATACTTCTACTACCTTGTTTCTGTTAATAAACCAGTTATTTTGCTGCAAGAAAACCTCTCTGTGACTGAATCCTTTGCTACACGGAACAACACAAGGAACGGGGAGCTGCTCAGGTACAAGTGAGTCAGTGACACTTTTACAAGTAGTGTAGTAGTATAATTATCACATTGCACTTCACACAGTAAAAGTGCTCTCAAGGGAGCGAGTGCTACATTAGTAAAACCACGTCTAACCTTGGTACAATAGCCAAATAAAAATCTGCTGTGCTAGCACTTTGTCCAAAATGGTATCTGTGCAGTGTTTTTCAGACTATATGTGTCTTTCTTAATCTTGCACTAGGAATACTAGTAACATATGACAACAGATGCATTCCCTGTTTTGTGTAGACATTCTTACTACCCTTCCTGTTCAGAATTGCCAATTTTGCTTTAGTTTGAATTGCACCTAAACCATTGTTGTATCTGTATAACATCAGCCATGTTACTGTCTTAATTTACTTTTTCAAACACTAATCTTATTATTCCAGTAAAATCTAATTGCTGATATTTGCAATTCAGCAATTAAAGCTAATTTGTGTATCATATAAAATAGGATAGATGAAAATCACTCTGTGCATACAGAAACAGAAAAGGTATTTCTAAAATGATTGGGCTAAATGTCATATTAAACTGAAACGAATGTAACAATATTGTGTTATAAGGGTATACTTTATAAAAGTATTTTATACCATCAGTTTGGTGTAGTTTTCTTAATGATTAAGGATTTTAAAGTGAATATTAAAAATAAATATACACTACGTTTTTACTCCTTACCTTTTACTCCAGTTACAATGAAAATTACATTTTACATTTTAAGTTTTTCTGCATTTTACTCAGTTTTTCTGTGGTCTCACCAATATATTATGCATAATATATTTCCTAGATATTACAGAGAAACGTTATCTACTGTATGTAGATTATACATTTGTCCCTTTTGCATGGATAAAATACACAAATTCAATCAGTATATTGTATATAATACATAAAACTGAACACTGTTTATTCTGGTGACATTATTTTGATCTGCTGGTGGACTTTTTTTAAAAACACATTTTAATGCTTAACATGTAAGCATTAAAGGATAAGTCAACCTTTAAAATAAATGAATGTAAAATTGATGAGGGGACTTTTCTAAGGAATTTTGCAATGTACATTCATTATTTATTTTTTTTTTAATTCCAAGATATTAAGGGATACATGTGCTGTTAATATGAATGAATTTTGTTACAACAGCGCCACCTGCTGGTCAGTTTCCCACCAGTCTGACCACCAAGTAGTCAAGGAAGTTGTCAGGAGAAAGAAAGAGGCTGCTCTGATGTTCTTCTGCTTAGGAATAAAATTAGAAACCTTTCTCACATTTTTCCTAATCAGAAGAACATAAGCCTCTTTCTTTCTCCTTTCACCATTGCTTGCGATTTTTAATTACATCCCCCTTAAGAGTACACCCAATATATACATTTCACATTCTGTTGTGCATTTGTGTGATTTTGCATCTATGACAAGGCCCAGATGCTGCACCCCCCCCCTTACCCACCCATGCTTATCTTTTTTGCATTCTCTAGAAGAGCATAATTTCTGTTTTTAAAAATGGAGGCCTATTTATTAAAGGTAGAATTTAGTAGTTTTAGAGGTTTTTGAAACCACAATCTCTAAAACCACGAATGTCATGGCATTTATTAAAAGCGCTTAATATAAAAAGTACGAGTGAAAAAAGCTTACAAGTATAAATACCTCTAAAACCTTTAAAATTTCTAGTTTTCTGGACAACTACTAGCAAAAGAATACGGAAAACATCTAAAAATCCAAATTGATTAAAAGCTGTTCAATAAGATCAGCGCAGCTCCTATTTACTTCTATAGGACCTCGACAACTTTTACTTGGCAAATTTTTGTATTTTTGCATTAGAGCTTTTTGTGGTTTTTACACTTAACAAAGTGAATGTTTACTGTTTTTAAGAAACATAAAAACCACGAATATTTAGAGATTCATGGAAAAAATAGAAAGTCAGTTGCTTGTAAATGGGCCCCTTAATGTTACCAGAGTTGGCTTTTTGCCCTGTTAAGAGCATAAAGGACAAGTCAACCCCAAAATAAAAAATTGCCTAATTAAAAAAAACATAATTTTAAGCAATTTTCCAACATATATTTATTCAACATTTTTAGATTTTAAAAGTATTTGTAAAAATAAGTTATATTAAAACAGCATTTGCTTAACTCCTGGTTGTTACTTTTTAACAGTCGCAAAAGTTTTAGTTCTGAGCAAAGACAGGTCTGTTAATTAGCTGGCTTGTCTTACATTTTAGCAACAGTCAGAGGGACAAAGGGACAAACTGCTTTCAAGAGCAATACATATACAAATAACTTAATAACCATAGAACATTTGTAAAGACTGTGTATTAAAAAATTGCTTAGAACTATGTTTTGATTTATGCATATTTAATATTTGTATTCAATAATATATTAAGTATTTAGGATGCACTGAACCCTTTTTTCTGGATATGGATTCCCCCAAATACTGAATTCAATCCTAATTTCTGTGCAGGAAGAAAATAAATGACAAACAAGTAGATTTTGCAATTTTTTTCCATTATATAGGGTTCGGCCAGGCTATTGTTTCTGGCCAAATCCAAATCCTGCTACAAATGGCTTGGATTCTGCTGAATCTTTTAGATTTGTTGCATCCCTATTATATACATAAATTATATGCGCCAAAAATCCATGTATACAATATTTTATGTCAGGCTCCTTAAATCTATCCAGAAGTAAAGCATATACAGGCTATAACAGTAAAGCACATGCCACTCTGTTGTCAGCAAATACACTAACACTGATACATATGCAGAAACTGAACTGTAAAATTATATTATCTGCATGACTAGACATGATCTTGTGTCTATACACATAAAGAGGCTCGATATGTTCAGAAAACTTCAGCGCACATGTAAAGGAATTAAAAAGTGACTTTGCTGCAGGAACTCAAAGTTGGAGCCAAGATCCAGTGGGATTTTCTATAATAAGAAATCCTAAATACAAACTGACAGCCATATCTGTTAAATTGTCTCCGTCATGTAGCTTATTTCTCACCTGGGTGTTCAGTGATTACTAGGTTTTCTTCCTTTATAGCAATAAGCCTAACAATGCCACCTACTCTCCCTGAAGTATACGTTACTGTAGGCCACACTCTGTCTCATCTTGACATCAAACTCAGATTTGTGTGTGGACGACTCTACAGTGTGTCTTCAGCTTCTTGATGTCGGAGATAAGGTTTCAGAAGAACAGGTATGAAAGTGATAACCGCTTTATATACCAATGACATCCTATCCAGATAAAAGTGAAACAAGAGTTCAGAGTTAACTATTCTTAGTTGCTGGAAACATGAGAATGCCAGTATTTGATAACAGCTTTTTTTTTCTCAGAAGAGCTGATCAATCACATACTTGCTCTTAAAAGGAATTGCTTGCTTAAATAAAAAGCATCACTAAAAAAACTGCTCAAGTGCATGTGAAAGAGCAGCTAATCCCTAGCTACAAATCATACTATATCTGTATGTGTTTCAAGTATATATCTATATATATATATATATATATATATATATATATATATATATATACAGTATATATTCGAGTTCCAATAGTTCTAGCACTCCAACGCTGAGATATAATACACCCAGGTGCTATTCCGTGCCAAATTCCTATTCCCACTTCTGTGGAATAATATATATATATATCTATATATATATCTATATATATCTATATATATATATATATATATATATATATATATATATATATATATATATATATATATAATGTAGGGTCACACTCACCTTATAGGAAGCAAAACCAGCCTCATGGGTTTATTGAATGTTTACATGATTTTCTAGTAGACTTAAGTTAGGAAGATCTAAATGGGAAGATCCTTTATCCGGAAAACCCCAGGTCCAGAGCATTCTGGATAAAGGGTCACATAACTGTATATATATACAGTATACAGTATATATATATGTACGGGAAACATGCACAATGCATGCTTCCCTCATCTTTCTACCCACAGCTCTTTTATGTGGACCCTGTCTGTGTCTTAACATGCCATTTGTCCATAGATAAAATAGCCAAGAATGTAAGACAACTTCCTAAGTTTCAGGTTTTAACAGTGGAAAAATAAAAAAAGCCCTTTATAAAAAATGTTTTGGTTAAAAGGGTCTGTCATGTATAGCAGGATTTTGGATTTTCCCAGAATATGTTCAAACAGTGGTGTAAAGGAAAATATATATTATCCTAAAAATATGATACAGACAATAAATATTCCAAAATTAAGCAGTTAAAATAATGTAAACCAATCACCCAGTCTTAAAATGAGATGAGGAGTGATGCAGATCCCAACTATATACAGCAACTTCCCAGTCCCACAACAAAGCATCACTAATGAATATGATCACATATAATGATCTTCAATCTCTTACACTAGGCTTGCTTCATTTAAATGCAAATTGTGTTTTTTATGCCAGGCAGTTCATCTATAAATATAAAAGAGGAGTGCTCCCAATAAATGTCATATACATTTATTACTACAGTAGTAAAACAGAATCACACTTACATTTTTGTAGACATATATACGCTTATCACATCAAATAAAACCTCAGCAGGAGGATCTTGATGCTGCCAATGCCTCAAGGTTTTCCTATTGATAGTTCTAGAAACTACGTGAACTAATAAGTCCACTAAAATACTACTAAAATATACAAATATTAAATTAAACTCCATCTGTTGGTGCAGTGAAAAGAGGGAACCCCTTAGCACCAACACTACGGGGCACATTTACTAAGTTCGAGTGAAGGATTCGAAAGTAAAAAAACATTGAATTTCGAAGTATTTTTTTGGGTACTTCGGCCATCGCATAGGCTACTACGACCTACGACTACGACTTCGACTTCGATTCGAACAAAAAATTGTTCAACTATTCGACCATTCAATAGTCGAAGTACTGTCTCTTTAAAAAAAACTTTGACTACATACTTCGGCAGTTTAAGCCTACCGAGGTACAATGTTAGCCTATGGGGACCTTCCCCATCAGTTTTCTAAGTTTTTTTTGATTGAAGGAAAATCGATCGATTAAAATCATTCGAACTATTTTTCCTTCGATCGTTCGATCGTAGGATTTACGGTAAATCCTTCGAATTTGATATTTGAATTCATAGGATTTTACTTCGAGGGTCGAATTTGAGGGTTTATTAACCCTCGATATTCGACCCATAGTAAATGTGCCCCTACATCTTGTCAATTAGCACTCATACCTCCAAGCTTGCACTTGAATGCAAAGTTGATAGGGGTATGGCAACAAGTAAAAAAACTGTTCATATTAAAGGTGAATAGACTCTTGCACTGCTTTTAGAAATTAGTTTTATTATTCCTTTTTTTATACCTTAATTTTATTTCAATTTCAAAAGAAAAGCTATTTTGGAAGGAAATATTGGGCAACTCAGTAAAAAAAGTACAAGCTAAGAAAAAGCGTGCAGAGGAGAATACATCTCTGACATCTCTCTCATTTTTTTAAGCAAAAAGTGTAGTTTTCTGCAACATAGCGGTGATACAAAACTAAGAAAAAAATAATTTGTATCTTATAAGGGTTATATAGAGAGTGGTAGGCACACAAGTCACTTACCAACACTGATTGAAGTATTCCAGACATGGGATCTGTAAAGCATGCCACATGCACGACACAAGAGAGTTGGATATCAACATATGAGCTGTAAAAAGTCACATTGAAAAAATGATTTATGTTCAAAAAATACAGTATGTTAGAAAATGAAGTAAATGTTACACGACCTGTTGTGATGTATGTCGTCCATCTTGTATAAAAATGTGTGGTCTTCTGCCACTGACTAAGTACTTTGTAAATGTGACAGAACTGACTGTAAGAATGATTCAGTTATATGTATGCCAATGTTGTACCCGATTGTTGCAGTACTAAAGTAATGAAGTGGCTGGCAATATCTTTCTAAAAAACCATAACAAGTCAACACTTACTTTTTGTAGATATGCATGCATTTGATGCCTTATATTCTGGTTTCTGATGTTTGGCATGACATTTATCCAGAAAGTTTCCCTTTGCAATAGCATGCAGCTACGGTCACCACCACGCCGGGGATTTGGGATAGTATCCATCCCCATAAACCGAAAAGTCGGTGGACCATGACCTTTTTCCAGATAATGTTTATATAGAGGGATATTTGTTTGCTTTTTACTTTTCGGTTTATGGGGATAGATACTATCCCAAATCCCTGGAATGTTGCCGCATGCTAATGCAAAGGGAAACTTTCTGGATCCAAAAATTAAACATATTATCTCCAAAGGGTCTAAATGAATATTGTTCATACCTGTCTTTTTTAGATGAACGTTAATACTTGTTTTTAAGAAAGTGAATGTCTATGTATATTTTTATTCATTTTTGGTTATTTTTTTGTTTCACCTTTAGATGGCAGTGTATGCCAATATCTTGACATGAAACGCGGGACTATTTGGCTTGTTGTTGGACACTTTATGGTAGTACTTGTCTGGGGGGAGTGTACCAATGAGGTTATAAATATGCTGTTTTGACTTGTTTTGTAACAAAACTTTTGTTATCTTGATAAAGAGTGTGAGTGTGAGTGTATGGTCTGTATAGGTACAGTATGTGTATATAAATTGGTGGTAATGTGGGTTAAACGTGATGGACTTTTGTCTTTGTTTAACCCAAACCAAATATGTATCTATGTAACTATATGCTGGTTCCCCTGTCTACTTTAACAGTGTCGATCAGCTTCTTCTTAGAAGTGCACTCACAGGCACGGCTTCAACAGATGAACATGCACATGGAGAAGATATAATATAACACATAATTGTGCACTTTTGCATTACAATTCCCTTGTATGGGCGCTCACAGGCTGAATCTGGCTTTAAGTTTCACTTCACTTTTATGGTGTCATCAGCCGCTATGATCTTGCCTCCTATTGTTCCTATATATAATAAACAACACCTACCATTGTATGGATTTTGCAGAAATAAATTGACTTTAAACCTACCGGTTTTCTGGTGAATAGAACTTCTTAGTTCAGTAGGTTCAAAACTTGCCTGCGTGATCAGCCAAGAGTAAATGTTTTGAGAAATACTCACAGGAACAAGAGTGGATCAATAATGGAATGAAAAATTCTGCCAGTTCTACTGTGGTGCTGATTGATTGATCTTTCTATGTGGATATGTTGTAAACAAACTCTACTGGGGTGAACAAGGCCGGAGGATAAATCTGAATACCACTCTCCTTCTGGCCTTAATTCACTGAATGGTTTCATTGAATTCTGTTTAGTGATTCTGCACATATACACACATAATGGTTGGCACTGAGTGACTGGATTTATTGTATGTATGTACAGATAACATTTATGTATGCTTATCTACTTAGCTGAAATATAATGTAGCTCTTCTCTGTTTACACTTTGGATCATCTGAAGGCTATGACATTTCCATAGACATATACACCACTCAGAACAAACAATATTCAAATTAATTTTGTTGAATATACATATTCATAAATGTCAATGAAGCATAAAATGCTGCTAATTAACAGTAGTTGCATATGCATATATATATATATATGTGTGTGTGTGTGTTTGTAAGGAAGTAACGTAACATAACAGAAAATAATCGTCTTCACAATTCAGTCTTTACAATTTACAAAATCTTGTATACTTTCAGACATGGTGTGGTGGAGTTGTTACCATTTAAATGGTTTAGTATGATGTAGAGAGACATATTCTGGTTTTCATTTTTTCTTATTTGTGGTTTTTGATTAATTTTACTTTTTATTCAGCTGCTCTCCAGTTTGCAGTTTCAGTTTCAGGGTCCAAATGACCCTAGCAATTATACATTGATTTGAATAGGAGACTGGAATATGAATAGGAGAAGGCCTGAACAGAAAGATGAATAATAACAAAATAGCGATAACAATAAATTTGTAGCCTAATAATGAAAACAAAAAAAGACCAATTGAAATATTGCTTAGAATTACCAATTCTTAAGATTAAGTATCCCTTTAAATGTATGTCATAAAAGGGAGGTTGAAGGGGTATTTGAACTTAAAAATTAACTTTTTAATATGATGTAGATATCAGTGATATTCTGGGACAATGTGGAATGTGGAATTTCTGAAGGTTTCTAGTTACTTGAGTCCAATTAACTCTAGAAATCAAGCAGTTTAGTTTGAATGACATGCTGGAATATGAGAATGTCAGGATATAAAGGTATGGGATCTGTTTTCCGGAAAACCATTATTCAGAAAGCTCTGAATTAAGGGAAGGCCATCTCTCATGGGGCAAATTCACTAAGCGCCGAACGCTAGCATCAATTCGCTAGCATTGGGCATTTTCGTTACTTCGCAAATTCACTAACGAACGCTGGCGTAAATTCGCTAGTGTTACTTCGCACCCTTACGCCAGGCGAATTTTTGCTACGGATGTAACTACGCAAATTCACTAACGCGCGTAGTGTACTGAACGCTACCTTTTACGCTAGACTTCCTTCGCCACCTCAGACCAGGCGAAGAGCAATAGAGTAGATAGGGATTGCTTCAAAAAAAGTTCACATTTTTTCTAAGTCCCAAAAAACACTGGTGTTTTTTCTATATTATGGGTGATAGGCTGAAAAAAATCGAAAATTTTTTTGGGGCTCCCCTCCTTCCCCCCTACATTTCCTAACTCATGGCAACTTAACTATACAGTAGGGCAAAAAAAAATGATTTGATGTTTTGAAGGTTTCCCAGGCATTTGTAGTGATTCTACGTATTCCTCCATTGAAATTTGAATTTGGCGCCGTATGCAAATTAACCATCGCTAGCGTAACTTCGCTTCGCGAATAAATGCTAGCGCAACTTCGCAACCTTATGCTACCCCTGTGCGCAACTTCAGAGGTTTTTTTTTGAATTTGCGGAGCGCTGGCGAAAATACGCCTGGCGAAGTGTGGCGAAGTGCGGCGAAGTTACGCCTGGCGAAACTACGAATCTTAGTGAATTTGCCCCATAGACTCAATTTTAATCAAATAATTTTCATTTTTATTACCTTTTTCTCTGTGATAATAAAACCTGGTTGCCAACTAAGATATAATGAATCCTTAGTGAAGACAAAACAATCCTTTTGGGTTTATTTAATGTTTAAATGACTTAAGGTATGAAGATTCAGATTACCGAAATACCCTTATCCTGAAAACCCCAGGTCCTGAGTGTTCTGTATAACAGGTCCCATACCTGTAATACAAAAAAAGTTACAGAATCACAATGTAAAAAAGAACAGTTCAGAATTAAGGAAAAGGAAATGAAAAAGTCCTGTAATTATACCAGCAACCAGAAATGATCAGAAGTCCTTTTTTTTTTAACATAAACTGTACTGAAGATGATTGGGAATGGACCTTCAGACAGTAGGGCAGTAGCTGTCAAATTTTTTAAATGAATGCCCTTCTTGGTGAAGGTCCCCCAACTCATAGGGAAAGAATATTGGTTCATCAGTCATTCACTGACCCTCAAGGAAAGCAAATAGGTTAAGGATTGTATTGCTACTCCTTTATCCCCTACTGTTTGGTTGCAAGCTCTGTGAACTATGTAGCATAATAAAAGAATGAATACATGTCTGCTTGTGTCATCTGCTGTTAGTTAATGTCATATTCTATGAATCTGCTGACCACCAAACACACCAAAAACATTAGGAACAGAACCTAAAACACTGCACACTTCAACATAGCAACATCAAAAAAATGTATTTGATATCAGAATAAAGACACCATACATTCTTCCAAATTCTCCTTAAAATAGTTGTCATACAAATCACAATTGCAAAATTGGAAATCAAATGGTAAATTTGGCCACCATGATAAATTAGAACTGCAAATAAATAAACAACGTGCAGTTTACGTCTTTACATCAGAGTGCCAATCTTACCATTGTGCTGTATAAATAAGCTAGGAATGCACCGAATCCACTTTTTTGGATTCGGCCGAACCCCTGAATCCTTCACGAAGGATTCGGCCGAATACCGAACCGAATCTGAACCCTAATTTGCATATGCAAATTAGGGATGGGAAGGGGAAAACATTTTTTACTTCCTTGTTTTCTGACAAAAAGTCACGCAATTTCCCTCCCTGCCCCTAATTTACATATGCAAATTAGGATTCGGATTCGGTTCGGCCGGCCAGAATGATTCGGCCGAATCCGAATCCTGCTGAAAAAGGCAGAATCCTGCCCGAATCCCGAACCGAATCCTGGATTCGGTGCATCCCTAAAATAAGCAGGTAGCCACTGTGCTGAAGGGTTTCCCTTTTCATAAATATCTTCTTTTGCACAGGGAATGTTACTATTGTCAGGTCTCATGGTGACAGATTTCCAATATTGCAATTTTTTAGTGTGTATTAAAATAGTCTCAAGTAATGACTCCTTACTAGGGATGTAGCGAACGTCGGAAAAAAAGTTCGCGAACATATTCGCGAACTTGCGCAAAAATGCGAGCGGTTCGCGAACGGTTCGCGAACCCCATAGACTTCAATGGGAAGGCGAACTTTAACATCTAAAAAAGACATTTCTGGCCAGAAAAATGATTTTAAAGTTGTTTAAAGGGTGCAACGACCTGGACAGTGGCATGCCAGAGGGGGATCAAGGGCAAAAATGTATCTGAAAAATCTGCCTGTGTGTGCTTGGAAGAGATAGTGTAGGGGGAGAGCTGTTAGTGATTTCAGGGACAGATGATAGTAAGTTTGCTGGCTAGTAATCTGCTTGATACTGCTCTGTATTGGAACAAAAAAATAAATAAAAGCAGTCCTTACAAGGACTACTGTTATTGCAGCAGTCAGCAGATGAGATCAGAAGCAGGACAGCTGCCCACTGCAGCTACATACAGAGCACTGCAGTAGAAGGTAGATTACTAGCCAGCAAAGCTACCTAAGCTTAAATGTCCCTCAAACCCCTGCAGACTTCTGTCCCTCCAATAACAGAGCAGTATCAAAACGATTACTAGCCAGCAAACTTTCAACTGTCCCTGAAATCACTAACAGGCAGCAGCTCTCTCCCTACACTATCTCTTCAGCACACACAGGCAGAGTGAAAAAACGCTGCAGGGCTTCGGTTTTTATAGGGAAGGGGAGTGGTCCAGGGGAGAGCTTCCTGATTGGCTGCCATGTACCTGCTGGTCTGGGGTGAGAGGGCAAAAAAAAGCGCCAACAATGGCGAACCCAAAATGGCGAACGTCGCGCGACGTTCGCGAACTTCCGGCGAGCGCGAACACCCGATGTTCGCGCGAACAAGTTCGCCGGCGAACAGTTCGCGCCATCTCTACTCCTTACCAGAGTATGAACGGATGATCTGAAAGAAGTTACAGATACGGATACTGTAGGTAGAGGACTGCTGATTGATAGGAGAAATATTCCCTTTTTACATAGCAGCAGGAAATCCTTGGGGGCACATCAGAGTGGCAGGTCATGATGCCAGACAAAAGGGAGAAAAGATTGGAAGTGTAGGTATAAATTTGAATATTGTCAGTATCTTAATTCAAAATTCAATTTCTCTGTATTACTCTGAAAATATGTGCTCTTTCTTTGTAGCCAGCAAAGCAAACTCATACTCACTAATTAGTGAAAACATTAGAATTTCATGATTTTTTTGTGAAACTGTTGGAATTTCAATTTTTTTTAGTGAAAACATTAAAATGTCACGAATTTTTCGGATTTTGAGGGAAATTCACAAATTTTTCGTCCATGCGAAACTGGAGAAATTCGCCCATCACTAATACTCACATCTACTGTGTATTTGCTCTGCAGCTAGGAATACATGAATCTGGCTTCACAACCCCCTCCCTATTCACCAGCCTAAACAGACCACATTTTCTTTAATTTTTTTGCTAAATTTTCTACAGTGGCAAAAAATATTTTCCCCCATTTTTTTAGTGTACATATATGTTTAAATTCAATATGTAGACATTATTATACACTATAATGTTGGCTACATTTGCCCCATATAGTTTAGTTATAATACGGGAGTAAGATTCCAAGCTGTGCCTAGCAAACTGAGGTCGAGGTGCATCTTTGAGAGTTAAGAGAGTAATTTAATAATAGATGCATGACTTGCAGCACCTCTACTAACCTATAGCTACAAAATAATAGCTAGCATACACTGGTCTGTAGACTGAAAGCAAACACCTGATATTAGATACAATCAATTAGTACAATGTAGTTAGCACTTGTTTTACACTACAAGACTGAATTTCAGTTCCTGAATGTTACCCCTCTAATTGTTCTATTTTGTGTGTGTGGCGTAATCCTTATTTACAGACCAAATCAGCAAGGTTTGTTGGATCATGTGCCAGATATTAACAGAGTATTACCTCGGTGAATATGAGATATGACATACATTTTCCTAATTATTAATTCTGGAGGGTTAGCATGAACATTGTGTTGTAGGTACCCCAAAAGGTGTACTTAAAGGGGACCTGTCAACCAAACATAAAAAGCTGTATAATAAAAGTCCTTTTCAAATTAAAAAGCTGTCAATCATACAGTATATTGACTGCCCCTCTTTATGCCTTACACATAAAGGCAGGTCAGGCAATTACTTTCACTTTCCATTCAGCCCTTCTAGTTATCACTGCCCTCCACACACTCCCCCTGCCTCCTCACCATCTAATTGCGTAGCCAGTACATGGAGATCAGGTGCCCCATTCTGGCACATAAACAAGATTTTGGCATGATGCAACAGTTTCCACAAAATGGCTCCTGTCTGCTTGATGTGATTATGAATTCCACAACTTAACAAAACAAGATTGAAATAATTTATATAGTGTAAGTGAAGTTTATTTTGCTTGACGTAGATCTTAGGGGCCGATTCACGAAATTCGGGTGAAGGGTTCGAATAAAAAAAAATTCGAATTTCGAAGTATATTTTGGGTACTTCGACCATTGAATTGGTTAAATTCGATCGAATTCGATCGAATTCGAACGATTTCGAACGATTAGAATTAAAAGTCGTTCGACTATTCGACCATTCGATAGTCGAAGTACTGTCTCTTTAAAAAAAAATTCGATCCCCTAGTTCGGCAGCTAAAAGCTACCGAACTCAATGTTAGCCTATGGGGAAGGTCCCCATAGGCTTGCTAAAGTTTTTTTCATCGAAGAATATTCATTCGTTCGATCGATATTCGAATTCGAAGGATTTAAATTCCCAGTCGAATATCGAGGGTTAATTAACCCTCGATATTCGACCCTTCGTGAATCGGCCCCGTAAAGTAGGATTTGGAATGTATTTTTTAGGGTGACGTCCCCTTTAACTAGAACTTTAAGTTTAGTAATTTAATCCCTTTCTGTGCAGTAATAATTCTTCTCTATTATTCAGTATGCTTGGAACCTAGAGTTTTCCAGATTTGATAACAGATAAGTAGCCTATTTACTAACATCCACATTTTTTATTTTTCACAAATCATGGGTTTTCTCTAAATATTTGTGTTTTTTATTACTCTAAAATCCTAGAAATTCAAGATTTTTAAAGTGTAATAAACACAAAAACTCTAATATAAAACTTCAGCAAGTAAAAGTAGTTGAGGTCCTATAGAAGAAAAATTATTGATCCTATTGGACCTTTTTTTAGTCATTCAATAATTAACCAGAAAACTTTTAGAGGTTTTTGTATTTTTAGCGCATTGTTCAGTGTTTTTTTTATCATGCACACTCTTTATATTCAAATCGTTTAATACATTACAAGGCATTCATGATTTTAGAGAAACCATAGTTTAAAAAAACTCTAAAATCAATTAAATTTGAATGTTGATAAATGTGCCCCCCCTTCTACAAAAAACCCCCTTTAAACATGAAATTAACTCACTAGGATTGTCTAAGCACCAATACGGATTAATACAGTTACCATCAAGTACAAGTTACTGTTTTATTATTATTATAAAATTTACATCTTTTTTTTTTTTTTTAATATGAGAATTATTTGCTCTATAATTCAGAGCATTCTGAATAACAGGTTTTCAGAAAGGGGACCCCACACCTGTATTTATGCACTAGAATCATAGTAAAAATGTGGTACATTATCTTGCTTTGTGAGAAGGGTGAAGAAGACCCCAAATATGTATGAAAAAAATATGAACAAAAAATATATTATGCACCTGCATCATTGAGTGCAATTAGGTTAACTTTGATTTGGGAGGGAATACCTACATTTTATGGTCAATTTACAAAAATACACTTTACTGGAAATAGATCTGATCTGACTGAAGCTGGAATCAGCATCTGTGTGCAAATTCTCTTTCTCCCTGCTGTGTCATAACAATTACATCTTAACTTCAAGATTAGGCTGTGTAATATGATTCCTATACTACTTAATTTTTTAATAAAAAAATGTTTGTCATATTAGGACCCTTGTTACCAAGGCAACGACACAGCGCTCTGGGAGCAGAGAGAAGTTGTAGATTACACTCCCTCGCTCTGAAAGCTTGCAGGGGAAGCATAATTGATCAGCTCTATCAGATTATCTTACACATCTTGGAAGGATACAGGTTTTGCGGGACAATGGCTAGTTGACTAACAAATTCATCAAAGGTTATCGGAAAATATAGCATTTGCTCTGCGAAGTTTCAGCTTATCAGACACTGGGGCTCATTTATCAACACTCCGCAAATTTGCCCAAGGGCAGTTACCTATAGCAACCAATAAGTGATTAGCTTTTTAAAGCCAGCTGCAAGTAGAAAAATGAATGCAGCAATTTGATTGGTTGCCATGGGTTACTGCCCATGGGCAAATTTGCCCAGTATTAATAAATGACCCCCAAGTGACATGCAAAATCTTATACTGTATATCTGTGTCATATAAAATGGTGCAAAACTATTTATTGACACAGCTGGGAGTGTTATTGAAGTTTGAAAGTACAATACTCCCCAAAACTATTCAAAAAATATTCCCATGGCTAATTGATCTGTTTTTCTGGAAATGTTATATGATTTTTTCTGTCCTTTGACTTTGCCATTCTCTGTTTACTAATAAATGGCATACTGTACAAATGTAACAACAATATTCCTCATTCCATGGCCAAATTTCTATTATAAATATTAGATTGCGTATTTTAAAAAGAAGGCTGTGTTTCTTTCCCTTGCTAAGCTTTCTTCAATCACTTAACATTACATATGGTTTAAGATACAAATACAAATGTTATGTTTTCATGATGGTAGCCCACTTAGTTCTTAAAAAGTTGCAAGCAATAAATTAGGATTTGACCTTCACATTTTCGGATTCCCTCCTCTCCTTTCCCTGACTAGCAATACCATTTCATCCATTGTATCTGCAGACATCTCTACTGCAGCAAGACCCCCAATTCCGACAATGAGGGTTGGAATGGCCTGCCGGGGTCCAGGGACAATACCCGGTGGGCCCCTAGGCACTTCGTATAGTTACTTTTGGAGGGCATAATAGAGTAATTAAATGTGTACCGTGCAGTCCATCCTGGTAGGAGACTATCCGGTGGGGGCCCGGGGTAGTTTCTGGCCGCTAGTGATGTGCCAGAGCCTAGGGTGGGAGACCATTCCCAGGGTGGGGAGGTTTTCTTTGGCTGCTAGTGGAGTGCCAATGGGGTCAGGAGCCTATCTGGCAGTGGGCTGTCTCTTGCTGCCTGTGACTAGGGGAGGATACTATCCGGGTAGGGTCCGTGCTCCTGGGGGAGGCTGAGTGGGCGGCACTCGGTTCCAGGCCTAAGTGAGCGCTGCTGTCAGGGAGTGTTGGGCAGTCGTACCGCCGACGTTTGACTTTAGCACCCACTGGATTCAAAGTCGGACTTGGCCGGACCAGACTCGGACCCTTAACCCCCGCTACTTACCTCCCTCCCTGACCCCAGGCTCGCAACACAAGGGGAGTGGGGTGCGGCTGGAATGGGGGAGAGGGGGCACTGTGGCTGAGGGGCCTGGGATATGGTGTGGGAGCCCCTAAGGCTGCAGGCTCGGCAGGCCCTGGGCACCCCAGTCCGACACTGCCAACAATGCCTTGCTTCTACTGTGATTAACAGACCTAATAAGAAGGAAAATCATAGCAGTGTGTTAGGGGAAGTGTACCGGTGACAATACTTGAGAAAAAGAAAACCTAATCAACATAATTGACACTAAGATAAGGTATGAAACATTAACACTCAACACCTTCAACTAAAGCAAGACTTGATTGCCAATTCTGGCACAATCCGAAATCTTGCTATGTATCAACTTAAAGGGGTGGTTCATCTTTAAGCTAAATCTTAGTATGTTATAGAATGGCCAATTCTAAGAAATTTTTCATCTGGTCTTCATTTTTTAAATATAGTTTTTGAATTATTTGCCTTATTCTTCTGACTGTTTCCAGATGACTTTTTTTAGACCCTATCTAAAAAAACAAATGTTCTTTAAGGCTACAAATGTATTGTGACTGACTTTTTATTACTTACTTGCTATTTAGACCCTCCCCTAAGTCTGTTCCAGTCTCCAATATTATGGTTGCATGGTTGCTAGGGTAATTTGGACCCTAGAAACCAGATTGTTAAAATTGTAAACTGGAGAGCAGCTGAATAAAAAAATAACTCAAAAATTAATTGCTGCTTGGCACCCAGCTTAAAACAAACATCCACAGTAGTAGAAGTCCATAGTAGACAGCCCCAGAAATACTGTTCCCCCCTCTCTTCCAGGTCTCTCTTCACTCTTCCCACTTCGCTTTCACTCTCCTGTATCTTTCGCTTTCGTGTTTTGCTTTTGTTGATGTTCCTGCATCATTTTTACCAAGGGTCAAAAAAAGAAAAAAAAACAACCAAAGAACCTTGTTATTTGGTTGCTCTGGACTTGGCTGAAGCTAGTTTAGTAACCATGGGAACTGTATTAAGCCTTCCCGGACTGTACTATTGTTACAGACAGATTGGAGGCAGAATGGGTAATCAAACATCATAAATTTGAGTCAGTATTTGGTGTCATTGGCATGAGCTTTGTGGTAGACTGAAAACAACAATCTCAATAATATAGCAATCAACTTTTCTCCAGAAGTCCAACACAAAGGAGCAGCAGGAGAAGCAGGAAATACAGGAAACAGGAAGTGATGAGAGTGTGGCTGCAGCAGACCAAATGCAACACACCTAGCTTTTTGTTCCTCATGTCACCTCACAATAATTCATCAATTTGTCATAAACATATAACTTTCCCTCAAATGGTAACATCCAATTAGATTATATACATTTTTTTCTTTTACAGGGAAAGTGTGGAAGACTCTCTTTAAGAGTTGTATTATATTTCAGAAACCTCTCAAAAATAATTGGAATTATTGGAATTAACAGACATCACCCCATTAGCATTTTTTAATTCAAGATGAAATAGGAGTGTGCATGACCAAGGGCTAACCTTTGAGCAATGTATCTTTGCTCAACCACAATAACTGGGTTACTGTGTTAAATGTGCACACGGTATAATCTCTGTTTCTTTATGTTTTATATATTCTTTCAGTGTTTGCTGGCACATGTCATTAAATAAACCATTTGCTGTAGGATAAACCAAGTGCTTGGCAAGTGCCAGTTGGAGGGATCAGCAATAGGTAGTGAAAGCAGTCCTTTGGACCAACCTTTTTTTCTCAGTGGATCCAAATTGTGATGCAGAATCGGCTGTGCAAGCCGCCATTTCATTTTAATCTGTATACAGTATTTGTTGGAGTTTAGTCCGATTGCCATCTTGGAGTCAGGAATAGTGATGGGCGAATTTATTCGCCAGGCGTGAATTTGCGAGGGAATTCCCGCGATTTGCAAAACTGCCCTGAAAATTCACCGGCGTCGTTTTGCAAATTTTTCGCCGTTTCGCAAATTTCTCTGGAAATTCACAAATTTATCGGCGAAACGCCCCAAATTCGCCCATCACTAGTCAGGAAGGATTTTTTCCCACTTTGAGGCATATTGGAGCGCCTTTAATTAGTTTTTTTTAGCAGTTAGCAGTTTTAACCTTGACTAAAAAGGTTGAACTTGGGTGTTTCTTTTTTCAACCTAACTTACTATGTCACTATGTTTATTTGCAGGAAAAAGTTTACATTATTTAGGGGGATTCATGAAGACTCAGCCTTAACAGCATGGGGACAATGGTTGCCACCAGGCCAGTAAAATTATTCTTAGTGCCATTGTTATTAATAGGGAAGAAAACTAAAAATATAGGAAGGCTGGTATATTATTCAAGTAAATGCACCAATCTAAATAGAGACCCAAATGTAGGGCCTGATGGAAATGTTAAAGGGATTATGTCACAGCAAAAAATGTTTTTTACAAAATGCATCAGTTAATAAGCTCCTTCAGCAGAATCCAGCATTGAAATCCATTTTTCAAGAGTAAACATATTTTTTTAATTTTTTAATCTGACATGGTACTGTTCGTTTCCCAGGTGCCCTCCTCCATGTGACTTGTTCTTATCGACTTCAGTTACTCTGTACTGCAGCAGTAGGTGGTAGATATGAGAACAGCACTCAATAGGCCTAATTTTTCTTATAGTTTTTTGATTGATTTGCCCTCTTCTGACTCTTTCAAGTTTTAAAATCGGGGGCACTGACCCCATTTAAAAATAAATGCTAGTAAGGCTAAATTGTATTGTTTTCCCTACTTTACTTATATTTTTATTAGATCAATGGAGCAGGGGTACGAGCGGATCTACTACTCTCAGCCAGCAAAAATCAGCAGGTGGAGAGCAGCGGAGCCTACAGCTCCATGTGCCTATGCCCTCACAATTGTTATCAATGCACTTCAAGGGGCACATTTACTTATGGTCGTATTTTGAGGGTTAATTAACCCTCGATATTCGATCGTCGAAGTAAAATCCTTCGACTTCGAATATCGAAGTCGCAGGATTTACCGCAAATACTTTGATCGAACGATCAAAGGAAAAATTGAACGATCGAACGATTTTCTTTCGAGCCTATGGGGACCTTCCCCATAGGCTAACATTGATGTTCGGTAGGTTTTAGTTGGCGAAGTAGGGGGTCGAAGTTTTTATTAAAGAGACAGTACTTTGACTATCGAATGGTCGAATAGTCAAACGATTTTTAGTTCGAATCATAGTCGAAGGTCGAAGTAGCCTATTCCATGGTCGAAGTAGCCAAAAAAAACCTTCGAAATTCGAAGTATATTTTCTTCTATTCCTTCACTCAAGCTAAGTAAATGTGCCCCCAAGTGTATTGTTGTATTGTCACTACAACTGCTTTTGAGATTACAGTTTTATACACTCTTAGAATTCTCTCTATTGTATTTTATTTACAATGCAATTCAGCATAGTTCTGCACAAAACAATTACTCCTTGGGGTAATTCTCGCTATTTGATTTTCTTCAAGTATTTTTCAGTATAACTTGCATTAGCTGCTCTACTATTGCTTTAACAATTACAACTGTGACATGCTGGGAATGTGTAGCATAAAAAACAGGCAATTAAAATATAATTAGTATTTTTCTATTATAGTGGTAATGTTCTTTTAAGCAAAATACATTTTTCTTGTTTTATGAGTAAAATTCACCAAACTGGCAAGAGCCTGAAATTGTAGAGGTACAACTGTTCTGGAAATGACATGCAGATATCCAGATGTGCTTCATCCAGTTTCAAAATTGAAATGTTCACATCCTTTAGAAAACATATTCACTGTGGGCATTCTTCATTTTACAGACGGTTTAGCCCTTAGACCTCCTTCTAGTCAGGGGCGTTCTGGCAAGGAGAGGAATTAAACTTAACTGAACCCTTCCACCAATCAACTGCTAGGGGAGACTTTTTACAGACCTTGCCTCTGTTTGTTCATTTGTTGTTGTGGGAAGCTTATTTCAAATAGTCAGTGAGTTCCAGCTGTCAGTTAGTTTTTTACCTAGGCCTGTCAAATTTTGATTTGTGTTGATCTTTGGGTACCGCATTGTTTAGTTTATTGGTTAGGGCCTGGCTCTGTTCTAGTTTCTGTCTCCAGTTAATTCAGACACTCAGCTTTCGCTTACTCGCTGCCTCTCTGGCACTGTTGAGAATTATAGTTCTGTATCCAGCTATACTTGTAAGCAAGGAGCTGGGGCTCACTATTACAATTCCTGGCACTATTGTGATTTATAGTTCTGCATCCAGCTATATTCACTGGTTAATATTCCTGACACGGAATAAGCATCTTGGGCCTTTAGGGTCCCACTCCTGTTCTAGTATTACAGGCTCAGTCACTGAGATCCAGCATGTGGAGGCCCATTTATCAACAACTTTTACTTGCCAATTTTTTGTATTAGGGTTTTTTGTGGTTTTTACACTTAAAGGAAAACTATACTGTCAAAATGAATACTTATGCAATATATAGTTTATATCAAATTAAGTGACATATTAAAGAATTTTACCAAACTGGTATATCTATCTTATTAGATCTTGCCCTTTTACATCTCTTGCCTTGAACGACCATTTTGTAAAGATACTACAACTCTAACTGTAACCAGAAGAAGTGTGGAAGCAAAAGACAGAACTCTGTCTGTTAATTGGCTCATGTGACCTAACGTGTATGGTTTGTTTGTGTGTACCGTTAATCCTAGCATCTCTATTTATGATTACCCAATGGCACATACTATTAATAAAGTATATTATTATGAAAATGGTTGATTTACATGAAGCTGGATTTGACATACGAGCTGTTTTATGTAATATATTTTATAGAGACCTGCATTGTTCGGGGGGTATAGTTTTCCTTTAATAAATATTGAATTTTTAGAGTTTCAGAGAAATATAAAAAAAGCACATGTTTTTAGAGATTAGTGACCAAAATATGCATTTGAATGTTAATAGGCCCCCTATTGTCTGAAACCCTAACACTGGGGGGCCCATTTACTAAGTTCGAATGAAGGAATAGAATAAAAAAAACTTCGAATTTCGTATGGTTTTTTTGGCTACTTCGACCATCGAATGGGCTACTTCGACCTTCAACTACGACTTTGAATCGAACTAAAAATCGTTCGACTATTCGACCATTCGATAGTCGAAGTACTGTCTCTTTAAAAAAAAAATTGACCCCCTCGTTCGCTACCTAAAAACTACCGAAGTCAATGTTAGCCTATGGGGAAGGTCCCCATAGGCTTTCTAAGCTTTTTTGGGTCGAAGAAAAATCGCATATAGTGTATAGCATTTACTTATGCTAAACTATTGTATACAATACACCCTAAGGGGCCGATTCACTAACTTCGAGTGAAGGATTCGAAGTAAAAAAACTTCGAATTTCGAAGTGTTTTTTGGGCTACTTCGACCATCGAATGGGCTACTGCGACCTTCGACTACGACTTCGAATCGAAGTATTCGAACTAAAAATCGTTCGACCATTTGACCATTCGATAGTTGAAGTACTGTCTCTTCAAGAAAAAACTTCGACCCCCCTAGATCGCCATCTAAAAGCTACCGAACTCAATGTTAGCCTATGGGGAAGGTCCCCATAGGCTTTCCTAAGTTTTTTTGATCGAAGGATATTCCTACGATCGTTGGATTAAAATCCTTCAAATCGTTCGATTCGAAGGATTTTATCGTTCGATTGAAGGAATAATCCTTTGATTGTTCTATCGCACTATTTGCGCTAAAATCCTTCGACTTCGATATTCGAAGTCAAAGGATTTTAATTCCCAGTCGAATATCAAGGGTTAATTAAAGGAAAACTATACCCCCAAAATGAATACTTAAGCAACAGATAGTTTATATCAAATTGAATGACATATTAAAGAATCTTACCAAACTGGAATATATATTTACATAAATATCGCCCTTTTACATCTCTTGCCTTGAACCACCATTTCGTGACTCTATCTGTGCTGCCTCAGAGATCACCTGACCAGAAATACTACAACACATAGGGGCAGATTTACTATGGGTCGAATATCGAGGGTTAATTAACCCTCGATATTCGACTAGGAATTTAAATCCTTCAACTTCGAATATCGAAGTCGAAGGATTTAGCGCAGAAAATTTGATCGATCGATCGAAGGATTATTCATTCGATCGAACGATTAAATCCTTCGAATCGAACGATTCGAAGGATTTTAATCCAACGATCGAAGTAATATCCTTCAATGAAAAAAACTTAGGCAAGCCTATGGGGACCTTCCCCATAGGCTAACATTGAGTTCGGTAGCTTTTAGCTGCCGAACTAGGGGGTCGAAGTTTTTTTTAAAGAGACAGTACTTCGACTATCGAATGGTCGAATAGTCGAACAATTTTTAGTTCGAATTCTTCGATAGTCGTAGTCGAAGGTCGAAGTAGCCCATTCGATGGTCGAAGTAGAAGTTTTTTTAATTCGAATCCTTCACTCGAATTTAGTAAATCTGCCCCTAACTGTAACAGGAAGAAGTGAGGAAGCAAAAGGCAGAACTCTGTCTGTTAATTGGCTCATGTGACCTTACATGTGGTTTGTATGTGTGCACAGTGAATCTTACGATCTCAGGGGGCGGCCCTTTTTTTTAAAATGGCAATTTTCTATTTATGATTACCCAATGGCACATACTACTAAAAAAGTATATTATTATGATAATGGTTCATTTACATGAAGCAGGGTTTTATACATGAGCTGTTTTACTCAGTATCTTTTAATAGAGACCTACATTGTTTGGGGGTATAGTTTTCCTTTAACCCTCGATATTCGACCCTTTGTGAATCGGCCCCTTTATGAATCGGCCCCTAAGTGTTTTTAAACTACTGCACAGAAATAGGCAAAAAAGATATGTCTAGTACCAAAGCCAATTTAATGAGTCTATGCTTGGCAAAAGTTTGCAACTAACCATTGCATTTTATCATGTCAGTACTACAAAAGAATAAAACTATATACAATGACTGTTTCATTGTGACTGCCAAAAGATAACTCAAAGTAAGCCTTAGTCACTAGGCAGTGAATAATGCAGTAGGTTTGGGGTATACAGGCTTGTCGCCTTTGTTCTAGCATAAATTCCTCAAACGTGTACATGGACCACTTCATAGCCAATGCCATTATACTGTACCCGCATAGGTGAAATTGCTTCCCTTACATATTCCTTTTTAGGTTTTTTTTAAAAAAAATATCTAACCATGGAAACCATAGAAATGAGCGAAATAGATCAGTAATCATGTGTGAAATGAACACAGAAAAATCTGTAAAAAGGTATGTGAACCACATTTTACTGTTAAACTGTTGATGAATTAATCTGTCAAACCCATAAAGATGAGTGTGTGAGTGTGTAGAAGCAAAACAATCACTGCTTGGTTTTATTGGCACAATGCATTCTGAACATTGCTAAAACAGAAAGGTTTATATTGTGGTTCTAGGACCTTTTTTAGGGTAAGTGCGTCACTGCTGAGTGAGTGATTCATTGATTACTGGTGCACTTACACTGAGAAAGGTTGTAGTGCAGGGGGCCTGGGAATCATTTCAATCATGACACTATGTGCAGGGAGTTTTGTACATGTAAGATCTGCCATAAAATCTGTTTAGAATGATTGAAGCACATAGTTGGCAGAACAAATGCTACACTATATTAGCAGTTCAAGTGATTAAAATAAATCAAATCACTCTTTTAGCGTAACATTTTGCACATCGTTTAGCTTTCATTCTTAAATTAAGGATCATCGCCTGCTTGTTCAACAAAGATTTCTATTACTGGTATGGGATCTGTTATCCGGAAACCCATTATCCAGAAATCTTAGAATTACAGAATGGCCATCTCCCATAGACTCCATTTTATCCAAATAATCCAAATTTTTTCTCTGTAGTAATGAAACAGTACTTTGTACTTGATCTAAAGATATAATTAATCTTTATTGGACACAGAACCAGCCTATTAGGGTTATTTAAAGTTTACATGATTTTCTAGTAGACTTAGGGGCAGATTTATCAAGGGTTGAAGTGAATTCGAGGGAATTTTCGAAGTAAAAAAATTTGAAGTCATTTTTTGGATACTTCAACCATCGAATATGATACTACGACTTCGAATTTACTTCGAATTCGATTCGAAGTCAAAATAGTTCAAATACGACCGTTCGATAATCGAAGTACTGTCTCTTTAAGAAAACTTCGACTTCAATACTTCACCAAATTAAACCTGCCGAAGTGCTATGTTAGCCTATGGTGACCTTCTACAACCAATTTCTTTACACATCAAAGTAAAATCGTTCGATCGCATGCTAAAATCGTTCGATTCGAATGATTTAATCGTTCGATTTGAATGATTTAATCATTCGATCGAACGATTTTACTTCAATCGTTCGATGGCAAATTCGGGAGAAAAAACTTCGATATTCGAAGTCTAAGTATTTTAATTAGATGGTCGAATTTTGAAGTATTTTTTACTTCGAAATTCGACCCTTGATAAATCTGCCCCTTAAGGAATGAAGATCTGAGTTACAGAAAGATTCATTAGCCAGAAAACCTGAGGTCCCAAGCATTCTGGATGACAGGTCTCATACCTGTATATTTAGTAGGGATGCACCGAATCCAGGATTCGGCCTTTTTCAGCAGGATTTGGCTTTGCTTTGGACTGTTCCTTCAAAAGGTATTATCATTCTATCAGCCCTGCTACTCTTCCTACTGTTTTGTTTTCAGTACAAAACTACAAGGAATTTCTAATTCTACTCAGCAACCTAAAGATAGTGAGATGTATCAGCCCAGACAAAAGAAGACAGAGCACATAATCAGTTGTGCCATGGTCTAGAAAAAAGGGAAAAAAACAATATCAGTACTTCTCTGTAGGGAAACAAAGGAAAGGACAGAGCCAAAGAAAGTGCTGGCTTTTTGAAGACAGAAGGGAAGAGGTATTTTAAGATGCAATAAATATACCGGATAGATATTAATAAGCATATGTTATATATAAATAGACAATAAATATACCTGAGTGCAAAACTACAAGGCTTTTTTTTTTTACTCCTGATCTACTAAATAAAAAGACTATCATTTGCCTGTGTTTGTTAAACAGTGAAAGGGTCTTTAACACGGTAATTAATAAGTACGTTGATGCAATATTAAAGTTCTTTGCTAAAAATGGATGAGTATCATAATGGCATCTCTTCAATTTAGAAAAATAGTAATTTAGCAAAAGTAAATTCAGTGCTTCTCATTCCCTCTAATTAACATTTGCCCTTCACTTCATTATATAATTTGGACATCTGTTGTGTAGGGAAAATGCGAATGTTCAGAGAAAAACCAATGAATATCACAGCTAGGCAGAGGCAGAATATTTTTACCAGCTACACTTATGGAAAGGTCAGCTGTTTCTCTCTGTTTCAGAAAGTTGTAAAGTTTGCATCTGTTTTCAAATTTAATTTGCAGGCCAACTATTCTGCAGAAATGTCCAAGTATTCTCCTGAGAACTAAGCAAATAGACATCATTTAGGGATGCCCTTTATGATAAAAATGATCAATTTTGTTGATTATACCATTCTGCCTCAGGCATGAATGTAAGTGTTTATGGATGTGAGTATATCTTGGACGCAAACTAGAAAGCCAAAGTACTTTTTAATCATTCTAGTATCAGAAAAAACATCAATACAAAACAGAATCTTGCATTTTCTGCTTTATTGCTTGATATCTTTCAGAGTTTAAACTGTGGCATCTATATATCTAACCATTAAACCATTAAAATAGATCATCCTTTTCTGAGGAATAAGGAAAAAAAATCACTACATATAGAACACAATTTTCTTAACATTAAAAGCTGATCCAATGTTTTCTAAACATAAAAGGCTGATGATCCAACTTCAATTCATAATGTGAACGCAAAGACAGTTATTTTTCTTTCAGTTATGGATGTGTGTAAATATATATATATATATATATATATATATATATATACTTGTAAAAAGTCCCAATATGGACAAAGAAAACTGGAGTGTTAGTCCCTTCTAATATGTATATAAATATATATATATATTTATTAACAAAATTGGATCCGGAAAGGAATCAGTTAATGGAGGCTTCCTTTCTAACAGACACAATTCTAGTAATATATTTACTGATGCATTGGGCACTCAGGAGGAAATTCAAAAGAAACTTGAACATGTAAAGATCTGGGAATGGATGGTGTTCATCCCAAGGTACTAAATGAGATTACAACAACACCAATTAGGACCGCTTCAACTCACCACCACTTGGCTGCTTCCCTGTGGTATTGGGTGCTCGGTCCGCAGTGTCTCCACTGCCACAAATGTATACACAAACAGATGGACGGCAAACAGATGGATTAAGGGATTAAGGGAAGGTGTTCCCGAAATGCGTAAGGCCTATGTATTTCCACAGTGCCCAGCAATAAAAAAACCTGTTTTTTATCGGAGTGCCGTCCATCTGTTCGTGTATACTAAATGAGATTAGCTCTTCAATTGCCAAAACTCTTGACTTCATTTTTCAGGATAAATTGAGGTCTGACTAAGTGCAGAGAGACTGGTGAATTGCCGGGGACGGATTTTCCTCAGTGGTGCCCTGAGGCCGCTCAGTCCTAGCACCCAACGCCTGAATGTAGTACACGCCCCCGCAAGCGCAAGTAAGCAAGCGTTGGAGCACCGGGGACCTGTGCGTCCTTACTATGCCACTGGGCGTCATGCCACCCCTAAATTTTTGCAGCCCTAGACCTGGGCATTTGTGGCCTTGCCATAAATCCAGGCCTGTGAATAGCTATTCAAAAAGGGATCCTGTTCAAAGGCTGAAAAATGTAAGCCTGTTAGTCTGACATCAGTGGTAAGAAGGTGTTTGAAGGGTAGGAAGGAATAAGATACTTGACTACATTTAAAATCACAATAATATGATTATTTGCCAGCACAGTTTTATTCCTGGTGTCCTGCTGGCCCACTCTAACTTGACTGCAGAGTCATTTTTTTTTAAACTTGTTTATTAATGACCTGGAGGTGGGCATTTGAAGTACTGTTTATATTTTTGTTGATGATAATCAGTTGTGCAAAACTATTACTTCCATGCAGGATGCTATCACTTTGCTCAACGCTTTCACTAAATTGGAAAACTTGGCAGCAAATTGAAAATTAGAGACAATGTTTAAAAGTGCAAAGTTTATAGAAATAATACAAATGTGAGGGATTACAATTTTTTGTCTATTTTTAGGTCCCAGGTAAGGCCCCACCTTGAATATACAGTACAGTACTGCTTTGGACAACAGTCCTTAAGAAGAATATTCATGAACTGTAGGGAGTGCAACTAAGCTGGCAGATCGGATAGAAGATTCAAACTATAGATAGTTGACTGTCAAGGTTGGGGTTGTATTCTCTGGAAAAAAGACTCTTGCAAGGAAACATGATTTCTCTTTACAAGTACATTAGAGAGCATTATAGACATTTAGGGGCAGATCATCATCATCATCATCATTATTTATTTATATAGCGCTGTCAAGATACGCAGTGCTTTATTTACATAGGGTCGAATATCGAGGGTTAATTAACCCTCGATATTCGACTGCCGAATGTAAATCCTTCGACTTCGAATATCGAAGTCGAAGGATTTACCGCAAATAGTTTAATCGAACGATCGAATGAAAAATCATTCGATCAAACGATTAAATCCTTTTTTTCTTCTATTCCTTCACTCGGGCTCCTTAGTGGTGAATCTTTCTTCCCATTAAAAGGATCAACACACCAGAGGCCACCCCTTTAGATTAGACAGCTGCTTATTCAAACTGTGCAATCCCACACCTACAACCCCAGATGTCCTTGTGTTGTGAAATTGAAAGATGTAGCCATTTACACCTTGAAAGCCTTTTCATTTTCTGACACTAGCCTAATTTGTTAGTGGGGTCATTTACCTACTGCAAGTCTGGTGTGCGTAGTGTAGTTGTAGACACAATACAGGCCCGGACTGGCAACTGTGTGTTCTGGCAAATGCCAGAGGGGCTGCTGTAAGATGCCATAGAAAGTGACTATTAAGTGGGCTGTTGGGCCTGTTTGGGCCTCTAGGAATGCCAGGGCCTATTTTGAATCCCAGTCTAGCCCTGACACAATAGTCTTTATTTTTACCCACAATGCAGCATTTGTCCTGTAATTTTAAGGATGATTTGATCCATGAGGGGACATATGTATGATGCACTTGAGTGGCTGATGCATGAAAATGTGTGTACTTGCAATTAAGTCTGAATTGGATGCATCTGCTTAGTCCAGATTGTGTCACTATCAGTGCTTGAAGTCAAAATAACATGTGCAGCCAACTGAATATCAACCAACATTTGAAAAATGAAAAAAGGGACAAAAAGTTGTGCTGCGCACCAAGGCGGAGATTTTTTGGCCCCCACAAATTTTATGGCCACACCCCCTAAATGCCATGTTAATTTTACAAAATGTGGCAGGTTGTGAAAGTTTGAACACATTTCTGGGAGTTTTAATGCAATATTATATGTGTGTTTAACAGTTTTGCTAATGAAAGTGAATTGCCCTTTAAGCTGCTAGTCTCAGTTCTCCCAAGAGACTTGCTTATCTTAAATAGTTACAATTGTATCTTTGATTATCTTAAATTGTTACAAAAGTAGCAGTTCACCTGCTGACTGTTCTGGACTTTCTGCCAAAAAGCCTCTTATTTTAATTAAGTTTCAGAAACTTTGTATCTTTTTCTGGACTGCGGGCTGAGCTGTCAAAATTGGGATTGTCCCGCAGAAAAAGGGACAGTTGGGAGGTATGCAACTGTTTGGATGCAAGCTTGCTGCGTTAGTTAATGGAGGCTGCTGTGGAACAATGGAGCTACTGCCACCAGTACACCATACCACTTCAAGGTAAACCCCATAGGGTGGTCATAGGGTGGTCCTAACTATTTAACTTGAGTCATATTTTCTTCATAAAAGTGTCTTCTGGCCAAGTCATTGGTTTATAAGGCAGAGATCTCTGAGACCAAGATCTACAACGAAAAAAATTCCCAAACAGACAGCAGCAGAATAAAATGTTAAATCTTTTCAAAAAGCCCAAGATAAAAGATGGAAACCCGTTGCTAATTGTCTACAAATTACTGAATAAAATGGGTAACTAGATAGGTGCACCCTTATACAGTATGCCAATCCTTATTGCTATCTCCTAACCCCTCTACATCTACAGGGCCCTTTGGTTACTTGTATTTACTATTTTGCAAAATTAATTGACAGTTCATGTTGGCATTTAAGTTTTAGCTAAATGGAAAAAGATAAAAAGCCCTGCCACAAAAAATTAACTCATTGAAATACTAACAAAACATAGTAGATGCTGCAAATAAGTCTCACTTTTAAATACCCTTTATTCATTAGAAAACTAACCTCAGGGGACGTCCATTTTAAAAAGCCAACTTAGTCACACCTTTCCTTTTGCAAAATGCAACAAGAGAGTTTTGGCATAAAGGATGATTTTATCGTCTCAGTGTAGCAACAATCAGAATGCAATTAGAAGTGTTAAAAGTCCTTAGAATGCTTAGCTTAGCAAATAACTTCATACAAATATGTTATTACTTCTACATATGTACTTGTCCACCTTTCAGCCCTCTCCCTGTACTATAATATGCTTTATAAGATTTGGTCCTTGAGATAAAGCTTTACTAGTAATATGTGTTCTACTGTCTACTCTATAGCTACCACTGCATACCTCCCAACTGTCCCGTTTTTTGTGAGTCATGATTTCTAACAGGGCAACCTAGCAGTCCCGACTTGTTACTGAAATGTCCAGACTATCTCTTTGATCTCCTGCACTGAACAGCCAGAAACAAATACAAAGTTTCTAACATTATTAGCTTTTGGCAGAAAGCCCAGAACAGCCATGAGGTGCACTTGGATATTTTTGTAACAATTTAAGATAAGCAAAGAAGCAATTGTAACAATTTAGATAAGCAGGTCTCTTGGGGAAACTGACTTGGCAATTCACCCTTATTAGCAAAACTGTAATAACATAAAAAACACATTTTGTAAAATGAAAGTGGTAATTATGGGATGTGACCACAAAAATGGGCAAGGCAAAAAACTGCCGCGATACGCACGCCAAATCTTATTGTCCAAATCTTATTGTATGACAGTGGGTACAATGGAATCATGCAGAGCTATTTAAACCACCTTTTGAACTTCAGGAGACATGAGGAATAATTGTATCTTTGTCTCTCTCATATACACATATAGGTTTACTATATACAAATGCTGGGCACTTGCTGCTTTAATTTGCTCCTTTTTTTCAGAATGGCTCCAGAAAATTCCAGAGGGACCAGGTTAATGTAAAAATAAATGAAACAGTATATGATCTAGGAGTCCTATTTAATTAAAACAAGACCAAAAGTGTGAATCTGTCTCAATAATAAACAACTGGAATATTAATTTGTCGTAAACTATGTAGCGTTAATTTACAACTAGAAGGCAGTGTAGAAAGTGCAACAAATGGGCACAAACCGTTTTTGTGTAGTTCACACACTGCCTTTTCCTCTGTTAGAATCACTGCCCTCTGTTAAGAAGACCTGTGCCCACCCCCATGAAAACATTTCTGCCTTCGTTCAGCATCAGTGGCCTGTAGAATGGAGGAATGTTCCCCACTAGTACCCCCCACTCTTCCCCTAACTTGTGTATCATTCAGAGTGTGTTGGCCTTCATCTACAGACATTGTGTTTAGTACCTTGTATCGCATTTTCATCTGGTATGAAAAGAGAGAGCGCAGCAAATTGTAAAATAAGCATTCACATTGGAAACCCTGTAGTAACTAATGGCAGGTGTAAAATAAATGACCATTATCATGCTACTTGCAAGAAAACATAGCCACATGCTCTCCCCATGAATAGTTATTGAGGCCAAGAATCATCATTTTAATAATGGAATCACACCTTTTGTGAATTTGTAGGGAAGTCACTTATGGAAGTAGTGGCAGCACCACCTTCACCATAGATGAAATACAGGTATGGAATCCATTACCCAGAAAGCTCCGAAATACAGGGCCATCTCCTCTAGACTCCATTTTAATGAAATATTTCAAATTCTTAAAAATAATTTCCTTTTTCTCTATTATAATAAAACATAATTAAAAAAAATTCTCTGTTATAATAAAATATACTTTGTACTTAATCCCAACTAAGATATGCGTACTCCATATTTGTGGCAAAACAATCCCATTGGGTTTAATTGATGTTTTAATTCTTTAGCAGACTTAAGGTATGCAGATCCGATTTACAGAAAGATCCCTTATCTGAAAAACCCCAGGTGCCAAGCATCCTGGATAATAGGTTCCATACCTGTACACAATATTTCAAACTGATTTTTGCTGTTTTATTTCAAGCATATAGTTCAAAAGCAGCCAACAACAATCACAGCTGAACTACAAGTTGGTGAGTCTTTTCGTAACGCGCTCCATCCATCTGTATCAATACATGTATTCCAATAGATTTTTTTTATATTCCATGTTTCTTTTATATATGTAATCTGGAAAAAAACAAACAGGTAATATCTTCCTGTAAGATTGAAGTTCCTATGACATTATACTGAACAGAACTGGCAGTCTGATGCTTGATTGCTGTGTAAAATTCCATATTTATAACAATGTGACCAGCAATATCGGGCAGTTAAGTCATCAGTGACGATGATCACAGACACATCACCTGCTGCTGTCTCAGAAGGGGACGGAAATGGCCGTGCCTTACTTTATTTATAGGCTTTTTATGCACTCGTATTGTGATTGATTTTCTTACCCTTTCACCAAATGTATCATTTCATTAAATATGTACATAGCGAACTAAGACCTAACACCTTCCATTGCTTCCATTGACCTTGAGACAATTCCCAATAAAATATGCACCGTAATATGAATTATTCATGATATGTTTATGGAGAATTACTTCAAAGGGAGGCCTAACTTACCGGGAGTAAAAATGTCAAATACCCCATCTCTTAACCAGAAGAGGTGTGTGTTCTTTTCATCTGTAACAGAAATGTCTAACCCTATCTAATTCAATGTTAGATTATTTATTTATAATATATAAATATTCATTTTCAAGCAAATCAAGGACTTTCTGTTGTGTTGCTTCATTATTTTATTATATACTTATCATTAAAGCTGGATCTAAAATATCCATTATTGTGGCTCCTTATCTCCTGGACTTTAGCAATCACACCTGCTGAGTTAAAGGGAGTTTAAGTGATTATATTCTACTGTCTGAGAATGAAAGGCCAACATTTTGCAATTAATTGGCCTTAGTCTCATTGAAGTTTTTTTTTTCTGTTTATAAGATTTATTGAAGTGGCTTCAACTGTTATTGTACTTTTTAATGATAAGGGAGAAGTGAAAAAAATCTAGCTTTTGCCTCTTTGTTTCACAGAACTCTTGTGCAAACAGCAATGACAGTATATCCAGAAATTCAGGAAGGGGGGGGGATCTAAATCATCCTGAAAAGATAAAAATCGATTAGAACTGATAGCCTGTATACTTTATTTGATGCAATGTGAACAATATAAGAAGGTTGCAATAAATCCTCAAAAATGTCTCCATCTTCCTGAGAATCACGATGGATGTCAATAGCATCAACACTTACATCCCTCGCACAGAAAATCAAATCTTTTACAAGAAATGACTCACAAATGGGAAGAGCCAGACAGCAGTTTGAAGATTTATAGGATTTAGGCAGGTCGCCAGCTTTTCCAACCATTACAAGCAGATCTCAGGTTTAAAGGAGACATTTAGGATAAATGGAAAAAGCCTAATTTAGAATAATTTTGAATAATATGTGGTTTTGTCTCACATTGTGCCAAAAATTAATATTATCTTTGAAGTAGCCCATTTATTTGAGATCCCTATAGATGTTCATTGGTCCCTGAGGGGTGGGCATTTCCTAACGGTCCCTACCAGAAGCACAGCAGGAGGGGGACAGCCAATTACAGCCCTGCAGCCACACAAGGAAAGACAGGCTTCAGTTCCCTATCATGTCAGCCTAGTTGTTGATTGGTTCCTATCCTACATTGCATTGAGTGCTGCCAGCTCCCCTGCACAGTTGGGAAAGGAGGCAGCATGAAGTGGAACAGATGGGTGAGACTAGTAGGATTTTTCCAGATATTTTCAATCAATTAACCAGAGACACCATTTTTAAAGCATGTTCCTTCTATATTTAAAAGAGTAATAAACTTGAATGCAGCAATCAATGCCAGTCAGCCACATCAAGGGCAAATAAGGTCTTGAGCTGTATTAAAAGGGGAATCGATTCGCTGGTAAGCCCCATCTAGAATATGCCATACAGTTTTGGTCTCCATCACTCAAACAGGACATTTTTGAATGAGAGAGGGTACAGAGAAGGACAACTAAGCTGGTAAAAGGTACGGAAAATGTTGGCTTAGGAAAGACTGGCCAAGTTGGGGATGTTCACACTGGAGAAGAGCTGCTTAAGGGGTGATATGATGACTATGTATAAATATATAAGGGGATCACATAATAATCTCTCTAATATTTACCAGTAGGTCTTTCAGCTGACGTGAGGTCACCCATTCCAATTAGAAGAAAGGAGGTTATGTCTAAATATTTGGAAGGGTTTTTTTACAGTGAGAGCTGTGAAGATGTGGAATTCTCTCCCTGAATCAGTTGTACAGGCTGATACTGTCACGGTCGGCACCCAACACCAGAACAAATGCCAAGCACCCTGGTCTCGGCTCGTGATTCACCTGTAGTGTGACCGCCTTTGGCCTTGGGAGGAGCCCTCAGCTACTTGGATGCCATCAGGGTTTAAACGAGAGGTGCAAGGCTAGAGGTTCTGGATAGGCAGAGGGGCACGACTGTTAGCGAGAGTCTTTGGGCAGAAGGTCGTAGTACAAGGCGTTAGGCATTAGAGTAGTCAGATCAGGCCGGGTCGGGGCAGGCAGAGAATAAATGTAGTCAGGCAGGCAAGGGTCAAACCAGGAAATCAATCAGAAGGGTTAAGCAAAAGAGGTAGTCGGTATTCAGGCAAAGGTCAGGATCCAGAGGTCAGAATAGTCAAAAAGCCAGACAGGGATCACAACAGGAATCAAAACAAGTTCAAAACAGGATAGCAAACGCTCAAAAAGCACCAGGAACAAACTCCTATAACGGGCAATGTGTAAAAAGAAAATGTACCTTTAAGTACTTTTAAATTTCGCGCCATTGCGCGCTGACGTCATACATCAGAACGCCTGTGCCTTTAAATCCTAAGGAGACGTGCCGCGTCCCCGCCGAGGGGGGGGCAGGTGTCCTTGCCGTCCCCCGACTAGACCACCAGGGTGAGTCTTTATTACAGATACATTAGATAGTTTAAAGAAGGGGTTGGATGGCTTTTTAGCAAGTGAGGAAATACAGGGTTATGGAAGATAGCTCAGTACAAGTTGATCCAGGGACTAGTTCAATTGCCATTTTGGAGTCAGCAAGGATTTGTTCCCCTCTGAGGTAAATTGAAGAAGCTTCAAATGGGGTTATTCTTCCTCTTAATCAACTGGCAGTTAGGCAGGTTAAAATAGAGATAAAAGGTTGAACTTGATGGATGTATGCCTTTTTTCAACCTAACTTACAATGTTACTATGTAGTATAAAACAGTGGAACATTTCTGTTTTTCACACAAAATGTCTCCTTTAAAGGCATCCCAAATGTATAGACATCGCTTTAGACAGTGAAAGTGCTGCTGACGTATTACATATGATTTTACTATAAAGGATAAAGGAGGAAGGCGGTGCTTTGAGCATTATTGCCAAGCATATTTTAATAAGGGTTTCCTTTTGCTGTTTAACCTTCTTTAATATACATTACATTTCTTTAAGCAGCTTTTAATAAGAATAATGCTGGTGCCTTTGTGAAATGGGTGTTATGTAGCTGATCATTTTTCACTAGGTACCTGCTTAGCTTACACAAGCAAACAGTTTGATTAACTTTCAGATGAGAAATGTCATGTCATTGAGATACGTCCCCGCAAGGTGGCAGTATTTCCTCGCTTGAGTAGGGAGCGCTGCTACTTGCACGTCCTCGCATTGCAGTCATTCCACAAATCACCTAAAATTGGAGTTAAGCATTGTTTAAAGATTTCACTTATAATGCTTCTAAAATAGCTAGCAGTGATTAGATAAAAGTGCTGTCATGCAGGCACCATATCTAGGGAAGGAAGGCAGCTAATGACAATGAAAACGATTAAAAACTAAGAGTGTTCTAAAATCAGATCTTCAAACTGTAACCATGGACAGATATTATATTTTATTCTAGTTTTAAATATGTATATACTTAATCTATATCCAACACCATTTTACTTCAGATTCTTGGAAACGTGGTTGCTGCCATTAGGCAAACTGAGAGCAACACGCAGGCCTGGATTTATGGAGAACCCACCAAGGCCTGGGCCTAGGACGGCAGGATTTTAGGGGGCGGCATGCTGCCCAACCACACTCACATTGGTTCAGAAACAGGGTCGGACTGGCGTAATAGGGGCCCACAGGGACTGCTACATGAAGGCCCCTCCAGGCAGTCACCGGGGGCCCCCTCCTAGCTTCCCTCTGTGTGCCTCCCTCTAGAACCTCCCGCCTTCCCTCTGTGCGAGTGCCGGTGTGGCACGTGCCTGTGTGGCGTGTGCCTACGTGAACACCGGTACGTCGTACGCATGCGCAGAGGCGCAGCAGCAAAAGTTTTTTTACTGGGGAGCCCAATCGGTGGAACATGGCTGGGCCATGAGGGCCGGGGCCCACCGGGTTTTTCCCCCAATTTCCCGCCTGCCCAGTCCGACACTGTTCAGAAACACTGTGATGGTGCAGGAGATATGATAGTTTTTAAAATTACCTGTACGCCAATCCCCATTGCTCTAATCCCGATGCTGAAAATTTGATTGAATAAAAGGGAGGGGACGAGGTGACGAATGCGTAGGGGTGCTTGCTATGTAAATCTGGCCCTGGCAGCACGTTCTATGTATAGTTTGTCTTGGGAAGCCTCTTTAGTGGGCTTCTTCCCACGTAACAGTCGTGATCCCACATCATTAGCAGCAAGATGTAACGCAATAATGCAATGGCTCAGAGGCTGCGATGCACAGATTCTCCGAAGATCACGAAAGAAAATGTATTATCGTATCCCTCTGCCATCAGAATTATCTGTGGATTTGAAAAACACAAGTAGTAAAAGAGTAAGTTATTGAGAGGAGATCTTGCTGTAAGTGAATAAGAATATGGCCAGAATAACAGAGTTCTCTAAAATAGAACAAGTACATCAATAACAGTTTCTTTGTGAACAGGTTGGAGGTTAAAAAAATAACTGAGAGCCCTATCAGAACCAATTAACGCTGATTTTTAACCTGCAGCATCCCCAGATTCAGCACCGCCTGAGTGGACAGCTCCCTTGATTAAACAGACTGGAGATGCTCAAGTCAGATGTGAAATACGTCACGTTATTAGGCAGTAATATAGCACAGAATCATTAGAAAACCCTTGAATGACTTAAGCTGACCAGAGCCTATCGTACGAATTGAGGATTCGTACGATTTTCGGACCGTGTGTGCCAAGTCTCGACATTTTTCGTCTGGCGGAGATCAGTCGTTTGGTCGATTGGACAGGTTTGATTTTGTCACAATCGTCCTGCCAGGGCCATAGGGCCAAACGTTCAGATTACCCCCGATATAGCCATGCCCGTTAGCCAAGATCGGATCTTTGCGTCTATGGCCACCTTTAGTGACACTTCATAGATCAGTAATTTCCAACTTTAAACTGTTCCTGCCAGGCGTTTATACGCGCCCTATG
This sequence comes from Xenopus petersii, assembly GCA_038501925.1. NCBI lineage: Eukaryota > Metazoa > Chordata > Amphibia > Anura > Pipidae > Xenopus > Xenopus petersii. The sequence continues at coordinate 99,047,679 of CM076683.1, read as the reverse complement.
CACGCTCCATATGCAGATGTGCATCAAAGGGGTGGTTCACCTTCAAGTTAACTTTTAGTATGTTATAGAATGGCTAATTCTAACCAACTTTTCAATTGGCCTTTATTTTTTATTTATTTTTGTTATAGTTTTTCAATTATTTGCCTTCTTCTTTCTTGCTTTGAAATGGGGGGGGGGGGTCACTGACCCCATCTAAAATCAAAGGCACTGTACGGCTACAAATGTATTATTATTGCTACTTTTAATTCCTCATCTTTCTATTCGGGTCCTATTCCAGTCTCTTATTCAAATCAGTGCATGGTTGCTAGGGTGATGTGGACCCTAGCAACCAGATGGCTGAACCAGCAAACTGGAGAGTTGCTCAATAAAATCGAAATACCACAATTAATAAAAAATGAAAACCAATTGCAAATTATCTCAGAATATCATGCTCTACATCATAGCAACAGTTAATTTAAAGGTGAACAACTCCTTTAAGTAGGCAAGCCTTCAATGTATGTGCTTATTAGCTAAACTTTAGAAGAAGGCAGCTAAATTCCTTCTGCATTCCCCGTACTGTTAGATTTAGTTACCAGCATCACTATGGGCAGCACATACAAACAGAACAAAAAATGGATATATGTGGTTAGAGGAAAGGAAATGAGTCTTGCAGTGTGTATTTATAAGCAAAGCCTATGACTGTGATGGGATCGTTTGTGAGGAAACATGAGAGTTCTTATTGTGTTCCTGGAGGAATTGGCCTGATGACGTCTTTTCTGATACCGGATCATTACGTGACTTAACACTTTGGAAGAAAAAAAAAGGGAAGCTCTTTGATTCATGGATAAAAATCCGAGCTGAACACAATCCCAAACAATAGCTGGCATGGAAAGGTAATAGGCAGACAAGCCCTGATAAAGCCAGATCTTCCTAAAGGAGTCCTCTGCCTGCTGCATGTGTGCAGGTATATATTCATATATATATATAGACACACACATAGAATTAGCTGCATCCATATATACAGATACACACGCAAGCAGACAAGAACGAGGGCTGTCCAACTTGAATAAGCAGCAGCCTCAGCCTGTGCAGCAGCAGCTGCAGCAGAAGAAGAAAGCAGCTAGAGGACCGCCTCAGGAGAAGTATCTCAGAGAGGATCTCATTGTCAGCATCTCTGCCCAAGACTCATTACTACAGGCTGTTCCAGCTCTCACTGACTCCCTAGCTGCTTTGCTTCTCTAATCCTTTTATTCACTTCTTTTACCTGTATACAGTAGCAAGGGAGCTGAGATCTATACCATCCACCACCCCTCTTTGTGCCATCCGTCTGCCCCCTTTCCTCTGCCCCCTTTCCTCTGCCCAGCCGGAATCCACTTTGCTTTTTTTTTTTCTTCTGCTGGATTTGTGGCTTACATCAAACTTTTAATCAACACCACAGCAACCTGCCAACTGTGAGACAGAACGATGCAGCTGGCCACTTTCTAACAGACACGTGCACAAACTTACCGGCCACTTGGCTCAATTCGAAACCAAGCAGCTCTCTATATAGAAGGACTTGCTCTTTTATATGGTAATTATATGACATTATACTACTATCCACTACTGTATCTCTCTCTCTCACTCTCTCTCTCTAGTTATCTATATATATAGGGGTGTCTGCAATGTATTTGCCTCTACTATTTCTACCTGTGTGAATGGGTTAGCCTAGTATTTGGGGTATTGTTCAATGCGTGTTTAAGTGATATCCTTCATTCCTTGTCTGCAGAAAGACAATGTTTAGGAAAGTGCTGCTCGTCTGGCTTCTGCTCTATGGCATCATGCGCTGCAGCGTCCACTCTTCACCTGCTGCGCTCAAGTATCCAGCACTTAGGTAAGTCTGCGACAAGTCGCAATGTTCTGCATGCAAATCCTTCTCCTTATGTGATAACCCCCTTTGTTTCTGTGAGGACAATCTGGTATGCAACATGTTTGGAGACTGTTTTGTGCATTTGGCTGTGCTTGTTGTTGCTTATCACACACTGTACCAGCTGAAGATGTAGAATAGCTTGGCTTTGAATGCCATCATCTTAAAACTTTAGACTTTGGGGAACTGAAGCCAGAAACCCAAGAAAAGACCACCTGTTTGGCAATCCCAGCAAAGGCATCACAGATACAATCTGGCATGTAGAGAATACTCAGAGGGACCCTGCCTGGCACCTACCCTCATTAGAATTAAAATAAATCAGCCAGTTGCTATTGTGCCATGAGAAGCAATCATCTCACCCATGTCTGGCAAAGGGTTTATTTCTCCTTGATATTCTAATTGAATGTGTTTTTAATTGACTAGCATTAAAGCTTGCACTTTCTTCAACACAAAGGAGTGTGGAGCATTTACAGAACTCAGAGTTTTAATATATAATCACCTGGATATGTATTTTTATTCCAGTGAACTGATAAAGATTTGATTTTACTTGCGTTCTTGTTGCACACGTGCCATTGATCAGTATGTGCAGATATATGAAGGATATGCATCTGCAGGAATACAGTTGAAATATTGATTTCGTTTATAAGCAAAGGTTCTGTGCTATTGGATGAAATGTATCTTACAGCTTGTACCCAAGAATTATATTCCTGAAATTTAAACTCCATTTCATAGTGGTTATAGAAAAGCTCCCTCAGCTGTTCAACGTTACATAGATGGGAGGGAATAAAATAATTGGGGTTTGTTTGGATAAGTCACAAGTCGGGGGTGATAATTGTAAAATGCCCCATGTTATTATCCAGAGGAAGGAAGATGATGATGATGATAGGCTAGACCTGATTTAATATGGATGATATCCATTATTATTAATATAATAAGTTCTGTGCACTGGATTTTTGTTTTTAAACTACTTATTAAATCTAGAAATACACAAATGTTTCTTAAAAGGGAAGGCAAATATATAAATAGCCCAGTATAATCTTTAAAGATCTAAGGGAGGAAGAACACAAAAGCAGCAGAAAGCTGGACACCATTTATATACTTATAAACATTTTTTTTAAAGCGAATTGCACCAATAAGTGAAATTACTTGTGTCGGAAAAATATGGACCAGACAAATGTGTGAAATTTTACTAAGGATTATTAGAGATTTTTATTTTTTTTTAGAAGCCAGTCTACATCTAAAAGGTGCAACTTTGCATTTGGATAGTACATGCATTCTAGCGCGAGCCAGGGAGGCTCAGATGCTTTCTAGCTGCTGTTGGACTACAACTCCCTGAATCCCTCTTTAGCTTCTGCTGAAAACAAAACCAAAAATCCCATCTGCCTAGGCAGTAGTTGGAGAAAGGAAAGACGAAAATCATTGTGTCCCATGGGACTTTAGCACTACACTTTATAATGCCCAACACCTGATTCTATATCTGTGCAATAAAAAAAACCTTATGAAATATGTATAGTCAATGAATGCTGATCTTTGAGAGCAGAAAATCTCTGCCACTGCCAGGCCCTGTATTCCTTGGCAGAGATTATCTCTCTAATACCCCCAGATCAATTGCCTGTGATAAAGAGACTCTGACACTTTGAAAGTATGATCCAGATTTAGCGAGAGCAAAGACACTTTGGAAACATCTATTATTAATAGAGCTGCTGATAAAAATAACTTCTGGTGACCTACATCCCGGCACGTGCACAATCAGACTAAAAATAATAGATAATAGAATTAAAAAAAATCATCCAAATCAGGGTTAATAAAAGGAGAGATCTGGCTGGTGAGCTGTGTGGCCAAGACTGGGCGCTCCCATTTAGCTGATAGAGTCTTCCTTTTGCCAATAGAGGCAAGTTGGTGCCTTCACTTCCCAATCCCCTCCTTTCTCTCTTTACTAATCATTGTAGGATTTGGCAGCCAGAGCTGGCCCAGCCCCAACCTCAGGTCAACTCACAGATGGGTTGCATTTGTTATTTCTCTCACGCCCACCTACAGATTGATGGAGGGTCCCAGGAGGGTCTCTTGTTTCCATCAGCGTCTGGCATCTCTTCCTCAAACAATATTCTCAGCAAAGGGACCTGTGTGCAGAGACAACGATTCGACCTTACCCAACAATATCACTGATCAAGTCGTTATCTGATTAATGAATTAACAGGCAGACAATTCATGTTGTGCTTTTGCTCATTAGGCTAGAAGATGAAGTATATGATGAAGACGGCAACACTCTCCCAGACTTTGCGTTTGAGAACGACCCCTTGGGTATGGGGAACCCCTCCTCGGCCCTAGACGATATGTTCTCATTTTATTACCCGCCGGAAAAGAGGTGAATTCAAGCTGTTTTTTTTTTTTCTTTCCTTTTTCTCTTAATCGGGTTAAATCCCCAGCCGTTCTGTTTCATAGTCACAAATAACCGAATAATATCCACAAACACAATCATCGTGTTCCTGTTTTATGTCAGGGCGCATTGCAAAGCAACCAAATTGCCCAAACAGGAGATGCCTATTTAAATGTGGGTTTAGATGGAGATTGATAGGACTCAGCCTCTAGCAGGTGGCAGCGTCTTTGAGCGTTTAATGGCTGCTAAGGAACATGTGGGAGGGAGGGAGAGAGACCCCCCCATAGAACACGTGAAGCAGAGTCAAACATGACCCATGACAAATTGTCGCACAGATAATCAGGAAGCAGCAATGGGCAACTCTTCCACCCCCTCTAATATTCCACTGAGAAATGCCTTTTTTTTTTTATTTCTAGAAAAAAAAAACAACAACACATGTTGATGTCAGTTTTCCAGGAATCCACATATATTTATGTATTTTTTTCCTTTGCTGTTGTCAGACATGCTGATGAACTATTAAACAAAGTCTATAGGAATGTGCTGGGGCATTTGTCTGCAAGAAAATACCTGCATACTCTGATGGCCCAACGCTTAGGGTAAGGCTGAGCTCTGAACAAATAAACAAAACAAAAAAAAAAAACAAGCGAATTCTTTCCATCTGGAGGAGACGTTAATAATGTATTTTAGGTTGCCTTGTACCATTACTCATATAAATACACAACATATGCAGCCACAAAGAGCAAGCAACATAGTAAGGAAAAAGCAGCAGGGTGTGTTGCATTTATTATTCCAATCCACATTTTCATGGTGATTGTTTGCCTTTTATGTGTGTATATATACTGTATATATCCTTGACATTGAGTTCAATATTGTTCATTGGAATTCATTTGTCCTTAGTTGAGCCATTACTGAGTGATAAAGTTTAAAGGTTTATGGTAACTTTTAGTATGTTATAGCAACTTTTTTTTTGATATATATATAGTTTTTGAATTTTTTGCCTTCTTCTGATTCTTTCAGTCTTTCACAAGGGGGTCGCTGACCCTCATCTAAAACAAATGCTCTTTAAGGCTACAGATTTCTTGTTATTGCTACTCATGATTGCCCATCTTTCTATTCAGATCTTCTCCTTTTCATATTACATTTTTATTGAAATCAGTGCATGGTGGCTAGGGTAATTTGGACCATAGCAACCAGACTGCTGAAGTTGTAGACTGGAGAGCAGCTGAATAAAACGGTATAAAACCACAAATAATAAAAAAATGAAAACCAATTGCAAATTGTCTCAGAATATCCCTCTCTCCATCATACTAAACGTTAACTTAAAGGCGATCAGCCCCTTTAATATAGCTTTCAGGAAAGAAGTAACATTCTAATGAAACCCATAGGGATCCTTATGTGCATGAATAAAACATGGGATGTATATTTTGTCTGCTCTGTACTCTTAAATGATCTGTCTTTAAAGCCAGACATGCAAATACTTGACAGGGGGGGATGGTTTCTCACTGTAGTTTCTGACTTCTGACAAAGCCAAGTACCAATGCGCCTTGGCTTTGTCTTTAAAGGGTAAGTCAACCCCAAAATAAAAATGTGCCTAATAAAAGAAAACACAATTCTAAGCAACTTTGCAATATACATCAATTACAAATGTACTATGGTTTTTAAGTAATGTGTATATGTATTGCTATAGAAAGCAGTCTTTGTCCCTTTCTATTCTCTGCACTGGTGGCTCAGACTATTGATACAATGTAAGGCAAGGCAGACTAAGACTTTTGCAACATTGTCTAAAAAGTAACCACCAAGCTGCTTTCAATAGCTATTGTATTTGCAAATAACAAAAAAAAAAAGCACTGGCATTTTTTTAATAAATGTATATTGGGAAGTTGATTAGAATGCTGTTTTCTTTTATCAGCCACATTTTTATTTTGGGGTTGACTTGCCCTTTAAAATGAAATCCGTTACATAGAGAGAACAAATGAAATCGAACGCTGAACCTGTGCGAATTTGAAGCTTTTCCGGCGGAGATATCGCTTGTTGCTTCGCTTAAATTCTGTTTGATCAAACGGTGCGATGTGTGGTGGCTGGCGGCCGATCAATTCCCACTGGAGGACAGACACAATGAAATATGACACTTTTTGATTTGAGAATTTCGAACGGTGCCAGGCAGCCGACATGACAGTGGTAGAATTCCTCTTTAGATAACATTTTTCTGGAGATAATATCATGTTGTAGAGCAGGAGATCCCAGCAAACACCCCTCCTTCCTTTCTCATTTTCCTGTTCTGGCCCCAATCAGTACAGTGATATTCTTATGTCTCACTGGACTTTTCACACTGCACAGGGAGGCAATTAGGGGAGTAAAAGGCAGGAGAGCCCTGTAGTGATTGCTAGTGAGACGGAGTCCTCTGGGAGTTGTCTAACAGGAGGATCAAGGGACAGGGGTTGCCTAATGGAGGCTGCCTAGCACCATGGCACACGTGTGTAGCCTTTGTTCACGATTTACACAGCAATAATTGTCACTGACATGAAGATATTTCCCTCGCTATTTGCTTCTCCAAGTCATGTTTGAGCTTGAGCTGGGGACATACAGGGGTATATAGTGCTGTGTGTTTAATTATTAAATGCTTGATATAAAATAGAGCATTAAATAATGAATATAAAATAGAGCCCTCTATTAGTCATTTATGGCCTTTCCCTTCCTAAAGAGAGATATTTCCATTTAAGCACGACTCTATTATAAGGTTTGGATTGTTTGGATCAATTAGATTCTAAACATGAAATATGGGAGGGATTCTAATGGCAAAATGCAAATGAGCAGAAGTGTAAGAGGGGGGCAAGTAATAACATTGCTGAGAATGATTGGGATCAGGGGCTGTTACTCCACCTCAATCTCTGAAAGAGGGCTTTAAACAATATACGCAAAATGATGTACATAGAGTATAATCATGGCCAAGCTGCTTTCTGTGGTAGTTCCATTTACTCAGAATTCCCAAGAAATGAAAGCCGTTAGGAGTAAATGGGGGAAAGCTCAGGTGTTGGAGCATTGAGTGGAATTAATATTGTATGTGCCATTAGAGAGCAGGGAGACATCTGAATGGAGAATGGAGAATGGAGGGGGGTAGAGCAGAAATGCCCTGTCACTTCCTAGGAATAAATCCTGCTCTGATTATTAGGATTGTAAACAGAAACATAGAATGTTGGATGCATGGAAGAGAATGTAGCACTAAGCAAATATCCAGTAGACATGACTTAAACAATGTTAAAGGGGTGGATCACCTTTATGTTAAATTTTAGTATGTTATAGAATGGCCAATTATAAGCAACTTTTCATTTGGGCTTCATTTTTTATTTTGTAGAGTTTTTGAATTATCCTTTTTCTTCTCTTTCCAGCTTTCAAATGGGGGCCACTGAGCCCATCTAAAAAAACAAATGCTCTGTAAGGCAGTCCCTCTCCTATTCATATTCCAGTCCCTTGTTCAAATCATTGCATGGTTGCTAGGGAAATGTGGACCCTAGCAACCAGATTGCTGAAATTGCATTGAGATGCTCTAATTAGGCTACAAATGTATTGTCATTGCGACTTTTTATTACTCCTCTTTCTATTCAGTCCCTCTCCTATTCATATTCCAGTCCCTTGTTCAAAGTATTGCATGGTTGCTAGGGAAATGTGGACCCTAGCAACCAGATTGCTGAAGTTGCATTGAGATGCTCTATTGGGCTACAAATGTATTGTCATTGCGACTTTTTATTACTCCTCTTTCTATTCAGTCCCTCACCTATTCATAATCCAGTCTCTTATTCAAAACAGTGCATGGTTGCTAGGGAAATGTGGACCCTAGCAACCAGATTGCTGAAATAGCATTAAAATGCTCTATTAGGCTACTCAGTCCCTCTCCCATACATATTCCAGTCTCTTATTCAAATCAATGCATGGTTGCTAGGGTCATTTGCTGCTGAATAAAAAGCTAAATAACTAAAATAATAAAAATTGCAAATAACTAAAATTTGCAAAAAATTGCAAATTGTCTTAGAATATTACTCTCTACATCATACTAAAAGTTAACTCAAAGGTGGACAACCCCTTTAAAGTTATTTGAATATACAGTTGAAGCAGTATCTGTCAGCCCCTTGCTTTTTTCTGTATTGGTGGTTCTACACTTGAAACAATGTAGCAGAACCCAGAGAATTGTGAGAATTAGAGTTTCAGCTGCAGGAGAGCCGACCTTGCTACATTGTTTCAAGAGTCAGAAGCAGCAGTGTAAAGAATAGAAAGGGGCAGACATACACAGCTTTTTTATATTTACACCTGTATTTATTTGCTGTATTTTGTAAAGACTCTTGCAATGGCACTTTCTTTCATTAGAGAACTTTGTATTTTTTTTTGTTTTTTTATTGGGTGTTAACGATTTGTTCAGGTTTCAAACAAATGTCGATTTGAGATGGTATATCGTGGTGGCAGGTTTTGTGTGTTCAGACAAAAATCTCCAATTAATACCATGCAGCTTTGGGAAAATGGGATTGTCATGTGGTTCCTAGCCAGCTGCTGAAATATATATCCCAACATCCCACTTGTGCAGTTTGGCAAGAGCTGAGGAAAGATCATAGTGAGGACAGCTAGTGCAGGAAAACCTTTGTTAGATTAGTGGAGAGCCCATCATATGGTCTTCAGAGCATGACAAGTTGCTGCCATAAGTCAACTCTACATTTATAGGAAAACACTTATAGGCCAGCAAATGTCAGCTTGTGAATCTCCATTGTAGTGCACAGGAGCTTTCACCTTCTTAATGATTCCTGGAAGTCTGCTGCGAGGTGTCGTTCAGTCGCAGCTGCAGATCAACAGGCTGTCTCTGTATTAGGCTTTTGTTTCTATTGTAACTGCAGCGAGAAACGGTAAACAATTTTTATTTAGACGCTTGACAGTGGCAGCAACAAATAGTGCAAATATAATAAAGTAAGACCAGTCGCAGCTACAAAGTGGCCAGTAAGGACTGAACGCTGATTGCTGCTCCTGAAACGTTGACTGTTTGAGAGAAGCATTCATTTATTAGTAGCTTTGCCTTATTTCTGTCACTCTGTTGTCCTAATTAATTCAATTGCCATGCCACTGGCGACTACAACTTTGTCGCAATAGAAAAAAAAAAAGCTGTCATTGCGTAGTGCAAAGTCCTATCCAATTTGCAAACTGACGCTTTTGTCTTTATTGTTGCAGAACAATCAGTAGCAGCTTAGAAGACGAGTCGGAACCCTTATCCAAACGGCACTCAGATGGAATCTTCACCGACAGCTACAGTCGCTACAGAAAACAAATGGCTGTCAAGAAATACTTGGCAGCGGTGCTGGGGAAAAGGTATAAACAGAGAATTAAAAACAAAGGACGGCGTGTAGCCTATTTGTAGCGATGAGTCTCCAGCAGCCACCTCGTGTGTACAGCCCCATCCACCCAGTCATCCCCCAACTGACTGAACAATCATCGCTCTTGTGTTACCTACAAACATGTATTTATGTATGAAGTAAAGCCATTAAATGAATATTTTAATAATAATATCGTTTTTCTTTTGTACGAAAGCACTAGAGAACGCACAGACCTACTTTGTGGACCAATCAATAAGTTATATATATTATAAACAGATATATATACAGATGATAAAAGCAGAGCTCATAGTTAACACCGTGCACAAAAAAAGTTGCACGATTTATTTATGTTTTATAAGAAAATGGAGGAAAAAAAGAGACAATCGTTTTATTTTTGTAACTGAGATTAAAAGGCTAGTATTTTTATCCACGACAGGGTCGAAGACAGTATTATTGACCCAATGCAACTGGACATAAGTATTGATGCACTTCTACAGGGGAGCTTTAATGCTAATGTTTGGGTTGAGAGCTGAAGCAGATTCTTCCCTTGGTGAGTCTTGGAACAGGAGCCCTAGTGAGACATTTAAGTGTAGGGAGCCCTGATCCACCTTTCTAACTAATTCCAACCCCCCCTCCCATTGATTTACCTTTGTTATTAGTTGTGCTTTTACCAGCTGGGACTAGGTCGGTCCATTTAAATTCTACCGTGCTGACCAAGCAGCTCTACCAAATTCTATCCACTCTCTCCCGGATCCATTAAACGTATAGGGGAGAAGGATTACCACTTCAGCTTTTTATTAATTGGACCAGGCCAAAGTTTACAATAATCCGTGACTGTATAATATTTACAGTCACTTCCACAAAAACTGGAAGTGATACAGTTCAGTTTAAAATGAAACCGCCCAAAATGAAGTTAATGGTTTTGGGCTTCTTAATCCCTTTACCTAACTGACAATGGGCAGTTTGGTACTGTATGCAAAGTACTTTGTGTTTCTCTCCGGTGCTGTCCATCCTATTATCCATTATGTGAACTAACAAAACTCCTCTCCTCCTGAGCTTGTCATTGGCCTCATTCCTTTGTTTGGCTTCCAGTAGAATTCTACCCACATCACGTGTCCTGCACTGATTCCTGTTTCCGCCCTCTCTCTCCTTTGTAAGCGAATCTGACTTTGTTCTGTTTCTGCTGCTCTGATTGTAACCTTAGGAATATCCTTGTTGTAGCTTCAACTAAATAATGATGCACTACTAGAACTGACAGTTTTGTTTCTTTGTTTTCTCGAGTCTTGAAGGTAAAAAAGAAATGTATTTTTCTACATGACGGCTTATTGCTTAGTAAACGTAAAAGTTATTTCATGAAAACGAAGTTTTGTCATAATAGAATTTGTAAATTCCACTTCCTCCCTGAAAAGAAACACACATTGTAGACTTTCCAAGGAAAGCTAAAGAGAAGGTCTGTGGCATCATCCTTTACAGAAGGGAACGCAGCTCTAAAGCTCTTGGAGAATCATTTCAACAATGAATGATTTGGAGTGAGAGCAGCGTGCGAGTCACCAGTGTTTACAGATCAGGACTGTGACAGGAAACGATTTAGTAGACGTCGCACCTGGACCGTCTGATCAGGAACCTCCAATCTGTCACTTTCTTCTTGAAGCCGCTGATTTACAGTTACAATTCAGCACCCGCAGATTGGAGAGCCCTAAGGCTATAAGACATGGCTTTGTATTCCCTAGCGGATCCCCCCCCACACACACACAGATCCTGCTGCAAACAGTTAATTGCAGTGAATCAATCTTCTCTAATTCTGCGCCTCAGGCAAAAACGTGTCGCAGGATGCAGTTTGCAACTCCCGTGCCTTCCCCTCGCCTTTTATAAGTCGCCACGAATCGCAGATGGCTTATTAGTGGCCCTAAGATGCTGCAAAACATTTAGTCTCCTCTGTGTAATTCGTTGATAGTGGGTAGGTCTCTTTGTAATTTTTTTAAATGTATTATTAGCTGTAGTGTTCAAATAGGGGTTTCATTCTCTTTCAATTCTATTCTATCTAGTAGTAAAGTGACCATTTTTTACCTAGTTAACCCTTTGTACATTCTTTCAGAAGCGCCAAGACTATAATAATAATAAAAAAAAAAAACAGAAAAAAGCAGCAGATTCGACCTACTGGGATCTGCCTTAGATGTGAGTCGATATTTTGTGTGCAACCAATTCTTAATCTAATTTCCAGCGAGTATTATGAGATCACACCTCTCTCTCTCTTTCTCTATCTCTAACTAGGAAACTGATGTGTTATTTCAAGTGTGCAAAGTTTGTATGAATAAATTTTTGTAAACAATGCAATTTCGTCTAATGTTTGAAAAAAAGAGCAAATTCACAAAATTTTAAAACACTTAAAAAGCACAGGAAGAAAGTTCTGTTGTCAGTTTATATATATATATATATATATATATATATATATATATATATATATATATATATATATATATATATATATTTTTTTTTTTTGTGGTTTATAAGGTTAATCATTGGGGGGGGGTTTCCAAAACTTCAGTTAGTGGCAATATGACATTTCCCTGGGTATTTAAATCAAATAATATGCCTTTGAATCAAATCGTACCAAGAAATAGCTGACATGGGTTGCCCTTAGGTCCATAATCTGAAAATTACAGGAAAGTGTTATAAAATCATTTTTTTCTCCACTGTGTTATATGAGGATTTGCTAATTTATATATTTATATATGTTTGTGTGTTCTCTGTCTCTCTCTTTCTATATAAATATTAAGGATGCACCAAATCCCCTGTTTTGGATTCGGCCGAACCCCCTAATCCTTCGTGAAAGATTCGGCCGAATACCAAACCGAATCCAATTACTATCCTAATTTGAAGGGGGAAAACATTTTTTACTTCCTTGTTTTGTGACAAAAAGTCACGTGATTTCCCTCCCCACCTATAATTTGCATATGCGAATTAGGATTCGGATTCAGTTCGGCCGGGCAGATTGACCCGGCTGAATCCGAATCTTGCTGTAAAAGTCAGAATCTTGGCCAAATACAGAACCCTGAATTCTGTACATTCCTAAAATATATGCACAGAAAATAGTTATTTGAAACTGCAATCATCTGTTCTTAATTTTAATCCTGTACTAATTTTTAGGGCAACAGAGATCCCTGAAATATTCCTGTTCAGCTATGTTATATATCTACAGCTCACTTCTCTGCGAGGGGAAGCTGGGAATTGTAGTTCCTCAACAGCATGAGAACAGCACAGTAGCTTAAGCTGATGACTTCCTTCCAAAGAAGGATTTAGACCTGGAATTTGCAACCTTCTTGTTCTTGCTATTGTTTAACTATCAGTTCCCAGTTTCCTCTGGCAATCTGACAGAATTGCGTGTATTGTTTTAGTTCAACAGCAGGTTGAAGTTTTTGAATAGTGAACCAAAAAATCCCTTAAAATAGATACCCCATTCAAGATTCATTATACAGCATCTAATGCACATTTACATCACGTAAGAGACATTTAAAAAATGTTAAAACTGGAATATTTTTGTGGTCAAATTCATACTATCCAATTTTTTTTTCCTCTTCATAGCGACAAAGGCTAATTACTGCGCTCATTGCAGTGTGCAGTGTGCAGGAGTGTATCAAAGCAACATGGTATAACCTGTGAGCATCAATAACTCTTAAAATATTAACATGCACACCATAACTGAAACCATATCTGCTCTATTCTTCTTCCATTTAATGAACCAGCCTCGTAAAACATAGTATTAGAGGTATTAGAGCTCAGGGCAAGTGCTAGGTTTTTACATTGCTACATTTAACCAAAATGGTCCATTTTCTCAACATACACATTACATTTTTGCAATCGATCTAGAAAACATTTCATGCCCAGCCCAGCGGAATCACAATGACCAGAGAAAGAAGAGCCAGTAAAATTGCCGCACATTTCTGGCGTTGGGTGGCCTCTCACCTTGGTGATGCAGTAGATATATGCTGGGTGGCAGGTGCAGATGATGCATTTGCATGGATGTACTTTTTATTTGAAAACCAATCAGGGTAGTTCTATTAAATCCAACAAGAAGTACACACATCTACAGAAATCTAGAGCTTCTGTGGCAGGGCTGCGTTGCCCTAGTTCACACATTGAAATATACAGACCTTGGAGAACAGTACTGCCTTTCAATGACTTGTTTTTTAGAAGTCTGTTCCAGAATCCAGCAATGTTCCCCAACATCTAACCATTTCTGCTGGTCATAGACACCTTGTGCCAAAGCGCTATTTGAAATGTTCAATCCCAACATTTCTCCTAACCTCACACACCTATATGGCATTGAGCTTTCTGTAGGAGTCCTACTGGTCAAGTGAATAGTGCTTTATGCAGAAGAAAACATAGCACCAAAGCAGGTGGAGGTTTCGGCTTAAACCATTCCAGTATAGGCCCTAATACTGTGAAATCGGATGCCCATGGGATTGAACATTTGAAGAAAACAATCCCAGTGTAAAGCCAACAAGTTTATAATCTCACCAGTAGCATGTGGGGTCCGGGTGCTCATGCTCAAGACCTACAGCTCGAGGTGGATGTATCCAACCAAAGGAGAAAATGGCAGGCACTCACAGATCCCACTAACAGGCTTGTAAAAAGACTAAGAATTTTATTTTAGGCCACAAAGTAAGTTAATACATAGCCTTATGCGTTTTCTGCCTGTAGGCACTTAATCATAGGCTCATGGAATTTCAATTCGTAAGGCAATGTTTTGATCTACTTTTTGCCCTTAAAATAAAGTTTTCAGTTTTTTTTACAAGCCTGTTTGTGGGATTTGTGAGTGGCGGCCATTTCCTCTTTTCATGGGATTGAGGCCCAAAAGTGTTGTATGTATTAGTTGGCCTTCCTGCGAAACACATTTTACCTTCCTTTCTTCTTGGTCAGAAGAATGTCATTTATATCAGGAGACAGCAATCTTGCCACTTAGAATGGCTTCCTTTTGCTTTGCTGATGCATATTATATTATTATATACATTCACATATCTTTCCCTCTGTTCATTCAGTGGTAGTATACTTTTTAAACGGAGCCCTCATACACATTTCTGTTACTTTAACTGTAGTAAAATTGTTATAGTTATTTATCTTTGTAGTTCTGACCTATTGTTCAGTCCCTGCACCGCTTGTAGTATAGAACCTGATCACCTTTGTACTCCCAAGAACCAGTGTAAACATTGTCACCAGGGGCCAGTTAACTTACCAAAATAATTTGGACAACCAATATTGTGATCACACACAAACTACACAAAGTTCACAAGCACACATGTAGAAGTGAAAATCGGTTTATGGGAGAACAGGAGCAACTTTTATTACAATAGGGTGTGATTGAGTACAAAGTAACTTTGCTTTCTCCATTCAAATCTTCAAATACTACACAGTTTCATATATCTTATGTCTTTTTTATTGTTTGGAATAAAACCTGCCCTGCATACCTGGCATTGTGACTATGGTGTGAAACGGATGTAACAGACTAGTGCTTTATATAAAAACAACCGGTCATACAAGGAGATTCACTGGAAATGTATTCTAAAATTAATTTTCCTTTGTGTTGTTCTTTATATGTTCCACACTGGCTGCTCAGTCAGTTCTGTATCAATGCTTGAAGTGCACTATGTATGAGTCTCCTCTCCCAGGATAGATACAAGATGCAAGTGTGTAAAATAAAGGTGCTCTTATTATATTGTATATTTATATTCTATTATATAATAAAGCCTATGTGGATAACATCATTTTCAGAGTAGATACTGCATGGATGGCATCACACACACACATACTATAGTTTTAAGTATTTTAATGGACAAGACACTACAAAAAGAATATTTCAAATGGCACATTGGTTAATGGAAACAAAATTTTCCCAAGGAGTAAAGAGGGTCCAATGTACTCTTGACTGCTCAACATGGTTGGAACCAGGAGCTAGACAACCAGTGGCGTAACTAGATGTTACTGGGACTGGAATTGCTCATTATTTGGGCCTCATAGGACCCCCTGCAAACAAGGGTTCTGCTTCCTTTATAGTTATGCCCCTCTAGAAAACTATTTTTGAAAAAAGGAGGGGCTCAGTTTCAAAACATAGTTGTATTGTGGTATGTGCAAAAATGACTATTTAGCAGCTCCTGACCTTCTCCTCCTCACCTTCCTGTTTCAACTTGTCTGTGTCTACCACTGATGGGCATCCACAAATAGGGGCAAGGGGGGGGCACTTGACCCCCCTGGACTTATACTCAGTGCTGGAATTGGGCAGGATGCAATGATTTACATTTAACTAATGCAGACTGAGTCATAAGAATGAAAATAAAGATAGTGCCGAGGAGGAGAAAGATAAGGCAGCAGGAAAGTGAAGGCTATGGAGCTCTCTGTAAGTGTCTGTTAACTTTGATTTAATGGTCTGCTGTTTTATTGGCTTCTGTGAAAAGTGTGTCTGTGATGTGTATTTCTGTGTGTGTGTTAGAGTATCCCTGTGTGTGCCTCAGTTTGTGTGTACTTTGTGTGTGACTATGTGTGTGCTTGGGTCTGTGTGTGTCTGAGTCTGTGTGTGACTTTATATGTGTGTGACTGTATGTGTGTGTGCCAGCGTCTGTGTGTGCCTAAGTCTGTGCGTGTGTTTTTGCCTTTGTGCGTCTGAATCTGTGCCTGTGTATCTGAAAGTTGTTGCCAGTATTGCAGATTGTGACTGCGTAAAGAGAACATGATAAAACAAATGTGACAATTTGATGTGGGAAAGTAACTATTGAGGAAGAAGTGGAGAGAAAATGGCAAAGAGGGGTATTTTAAAAAGGCAAGTGCAGAAAAGAAAATGGGGTAGATAAATTGTTGCACACATGAAAGAAAATGGTATTGTAGTGGAAAGCAGAAGAGGAGGGGGACAGAGAAGAACCACTGAGGGATGGGAACAAGAACAAAATATGAAGGAAAATGTTGAAGTATTAAAGATGGAAAAGTGGCAACACATAAAAAGGAGAAGTCTTTTAACATGAAGTTAAGAAGTAAAGAGGAAAAGTGGAAGATCGAGCAAGAAGAAAAGAGAATGGAGAAGAGGCCATTGGATAACAAGGTATGCCATGCATACTATAAGCTTTAAGAAGGGGTTGGATCAACTTGTACTATGTTCTATCTTCCATAACCTTGTATTTCCACCCTTGCAAAAAAGCCATATTATAGAAGAGCTTTGTAAATTTTGAAACCAAAATATTGGTACAAGTAATTTGTGCGATTCTTTTACCTCCTTGCCCCCCCCCTGGAAAATTTTCTGCGGACACCCATGCTACCATTAACTCTTCCAAACAGAGGTAATGGCATGGTGGCACAGTTGGGTGGGAATAGGGAATGGATGACAACCCTTGCCTTGGGTGCATAAGCTCCTTGAATTAGCTTTGCGGATAAATGTTTTCAGAAGGTACAGCTGTAGGTGAGATGTAGATGTCAGATCTACTTACATTGTTTTAGTGGTGCATGAGAAAAGCAAGACATCTACTTTCATCAGCAATTACATTTACACACACTTTTAAGGGACAAGGAAAATTGAAAATGTTTTGTGCCCAAATGCTTCCTGAGGCAGTTGGCCGATTGCAGTCTCACCTCCCACCCTTACCTCCAATCCCCCGATTAGGCAGCTTCACTAGACAAACCAAAAGGAAATTAGGTAATAAAGTTACCATGAGCTACCATAGGTAAAGTGCTACCTGAAACAATGACAAGAACAGCACAGCACACTGTTCTATTAACAGATCCTGATGATTATGTCAGCCCAGGCTCCAGAAGGCTTTGCCACCCCACTGCTATATGTAAAACAGGTGAGGTATAGACTGCATGTCCAAGCAAAAAAATAATTTGTGGGCATTTTAAACTCATGTGCGCAGTTTTTTAAAACAGTCTGATCAGTTCAGAATTAATACAAAAGTTTGTATTTTCAAACAAAATTTATTGTGAGCACCCCAATTTGTTGTGCGCTGGCCTCAAAATTTGTGTGCTCACGAATGAGTGAACACTTTACAGGGAATATTGTTTCCGCATAGAGCATGCACATTACTCATGTATTGTATACTAAGCAGTGGGCCAGAAAGGTGAACTCAGACCAAGCTAGAATAATGTTTTTTTAAAGGAGAAGGAAAGTATTTTCTTGCTTGCGGGTGCCAAAAGTCAGGCACCCCAAGATTATATTTACTTACCTGACACCCAGGGCTGGTGCTCCTAGCAGCTGAAACCTGCACCGGCCCAGGGTTCTTCCAGTGACCGATTGTCTTCCTGCTTCTTCTCTCTTCTCATGGCTGCAAAGAAGCAAAGAAAACAATGGCTCTGTTGTGCTCACTGGCAGAAACCCAGGTCAGTGCAACTTTCTGCTGATAGGAGCACCAGTCAGGGGTGTCAAGTAAGTAAACTTTTGACACCCCAAGTTAAAAAGACTTTTCTTCTCCTCTAAAGATGGTAGATTCTGAATACATAATATTTTTCGCAGTGACTATGAAATTAAAATTTTTCATTTGGGTATATAGGCAAGCTCAAAGTTACATAGAAAGCTTCATTTTACCAAACAAAGAGTTTTCATGTGACCCATAGCACATTTTTTTTACACCACAATCTTTTGGCTGTCACTCAAAAACCATGGGCTCCTCAAAACAACTGAGCAGGAATGGAACTAGGGGTAGGTAGAGTAGGCATGTGCCCAGGGCTCCCTTCTCTGCCTCCAACCCCTTGTCCAGGTTGCCTAGGGCGCCTGGCTCAGTACTGTGATTGAGGATCTAAAATGAAGCTAATTGATGCCTATAAAGCAGATGAAAAGCAGATGAAAGCTATAAAAATAATAGTTATAGCTTGCAATTTCCATTTTTCATAACATAATCAAGAAATGGCAGCTAATGGGAACAGTGACAGTCAAGGCAAGATCTGTAAGAGCAAGAAAACTTTCAGAAATATCTGCTCATATGTTGGCCAGAAATTTCTCCCAATTGCTGGGAGAAGTAAAAATGTAAGTTTTTGGAACAGTCAGGCATACTTTTGTTTGGAGTAAAAAATGATGAAAAAGACAACTTGCCAACTATTAAACATGAGAGTGGATTAGACTTTGGGCTTGTCTAGCAGCCAATGGTACAAGAAGCATTCCACTAAATATCGGCAAATTCTGGGAGCCAATGTGCAATAGCCAGGAAGCTAAAAAGGGGGTCCAGCAGCTACCACATGATCCTAAACATACCTCAAAACCCACGATAAGATACTTAAACGAAAGCCCCTGACTTCTTGGAATCAGAAGTGATCTGCAAGAAAGAGTGGCCAAGAATCCCTACAACAAGGATTGAAAGATATTGCAAAAGGGGGCTCTTAAATGGTGCTAGCAAATTCTGAACTTTATTGATACTATAAAATTCTAGATTTCTTTTTTGTGAACAATATCAAGATAACATTTCTATTAGAACACATGCCGTTAGACCCTGCCATAAGACCTAACATAAGACCTGTTCCTTTTTGATTACTAATGCATTATCACTGTGCACAGTATACACAAGGAAATGATACTGGAAATTGCAATCATTGCTCAGAACAAATATGTTAATGAGACATTAATTAATTCATAAAACATTGACATTTTATTTGTTATACTCCTACTCACATGTATGACATTTGGAGCCCCCAGTGAAACAACAGGTGTTCAGAATGTATCAGGGACACTTAGAGAAGTGGGTGGACCACTGTGTGTGGTTTAGTGACCATATGTTAGTTGGCTGCTAGTTGTAGCTAAGAATAATTTCAAACTAAAGGTTCATGTAGGTAATTTAAGGTAGTAGAAAATTGGGTCATTTGCAGTTTCACGATGGTAATAATCTATAGACTTGTATAGTTCTATCAGTTTATAATGAAGTACATACGGCTTTGGTTGCAAACTGCATGGGAAAAGGGTAGACAAAAATACTTTAGGGGTCACTTATTATAAGGAAAAAATGGCTCCAGGCATCTGTTTAGCAACATTGTATTTACGAGGGACAGGAGGCGACCCACTTCCTAAATCGCATATGATTTAGGCTCATGTGCCATTCTCCAGCATTTTCCAGCAGTTACACAGTTTTTATGTTTTACTACCAACAACTCATACTGACAGTAACCCTAAAGTTTTCTCAAGTGGTTCATCTACCACAGGTAGAACAGATTTCCCATGGGCTACAAATCTCCCCATGTGCCCATCACCCTAAAACTGATTTATAGAGCAGTGTCATTGCATCTTGCACTTTGCAGTTCCCTGAAATATCAATGGACCACCTTTCCCTACATAGGTGGAACCTTTAATAAGAGAAAGGGTGTGAGATGAATTGTTCTGTACAGTAAAGCAGATCTATTACAGCCATCGGCTTAATAGAAAACAAATATATTCATTGAGCTTGGCAAGAAAGTTCTAATAAAGAAAAATACTGTGCTGTAAAAAAAATGCATTATTTTTATATAACTTACAAGAAATCTGAAGTTGCATCTGTCAATTAAATGCAAGGTTTTACTCAATCAACTAAATCAAGTAAATTATCAAGCAGTATATTTAAATATTTTCTCTTCTAGATTGCAGGTTAGATCAAATAAGGTAAACCTCTTGTTCGATGGTTTTATGTATTGAAATTCCAAAGCTGTGCAAGTCATCTGCTGCAGGGCCCATTGACAGAGGGGGGGGGGCACATGTGGAAATACACTGGTATCCATGCTGCTGAGTCAGAACTGGACTTGCTTTTGACTTTTAAAGGCTCTAGGGTTGCCAGACCATCTTTTTAAAACTGACAAATATGAACATAGGCCTGGGGAAAATGGCATTTACAGAATACTAAATAGCTCTCAGTTAATAACATGAGCTTACTATTGTACTAAAGTAGCAACTTAAGCTGCCCCACTTCAGATTCTCCAATTTTGACCAAAGTCTTTAACTTTTATATCCTCCTGGGTCAGAAGTTCTCAGTTTTCCTTAGTTTTCTAAAAAAATAAAATTACCTCCCCCCCCAAATAATTGTTTTACCCTTCTGGAAATTCATATAGCAGCTGGTGTTAAAAAATGTCTTTCCTTGATTCATCACCTATTCTGTTAATTAGCAGAAGACAAAAGATTTGCCTGTGGTGCAAAATTTTTATCATACGTTGCAAATAAAAAATGCAGAGATGATGCTGCTAAGTTATGGTCTGAATTCACTGAATAATGGGTATTCTGACACAACAGTTTAACATGCGGAAATCTCCATTGCTAAGCTCTTTTCTACATGGACACATTAAAATAAGAAGTATTCTAGGTATTTTAGTAAATGATTCTTATATTACAGGTATGAGATTCGGAAACCCGATATACAGGAAGCTTTGAATAACGGTAAGGCAATCTCCCTTATATTTTGTTTTAATAAAATAATTCACATTTAAAAAAATTATTGATTTTTTTTCTCTGTAATAACAAAACAGTCCCTCATGCTTCATCCTAACTAAAATATAATGAACCCTTATTGGAGACAAAACCAGCCTATTAGGTTTGTTTAACGTTTGAATTATTTTATTTTAGCTGGATTAGAAGATTGGAAGGGGGTTATTTATAAGTCTCAATTTATCTCAATATTTTCTCCAAAAAAAAATTTTGTTTGTGTGAAACCCCCCCCCCAAAAAATAACATGAAAAATACGAATCATATGAATTTTTCAGATTTTCCACCCGAAAACTCATTTTTTTCAGATTTTTGCCCGAAAACCCTGAAATCTTTGGGTTATTGCACGAAACCCAGCGCTGATCAAAAAAAATTTGGGACTTCTCCCATTGACTTATACGCAACCTCGGCAGATCTGAGATTCCGGATTTTCAGATCCTGACTTTTTCCATCCTCGGGGTATAATAAATCCTGAAAAATTTTTTTCACTAAAAATTCAGATTTTATACAAAAAAACCCCACACATTTTTGGGTTTTTGGGATTTTGAGTTTAGTAACTAACCCCCTATGTCTACTAAAAAATAATTGAAATACGAAATAAACCCAATAGTATTGTTTTGCCTCCATTAAGGATTAATTATATTTTACAGTAGTTGAGATGAAGCAAGAGGTACTGTTGTGTTATTGCAGAAAAAGGGAATCATTTTTAAAAATCAAAGTTATTTGATTGAAATGGAGTCTGTGGGGCAAATTTACTAAAGGGCGAAGTGACTAACGCTGGTGAAAATTCCCCAGCATGATGTCATTTCGGGAATTCGCTGATTTACTAACGGGCGATGGCGCAACTTCGCTAGCGAAGGAGATAGACTCTAACGCTTCTTCGTACTCTAACACCCGACTAATTTGCGCTCTGGCGAATGGACATAACTGGGCAAATTCGCTACACTTGACATTCTGCACTCAGCTGGCATTCGGGACACTGCTCTTTCATGGTTTACATCTTATCTGTCTGACCGTTCCTTTAAAGTTTCCTTCTCTAACTCTACTTCTACTACTTTTCCACTCTCTGTTGGAGTTCCTCAAGGCTCTGTTCTTGGCCCCCTGCTGTTCTCGCTCTATACAACTTCCCTAGGAAAACGTATTCAGTCATTTGGACTTCAGTATCACCTTTATGCTGATGACACCCAACTCTACTTGTCTACTCCTGAGATTTCTAATTCTGTCCTTTCCCAAGTCACAGACTGTCTCTCTGGTGTCTCCTCTTGGATATCACAACGCCACCTGAAACTGAACCTTTCTAAAACAGAACTCATTATATTTCCTCCAAGATCTTCCCCTGTCCCTCAGATATCACTCACCGTAAACAACACCACCTTTCATTCCACCACACAGGCACGCTGCCTAGGAGTTATCTTAGACTCACATCTGTCTTTTTCACCACACATTCAAACACTTGCAAAATCTTGTCGTATTCAACTGCACAACATTGCTTGAATACGACCATATCTCAGTTCAGAATCAACTAAAACACTGATTCAGTCTCTCATCATCTCCCGCCTTGATTACTGCAACTTACTCCTCACAGGTATTCCAACAAGTCACCTTTCGCAACTCCAATCTGTTCTAAACGCGGCTGCTAGACTCATTCATCTAGCTCGCCGCTCAACATCAGCTGCTCCCATATGCATGTCCCTTCACTGGCTCCCAATCTCTTCTAGAATCAAATTCAAATTACTTACACTCACATTCAAGGCCCTTAATAATGAGACCCCTCCCTATATTTCATCTCTAATCTCCAAATACACTCCTTCACGAAACCTACGCTCTGCTTCTGATCTTCGCCTCACTTCTCCTCTGGTCACTTCTGCCCATTCTCGTCTACAAGACTTCTCTCGGGCTTCTGCTTTTCTCTGGAACTCTCTGCCACAAGCTGTCAGACTTTCTCCTTCCTTCCAAACTTTCAAGCGCTCCTTAAAGACCCATCTGTTTAACGAGGCATAATCGATGTATCTTAATTAATCATTGCTGTATCAAAAATGACAAAATGTTTAAAAAATCCTAATGTCTCAATTGTACCCTAACCTTTTAGTTTGTAAACTCTAATCTCTAGGTCCTTCTAACCCTATTGTATTCTGTAATCCTTGTTTGTTATCCACCATTTATTCCCTGTTTGCTATAACTGCAGTAAAGAACTGTGTATCTTGACAGCGCTATATAAATAAATGATGATGATGATAAGATGCGGATTTTACTGAACGTTACCTCTTGCGCCAGACTTGCCTTCGCCACCTCAGACCAGGTGAAGTGCAATAGAGTAGATAGGAGTTCCTCATAAAATTTATTAAACATTTTTCTAAGTCCCTAAAAACACTGGCGACTTTTCAGTTTTTCATGGTGATAGGCTGCAAAAGATCGTAAATTTTTCCCCCCTACATTTCCTAACATATGGCACATAAACTACACACTGGGTTCATGTGTAGGGCAATATAACAACTTTATTTTCTTTTATTAATGTTCCCTGGGCTTGTGTAGTGTAATGTATTTGCTGCAACATATACGTCCATTGAAATTTAACTTCCCGCAGTATGCAAATTTGCCAACACTTTGCTTGTCGAATTAACGCTAGCGAAACTTTGCCATCATTCGGCACCCTGGATGCAACTTTGCATTTTAGTGAATTAGCGTTGTCCTGGCAAATTTTCGACTGGCGATGTGAGCGAAGCCGTCGCTGGCGAATTTCTGGAGGTTAGTGAATTTGCCCCTATGGGAGATGCCCGTAATTCAGAGTTTTCTGGATAAAAGGTTTCTGAATGAAAGATCCCATACCTGTATTATCATTTTTTTAGTGCTACTGTCATTTTGATGAACAGGCTTCATATAGCCCAGGGGGTCCCCAACCTTTATTACCCGTGAACAATATTCTGATGTAAAAAGAGTTGGGGAGCAACACAAGTATTAAAAATGTTCATGGGGTGCCAAATAAGGACTGTGATTGGCTATTTGGTAGCCCCTATGTGAACTGGCAGCCTACAGGAGGTTCAGTTTTATCAGAACACCTCATTTTTATGCAACTAAAACTTGCCTTCAAGCCTGAAATTCAGAAATAATCACCTGCTTTGGGGCCACTGGGAGCAGCATGTTTCTCATGAACCACTGATATAGCCGATGGTGAGTGTATACAATCACAAAACCAATACTAGATTTATCAGAGAAAGCAGCGTGCTTGTATTTAGCTTTTACTTTGCAGACTTTGATAATAATAAATAAGACATATCTTAATTAAAAAAGAGGAAAAAGTACCCCACTAGCTTCAAACTCGCTCAGCAGTCTCTGGTAGTTTACAGCTACCTAATTATAATAATCTCAATTGCGTGCAAATTTACTAATTACTTTATAGTAATCTTATAAATTCAACTGGTTAATTTAACCGGTTAAAATCCCAATTGATTATGAATTAATTAAATAGATGTGATACAATTCATTCTATTAGTCTAAAAGTTAATAGTAACCCCCTCCAATCGCTTTGAGTTAAAAAACTTTAAAGTGCAAGTGCTTAAACAATTGATGAAGACTAGTAATCAACATAAATTCATCCGGACTGAACAATAATTCATAAAATTGAAAGTGCTTGATAGTGCTTTACAATGAATTATAGTTGAGATAATTAATTAAATAGAGACCGCAATAAATAGGATAAATATTAAAAAACACACAATGCTCAGGTTCATAAATTAAGTCAGAAATGGAAAAGAAGAGGAGGTGGAGTTGTCCCAAATCTACTACCTAATTTTTTCTATCCCTGGGACACCACAAAGACAAAGAAAGCAGAGTACCTGCGACTGTGGTCTCAAATTTTAATCTAGTCCTAGACTTGAAAAGAACTATATAGGCCTAAAAAACCACAAATCCACTGGCTCTTGTGAGCTTTAGTATCAGAGAGAATAGCGAAGAACCGAGCACTGGTTGAGGTTTGAAACCTCCCCACCCCTTCCACTACTTTGAAAACCCAATTGACTTCAATTTAAAAAGTTAAGGTTAAAAAGGACTCAGAACGCAGACGCGCGTTTCGCAATACTGGCTTTGTCAAGGCGTAATAAAAAAGCTCCCCTGTCGTCGGGTTTAAATCACTTCCGTATGGTGCGTCATCTTGAGGAATTATCGCGAGACTTCATTCCACCTGTCTTCGCCCATAAATCCAACGTACGTCTTAGCTTGTGCGCGTTGTCCTGGTAACCAGATAGCTTCACGCTATTATCCGACAGAGGGAATCTGTGAAGACGCAACTGCCCTCTGACACTTCTCCATACATCTTATTCATATGGTCATGATTCTTAAACAGTTGGGGGACTTTCTACTTGAAGTGGACCAATTAATTTAACCATTGACAGATTTTATGTCAATGGCTAAAAGCACTAACCATTGCAATCAAGCACTTTCAATGTTATGAATTATTGTTCAGTCCGGATGAATTTATGTTGATTACTAGTCTTCATTAATTGTTTAAGCACTTGCACTTTAAAGTTTTTTAACTCAAAGCGATTGGAGGGGGTTACTATTAACTTTTAGACTAATACACCCTGTTGCAAAAGGATATACACTATTGTGAAATAGAATTGATTATAGCTAAGGGTATATTAGTACCAATTTTTCTTAACCCCTGCATACAGTATATACTGTAATAGAATGAATTGCATCACATCTATTTAATTAATTCATTATCAATTGGGATTTTAACCGGTTAAATTATAGCACAAGCACTTTTTTGAATTTATAAGATTACTATAAAGTAATTAGTAAATTTGCACACAATTGAGATTATTATAATTAGGTAGCTGTAAACTACCAGAGACTGCTGAGCGAGTTTGAAGCTAGTGGGGTACTTTTTCCTCTTTTTTAATTCATTAACTTGTACTGACTAAGGTCAGACCTCCGCTTCTACCGCAGGATAAATCTATTTACTAAGGGATCACTTTTTTTGTTTGATTGAAATAAGACATATCTATCAAGATCCAATAGATGTCTAAACCACTAGTTTGCTTTCTTTCCTTAAACTTCTCAACATTAGACCTTATCCTTTGCTTGCAAGTGCCCAATTCATTTATTTTCATTATTTTCAATTTCTGTAACCTTGTTAGAAGCTGATTTTAGCGTAAATGCTAATGTCACTGACCAGTGACTCATTTCTCTTTGGCTAGGTGGTAACATGAAATATCTTTTCCTTTTTTTTTTTAATTTATATTCTACTACATTGCTTCCGTGTTCTCATGCATAAAATAAATAGTTTGAGAGTTGACTTTTGAAAGAATAACAAAAGGTAATCAATAAAAATATAACTTGACATTGACATGAAATGATTGTTTGAATGCAGATGAGAAAGTAATGCCTTTGAGACAAAGCATAACTGAAATTAACCACAACTTTTCTGGGTTAATGTGACTGGCATTGAGTACATTGGATATACCTTGAGACTGCAGGTATTTCTGCAAAGAGTTGTATCTCGTAGGAGCAGCTGAATAAAACAGGTTCTTTGGCCCTGATTATTGTGTTTACCTTGTTTGCAGTTTATTACCTGCAGATGTTATATTTAGGGGCATAATTA
This sequence comes from Xenopus petersii, assembly GCA_038501925.1. NCBI lineage: Eukaryota > Metazoa > Chordata > Amphibia > Anura > Pipidae > Xenopus > Xenopus petersii. The sequence continues at coordinate 99,021,069 of CM076683.1, read as the reverse complement.
AGATTGCTTGTGCTTTTCAACCAAAAGCCCATTTGGGTAAAGAGTAACATGAAATTATGGAAATTTACATGGTTTTTCAGACTAAAATCCAGTGTGAGTTAGGAAACTCGTGCAGAATTTCCTTAAAGATTACTAATGTTGAAAGGCCCCTACTTTTTTTTTTTTTAATAGGCCCCTACGTTTTTTCCACTTACAAAATCAACAAGGGTGACCAAGGGTATAAGTCTACATTTGTGTTCAGAATAACTCACATCATTAATCTGATCAATCACTGTTTTTGGTCAAATTATATTTGTACATGGCAAATCATTTACCTAGTAGGTGTAATAGAGTAATAAAAAAACAACAGACCCAACAGTCATGATATGCATGCTGCTCATTCTGTGTAATTGAATCATTATTTTAGGATTGTTCAAAATAATAGCAGTGTTCAAAATAATAATAGCTTGTTCAAAATAATAGCAATGTGGAATTCAATTAGTGGGGTCAATCATTCTGTGAAAAAAACAGGTGTCAATTACGGCCCTTATTTAAGGAAGGAAGGAAGAAAATGTTGTGCATGCTGGTTATACTGCATTTCTGACATTGTTTAGAAGAACAGCGTTGATTGGAGAGAGGAAAATATATAAAGAAGTGCAGAAAATGATAGGCTGTTCAGCTAAAATGATCTCAAATGCTTTAAAATGGCAACCAAAACCCGAAAGACATGAAAGAAAATGCAAAACTACCATTCAAATGGATAGAAGAATAGCCAAAATGGCAAATGATCAGCTCCAGGAAGATCAGAAAAGGTGTAAAGTTACCGTTACTGTTGAAGTACTGTTACAATTAGAAGACGCTTAAATGAAGCCAAACTATTGGCAAGAAGCCCACGCAAAGTCCCGTTGTTGAAAAAAATACATGCTGAAGAGCTTACAATTTGCCATAGAACACATTGACTGGTCTAATGAGAAATTGCGCAACATTTTGTGGACTGATGAAAGCAAGATTGTTCTTTTTGGTTCTACAGACCACAGACAGTTTGTCAGACGACCCCCAAACACTGAATTCAAGCCACAGTACAGTGTGAAGCCAGTGAAGCATGGTGGTGCAAGCATCATGATATGGGGATGTTTTAAAAAGGAAATTCCCTTGAAAATGTTTCAAGACAATGACCCCAAACACACCAGAAAACATCTTGGTTCCAGACCAACAAGATTGACATTATGGATTGACCAGCCCAATGCCTGAACCTTAATCCAATAGAAAACTTGTAGCGTGACATCCAAAATGCTGTTTTAGAGGCAAAACCAAGAAATGCAGAAGAATTGTGGAATGGAACAGGTGCCAGAAGTTGGTGGACTCCATGCAACACAGATGTGCAGCAGTTCTCAGAAACACTGATTATACAACTAAATATTAGTTCAGTGATTCAAAGGAAAGCAAAATCTTGGAACATGTTTCAGTTCATACAGTGAATGTTTGTGTTTGTAAAGAAGAATGCAGACACTGCTATTTTTTTGAACAGTCTAATATTTAATTTTCTTCACTTTCTGTAAAGGAATAACCCAAATTTGATACATTTTTTCTTCATGTTTTGATTTGGAATAGGATGTGCAGTGTTCCCAATGCATTTGCGTGCATGGAAATAAAAGCTATACCAGGTATGGGATTCCTTATCCAGAAACCTATTATCCAGAAAGCTCTGAATTACAGAATGGCCATCTCCCATAGACTCCATTATAATGAAATAATCCAAATTTGTAAAAATTATTTCCTGTTTTCTCTGTAATAATAAAACAGTACCTTGTACTTGATCCCAGCTAAGATATTATTAATCCTTATTGGATGCAAAACTAACTTATTTGGTTTAGTTAATGTTAGATGATCTTCTAGTAGATTTAAGGTATGAAGATGCAAATTACAGAAAGATCCGTTATCTGAAAAAACCCAGGTCCCGAGCATTCTGGATAACAGGTCCCATACCTGTATAAGGAACTTTATTCACTTTTTTAAACACACTGCTATTATTCTGAACACAACTGTATATATATTTCTCTGCATAACATGAATAAGATTTGAACCAAAGAATCGTGGTAAATGGCTGGACACCAATAATATTAAGTGACCTTTCATTTGCCACAAAGCAAGCCAGTTCAGGAAGTGGTAACACTCACAAAAGTAACAACATATAATTTAAAACGTAACTTTTACTATTATATTGTTAAAAAACACGCTCTCTGAAGTACACACCCACTAACCAACCATGGCATGCCCATTCATACAAAAGACTAACTATGTTACAGGGAGGCTGGACATTATTAATTTTAAAATATCACAGTTTATCAACTGCAAAACAGCAGGTGTCGTGTACATTATGAAATGTGCCTGTGGAAAAACTTATGTGGGGAAAACCAAGAGGGAATTCAGAAGACGGATCCTCGAACATGTGGGTGACGTTAAAAACAAACGCAACACGACTGTGGCCACCCACATTAATGAAATCCATAGTGGGGACACAGGGGTCATGAAATTCTTTGGGGTGGAACATTTCAAACCCACTGCTCGAGTGGGCGATATTGATAGGAAACTATTGGAATGTGAAGCCAAATGGATTTATTGGTTAAATAGCAAGACTCCCAGTGGCCTTAATGAAGGTTTTACCTTCAGTCCATTTTTATAAGCACATGTTTTCTGCTCTAGCGAAAAATGCCCCTGAGCAATCGTTACATCTAAGCACCTAGGTCCGCCACTTTCTAATAAAAGAATACCCCGATTTTTATCAGTAAGTGCAAATACAAAACGTAGTTTTATGAATTAATTATTAATTTTGTTAAAAATGTCCTTAAAAAATTAACTTTTTGATGCGTTAAATCTCCTGAATGAATAACCATAAATATCGAATAACATATGATCAATGATCCCATTGCAAATTATAAATGGCTTTACAAACTGTCAAGGGTTCATTTTCAACCAATAACACACACTCATACACCGAGTGATGGCTCCCAACTGTGGACAATCAAAAGAAATTTTCACCATATACACATATGAGAGCTGTGAGGTGATTTTGTGTATCGTCTCCGTGACAACCGCGACGTCACGTGACCAATGCGGAAGTCACGGCCGAACTATCGCGAGACTTCGAGTACCCGGATACTCGCAACCGGCTATTTAAACTTGGCAGAGAAACGCGCTCATCACTTATGCCCCTGACGAAGCCGAGCGCATCGGCGAAACGCGTAGGGCGGGCATAGGTGGACGGTGGAGTGCCTAGCTCCCACGCAGTCCCAACGTAGATAGGCAGGTTTTCTGGCACGGGGGTGTCTGCTTGGAAGGGAGGGAGCGGGCGGTTGTGGTCTCCCTGTATATGGGAGTGTGCAAAAAAATATACGTTTATAACAACCAGTGAAGTCTCGTGTAGACCCCACCGTTCCACCTTACGCTTCATCCATTTTTTATCATATTTTATGGAGATTCTCCAGCACTGCCAACGGATTGGTTGGTTAGTGGGTGTGTACTTCAGAGAGTGTGTTTTTTAACAATATAATAGTAAAAGTTACGTTTTAAATTATATGTTGTTACTTTTGTGAGTGTTACCACTTCCTGAACTGGCTTGCTTTGTGGCAAATGAAAGGTCACTTAATATTATTGGTGTCCAGCCATTTACCACGATTCTTTGGTTTGATTTTGATTTCACATGTGTGTTACAAGCTTGCAGTGTAGTGGAACACAGTTACTAAATTGAGCTCAATTATCTTTCCTTATATGAATAAGATTTGCAAAGACAACTTGTTTTCTTTATTGTAGTTTATGCTTTGGTACCAATGTGCTATGTGAAATGACTTGGTTGTGTGGCGTATTGACATTCCATAGCAATTATAGATACTGTGTAACATTCTACATGAGATTTTACTATGAACTGTTGTTCTGTCTCTCCCAATCAACAAGTCTCAGGCAGACTGCAAACCCCTTGGGGATGCACCCGACCTTGTAAATAAAAGACCAGATGAATACGAAGACTTCAAGGACACTTATCTCACAAATTTTACCTGTGTCATGTTAGAGAGGCGATGGGAGCTGAAGAAGAAGAATGCATGTCTAAGAAATTGGATTAGAAAGCGATGGGATGGTACCTGGGCAGAAGATTATGTAGCTGTTTTGGGTGAAAGGATTGCTAGAAGGTTGGAAGGGATTTTAAATAAGGCATAGAAGGAGAAGGACTGCAGTTCTTAAAGGCAAGCACAAATGTAGTTTTCACCTTATTAATAATAATGAATAATGCAGTGAATCTGATCTCAAGTAGTAATTTTCTATATGGATAAACTTAGAGCATGCAGCTGTACTGCAGAAGTAAGACCAGACGACAACAGCAGGCAGCGCACAGATTTGCAAAGCTATGATTTCTCTCCACGTAGTGTTGTTATTGGTGGACATTTTAGATTTAATTTAGATTTTTAGTATCAAGAAAGGATTGGAAGTGAGCAAATACAGGGTTACTGAAGGTCCAGGGACTTTCATCAGGAAGGATTGTTTTGCCCTTTAGTGCAGCTGCTTCCCTATAAGAAAAGGAATATCCACTGTTACTTTACCATCACCTCTAAGAAAATATTTTGATACTTCTGGCCTGGTGCATGTTGTATCTGTCAAGAAACGTTTCCTTCATTGAGAAGAGTTTATAATTTTATGTCCCTAAGAATAGAGCAATGAAAGAGTACTAAGCTAAGGACTTCATTCATTAAACAAATGAACCTTCTTGGAGACCTTGTAAAGACTGTTCTGGTATAAATAAAATTACTCTTATGAATCATTGCCCTTTTTATTCCAGAGGAAATTGTCAGTCTTTAGAGGGCCAGGTTCTCATCCAAACTGGACTTCCATTGTACCTACAGTCTTGCCTGCATGCTCCAGGGGTTGAATGGAAAGCACATTCAATACTTATGATGACCATTGTGAATGCACGGTTGTATGTATGTATGTATATTTGTATTTATATAGTGCTACATGTATGTTACATGCTGCTCTACAGTGATGTAATAAGCAGTGTTATAATCATTAGTCTCTGTAATGCATCTGATGTCTTCCAAGACATCATTAATGATGTCCTCCAAGATTTCCTTTAATCCTCTTAAAAGGACGATATTTATCATGTTAAGTTCCAGAGGAAGACCTTTTTAAAAGTGTTCCTTTTGTATCAGTCTCAGATCACCTTTTAAGGCTACATTATCTCCCTTCAAGGTTTCAAAAATGTATCCCGCCAAGGTTTTATCAGTCATGGAATGGTCTGCCAGCAAAAGAGAAGGGGAAACCATTTATAACAAACATACAGGCAGACAAAATAAATCACTGTGCATATCCTAAAACTTCTATTCCCAGAACTGTATTCATTTCTTATTAAGACTCTTATGTACATTATCTTCATTTTCCAAACACTGCCCTTTTCTGATGCATCATGTGTCAGGCTTCTCCCCTGCCCTTCTATGCAACACTGCCATAAAGCCACTCACTGTGGATTCGTTCAGCATTTGATTCTTGTCAGCTCACATATGTAGACATTTTGACTTCATGATTGAAGAAACTTTTCTTCTGTCAGTGTTGGATGGAGGTTGTGGCCAAAACTCAAAGAATGAAAGAAGTTATTAATTAACAGAAATACAACATATTAATGCAAAACTAGTCTTGACATTATTTTATCACTTCTTTTAGAAAAGCAAATAAAAAAACCATGACAAATGCATCCTATACTGTATTACTTTTAATAAGGTTATATTTTTTCAATAGAATGGAGGCAAGGTAACACATAGTACTTGGCAGCTATTAGAATACAAAAGTCTATGTCATCTTCTATACAAATGTGGTGTATAACACATCTTGAGAGGAGAGTTACATTTGTATTGATGTTCTTAAATTTTCAATTGTTTTTCAGCCTTTTTTCTCTAATTAGATTTCAAGAAATGTTTTAAGCATGCAGACAGAGATGCAGTTTAACTGGTATAACACTGGTATAGGACCTGTTATCCAGAATGCTTGGGATCTGGGGGTTTCCAGATAATGGATCTTTCTGTAATTTGGATTTTCATACCAAATAGTCTACTAGAAAATATAAGCATAAGATAAGCTGGGTTTGCTTCTCTTAGTTTGAATCAAGAACAAGGTACTGTTTTATTATTACAGAGAAAAAGGAAATAATATTTAAAAATTTGGATTATTTGATTGTAATAAAGTCTATTGGAGACAGCCTTTCTTTAATTCAGAGTTTTTTGGAAAATGGGTTTGCAGATATACCTGTATATTTATGTGTATATATATATATATAAAAAGTAAACTAGAAAGGAATTTAGGAGCATAAGAAAAATTGGGTAGAATAGTATTGTATTTGATGTATTTAACCTTCTTTTTTACTGTCTATTGCAGTGATCCCCAACCAGTAGCTCGTGAGTAACATGTTGCTCTCAGACCCCCTTGGATGTTGCTCCCATTGACCTCAAACAGGTGCTTATTTTTGAATTTCAGGCTTGGAGGCAAGTTTTAGTTGCATAAAAACCGGATGTACTGCAAAACGGAGCCTCAATGTAAGTTGACAATCCACATAGGGGCTACTTAATGGCCAACCACAGCCTTTATTTGGCACCCCAGGAACATCATTCATGCTTGTGTTGCACCCCAACTCCTTTTACTTCTGAATGTTGCTCACAGGTTCTAAAGGTTGGGGATCCCTGGTCTACTGTATAATAATACAAATGGCAGTCTTTTCAATTAAATGGGCCGCAGTACCCATGGAGTCTCTGTGCTTTGAACAGAGTAGTGTTTGGGATTTTACAGAGATAACGTGTTCCCTGTTCCATTGGACTTACAATTATATTTTTTAACACATCATGGGGTATATTTATCAAAGAGTGAAGTTAATAGTGAAGTTCCACCACTAGAGTGAAATTCCGCCACTTCCCATTCATTTCTATGAGGTTGTAATAGGCATATTTATCAAAGGATGAACTTTCACTTCACCCATTGATAAATACGCCTTTCAAAATCCCATAGAAATGAATTGAGAGCTGTGGAATTTCACTCTAGTGGCGGAACTTCACTCTTTGATAAATTTACCCCCATGAGTGAGTTCAGCTATATGCATGTTGTGAGTGAGTGAGGAAAGCATGGATTTTTTTTTGGATATGTGGTTGCTCACCTATTTGTCAATATGATTTTCCTTCATTTATTATGAATGAATATATTAATTTATATTGCGTAGGCATACTGTATATAGCCGTATATTTAGCTGTATGTTCAGTCATCAGTTACTGCACCAGTGGGAGTTACTGTATATCCTTTAATAGGGTTCCAGTTGTTCTATACAGACAAAAATAAATATATATATATATTACCCATGCTCATGTTGCATTCATTTTGATACATGTTGTTGACACCAGTTTTTTATGAAGACAAACTTGAATTATTTAATGTAAGAAACCATCAATAATTTTAACTGTAAAAATGTGCCTAGTATTAAAGATATAATTTCAGGTGTTGAGGCAGGAAAGAATTACTTTTAAGGTGTTGGTTTCCTTTGGCATAAACTTCCCATCCTTATAAATGTACTTTTCACAGGCATGACATTTGAAGACCCTTTCTTGTTGAAGGTCAAGTCTATTCTGGACCTGTTTCTGAAGCTACAGGTTGGCCTATGGTTGAGTTAAACCTGTCCAGTCTTTCAGCTGCAAGAGAAAAGTGAATTATAATACTCAGATTTCTTATGAGGAACAAAGAATATATTGTATGCAGAAAATGAATAGTGGTTTGTGCAGAAAACAATTGCATTGAAAAGAATAGGCTAGCTGATTGAGTCCTCTTTATTCTAGTTATAGTTAGCAGTTCCCACTGTACTTGATGTTCTGTTCACTTGCTTTCTGTATCGTGATCTTTGCTCAGTAACAAGCACATTATAATACAAAAACATGCATTCTACAAGGTATAAATATTATTTATAAGATTTTAAAGTGCAAAATGTAATAGGAAAATTGACTTTTATATTTGGAATGAAATCATAACAACTGCTTGTGATGAAATGTCTACCACCTGCGAGGTGCAAGTTGCGACAGACTGGTTTATGCTAATTGTGCCACTTGTTTTTCATCACACTCATTTTGATCTTTATTTAAATGCAATTTGAAAGTTTTGTATTTATTGACATAAGCTCTGTGAAAATCATTATTTTGCAAGTAATTTGGTAAGTTCACCATTTACTTTTCTATCACAAAATTATTTTGTGACAGATTTAAAGGGGTGGTTCAACTTTACGTTAACTTTTAGTAAGTTATAGAATGGCTAATTCTAAGCAACTTTTCAATTGGCCTCTATTTTTCATTTTTTGTAGTTTATTATAAATTATTTGCCTCCTTCTTCTGACTGTTTCCAGCATTCAGTTAGGGGTCACTGACCTTATCTAAAAAAACAGATTCTCTCCAAGGCTACAGATTTATTGTTATTGATACATTTTATTAGTCCTCTTTCTATACAGGCCCTCTCCTTTTTTGACTCTGCAACAATTTTGTCTTGCTGACTTTTTGTCGCCGTGGATTTTTGCCTCAGTTTCACAAAAAATGTGCAGATCCATGCCTGCAGAAAAAAATCTTCTCCACTCTTTCCTCCATTGGGAAATATGTCCTTCAACCTTAGAAATATACACAATGGCGGAAAGGCAAGCCGCTTGTAGATTTATAATTTTTGCAATTTGCTTTTCTTCTGACTATATATGAAGTGCCGTTCAAATATTCAATATAAAAAAAAAGTTTATACAATTGCACCTATACTGCAAAGCAATTCAATGAACACTAGAGACTAGGAAAACAAAATGCACATGCACAGGATCAGTTTATTTGGAATGCATTGGACCTGGGAGTATGTTTGCATACAATACAAGTTTTGGGTAAAATGAAAACTATTACAGAAATCAGCAACAGATCAGTAGGTATTTCAAAGTACTGAGACGGCAGGGAAAGATGCAGTACAGGGAGGTTAGGGAGTGTCATGATAAACACAAGACGGTCTTTATTAAGCATCTCTGCCAAGAAATTGAAGTACATTTATTACATTGTTCTCCCTTGTATAAGGCTAAATCTTTTTTGACTATTAAAGGAGAACTAAAGCTTAACTTAAGAAGTAGGAAAGAAGTGTTGTACATTATGTTTGGGCTTCTTTACCAGCCCAAGGCCACCACAGCCCTTTAGTAGTGAAGATCTGTGTCTCCAAATATGCCCTGTAACTTCCCATCTTTTTTTCTGCTGATTTCTTTTAGCTTCTCAGCAACTGCCCAGAGCCCACTGAGCGTGTCAGAGACACTCTTAACAAAATCCTAGATGGGAAACTCCTGTGACAACTTTGAAGGGCTGGATCATTACTATTATAGAAATGCCGAACCTTTAGGCTGGTTCAATAAGCTCAATATATAAAATATTGAATTTCTATCATAGCCATGTTCATTTTAGGGTTTAGTTCCCTTTAATGCATTTCACGCTGTAAGTCACACCCATTCTACTCTAATTACAACAGTGTCAGCAGATGAGAATAAAAAATCTATTTCCCACATTGGAATGAGCAGAACATTTCAGTGAAGCGTCATCAGGCAAAATCCTGACACAGTCCAAAGGATAAACTCACTGTTGTTTTCTGTTTTAAGTGGGTCTATGATATAGCAGCAGGTTAGGCCACTGACGATACGAAGACTGAGTGAGTTATGTTGACATTTTTATTGCTTTCTCAGCAGGACGGCACATCTAGTATGCACTTTCTTTTATTTTCCACCTAAAATAAAAAAATAGGTGAGCATTGGCGTCTATGGGGTGTCATTTTTGAAGCGAAACTTGGCAAAAAATTGGCTCATCACTACTAATAACATCTTCAAATGGTTCGATGGACCTCTGCCATTGACTTCTACATGAACTCAACAGGTTTTAGGTGGAGAATAGTAGCATTAGAACTGTTTCCAGGGTCGAGGTGTGATAAATCTCAAATTCAAATTTGAGTTGGTGGTTTTAAATTCAAATATATGAGTTTTGACCAAAAAAACTATTTCAAATTCGAATTTACCATTCGAACCTTAGTAAATTTGCCCCTTAAAGAGACATTTCAGAGGTAGGTAAAGTTTGTCAGTGTTTTAATCTTTTGAAATAAAAAGTGTTTTTAGTGTTTATAATTCAGAACTCTAAGGGGCAAATTTACTTATGGTTGAATATTGAGGGTTAATTAACCCTCAATATTCGACTGCCAAATGGAAATCCTTCGACTTCGAAGTCGAAGGACTTACCGCAATTCGTTAGATCGAAGGATTTGAATCCATAGATCGAACGATTTTTGTTCCACCCAAAAAAGCTTGCAAAGCCTATGGGGACCTTCCCCATAGGCTAACATTGACTTTGGTAGGTTTTAGGTGGTGAAGTAGGGGGTTGAAGTTTTTTTTTAAAGAGACAGTACTTCGACTATCGAATGGTCGAATAGTCGAACGATTTTTAGTTCGAATCGATCGTTTCGAAGTCGTAGTGGAAGGTCAAAGTAGCTCATTCGATGGTCGAAGTAGCCAAAAAAAACATTCGAAATTCGAAGTTTTTTTAATTCTATTCCTTCACTCGAGCTAAGTAAATGGGCCCCTAAATGTCCGTATCCCCAATATTCGTAGTAGTAGGCTCACCTTCCAAAGGTCACACGGCACAGACCCACGATTCATCAAACATAAACAGGTGAAAGAAGCCACAAACTTCAGAACACTGCTGCTTAGTGTTTTATTATACACACAACATTTTTCGGATCACATGGACCCTTTCTGTTATTCAGAAAGCTCTAAATTACAGAAAGGTCGTCTCCTTAGACTCCATTTTATCCAAATAACCAATTTTTTAAAAAAATATTTCATTGTTTCTCTTACTTCAGGGTATTTCATGCCAGGCATCTAGGGAGCTGCTGCACCCCTGCTAACTTTTATGTTCTGGAACCATTTTATCAAGAGATTAGGATTCTTTCTCCCATATGATGATGATGCAAGAAAGCCATCCTAACTACTTATCCCAGTCAGCTACACAGTATGATTTGTGATTCCAAAGAGTTCCTAGTGTGGATAACAACCATTAACAGATTAACTTATTAACTTTTATTATTATGTAGAGAGTTATAGTCTGAGACAATTTGCATTTAGTTTTCATTTTATTTTACTATTTGTGGTTTTTATTCAGCAGCAGGTGAGCAATTGGAGCTGTTTCGTGTTTCGTGAGTTTTTGAGGATCTGTTTTGTTGGACAAACAATTATCTCTTAGTTATTGTGGCATTTGTTCATAAAGAGGCAGAATTCCCAGGTAGCAAAGACTGGCTACTGCCTGCTACCCTAAAGACATGGGAATGAGGAGCAAGCTTCTGCTGAGAGAGCACATGGAATCTCGAAAGAACTGTTAGTGTCATTTCCATTTGGTTGCATTGGATTCATTTGGCCCAGATGTGGCTGTGGGCCTTTTGAGAGGGACAGATTTCCTTGTCAGTAAGCAGGACCGCCATCAGAAATCACAGGGCCCCATATAACAAAATCTCCTGGGCCCCCTGGGCTGCGCCCACCACAAGCCCCACCTACAAGTCCGCCCACCCCACAGGTCCGCCCCCACCACACAGTAAAAAAACAAAAAAAATATTGGTGGCTAGGGTTCCCACATTTCAATAAAAAATAAAAAGTTATTGGTGGTCAGGGCCCCCTATAAAAAAACATTTGTGGCCAGGGTCCCCCCATTAAAAAATATTGGTGGCTAGGACCCCACATGAGAAAAAAAAAATTGGTGGCCAGGCCCCCCCACATTATAAGAAAATTGGTGGCCAGGGCCCCTTAAACGTCCATGCCTTCCCGAAGTCAGCAGCTCTCAGAAAGATGGTGGGCCTGGCTAATCAAGTAAGTGTGGCATGGCCCCCCTTACCCTCGGGCCCCCTACAACTCTCCCCCCTGTCCCCCCCTGATGGCTGCCCTGTCAGTAAGAATACATATGCAGTGGCATAACTAGTTACCTACCCCACTGAATCGAGCGCCAGCTTGCTTCCGGAACACGTGCCAAAAATTCTTTTTATGCCCTGCCACCTGTGATATCACTTATTACAGCTCTGGCAGGCCCCCTACACTGGACATACAGTATGAGTTTTAAATTCTATTTGCAACCCCAACCTGCCTCTAATCTGTGTTAAAGGAACTGCTGCTTCTACCTGAAGAGTGATTCCCCCACACAGGGCTGGGCCATACTGGCCTGGCTCCCCAGGCAACTCGGCCTGGCCGAGTCGCCCCCTCCTCAGATCGCGTGCGCACATGAGCGCGCGCATGCACGCTAAGAGCCGAGTCCAGCACACGCCACCCTCCCCTTAAATAGGCGCAGTCACATCATCGCGCATGACACACTTCCCTCACGTAGGCGCGCGCATGCGCACAAGGAGCAGGACTTCACACCGGACTGGGGTAGGCAGCAGCTAAAGGTACGTGCTGGGAGCACCCAAGCTTTGCGCCCTAGGCACGTGCCTACTCTGCCTACCCCTAGTTCCGGCCCTGCCCCCACAACACTTATGGATTCATTAAACAAATGTTCTGATAGTATACTAAAATAGAGACAATGCCTCAGTAGGCCCTCTATAGATGCCAGCCATGAAAATCATTCTAGTGAATTTGTATAATAGAAGGAGCACACCTATGGCCAAAGCCTTTTCAATCCATTTATTGCAGCAGAAAAAACAGCACAAGCTTTCGGGGGATACCCCCTTCCTCAGATGCAATCCACACTCAATGAAACCATTTACTTAAATACATTCCTTAACATGTGACACCATCATGTGATCCATTAACCCCTTAGTGTTTTAAATAGCACAACACATTGGTTTTTAAAACATTGAGGAGTTAATGGATCACATGATGGTGTCACATGTTAAGGAATGTAGTTAAGTAAATGGTTTCATTGAGTATGGATTACACCTGAGGAAGGGGGCAGGCCCGGACTGGCAATCTGCGGGTTCTGGCAAATGCCAGAGGGGCTGCTATAAGGTCCCATAGAAAGTCAGTATTTAGTGGGCTGGTGGGGCCTGTTTGGGCCTCTATGTGGGCTGATTGGGCCTCTGTGTACCTGAAATGCCAAGGCCTATTTTCATTTTCAGTCCGGACCTGGAAGGGGGTATCCCTCGAAAGCTTGTGCTGTTTTTTCTGCTGCAATAAATGGATTGAAAAGGCTTTGGCCATCGGTGTCCTCCTTCCATACAAAGTCACTTGACACTTTTTGGTTTCTGAAGCAGCCAGGAAGTGTATGCACCCTTGAAAATCATGTTAGTGGTGTGCTGAGGAATTTTGTAATGAAAATAATTCTGCCCGTCAGTAATATTGCAGGTAAAATAATGGTTTGTTGCTTTCCCCTACATCTAGAAACTTTTATATTGAGTGTTCTTTTATATTTAAGATGCTGTAAGACAGCCTAATGAGCTATAATAGAGAAAGATGTATACACTCCATACACTTAATCATTGATGCAGAAATGTTTGCGCATAATTTTACTTCTTCAATGCAAATTGTCAAGTGTTGTTACAAGATTACTAAATCCGTTTGCAGTGTTTCTCATTGCATTTTTAATGAGTACACTTATTATTTCACAAGCTGGTACAGTTAACAGCTTGCCTTGGGAAATAATGGTGTTATAACCAGGTAAAATGTAGTTAGCAAAGGGGCAGTTAAAGAAATGTTCTAGTTGTTTTATTTATTGCAACAACATTGTGTGTGTATTATGTTTCTTATACTATCACATGTAAAATAAAAGCATAGGTTTTGATATCATCCAGTAACATTAAATAAAATAATTCAAGCTAGAGGTAATTGCCATGGAAATTGGATTGTCAAAAAGAGACAGTCTAGTAAATTCTATAACTTCTCATGAGAAAAATAACAAATGCAGAACGGAAACAAAAACCCGTTAACAGTGAAAATCTGAAAAAGTAAATCTTCATCTAATGTCATGAAGATATGAAATAGAAACAAATATTTTAGCAGTTGGCAGTTCTCAAACCAAGTGCCTTGATGTAATCCAAAACATTCAATTTGCAAGTGAATATGCCAGGATTTTCTAAATATCAAGTGTTCCCTTTCCAAGAATACAGTGCATAGAAGTTGCTGATTTGCAACTATTAGCTTGTATGATGATTTCCTTTATTGAGGAATCTCAGGTAAAAAAGCCAAACTAGAAAGAAGGAATAACAACAATAATTTCAGCTACCCCTCAATATAGTTTCTCACTGATTCCGGGAGAGAATTCACAGCTCTCACTGTAAAAAAAACCCTTCTGAATATTTAGGCGGAACCTCTTTTCTTCTAATCGGAATGGGTGCCAGGTGTCAGCCAGAAACCTACTGGTAAATAAAGCAGTAGAGAGATTATTATATGACCCCCTTATATATTTATACAGTAGTTATCATATCACCCCTTAAAGGAGAAGGAAAGGCTAAAATTAAGTAAGTTTTATCAGAAAGGTCTATATAAATACACCAGTAAACCTTCAAAATAATGCTGATCGGAGGCCTCTGTCAAAAGAAACACCACATTTCTTTCCTTCTTTAGTGTACACATGGGCTTCTGTATCAGACTTCCTGTTTTCATCTTAAACCTCCAGGGCACGGCCTTGAGCATGCTCAGTTTGCTCCTCTCCCCCTCCCTGCTGTAATATGAGCCCAGAGCTATGAGTGAGCAGGGAACTCAGGCAGGAAATGATGTCACACCAAGAAAATATGGCAGCTGCTATCCTAAACAAACCAAGAGAGTTTCTAGAGCTGTTTACTCCGGTATGGTAAAGCATTCCACCGAATAAATAGTGTTATAACTTGCACTATTGTAGCTAATCTATTGGCAATAAACTGCTTTGCTAGCTTTCCTTCTCCTTTAAACGCCTCTTCTCCAGCGCAATAACCCCAACTTGGCCAGTCAGAGTGCTACTGATTCTTTTGCCTCATCTGTGCTGAGCCCTTCAACAGAGGCCACGATGAGAATCCTGGAGCTACAATTGTGTCTGATTTGTGGTGAAGTTGGAACACAACAACATTGATTTCGAAACACAACAATGATGGAATAAAAATGCTGGAATCAAAAACCTGCCAATTGCCAGGTAACAGAAGGGAGGCAGCAGTGCCATGTGCAACTATATAGAAGTGCAATGAGTGTACATTGATGCAAGTTGCTTTTAACAATTTGTATTTTTTTACACAGCTAACTGTGGGGAAATCTGCTGGCCTGCAATGGAGGTGCGTAGAATAAATGGCCCCACTATAATTTAAAAATCGACTGCATGTTTTTCTCTAGATTATCTACTCACTATTTCATATGCTGTGATTGCTTTTCTTTATTTACAAAGCCAAAACCTATAAACCGAGTTACATGCAGAACTGAGGATCCCGCATGGTATAATAAGAGCAGGTTTAAAAAAAATGTTGAATCTCAGAAAAGAAGAAGAATATCTAAATAAACAACATGAAAGAAGGCTTCACACACACACACACACACACATATATATATATATATATATATATTTCCCTTCCCACATATACGTGCGGTTCTTATTCTCTAACGCATATTTACTGTTTTTTATGTTGTAATTCCTGTTACTAAATGCATTTAAAATAGATTTTATATAATGGGTGTAGGAAGGAAAATCCTCTTCAAAATGACTACACTTCTGTTATGTGTGGGTGACTGATATATTGGAACATAATTCAATTTGTTCAACCGTTACTGTAGAAACCACCAAAGGTTTCCCTGGCTTCACTCCTGTAGAGTCTAATAAAGTAAAACAGATGAAATGACTAGACAATATTTTGTTTCCATGTAGTCACATATATTTTTATATACAATTTCAGTACATGATGGAACACAACACAGTGGGGAAAAGAAATCTGGGCAAGTAAATGAAAGTCTACAAATTATAAGAACACAATGTATTAAGTTTAACTTAGGAGTTGTAGGGTCAAAGGAAAATGTATTATTCAAGTAGCCTGAGGAGGGGAAAAAAAGAACCTAAAAAGATTTTATAATCCTGAGAATTGCTGCAAATTTTTATACAAACAACAAAACGTTGCATTGGCACCATTTTTGTTTGCTTAATTTCTCACCTCTAGTTAAAAGATAGAAAATACGAATAAGCATTAATGAGATAAATCAGGTAAGATGAGTGAAACAGGAAAGCTTTTCTTGTCTGAACTAGCTTATTGCATTGGATGTCAATTGTTATTGAATTGCATTATATATAGTAACGACCCCCGTGGAGAACCTCCAAACTCCTTTTACTTGTAGCAAATTAAACTTTGTAATTGTAAACCAAGTGATAAGTTGTTCATTGCATAGGCATGGATCACTGTATAGTGTTGATCGTGATTTAATTTTAAATTTCATTTTACTTGTATTTCTTCCCCAAAACCGCTAACCAAGGTATTTATCCTTTACAACTTTCAGTAGAAGGCTGGAAGTGCACTGTCCTTACTGCCAAGAAAAAAGTGTCTGAGGCGGGTTTATCAAACTGTAAGTTGTCACAGTGTGGCAGTGTGTTGGCGGTGTTCTTAATAGAGAAGCATCTAGGGGTTTTTGTGGATAACAAGTTGTCTAATTCCAGGCAGTGTCATTCTGTGGCTACTAAAGCAAATAAAGTTCTGTCTTGCATAAAAAAGGGCATTAACTCAAAGGATGAAAACATAATTATGCCTCTTTATAGGTCCCTGGTAAGGCCTCATCTGGAGTATGCAGAGCAGTTTTGGACTCCAGTCCTTAAGAGGGATATAAATGAGCTGGAGAGAGTGCAGAGACTAAGTGCAACTAAACTGGTTAGAGGGATGGAAGACTTAAATTATGAGGGTAGACTGTCAAGGTTGGGGTTGTTTTCTCTGGAAAAGAGACACTTGCAAGGGGACAAGATTACATTTCATAAGTACATTAGAGGACATTATAGACCATTAGCAGGAGATCTATTCTTCCATAAAACGGATCACCGCACCAAAGGATAAATAGCTATAGAGGAAAATAACTTTTATTTGCACAGTGAGGACAGTGAGGTTGTGGAATGCACTGCCGAGTGATGTTGTGATGGCTGATTCTGTTAATGCCTTTAAATCTGCCCCAAACATTTGTATATACCCAACTACCAGGAATCATTGCTCCATAACCTGTATCTGAACTATAAATCTCTGGGTGATGTTTAGTGCATGTTCCAATTTTTTATTAGTAGTTAAATGTCTGAATTTGAAAGATACATTTAATTAAAGTATTAATTATGGACCTTCATTAGTGTAATTTGCAGGGTCACAAATTTCCCTGCAGTTGTGCTATAAATCCCATAATTAAAGATACTTGTGTTTATTCTGGTAATTCTGCTATATCCACATACTGCCATATCCATATACTGCAACTGTTTATTCTGGTAATTCTGCTATATCCACATACTGCCATATCCATATACTGCAACTGTTTATTCTGGTAATTCTGCTATATCCACATACTTGTATTTGTTAACCCCAATAACTTTTGTCTGTCAGGCCTATTCTACTTAAGTTCTTTGATAATATCTCAAGCACATCTGTGTCCACTCCCCCGTGAACAAGAGATATTTTTATAGCCCCAATCCTGGTTCTGGTGTCTGTAAAACTCTGCCCTTTGCTAGCTGTTTAATTGATTAATTGATTAATTAGGCTCTGGTTTTCCCAATCAGCTACATATAAATTCAGGCCCAGTATTGGGGATGGCACTCGTGTCTGGGGCATGGCACGAGTGCTAACATTTGTTAAGTGCTAAATTTCACAAGTGCTCAGAAATGACAGTTAAACAAGACAGTTGGACAAGGCATTGACAAGGCAAAAGGAACCGGATTCCCCTGCAATCAACTGTGAACCATCTGGGAGAAGAAGAAAACAGATTTTTTTTTTGTACCTGCTAGTTTGTTACTTCTTACTCCAAACATGCTTTATCCTGCATTTCTCCTTCTTTCATTCTCATGCTTCATAAAGCATTTTTCACTACCTCCTCCGACAAATCCCACTTCTATACAAATCTCAGCCTCTCTTCTCTCCTCTCCTTCCCTCTCCACACATGAAGTATATAAAGTACTCTGTTTAGCTATGCCACAAAGCTCCTCTTTTTCATACAAACCAAGGACTTATAAATCCCACTCTCACTTAGTCTTTCTTTCCTTTCTATTGCTGGCAGCTGGGGACATTTCCCCAAACCCTGGCCCTTACCCCATCCCAGTTATAACACGGCCACGAGCTCCTTCTCTCCGGAGCAAATTCAAACAGTATAGAACACTTACTCCTATACCCAAAAACCCAGTTAATCTTTCATGTGCTCTCTGGAATGCCAGATCTGTTTGCAACAAGCTCACCGCTATACACGACCATTTCATTGCAAATTCCTTTAACCTACTCGCACTTACTGAAACCTGGCTTTCTCCTACTGACACTGCCTCACCTGCTGCCCTGTCCTATGGGGGCCTACACCTTACTCATACTCCCAGACCTGGTAACAAACCTGGAGGTGGGGTAGGTTTGCTTCTGTCTCCCCGCTGTACTTTTAAAGTTCTTCCACCTGTTCCCTCTCTATCATTCTCCTCATTTGAGGCTCACTGCATTAGGCTCTTTTCTCCTGTTTCACTCTGCATTGCTGTTATATATCGACCACCAGGACCAACTGCACAATTTCTAGACAACTTTGCTGCCTGGCTTCCTTACTTTCTTTCATCTAACATCCCATCCATCATATTAGGTGACTTTAATATACCTGTTAACAACATTAACAACTCTTCTGTCTCTAAACTTCTTTCACTAACCTCCTCCCTAGGCTTATCTTTGTGCTCAGACTCCCCCTCTCACTCCAGTGGTAACACTCTGGATCTCATATTTACCAGACTCTGTTCAACCACCAATTTTACTAACTCACCATTTCCCCTCTCTGATCACAATATGCTCACATTTCAACTCTCACTAACTCCCTCCTCAACCCCTGCTATTCCCCAAACACGTACTTATCGTGACTTGCAAGCTGTAGACGTGTCACATCTCTCTTCTTCCTTTGACTCTCTTCACTCTAATATCTCAGCCATCTCTTGTCCTAATGTGGCTACCTCTGTCTACTATAGTACTCTCACCACTGCCCTAAATGAGCTTGCTCCTATAAAAACGAAACGTTCTAGACCCAAACCACTTCAACCTTGGCATACTGCTCATACAAAAGCGCTCCAAAGACACTCACCTGCACTTGAGCGTCGCTGGCGCAAATCCCGTTCAGAATCAGACTTTTGGAGCTACAAATCTGCCCTGCGCTCCTTTAACACCAGCCTCTTCCAAGCCAAACAAACATACTTTACTTCACTCATTAACTCCCTTTCTAAAAAACCAGCACAACTTTTCTCCACCTTTAACACTCTCCTTTCCCCTTCTCCACCCCCTCCATGCACATCTGTCTCTGCTCAAGATATTGCTGAGCACTTCAAAAACAAAATTGACACGATTAGAAGGGACATTACACTACTCAACCCCCCTAGACTTCCACCACCCTCCCTTCACACTCCCCAGTCTCTCCTGTGCTCCTTCACCCCTGTCACTGATGAGGAAGTCTCAAAGCTTCTGGCCTCTTCTCACCTTACCACCTGCCCGCTTGATCCAATTCCCTCAAAACTTCTCCGCAATACCAATCCTGGTCTAATCAAAGCCTTAACTCACCTATTTAATCTTTCGCTCTCAACTGGACTGTTTCCTTCTCAACTAAAACATGCTCTTGTCACCCCCATTCTGAAAAAACCCTCTCTTGATCCCTCCAATCTTGACAACCTCCGACCTATCTCTCTGCTACCTTTCATCTCTAAACTACTTGAGCGCCTAGTCTACAACCGACTTACCTCATTCCTCTCTGACAATAACCTGCTAGACCCCCTACAATCTGGTTTTAAGCCACAACACTCCACGGAAACTGCCCTGACTCGACTAACTAATGACCTTTTAACCGCAAAAGCCAACAATCATTTCTCACTACTAATACTGCTTGATCTCTCAGCCGCATTTGACACTGTAGATCACCCTCTCCTCCTCCAGTCCCTCCAGTCGCTTGGCCTTCGTGACACAGCCCTGTCCTGGTTCTCTTCTTACATCACCAATCGTTCCTTCAGTGTCTCCTACAATGGAGCATCATCTTCTCCCCTACCTCTTTCTGTTGGAGTTCCTCAAGGCTCTGTCCTAGGACCATTACTATTCTCCCTCTACACTTCCTCCCTTGGCAAATTAATAAATTCGTACGGTTTCCACTACCACCTCTATGCTGACGATACTCAGATCTATCTCTCATCTCCTGATCTCAACCCAGAACTCCTAACTCGCGTCTCCTCCTGCCTGTCCGCTATCTCTACCTGGATGTTGCAACGCTACCTTAAATTAAACCTCTCCAAAACTGAAATGGTTCTCTTTCCTCCAAATAACACCAGTAGCATCCCCGAAGTATCCATCATAGTTAACAATTCCACTATCACCCCCTCTCCCCAGGCCCGGTGCCTTGGGGTTATCCTAGATTCTGCCCTGTCATTCACTCCTCATATCCAGTCACTTATCAAATCATGTCACTTCCACCTAAAGAACATATCCAAAATACGATCATTTATCACCCAAGACGCTGCCAAAATTCTTATTCACTCTCTCATCATATCGCGTCTAGACTACTGTAACTCGCTCTTAATTGGCCTCCCCCTCCAGAGACTGTCACCTCTCCAGTCCATAATGAACACTGCTGCGAGGCTCATACACCTCAGCAACCGCTCCTCCTCTGCCTCGCCATTCTGTCAATCCCTGCACTGGCTTCCGTTACCTTTCAGAATCAAATTCAAATTAATGACACTGACTTTCAAAGCACTTCACAACTCTGCTCCACCCTACATCTCTGAACTCATCTCTATATACTCACCCACTCGCTTACTACGCTCCTCTACTGACCTCCTACTCAACTCTTCTCTCATAACCTCCTCACATGCTCGCATTCAAGACTTTGCAAGGGCTGCACCCCTCCTCTGGAACGCTCTCCCACGGTCTGTCCGACTTTCTCCCACCCTTTCTACTTTCAAAAAATCTCTGAAAACGCACTTCTTTCGAGAAGCCTACCCTCACTCCGCTTAACTACCAAACGCAACACCACATACAATACCACATTTCTCACCCACTTACTTCGATCTTGCCCACTCCCACACCTTGTGTATTACTCCCTCCCCTTTAGATTGTATGCATATGCATAGGGCCTTCCTCACCTTTTTGTACCTGTATTGATTGTGATGTCTGTTACTCCATATATTCTATATATGTAATTTGTGTGATGTAGTTGTATAATCACATTTACTTTACAGTGCTGCGCAATATGTTGGCGCTATATAAATACATGTTAATAATAATGTGTTTGGAGCTCCTGCCTTGCTCCTGCTTCTTGTTCTGAATTGGCCTGCATCAATTACAGCAGCACAGTTGCATTAAAAAATAGCAGCTTTGAATGTTGCTCTCATGCTGAACTCTGGAAATGATGCCAAACCGACACTGAAAAGTGTGTCTGTCTATTTCATCTGTTTTTTAAATTTCTTTTGTTTTTCTTATCATCATTGACTCCTTGGGGCGTATTCATTATGTGGTGTAAAAATGGCCCACTAATTCTACAGACATCGCTGTGTAAAAAAAATGGTGTAAAAATGGCATAATTTTTAAATAAGCTTTTTCTTTTTTTTTTTTTTGTAACTTACAATGGTCTGAGGCAATATAAATTAACAGTGAAAAGCTGGTGTTTGCATAAAATTAAATATCACACACACTTTGATAAGTTAACCATTTATTTTACACAGCGTTTTACATTGTTTTTTGATGACTTTTGTTTTACACAGCATAATAAATATGCCCCTTGTGTTTTGCACACTTTATTTGCTGCAAAAGATATTCCTTACTTGATAACAGTTGGCATTTATATACAGTATATATATTTAATTAATAATTGACCACTAGAATTGATATACAGTAGTTTATGGGTTTTGTTCATGTCAAGTAGGGGTTTTACTCAACTTTAATTCAGATAATTAAGATAATTAATTGTGCTGACTGTAGTTTAATATAAGATTGTGGTCAAATGAGCAATGACCCACACAAGAGAATGAACAATTAGATAATAGGTAGTACAGAGTGTTGATGACAAGGATTGTTGTATCTTTTGTTGTACGCCTACACAAATGTGCTTGGTCAGGGAGCTTGAATTTATTTAACTCCACATTCACTTGTACTGTAAGTATTATTAACAGGGATATTAAGGAAGATATTTTTGTCCACTTAAAATATTTGCCTAAATGATTTTATGTTATCCTTCTCTTAAACCGATCTAATGTCCAATCAGTATAGACAAATGGTAGAGAAGCATCTTGCTTGAGTAAAATACTGTCAATTTAATTTGGAATTTAATTTTAGATAAAAAAAAATGTAGACTGTATTAGCAAAGGCACTCAAATATGCTATTGATGGATATGTTTCTTTAATAGGACCAATTCATTGCACTTAATAAACATGTCAAAATGTGTTGAGTATCTATGCAAAAATTCATATAATTGTAACTTTATGAGAAAAATACAGTTGCCTAATAAATATCTATGCAAATAATAAAAGGTTTAAACCCCTCCCAGCTTTTTTTTTTTTGTTTCTTTGGGGCTTGGTATGTAATGAATTTTCAATACCAAGAATGCTGCCTGGTTTAATGCTACTATAACACATAGGGGGTTATTTATCAAAGTCCGAATTTATCTCAATATTTTCTGAAAAAAACTCCCACAAAATGCGCACAGGTTTTTTGGGCTTATTTATTAATGCATTTTCTCGAAAATTTTGTTTGCAGGAAAAAATCTGAAAAAAATCATGAAAAATCCATTGATCTTTCATCCGATTTTTTTGGATTTTTCACCTGAAAACTCAGAATTTTGCACGAAAACTCCAAACACTTTGGGGTATTGCCAAAAACCCAGTGCACATCAAAAAATCATTGGGACTTCTCCTATTGACTTATATGCAACCTCGACAGGTCTGAGATGCCGGATTTTCAGATTCAGACTTTTCCATCCTCTGGGTTTAATAAATTCTGAAAAATTTGTGATTTTTTTAGTCAGATTTTATAAAAAAAAAAAAACTACAAATTTTTCGTGATTTTTGCATTCGGAGTTTAGTAAATAACCCCCATAAGCTTTATTATGGTACTACAGGTATGGGAGGCACCTGGGGTTTTCTGGATAAGGAAACTTTCCTTAATTAGGATTAATTATACCTTGGTTGGGATCAAGTACAAGGTACAAGGAGTCTATAGGAGATGGCCTTCCTGTAAGTCAGAGCTTTTTGGATAACAGGTATCTAGATTATAGATCCAATGCCTATACCTTATCTTTCACAGAACATGCATTCAAAAGATATACCAATATTCAGCCCTGTGATAGATATTTGTTATAGAAGCTAGCACTGACACCATTATAGCTGGCAACTACAGCACTGTGATTGAGCAATGGCTCTGGCAGGTACTTGAATATGCTCCAATCACAATCAGAGCAGCCATTAAGAATAGTGGGACAGGTGAGTATGAGAAAGATAGACTTGTTGTGGCACAGGGTGGGCATTTTTCTATTATATTTGTAACTCTGGTGGTGCATTTGGCATTTGGGGAGCTTGGCAAATCATTCACACTAAGGGGCAAATTCATCAAGGGTCGAATATCGAGGGTTAATTAACCCTCGATATTCGTCTGGGTAATGAAAATCCTTCAACTTCGAATATCGAAGTCGAAGAATTTTGTGCAAATACTTCGATCGAACGATCGAAAGAATAATTAAATCCTTCGAATTGAGCGATTCAAAGGATTTTAATCTAACGATCGAAGGATTATCCTTCGACCTAAAAAAGTTAGGCAAGCCTATGGGGACCTAAAAGCTACCGAGCTAACATTGAGCTCGGTAGCTTTTAGGTGGCGAACTAGGGGGTCGAAGTTTTTTCTTAAAGAGACAGTACTTCGACTATCGAATAGTCGAACTATTTTTAGTTCGAATCGTACGATTCAAAGTCGTAGTCGAAGGTCGAAGTAGCTAATTCGATGGTCGAAGTAGCCAAAAACACTTCGAAATTCGACGTTTTTTTTCTTCTATTCCTTCACTCGAACTTAATGAATGGGCCCCTGAGTCTAGTACGCAGGCATTGTTATCTGACACCAGTTTCCCTATCAGAAGTAGTGGAGTGTTGTACCATGTTAGTCATTGATCAAAGAAGGAAACAATGTATCAAGCATGGCATACCAATTTTTAAAAATGTATGGCACTAAAAGGTACCTAGCCATCAAACACATAAAAGAGAGAGAGCTTTGCATTGATATGTATAATAATTCTTTTTTTTACATCTCGGAGTGAAAGTTGGATCCCATGTAAAATATATAGTAATGATGAAGCAGGTCTTTGTGACTGTGAGTGCTCAAATAAGGAATGGGTTATCAATGCACAAAAGAGCTGCTTTTATTAGGCAATTGTATTATAAGCAACTGTAGCAGTTTTTCATTGTGTACAT
Source organism: Xenopus petersii (assembly GCA_038501925.1). Lineage (NCBI taxonomy): Eukaryota > Metazoa > Chordata > Amphibia > Anura > Pipidae > Xenopus > Xenopus petersii. The sequence continues at coordinate 98,996,487 of CM076683.1, read as the reverse complement.
GATGAAAGGATACTTTTTGTATGGGCAATGACATCTTGTGATTTTAAAGTCTTGCATTGATAGTGCATTTTGCATGAGCGTCCATCTCTAGTAGGTTACATACAATATAAGTAAATCATTCACATCAACTCTCGTCTATTGTGCTCAACGGATGAAATCAACAGAGACTGTTGTCCACCTTAATCTGTGACTTTATTTATGCACATATTGTGATTTTGTCGCAAACATTGTGCAGACAACTTATGGATTTTGTGCCCCTGCTATTGGCACTTCCTTAGAGCAAGTAGTAGGGGCACAAAACGAGTAAGCTGTCTGCACAATGTGGGCCACGATATCCCTTGTGCATAAATAAAGTCGCAGATTAAAGTGAACGACTGTCTCTGTTGATTTCATACGGTGAGTGCAATAGGCGAGAGTTGATGTGAATGATTTACTGATGGGAGCTGCGGATCTCACGATTTCTGCTGCCAGGAGAGTAGACACTATGGATTAGGGTGAGCTCCACTTCAAAGGAATCCCTCTGTTTTGCTGATATACATAAAATATAAGATAAGGAAAGCATCTCAGTGACAGGCAATGGGAAATATCCACTTTTCATAGCTGTGGATTCCATTTACTGAACATAGACATGTATGATGAAAGGCAAGAAAGACCTGCTTGTTTTAACCTAACCAGTCGTGTATTGTTCAGATTGATGTTAACATCATCATAATGGGATAATAAAATATGATTCAATTGCCAATAGTTTGAATGAAAGGATCATCTGGCCTTTAGCAGATTAGAAGGATGTCAACAATTAATCTTGTATAACAGATTTCTGAGAGGCGGTTGCTGTGCAGGAATTTTCTGCTTCCTGATGGCCAGGCATAGAAAATGTACATATGCTGGTACTCATTGCTGTGACCAAAAACTGGTAAATAATATTGCTACTCAAATGAAATATTTACTTTTTCTAGGAAGCTTGTCTTTGTTGCATTAATTATAATATATTTTCTACTGTCTCCACTTCTGTTTTTTTTTACATGTGAAAATTGTACTTGCTAATTAGAGAAACAGTGAAAGTAATTGCAACTTGGCTTGGGCTCTGCTTCAGTACAAACACAGATATGAGATCTATTATCAGGAAACCTTTTACAGACAAAGTTCCTGCATATGACAATGCCATCTCCCATGGTGTCCTTTTAAAACAAACTATTTTAAGCCACAGAAAAACTGAAATAGATTTCAAGTCTATGAAATTAATAGAGAAGTCACTTCACGGCATCAACCATAAGTTAAGGTGACCCTCAGTAAATCTTTAAATGATATGCACTGAGGCTCATTTATAAAACTGGACAAATTGTCCCCTGGGCAGTAACCTGTGGCAAGTAATCAAATGCTTGCTTCGTTATTTACCAGCAGCTGGCTGAAAAAGCCAATCACTGATTTGCTGCTTTGGATTTCTGCCCATCTGCAAGTTTACCTAGTGTTTATAAATATGCCACACTGTGTCTGTAATGATCAGTATCCCAAAACCCAGAACTAACTCTTCTGCCTGTAGAAGCCGCCTTTGGCTTCGGGTGGAGCCCTGTGCTACTCAAATGCCGCCAGGTCTTATTGTAGGATAACCAGAGAGAGAGTTCTGGGCCTTTTAATAATTGCATGCGCGATGATGTCACCCATGCCGCTCACTTAAACCCGGAAGCGAGCAACGCAGTCAGCCCTTCATAACGTGCATCGTTGCAGGAGAGAAAGGACGTGACGGGCGTCCCCATCGCACCCCCACTAGACCACCAAGGTGAGTTATTACACTGATCTTGCTTTCAATTTTCCATTTTTAGTTTTGTCATATATATTAAAGGGGTAGTTCACCATTTAATAAGCCTTTAGAATGATGTAGACATTCATATTCCGAGACTCTTTGCAATTGCTTTTGCTTTTTTTTTTATTTCTTGTGGGTTTTGACCTTGTGGTTCAGCAGTTCTCTGTGGATTTTGGCAGCTGTCTGGTTACTAGGGTCTTGTTTAGCCTAGCAACCAGACAGTGATTTGAATGAGCTGGAAGATCAGTAGGAGAGGTCATGCTTAGAAACATAATTAATAAAAAGTAACAATAACAACTAAATTGTAGTCTCACAGCGACCCCCATCTGACAGCTTGAAAAAAGAGACCAATTGCAAAATTGCTTAGAATAGGCCATTCTATAACATACTACAAGTTACTTTAAAGGTGAACCACTCCTTTAATGTATGCACAATTATACTATTATTTGAGGCAGGCTATAGCTTTTACGTATGTGACACAAGCTGGTTTTGCATGTACTGCTGTCTTTTTTAATAGACTTGAATGCTCTTTTAGAATCTATGACAACATTAAGGGGCCGATTCACGAAGGGTCGAATATCGAGGGTTAATTAACCCTCGATATTCGACTGGGAATTAAAATCGTACGACTTCGAATATCGAAGTCGAACGATTTTGCGCAAATCCTGCGATCGATCGATCGAAGGATTTTTCGTTCGATCGAACGATTAAATCCTTCGAATCGAACGATTCAAAGGATTTTAATCCAACTATCGAACGAAAATCCTTCGATCAAAAAATCACAGGCAAGCCTATGGGGACCTTCCCCATAGTCTAACATTGACTTCGGTAGCTTTTAGCTGCCGAAGTAGGGGGTCGAAGTTTTTTTTAAAGGGACAGTACTTCGACTATCGAATGGTCGAATAGTCGAACGATTTTTACTTCTAATCGTTCGAATTCGTTCGAATTCGATCGAATTTAACCAATTCGATGGTCGAAGTACCCAAAAAATACTTCGAAATTCGATTTTTTTTTTTATACTAATCCTTCACCCGAAATTCGTGAATCGGCCCCTTAATCACTAAAGCTGTTAAAGCAGATTAGTGGCACAAAACTCTGTTAAGACACTTTCCCTGTTATCAGTAATCACGAGTTTCTTGTAGGAATAAGGGCAAATAAGTTTGTTAAAAAAGTGGCTACACAGTCTTTCATCAGAAATGAGTATAGATGCCCCTAATTCAGGGACCATCCAAATTCCAACATTTTTTGCAGGATATGGATTTGCCTGGGTCCTCATATATAACATTTTTCACAAAAGAGCACCATTGCTGAACACAAATGTGTTGCCTTTAGTTTCCACACACATACATGGAAAAATATAACAAAAGACATATGGGGCAAATTCACTAACATTCGTAGTTTCGGCAGGCGCAACTTCGCCGTGCTTCGCCGCACTTCGCCAGGCGTAGTTTTGCCAGCGCTCCGCAAATTCACTAAAATCCGAAGTTGTGCACAGGGGTACGTAAAATTGCGAAGTTGCGCTAGCGTTGATTCGCTAAGTGAAGCGAAGTTACGCTAGCGAAGACTAATTTGCATACAGCGCCAAATTCAAATTTCAATGGAGGAATACGTATCAGCACTACAAATGGCTAGAAAACCTTCAAAACATCAAATAAAAATTTTATTTTGCCCTACACATGTGCCCACTGTCTAGGTAAGTTGCCATGAGTCAGGAAATGTAGGGGGGAAGGAGGGGAGACTTTTTCAGCCTATCACCCATGTAGAAAACACGCCAGCGTTTTTTGAGACTTAGAAAAAATTTTGACTTTTTTTGAAGCAATCCCTATCTACTCTATTGCGCTTCGCCTGGTCTGAGGTGGCGAAGGAAGTCTAGCGTAAAAGGTAGCGTTCAGTACACTGCGCGCGTTAGTGAATTTGCGTAGTTATGTCGCTAGCGAAACTTCGCCTGGCGTAAGGGTGCGAAGTAACAATAGCGAATCTACGCCAGCGTTCGTTAGTGAATTTGCGCAGTAACGAAAATGCCAAATGCTAGCGAATTAACGCTAGCGTTCGGTGCTTCGGCGCTTAGTGGATTTGCCCCTGTACAGAATATGACCACAATGAAATAAAAATTTTACGAAAAATAGCATTTTGAAATGTGATAAAGTTCCTTTATTGAATTGCAAAATATTGCTTTGAAGCAAAACAGCTCTTTTCAGGAAGGTGTTTTATTACATTCATTTTAGGGTATGTCATCTTTATCTTATGTTTCTTTAGAGCAAAAACCATTTGCAAAGACCACTGAAAATGTTAGCAACTAGGTTTGCGTCTTTTTTTGATTGATTACAGACCTCAAAAGACTTCTACGCAAATGGCTTTTGTGAAAATTCGCAGTTGTGACAAAATATTTAACAAAACTCCAAAGCAAGTGTTAATGTTAACCTTTGCTTAGTAATATTTTCTAATGCATGATTTCACAGCCTCTGAAATCAAATTGTAAATGAAATAATGCATAGATGCATTGGAACCCCTCCTAATTATAGAGTAACGCATGTAACCAGCTTTATGGAGAATTCAAATGGACGAAGAAATCAGTGAATGAAGAGATAGCAGTCAATGAAACATATTTACCAAAGTTCACCAGAGGGGAACCCCCTAGCTCTCTTCATTAGTGGAATTTTTAGGGGCATAATTATCATAACATGTGCATAAAATGCAGGTCTCAGTTACTGGCAAAGCTTCATTCATTTAGCAATCAGAATGTTTGCTAGTTGTAGGGGGAATAATATTAGGGTTATGGAGCCACATACATCTACATAATTGATCTCATCTATTTGTCTTTAAAAGCACCCGTGATAATATCATATTTTCAGCTGCTGTTACTTCCATATTATCAATTGAGTCGTCAATGAGAAGTATGGATAAAACAAAGGTGGGAATTGCCTAGGTGTCAGTAAAAGTGCCAGTAAATGCCTTTCCAGCTTTTCTTTAGAATAAAAGAGACCTGGCCTTGACAGGCTATATTTTACAACTCATGCCTGATGCTTGTGTGTTTTAGACACAAAACGCATCAGGCATAAGTTGTTTATACAAATAAAATTTCCATTTTTACGTAACATTAGTCTGATCCATGCGTGACCTATCTGAGTGCCTTGCTAACCTATGACTAAGTGTCTTAGACATGAAACGCGACAGGCATGAGTTGGATACAAATAAAATTTCCATGCTTACTTAACATTAGTCTGATCCATGCGTGACCTATTAGAGTGCCTTGCTGCAACATTTTGCTTCCCTATATATGGTTTGTCTGCTCCTGTGAGCTGAGGGCCTGGGGCAGGAGCACCTGGGCCACTTATTCAATTTGGTGAGTTGATCTCCTTGCAACGTTTGATGCTTATACATACATGTTTACATAACAGATAGATAAATAGATAGACGTGGATAGATGAATAGATAGATAGATATGTCTGTGGTTTCAAGTACAGGTATGGGATCCGTTATCTGGAAATCTGTTATCTAGAAAGCTCCAAATTACTGGATGACCATCTCCCATACACTCATAATCAAATCATAATCAAATAATTTAATTTTTTAAAATATGATTTCCTTTTTCTCTGTAATAAAAAAACAGTACTTTGCACTTGATTCAGACTAAGATGTAATTAATCCTTATTGAAGGCTAAAACAAGTCTATATTTAATATTTAAATAATTTTTTAGTAGATTTGAGGTGTGAAGGTTCATATTACAGAAAGATCCCTTATCTGGAAAACCTCAGGTCCTGAACCTTCTGAATAACAGGTCCCATACCTGTATCTTGTAAAAGTAGAGACATTTATATCTACAGAATTTTCCACAATCGCCTCTTAAACCAATATAAATCGAATAGCGTCCCAACCGCAGATTTATAGGAACAATCAGTAATATTAACAGTTCCAAAGGGATCATAGTCAGGGATCCTTGCTGTTGCAGGCTCAGTTGCGTTAATTAAAAGGCCCTCTATAGCCATGTCTCTTTCTCCTTTTTATGTCTTGTAAATAAAATATGACAGGACATTGTGCAGTTATTTCTTAGTGAAGTTAAAGAAAAGTACAAAGTTCAGTTCTTCAATATTGTACTATAGATTTGCCTGTTTCAGTTATCAAAAATACATAACAGTAGAAAAAAAAATGAAATTGACATAACGAGGCCTCAGTAATATAGGCTCAACTACTTGGCACCAAAAAAATGTCCCAAAAAAATTGTACAAACATTAGCATATAAAAATGGTAACTTTGTCTAATGTGTGGTGTAACTAATAAGGGCACAGAGAGTGCACAGAGGTTCAAGGGAACCATATACTGTGTACCTGGTATAACGAACATATTATCAAATTGTAGCCTGGCACAGACCGGATTTCACTCCGAGATGTGATGCAAATAAAAGTAACTTTATTTAAACAAAAAAAGAACATCTCAAAAAGGGGTAGCCCCATGTGTTTTGTGCCTTGTGCGCACTTAATCATAGGCTAAGGGTATTCCATACAACCAGTGATATTTAAATGGGAATCAAGTGCCAGCCAGTCAGAACAATTAGTATATATGATTCAATCCAAATTTAAAAGCTTCCTTGTACTCTACTCCAGGACTAGAGTACAAGGAACCCAATATACAGATTTTTTGCATTAAATTAACCAACAGGATAATGAAGAGTAGACTATGCTGCAATTACTTTTAGTGCTTGAATAAACAATGGCATTTCAATATCCCTGACTGTTTTTGCAGGTCACTTGTATACTGTTTTTTTTCACCTGAATTTTGCAGGAAATACACAAATTGTACACATTGGTGCAATTTTTTATATTTTGCAAACAATGGTAAGTACGACTCCATTGTTGTCAAAAAGAAGCTGTATACCTGATTCTTCAGTAGAAACTATTCATTTTACTGTAACTCTTTGGCTTCTGCCCTTGAGTGTCATTTACTTATGTAACACTGTACAATTGTTTTTATTCTTTGCTATTTGTAATAATATCTTTCTTCATGGCAGGAAAATAAATAGAGGCCAGTTGTGAGTAAACGTGGAGTGATGGATTGCGGGGTCTTATGTGCAATTTTTTAAAAAAATTCATAATTGGTATCACAAAGAGCGGGATAAGTGTAAAGCATTCATCCACATATTGTAAAGGTCGCCATGTTCTTATGTCTTACAAATAGAATAAAGGCTCCAACAGATAAGACCATCTTTCAGTGCAACATTGCATTGCTCTTTATTACATTGGCAGATGCTCACTGATGTTCAGAACAATGAGCAGGTTTGTGGATTCAAGTCTTATTTCTATACCATGATCTTGGGTCAAGGCTAAATAAGATGTGCTGGAAATGCTGCATAGAGTTGTGCTAAACAAGAGTAACTTCGAGAACAAAACAAAAAGCCCTGAATTACCTTGGAAGGAATATCAAGGACAAAATGCAGAGCACAACGCAGATTGCAAATAAGTTATAAGTTAGATGGAGACTCACAATGACTTTTGTTTAGTAAAAACCTTATCTGGACAATGGAGAATCAAAGATCTCAAGAATATGTCACTTCTTCAATTATTCCTAAATGTACACAAAAACTATTTTATAGAAGATGGCTGTGTCTTTTTGTATTTAGTATACATGCCTTCCACTCGTTGCACTTGAATCCAAAAATGCATGACAGATAAGTGTTATTGTTGAAAGCCAATTGACAAGAATGAAATGCATAGTACTTAAAGGGCATGTAAAGGCAAAAAAATAAAACCCCATTTTTACTTTCTTTAATAAAAAAGAAACATATCTCCTATATACCTTAATGAAAAAATGTGTACCGTTTTTATAAGAAACCTGACTGTATGCAATGAAATTCTCCCTTCATTTACTGCTGTGGATAGGAATTGTCAGGCGGTCCCTAACTGCTGAGCAGGAAAACAATCATACTTATGAACAGCAGGGGGAGCCCCCGCCTTACTTCCCAGCCATGCAGAACTCAAGCAGCTTTCTTTATGACAATCCCTAAGCAGTCCACACCACACTGAGCATGTGCACAGTCTTAGCAAAAATGTTTAACAAAGTTACAAGATGGTTACCCCCTGTAGCTAACTTTGAAAGCATAAATTATTTGTTTGATTTGGCTTGTGGTTCAGTAAGTTCATGTTTATATTTAGTATACAAAATACTGCATTTCTAGCCTTATTCTATTTTAGACTTTACATGCCCTTTAAGGTAGGTTTATTTAGGAGCAGAAAGGGAAATATATAGTAAATAATCTACAGTGCTACGCAATATGTTGGCGCTATATAAATACATGTTAATAATAAATAATAATAGTATAATAGTAAATAATCCTATTTGTATTCAGATCTTTACATTACTGATTTACTGATTTTAGAGAAATAGAGTTTAATTGTAGTTTTAAAAAACACTAAAATGTTAATAGTTTAGCCTCTTAATGTCTTTTTTAGAAAAACAGAAAATGTAAAAGTACTGACAAATCCATACTGCAGTTTGTTGAAGCAGGAATTACTATGATTGGAAGGGTTTATGTTTACCCTTCAATGAAATTGGAGTCTGCTTCCTCTGATTTGAGTGAAGGGCTGAACTCGATGGACATAATGTTCTTTCAACCTCAATAACCTTGTTACTGTGTAACACTAGGGAACGTAGAAAGCTAATAAACAGATTGTAAGATTACCAGCAAAGGGTAAAAAAAATCCACCTCTAATTGCAAGATAAAATATTGTCACGATGAAATGTATCTTTCTATTTGAGGGTAAATGCTTAGGGAATACAGTGGCATAACAGAATAAATTGTTTAAAGCTTTTTCATTTCTACATAACAAATTAATGTTCCTTTTAGTACAGGTATAGGATCCATTATCCGGAAAGTTCGTATAGGCAGAGCTAAAATGATTATTTAGATTTAACCATTTGTCAGTGTTACACTCCACGTGTGTGAACTGAACAGCTGTTTATCTGAATTAAATGGGCAACTAGTACAAACAGCACTCCTAACCAGGTGGAAATAGGGACCTCACCATCTAACTCGCTTGCTAACTATCTGCCTAACTAAAAGAAGGTCCTTTAATGTATTTCCACAACACAGTCAATCTTCAAGTGCTCCTTTAGGATACTGTCCCTTTAAACAGGATACTCACTCCAAAAGTCTCTTTGGGTTATTCACACAGATCCTTCAAGCAAGTCCAGCACTTGCAGCCCTGCAGTACCAGCCCCTTTGGATATTTAGATGGAAATCCCCTGCTGATGCTGCTTTCTCTAATCTGCATTTCTTTCATAATCTCTGTCACTCCAGGTACAGTATCTGGCGTCCCTGTGCTAGCCTAACCCGAATTGACTGCTTTTGGTTGGGCCTTCCAGCTCTCTAGGCCAACCAGCATTCCTCCTTCTCCCTCTCTGTCCACTGCATGGTTCTCTCTGCCAGGCTGCTCTCTGCCAGGCTCTACTGCTTCCTTTTCCTGCTATCCCCTCCCCGGCTGCTGTGTAACTTCCTGCAGTACTAAGATCACTATGCAACTGGTTGATAGGTAATGGCTTAAAGGAGAAATTAACCTGTTCTGAAAAAAACCCGTACCCCCCCACCCCAGGTAGATCCCCCTCCCTCCTCCCCCCAGACTAACTACACCTCCCCCGCCGGGAGATGCCCCATACTCCATACTTACCCCTCACTGCAGATTCTTCCAGCGAAGTTCCACATGTCCAGCTTCTGCGTCCTCGGTAAACTGACTGCGAGATCTGCAATTTCCGTGTAATCCCGCGCATGCGCAGTTGTGCAAACTGGCGAACTGCTCCAACTGTGCATTCGGCAAAAATACCAATATCTCAGTGAGCTTACAGAGGACGCAGAAGATAGACGCGTGGAACTTCGGTGGAAGAATCTTTGGCGAGGGGTAAGTAAGGAGTATGGGGCATCTCCCCTGGGGGGATGAGGGAGGGGGTCTAACTGGGGTGGGGGGTATGGGTTTTTTTCAGAACAGGTTGATTTCTTCTTAAAAGCACATAGCCACAGGCTTTGTTCCAGCTCCCTTACAGGGAACTATTGCAGAGGGATAAGTGCAAGGATTTTGCACTACTTCCCTACATAGATTTAACCGTAAGGAAGAATGAGGGAAATTATAAAGATAGCTGTCCTTTTAGAGATTACTGGTTTGTAATTTGGGTTATCACCCTTAAAAACCCTGCTTCTGGCTTCCATTCCTTACTACTGGGTAAAGAGGCTATGATTAAGGGGGTTATTTATTAAGCTCTGAATATCCGAACCTCTGATAATTCGAAGTTTTCAGAGGGAAAAAAAAGATATATAGATATTATATTATAGATAGTATAATTCACTAATATTGGTTATTGCAGACCAGTATTAACTTTGTTCAGTTGCTGGGGGTAAAAACAGAGGTTATAATTTTAGTGGTTATAAGACAACTAAGCACTATAAATAATAACTTTTTTTTACATGTTTATAAAGTTACAGCTGCCAGAGCTCTCCATTTTAAACTTTAAAAGTTAAATAAAATGAAATAAAAAACATGTATCTAATCAGAGTCATTGCTATTTCATGTCCTGCTGTATAACAGTTTCTGCCCAAGCTGTATTCCTATGACGGATACCCCATTATAGGCAGCTATGAATTCATCATTGTTATAAGAAAAATAAAGAACCTGCATAGGGGTAAATTTACTTACCTCCAAAAATCCAGCGCTGGCTTTGCGCACATTGCAACACTTCGCCAGGCGTAAATTCGCCTGGACAACGCTAGTTCACAAAGATCTGAAGTTGCGCACAGAGTACTGAACGCTTGCAAAGTTGCGCTAGTGATAATACGATCAGCAGTTCGAAGTTAGCGTTGGCTAATTTGCATATGGTGTGCAGTTAAAGTACAATGGACATGTATGTTGCTGCAAATACATTACACAAGGCCAGGGAACCTTAATAAAATAAAATAAATTTGTTAAATTGCCCTACACAGGTGCCCAGTATATAGTTTAGGTGCCATATGTAAGGAAATAAAGGGGGGAAGCCGGGTACCCTAAAAAAATGTGCCGGCACTTTTGCAGGCTATCACCCTGAAAAAAGGAAAAGACGTCAGTGTTTTTCAACAAAAAATTTTTCAACAAAATTTCAAGTAAGTCCTATCTACTCCATTGCACTGTGATAGAGGTAACGTAAAATCAATAACGTAATTTTTCGCCAGCGTTAGCCACTTCGCCCTTTAGTAAATTTGCCCCATAGTACTTTGGACTTTTATATGGCATTGGGCCACCAAGAGACAACAGGGCATTTAGCCAACTTCAATGCCTCTATCATAGATGATATAGGTGTCTGGAAATCACACCACTATTCTTAAAGCTAATCTTTGTTTTTGTGTTTATTGGGATTTCTGTGTATACTTCCATCTGTGGGATTATTATTTATTTCTTACGAACCCCTACTAAACAATGAGTATCACTTTTTTAGTAATTGAGTATGTGGCTGCGGTACTGCTTCCTCTGCCAAAACTGTCTTACTACTCCTCCACCAGAGCATCTTCCTAAGTGACTAACATTAGGGGCTTTCACAATCTCCTGGCATGTCATAATCTTCATCATCATCATCATCATCATCATATTTTAGCGCATCACCATTAGACCAAATCAATTTCAAATAGTTGAAAACAAAGCTGCACAAATGGGGTAAAAGAAAGGATTTAGCGATGTAAGTCACAACAGTCATTTGCCTTGTTCTCTAAACTAGTGGATATGTGACCAATTGTGACCTCGGCACTGGTATAGCCTGTGGCAGGAGAATAAATATACTAGGCTTCCAACTAATACACAGAATATGAATAGAAACCCCAAAAGTGCATGTATCCTGCACAATAGAACTCCAATGCATACATTTGGTATGACCATAATTCTTTAATTTCCCCATTACCTTTCAGTTGTCTCTGGCACCCTTGTACCGCTCCTCTCCCCTGGTTGAGTAGAGACAGAACGAGGGGAGGATGAATTTATGCACAGAATAGAAAGTCAAGGCTGGCAGGATAAATAATTTAATACTCAGTTCTGTGTCAGTGTGTAGAACCAATCGGAGACACATAAAAATGCATCTGATTAAATCCAATCCAGTGATAGGACAGACTGTGTCACAATGTGGATCAAGTGCAGCTCTTTCTAGTACTGATACACAAACCTTGGAGGTGAACAAGCATAACTTGTACAATTGCTGGTGAGTCTTTTTGTCTGTAGTTGTGGCTACTTTTTATAACAGCGCATCAGCATCAGTGCAAATACAGATAACACAGCCAACAGCCACCCCTTGCCGTAAGCACAACTGACAGTCAGCCAGCAGAGTCACCTGCACAGTCCAACAGGGAGTGTAAAATCAGCACACGTACATAGCATTTAAAAATAAAGCTGTAAACATATTTAAAATGGAACCAATGGTACAAAATAAATGAGGCTGCTGAACCAGAACTCTGGGACAACACAATCAAATATTTTGCACAATAGTTCCCCTTTAAACCCATTGTAAGGGGGAGTCAGCATCTTGGTGGGATGAGGTGGGCACCTGGCTGTACTGCAGAGGGAGGTGTTAGTTGGCAGTTGGTTTTTCATAGTCATCTACTCCAGTGATGGTGGCCTTGCAGAAGAAGCAGTCTTTGTTGTTCATGAGGTGCTGGTTAATACAGGCCCTGTGAGAGAGAAGAAAAGAAATGAGTATCAATGCAAGGCTTTCACCTAACAATGACTTTATTGCACACAACCAGGGATGGGCGAATTTGACCCGTTTCGCCAAAAATTCGCCGCCGGTGAATTGACGCTGACGCCCATTAAAGTGTATGGGTGTCAAAAATTATGGGTGTCAAAAATTTGTATCAAGGGTCGAATATCGAGGGTTAATTAACCCTCGATATTCGACTAGGAATTGAAATCCTTCGACTTCAAATATCGAAGTCGAAGGATTTAGCGCAGAAAATTCAATCGAACGATCGAAGGATTATTCATTCGATCGAACGATTAAATCCTTCGAATCAAAGGATTTTAATCCAACGATCTAAGGAATATCCTTCGATCAAGAAAACTTAGGCAAGCCTATGGGGACCTTCCCCATAGGCTAACATTGACTTCGGTAGCTTTTATCTGCCGAACTAGGGGGTCGAAGTTTTTTTTAAAGAGACAGTACTTCGACTATCGAATGGTCGAATAGTCGAACGATTTTTAGTTCGAATCCTTCGATTCGAAGTCGTAGTCGTAGTCGAAGGTCGAAGTAGCCCCAAAAAAACTTCGAAATTCGAAGTTTTTTTACTTCGAATCCTTCACTCGAATTTAGTGAATCGGCCCCTAGGTGTATATATTATATATACTGTATATATGGAATCAGGAAGTTTCGCAGGCAGGCAAGTTCACGGTCTGGCTTGTGCATATTGAGGGCAGCCCAGGCCTTTTTTTCAAAGTCTTAGTCTTTACAGCACTGCTTCTATCAATTACCAAATTCACATGATCAGACAGATGACTGAGCATGACTGGTGCAGTGTCTGGGCCGGTGCATTGTCTGGGTCAGTGCAATATCTACCTTTTTTGGAAAAAAATACCGGCCTTCCTATATACTTATCTTTTTTCCCTATTAATAACATTGGGATCAAATATAATTTTCACAGGCCAAGCTGGTAAAATACCGGCCAGTTGGCAACTCTAGCCGGTGCAGCTCAACAGCATAGGGAATCTCACCTGTCAATACCCAACACACAGATCTGGGCCTCTTTTGTGGACAGACAGACACACGAAATTTTGCTAAATGTAAATTTAGCAATCCCAGTTGATAAAAAAAACCTTTGTATGGGGGTGACAGCCTGGTGGATTTGGGACTCAAAAAAACATAGGCCCAGGGCTACTGGCTAAGTTTAGGTATTCCTTTTTTTGTATCAAGTTCAACACGCTGATATGCTCTTTATTCGACAGGATGATTTTCAGCCACATATCAGTCAGGCAGGTCTGTTGGTGGCCCCATACACTGGCCAATAAGTATTATCTAGCAATTAGGGCACAGTCACATGTGACGTACAATCTACTTCTCTCCTCCTACTTTTGGTACAAGAGAAGAGGAGCATATGTGACATGTGACTGTGCCCTAAGGCAGGTTTCCTTTAGACATAAAAGGCTGAACTTCATGTATATGTCTGTTATATCTACAGAAGGGATCATACTTGCGTTCCATGGCACAACCCATTATTTTCATTATTGTGTTCAATCCAAAAAAGGATAGAGAATAAGGTAAACAGCGGTGATTGGCACACATGCAGCCTTTTGATTGCTGGTTCATGGCAAAGAACTGGTTCATGGATGTTTATCATTGCTGCCTACTTACCAGTCATCTCTTTTCTCTCATTTGGAAGGAACTAATGACCAGCCACAAATGATTTGATTTCTCGTACCTGTTTGATCTTTTCTACACAGTGTTTTTTTCTTGTGCGTTTGATGCATGTTTGGGAGGCTGGTTTGAGCACACCTAAGCACAGGGATCCCCAACCTTTTCAACCCGTGAGCAACATTCAGAAGTAAAAGGAGTTGGGGAGCAACACTAGCATGAAAAATGTTCTTGGGGTGCCAAATAAGGGCTGTGATTGCCCATTTGGTAGCCACTATGTGGCTTGTCAATCTAGTTTGAGGTTCTTTTTGGCAGTGCACCTGGTTTTTATACAACCAGAACTTGCCTATAAGCCTGGAATTCAAAAATAAGCACCTGCTTTGAGGCCACTGGGAGCAACATCCAAGGAGTTGGAGAGCAACATGTTGCTCATGAACTACTGGTTGGGGATCACTGCCTAAGCACATAAGCTCACTGCACACTTTAAAAGTTCATATCTAGTAACCAATAATACTCTTATGCAAATGAACCCAACTAGATACATTCATTTCCACCCAGAAACTAGGGAATATAATTAACCCCTCATACAGGAACATTGGCGGTCAGAACGGTAATATAAAAGCATTAGGCAGATACGTTTAACATTAAAGTATAAAGCACAATCAAATACAATGTTATCACAGTAATAAAAAAAAAACTGGTGTCAGTTAATAGAGCCTGCACTTGGGATGGGGTAACAAGTGTTTTTGTTTTTTTTTAAATTCTGCACCGCCAGCGATAGCTCCCACTGTGAGCGGCCGTGTTGTGCAGAGCGCAATAATGAGCTTCTGACGTCAGGCACACGCACATAATGAACAAGTTGTGGCTTTCACGGATTATCCACACGTGTGTGCCCCAACATGGACGCTCAAACCAGGAGCTCCCTCCCAGTGCGAGTGTCCTAGAGCTAGCAGGGAGGCAATATTTTGTTTTTAAAACTATTAGCCAGCACCTTTGGTTGGGGAAAATATTTTTGGCCAACAGGTTCCCTTTAACCCTTTAAGTGCCAGCAGAATTTCACATTTTGGTTACGCAAAATGCCAGCCGTTTTTGAAACATTTTGTGCTTTCTCACTTTAGGGGCATTTTCTGAGGGGAAACCTATAGTTTACCTAGGAAAACTATACATTGTTTTTTTTTGGTAGAAACTGAGCTTTCTAAATCTGCCCGAGTTTTTATGTATTTCCACCTGTGCAAAAAAATTACCATTTTTCATAGTCTATCAATTTATACCAGCAAAATATTTCATTTTACGGATGAAAATCCAACTGATTTGGAAAGCCTTATGTCTTTCGAACGTGCCAATACCAGATATGTATAGTTTTAGGGAGATTTAGGACTTCTGTACAGCAAAAACTCCTGGCAGTATATTACCGAATTTTGAAAGCACTAAGGCAGAAAATGGCATGCTTTAGATTCCAAGGCAAAAAATCCTGAAACCGTAGGTTTACCCCAGAAAACCATACATTTTTGAAAAGTACACATTCTGCTGATTCAAAAATGGGTAACTATGTCTCTCTACTCCTAACTACCAAACATAAAAGCTTGTCTGAACATAGCGGTTTTTCAAAAAAAAAATTCAAAATTCTGAAATATCACTTCAAAGGTTTTATTTTGCTGCTCCGCATATCCCAAACTATATGAGTTACCAAGAAAAAGCACCTGAAATATGATTGCCAGGGGTCCACTGAACAGTTTGATACCCATTATGCATAGGTTTACCAAAGTATCTGGCATTTAGAGACACCAAATTGTTCAGGACTTTACTTCAGCTACTGAAAAATCAACACATTGACTGCAATTTTTGTGGGGTAAAAACACAGAAATATATGTTTACCCCCCAAACCCATATATTTTTGGAAAGTACACATTCTACAGAATCTAAAATGGGTACCCATGCCTTTCTGCTCCAAACTACTGAGTCGCAAAGCTTTCCCAAAATTGTTGGTTTTGGTGAAATATCTGAAAATTGCCTCAAAACTTCAACTTCCCAGCACCATATCACCCATGTATCATTACGTACTAAGAAAAAGCACCCTAACTATGATTGCCAGGGGTCCTCCAAACAGTTTGGTGCCCACTGTGCATAGGTTTACCAAAGTATTTGGCATTTAGAGGCCCCAAAATGAAGCTAGAGCATACAAATAGTCCTGTGGGTAACTTCAGCTAATGAAAAATCAACACATTGACTGCATTTTTGTGGGGTAAAAACACAGAAATATATGTTTACCCCCACAAACCCATATATTTGTGGAAAGAACACATTCTACTGAATCTAAAATGGGTACCCATGCCTTTCTGCTCCAAACTACTGAGTCGCAAGGCTTTCCAAAAATTGACGGTTTTTGTGAAATATCTGAAAATTGCCTCAATGCTTCAACTTTCCAGCATCATATCGCCGATGTATCATTATGTATCACAAAAAAGCACCCAAATAGTGATTGCCAGGGGTCCTCCAGACAGTTTGGTGCCCACTCTGCATATGTTTACCAAAGTATATGGCATTTAGAGGCCCCAAAATGAAGTTAGCACATACAAATAGTCCTGTGGGTAACTTCAGCTAATGAAAAATCAACACATTGAATGCATTTTTGTGGGGTAAAAACACAGAAATATATGTTTACCCCCCAAAACCATATATTTTTGGAAAGTACACATTCTACAGAATCTAAAATGGGTACCCATGCCTTTCTGCTCCAAACTACTGAGTCGCGAGGCTTTGCCAAATTTGGCGTTTTTGGTGAAATATCTGAAAATTGCCTCAAAGCTTCAACTTTCCAGCATCGTATTGTCCATGTATCATTACCAGCATAAAACATCCTAAATATGAACGCCAGGGGTCTACTGAACACTTTGATGCCCAATATGTATAGATATACCAAACTATGTGGCGCACAGAGACCCCCAAATGACAATAGTGTATATACATTTTCACAGCTGACGTGCTGGCTGCTGCAATATAATCACCTGCTGTGTGTATTATGCAACATTAGACCCCCCCTAACAGTACAGAGACCCCAGAAAACCATATATTTTCAGAAAGTACACATTCTGACGAATCCAATATGGGTAAATATGTGCTACTACTGCAAACTGCAAAGCAATGCTGAACGTAACGGTTTTTAGCAAATTTGTGAAAATCGTCTCAAAGCTTGAATTTTACCCCATTATATGCCCCACATTTCGTAACTTATCAGCATAAAACATCCTAAATATGAACGCCAGTGGTCTACTGAACACTTTGATGCCCATTATGCATCGATATACCAAACTATGTGGCGCACAGAGACCCCCAAATGACAATAGTGTATATACATTTTCACGGCTGACGCGTTGGCTGCTGCAATGTAAGCACCTGGTGTGTATTATGCGACATTAGACCATCCTAACAGTACAGCGACCCCAGAAAACCATATATTTTCAGAAAGTACACATTCTGACGAATCCAATATGGGTAAATATGTGTTTCTACTGCAAACTGCCAAACTGCAAAGCAATGTTGAACCCAACGGTTTTTATAAAATTTCTGAAAATCGTCACAAAGCTTGAATTTTACCCCATTATATGCCCCACATTTCGTAACTTATCAGCATAAAACATCCTAAATATGAAGGCCAGGGTCTACTGAACACTTTGATGCCCAATATGCATAGATATACCAAAATATGTGGCGCACAGAGACCCCCAAATGACAATAGTGTATATAAATTTTCACGGCTGACGCGTTGGCTGCTGCAATATAAGCACCTGTTGTGTGTATTATGCGACATTAGACCCCCCCTAACAGTACAGAGACCCTAGAAAACCATATATTTTCAGAAAGTACACATTCTGACGAATCCAATATGGGTAAATATGTGTTTCTACTGCAAACTACCAAACTGCAAAGCAATGCTGAACGTAACGGTTTTTAGAAAATTTGTGAAAATCGTCTCAAAGCTTGAATTCTACCCCATTATATGCCGCACATTTCTTAAGGTATCCACATAAACCATTATTACACTACTAAAATAAAGCTAAAATATAGCTAAATTGATATTAAAATAATTATAAATGAATTTTATTGTCACAAACGATCCCTAGCTATTATTCTTATAACTTTTTGCATTACATTATGAACTGTACCAGTTACTAGCCATACTGCAGCCCTGACAATTTATCCTGAAATTTTATTTATTCGGAGTCGGATTTATTATTTATTTTTTGGGAAGAGATGTAAGTAAAAGGTAGTGTGTACTGTAAGGTAGGAGGGTATCAGAAGACAGGGCTGTAACTATGGCACAGTGTGTATGTAACTGTTTTTTTCATTACATTCATATAACTATAAATATTATAAAGGCACTATTTTGCACTATATATATCTATCTATATATATATATATATATATATATATATATATATATATATATATATATATATATAGATATATATAGATATATATAGATATATAATATATATATAACATTACACAGTAAAATATAACTAAATTGAAATTAAAATAATTATAAATAGTATTTTATTGGCACAAATTATCCCTCACTATTATAACTTATTTCATTACAGTATTAACAAACATGTCATGAGCATTGTGGGTCACCCGCAGGCCCCCTTACAGAGAAAGCATGTGGATATATATATTTATATATGATTTCATTTTCATACCATTCATTTAATTGTAATGCCCCGGTTAATGGTATTTATTTCTTACATGACCCATTGATCAAGAGAGACATTACTACATTACTACCTATTCTATGGAAGTAATTGGAACGCTTGCACAACTTGTCCAAAAATGTGCCAATTACATGTTAATTGCCATAATCCTGATGATTATTATATACTGAGCCGCTTTTATTTTCCTTTGTATTCCTTACAGACTCAACTAAGGTGACAGACACAGAGACAGCAAAAGGTAATATAGCCCAGCAATTCAGGTTGAACATGGCAAAAAAAGAACCACCCAGATGTTTTTCTCCATCTCCGGAGACTACAGTTTTCTCTGCCATTTCAAATTATTCTTTGCATTGTACTCCTAGTCCTATTTATTCTTATTCCCTCTATTGATTGTCTTAATTTGGCTATATTTTGGTTATTTTCCATTACCCTGTAAATTTTTAAATACTAAAACTACCCTGTGACATAATATAATATTTCCTTTTTCCATTTCCTTTTTCCAAAGATTTGCATTTATTTTGTTGGCTTAGGGCAAATGCTCTCTCAGCTTTACATGTCTATAGTGATAAATGATACAGGTAAAGGATCCCTTATTCGGAAACCCAATATCCAGAAAGCTCCGAATTACGGAATAGACTCCATTTTATCCAAATAATCCAAATTTTTACAAATGATTTCCTTTTTTCTATGTAATAATAAAACAGTAGCTTGTACTTAATCCCAGCTAAGATATAATTAATCCTTATTGGAAGAAAAACCAGTCTATTGGGTTTATTTAATATTTAAATGAATTTCTAGTAGATTTAAGGCATAAAGACCCAAATTACGTCAAGATCCGTTATCCGGAAACCCCCAGGTCCCGAGCATTCTGGATAACAGGTCCCATACCTGTATACCTATTCTACATACTAGCGCTTACATGGTGATTCATTAACATCTATTCTTATCGTTTCAGATATCCATTATAAACCATTTATTCGATTAGCTGGTGGATGCGTCAGTTTGCTAATAATTGGAGTTCTGGCATTTTGCATTCAATTCTGGTAAGTTCTTTAAGGGGATGCCGATTATTAAAAAATAGTGTGCCATTCCTGGATTTCAACTAATTTGTGCACCAGGTCTAGTAACCTACACCAACAAACCAACCAGTTTGTCAGTTTAACAGATGATCAGTAAATGCTACCTGCTGATTGGTTGCAATGGATAGTTACTACACCTTGGGAAAACGTTGTGACTTTTTCGTAGTGCTTAAAGGGATTTTACACCACACATATTATATATATATATATATATATATATATATATATATATATATATATATATATAAACTGAGTTACATTCCTAAAACACAAGTATCTATTTTCTTTTCTCTCCCAGCAACAAGCATGTAAAAGTGTTAAAAGAGCGTGAGAAAGAGGTCCGGAGCTTACATGTGTTTGAAAAAGGTAAACATTCTGTCAGTTTTTTTGTCTATGTTTTTACCCAATGAATCCCTGAAATGGGCTCATATGGATAGAATAGTACTGCCCCTAGAGAATTAAATATCCAGGACCCATAAGGAGCATTATAACAAATAGCAGGGCTGCTAGAGTGATAAGGAAGGCTCTAGTCAGCTAACACAATGGCAACTTAGGCAAGACTAAAACTGCAGTTGAGTGACAGTCATCATCACAGACGTTAGTGTGCAATAAAAGAACCACATAATTAATACTGCTATTAGATAGTTATGAAGACAAGAGTAAAAATATAATGTTTCTTCAGATCTAGTAACCCCTAGTAACAATTAGTTATTAGCATTTGCTAGTGTTCTGTTTGAATGCAGTCATTTGATTGTTTAACACTGGTTATTAACCCCAGTGTTTGAAAGAACTGAAATGTCTAAACTGTTACTTTTTAGGAGTAAAAATACAGATAACAGAAAACTCTAAGGAAAATGAAGAGACTCCTATTAAAGAAAATTAAAATAAAGAGCAAGAAGTACCAAAATCTGCTTCAAAAATAGATCCCCCTCGAGCTGAAACAGATGAAACGATTAATGAAAGTTAGTACAAACTATGAGGAATGTAGGTTAAGAGTAGTTGTTTTTGGTCAGCCAGCAGAAGACAATGGCAGGTTGACTAATTTCCCTATTGACTTCCCTCTTCTTTCCCTATTGACACACAATCTTAATCAATTTTATGTTTTAGGTGAGGTCGATCTGGAGAAAGGAAGGAGCTAGTGAGGACACACAAAAACAAGGGAAGAAGAAAAAAAGAAAAACATGGAAAATATGGAAATAGAAAATATGGAGAAGGAAAAAGAAAAACGCCGAAATGACACTTGTCTAAGAATAAAAGCCAAAGTCAAACGAGCAGCCATTCAAAATAAAGAATGGAATAACAGCAGTCCTAGAATCACTAAGGCCGTTAGGGTTGCCACCTTTATGTCTGGCTGAGACCGGGTGGGGGCGGGTCCGTGACGTCAGTGGACGTGTCTGTGACATAAGTGGGCAGGGCTATGATGCAGCGATCAGCGATTGGCGATCGCCGTGTCAATCAAGGGAATCCCGTCCGGTTTTCCTTATTTGGAAAATAGGAAGTATAGACCCGGGCAGCCCCTCAAAATACCGGGCTGTCTGGGTCAAAACCGGACAAGTGGCAACCCTAATGGCCGTTAAACATTGATATGTTATATTATAATTTTATTCTTGTTTATATTGTTACAAGAAAAATAAACATTACATAAAACATGTCATCTTTGTCTTTTAATAGACTTTGATATGTTATTATAAAGGGGACATTTCATATAACCTTCATATTCAGATATATTACACATACTTCCTCAAAACACGTAATGATGCAGAAAGAAAAACATTTTGAAAGCATTTTACCTCCTAGAACTATCATTATATCAGAGCTGCAGAGAGAACCTCTCTGCTCGGTGTCTAGGCTGAAATGAAGAGTGTTCATTCTCTCACAGGAAGTGGTCACAGCACTGACTGACAGGCTGAACTCTGGAGCTATAGCAGCCAAACCCCTCCCCTCCCACCCTCTGTCCTGTGTCCTGTCTGCACATAACTGTTTTATGCTGCTGCCTGATCATTCACTTATAACAACATCCCTGAAATGTTCAACATAAATCAATAGATGTGAAGGTTAATACAAATTGTAATAGTAATATTTTCTTTTATTTAAAGTACAACAGTATTGTCCTGTGTTCCACAGTAAATAGGCATCAGTCACACATGTACCTGCCTAACTGGACATAATTGTAGGGCCCTATAGGGATACAGGCCCTATAGAGTTAATCTTTTCACCATTTCCTTGGGTTATTGGGTAGAATCCCTGTTACAAAATAAACTTTACAGTGATAGGCTGAGAGATTTGATGACACTGCTCTGACACACTCCTATATAGTGTGTGCAGGGAGTGGCCTCTTCCGCTTCTGCCTCTGGATGTGATTCCAGCTGGATGTGCTCAGGGGGACTGAGTGCAATAGGCCCAGAAGAAGGCATGTGTCCAAGTCGGGGACCAGGAAACCCCGTGAATGAGGAACAGATATACTAGGGCAGACTTGTCATAGTCTCTCTAGGAGAGAAAGGCAGATAGGATAGAGAGAAAGAGCAGCTGAGCTCCAACAAGGATTTGCAGTAAGGGAGTAGCTTCCCATAGGCTCTGTGTGTTGCCTCCAGTCAGGGACCTCAGTGAAGAGGGACTGTAGGGTAGAAGCTGCTTTCCTGACAACTTCCAGGAGGGAAAGTTTGTACTGCAATTGCCTGTGTACTCTCTGTGTGAGCCTGCCTTGTTCTGTGTGAACTCTCAATATGTTGTTTTCCTCAACTCCTGCGTGAGTACTGAAACCTGTGGTCACTTGCCTCGTGCATAGTAAATAAACTGTTCCTGATTGTTAAGAACCTCCTAGCGCCCAAGTTGTTTTTGTGTGCACAGTAGCCGGGGGGGGGGGAACACTTCCACTTAGAGAAGGCCCTGCCCTGGGTGTAAGTCGCCTGTAACCCATGCTCTAGTGTTCTAGCTAGTGGATTAACCACGGGTGGCCCAAATAGGTGTTACATAATCTATAGTCCATAATATATTTTTATACACTATGCAACTCCCTGCCTCTATTAGATTTTACACTTATACAACCAGTGTACATTAGTATTTACTGCTATGATATTGCAGCAGCTGTAGGTTTGTTTTCTTTCGTATTGATATATGATCAGGTGCAGGGAGTTGCAAGGGAATAAATGCAGCTGTTCTGGAACAATTTATGACCAGGTGCAGGGAGTTGCAAGGTAAAATGCAGCTGTTTTGAGACAATTTATAATCAGGTGCAGGGAGTTGCAAGGTAAAATGCAGCTGTTTTGGGACAATTTATAATCGGGTGCAGGGAGTTGAAAGGTAAAATGCAGCTGTTCTGGGGCAATTTATAATCAGGTGCAGGGAGTTGCAAGGGGAAATGCAGCTGTTCTGGAATTTATGACCAGGTGCAGTGAGTTGCAAGGGGAAATGCAGCTGTTGTGGAACAATTTATAATCAGGTGCAGGGAGTTGCAGGGTAAAAGGCAGCTATTCTGGAACAATTTATAATTGGTGCAGGGAGTTGCAAGGTAAAATGCAGCTATTCTGGAACAATTTATGATCAGGTGCAGGGAGTTGTGAGGTAAAATCCAGCTATTCTGGAACAATTTCTGACCAGGTGCAGGGAGTTGCAAGGTAAAACGCAGCTGTTTTTGGAACAATTTCTGACCAGATGCAGGGAGTTGCAAGGGGAAATGCAGCTGTTGTGGAACAGTTTATGACCAGGTGCAGGGAGTTGCAAGAGGAATGCAGCTGTTGTGGAACAGTTTATGACCAGGTGCAGGGAGTTGCAAGGGGAAATGCAGCTGTTCTGGAACAATTTATGATGAGGTACAGGGAGTTGCAAGGTAAAGTGCAGCTGTTCTGAGATAATGCAAATCAGGTGCAGGGAGTTGCAAGGGGAAAGTTGCTGTGATCAGAAAAAAAGGAGTAAAACAGGAAGTGCTACTGTTGTAAACCGGAAGTGACCTCATTGTTTGAAGTTGGCATGATAAAAGGAGTAAAATAGGAAGTGCTGCCATTGTAAACCGGAAGTGACATCATTGGAAGTTTGCGTGATCGGAAAAAAAGGAGTAAAACTCACTATTGAGAAGACCTGCAACCTGAACCGCGACCTGCAAACCCGAAGAACCGGTGGCCCACATCTACACCTACTCCCGAAACTTCTACCTGCAACCCGCAGGGTACCATAGGTTACCTGACCCGCTGCAGGACTCTAGCCCATGGCAAATCAAATCACCTGAGATGCAAAGTTTGGGTGCTGGTGATTGTTATCCAGTGTTACGGTTATTGTAAATAAGAAAAAAGAAATATAAGCCCTTTTCTTGTACTTAGAGGGATGCGGAAACCAGAAATTACTTTTTTTTGTTTTTTACAACTATCTTAACACTGTCTGCATCCTATTTATAATTTTGCTGTAAAAGTGTTTGCCTGATGCTTTTACATTATCTGATTCCATATGTTCCTCTACGAGGGGGCTGCCATATTTGTGCAGCAGTAGTGCGTTACTATTAGGAACAACCCCCTTTGCCTGATGCATTTAGCTGGTTGGATCAGCTTGCCTCTGAAGAAGCGGATACAACCAGTGAAATGGTCGCATAAAGTCGCAGGAAATACCACGCAGTGGATTCAAAGGAGCCGGCAGAACCACCTTCTGGAACACTACAGAGACAACATTTATTTTTTTTTTAAATAAAACTATTACACTATATTGGATCGGAAGATATGAGTGTATTTGAAGGGGGATCCGTGTGAGGATCTATTATACACGCTACCAGTGCTTTGTAAGTAGGCAGTTTGGCCAATTGGTGGAGGTGGTTTGGACTGAACACTGAAACATTTAACTTAGAACACGAACTTGAAAATCTCATCTTGTTTTATATTGTGATCCCTAAAGGTGATAAAGTTAATAATCCTGTAATAATCCATCTGAACACTGGGTGGCGCCCATATTATTGAACACACTACACCTATTCGATTCTGATATCTCTGTTTTATCAATCACTTACTAAAACAGCCTCTTCAGTGAAAAATGATCAACATGCCCTATAAGTAACTTTTCATGTACATTCTCACGTAGTTTCTCTAGTGTCAGTATCACTTTAAAGGAAAACTTCACCCCCCCAACTAATAAAAAAACCCTACCCAGTACCCTACATAGTCCTCCCAGATAGGTGATAACATCTATAAGTGCCCCTTAACCTTATCTCCGGGAAGTGAGCGCCGTATTGGGACATGCACAGTTGAAGCAGTCTTCATGTTCGTAGCAACCGCACATGCGCCGAAAGTGATGGGAATTGCTGAAGGTAAGAAGCGCCCGTTAGCTCTGCTGCGCTGACTTTACACTTTTAGGAGAGTGAAGGATAAGGGGCACTTATAGATCCTATCACCTATGCGGGGAGGGTGGACTATGTAAGGCAGGGGTCCCCAACTGCAGGGCCGCGGACATTCCAGCACTGGGAAACCAAGCCCAGTGCGCAAAAATGAGCTGCGCCGAATTGGATGCCGGCGCGCCCTGAATGGCCGGGCGTGTCCAAATTTGCTGCTGACCCTGCTCCGACGACCCCTCCACCATCCCCCCGGGGTTCGCAAAAAATAAACAAATACATTTTGGCACTGGTCCCCGTTCCAAAAAAGGTTGGGACCCCTGATGTAGGGTACTGGGTGGGGGGTTGAGGTCTCCTTTAAGGTTAACAAGCACACTGCCTATTCATGGTTGGTGACTGTAGGTTAACCCTTTACTGGGCCACAGCATTCTCTCTCAAGCTACATTCTCTATTATTATCCTCATACCAGCAAAATGGTCCCTGAGAGTTCATTTGTCAGGTGTTAGAAGACTGAGTTCCAAGAGATGACAAGAAACATCTCATTACATCAATACACAAAACTATTCTCTTGCTGCTTTACCCCATTTATGCAACTTTAATTTCAACTATTTGAAATTGATTTAGTCTAATGGTGTTGATGTGCTAAAACATTATGATGATGACAAGGAGGAGGGATTATGCTGCATTACTATGTGGTTAGTTACTTTAAAAAAAAAAAAAGTGCTGCGATTGAATTGCTGGAAGAGGAAAAAGCTGCAAGTAGTTGGCATCTTATCCTACAACTTTATGGATAGAATATTAAGTTAGCACTTGTCAAGGTCAGCAAACGTTTCTATAGTTACAGTATAACCAGCAAGAGAGCAATAGTGCTTTAAAGGAAAACTATACCCCCAAAATAAATAATTACGCAACAGTTTTTTATTTATTTATTGGGGGGGGATAACAGCAATCAGAAAGATCTTCTAAGGAGCTGCTACAGTTTATTATCCACAACTGCACTTAAAGGAAAACTAAACCCTCAAAAGGAATACTTAAAGGGATACTGTCGGGAATTTTTTTTTTTTAAATGAATCAGTTAATAGTGCTGCTCCAGCAGAATTCTGCACTGAAATCCATTTCTCAAAAGAGCAAACAGATTTTTTTACATTCAATTTTGAAATCTGACATGGGGCTAGACATTTTGTCAATTTCCCAGCTGCCCCTGGTCATGTGACCCAGTACTGCTTGGGTTTATGTGTTTGCTTTTTGTTTTTGTTTTTTGCACTTTTTTTTTTTAAAGTTTTTTTAACTGATTTGTTTGGCGTACTCACGAGACTGCATGTCTGGCAAACACATTAAGTGGGAAGGGTTAACACAGGCATAATGGTGACATTAAATGAAAAGCAGGATAATAGAGTGAGAGCAGAAGGTGACATGTGGGTACAAGAGCAGTGTGCAGAATAGATAATAAATGGGTTTTTTTTTTGTACAAGGGAAAGTATAGAGGCTTGTTTAAAAAATATATATGTATATATTGAAAAATAAACAAGGTTGTGTTTCTGTGGCAATGTTACAGTATTAGCACCCTGCCTAAATGCCTGATGTGTCAGTACCCACTGAAAGTGTCAAAATCCACTACCTTAAAGTCAAACCCAGACTAACAAAATGTGGATTCTGGCAAATGCCAAAAGGGCTGCTGTAAAATGCCATCGTCTGTGACTATTTAGTGGGCTGGTGGGGGTGATTAGGCCTATTTTGAATCCTAGTTCATGCCTGCTGACAAATGAAACCCAGCATCCATACGTACACACTGATTCCTCCATATACTCACATAAATTATATATACCCATATCTATACTAACTATAGAGTTTAGTATTACAATAGCCTTGGATATTCTGTCTGTCCAAGAAATCATCCAAGCCACTTTGAAAAGCATTAACAGATTATTTCCAGCTTTCAAATGGAGTTCACTGTATCCATAATACAGTCTCTTATTTTAATAAGTGCATGGTTGCTATGATAATTTGGACCCTAGCAACTTTAGCAATTTTTAGTCTACAGCACATTTTCAATTTATAAATTGTAATAAAAAAGCCCCTTCCTTTTAAAATAGGTCACCTAACAAAAAAAAGATTACCCCTTTATTATGGATGAGCAGAATTAAGGGGAACATCTGTAAACTTATCCTGAGCATTTTGGGTTGGAAAAGCATTGAAATCAGTGGGATGCGCACAAGGTAGTTGTGAGGGTTAATTTTTTTTAGCAGCATCTGATACTATATCTGACATTATACACACGGGCGTTTTTTGCTGCGCTCCCCTGTGTTCCGCTTTCTTCCGTTCAGCCGCAGGGAAGCGTAAGATTAGACGTACGCAATTATTGTGATGGGCCCTGTACTCACACAGACGCATGTATGTGCCGAACACAGGTGAAAAGCAACATGCTGCGTCCCACCTGCAAGTACAGCCCCATTCACAATAATTGAGTGTTTCTATTCCTGCACTCCCCTGCGGCTGAACGGAAGAAAGTGCAACGTAGGGGGGCACACCAAAAAACACCCGTGTGTAAGAGCCCTTAGTCAGCTAGAGAGTGGTCAATTTTAGCCTTCCCAAACAAAAAATGCACCCTCCGCCTATGCATGTCATTACTAACCCCCGACCAAGTACAGGACTGAAAGCACTTGTATGCCATGTATACTGGTACCTTGCACCCTTGGACCAGTCAGTTTCCAGGTTGACTTGAATACAAAGCATCATATCAAAACGTCACAGAAGTAAAATATGGGGAGCACAGGGTCTCAAACATCAGTGCCTCTGAGCCTGGATATATGTGGAAATCTACTGGGTAAATCAATCAGAACTTCAGTACTTTATATTTAACCATTTTTTTTATAAGCCAATGATATTGATTTTTGTTCATGACAGGGGCTTTTATTTAGACAGTAATGGGGCAGCAGCTTTCGCACATCTTTGATTTTTCATAAGTGGATCATGACAGCTGCAAACCCTACTCACTATGCAGACATTGATATTTTTCTATTGGTTATACAATTTATAAAGCAGCAATTGACAAAAATCCTGAGGCTCTGGAATTGTGAAATATTTATTGACTATAACGGCCTGGCCCTTATAGTATGTTCTTATCATCTGTTTGGCCCTTTGCAAAACATCTAATATACATTTATTTGTAAGAAAATGATAGAATATGTCATAGTAGAATGAAACCATGCGCAAAGATACTGATGTACAATAGTGAGCAGGCTGTTGAATTTTTATCATGTCATAGATAATTTAGTCAGGAAGACATGCCATTATTTCTCATAATAGCATAAAGCTATTGGGATTTCTGTGTATACGGTCCTTCAGGGGATTGGTGGCCAAAATAAGCACAAATTAATGTACTTTACACCATAACAAAGCCTGCAAAAATATTCTCTGTGCCAAACTAGTCATCACACATGGAGCCAATGCACATATACTATGATAAATAAGATTCTCTTCAGAATTCAGCCCAATCCAAAGCTTTTCTTTCCATGATTCAGATTCATTCAAATTCATTTGCCTATAGTGCATAACTAAACTGAAATCCTAATCAGAACGTGATTTTTCGTGATGACCGAAATATTACAGCATTTTGCCATCAGCAAATATTTTTGCAAAATCACTGCAAAATTCATAGCCATAGACTCCAAGGTTTTCTGCGCAGAAAAAGTTGCTGCAAAAAAAAGTTTCCATGGAAAAAAATTGCAGTGAAAAACGTTCATTGATATTAAAGCATTTTATGATTTTTTTTGGGCGAAATGGGACAAATTTGCTCTTCACTACTGAGGTTTTTTTAGTCTGTGAATTTAAACCCCAAGTTTTATTTTTTCTTCCTAGGATTTTGCTGATTTTCTGGTCGACTCTGGATCCTAAAACTGTGGATTCAGTGCATCCTTAATGATTAGAGATTTCTAACTCATGAATAACCCCTATTCATTTTATATACAGTACAGGTATGGAACTTGTTATGCAGAATGCGCGGAACCTGGGGTTTTTCCGGATAACAGATCTTTCCATAATTTGGATCTTCATACCTTAAGTCTACTAGAAAATCATGTAAACAATATCTTAGTTTGGATCAAGTACAAGGTACTCTTTTATTATTACAGAGAAATGGAAATCATTTTTAAACATTTGCATTATTTGTATAAAATGGAGTCAATGGGGGATGGCCTTTCCGTAATTCAGAGCTTTCTGGATAATGGATTCCATACACACAGATGTATATATATATATATATATATATATATATATTTGTTTTTAAAATTATTTTAAAAAAAAGCATCAGCTCGTTTTATTGTCACTCTACATGTTCCCTTGAGAGCTAACAGTGACATAACTGTAAGTAGGCGGCAGAAGCCGTAAGGTTCAGAAAAAACCTTCTGTTCATATGCAAACTGCCAAATTTATTGTAAAACAGTTTGAATTTCAGCTATCTGCTTTGGATTATTTTCACAGTTATGTTTTTTTCCCTGTCAGTCCCCAATGATCCTAATTGTTTTCTATATTACCTGTCTTTCACAACTAAAAACTTTACTGCATTAAAAATAAAATCTAAAATAGCTTCTCAAGGCAGCTGCCAGGGTTCACTGGGAATCAAACCCTGGTCTACATAATAAACAAAGTGTGTGTTATCTTTCTCAGCCACTGTGGGTTTTCAGAGGGGATATTAGGTCAACTATCCTGATGGACATGGGTTACTCTCTTCCTGCTGGTCTGTCAAAAAGCCGCCTCTTGTAACTTTAAGAGCCGAACTTCCGGGTTTTAATCCGGAAATTCGGCTCAGCTAGTGCAAAGAGCGCTATAGCGCTCAATGCACTAGCGATACTGCCCCCTGAAACCCGCTCCGACGCAAATTTTTAAGCGCGGAGCGGGAGAGGAGGGGGGCGGCATCTGGGCTGCTGCCTCAGGCGGCAGCAGCCCCAGGATCGGCGCTGCCTCTAACCCTTGGGATAATTTAAAACTGACGTCAAATTCAATATCTGTGACACTTGTTAGAGCATAAATATCTTGTGGGGTGAAATCCAACAACTGTTTAATTATGTTTCTGGCAACAAACAAACCGGGAAATCCTCTCTCTCATTCACCCACTTAATTTTAACTACATTTATTCTCAATTCTCAATCTGATCGTCAGAGTCATCATCCCTCTCACGTGCGAAGAACCTCCTCCCTTCCCAAACATTACCCCCAGCAACCCTTTCACTCCCACCTTGCACATTGCTCTCCCCAGCAGAATAAACACAATTTTCCCCCTCCCCCACTGACTTGTATTGCATCAACCACATGCACCTTAGCTGCACCTCTCTCTGCAACTTGCTCCACACTGCCCCCAGCACTCACAGCATTCATTGCACTCACTCCCCCTCCCCCCTCAGCCAAATCAGCCTCATCACTCACATGCATTTCATTAACTGCATTCACCTGCACCTCAGCTGCCTGCACCACACTGCCCCCAGCACTCACAGCAACTGCACGCACACATTATCAGTATGGTTGTCAGTATTTTTTTCAACACTATTACATTGTGCAATATCTGTAGCACTGCTACATTCAGCAACAGTTTTTGAACCCTCTGTTTTGTTAAGCAGTTCAGCAACTTTAAGCGGTGTCTCAGCAGTCACTTTGCCTTCCTGCATCTCCTTAAACCTCTGCCGGTTTCCATAAAGCTCCTTCCATGGCTCAATAACATTCAGAATGTCTTTAATCTAAGTCTCTGTCTCCTTCAATTCCTTATCAAGGAAAGTCAACTCCAGTATAACCTGGTTTCTCCTCTCTCCTTTCAGCGACTGCAGTTCATCTATCAGATTATCAATGTCTCTGTTTAAACAGTTTTGTTTATCTTCCAAACACCTCAAGTCCTTCAATGCTTTAATAATAATGTCATATTGTATCACAGTCTCAGTCACTTTGTGAACATTCCCTTCACTCACTGCTTTCCTTATGGGGGTCACAGTCATTACCTGCTCAGTGTCCAGGGCCACACAGTTTCCATGTTTCTCACTGGCAGCAGCCATTTCCAGGTCACCCAGAGCACTTTCTGCAACCTCTGGGGCCATACTGCACTCAGGCTCCATGTTGTCTGTAGCCATCTCCTGGTTGGTCAGAGCACTTTCTGCAACCTCCAGGGCCACACTGCTCCTAGGCTCCTCACTGTCAGCAGCCATCTTCCAGCCATCAGACTCCACTCTCTCCTCCTGGCTTTCCGCTGTTGTAGTTCTGCAGCTCCCTGCAGTCACTCCAACATCAGCCTCCAGTTCCACAGAGTCAGAGTCACTCTCCATGCCGCTTCTGGAACAGCTTTTTCTTTTCTTTTTCTTTCCTTTAATGGAGCAGGAAACCTTGCCCTTTGTTGTGCGTTCCACGGTTACCTCTATATTAGGATCAGTAGCCCTCCTGCTACTGCCCAAACGGGTCTTCACTGAACGACTTGCAGGCATAATCTCTTTCTTCCCCATGGAGTGGGGAAAGGCAATAAAAACAAAGCAGAAGTGTCTACAATACTAACCCCCAGACCCAGAGAGCTCTCCAAACACCTCACGCAGTAGTGATTAGATAATGGCCTCTGGGAAGGGGGTGTGGCTGTGGGATAGCAGGTATAGTAGGGAGAGATGGTGCCTATAACAGTGGGATAATAGTCTCTGGGAAGGGAATGTGACTTTCATAACCTTCCAAATTATGTAAATTGAACACGGTAATTAGGGAGTGTGGCCTCAAAAATGGGCATGGTCAAAAGAATTGCTGCACGTTATCAAGGTAGATCTCGTGGTGGGGGCCAGGCATTGAGAGTAGATCCCAGTGTAACAAAGTCTGGGCACCCCTGCCTTACACCGATCACCTGTGATCAGATTAGCAACATGAAACAGGCATGCCTACTTGCAAATACATGGATAACAATAGCAGTGAAACAGTATTGTAGCAGCCTGCTCTTATAGAGTAGAGGTAATGTAGAGCACCAGATCACTGGTTCAACTCCAGGCAGGATGTTACGCTCAGTAATATATTTATTTTTGCATACCTGCAAATGTTTATAAACTGCTGGGACATTGGAAGCCCAAGTTGCAAGTTGTAGCTCTCTCATATCAGTGCTACACAGGGCATTATATTTCTCCATGCTGGGCAACTTTCTAAGATCTCAGTGTCATATATGTGTACTGTGATCATCTACAGAGCTGTTATATAAATAATTACAGTATTTTCTCTTTCATTTACTTTGTTATCTGTTATTAGTTCTTGAGCAGGTGTTGGGCTAGAGTACATAACATGATATTAGAATATCTTCAAGCCAAGACAGAAAACCACCAGTTAATTCCAGAATAGAAAAAATTCTGAGCTCAGACTGAATGACAGGAGTAGTAGATTTGGGAAAGCTTCATTAGATATAGGTAGATTCTAACTAAGAAATAGTGTGTAACCCTATTACACATAAAAACCTCCAATAGAAGAGGCATCCATTTAAATGAGGTTCAGCCTTGCAGGTCAATACTGATGTCAACCTAGGATAATAAGAGCTAGGTGTTAATATTCCCACAGATAGTAGCTGTTCCACATTCACTCTTCAGCAAGAACACCAAACGTCAATTGGCTGATGAAACAGTAGGGTAAAGCTACCATCTGTGGGATTATTACTTAACTATATAGTCAGAACCCAAAATAAACAATAAATATTACTTTTTTTAGTAATGGAGTATGTGGCTGCTGTACTACTTCCACTGTCACTAATATTAGGAGCCAAAAATGGCCATACTCCTCCACCAGAGCAGCTCCCATGTGACTAACATTAGGGGCTTTCTCAATCTCCTGGCATGGCAATAATAACCCACTGACAAAGTCCAGGACTAAAAGCACTTGTATGCCATGTATACTGGTACCTTGCACCCTTGGGCCAATCAGTGGATCATGAGAGCTGCAAACCCTACTCACTATGCAGACCTTGATATTTTTCTATTGGTTATAAAGTTTATAAAGTAACAATTGACAAAGATCCCGAGGCTCTGAATTCGTAAAATGTTTATTGACTATTACAGCCTGGCCTTTACTCTTATCTGTTTTGCTCTTTATAAATCATCTAATATACATTTATTTGTAAGAAAAATATTCAATATGTCGTATTAGAATAAAACCATGCACAAAGATACTGGTTTACAATAGTGAGTGGGCTGTTGAATTTTATCCTACTTGCTGAGCAAAACATTTGGCTTGTGCTGCTAAGTATACTTGTACATGCAAATAATTGTTAAAAATACCTACCCTGTTGTGTTTTATAAGACTCCAACTAAACTATGGCTGAAACAGAATATGCTTTGTAATTATCTGCACAGTATGTTCTGTACAAGTAATATCTGCTCCATTGCCTGAGAAAACTTTTACAATTAAGAAGAAAAATCTGTTGTATTCAGGAGGCAGCATTCAAATAGATATCTTTCAAATTCCTAGGGTAGGGGTGACTAAGTTTAAAAAAAATGAATTCATAGAGGCCACAAACACTCCATGCACTTTCTCCTTGTTTGTGTGTCTTCCCTAGAGTTCCTGTAAGTTTTTGATATAATTCCTTTATTTAAAAGGCAACTAAAGCAAAAGGTTTCTTGCTAAAATTGTACTTAGTATGGTACGATAGTTTTATCTTATAGCTAAGTGCATTCTATGAGCACAGTTAGGGAGTTAAGTTGTTGCATTCTCTTTTACATGTTTAGAAACTTATGGTTATTAAAGAGACCAGAGGGCTCATTTAGGTCAACAAGCACAGTGGGCAACTTGCACTTTTGCATACAGTGTGTTGCACCTAAAACCTCTTTCATTAAAGGAAGTTCTGTCAAAATGTACTCCTCGCACTTCCCTACAGTTGCATTCAGCATCACTCAGTCCTTCCTGCCTTCCATTACAATTTGAGAGCTCATTTGCGCCAAAAAAACCGAGTGCTCATGTCACTTGCATGTCAAACACTTTGAAAATATTTGGCATAACTGTGGAGGATTTTGGATGAAGTGCATGCAGAGTTGCAACCATTTTAGAGAATAGGACACGATTGTGGTAGGCATAGCGCAATAGCCTCAAGAGACTTTCCCAATGATGCTATAGTTCTAATCCTCAGGGCTGTTGGTGATTTTTTTAAAAAATATTTTTGGCTCTTTGTAAAAAAACTTGTTGGACTAAAAATGTATTCATAATG
The DNA here is from genome assembly GCA_038501925.1 of Xenopus petersii. NCBI lineage: Eukaryota > Metazoa > Chordata > Amphibia > Anura > Pipidae > Xenopus > Xenopus petersii. Next base: position 98,962,064 of record CM076683.1, on the reverse strand, counting down.
GACTTTCAGGCTTTAGAATATGTAGTAATAAGTAGGACAACAAATAAGTAAGCCTAAGTTTAGTGGTGTAACAAGTGAATACCGCCCCAGCAAAAAAATCTTTTTACAGGCCTGGTGCACACAAGCTGCTCCTACCACACCAAATCCGGACCCCCTGTTTCCCTGGGCCCCTCATGAACTAGGGGTATGCTTGGTGGAGAAGAGTGTGGCCATTGCAATACAAATGCCATTCTTGTAAAAATCCCAATCTACAAGCATAGTATATTCATAAAAGCAAGGAGAAGCTTACATTTATTTTACTTGTGCATTTAGTTTTAACTCAACTGACAAATATTTCATCCTATTCTACATCTTACATGGTCTTATGAATAATGAGTTAAGCCAGAATCAAGTCTGCAAGAGCCAGGGATACTCTTGAAGTGAGTATAACATATATTTAAATGTTTGGGCTTGAACCATTTATAGACTGTAGGATCAATCTTCAAATATTTATATGAAAGAGATAAAATAGAGAGAAACTATATAATGTAGAAATCACAGATTAGGTAAAAGAAATACAGATGTGTAAAAAAGCACTTGGGAGAGAAAAGGGGGGTTATTTACTAAGCTCCGAATACCCCAAATTCCCTGAAATCCGAAAGATTTGTGATTTTTTTTAATAAAACCGGACTTTTAAAAAAAATCACAAATTTTTTTCGGAATTTATTAAACCCGAGGGCTAAATCTACTTATCCTTTGCTGTACTGCTCCCTAAAGCTGGGCATCTGGGGCTGGAGCACCCGGACCACATTTACTATTTGGTGAGTAGAGATGGCGCGAACTGTTCGCCGGCGAACTTGTTCGCGCGAACATCGGGTGTTCGCGCTCGCCGGAAGTTCGCGAACGTCGCGCGACGTTCGCCATTTTGGGTTCGCCATTGTTGGCGCTTTTTTTTGCCCTCTCACCCCAGACCAGCAGGTACATGGCAGCCAATCAGGAAGCTCTCCCCTGGACCACTCCCCTTCCCTATAAAAACCGAAGCCCTGCAGCGTTTTTTCACTCTGCCTGTGTGTGCTGAAGAGATAGTGTAGGGAGAGAGCTGCTGCCTGTTAGTGATTTCAGGGACAGTTGAAAGTTTGCTGGCTAGTAATCGTTTTGATACTGCTCCGTTATTGGAGGGACAGAAGTCTGCAGGGGTTTGAGGGACATTTAAGCTTAGGTAGCTTTGCTGGCTAGTAATCTACCTTCTACTGCAGTGCTCTGTATGTAGCTGCAGTGGGCAGCTGTCCTGCTTCTGATCTCATCTGCTGACTGCTGCAATAACAGTAGTCCTTGTAAGGACTGCTTTTATTTATTTTTTTGTTCCAATACAGAGCAGTATCAAGCAGATTACTAGCCAGCAAACTTACTATCATCTGTCCCTGAAATCACTAACAGCTCTCCCCCTACACTATCTCTTCCAAGCACACACAGGCAGATTTTTCAGATACATTTTTGCCCTTGATCCCCCTCTGGCATGCCACTGTCCAGGTCGTTGCACCCTTTAAACAACTTTAAAATCATTTTTCTGGCCAGAAATGTCTTTTTTAGATGTTAAAGTTCGCCTTCCCATTGAAGTCTATGGGGTTCGCGAACCGTTCGCGAACCGCTCGCATTTTTGCGCAAGTTCGCGAATATGTTCGCGAACTTTTTTTCCGACGTTCGCTACATCCCTATTGGTGAGTCATCTACTAACTATTCTGGGGCACCATGTTTCTCCTTACTATTGCAATCAAAGTGTTTCTTACAGACTTCTTAAGATCTGCACTGAAAATAGGCGTGCATGTGATGAATGCTGCCTGGTGAGAAGGGGAGTAAATATTTTGTTGTTGGAAAATTATTCGCAATGCGAAATCCTGTGCCCTTGCACAAATACATTTTCCTTTGTTCGAATGTAATATTTTCCCCTTTTGTGAACCTGGAAGATGTTTAGCAGAAACTTCCAATAGTGGAAGTAAGATTGTGAATTTTATAGTTTGCGCCAGTGCACAGTGTGTGTAATACAATTTCTTACTGAGAAAATTATCTTTGCTCCAAAAGGGGAAATAAAATTAAAAAAAATTTGCAATTGAGAACAAATTTGTGAATAAAAATGTGCATATCGCAATGTAATATTCTTCATTACTACAACATTTTTTTCTCACTCCAAAAGTCAATGGACGTTTTTCTTGTGGCAAATTTTTGTCTCAGGGACTTTCTTGTCTAAATGCCTTAAAGTCAATGGCCGTTTCTTTTCATAGCTCTGCAACAAATGGCATTGGTGACAATTTTGTTGTGGCCAAATTTCACGGCATATTCTTGCTATCGTTTCACAAAAATATTTGCAGATCGCGAAGTGAGGAATTTCACCTTGAATCCATGCCTGGTGAAAAAAATTAGCTCATCACTAATTATTACGGAGAAAAAGGAAATCATTTTTTAAAATCTAAATTATTTGATTAAAATGTAGAATATGGGAGGTGACTTCCTGTAATTCAAAGCTTTCTGGATGAACGGTTTTCGGATAACTGATCCCATACCTGCATACAGGCCTTTAAAAACCAGTAGATCTCCCAGATACAGTAAATTATGTTTGCTAACTCTATGATATATATAAGTTATAGAACATTTCCAACTACCTACCAAAATACCCAATTCTAATAGTTGTACTATCTCATCAAGATATACAATCTGATATGTAAAAAAAAAAAAAAAAAGCAAACACAATTATTCGGGTGATACAGACATTGGACAGACATTTGGTAGTTACATTCTTCTGATAGAAAACATACTTACTATGGACTATGTTATGCAGTTAATTTTATAATTTTAATTGCCAACAATTCCATTTAGTCTAATTTAGTCTAATCCAGGATAAATAATGCCATGAGGAAATGCAGAATTATTTCGTTTTGAAATAATTAGAACGTATTGTCTGAAGAAAACACTGGTATTGACGTATATTCCATATATTTTCCCACTTTCAAATTAGTGGAGGAATGAATTTTCACAGTTATAGAAATGCTACAACAAAGTTGCCTATTCACTATAATGATAACATAATAATAGAGTCATTTTATTTGCCTTGAGTCATAAAATACTCTTTTCACTTTGTAATTACATATTCAGTGGTATAGCAGAACATTCATTGCATTTTCACATTGCTAATTTGAATTTAATATGAATATAGAACCAGCTTGGAAGTTGAGGTTTTTTCACAATTTTAAAATTTATCCTTAGACTTAACATAATTTTACAGAACTTTTATTTAAATTGCCCATACTTGAAGAAAGAGTAATATAATATTTTTGCTGGTTCCTTTGTTCCTATGATGGCAAATCGTGACATATCGTAGCCTTTCTCCATGTGAATGCAATCTCCATATAATGAATTCTCATTTAGGGGAGCAAGAAGCAAAATCAGGTGCAAAGGGCCATATTATTTGCCCTCAATCCAACTTTCCTTTATTTGCACCCACTGCTGTCTGAAATTAATCTTTGCACTTTCTGAACTGGACACAGTAGCAATGAGAGCAATGAGATTTGTGAAATGCATTTACATCAATGGCCATTTTTTTCTGCAAAATACATTTGAGACAATAGGCAGTGTGTTATTTTTTGTTGTAGTGAAATTTTGCTCGGGTGTTGTTAGACAAAAACCCACCAATGACAAAATGCAGAATTTTGCAGCTAATCCATGTCTGGTAAAAGATTTCACGCATCACTGCACAAAAGGACTCATTTATGAATGCAAGTATAATGTGCAAAGTACACTTTTAGATGCAATTTGTAGTGATGGGTCGAATTTGTCCCGTTTCGGTTCGCCAAAAGAATTCCGGCAAAACATTTACTAAACGCATTGAAGTTAATGGGCATCAAAATTATTTTGACATGCGTCAATTTTGATGCCTGCAACAATTTTTATATGCGCGCCTATTTTTTTCCAAATGCATTAAAGTCAATAGGCATCCGAATAATTTTGATGTGTGACTATTCTGATGCGCCAATATTTTTTTGCCGAATTTATTCACCTATCACTAGCAATTTGCAGTTTTTTTTACCCAAAATGTAGCTTTTGACCCCACAATTACAGTGCCATTGTGGATGAGCTCAACCTAAAATAAACTAAAACAATAGCAGTTATGCACCATGACAAATGTGATTCAATGATTCAATTGCATCTAAAGTTTGTCAAAGGTTCAGCACTCAACCATATAATGACATTTGTAAGTCTGTTGTGCCTATTAATGCCTGCAAATAAACCCCTACAATTTTTTGGCAGCTGAAAGGTGTCGGTAACTCCAGGGTTCCCCTGCATGCATAGGCACACTTGTGAAACTGAATAGTAGGTGTTTAGGAAACATTGGTGCAAAGAGCAACCATAAGGAAGTACAAAGAGCATTTTATTCACAAGTACCTTAACGACTGCTTACATTATTGTGTGACTGTAATTCTATGGTTGTATATAAGCATGTAAAGATTTGTGCCTTGAAGAAAATAATGTATAAATTGGTACAACTTGTTCCTGCCATTAGGGGAACTTGGGAAGACTATGGCTGCTCCTATGGTTACTACTTGTGCACAATGTCTTCGACTTTAGAAAGAACTACTGTGGACTAAATGCTTAAATGTACTTCTTTGGCATTTCTTACAGGAGAAGGAAACCCCCTGGGCACAAAACCCCTCCCCTGTGTTGCCCCCTCCTACCCCCTGGCCTACCTGTCCCTCTGGGCAAATGCCCCTAACTTGTTAGTCAACCCTCTGTGCAGGTCCTGTCCACAGAGTTCACAGTCGCCATCTTCTCCCACGCGCGTCTTCTTCCTGCTTTGACCGGCTTCTTCTGGCGCAGTAGGAACAGTTACCGGTACGGATCTACTGTGCATGCGCCTTCCGATTTCACTTTGTGACATTCGGCGCATGCAGTAGATCCGTACCGGTAACTGTTCCTACTGCGGATGCGAAGACGCGTGTGGGAGACGATGGCGACTGTGAACTCCTTGGACAGGACCTGTGCAGAGGGGTGAGTAACAAGTTAGGGGCATTTGCCCAGGGGGACAGGTAGGCCAGGGGGGAGGAGGAAGGGGGGGCAACACAGGGGAGGGGGAGGGGTTTTGCGCCCTGGGGTTTCCTTCTCCTTTAAGTACAAGTATTTCCCATTCTGTATATGCTGTCAAAGGCACACCCAGCACAATGGTGCCACAGGAATTGCAGTTGACATTACTAATTGACCCACTGAGTCATTTAGAAGACTCAAGATAAAATACTAGATTCATTTATATATAAGGGTGAATAAAGAAAAATGCAAGTTCGGAAAAAGAGTTGGAATGCTGATGAGTTATTTATTTTGTTTAAGATTCATTTTATTAACTTTTAAAAACATTTTCCAAGGTATTATAGTGCATTTATTCACTCGTACGTCCTTTTACAGTTATATTGCTATATTGCTGACGGTATTAAAGCATTGTTTCTGTTTTGATTTTGATGACAACATACAACTTTTCAGCCAGTTGCTGCCAGTTTACCTTCTTTTAAAAAGTCCATGTGGTAGCTCTGTGCTTTACCCAACATCTAAGATGCATTCAAATATTTGTGTTGTATTCATTATACATTTTTATATGTAGTATACAGTATAAATCTTGTGAAAGGATCAGAATCAACCTTTTAAAGTAAATTTGAATATACCAAATCTTAACATGGCCTTTCTACAAAGACAGATTTTACATGTATTTTATACCATCACATTTTTTAAAGTACTCTAGCTTTATCTTGTTCCACAATGACCAAAAGAAAATCTTTTCCCTTGAGATGAACATCCTGTTCCATTCTCAGATGAATATCATTTAACAATTTTCACTTTTAAGACAATAGAACCTGTTAAAAGAGTGATTATTGCCCATTTACACCTATAGTCACACATTCAAAACTTGCAAGTGACAGGATGACTTCATCTGTAAACGATTTCACTACAAGCCTGCTCAGTTTATGGCTTATTCATTCATCAATGAATGAATTATTACAACTGCAGTCAGAAGAAAGTGTTATAAATTGTTTTAATTTAAGCCTTTCTTAGCTTGTTTTCATGGATTCTGATTTCATCTTTAACATATGTGCAAAACATTCAAATTTGCTTTATGTTGCAAGAAGAGATTAGTTAAAAATAGGCATCATAGGCTTCTAATGCTGTTCAGGTACGGGACCTTTTATTCAAAATGCTTGGGATCTGGGGTTGTCTGGATAACGAATCTTTCCGTAATTTGGATCTTTATATTTCAAGTCTACTAGAAAGTCATGTAAACATTTAATACATCCAATAGGCTGATTCTGCTTCCAACAAGGATTAATTATATCTTAGTTTGGATTAAGTACAAGGTACTGTTTTATTATTACAAAGAAAATTATATTATTTTAATACATTTGGATTATTTGATTATAATGGCGTCTATGGGAGACAACCTTTCCGTAATTGGAACTTTCTGGATAATGGGTTTCTGGATAACGGATCCCATACCTGTACTAATGTTCCTATGTAGCATAAGGTATAACTAGATAGTACATGCCATTTCTAAGATCTTGCTGTGTAAAGAATTTTAAAAATATTTATAGTTGTGGTAACTGAAACATGCTTTAGTGCACTACTTATTCTTCACTGTGAGACTATTTGTAAGACTATATCAGACTTGCAAATAGTCATCTTAGTGGCTTTAAGATGATATCAGTGGTGGGAAATTTAAACCTAATGGGCACCTGGCAAAAAATAATATGTGTCCGAGCATATTACGAGACTAGATATTTTTTTTTTAAAAAATCTAAAGGAAGGAAGGCTTTAATTTTAAGATGCACCATTATAATTCACAGTAAATAGAAATGACATCCCTTAAAGCAACTGTTCTGTATAAAAATGAAACTTGGTAAATAGATAGGCTAGGCAAAATAAAAAATGTTTTCAATAAAGTAAGTTTGCTAAAAATGTAATCAAAACATAACGTAAAACAACCAGAACACTTCTTTCTCCTTTGCAGCTGTCTAACCTGATACCAGTTAGTAACCAATCAGTGATTTTAAGGGGAGCCATATGGACATAACTGTTCAAAAGCAAACTAACTGGACATTATATAATGTACATGTATTGTTAAATGAAGAAAAACTACAAATATTCTGAAATGGTATTGAGCAAAGTTTTCTTATAGTAATGCAATGATCCTTGAAGATTAAATCAGAATGAATTATAATGATCTGCAATAAACCTCTAATAAAGTAAATGAAGACTCCAAAATCATGACTGTACTGCTAGAATGGTTAGCAAGAGTGAAAAAAAAGAACCAGAAGAAATAACAGTATTTAAAAAAGATTCAAGTTAAAAAAAATGAAACATTTGTTAAGGCCATAAGACTGTCAGGAGCAGAAAAGTAAAAACTATATAAAAATTGGCTAGGAACCAAGGTACAGACTGAACAGACTAAAGCCCAATAGTGAGGTATCCAAGGAGTTTAACAGAGTTGTAGTCAAAATTCAGGAACAGTTCAGGGCAGAAGCAATCAGTAGTAGTAACAAACAGTTGTGCAGGCAAAAAGGCTACTGCCACATTGGGCTGATTTAAAGCCTGCTCATAAATACAGACTAAGGGGGTTATTTACTAAACTCGGAATACAAAAATCACGAAGAATTTGTGATTTTTTTTTTATAGATCTGACTTTTAAAATATCACAAATTTTTTAAATCCAGAATATGGTAAGCTCCCAATCTGAAAATCTAGCGGTATTCGGCCAGGATTCGGCCTTTTTCAGCAAGATTCGGATTCGGCCGAATCCTTGTGCCTGGCCAAACCAAAACCGACTCCTAATTTGCATATGTAAATTAGGGGCGGGTAGGAAAATCCGGTGTTTTTTGTCACAAAAGAAGAGTTTTCCCACTTTTTCCTTTCCTGACCCTAATTTGCATATGCAAATTAGGATTTGGATTCAGTTCGGTATTCGGCCAAATCTTTCACCAAGGATTCGGGGATTCGGCTGAATCCCAAATAGTGGATTTGGTGCATCCCTAATCTCAGACAAGTTGAGGTTGCATATAAGTCAATGGGAGAAGTCCCAATGATTTTTTGATGTGTGCTGGGTTTTGTGCAATGCCCCGAAGTTTGAAATTCCGAAAAAATCGTGAAAACCGGATGAAAAAATCCGAAAAAAGTGAAAATCTGTTTTTTTTTCACTCAAAGCATATTTTCCCATGTGGCACTAGCCTTGAACCCAGGTCAAATTTAGGGGAATGGTTGTTGAAATGACTATCTGAGACATTACTAGATAACACTGCAATCCATGATTTATGTATGGTTCAAGCCACTAAAAATAGAACACAGACAAAACAGCAATAAACCACACATTGGGCACAAGTCACAGGAAATTAATACTTGTTTATTTAATCAATACTTGTTTAACCCCTAATACTTTTTTGTCAGTCTACAAATTGCCATGGTATCAGCTTGGAAACACAATAATAGACACTAGTAGAAAAATATCCATAATCATAAAAATAATCTTAACAAATTAAGTCTGTGTTCATTTTATGTTTATTTGGTTTACTATAATTATAAGTCTCCCATTCCTATTACAAGATCTCTGCACTCCCTCCACCTCATTAATGTCCTTCTTAAGGACTGGAGCATAAAAGTTCACTGCATACTCAAGGTGGAGCCTTAGGGGTAAATTTATCAAAGAGCGAAGTTCCGCCACTAGAGGGAAATTCCGCATCTCCCAATTAATTTATATGGGATTTTGAAAGGCGTATTTATCAATGGGTGAAAGCGAAAGTTCACCCTTTGATAAATACGCCTATAAAAATCCCATAGAAATGAATGGAGAGTGGCGGAATTTCACTCTAGTGGCGGAACTTCACTATTAACTTCACTCTTTGATAAATATACCCCTAAAAGAGAGAATCTCACAAGTTAATCCCTTTTTTTAATGAAAGAGAGTGGTTTAATTGCTTTATTTGCCATTGCCTGAAACATCTACTAGAGTTACATAGTTTGTTATCCACAAAAATCCTCTTGTTATTTAAGGAGTTCCTCAATATATTGCCATTAGTGTATAACTAGCATTTATGTTATTTTAAACACTTTTGATCTGACAGGGTGCATGGCAGAATTTTAATGCGATATCATGAACATTTTCACCATGGCAAACTATGAATTTTGCCACAAAAAAATTATAGAAATAGAAAAATAATGTATTTAACACTATTCTATCCATTGCCTTAGAATATTTGTTAGATGAAACCTGTTTTGCAAGTGTAGCGCACCCGTAGGTGTAGCTTTTGCTGTGTATTAAGGCGATGTGTGACCAGGCTAAAACTGCTTGTGGTGTGCCCAGACCCCCAGTGTACCCGTGCAACTCCCTGCAACTCCCGGTACCTGGTGTAGATAAATGCAGCAGGAGATTCAGCCAGACAGTTTCTTTGCAGTAAACTATAACTGGTTTATTTACAGAGAACAGTAGCACGGTAGTAGTTCACAATCACTTTGATGTTCACAGTTATCATAGAATAGCTTCACACAGCAATAACCCCTCCAGAGAGTACAGGGTGCAGCAAACGGGCTAGTATTCAGTATATATCAAAGGTACAGCAACAATAGACGTGGGGAATAGTTACCACTCTCACTAGGCACTATCCCTCTGGTGAAGCATTAAGGCAAGGGTTTCTCAGCCTGAGGTCTTGTATCTTGGCACCGGACTTGATCCTCACCTCACCCACTGTATTCAGCCTGGGGTCTTGGGTCTTGGTATCCTATCTGGTCCTCAACTCACCCACTGTAGTCCCTGCACTAGTGGTTCAAATACCACGGGGTCCTAACCCCACTACACCTCCTCGTTGGAGCCACATCTGCTCACTAGCTACCCTGAGCTGACTTTCACTCCTAGAGCGACTATTACAGTGCTACTATCACTATCTTACACTTCACTATTTTTCCCGGCAGATCTGGACCTGTAGTACCTCTCCGTGAGGCAAAGTCCCAGGACAGACCCAGACCGCATGGTGCTAAACCCTTTTATATTATCAAACAGTGCCATCTAGTGGACAAACTCCAGGTACTAGTGTGGACCCGGCTAGGGACATAGCTGCCTGAATTAACTAAAGGGCCCTTAGGTGTCCTTTTACACCAGGAAAATGCCTGAGATAAATACACCCAAATCTCAGGGTCTCTACATTCTCCCCCCACTTAGAAACGTCAACGTCCCCGTTGACAACTAAACAGTTACTCTCAAGTGCACAATAAATCACATTTTAAATAACATTTACTATTTGTACATCACGCTTCAACAGCCTCTCCAGAGGACTGCCCATGGTACAATGGATCCTGTAAACAAAAATATGGCAAACATACATTTTCCTGAGAACTTTATTAATACTTAAAATGCAACCTCATACTGGGTCCACAGCCGTGGCCCTAAATCCTATTACCTCGGGATTAACCCTACTATTACCAACACTGTACTTAAATCATTTATTCACATTTCTTTTAGTTATGCACTTAGGAGGGAAAAAGGGAATTGGGATTTTGGGATTTTAGGACAAGTGTCCCTTAACTTATTTACAGTCACTGGTGATTGTTCACCAAAGTTCTCTTCAGTCCAAACAAACAACAAAAAAACTTTCAGGAAATAAGTTGCAGGCAATGGCCTGAAGAAAAAAAACTCTCTCCTGATGGGTGGCTCTCTCCCATCAAAGCGTCACAAACCCCCCCAGGGATCAAGAACAAAAGTCAGGCTCCACACCTTGAAGTCCCACTAGGGAAAAATTTGAAGAACAAAAACAACAGCCCTTCTCTGCTTTGCTTTCACATGGGGAGTGGTTACCTCACCCTCCCCCTTCATCTAGAACTTTCACCCTCCTGGGTGTGATCAGGCCGATGCCTCAAGAAGGGAAAAAACAAAGTTACTGCAGCCCATTAGATCATGTAGGTAAACCGTATCTTGGTGTCCTCGTAGCTAATGTAGTATTTTGGGTGTGGCTTCTCCACAGTGCCCCCTTCTGGAAGTGGAACATCCACGCTGAAATAACGTGGCGCAGGGTTTTTCTTTCCAAAGCTGTGGACAGCATGGCGCAAAATGGTGCGTCCCCACCACCACTCATTCTCCAGGGACCGCACAAAGCTCCAGGCAGCTGCACGCCTGGCTTGATCAGGGTGAGAAAGAGTATTGCCAATTGTCTTTTCCTTGGCCACAATTTCCTCCACCACCCATTCATCCAAATTTTCCTCCACCTGCTCGTAGACCCACAACGGGGCGTAGGGCATATAATACCCCCATTTCCTGTACACGCGGAAATTGATGACCCGCTGTACCCGAGAAACCCTGCAGAAGATTTCAGGATTAGCTCGACCGGGGATTACCCAGAAATGCTTCTCCTCAGCCCGGGTAATTTTCTTGGGGGCCCAGAAGCTATGGGGTAATTTAAACAGAGGCCTATTGGTGGCTCCATCATCTTCCGCCTCATCCACTGTTCCCTCCTTACCGCTGGACGCACCCTGAGTGACCCCTCTGCTTGGCAGATCTGCTCCCTTACGGGCCCATCCCTCCTTGTTGCTAGCCTCAGGGTATGGGGGGGGTCCTTCCCTCACGGGTGGTTCTTGGGGGCCCCGGCTGGGGATATTGGCACTTACCCCCTCTGGGCGGTTGGAGCGGCGGGAAGGTGGGCGTCGTTCCTCGCGGGTGGCATCCTCCGCTTCCTGGGAACCTTTGGAGGGGACCTCCTGCTTAGGCCCTTCCTCCGGTTTACTGTCCACAGGCACCATGACGCTCTCCGCAGCCGCGGGCAGCGCTGGTGCCGCTTTAGGTGGGACGGAGGCCTCCGTCACTGCTTGAACATGCAGGGTGCTGCCCTCCAGGGGGGTCTCTTCCTCCGGACTGTCGGTGATAGTCAGGAGGGCGGTTCTCGCTGTCAGCTCTCGGCGAAGGTTAACCGCCTCTGGATCGGTCGATTCAGACTGACTTGCACCCTCTGTGAAGTAGCGCTCCTCACTGGCCATGAGGGCAATCAGTCCTAGGACAGCCTGGGGAGATCCTTGGATCTTGTCATCCACATACGGCCCAATCCAGCAGCTTTGCTGGCAATGGGGGCATCTACCCCTGACATCATGGAAGGCTGGGTAGGCTTCATGGCGGCAGCGGCCGCAGACGGGGACCATCACGGAATCACCCGAGTCGCTCACCTTCTGAGCGAACACGCCACCCCAGGTATAACGGCGGCTCGTGTCCTTCAGCACGCCCAGAGACATCATTCCTGAGGTAGATCGGAAGCTACCCTGGTCACTGTCAGACATACTGGACCCTTCTGATGCTCGCTGGAGTTTCAATTGCAAGGCTCGCTGCACCCGTCTTCTCCTCTGACCAGCTGCTCTCGCACTCATTCGCAGAATGGCCGCCATGACGTCAGTAGCACAGGGGCTCCTCCCTGCTCCCTTTTGGCGCCGAATTCTGCACGTCAGATTGGCTAATACCCCACCTCCTGGTGTCTGAGGAGGTTGGGCTAAACAGGGTGGTACTGCAGACAATTTGGGGCCACGTCACTCACCCTTGTTTCGCGCCTTTCTCTGGCGCCAATTTACACGATCCTGATTGGTTCTCCCCACCAATCTGGAAAGGTGGGCACACAACTTTCCAGTCAGCCCTTTCCTTCAGGCAACAGTAAATTTAGGGCGGTCGGAACTCAGGCTGCAAATTGTGCTAGGCCAAGATGCCTTTTTCCTCTCTGGTCCGGCACTGCAGCGCCTGTCACACTTTTCTCTCACAGCAATGAGTTCAATAAAGATATCCCGGACGAGCCCCCAAGTGTAGCGCACCCGTAGGTGTAGCTTTTGCTGTGTATTAAGGCGATGTGTGACCAGGCTAAAACTGCTTGTGGTGTGCCCAGACCCCCAGTGTACCCGTGCAACTCCCTGCAACTCCCGGTACCTGGTGTAGATAAATGCAGCAGGAGATTCAGCCAGACAGTTTCTTTGCAGTAAACTATAACTGGTTTATTTACAGAGAACAGTAGCACGGTAGTAGTTCACAATCACTTTGATGTTCACAGTTATCATAGAATAGCTTCACACAGCAATAACCCCTCCAGAGAGTACAGGGTGCAGCAAACGGGCTAGTATTCAGTATATATCAAAGGTACAGCAACAATAGACGTGGGGAATAGTTACCACTCTCACTAGGCACTATCCCTCTGGTGAAGCATTAAGGCAAGGGTTTCTCAGCCTGAGGTCTTGTATCTTGGCACCGGACTTGATCCTCACCTCACCCACTGTATTCAGCCTGGGGTCTTGGGTCTTGGTATCCTATCTGGTCCTCAACTCACCCACTGTAGTCCCTGCACTAGTGGTTCAAATACCACGGGGTCCTAACCCCACTACACCTCCTCGTTGGAGCCACATCTGCTCACTAGCTACCCTGAGCTGACTTTCACTCCTAGAGCGACTATTACAGTGCTACTATCACTATCTTACACTTCACTATTTTTCCCGGCAGATCTGGACCTGTAGTACCTCTCCGTGAGGCAAAGTCCCAGGACAGACCCAGACCGCATGGTGCTAAACCCTTTTATATTATCAAACAGTGCCATCTAGTGGACAAACTCCAGGTACTAGTGTGGACCCGGCTAGGGACATAGCTGCCTGAATTAACTAAAGGGCCCTTAGGTGTCCTTTTACACCAGGAAAATGCCTGAGATAAATACACCCAAATCTCAGGGTCTCTACACAAGAAAAAGATCTTTTAATCATTCTTAGTTGATGAGAATGCTAAATATAGACTAGCACATTAAAAAGTAAGGTTGTTTTAAGTGTCACAGTCACTTAATTTGCAACAAATTTAGCCATTCATCTTTAACAGCTAAGTCTCTTTTTCTTCCCACTGAGTTGAGAAAAAAGACCTTATCTATAATCCATAATTTAAGTCAGTAGAATTGTATTCATTATCTATCAGTGGCTGCAGTAAGTAGATACAGTCTTAAATAAAATGTATTTGATAGAACATCGTAGTTTATTATAATAAAAAGTGTATATTTTATTGATTTAAAAGTAAATTGGTGATCCCTACCTAATCAGTATGCATAATTAAATGACGTTGGTCTCACCCCTAGCCCTGGAGCCTTACCTTGAGAGCACTTTCTCAGAATATCATCACAGCACCACAGGTGGGACTGTCAGAAGGACTTATCAATTTATCTCTGGTGCTGTGAGAATACCATGAAAATGGGCATAGCTGTTGACATCTAAGGACTAGTTTCATCAGAAGCCACTGATTTATTTTATCTTGATAAAGATATATATGGTGCTCATTTTTTCAGTTTTTTCTCAGTCAAATAATCTTTTTGCCCATCAAAAGATCTATAGTAGTAGATAGAGCTGATGAATTTCTTGTACTAAAGAAAACTGGGTATGGAATCTGTTATCTGGAAACCCATTATCCAGAAAGCTCCCAATTATACAATACACATTTTTATAAATTATTTATTTTTCTCTGTAATAATAAAACAGTACCTTGTACTTGATCCAAACTAAGGTATAATTAGCTTATAATCATCTTATTGGATTTATTTAATGTTTACATGATTGTTTAGTAGAGTTTAGGTATGAAGATCCAAATTATGAAAAGTTCCCTTATCTAAACAACTACAGGTCCTGAGCATTCTGGATAACAAGTCCTGTATTGAAAAAAAAGGTGTACATGGTTTTAAATAGGGCCACTAGTGCTCATTATGCAGTTTACAGTCTGTTGAGACACTTTTTTAAACTATTTTTTTAAAACTAGTTAGAGCTGAACTGATAAAGCTTTGATTTATGTATTTTGAATGTATTTACTTAAAGGTTAAACTTAAGTATATTTCTATCATAAGTCTGCTGGACTCATAACTTACATAGCATAGCGAATGCTTTCTCCCTGGTGTCTAGAAGAAGGAACACTGCTCTGCAGAGAATGTACTCGGGTGACGTCACAAATTTTCAAGGCAGCTTCCTCCCTGCTGACCGAGGCAGCCTTGAGACGCGTTGGGCTTAATTCTTGTTTAATTGCGCATGTCTCAGAGGCGCAGCCTTTCTCCTTTTTTCGCGCATGCGCATTACTGATGTAGAGGGGAATTCTTTAGTAAGATGGCCGCCGCTTTGTACACAAGCAGTGCGGAACATCATTATTATTATTTTCTGCTTTTGTATTTGCAAAGGTGAGCAGAAAATATAGCAATCAAGGTCATCAATGTGAGTACTTTAGAAGGAGGTAGAGCATGAATTTTGCCTTTCCTTCTCCTTCTTGACACATTGGTCGATTTTTAGGAAACCATCAACTGGTTTCCACTAACTAGCAGAGAGGCAAAAACAAGTAAAGTACCATATATACTCAAGTATAAGCCGAGTTTTTCAGCATCCAAAATGTGCTGAAAAAGTCTACCTTGGCTTATACTGGAGTTAGTGGGCAGTAGCTGAGATTGCAGTCACTTTTAATCATTCCTATACCAACAGTTCGCTTGGGGAGAGACTGCAATATTCACTATATGAAAGAATAACAGTGACTGCAATCTCACACAGTGCCCTCTGTTGGTTATATGAAAGAATAACAGTGACTGCAATATCACACAGCGCCCTCTGTTGGTTATACGAAAGATTAACAGTGATGGCAATATCACACAGCACCCTCTGCACATGGTAGTGGGACAGTGGGACAATACACACAGTAATCCGTTTGGCAATTTTCTGTCACCATCAACTTTGCAAAGAAGTCCGGTTGATCGCTGGGGGGGGTCGCTTTGGTGGAATGTGCGCTGCTGGGAGACAGGGCTGTAGTTGTGTCTAGGCTTATACTGGAGTAAATAAGTTTTCCCAGTTTTCGTAGGTAAAATTAGGTACCTTGGCTTATACTCGGGTCGGCTTATTATCGAGTATATACGGTAATTATACTTTATTCTATAAAGTATAATTGAATTTGCTCTAATTGGTAAGCCATCTCCAAAGATCAACAGAGAAACTGCAGAGCTTTATTAAATCAAAACCTTTGTATCGCATGATAAAATGTGAACTTTTCAGTGGAATGTTACAATAAAAAAATATCAAATTTAAAATGTGAAAAAAACCCAATACAAATATTTGGAATGATAGGACATGAGCCTTTATTAAGCTGTATGTTTATAAAGGCTAGGTGTAGGATACGGAGATGAATCTGGAAATTAAGCAAACACCAATAAATCTTTCCTATTGCTCTTCTTTGAAAATTTTCATAAAAAGTCTGATAAAATGCAAGAAACAACTATATACAGGTATGGGACCTGGTATCCAGAAACGCATTATCCAAAAATTTCCAAATTACGGGTGGTCATCTCCCATGGACACGATTTTGATCAAAGGATTTACAATTTTAGAACATTTTGCTTTCTTCACTGTAATAAAAATCAGAACCTTGTGCTTGATCCCAAGATATAAGTAATCGTTATTATAGGCAAATAATCCCATTAGGGTTATTTAACGTTTTAACAATTGTTTAGTAGACAATGTATGGAGATTGAAATTACAGAAAGATCTCTTATCCAGAAAACCCCAGGTCCCAAGCATTGTGCATAACAGTTCCTCTATCTGTACTAGCCTGAAAGCATCTATCTATCTTCTAGAATTTATACCAGAGACATCATGCTAAGTAAAATCTAGATACATCTAGGACATTTTCTAATATCACTTGCAATGATATTTGTTTTATATTTCCCAAAATCATATAAGAGAGAGTGTGAAATATATGGGTGATTTACATTTTTGTAATAGATTATAGTTGGTTTTGTCCCAAATATGCTATTTTCTCCTTCCACTATGTGTTATTTGGGCTGCGAAACTCTATGAAAATAATGAAGTACTAGTTGACAGCAATTACAGTTAATCAATATTGATCTGTTTATGTGACTGTTGCTGGATATTGCTCCATCGTTCACTTTGGCAACAAAGTAGATGGTATAAGACCAAGATGTAGTATGAATATTTATTAAACTGTCAGAGAACCACCACAGACTCGTAATAATTATTTAATAAAACATCATTAGACCTTTGTGTCAACAGGAAACACAATGTCTGAAAGCCACAAACAAACCAGTCTATTACTGTGCAGCAAAAACCTTCCTTATATATTTATACAAGAAATTTGTTGTTTTATATAGAAGTATTAATATATAGGGTAATCTTTTCCTGTGTCTTCTTCTGTTCTTGCTACACAATTTATTATCTTTTCAATTGTACATCAACAGAACAAATATTTTTCTTAATTTTATCTCTGAGCTTGGTTAGAAATAGTGATGAGCAAAATGTTTTTATCAGGTTTCACCATAAAAAATGCCTATAGAATAGATAAAATTCTATTACACATCAAAAAAAATTGTCACCCATAGACTTCAATGTATTTGGCAAATTTTTCACCATTTTGCTAATTTTCAGCAAAGTGAAATGGGTCAGATTGGCCCATCACTAGTTGGATCTTTACACCTTAAGTCTAATAGAAAATCATGTAAACATTAATAAACCCAATAGGCTGGTTTTGCTTCTAATAAGGATTAATTCTATGTTCGTTTGGATCAAGTACAAGGTACTGTTTTATTAATAGAGACAAAAGGGGAATCATTTTTAAAAATTTGGATTATTTGATTATAATGGGGTCTATGGTAATGGTAAGAAATCAGAGTTTTATTATTTTATTAATTAATTTAATTATTTTATTTATTATTTTATTATATTATGTAATATAAAGTTCTGCTAAAATGAACTATTTGTTCCATCTAACCCTTGTCTGTTTGCTTACTTAAAGACTTCTTCATTACTAGGTCTGTGCTGAATATGCTACATAGTGGACTCAATATGGGAATAATCTTCTTGTTGCACATTTGTTTTGCCTCTGCCTGGTGTGTGTGCACATTGATATTACCAACTACCTTCTAAATTGAGGGTATTTAAATGTATTAATCATTGTACTTTTCCTTCTCTCTCAGTAACTTTGAGTTGCAAACCAGCTGATTACTCATGGCCACAGCAGTATCCCAGATGATCGTCATTATTATTATTTATTGATATAGTTCCAGCAAGTTACACAGTACATTACATGAATTTATAACAAACAGTAGTCTTACAATAATATAACAAAGGAGGGTTACAGAATAAAAATGGCATCAGTAGACTCTGCAGTTAAAGATTTTATAATCCCAAACTGATTTCAATTCCCTATGGTACTTTCCAGCAGGAACTGTGTCTGGAGAACAATGGAAATTATTTTCTCTAATATTACCAGTCAATGCAGCAGGGTGGGGGCTTAAAGTCATTAATAGAGACAGAGAAATAGTTACCAATATAAATGCATATAAAGAGGAGATCCAATGATTTTTCTGTGAAATAGAAGTTGTTACAGCAATACATTCATATTATTGCAATTTGCTTGCACTGGAGTGCTTCACCACATTGGGCTTCAATAGTATACCATTGAAACACTAACATACAGTAGGTATATTTTTAACACTTGCCAAATTGATTTGTTAATCTCTATTATTGATTACTCATATTGATTCTTTTTTAAAGGGTTATATGAGCCTTTGGTATGATTATTATACTCATTTGCCGCCTTACTTTTGCTTTAAATAGGTATACTATAGAGAAATAAGAGAGTAAAAGAAAAAAGAGGGGAAATAAAAGAATATAATTAGAAAACAAGGCCATCGTGAACTGAATCACAGTTGACACTTCCATACATTTCAAGTTATAACTTGGCAATAATACTTAACTACATTATATCAATAGTAAAAATGGGGTGTAGAAACTTCCCCTGTATCGAGTGCTATAAATATTATTACACTGCTTTTTATGTTTACCTACAGGAAACTACAGTAGACAAGCTTTTCTGTATTTAACTGAGCCTAAATAAATTGTCCTTGTGTTCAAGTGGTTATTTTTCTTGGGTTCTGCAGACAATAAATCCTCCATTCTCATTATTGTTCCCATTTCCTCTGTAAGTGGAAGTTCCATTGATTTCCAGTGTCTCGGGCTGACAGGTCCTAGGTAAGTCTATTCCAGTGGCCTATTTTAAACAGTGGAGTACTTTATCTCAGAATATCTTAGTTCCCTCACAAGAGCACCAGATATATAAAATTGAGGTGCCTTTTTTGATGCCAAATAGCAACCAAATATCTCTGTTGGGATATATTTTTTCAACATGGAGTTTTTTTGTCATCTTATGTGTCAGGACAAAAGCAAGTCCACATCTGAAAAAGTTTTCCCTGTCTCTTTTTTTCCCAAGTTTAGTTTAGTTTAATTCAAATGATTTGCAACCCTAATGAAATGTTGTGTTTAGGTGAGTTACAGTAGGTGCCATTATCACATTTTTAAAGGGAGTCATTGTGGGTGCATGGGGCTTGTATTTTAGGATGCTACTATGTCAATGGTGTAACTGGGTATATTAGAAATGATTCATAGTTTTCAGTTACTCTTGTGGTACTAATACATTTAAAGCTAGGAGACCCTTATCATAAATGATTTCATAATCCCTGTTTACAAAGTCCTGATTGGAATTTGAATTCCCTGTAATTGGTAATAGTGGACGATCTGGACCATCTAATTTTTTAAATCATTGTATTACTTTAGAATTGATAAACTGTTATTTTGATAATTACAAGATGGGCAGTCCCTTTTGTCACCTACCCAGGGCCGGATTTGAAAGAGCGGTGCCCGAGGCCGCATGTTCATAGCGCCGGCCATTTGCGTGCATGCCCCCCCACCGCATGGTACATGCACCAATTGATTACTCAGTGAAAAAGGAGAAAGAAACGGGAGGTGCGCTAGAGATACCTATGGAGAAAGGGAAGACAAAGCCTAATAGTGTAGTATCCTCTATGTACTCTAGAAGATGTCGGACGATTGGTTCTACTCACAATCAAAAGGATTTCATTTCACATAAGAATGCTAGTCGCGTCTGTCCGTAATCAGATGTCGGTTAGCGGTTGGTGTATCAGGTCAGTCTTGCGCCTGTTGGATGAGGGTGCCAGATAGTGTGGTAACGCTAATTACAATATCGCTGTCAAGCAGTATTGCGCTTACCTCAATTTTACGGAGATCTGGCTTTTGAATGCGCTGACTCGATCGTATTCAGTTTCACCACTTCTAAGTCGGCTGGGCGGCACTTATGCGGGTCTGTGTTGGGTCGGGGCCAGATGTCCTTACGTTAGGAGGGATGTGATCTCCTCCCGCCGGCACTGATCCGACGTGTCCCGCAAATTCAAATGTCGGCGTTGTCCTCCGCCACGCGGTCTTCGATCTTCACAAGAGTGCTTATAGCGATGCCGTCTATTTCTCCACAGGATAGTTTGAGCTTAAAGGGAATTTTTTAATAGAAATTCTACGGCACAATTTTTTGCCTCTCAGGTTTTTATTAAGTTCAATAATAGGTAATATAAAACACAGTACAAGGCCCAACGCGTTTCGTATATGATTATACTTCCTCAGGGGCTGATTTCCCATGTTGCCCAACAGGGGTATTTTTATCCCTTCCGTGGGCGGTTCCCTTAATTAAAAATGTAAATTACATTTATTAAATCATGCCATATAAAATATAAATATTTAATAAAAAGAAATAGTAAAAATCTTTAATCTTTTAAAAAACATTTTATATCGATATCGATATTTAAGCCTTTGGGAGTTAAAGTTTTTAATTTATGGATCCAGAAGGTTTCTTCCTGGGATATTGTTTTAGTCATATCACTCCCTCGCCAATGGTTCTTTTTGAGCTTTATTCCCATAAAAGTAAGGTGTGTAGGATCTGAATTATGATGTGTTTTAAAATGTGCAGGAACACTGTGGGTAATTATTCCTTTTTGTATGTTACTGACATGTTCACGTATCCTGGTTTTCAAACTTCTGGTGGTTCTACCTACATATTGCAACTTACATGGACATTGTAACAGATATATTACATTTTTAGTGTTGCAAGTAATTATATCTTTTATGTCAAAAGTTTCTTTTGTTACATTTGAATTGAAGTTAAACGAATTTCTTGTATTATTTTTGCATGTATTACATGCTTTGCAACTACCACATGAATAAAACCCCTTTTTTCCACTGCTGAGAAATGTGTTATTTTTTGTTTCGTTTGTGGGTAGACAGCTTGGTACTAACATTTGTCTTAAAGTTTGAGGTCTCCTGTAGATTACTTTCGGTTTCTCGGCGAGAATTCCGGACAAGTCTTTATCATTTTTTAAAATATGCCAATGTTTGTTAATTATTTGTTCCAGGTTTTTATTTGAATTATTAAATGTTGTTATAAACGGAATATTATTATCTTTTGGAATTTTTTGTTTATTACGATTCTGTTTTAACATCTCATTGCGGTCTTTCATATCACAGATCATCTTTGCTTTATCTACAGTTTCTTTTTTATATCCTTTTTCTTTGAATTGGTTACATAATGTTTTGCATTCATTTTCATAATCGCTTATTTTACTGCAATTTCTTTTCACTCTATTAAATTGGCCAAGAGGAATATTTTCTAGCCATTTTTTATGGTGGCAGCTGGAATTCAGGATGAAGCCGTTGCAATCAGTTGGTTTTCGATAAAGACTCGTCACGAACTTGTTGTTGTCTATTGATATTGTTAGATCAAGAAAATGTACAGTGTGGGTACTGTATTCGCTGGTAAAAATCAAATTCAATGTGTTTTGGTTTATGCTATTCAGAAAGGTTTTTAAGGATTGTTCGGAACCTTTCCAGATAAAAAGGCAATCGTCTATATAGCGTTTCCAGGCTATAAGTCCGTTGTTCGAGTTTAGGAGGGGAGTGATATTAATTGATTCCCAATAGCCCATGAATAAATTTGCATAGCTAGGGGCGAACCGAGTTCCCATAGCTGTCCCTTTGGTTTGTAAATAATAATTTCCTTCGAACCAAAAATAATTTTTTTCCAGGATAAATCTAATTCCATTAAGTAAAAATTCTTTTTGTTCACCAGCAATAGTTAGATCTTCATCTAAGTAATGTCGTATTGCTTGTAGTCCCTGAATGTGGTTTATAACAGTGTATAGGGAGGTCACATCGCACGTCCCTATGATGTAACCTTCTAAACATGGTGTATTATTGATGAAATCGATTGTTTGAACAGTATCTCTAAGATAAGAAGGAAGTTCCGTCACGTATTTTTGTAAAAAAATATCTATGTATTCTGAAAGATTGGAGGTAAGGGAATCACAACCAGATATTATCGGACGGCCAGGTGGATTGGTCAAATCTTTGTGTATTTTTGGTAAAATGTAGATTACTGGAGTTTTTGGATGAAGGACATTAAGATAAGCGAATTCGTTTTTTGATAAAATTCCAGTTGTTCTAGCACCTTCTAATAATCTTAATAGTTCAGCTTTGTATTCGTTGGTGGGATTACTTTTCAACTTTTTGTAAGTGGTGGTCTCTGATAATTGCCTATTGATTTCGCCTATATAATTGTCTCTGGTCATAATCACTATTCCTCCTCCTTTGTCAGCGGGTTTGATTACTATAGTTTTATCACTCTTTAAGTCTTTAAGTGCTGTTCGTTCAGCCCTGGTTAGATTTTGTTTTTTCGGTTTTGTTTCTAAATTTTCTAAATCGTTTAATACTAGTTCTCTAAATGTATTGATATAATGACTATTTGCAAATGTCGGGTTAAAGTCAGATTTTGGTTTCAGTGTTGTGTGTATATAGTTAGAACTAGTGGATTCCACACCCGTTGAATTTTTTGCGAAAAATTTTTTGAGACTAAGTTTCCGAATAAATTTGTGAGTGTCTATATAGGTTTGAAATTTATTAAGCTGATTGGTTGGTGCGAATTTAAGTCCTTTGCTAAGGACTTTTACATGGTCAGGTTCGAGTGGTTTATTCGTTAGATTGTAGATTCCTAAATGGGTATCCACATCTGCCTTTTGTCTGTCTTTCCTAAAATTGTTAATTTTTCTACCCCCCCTCCTTCCTCGTTTTCGTCGGTTGACGTTTTTCTTTTTTTGTTCGGTGTTCCTATTCTTAAATTGTCGTCTGTATATATCCTCTTTTCTTTGTCCCTCGTCCTCCTTTCTGTAAAATCCCAATGGTTATTTCTGTTTTCATTGGATTGATATTTGTTATTACTATATGATAAATGGTAATTGTTTCCCCTATATTGATTAGGTCTGGGGAAATAATTTCTCGGAGGGTTGTAGAAAGTTTTTCTCGGATTAAATCTATCTGGTCTGTCTGATCTTGTTTCGAAATTTTTTTGTTTAGTTTCATTTTTTGAATTTTCTTTATTTGGTCTATTTTTATCGCGCCAAAATTTCGATCTCTTTCTTTCTAAGATTTCTTTTTCTGTTCTTACTAATCTATCTTGCATGTTTTTCGCTTGTTCTTTGTATTCTCTTATATTTTTAATCGGTTCAAGTTTTTCTTGGATATTAGAAATATCAGTTTCTATTTTTTCTAATTGCGATTTATGATCCATTATGATTAAACTCATTAGATCGAATGATGTCCTTTTTAGTATAAAGTTCCAACGTTCTATAAAGGTTGGATCTGTACTTTTAAAGGATGGAGCTTTTTGAATTAATAAACCCTGAGGGACCATATCTTGTTCTAGGTATTTTTCTAAAGTGACCGTGTCCCACCATATTTTCATTTCGGTATTTAACAATTTAAATAATTCATTTAGCATATAATCGCCATTCATATTTCGGTCGTCTTTATATTGAAACACATTATTAATGTCTATATTTCTATTCCTCCATTCTCGGAATGCTTCCATATTGTTGAGAGACAGCGACAGTCTATATGTGGTGTGGGAAAGTCGATAATTCAGAGAAGTGAAGACTGCGCTTAAATAACCATTGGGATTTTACAGAAAGGAGGACGAGGGACAAAGAAAAGAGGATATATACAGACGACAATTTAAGAATAGGAACACCGAACAAAAAAAGAAAAACGTCAACCGACGAAAACGAGGAAGGAGGGGGGGTAGAAAAATTAACAATTTTAGGAAAGACAGACAAAAGGCAGATGTGGATACCCATTTAGGAATCTACAATCTAACGAATAAACCACTCGAACCTGACCATGTAAAAGTCCTTAGCAAAGGACTTAAATTCGCACCAACCAATCAGCTTAATAAATTTCAAACCTATATAGACACTCACAAATTTATTCGGAAACTTAGTCTCAAAAAATTTTTCGCAAAAAATTCAACGGGTGTGGAATCCACTAGTTCTAACTATATACACACAACACTGAAACCAAAATCTGACTTTAACCCGACATTTGCAAATAGTCATTATATCAATACATTTAGAGAACTAGTATTAAACGATTTAGAAAATTTAGAAACAAAACCGAAAAAACAAAATCTAACCAGGGCTGAACGAACAGCACTTAAAGACTTAAAGAGTGATAAAACTATAGTAATCAAACCCGCTGACAAAGGAGGAGGAATAGTGATTATGACCAGAGACAATTATATAGGCGAAATCAATAGGCAATTATCAGAGACCACCACTTACAAAAAGTTGAAAAGTAATCCCACCAACGAATACAAAGCTGAACTATTAAGATTATTAGAAGGTGCTAGAACAACTGGAATTTTATCAAAAAACGAATTCGCTTATCTTAATGTCCTTCATCCAAAAACTCCAGTAATCTACATTTTACCAAAAATACACAAAGATTTGACCAATCCACCTGGCCGTCCGATAATATCTGGTTGTGATTCCCTTACCTCCAATCTTTCAGAATACATAGATATTTTTTTACAAAAATACGTGACGGAACTTCCTTCTTATCTTAGAGATACTGTTCAAACAATCGATTTCATCAATAATACACCATGTTTAGAAGGTTACATCATAGGGACGTGCGATGTGACCTCCCTATACACTGTTATAAACCACATTCAGGGACTACAAGCAATACGACATTACTTAGATGAAGATCTAACTATTGCTGGTGAACAAAAAGAATTTTTACTTAATGGAATTAGATTTATCCTGGAAAAAAATTATTTTTGGTTCGAAGGAAATTATTATTTACAAACCAAAGGGACAGCTATGGGAACTCGGTTCGCCCCTAGCTATGCAAATTTATTCATGGGCTATTGGGAATCAATTAATATCACTCCCCTCCTAAACTCGAACAACGGACTTATAGCCTGGAAACGCTATATAGACGATTGCCTTTTTATCTGGAAAGGTTCCGAACAATCCTTAAAAACCTTTCTGAATAGCATAAACCAAAACACATTGAATTTGATTTTTACCAGCGAATACAGTACCCACACTGTACATTTTCTTGATCTAACAATATCAATAGACAACAACAAGTTCGTGACGAGTCTTTATCGAAAACCAACTGATTGCAACGGCTTCATCCTGAATTCCAGCTGCCACCATAAAAAATGGCTAGAAAATATTCCTCTTGGCCAATTTAATAGAGTGAAAAGAAATTGCAGTAAAATAAGCGATTATGAAAATGAATGCAAAACATTATGTAACCAATTCAAAGAAAAAGGATATAAAAAAGAAACTGTAGATAAAGCAAAGATGATCTGTGATATGAAAGACCGCAATGAGATGTTAAAACAGAATCGTAATAAACAAAAAATTCCAAAAGATAATAATATTCCGTTTATAACAACATTTAATAATTCAAATAAAAACCTGGAACAAATAATTAACAAACATTGGCATATTTTAAAAAATGATAAAGACTTGTCCGGAATTCTCGCCGAGAAACCGAAAGTAATCTACAGGAGACCTCAAACTTTAAGACAAATGTTAGTACCAAGCTGTCTACCCACAAACGAAACAAAAAATAACACATTTCTCAGCAGTGGAAAAAAGGGGTTTTATTCATGTGGTAGTTGCAAAGCATGTAATACATGCAAAAATAATACAAGAAATTCGTTTAACTTCAATTCAAATGTAACAAAAGAAACTTTTGACATAAAAGATATAATTACTTGCAACACTAAAAATGTAATATATCTGTTACAATGTCCATGTAAGTTGCAATATGTAGGTAGAACCACCAGAAGTTTGAAAACCAGGATACGTGAACATGTCAGTAACATACAAAAAGGAATAATTACCCACAGTGTTCCTGCACATTTTAAAACACATCATAATTCAGATCCTACACACCTTACTTTTATGGGAATAAAGCTCAAAAAGAACCATTGGCGAGGGAGTGATATGACTAAAACAATATCCCAGGAAGAAACCTTCTGGATCCATAAATTAAAAACTTTAACTCCCAAAGGCTTAAATATCGATATCGATATAAAATGTTTTTTAAAAGATTAAAGATTTTTACTATTTCTTTTTATTAAATATTTATATTTTATATGGCATGATTTAATAAATGTAATTTACATTTTTAATTAAGGGAACCGCCCACGGAAGGGATAAAAATACCCCTGTTGGGCAACATGGGAAATCAGCCCCTGAGGAAGTATAATCATATACGAAACGCGTTGGGCCTTGTACTGTGTTTTATATTACCTATTATTGAACTTAATAAAAACCTGAGAGGCAAAAAATTGTGCCGTAGAATTTCTATTAAAAAATTCCCTTTAAGCTCAAACTATCCTGTGGAGAAATAGACGGCATCGCTATAAGCACTCTTGTGAAGATCGAAGACCGCGTGGCGGAGGACAACGCCGACATTTGAATTTGCGGGACACGTCGGATCAGTGCCGGCGGGAGGAGATCACATCCCTCCTAACGTAAGGACATCTGGCCCCGACCCAACACAGACCCGCATAAGTGCCGCCCAGCCGACTTAGAAGTGGTGAAACTGAATACGATCGAGTCAGCGCATTCAAAAGCCAGATCTCCGTAAAATTGAGGTAAGCGCAATACTGCTTGACAGCGATATTGTAATTAGCGTTACCACACTATCTGGCACCCTCATCCAACAGGCGCAAGACTGACCTGATACACCAACCGCTAACCGACATCTGATTACGGACAGACGCGACTAGCATTCTTATGTGAAATGAAATCCTTTTGATTGTGAGTAGAACCAATCGTCCGACATCTTCTAGAGTACATAGAGGATACTACACTATTAGGCTTTGTCTTCCCTTTCTCCATAGGTATCTCTAGCGCACCTCCCGTTTCTTTCTCCTTTTTCACTGAATCATATGTGGATGAGTGGATCCACAGACTGAACCTTGGTGCAGCTTATATTCCTATCGTTTTGAACTAAGCGCAGTCTTCACTTCTCTGAATTATCGACTTTCCCACACCACATATAGACTGTCGCTGTCTCTCAACAATATGGAAGCATTCCGAGAATGGAGGAATAGAAATATAGACATTAATAATGTGTTTCAATATAAAGACGACCGAAATATGAATGGCGATTATATGCTAAATGAATTATTTAAATTGTTAAATACCGAAATGAAAATATGGTGGGACACGGTCACTTTAGAAAAATACCTAGAACAAGATATGGTCCCTCAGGGTTTATTAATTCAAAAAGCTCCATCCTTTAAAAGTACAGATCCAACCTTTATAGAACGTTGGAACTTTATACTAAAAAGGACATCATTCGATCTAATGAGTTTAATCATAATGGATCATAAATCGCAATTAGAAAAAATAGAAACTGATATTTCTAATATCCAAGAAAAACTTGAACCGATTAAAAATATAAGAGAATACAAAGAACAAGCGAAAAACATGCAAGATAGATTAGTAAGAACAGAAAAAGAAATCTTAGAAAGAAAGAGATCGAAATTTTGGCGCGATAAAAATAGACCAAATAAAGAAAATTCAAAAAATGAAACTAAACAAAAAAATTTCGAAACAAGATCAGACAGACCAGATAGATTTAATCCGAGAAAAACTTTCTACAACCCTCCGAGAAATTATTTCCCCAGACCTAATCAATATAGGGGAAACAATTACCATTTATCATATAGTAATAACAAATATCAATCCAATGAAAACAGAAATAACCATTGGGATTTTACAGAAAGGAGGACGAGGGACAAAGAAAAGAGGATATATACAGACGACAATTTAAGAATAGGAACACCGAACAAAAAAAGAAAAACGTCAACCGACGAAAACGAGGAAGGAGGGGGGGTAGAAAAATTAACAATTTTAGGAAAGACAGACAAAAGGCAGATGTGGATACCCATTTAGGAATCTACAATCTAACGAATAAACCACTCGAACCTGACCATGTAAAAGTCCTTAGCAAAGGACTTAAATTCGCACCAACCAATCAGCTTAATAAATTTCAAACCTATATAGACACTCACAAATTTATTCGGAAACTTAGTCTCAAAAAATTTTTCGCAAAAAATTCAACGGGTGTGGAATCCACTAGTTCTAACTATATACACACAACACTGAAACCAAAATCTGACTTTAACCCGACATTTGCAAATAGTCATTATATCAATACATTTAGAGAACTAGTATTAAACGATTTAGAAAATTTAGAAACAAAACCGAAAAAACAAAATCTAACCAGGGCTGAACGAACAGCACTTAAAGACTTAAAGAGTGATAAAACTATAGTAATCAAACCCGCTGACAAAGGAGGAGGAATAGTGATTATGACCAGAGACAATTATATAGGCGAAATCAATAGGCAATTATCAGAGACCACCACTTACAAAAAGTTGAAAAGTAATCCCACCAACGAATACAAAGCTGAACTATTAAGATTATTAGAAGGTGCTAGAACAACTGGAATTTTATCAAAAAACGAATTCGCTTATCTTAATGTCCTTCATCCAAAAACTCCAGTAATCTACATTTTACCAAAAATACACAAAGATTTGACCAATCCACCTGGCCGTCCGATAATATCTGGTTGTGATTCCCTTACCTCCAATCTTTCAGAATACATAGATATTTTTTTACAAAAATACGTGACGGAACTTCCTTCTTATCTTAGAGATACTGTTCAAACAATCGATTTCATCAATAATACACCATGTTTAGAAGGTTACATCATAGGGACGTGCGATGTGACCTCCCTATACACTGTTATAAACCACATTCAGGGACTACAAGCAATACGACATTACTTAGATGAAGATCTAACTATTGCTGGTGAACAAAAAGAATTTTTACTTAATGGAATTAGATTTATCCTGGAAAAAAATTATTTTTGGTTCGAAGGAAATTATTATTTACAAACCAAAGGGACAGCTATGGGAACTCGGTTCGCCCCTAGCTATGCAAATTTATTCATGGGCTATTGGGAATCAATTAATATCACTCCCCTCCTAAACTCGAACAACGGACTTATAGCCTGGAAACGCTATATAGACGATTGCCTTTTTATCTGGAAAGGTTCCGAACAATCCTTAAAAACCTTTCTGAATAGCATAAACCAAAACACATTGAATTTGATTTTTACCAGCGAATACAGTACCCACACTGTACATTTTCTTGATCTAACAATATCAATAGACAACAACAAGTTCGTGACGAGTCTTTATCGAAAACCAACTGATTGCAACGGCTTCATCCTGAATTCCAGCTGCCACCATAAAAAATGGCTAGAAAATATTCCTCTTGGCCAATTTAATAGAGTGAAAAGAAATTGCAGTAAAATAAGCGATTATGAAAATGAATGCAAAACATTATGTAACCAATTCAAAGAAAAAGGATATAAAAAAGAAACTGTAGATAAAGCAAAGATGATCTGTGATATGAAAGACCGCAATGAGATGTTAAAACAGAATCGTAATAAACAAAAAATTCCAAAAGATAATAATATTCCGTTTATAACAACATTTAATAATTCAAATAAAAACCTGGAACAAATAATTAACAAACATTGGCATATTTTAAAAAATGATAAAGACTTGTCCGGAATTCTCGCCGAGAAACCGAAAGTAATCTACAGGAGACCTCAAACTTTAAGACAAATGTTAGTACCAAGCTGTCTACCCACAAACGAAACAAAAAATAACACATTTCTCAGCAGTGGAAAAAAGGGGTTTTATTCATGTGGTAGTTGCAAAGCATGTAATACATGCAAAAATAATACAAGAAATTCGTTTAACTTCAATTCAAATGTAACAAAAGAAACTTTTGACATAAAAGATATAATTACTTGCAACACTAAAAATGTAATATATCTGTTACAATGTCCATGTAAGTTGCAATATGTAGGTAGAACCACCAGAAGTTTGAAAACCAGGATACGTGAACATGTCAGTAACATACAAAAAGGAATAATTACCCACAGTGTTCCTGCACATTTTAAAACACATCATAATTCAGATCCTACACACCTTACTTTTATGGGAATAAAGCTCAAAAAGAACCATTGGCGAGGGAGTGATATGACTAAAACAATATCCCAGGAAGAAACCTTCTGGATCCATAAATTAAAAACTTTAACTCCCAAAGGCTTAAATATCGATATCGATATAAAATGTTTTTTAAAAGATTAAAGATTTTTACTATTTCTTTTTATTAAATATTTATATTTTATATGGCATGATTTAATAAATGTAATTTACATTTTTAATTAAGGGAACCGCCCACGGAAGGGATAAAAATACCCCTGTTGGGCAACATGGGAAATCAGCCCCTGAGGAAGTATAATCATATACGAAACGCGTTGGGCCTTGTACTGTGTTTTATATTACCTATTATTGAACTTAATAAAAACCTGAGAGGCAAAAAATTGTGCCGTAGAATTTCTATTAAAAAATTCCCTTTAAGCTCAAACTATCCTGTGGAGAAATAGACGGCATCGCTATAAGCACTCTTGTGAAGATCGAAGACCGCGTGGCGGAGGACAACGCCGACATTTGAATTTGCGGGACACGTCGGATCAGTGCCGGCGGGAGGAGATCACATCCCTCCTAACGTAAGGACATCTGGCCCCGACCCAACACAGACCCGCATAAGTGCCGCCCAGCCGACTTAGAAGTGGTGAAACTGAATACGATCGAGTCAGCGCATTCAAAAGCCAGATCTCCGTAAAATTGAGGTAAGCGCAATACTGCTTGACAGCGATATTGTAATTAGCGTTACCACACTATCTGGCACCCTCATCCAACAGGCGCAAGACTGACCTGATACACCAACCGCTAACCGACATCTGATTACGGACAGACGCGACTAGCATTCTTATGTGAAATGAAATCCTTTTGATTGTGAGTAGAACCAATCGTCCGACATCTTCTAGAGTACATAGAGGATACTACACTATTAGGCTTTGTCTTCCCTTTCTCCATAGGTATCTCTAGCGCACCTCCCGTTTCTTTCTCCTTTTTCACTGAATCATATGTGGATGAGTGGATCCACAGACTGAACCTTGGTGCAGCTTATATTCCTATCGTTTTGAACTAAGCGCAGTCTTCACTTCTCTGAATTACCAATTGATTACTGCTCGCAACCCCTCCTTCGCCCGAGTGCACTCTCAAGCACTGGAGCACTGGAGAGCTTTGAGTCCCCAGTGCTCCTTATGATGCAGCTAGGTGGCATGTGCCCCTAAAATTTTGCCACCCTAGGCCTGAGCCTTTGTGGCCTTGCCAAAACTCCGGGCCTGCGTCTACCAACATTCTTCTCAATATAAGCCCAGTCCTTGTAATGTTACAAGCAATGTATACAAGCAGGGTGTAGCTTGTATAATATACAGGAGACTGACAAGTACATTTATTTTTATTACATTAGGTCTCCCAAACCACAAGAAATTTGGTTGGTTCCAGTCATTAATACCTTTACTGACTGTTTGCAGTAGTCATTTGTGGTTAAGGGCATACGTATTATTTCTAGTTTTAAATGGTAGTTTTTAATAATACTATGCCATTGTATTGATGATAACTTGTCTTTCTTCATCTGCATAATATTTGCTGTCATACTGTTATTTGTTTAACATGAAAATCAAATAAAATATTTTTTTTAAAAAATTGAGGCTTGTTCAAAACAATAGCAGTGTTCAAAATAATAATAGCTTGTTCCAAAGCTTGTTCCAAAAAATAGCAGTGTGGCGTGCAATTAGTGAAAAAATAAGTGTCAGTTATATGGGTCGTTCCAGACTTTGTTCAGAAGAACAGTGTACTTTGATTAAAAAGTTGATTGGAGAGGGGAAATTATATGAAGAAGTGCAGAAAATCATAGGCTGCTCAGCTAAAATTATCTCAAATACTTTAAAATGGCAAGCAAAACCTGAAAGATGTGGAAGAAAATGGAAAACTACCATTTGAAATGGATAGAAAAATAGCCAAAATAATAAATACTCAGCCAATGATCCAGAAAGATCAAAGGTCTAAAGTTACCTGTGAGTACTGTTACAATTAGAAGATGCCCATGTGAAGCCAAGCTATCAACAAGAAGCCCTCACAAAGTCCCATTATAGAAAAAAAGACGTGCTGAAGAGCTCACAATTTGCCAGAAAACATTGACTGGCCTAAAGAGAAATAGTGCAACATTTTGTGGAATGATGAAAGCAAGATCTTTTTGAGTCTAGGGGCTGCAGACAGTTTGTCAGATGATCAATCGAACAAAAAGTGATCCCTTATTGAATTGAGCTAGTGGGGTACTTTTTCTTCCTGTTTTTAAAGTTTGTCAGATGATCTCCTAACACTGAATTCAAACCACAGTACACTGTGAAGACAGTGAAGCATGGTAGCGCAAGCAGTGTGATACTATGGTGTTGGGCCTATTTATCACATACCAGGGATCATGCATCAGTTTCAATACATCTAAATGCTTGACAAGATTATCTTGCCTTATGCCGAAGAAGAAATGTCCTTGAAATGGATGTTTCAACAAGACAACGACCCCATACACACCAGTTAATAAGCAACATCTTGGTTCTAGACCAACAAGATTGACGTTATGGAGTGACCAGCCCAATCCCTTGGACCTTAATCCAATAGAAAACTTGTGGGTGACATAAAAAATGCAGTTTCAGAGTCAAAACCAAGAAATGCCAAGAATTGTGAAATATAACAGGTGCCAGAAGTTGGTGGACTCCATGCAACACAGATGTGCAGCAGTTCTCAGAAACACTATATATTACTTCAGTGATTCAAAGGAAAGCAAAATCTTAAAACATGTTTCAGTTCATACAGTGAATGTTTGAGTTTGTAAAGAAGAATACAGACACTGCTATTTTAGCAACAGCTTAATACTCCCTTTTCTTCACTTTCTGTAAAGGAATAACACAAATTTGATACATTTTTCTTCATGTTTTGATTTGGAATAGAATGTGCAGTGTTCCCAATGCATGATTTTGAGCTATATTCACTTTTTTAAACACACTGGTATTATCCTGAACACAACTGCATGAGATTTAGGATATAATAATACATGTTAAAGAATAATTGACCAAGTACTCCATATGGTTATTTATATTCCTTTATATGCAGTATAATTAGACAGTTCTCTCTGTAAATGCATTCGTTTTTTGGGATGTAGGCTCATATATATATTGATGGCAAAGAATAAATGTGTTTCCCATGGGCGTTATTATTTCAGCAGTCATGGCAGGAAATCAATACATGTATGAGAAATAATCACTATGTTTTGCCTTTTTGATGTCCTTCCCAATAATAGAAGCATGGCAACTTGCAACAGTTTTCATTGGACTTTTAAAATTTAAGAAGTATACATGATGTACCAATATATATATATATATATATATATATATATATATATATATATGATATGCATGGTACCAAAGCTTTTACATGGTGGTTGATTATAACCTGGAGACAGTAGGTATGGGCAAGTAGAAGACAAGTCTTCTAAAAAGTGCAGTAAATGCTAACACTTTAAGAAAAAAACTAGCAAACTCCCTTCCAAAAAACAATACAAAGATAAGTACAAGTTATATCTGGTGTAACTGTGATATGTTTTGCTGAA
Source organism: Xenopus petersii (assembly GCA_038501925.1). Taxonomy (NCBI): domain Eukaryota; kingdom Metazoa; phylum Chordata; class Amphibia; order Anura; family Pipidae; genus Xenopus; species Xenopus petersii. The sequence goes on along the minus strand of CM076683.1, from coordinate 98,928,186 downwards.
CCAACCATCAGATGCACATTAACTAATTTCTATGACAATTAAATGGATTTTTCACATTATGCAATCAAATCTATTTGACATAAGATAAAGAACAGGAGCTTGAGTGAGTACAAAAGTCTTTATCACATTTCTTCTATTGAGCTGCATGGACCAAAAAAATACTCTTTTTATTTTAATCGCTGTAACATCAACAACTGTATAATGCTACAGTATATTCAATTGTACTTGTATTTATTAAGGCTAGAGAATACAGTTATATCCTACAGGTAGCTTTACTTTAAAAGTTTTACCTAAAGTTACGGCATCTTATGATACCTTTCATATAATGAAATTGATTTTGGCACTCTCCAGTTATATAACACTCGAGTTTTAGTGAAAGTTAAATTGGATATTCATGATATACATGAAAAGGAACTGGTGTTCTAAAACAATGTTATGAAAGAATTTAAAGATCAACCCCATATGCCTGAATGACCTAGTTACAATTACTTTGGAACTTATGTGTTTCTTTTCTTCCCTCTACATTCTACGAGCCTCATAATCTAAGGAGATGACATGCTTATCGGATAATATGTGATAGTATTAACCTTATTCACTTAGAATTTCACTTTTTTTAAACTTTTTGATGTTAAATTTTTGCTTTCTTGCTGGGTGCAGGTGTTAGAACATTATTTTTTTGAAATTAAATTGTTACTAATGCATTTCCGGAAGACCCCTGGATTCTAGTGATTATATATTAACATACAAATTTTCTATTCATTCAGTTCTGTATATTACCAGGTGTACTCCATACCAATGTGGTTATTGTGCTAACTAGAGAGAGAGAGAGAGATCGAGAGAAGCAGCACACAGCTCCATGAAAAATCTAAATATAAGCAAAGAATTATCAAGTAAAAAACAAAGTACGTTACAGTGTATAATAAGCCTATTAATAGCAGGTCGTTTTGTATGCTCCAAACATTTTCACCTATCTCTCTAGTTACAATCTATGCACCAATACTACTGTAAAATATCTAATTTCAAGTAAACTCCATAAGGGACACATACCTAGTTCTAGTTTACCATGAATAGTGGTAGGTTTAGCCAGAATACCTGGGACCTGTTTTTCTCTCTGAACTTATTGAAACATCTTTCGCTGGTAATGTAATTAAAAATTGCATGCGTCATTTAAAATGGAATTTTTTATGAATGTTTAGCATTGCTCGCAATGATTAATCATTCGCTGGCGAATATTACTTGCACATTGTCACTAAACAAAGGTTAGCATTAACACCTGCTCTGGAGTTTCGTTAAATATTTTGTTGCAAAAAAACTTTTTGTGATTGCAAAATTTTATTAAATACACTGCGCATGTTTGTAAAAGCCATTTGTTGTCAAACTTTACAAGGAAGTCGAAGTCTGTCATCAGTCAAAAGGGACGCAAACATGGTTGATAACGTTCGCAAAGGTGATTGCAAATGTTTTTTAAAAGTCTAATACAGTAGCTCATGGTGGCTAACCTTTAACTTAGCTTTTAGTATGTTATAAAATGACGAATTCTACACAACTTTTCAGTTGGTCTTTATTATTTCTTTTTTATAGTTTATTAATTATTTGCCTTCTTCTTCTGACTTTTTCCAGCTTTCAAAATCGAGTCACTGACCCCATCTAAAAACAAATGCTCTGTAAGTCTACAAATGTATTGTTTTTGCTACTTTGCATTAATTATGTTTTTTTATAGGCACTCGCCTATTCATATTCCAGTCTCTCATTCAAGTCAAGGTTGCTAATGGTTATTTGAACGCTCTCAAACATGATGAAATTGCAGCCTGGAGAGCTGCTGAATAAAAATAACACAAAAATCCCAAATAATAAAACATCGAAACCAATTACACATTTTATCAGAATATCCCTCTCTACATCATACTAAGGGGCATGTTTACTAACATTGGAGATAAAAATCTGGAGAGATTTCTGGAGATGTTGCCCATGGCAACCAATCAGCAATTAGATTTAAACAGCCACAGCCAAGTTAGAAAACAAAAGCAAAGATCTGATTGGTTGCTATGGGCAACATCTCCAGAAATCTCTCCAGATATTTATCTCCAATGTTAGTAAACATGCCCCTAAGGGGGTTATTTTCTTCCATCCGATTTTCACGATTTTTTCTGAATTTTGACCTGAAAACTCTGCAAACCTCGGGGAATTGCACAAAACCCAGTGCACATCAAAAAATCATTGGGACTTTTCCCATTGACTTATATGCAACCTCGACAGGTCTGAGATGCTGGATTTTCAGATTCTGACTTTTCCATCCTCGGGGTTTAATAAATTCCGAAAAAATTTTGATTTTATAAAAAAACATCACGAATTTTAACATCTTCTATAAGGCATTAGCATCTTACAGAAGAATATTGTAGATGGCAAGATTAACCCAATAATTGATATTACTATTGACAACAACATTTATTTTGGCTTATAGAAAATTTGTGTTTTGTAAAAATATTCTATCAAGTACCTGAATTTTTATTTTACAATTGAATATTGCTATATGAATCCTGGAACATTTTTGTTTGGCAGTGAAGGAGATGCTTCAAGTCTTAGATTACAGTGTGTTGTTTTCTCTCCCCAAAGGAATTGCAGTTTTTAAAGAGCACTTCCTTATCTAAAGGCTTATTGATAAATGAAAGGATCAATAGTAGGGACAAGCAATGTAGAGAAAAGGGAGTAAACATTCCTATGCTCTCTTTTTTTTCTAGCTTCTGCTCCTGTCTTCTGCCTTTATTTTGCCCATGGGTTCAGTCTTATAAAAAAAAAAGCGCATCATGAGCTTTCCTCGTCACACACTAGAATCAAAACCTGTTATAAATTCAAGCAAATCTGAAAGCATTTTGTAAAGCCACAGGAAGTACTTTTGGCTTATCTACTAGTGAAAAATCTGCAATTTGGTAGACTTTTGAAACCTGGCAAATAATTTTGCTTTAATCTCAGCTCTGTTATACATCAACTGTTAATTAAGTTTTAAATTGATACTGTTTATCTAACATTAAAATGCTGTAACTTGTGAGATACATATACTGTACATATACTGTAAATATTTTTCACTTTTTTATTTTGCTGTATTATTTTTTATTTACAGAAGGAACAAGCCTGAGATTTTTCTGCACTAATTGGTTTAACTGTCTTGAAGTTAATAGTCTTGATAAGCCTTGACTGCAAAATCCCCACTTAACATTTCAAACTAATTATGAAAACAGCTCTGATTTGAAGATATACAATTCGATCAGATAATCTGTCTAGTGTGTATATTTCTAATTAATGATTATTGGCACAGGCAGTAGCATGTAGCAAGATATTCCCAATTTACATTGTTCTACTATATATTCTGCTATATATCGTGCTCCTTGGGGGGAGGAACATGCTTTCAGTTTTTTCCCCTTAAATGTTCAGAAAACAACACAACATTTATTATGTCTGAACTCAAAAACTAAAACAATAATGGGTGCCCTTAAAAATACTGACTTAATTGGAGCTTTATGCACAGCAAGTTCTGCAAGTATTCCTGAATTGATAAACCACAATAGAACCTCTATCCCTCTTAATGTAATGAAAACCATCATGTGTGTTTAATTTAGGATGATGCATGGAACAGTTATCAGTTATTTTTTATTGTATTGGGATAAAATGACAATGAGAAACATTAAAGTTTAGTGGGTTTTAGGTAACAGACATTTCAACACCCTAGTCATAGCAATATGTACAACATCCTAACTTATGATAATAGTGTAGTGAGCTAGGTGCAATTTCAAGCTGTCTCCAGTAGTGATGTGTAGGGCCAACCCTACCATGTACAGCAACACCCACACCCATCTCTAGCCCAATGTGCTCCCCTGTTTATATACCTGCACCCACCACGCTGTGATATCACAAAGGGGGTGGGGTACGCCGACATGAGTATATAAAAGGTAGGGATGCACCGAATCCAGGATTCGGTTCGGGATTCGGCCAGGATTCGGCCTTTTTCAGCAGGATTCGGATTCGGCCGAATCCTTCTGTCCGGCCGAACCGAATCCTAATTTGCATATGCAAATTAGGGGCGGGGAGGGAAATTGCGTGACTTTTTGTCAGAAAACAAGGAAGTAAAAAATGTTTTCCCCTTCCCACCCCTAATTGCATATGCAAATTAGGGTTCGGATTCGGTTCGGTATTCGGCCGAATCCTTCGTGAAGGATTCGGGGGTTCGGCCGAATCCAAAAAAGTGGATTCGGTGCATCCCTAATAAAAGGGCACGCCTGGAGGCAGAAGAGTGGTGGTAGAAGGCCGAGAACTTTGTGCACCAATTGGCCTGAACCCTCCTGAAATGCACCTGATGAAATTGTAGACAATATTTCAAACTTGATTGCAGTCATGGTAGGTGTATCTGTCCCCCAAAAAATGTCTCTAACAACCAGGATATACAGAGTAGGTAGTGTAAAATTAGAGGTAGAGGCAGAGATGGATGAATTATTTACTAACAAATGAATCTGTGTTTGTATGACCATGACTTCTAATAACTGGGTTATTGTAGACACTGAGGGGCATATTTACTAAGAGTTGAATTTCGAGGGTTAAAAAACCCTCAAATTCGACCCTTGAAGTAAAATCCTTTTTAGCGCAAAAGCTTCGGTCGAATAAAAACCGTTCGATCGAACGATGAAATCGATTCGAACGATTTTAAGTGATCTATCAAAGGAGTTTTATCCGATCATAAAAAGGTTAGAATAGTGCTGGGGAAGGTCCCCATAGGCTAACATTGGACTTCGGTAGCTTTAATTTGGAAGTCGTTTTAAGTATGAAGTCAAAGTTTTTTTTAAAGAGACAGTACTTTGATTATCGAATGGTCGAACGATTTTTACTTTGAATCTATGAATAATTCGATTCGATCTAATTTAATCAATTCAATGGTTGAAGTACCCAAAAAATGACTTCGAAATTCGAATATTTTTTGATTCGAACTATTCACTCGAGCTTAGTAAATCTGCCCCTGAAATTTGTTTGCATATGTAGTGTGAAATTGAAAAGTGCCTTGTCTTGTGGAAAACTGTGCTGTAAAAAAACCAAAAGGCACAGGCCTGCTTATAGTTGCACTGGTGTCAGTGCTGTGCCTTCCTTTGCCACTTCTGTTATTTGAAAAAGTGGCATGTGTGAAAAGAAAACACTAGAGAAAGTAGCTGTAGCTAACTCATTCCTAGTGGGTGTCAGCCCTTGTGGTCTTATATACAGAATATCCTCCTGCACATTAATAACATAGTAGTCCTAGCCTGCAACTCTTTAAAATGAAAATACAGGACATACTGCAGCATACAGAAACCATTCATGCAGAAACCTGTAGGGTAGACAAATACTGTATGATACTTATCTGTAAATATTATTTGGGAAAAAAACAGTAATTAACTTTTTATCCTTGATCCTTATGATTATGCATTAAATCCACAACAGCTTTATTGGAATTTTGGAACTTTAAGGCATAATCATACACAAGAGAATATGTGGCTACATCAAATAAATGCTTAGTATATTAAACAATGGTTTGTTTTGCCCTGACTTTTGCTGATGATGTCAAGAGAAGTAAAAAAAAATATGGCAATAACAATCATTTGTATTCCAATGCCAAAGCCAGTTGCCAAGACAGTTATAATTGCAGTATCATGAACTTTGTGAAGCAAAACACAGTATGCCTCTGCTTTTATTCAAATGATGCAAACATAATTTATAAAGCACCAACACCTTTATAACTGGCAGGAATAGATCTACACCCACATATATCCCTTAGGTATGATTATGAAGCCACTTTATTTCAAGAAAGAGACATTAGCTGACATTAATTAGTACAATCGAAAAAGTGCATAAAGGGTTATACTCTACATCTATTCTACTGGCAAGTTAGGACAGCAATAGAAGCAGCAGATAAACAAAGAATTTGTTTGTGTTTCATATAAGCGTGCCAAATGCCAGCTCTTTAGTAGTGAAGATCTGTACCTTTGAGCATGCCAAGAGCATCTGTGCACAGTGTAACTGACACTCAAAAGATGTCCTAATAAGATCCAAGATGGGGATCTGCTGTTGAGAACTTTAAAGACATGGGTCATTACCGCTATAGGCCTATTGAACCTTGGGTCTGTTACAATAAGTTCTAAAATAGAGCATTTCTAGCCATAGCTGCAGTTCTTCTTTAATTCATTGTTCATTGCATGAATATTTCCAGCACAACCTCCAACAATTTAGCACCCCCTCGCTAATGGCGTGGGCCTAGAAAAACTGCCCCTCCTTCTTTTACCCAGCCCATTTATTTTTATTAGTTCCCATAGCTGTGAATACAGGAACGTGCAAATACTGTGCATAGTAATGCAAGATTTTACAATCAGTTCAATTTTAGACTAAACATATAATATAGATATTTCACTAAAAAAAAGAATTATCCTCTGACCGTGCATTTGAACTTGTGATGAAAGTACATTTTTGCTGTAAATTAATTTATATGCTGAATTTATATTCATTAGGGGCTTTCCCATTTCCCACCGTTCACACAAAAAAAAGCATTTTTATGGGTTGCATTCTAAATGGGATTGTTTTAGGTGCAATTAGTTTGTTGTTGTTGTTTCTTTTTATTTAGGATTTATTGTGAAATAGGAGGAGGAGACATTTTATTATAGAACCCTGGGATATGAGTAATAGAATGTAAGGTAATTGATTCAATGCCATGGCTTCCCCACATATGGGTGTCTTTTGTAAGTCACACTTTCTGTTCTTCGGTTTTGAGTGAATAACACCTAAAATGTTATCTTTTGTTACTGCCTAGCCTCAGATGAAAGAAAATGGGGACATGGATGTGTAGCATGACTCTCTGCTTTTATATGTTGAAGAGGCTCTTCTGATTACACTAAGGGGCCGATTCACTATGGGTCGAATATTGAGGGTTAATTAACCCTCGATATTCGACTAGGAACTAAAATCGTTCGACTTCGAATATCGAAGTCGAACGATTTAGCGCAAATCCTGCGATCGAACGATCGAAGGATTATTCCTTTGATTGAACGATAAAATCCTTCGAATCGAACGATTCGAAGGATTTTAATCCAACGATCGAAGGAATATCCTTCGATCAAAAAATCTCAGGCAAGCCTATGGGGACCTTCCCCATAGGCTAACATTGACTTCGGTAGCTTTTAGCTGCCGAAGTAGGGGGTCAAAGTTTTTCTTAAAGAGACAGTACTTCGACTATCGAATGGTCGAATAGTCGAACGATTTTTAGTTCGAATCGTTCGATTCGAAGTTGTAGTCGAAGGTCGAAGTAGCCCATTCGATGGTCGAAGTAGCCCAAAAAACACTTCGAAATTCGAAGTTTTTTTAATTCGAACCCTTCACTCGAATTTAGTGAATCGGCCCCTTAGCCTCATGTCACAGCAGTAAGGCAGAAGAAGATTCCTCCCTTTCCATTTTTTTAAAAAATTTGACAACCTGTGTGTATTTAGCCATCTGCAGGTGAAACAAATAAAAGAAAAAAAATTTGATTGGTTGCCATGGATTACTGCATTGCTGCTGAATGAGCCTTACCTCTTATTACACTGCAAAATGTCTCTGTAACTTGCCCTTACCATTAATGGTAGAAGGCCTCAGCCTTTCTTATCAGTGAGCCGGGAGCAATGGAAGCATAAAAAAGGTCCCTGGGATGCCAAATAAGGGCTGTGATTGGCTATTTAATAGCACCTATGTGTTTTGGCGGCCTACAGGAGGCTCTATTTGACAGTATGTCTGCTTTATAAGTAAGTAAAACTTGCCTCCACACCAGGATATTTTTTTTAAAAAAGCATCTGCTTTGAGGCCACTGGGTGCAACATCCTAGCTGTTGGAGAGCAACATGTTGCTCAGGAGCCACTGGTTGGTGATCACTGATTAACGGTACAAATTTTATTTTTGTAGTAATAAATTATAGAATTAAAACACATTCCCTGATATGTTCTATGATCAAACCACAACATGAATAAAAATGTATTACATAACAAAGCAATTAGTAGAAATCCAGGGGGGGGGCTTTTTGCTGTGAAAGTCAGAATAATTTAAGAACACAAATGCAGTCACCCCCCCAATTTTCAAACTGGTTTAAGGTGGCTGCTCATTGTGATATAAAATGTAAATATATATCTCCATATCCAGGTACTTTTGTCTATAATCTAAGCCATCTGCTCACATTTAGTGATGATTTTAGTTTGATGTTTAAATGCACTCAAAAAGAAAAAATGTATTACTTAGTAATAAATCTAAAATAGTATTACTATTAAGTGTTAGTGGCACTAAAGTAGGGAGAGAGGGTTTATATACCAAGGGTAAGGACATGTACTGGAGCACAAGTCACAAGTCACCATACCCTTTGCACTTGTGCTTATTCCTTGTGCAATGCCACTTGTGTCCTGTGTTTTGCACTGACAGAAAGTACAATCTTCATCTGCATGTGTTAACTTGCACCTGCCATCATGGTATTCCCAGTCAGGTTCAACTTGTTTGTGTTCCATACTGGAACTGCAGAGTCATATTTGCCAATGCTGGGCTACAAGAGGGACAGAGTGCACCTAAATCAGCCATAACTTCTGACATTTCTACAAGCGCATTCACATATTGTACAAAAACCCAGCTGCAGGTTTTGTTTTTAACTTCATCCATATATTTCACCTTTTATTTGAAGAAAAACAATAGTTATTAAAGGAGAAGGAAAAGTTAAAACTATGTAAGCCTTATCAGAAAGGTCCACCTAAATTTACCAGTAAACCATCAAAGTAGTGCTGCTCTGAGTCAAGAAGAAACACTGCATTTCTTTCCTTCTATTGTGTACACATGGGCTTCTGTATCAGACTTCAACTTAAACCTCCTTGCCCCGGGTGTGAGCATGCTCAGTTTGCTTCTCTCCCCCCCTTCTCTGTTGTAATCTGAGCTCAGAGCTATAAGTGAGCAGAGAGAGACTCAGGCAGGAAGTGATGTCACACCAAGCTAATACTGCAGCTGCTATCCTAAACAAACAGAGAGAGCTTGTAGAGCTTTTTACTCGGGTATGGTAAAGCATTATACAGAATAAATATAACATTCTAGCTTGCACTATTGCTATTGCCAATAATATGCCACTGTCACTTTCCTTCTCCTTTAAGCAGCTTTAATCAGTTTCATTATATTATAATTTTTCAAGCCATTCACTGTCATTCTCAGGGTGCATAAGACAGGCTAATGACAGAGAGGCAGAGTTAATTACCTTAAGAGTAGCAATGCATATGTAACAAAATGATATATAGATATATATATACACCACCTGAAGAAGGCTCGAGTACAGGAGCCGAAACGTTGCAATAAATTTTTTATTTTTTTGCACTTCAAAAGTCCTGTGTGTGCGGTTTTTTTCTTTGCTCTATAGATATATATATATATATATATATATATATATATATATATATATATATATATATAAAGAATAAATGAAAAAGAGGACATTTTCTTCACTTGTTGTTTCTGAATGAATAGTTTACCTGTTGTGATGGGCGAATTTATTCGGCAGGCGCAAATTTGCAGCGAATTACTGCGATTCGCAGCCGACAAATAAATTTGTGCAAAAATTCGCCAACAAAATTTTGCCAGCGTCCTTTTTTTATGCTGTTTCACTAATTTTTCACCATTTCGCGTGAAATTCGCTAACTTTTCGGCAAAGTGGAACCCCACAAATTCGCCCATCACTATTTACCTGGTGCTTCTCAAGTTGCTAGCTGTAGTGTTTTGTAAGGTAAATATATATGTGAAGTGGTCAGAGAAGGAATCTCATAAATATTTCTTTAAAGTGTTACTGACAAGTTTCAGGTTTCTACAGCATTACTGCAAACACTTCGCCATACTCTTTGCATTGGCCTCAGGCCTGACATCACAGCTTCAGCAGCAATGAGGCAAAGGGGAAAAGGCAAAGTTTTGGTTGAATATTCTTTCAATAAGTCATTAACAGTTATACTGTAAAAACTTGCAGTGTGTCAGTATCATATGGGGTTATGTAATAAAAAACACTAGGAGGCACATTTACTAAGCTCGAGTGAAGGATTCAAAGTTTGTTTTTTTTTGGGTACTTCAACCATCGAATAGGCTACTTCGACCTTCGACTACTACTTCGATTCGAACGATTCAAACTAAAAATCGTTCGACTATTCGACCATTCGATAGTTGAAGTACCGTCTCTTTAAAAAAAAACTTGACTACCTACTTCGGCACTTTAAACCTACCGAGCTACAATGTTAGCCTATGGGGACCTTCCCCATAAGTTTTCTAAGCTTTTTTTGATCTAAGGAAAATCGTTCGATCGATGGATTAAAATCGTTATTCCTTTGAATTTTTTTTTTTCGATCAAATTTTTTTTCCCTTCGATTGTTCGATCGAAGTATTTGCGGTAAATCCTTTGACTTTGATATTCGAAGTCAAAGGATTTTAATTTGAGGGTCGAATATCGAGGGTTAATTAACCCTCGATATTCGACCCTTAGTAAATGTGCCCCCAGGTATGTCATGGAGCAATAACTAATAACAACAAAAAAACAGGTAGCATTTACTGGTCATTTGTTGATTTAAAAGAAAATTAGTTGCTATGGTTTGCTGCTCATGGGAAAACATAGTGCTTTTTATTACATATGGGGGCGTATAATCAAGAAATACAATTATTTATGTAACATAGATACAACATATCTGTGAAAAAATATGTTAAGCAATCTGTAACCAATAGATAGTCACAATATAGCAGATGTTTTGCCATTTATACTGAACCACTGCTGATGAAAAATAAAACATCCGGCACATTGGGCAGCAGTGAACATCATACTTAAGGAATTAAAAACAACATGCTGCTAATCGATCGAAATGACAAAAGATGTTGCGGCATAAGAAAAGCAAATAAATGATAGTACAATATTTTCAGATACATTCAGACAACATACAAGATAATACACACTTTCAAAATTCTGCTCTTCATTTGGCAGCATTTTGGGTTAGTTTAGTACTGTAAAAGTTTAGATATTTTGGGCCAGATTCCATTTGATGAGAAAATCCATGCACATTGGACCATGGTCACCCCAGAATTTCCCCCCCTTCCACTGTTGCTCTTAATTCAGTTTCAGATTCCCATTGCGCCAGATGCAAAGCAATGCTACAAAAGTTTCTCACTGTTCATCACATAGATTTCTAGCCGAATTGAATCTCACCCATACTTTTCCCATAAGTTTTCATGTAATAAACCATAAAATAATATTTTTCTTATTGGAAAAAAACTAGAATTGACACCCATACGTTTTCGTGTGATAAACCATAAAATGTTCTCATTGATTTGAATCTGGCCTTTTATTAGGAGCAGCTACATTAAATGGATACAGTGCAGATTTTAAGTGTTAAACATATTTACAAAGCTTTTTCCTGCACTGGAAATTTTTTTCAGAGTTATAATGTTAATAGAGAGGAAGAGAATTCTGGGGGTTCTGTATATCTTTATAAAAAATATCTGACTTCTTTGCTGGGGTGCCCAGTAACTGTTGATGATCCCCTGTTAAAGCTAGTGCAACACAGGGGGCTGAAATCAGCCTGTTTAAATATGCAGGCCAAAAATGAGCCCCTAAGAGGCCATTGGACTCCTGGAACTCCTGGAACTGTTGTGTCAGATTGGGTGTAGGCACATTCAGTTGATTTTGTCAAAGAAACACAAGAGTTTGCATTCTCGCACAGAAATCAGCAACACATGCCTGCACCCAAGTCAACAGAATGGCCAGTATCAGCCCCTGGCAATCTTTGGGTCCTGGCAAATGTCAGAGGGGCTACTGTAAGATGCCATAGACAATCACTAATTACTGGGCTGATGGGGGCTCTTTGGGCCTCTGTGTACTTGAGGGAGGACAGGTTCTCCCCATGCAGCACAGTGGGCACTGAATATCCACTGCTTCTTTGCCTGCCAAATGTCTTCTATTTCCATTTAACAACCAAAAAAGTATGGGAATCCACACGAGCTCCAGCTGGAATTGTTTCCATCATGGCTTACCCAACTGGAAGCACTTCCACATTTTCTACTCAAAGGAAGTACATATAAAGGAGAGAAAGTCAAGAAAGGTCTAAACATTATTTATTTGTTCAGGCCTTTTACAGAACTAAAAGCTGAAGTGAGTATATTTGATAGAGCAGCCTGTACTTCTAGATTCTACAATATATTAGGGTTGTACGGAATCCAGGATTCTACCTTTTTCAGCAGGATTCAGATTTGGCCGAATCCTTATGACTGGCCGAATCTTCATCTTCATTTGCATATGCAAATTTTGGACGGGAAGGGAAATCATGTGACTTTTCGTCACAAAACAAGGAAGTTATACCATTTTTTTCCCCCATTGTTTCTTTTCGCATATGCAACTTAAAATTCAGATTTGGTTCGGTATTCTTTCACAAAGGATTCGGGGATTTGGCTGAATCCAAAATAGTGGATTCGGTGCATCATTACAATATATTCACGTCGTTTTGTATTACATGTAAAAGGATGTTGTACAGAAAATGTGTGCATACGTTAAAAAGAAGTAAGCCACTTTTGTTGTATGTTATATGGAGGTAGTTTAACAAAAAATGCCACTACAAAATATTGTGATATGAATTCCACAGGACTATAACCAAAAGCTAATTAACTCAAATTTTAAATCTACTGTATTAAAGGCACCTCAGTTCACCAATTTTAAAAAAATGTTTATTGCAGGAAATTCTGTTGGTACTTAATGCCCCTTTACTTTTCAGGAGCTAAACTAAGGGTAGTAATCAGAGGCACCGCCTTGAGTACATACTAGTAAAATGGGTGTAAAGATTTTAATTCTGGATATTGTGTTATGCCTAATATAAAAGTGAGACCACAAAAATTATTGTAAAATGAGAGAAAACTTAAAACCAGGGGTGTAAAATTGAGGTTTCACTGTAATTTATTTTTAGAAATCAATTTTTGCATTTGGTAAGTGTATCCCCAGTTCTTTCCTGAAAAATATTATATTTTCATCACAGATTAGTTACAAATATTCCATGCATGCAGAGGGGTAACTATAGAAACTATATAATCTCTTTTTAGATAGTAACTGTTTACTTAATGTTCTGAAGTGTTAATTAAATATTTTTTCTTTATGACTGCATCTCTTTAAATAGACATATAACAGATGAATAGCAGATGAGTGATGCCTGGGGCATGAGGGATGTGTTACACTGGATAGGTCTAACATTGAGAAAGATGTGTTTATAAGTGTAGGGATCTTGAAAAGAGGTCATAAGAAGAGTGTGGGTGATGGTTAGCAGAGCATTCACAAATAAAAATGTAGATGACAGCACTGATGTTGTAAGATCAGTTCTGAATATAAAGGGCTTATGCAGATATTTTATGTATAAATGCAATAAAGACTCATTAGAAAGGGGAAAATTTGACCAACGAAATATATAATAACGGCAGGCTGTTTAAAGGCGTTTGCTGTTGGGTTAGGAATAGGCTCTTGTAGCAGAAGAGAAAAATGGTACAGTGTGGAGAGATACTGTTGGAGAGTTGGCAGGGTTTGTAAATTTACAATAAGATTCAACTACATCTGTTGTTATGAAATTTTATGGGTATAGGTATGGGACCTGTTCTGCAGAATGCACGGAACCTGGGGTTTTCCAGATAATAGATCTGTACATAATTTGGATATTGATACCTTAAGTCTACTAGAAAATCCTGTAAACAGAAATTAAACCCAATAAGGATTATTTATATCATAGTTTGGATCAAGTGCAAGGGACTGTTTTATCAGAGAAAAAGGAAATTATTTTTAAAAATCTGGATTATTTGGATAAAATGGAGTCTATGGGAGACGGCCTTTTCATAATTTGGAGCTTCTGGATAACGGGTTTCCGGTTAATGATCATATCTTCATGTGTAGATGTAACTTCTCTTGTAGTTTCATCTAAAGCAAGTTAAAAGTCAACAAAACATAAAGGAATATATAATAAATAGTTGTAAATTAAGAAATCATGGCTCATGTATTTTTTTACCTACAGTATATTAACGTTTCTCATTGTACCTCAGTATATCTTAAGTCCTTGGCAAGAATCAATTCTCAATGGGGTACTACTATTTGTTAGCATGTTAATCAACCAAATTCTTCAAAGTATTTGCTGCAGTAGAAAAGCAAATGTGTAGGTCCAACAACCTACGTAGGGAAATGCTTGTGCTATTGGTGACATTTCTATTATTATCGGGCAAGGAGGGTGGCATTTATTAAACTGTTCTATTGGTTTACAAATGCAATTTCACTAAATCTCACGGTCCCTAAATACACATTAAGCTGCAAAATACTGGCAACCAGATGGAAATTATCTTAAAAACCTTAAAAACCTTAATATATTTACTTTGCTTCTTCCCTTTCTTTTTGCTCCTCATCCTTGATATCAATAAAATAAACAAGCAAATAAAATAACTGTAACCAGCAGCTCTTTTTCAAAAATGCATATGAAGGCTTTAATGCAACTAAAGTGTTTTACCTAGGTGATTCTAAATACCTGGAGTGGAAGGAGATTTTTAAGTGTTTTGTCATGGGAACCAAAAGTCCATCATTACTCTTAACTTCCAGCTTAAAATACACCCACAATAGACCATTGATGTATTGACCCCTACCTGACTACAAAATGAAATAAAAGCAGAAATGAACGTGTTGTTTGTGTAGAACAGACTTGTAGAACTAGACTGCATAACACAAACAAAATTATGCAACACACTCTGCATTGTATCTTTATAAATAATGATAGCTTCTGATATAAGGCTTCTAATCAGTGGCTGAACTACCGGGGGAGCAGGGGTGCACTTGGGCCAGGGCCCGCACCCCCTCAGGGCCCCCCGGCATCTCGCGCACTGGCGATTTCCACCGGCATCAGCCGATTTCCGCCCAGATAATCTTGTACGGATGGGGGCGGGGGGCCCGGCTGCACGTCCCGTACCAGGGCCATTCCCCCTCCAGTTCCGTTACTGCTTCTAATATGCAGTTGTCCAAAATATTGATTTTTCTAATATATACAATAGCTTTGAAATGAGAATGCTAATGAATGGGATTTGTCAGGTTGCACTAGATTTCAATTAAATGAACCCGAGCCTGGGTCAAAAAAGCTCCCAAATGAAAGTCTTCATCCCCTTAGATGCATTCATGGTGACCAGGTGGTTTTATTTTCCACCAGAAAGCAAGGAACAATAACACATTGTTGATTGATTTAATGATATAGTGAATGTCAACATGCATTTGACCTTCATAAGCAGTGATCTTCGAATAGGAAATTTTAGTTGCAGCACCATAATCGTTTGCATTGAAAATTGGGACAGTAAATATGTGACTTCTATTTCAGTACCTGCTTTCCCTTATCTTATGTTCACTATACAACTTTAGTCATAGGGGCAAGACAAAATACATACAGCAAACTAATTGTTATGGAACACCATGGCAGAAACACCATCATGATATTATAACAATTACATTTACCATTACTCGAAGAAGGTCCTCACATATATAAACATTATGCATACATTATATTTACACATTATTTGAATATATATTATATTCAAAATTATGACAATTTACAAGGATCTATGAAGGAAGAAATATGCTCATATTTAACAGAATAAACAACAGATGTCTTTTTGTTCTGATGCAATATTAGCATTAGAAATATTCTTTTTTTGGTACTGTTTTTTTTTTCTATACAATTTTACTGTGTGTTTTTATGGGCAAGCATGTATATTTTTATAACGCTAATATACCTTCCCTTGGACTAAATATTCTTAAATATTAATGCACAGGTATTTACTAGTGATGGGCGAATTTATTCGGCAGGCGCGAATTCACGCGAACTTGCACGATTCGCCGCCGGCAAATAAACTCGCAAAAGGGCGCAAACATTCGATGGCAAAAATTCACCGGCATCAAAAAAATTGGATGCCGACGCATTTTCGCCAAAAAACGGATGCCGGCGTCAAAAAAATAGATGCTGGCATCAAAAATGGATGCTGGCGTCAAAAACGGACGCTTCGCAAATTTTTCGCCATTTCGCGAATTTCACACGAAATTCGCAAATTTTTCGGCGAAGCGAAACGGTGCAAATTCGCCCATCACTAGTATTTACAGCTGTGTTCCTGTGAGATTACTTTTTCTGTGTGTTCCATTGCATGGGAATGCAGAATGACCCTATTCTTCTCTTTGACAACTGTACCCACCAAGGAACATTAGAATGCTAAATGCTGATAACATACTGTATGCCGTGTAACATTAAAGCAGCCATTCATGACCCCTGGGGTTGCAGGTACACCCTTTAATGTTCATTTCCTAAGCACTTCCACTCCCAGTATATTTTCTAGCCATGCAGAGTAGTGTTAGGAGGTGCACTCTGTCTTAGGGCAGGCTTTAAGGACAGGGCAGCAATCTGGGCTGCACCTCCTGTGGGTCTGTACCCTGCACCCCTGAATGATGAATTGAGCATCAGTTCTCGATTCAAGCCACACTTTAAAACCTAAAATTATTTGAGTCATATTGACCACCCACCATTGTTTAGTACCCTTGAAGGAATTCCTGTCTTAGATGAAATCTGGCTTCCGCCCAACACACTCAACTGAAACTACTCTCACCAAAGTAAGATCTTCTACTGGCAAAGTCTAAAGGTCACTACTACTAATCCTTCTATATCTCTCTGCAGCCTTTTACAGAGTTGACCACAAACTCCTCCTAGACATTATATACTTTCATGGTTTACATCTTATCTGTCTGACCATTCCTTTAAAGTTGCCTTCTCTAACTCTACTTCTACTACGCTCCATCTCTCTCTGTCGGAGTTCCTCAAGGCTCTGTTCTAGGCCCCCTGCTGTTCTCGCTCTATACAACTTGGCTAGGAAAACGTATTCGGTCGTTTGGACAGTATCACCTTTATGCTGATGACACCCAACTCTACTTGTCTAGTACTGATCTTTCTAATTTATTCCTTTCCCAAGTTACAGAATGTCTCTCTGCTGTCTCCTCCTGGATGTCACAGCACCACCTGAAACTGAACCTTTCAAAAACAGAACTCATTATATTTCCTCCAAGATCTTCCCCTGTCCCTCAGATATCATTCACAGTAAACAACACCACCTTTCATTCCACCACACAGGCACGTTGCCTAGGAGTTATCTTAGACTCGCATCTGTCTTTTTCACCACACATTCAAACACTTGCAAAATCTTGTCGTATTCAACTGTGCAACTTTGCTTGAATACAACCATATCTCAGTTCAGAATCAACTAAAACACTGATTCAGTCTCTCATCATTCTCTCATCATCTCCCGCATTGATTACTGCAAACTACTCCTCGCAGGTATTCTAACAAGTCACCTTTCACAACTCCAATCTGTTCTAATTGCGGATGCTAGACTTATTCATCTATCTCACCGCTCAACATCAGCTGTTCCCAAATGCATGTCCCTTCACTGGTTTCCAATCTCCTCTAGAATCAAATTCAAATTACTAACACTTACATTCAAGGCCCTTAATAATGAAGCCCCTCCCTATATTTCATCTCTGATATCCGAATACACTCCTTCACGCAACCTTCGCTCTGCTTCTGATACTTGCCTTGCTTTTCCTCTCATCACTTCTGCCCATTTTCATCTACAAGACTTCTCTCGAGCTTCTGCTTTTCTCTGGAACTCTCTGCCTCGAGCTGTCAGATTTTCTCCTTCTTTCCAAACTTTCAAGCGCTCCTTAAAGACCCACCTGTTTAAAGAAGCTTATTCAATGTACCTTAATTGATCAATCATTGCTGTATCAAAAATCACAAAATTTTTTCTAAAATCCTAATGTCTCAATTGTACCCTAACTCTTAGTTTGTAAACTCTAATTTGTAGGACCCTCTAATCCTTTTATACTCTGTAACCCTTGTTGGTTAGCCTCCATTTATTCCCTGTTTGTTATAACCAAGGTAAAGCACTGCGTATCTTGTCGGCTCTATATATAAATAAATGATAATGATGATGTTAAGGATATTGGATAGCAATTACAGATTATTATTATTGTGAACAGCGCAAAAGTAAGTGAGGGTAACATAGTAAAATAGTAAGTTAGGTTGAAAAAAGACATACGTCCATCAAGTTCAACTTTGAACTCTATTTTGACCTGCCTAACTGCTAGTTGATCCAGAGGAACGCAAAGCACCCCATCTGAAGCCTCTCCAATTTGCCTCAGTGTGGGAAAAATTCCTTCCTGACTCCAAAATGGCAATCGGTCTAGTCCCTGGATCAATGTGTACTGAGCTATCTTTCATAACCCTGTATTCCCTCACTTGCGAAAAAGCCATCCAACCCCTTTTTAAATCTATCTAATGTATCAGCCTGTACGACTGATTTAGGGAGATAATTTCACATCTTCACAGCTCTCACTGTAAAAAAAACCCTTCCAAATATTTAGACGGAACCTTTTCTTCTAATCAGAATGGGTGACCTTGTATGAGCTGGAAAGACCTACTGAAAAATAAAGCATTAGAAAGATTATTATATGATCCCCCTATATATTTATACATAGTTATCATAACCAGTGATGCGCGAATTTGCGAATTTACCGCAAACATTTGATGCCGGCGTCAAAGTTCATCAAAGTTTATCGACGCCGGTGACGGTTCTGAAACACACTACACTTGCTCATCACTAATAATAACAAATATAGTTAGAGTTACTTATAACCCCTAAACTCTGGTACTCTTAAGGACTCGCTTAACTGTTGGGGGTTGTCAGTAGTAGGTGGGGGCTCTGGGTTCTAAATCTGGCACTGTGCCTTCAATCAGCATCAATGTAACATAGCTATCATTAGGACAGAGCTCCATAAACGTGAATTATTTTAAAACACTAGATGCCGTAACCTCAAAAAATCTTGGATATCTTATTTTTTGAAACTGAATATTCCAATTAAACATAGAAAACACAAACAGTGCATGAAAAAAAGGTTTGTTACAAGCTCTTATGTTTACAAATTATCTAGATAGACATATCACTATTTCCATCCAAAAAGTACACATTATTTAATTCAGTTTGATATAAATTGCTTAAATTTATTTTAAATGAGAAACCCTCTCCACTCCATCCAGGCTCAGATTCATGCAGGGGTCTTATCTCTTTGATCACACAGTTCCATCTCTGTTTCTAAATATTTTATTTTATTACTTATTTCTACCCAATTGTCTTTTTGCTGAGTCCTACACACACCACACAATTTATCAAACAATCAAACATATCTAATATATAATGTTTCATCTCAGTTACATAGTTTGTTCTCCTCATAAATCTTATTCTTTTGAGTAGTTCCTTTCTGTTAGCTATATGACCACAGCAGGTTTTATCCCTCTCTTTGGGCAGTGGTTTTGTGATCTAGGAATCCTGTCTCCCAGTATAGATATCATCGGATCTACATACAGATAGGAGGTCCTGTGCACTCAAACCATTCAATATATTTAGGCCATTGAGACATTTTGTACATTAAGCTACTAAAAAATGCTTTAGTTTAAACAAGACAGGAATATTTTGCATATTTTGCAAAATATTCAAGCTGGCCAACTACGCCAAAGTCATCCCTAGTCTGACCAATCCTACACTCACTTTCATTTGGTTCATTAAGTATTATACTGCTTCATTATACATGGACTAAGTTTTTCACCTTTCCAGCTACAGTCATATGATGCCAGTGGTGACCAATGAAAGAGCAAACAGTTGGGAGTTAAAACCTTGAAAACAAGCAAGTTGCAGGTAAATATTATTCCCTGTGTAAAATGTAAAATGAAGCAGTAGGATTAATGAATTAGATGAAAATGAGTGTTGGGCTGCCCAGACAAGGGATAATGTTCTGTAGTTGGCCAGTTTGAATATGTTTCAAAATATGGACAAACAATGCCTGTTTTTTAACGGAGAGGGTATGTTTTAGTAACTTAAGACACAAACCCCCAAATGTAATAAAAGGCACTAAGTTTGCCCAGGAGCAGTAACCCATAACAACCAATAAGATGTTTGCTTTTAAACAGGTGACCAGTAAAGGCTACCTGTTGATTTGCTGCTATGGGTTACTGCCCATGGGCAAAATTAGTGCCTTTTATTACATAACCCCCTAAATGTCTCAATGTCCTTATTATATTCATAACAGGCTAAATACAGAGGACCACTTGCCTTTTGTTCCTAGATGACAAAACACTGCCCAAAGAGGGATAAAAGCAAAAAAAAACAAAACACTGAAAATCAGTGGTATCGCTAACAAAAAACAGGAATTCATCAAAATGGTCACAGCAGCCTTGTACCCCTGCTTAATTGTTTATAAATTAGTGGCGAGCACAACATTCCCTTTTTGCTACCATTGGCTCAATAAGAAATACTCTTCACCCCTTTCCAAAACTGAGTCAATTTAGAAAAGCTCCAAAACATGGAATAACAAACCCTCTTGTTCTTTACGTGTCCCACACTAAAGTGGAAGACTTCAGTTGGCACAATGACTGCATGGCCTTGACTGCAGTTGTGCCCATAAATGAACTTTTTTGTTTTAAAGATTACTATCTTACCATGACAGTAACTTTTTATTAGTAACTTTTGCTCTGTGACACATGTGACATATGTAGGCCACACACAGCTTTTGGTTTTTTGACTACCTTACCAACAGTGTGTGTGTATGTGTGGGGGGTATAATGGATTTTCTTTCTTTTCTTCAGTTTTCTCATTCTATTATAGCCCTGCATACCTCCCTTTTATGTAATCGTGTAGATGTGAGGATGTGGGTGGTGCAAGTTATTTATCGCATTTATTCATTATTACCTAGTTTGCACCAACCAAATTCATGTGATTAAAAACAATTTGGAAAATCAATTTCGCTAAAGAAAATAGTAACACTGGATTTTATATATTATTCTCAAGTGTAAATGCACCAAATTTAGTTAGAAAAACAAACCATTTTGCTAATGAAAATGTAAGCACCAAAATATTAAAACAATATATCTTTGTAACATAACTAGATGAAGAGTAATACAATTTAATAACCATATACATGACAAAGCTAGCTTCCTTAATGTTCCTGATGACTATAGAAATGGCAGCCATAAGTCTTAGACTAACAGAAATCCTTGCAAATATTGTTTATAATTATCTCACAATTACTATAATTTGATAACTAAAGTTTATAAATCTAAAAAGAAATACAATTCATATAATCAAATTTAATGAAAAATAGGTGCTTTTCAGCTGTTTTATTTAAGTATTGTAATATTTTTTTTTAAATACAAAATGTTTAATGATTTAACTCTCAAACTGCTCAGCATAAAACATTCATTTTACTTCTTTTGCTCTCAAGTAATTCACAAGGGAAAGCTATACATTTGCAAATACAGTATACAAATATAAATATAAATATTGTTTAATCGCCTTAATTAACTGCCCATTGCATTGTATGAGAGACTACATTTATAAGGCCATATGGTGTAACTGAAAATCTAATTTTGTGCAATCATTTTATGCATCAATGAAAGTATCTTGAAGTGGATCTGCACAAGGTTATATTTTATGTACTTTTGATCTTTTTACCAGCAAAACCATTTAAGTACAATACAATTTGATTTGTATGCTTACATAAGTATAGGGATCCATACGGTTAAGTTCCCCTGTGGTCTGAAAATCCCACATGTTTGGAAATGCCCTGGTGTGGCCAGCTAAGTGTTGAACCTAAATTGAATAAGGGAGAGGGAGTGAGTCCTTGGTCCCTGTGCAGTGTGCCCTGTCAGAGTCCAGATTTGGCTACAAAGAAGTATAAATAGCTGAGCTGCCATTAGCTCACTGCTCAGGCTCTCTTTTTATTTTCACTCCAGGAGGGAGTGCTGGAACTTGAGCAAAGATGTAAGCCCAAGGAATAATGAGGCCCTTGGAGAGCGTAGGGTACGGGGCCTCAAGCAGCTTGACTAGGAGAGTCAAGAGCCTGAAGGCAGCAAAGAGAATGTGAAAGGAGCTGTCTGTGGATGGATTCCAGTAAAGGGGCTTTGTTGTCCTTGCATTGTGAATAGTGCTGGGAGGTATGCCCAGAAGATTAAAGCAAGTTTAGTGTGCTCAGCTAGGATAGTTTGGGAGCCCAGCCTGAGTATGTGAAGATGCCATGGATGACTTTATCAGCACTGTGTGAGCCCTCCTGGTGAGTCTGCCTGAGGCAGGGTATTGGAAGGCTCCAGCATGTATTCCCTGTTTGAGGACAGGCATTGTTTGTGTGCCTGCTATGTGGGAGAAACTACCTCTGCCCATCTGAAGAGGTATTTGGCAAGTAGCGCTACCTGAGGAAGGTTAAGAGCTCTTGGGGGAAAGCGACTGTGACTCTCTTTATCCAGCCAGATTGGAGTGTGCCTGGTAAAGACTGTGCCAGTGTTGGGACTTACCAAACAGGATTTTCAGGGCAGGGTTATTATTGACATGTGATTATGTTTTACTCTTCACTTTTCCAGTTACATAAAGCTTTTTTCTGTTTTACTGCAACTGTGTGTTTAATTATTATTTTCTAGTGGGGCCACCTGTAGGTGCATCCCTGGTTCCCACTAGGTAAAGACACTGCCATGGAGAGAAATTCCCAGTACCCTTTCATTCGGCAAAGGTGATTCAAGACCTGTGGATGGTAAGAAATTAATGATGTTTATCCTATAATGCAGGTGGTAGTCAAAATAGGGTTACAGAATCATACACACAGAAACAAACAGATTTAGCCTCCCCCCCACGCTGAGCTATTTTCTAACACAACCTCACTTTGCCAGTTACATGGCTATCAGAGGCACAAAATCAGCACAAGTTGAGATTTCACATGTTATAATGGGTACCTGAACACCCTTCCTCCAATACATCAGTGAGGCTCCAGAGTCAAGAAGACACATGTAATAGTACTCTACCCTTGGCAGCAGCTGGAAATGGTATCTCTAAGTATTTATTGGTGTATATATTTCACAGTATCATTTATACGCAAAGAGAGTTCAGGGCCCTGGATTACAAAGGGTTAATTGCTATATAAAGAGACAGAAACCAAATTAGGGTTATAGTGATATTACGACCATTGCCATAAAACGTATTTAGAGCAATGCATCCTTTAAAAATGCATGTTTTCCCTAGTTCTTAATTACACTTCATATCTGAAAAGGGAAGTTTAAGAACAAAAGGTTTGAAAAAACATGTCAAGTCATCGAATGACATTTGATTGGCTGTTGTTGGCTCTGTCCACTTTTTGTTACCTTTAACCTTAGACCTCTCGGGACCAACTCTGAAAAGTTTGGGGACACTAGCATGAGACATGTGAGAATGGCACCAGTTTACATTTTCCCATTACAATCAATAAGATAACTCTGTTGGTGGCTGCACCCACTATTTCAAACCTAAAACTTCAGCCCCCACCAGTGACCAACTGTGAAGAGTTTGGGCACCCTGGCATTAATACTGTGAGAATGGCAGCAGGTTCAATTTCCCTATTGAAAGTTAATGGTTGAAATCTGGGTTTGGTAGCTACTCCAACATTGGGGCATCCAACTAATATTGCCTTTTCATTCAAGTTGACTCCATGACTACATGATTCAAGATTGGTGAATGTGGCCTCAAAGCTGTAAAAATGGCAGCAATGTACATTTCCACATTCAAAGTCAATGCTGTTGTTGGCTCCTCCCACTTTTGTGAAATCAACCAATATCACCTTTTCATTCAGGTTGACCCCATGACCATGTGATTAAAGTTTGGTGAGTGTAGCCTCAAATCTCTAACATTGGCAGCAGTTTACATTTCCCTATTAAAGTCAATGGTTGATATTTGATTTAGCTGTTGTAAGCTCCTCCCACTTGTAGACATCCAAAAAACATTTTTGGCTCATTCAGAGTGACCCCATGATTATATGATTCAAGCTTGGTGAGTGCAGCTTCAAAACTGAAAGCAGTTTGAAAATCTTCCCTGTCAAATTGAATAGAAAAGAAGTTCCCTATTCACAGTCAATGCTGTTGCTCCCACTTTTGGGTGTCCAAACTAATATGACCTTTTCATTCAGGTTGACCCCATAACTATGTGATTCAAGTCTGGTTGGTGTAGCCTCAAAACTGTAAGAGTGTCACCAATTTAAATTTCCCCATTCAAAGTCAATGCGTGAAATATGATTGACTGTTGTTGGCTCCTCCCACTTTTGGGCATCCTTTCTATGCCAACTGCCATTGCCCAGAAACACAGTGGGATGTGGGCAGCCAATCCCAGCTTAGATTTCACACAGGAGAGGCCAGACAGCAAGCTTGTTTATCTAGTTGCTGATTGGTTGTTATACTACGGTGTAAAGTGCCAATAACAGCTCCCAGCTGAGGAAGCAGGAAGTGGAACAGCCGGGGGCTGTTTGAGGGGGAAATGTTCAGGACAGTATAGAGATGAATAATACAATGGCAAAGACTTGTTCTTGACACAATATATCTATAGATATGTATCTTGTCCTGGGAATTGGTGGAGCAGCGACAGGCAGCCATGCTTATATATATATATATATATAACCATTGCCTTTAATATTATATTGAATAGTAAAGAAACCATGCAAACAAACTGACAGCCTCTCACTGGCAAAATTGTATGAACATATAGGGTTCAGTACCCCTATTAACCCTCGATATTTGACTGCCGAATTGAAAACCTTCGACTTTGAATATTGAAGTCAAAGATTTAGGGCTATTCCTACGATTGAACGATTTGAAGGATTTTAATCCATCGATCCAAGGATTTTCCTTCGATCAGAAAATTGTTAGGAAGCCTATGGGGCCTCGGTAGGTTTTAGGTGGCAAACTAGGGGGTCAAAGTTTTTTTTAAAGAGACAGTACTTCGACTATCGAATGGTCGAATAGTCGAACGATTTTTAATTCGAATCATTCGAATTCATAGTTGAAAGTCGAAGTAGCCTATTCGATGGTCGAAGTAGTCAAAAAAAAGTTTTTTTTTCCTTCACTCGAGCTAAGTAAATGGGCCCCTCTGACTCTGAATATAATCAGAAACATTACTCTAATGGCTGTGTTTTTGTACAATGCACCACAAGGAATTGCCAGCTAACAATATACTTGTTGATTATTCCAAGCTCACAATTTGGATGCCTTCAGTTTCAATTTTTTAAAACCTATGGCTGCCTTGAGTAGAATTGTATTAAAACAGTTGAAGTTCTTCTTTAAAATAATAAATGAAAGTAAAAAGACAACTTTATTTTTAAACCATATGAATTACTTTTTCACTGAACAAAGTCATAAGTACAGCTTAACTTGGCTAATCACATTTATGACATTCAAAAATATCAATCTAAAAGTGCAAGCATAATAGTTCAGATTGCCATGGCAACTTCCTTTCTCATTAACTGATATCTTGAAGTCTGAATAGATCCAGGATATTGTCTATAAGGAACTTATAAACACAAAAATAACAAGGACGGTTTATGAAAAATAGCTAGTTAGCTTTCTTATATGCCTCTCACTATAGTTCCGTCTTCTCAAACTAGTACCCAGCTGTCATTCATTTGAGACAAGCAGTCGGTTACCCTCTTGAGCATAGACACAGGCTACCTGAGCCAGGACCAGACTGCTCTGCTGATGCAGTGACACTGACTGCCAGAGATAGGCAACCTCTGCAAAAGGATACCAAAGGGGTCAACTGGAGAGCTAAGATTCTTCTGTCCCGTATGTGCTGAGCATGCATTTGAGCATGTGCTGAGAATGCATACTAACAACATGCATGCTAACAATAAATAAATATATTTACATTTTGACTTGTAAATTGGTGAATAATCTTCCACATTGCGGAGCTCCAAATTTATAATAAAGTGATTGGGGATGACCAGCTGTATTAGACTTGAGTTTCAAACTTTGCAACATCACCACTATTGTGTATTCTTAGGGAGGTACGTGTCATTGATTTGAACAGCCAAGGACTGGCTCAAATACATACAACTGGGTTGTGTTGCAAGCAAGTCTCCTGTTAGGTCAGCATTATGCATTCATACTACTTGAGGAGCTACAAAGGGATGCAACAGAGGGAAAAGTGATGTAACTAGCAATAAAGCAGACCCAGTTGTCATGGGGGAGGGGGTACAGGGGGACACAGCAGGGGTCTGCTTCCTTGGTAATCAATTTTTTTTTTTATATGAGACTTCTAACTCATAACAATGAACCAATCCTACCAGCTAGTCTTCTCCTAATCTTACTTTTTATAGGAGAGAGATTTCTGGTGCCAACACCTATTTTTAAAGGCATGGATGTTTAGTCGGTTGTGGAAGCACTCCCAGGATAATTAAAATATATGCAAAACATAATAGCAGTACAGTACAACTAATCTAACCTAAATTGCTACAAACAAATCAGTTCACATTCCCCAGGCTCATGTTAAAGCAGTAATTTGTCTTTTGCCACTGCATGTATTGTTTGTGAACAATGGTTTTTAGCTGGTCTGATCAGCTTTGGCATTGTATTGGCAGGCTTTCTGGTGGGAATATATTCAATCACCAAGGCTGCACTAAATAGAATTAGATGATGCAGTATATTTTGGAATGCTCATTTATTAGATTTGAGATACAATAAAACAGGTTCTATTATGAATTAAATCATAGGTTTATAGGATAAATAATGCTGGTTTGGAAATGTCTCCTGTATTTGTGTTAATATAAAGGAGCCTGTTTTCGAAAATTCTGGGGAAGAGAAACCTTCTTTCTGCCTCAACATATTTCTGCATTGCCACTCTGTAAAAAATGTACTGTAGTTTCATTTATTGTTCAGTTATTGTCGATATTTTTTGGAACTCAAACAAATGCAAACATGGCTTCCTCATAGATGCCAATTATTAAGGGAGAAATACTTAGCCCAGAAAAAGCATGTTGGTTTCTGCAATGTTACCGCATTCAGACAAATTAATTTGAAAAAATTGGAAAACAAAAAAAGGGTTTACTTTATAGTGCAATCAATTGCAATAGTAAAACAAAAAGACCTCCTTCCAATAGAATTGCATTATTAAATAGACCCACAATTGGTATGTAAAAGTATATGCACTTGTATAGTCTAGCAGCAGTTTATTTACAGTGGTGTAACTATAGAAACAGACCCCAGGGGACCTAGACTGTAGGGTCAACTTCCTTTTTAGCATAAAAATCCCACCTACCCAGCCACTCTCTTTTTCTTTAAATATTTTGCAGTGCTGCACAAGCAGGTAGCAGTGAGGAAAAGTTGGGTGCAGGGGTGATGTAGGGTGTGTGTGGGAGCTGCTGTATGCAGGGGGGGGGCAGTCTTTTTTTATGCCACTGTTTGTTTACCATTGTACATCTTGTTGCATTGGAAAACTATGCAATATATTAGAATCTAGAACAAAAACTGAATGAATTCATATTATATGACTACAGAAGATTATGTAGTTATAGAATAGTAAGAATTTTTTTCAGAAAACATTGCATACAAGAACAAGAACTTATTATAGCAAGCTCAAAAAAAAATTTCAGTTTAAAGTATAATATAATTTGGTTGTAATACAAAGCAAATAATAAATATTAAGGTAACATAATCTAAAAGGTTCTCATATGTTTTCTTTTCCTTCTGCATTTTCCCACAGTGGCTTGAATACTCAATTCCTTGAGAAAAGAAGATACTCCAAGTCAGATATACACAAGCTTGGGCATATACTAAACATTTTTTCCAAGAAAACAAGTCAGGGGTCACTTCACTAAATTATCTTCTTTGATAAATTGTCCAGGGTGTACATTGGAATGCTCAGTGCTCTCATTAAGCCCCTTACTCCTGGAACTTATTCCAGATATGTGGTAGAACAATTCAACACATAGTTAGTTCATACTAAGGGGCAAATTCACTAAAGCGCAAAGCGCCTAACGCTGGCGCAAATTCACCAGCGTGACATCATTTTGTAACTTCGCCAATTTACTGACGGGCGCTGGCATAAATTCGCTAGCAAAGTGGACCTACTCTAGCGCTACTTTGCACCCTTAAGCCACACAAATTTGGGCTATGGTGAAGGGACGACGTACCTACGCTAATTCACTAACTTGTGCATTTTACTGAACGTTACCTCTTGCGCCAGACTTGCCTTCGCCACCTCAGACCAGGTGAAGTGCAATAGAGTAGATAGAGATTGCTTCAAAAAAAGATGAGATTTTTTCTAAGGGTGATAGGCTGAAAAAGATCGTAAATTATTTTGGGGGCACCCTCCTTCCCCCCTACATTACCTAACATATGGAACCTAAACTATACAATGGGCACATGTATAGGGCAAAATATCAACTCTATTTTATTTAATGAAGCTTTCCCAGCCTTGTATAGTGTAATGTATTTGCTGCTACATATACGTCCATTCAACTTTAACTTTGTGCTGTATGCGAATTAGGCATCACTAGTGTAACTTCGCTTTGCTTGACGAATTAATGCTAGCGCATCTTCGCTACCATTCTACTCCCTGAGCGCAACTTTGGATTTTAGTGAATTAGTGGCGCCCTGGCAAAACTTTGCCTGGCGAAGTGCGTACATTTGGATAAAAAAGTGGCCAAGACAAATGTCATTGAGACAAAAAAGTCGGCACAAGAAAAATGAAAATTGACTTTAATGCATTCGGAGTGAGAAAAAATTGTCGCGTGTGGAAAAATTTGTCACTCGTAATACATTTTTTGTCGCCCATTGACTTTTCACAGTTTCCTGGATTTTTCAGCAGGACAGAGTCACTCATCACTGGTAGTCTTTACATTTCTTAGAGATCCTTCCATGATAAGTTTACCTAGTCTTGGCATAAAGTTACCTTCCCATACCCAGGCCCGGATTTGTGGGAAGGCCACCTAGGCCCGGGCCTAGGGCGGCAGGATTTTAGGGGGGCGGCATGCTGCCCAACCACACCCACATTGGTTCAAAAACACTGGGGATGCACAGGAGATACAATCTCCATGAAAATTTGCACGAATAAAGGGGAGGGGACAGGGGCAGTGGGCCTAGGGGCGTCCGCTATGTAAATCCGGCCCTGCCCATACTTAAGTTTAGCAACTGAGCACAAGGAGCTGAAAGATTCTGTGCCAAATTTTAATGATATAATGCAATCATCATCATCATCTATCTGAACATTCTTTTACCTCTCCAAATGACTAAACATGTCAGGAAGGATTTTTTTCTTCCACTTTTTCACCTGACACCTAACTGTTTCAATATATCAGTATTTTAGAAGAGATTTGCCAACCATGCAATTTGCATGATTTATTTTTGCATAAAAATGGCTTCAATTATTATTTGTTTATAGTTTTGTGCAATGGCAATTTTTATTTTAAGATTTAAAACAAACACAAGCAGCTACAACTGTCAAATATATGAAAGAAAATACAATTTTCCTTTTCTTGCTTTTTTACATTGCACTTACAGAATTCCATAAATTATAAATATTTTTGGACACAGGCTTATGACCCCATCACTGACAGGTGTACGACTTGTTTCTTCCATTTCCTTTAAATTGTCATGGTAATCAGTATTTATGGCCTTAGAGGATGATCAGTGCAGAGGAGCTAACTTTATTGATTTTACAGAGATCTTTGATCCAGTGATTCACCAGCACACATTACAATTCTGTTGGCCTTTATTGCCCTGAGAGCAGCAGTAGCAGAATGGTTGTTTAATTGTAGTAAAGTATGTCAGATGTAAATAATGATCAAAGCAGAGTTATGTTAAGGTCAATTTGTAATCTTTTAGAAAGCTTTTGTTAGTTTCACCAGTGGTGAATAAAAAAGGCAGATTGCATTGTCAATGGTTCTTAGAGGTTACTTTTCTATGTAACTTAGTCTTCACCTCTTTAACTATGAATATCACAATGGAAAATATTAGCTTATGTTTTTTGCCCAAAAACGTTGTATTGCACAAAATCCAACGCACATCAAAAAGTCATTGGGACTTCTCCCATTTTGAGATTCGGCCAGGATTCTGCCTTTTTCAGCAGGATTTGGATCCGGCCGAATCCTTCTGCCCCGCCGAACTGAATCCGAATCCTAATTTGCATATGCAGATTAGTAGCGGGGAAGGAAATCTTGTGACTTTTTTCACAAAACAAGGAAGTAAAAAACGTTTTCCCCTTCACACCCCTAATTTGCATTTGCAAATTAGGATTCAGATTCGGTTTCAGTATTTCATGAAGGATTTGGGGTTCGGGCGAATCCAAAATAGTGGAATCCGTGCATCCCTAAAACTCTTTCAAATACTTTTCAAAGAAAGAGGAAAAGTGTGTTTACTTTTAGGTGCGAATTGTAAAATTTAGAGGCTGGTGCAAAATCATGCCAGGGCTAGGAGCAACAAGGTGACAGTACAAATGGAATACTTGTGCTTGTTTTGCCTCATAAAAGTCCAATCCTTGACATTATGGCGCTTGTTTGGTCACATACTTAGATCACCTACTTCTGACCATTCCATATTAAATAAAGATCCTCCTGAAAGCATTTCATTTTATGGTTACACAATCATTACTTAAAGGCAGCCTTCATCTAAAACCTGTT
The DNA here is from genome assembly GCA_038501925.1 of Xenopus petersii. NCBI lineage: Eukaryota > Metazoa > Chordata > Amphibia > Anura > Pipidae > Xenopus > Xenopus petersii. The sequence continues at coordinate 98,897,618 of CM076683.1, read as the reverse complement.
GTTTGCATAGGAAAAGAAAATGTAATTCTAAGAAATGTTCCGTTATACTTTGATTGAAATTCTACAAAAAATGTATTTGTAAGTGTGCTTTGGTAAGTATGTTTAGTCTCTGCACTCCTGCAAGTCCTGATAAAAAAATTGCAAAACCAGATGATTAAATGACCTGGAGGAGAAGTGATTGTATTACATTCTTTTAACAGTTAGACCAGGACATAGCAAGACTAAAAGAAATTCTGCTTTCACCAGCAACTTTATCGATTGATAGCTATATATAGACAGACTGCATAGTATTCTATGTCTAATTAGTAATGTTGCCAGAATAGCATTGCATACGGCATACGTGCAACTAGAATAATGTGTACTGTTTGGTATTGTTTTACTCTGTTGCTTTATCAAAACACAGCAGTATCTATCACAGATATTATTTACTCCTCTGCTTTGGGTAAAAATAGCAAGGTCAATTTCTACTCATTAGCTAATATCTAATATGCAGTGATGAGTTTGGGGGGGGTTGATTTGAGAGCATGGGAGAATTCTTAAAGAACAAGTGCTACTTAAAGTTACAAATGATGTATGCATCATCAAGATACTTGCTTTTTGATAAATTGAAAAGGAAAAAGTGTTCCTTTTTGGGAGTTTAAGTGCTTATGTTATGTAAGGTATGCAAAAACACAAAAGCATCAATGGCACTGAGCATACAGAGATTGTAATAAAACATTGCAGAGCTGATTACATTTGTTTAAATACAATCCAATGTACTTCTATTACAAGGTGCTCTTTGTTCTTCCAAAGTTCACCCATTGGTGCAAGGTACCAGTAGCTCCAGGGTTTTAGAGAGGCCTGCCTCAATAGAAACAGTGCACTTTCAACTAAAAAATTAGTTGCTGGTGACATGCAGAGGCAGGCCATGAAGGCCGAGCACCCTAGGCAGCCCACCCAGCCAGCTCGCCCCCTCCTTTCCCCATCACGTGTGCATGTGTAGTAACATGGTTCCCGCATGCATACTCAGTAAACTCTGTGAGCATGCGCATGCACAGTAACGCCACAAGCGCATGCACCATAACGCGACTCAAATGTGCTGATGTGCAGGGCGACTAGTGAAAGCAGAGTTGCAGGTGTGTCTGGTCTGGTCTAGGGGTAGGCAGAAGAGGTAGCTGCCCAGCGCCCCCAATTGTTGCGCCCTAGGCAGCTGCCTCTTCTGCCTACCACTAGTTCCAGCCCTGTTTTCAAGATGAGTTCCTGAAGTGATAAAAACCAAGCACTCAGGATTTTTAACACAAATGCATATAGTGCAATTTAGTTTTGATATTTGACTGCACAGTGAGTGTGGGAGCTGCTAAGAGTGTTGCATGTGAATTAAGTGTTTAGCAGCATTAAAAACGTTAAGCGTTAAGCGTAAAATGTTTTTGAGGAATTGCACTTGGGAGACTGTAAGGACTGCAAGTGGGTTTGCTGGTATCACTCACTGTGTGTCTTGTCAAATGAATGTGGTGTTGGAGCAACAGTTCCATGCAGTATTTACATATGAGAGATGCTGGTGGGTTTTCATCTTGGAATCTAAACTGCAGACTCTAAGGGGGGAACTTGCAGCACTGAGGGCAGCAGAGAACGGGGAGGAGGAAAGGAGTCACAGAGCAACCACTAGCAGGGGCCTTGTCCGCTTCCATGTAGTACCATCAAACCGAGCAATAGTTTGAAGATATAAAAACATTTATATTTAAAGGATAACTTTGGAAGAACTAAGATATGGATTTTAGAAGAGGGACTGAACAACCCCCAAGCAAGACCGAACTTCCAGCAGTGTTAGAATCTCCTATGAATAAAAGCTAGTATAAGTTTACTGAAATATCTATTGGGTTTAAAAATCATGCGTTTGTTTTTTTAATGCTTTTAATTGCACCACAATGGAATAATACAACAATATTGAAATGAACATGTTAATACAGTTGCAAGTAAGTCTTAAACAAGAAGGTTGGGTTTCATGCATTTGTAATGTCATATATTCGGTTTTACAGTACCATCTCTATTTTCAAATGATAGACGTGGTACAACTGAATTACTGCTATTAAGTACTGTATATGTTATTATTTATGCTATGTCAATCCTAAATATGGTCAAAATGATGTTGAGACATCACAAAATATATATTGTGTCTTTCAAACAGACTTGGATTTTGCACATCTGTTTGGAATGGCTGTTAGCGTGCTCAAATTTTTAGAGAAAAAAATATCAAAATTTTCAAGCTTTATTTTGCCCCGAAGCCTGAATCTGAAAATACTCTGAACTCTAAAAACTTGTTGAATTAATATACAAGTCAATGGCACCTGTCCCTTTAACCATTTTAATGTGTTTTCACTGTTTGACACTGGTTTTCACTCAAAAATTCGATAAATTTGAGTTTTTTGAGTGGCAATTCGATAAAGACTACAATTCGAACTGAAACTCAAATTTTTCAAGTGTTTTGTTTGTAAATTAGAGGTTTTTTTTATCTGATTTTGTTGAATAATAGTAAATAAGCAAAATCAGTGAATGGTCGAGTTTGTTTCTTGTAAAATATGAGAAAAAAATTAGATTTAGTAAATAACCCCCCAGGTATAAAAAAAGTTCGAACTCATCCGAGTTGCCTGAATTACTGAATTGTGTGGGAAAGAGCTGCAAAAAGATCATGCGTCAAAACGAATCTTGCGACTTTTTTAGATTTGGCGCAAGATATTACTCAGCCCTTTAAAAAACCCTAGGTACATGTTTTTGTGTGTCCTTTGCAACAATGAGCTGCTGAGTAGTTCTCTATGGTGAAGACACATAGAACTACTAGTAGCAGATAATTGTCACGGCTACAAAAATAGACAATAGACAACTGATAATTTCTCTAATTGTGTTTTAGCACTTCTCAGTGTAGTCAACGGCAGGGTATTTTCTTGAATTTTGTAGCTGTGACAAGTTTAGTACAGTAGATCAATAGAATAGTCAGAGATGGGCTGCCCTGTTATTCTGCGGTAAAAAGATGGCAGATTAAAGCTCATCACCTTTAAAAACCAGTTAACTGTACCTTATGGACAGCTAAAATCTGATTGGTCAGTTAGATTGGTGTGCTGCTATTGGCTGAAGACTGATGGTATTCATTGACCTGGGGCCTGATATACATATAACCATTGCACGTGGAGCCCAATGTTTTTTCCAAAGAAAGTTGTTGTTGAACTCTCTCTCTGTCCCTTTGAAATTTTGCTTCATTTGTTTTGGTTATAACAATGTTAGTAAATCAACTCCTTAGGCTCAAGTTAGCCTGTTCAGCCTGGTACTATGCTAAACAAAATAATAATAATAATTAATTAAATTGAACACAGTTATACTGTACAGCACTGTTGGGTGACATCAAAAAGTAGTTCATTGTTATGGCAGAATTCCTTATTCACACATAGGGGCATGTTTATTACGTTTTATTGCTGTGTAAAAAACTGCATAAATATTTTCCCTCTGGGAAATGTGCTGTCCCAGATGGGTTTTTCGTGTTTTTTTTAACAACAATACAACCCCACTTAGTCGCAGGCCTGTGCAGAGCATACAACGCAATTCAACAAGGACACTATTGGTCCTCACCTTGCTTAGAAGTACACATCAGTTTAATACCCAAAAAGACATGGACACAGCATCACCAGCTAGCTATAGGCCAACCTGATTAACAACGACATGAAACTACTCGCAAAAATATTGGCATACCGTGTCAAACCAGGTCTTTCTCAGCTCATATACTTAGATCAAGCAGGCTTCCTTCCAGGACAGGAAACAAGGGATAATCTTAATAAAATTATCAACCTGATAACAGTAGCCCATCGAAAGAACACTCCACTTTTCTTTCTGACGACGGATGCTGAAAAGGCTTTTGACAGAGTGAGATGGGATTTTATGTTTAGCTGCCTTTCTTATGTTGGAATGGGCCCGCACATATTAGCATGACTCTAATCTCTGTATCACAACCCTACTGCTAAGATCAAAATTAATGATACATTATCTGACCTAATTGCACTACTAAATGGAATGAGACAGAGCTGTCCACTCTTGCCACTTCTTTTTGTCTTAACCCTTGAACCATTGCTGTCCAGGATACACAATAATATTAACATACACGGTATAACGGTAGATGCAACATCATATAAAATATGTGCTTATGCAGATGAATTATTGTTCACTCTTATGCAACCTACCGTTACCCTGCCCAATTTGTTGCAGGAGATAAAGGAATATTGCTACCTGAGTGATTTTAAAATAAATTGAGAAATCGCGTGCGTTGAATCTTAGCCTCCCACAAACTACGGTCCTAGCTTTGATGGACAAGTTTCCCTTTAAATGGGAAAGGGAGAGACTGACCTATCTAGGTATCATACTCACACCTGATGTTAATAACTGTGCATGTATTAACTACTCCTCTTTCCTATGCACCATGCTACATATATTCTGGGACTGCCCAAACATTAAGCAATTCTGGACTCAGATATTAGAGGTTTGTTTGAACAATCTACAACTTTGTATACCCAACAATCCAGCTGCAATCCTCCTCATCTCTCCTACACAAACTGAATGGATAAAGGAAATGAAAGAGGTACGCAAATTTGAGGAAACACATGCAGAATCTCCCAAAGCAATGTTAAATCACTGGGCCACCTGGCGCCCCTGGATACAATATCTAGACTCCATCCCATAAGGAAGTATTGAGAGATGCCTCTGCCAAACAAGCCAAATACAGGAGTCTAGACCAAGGACACCAACTCGTAGTACCCGGTTCTAAGTTAATATTATGCAGATATTGAGGTTGTTTTGTTGAAATGCTATGCATAATTGTAAACTTCAGCTTTTGTTATTCACAAAACCAGTATCTACCCCCACCATGACTGACATCTTCTGTCTATTTTTCCCGCTATTTCCAATCCCCTTTTTTTTTCTTTTATTTCTTCCCATCTCTCCCCTTTCCTCCTTTCTCGTTTATATCATACTTTCTTCCCTCATTCCTGATCCCTACCCAATCCTGACGTGCGCATGGACAGCGGGTTTTACAAGTTTGCAAACATGTATTTTCTCCCAGTAGGGACGGGCAAGTTTTTTCACCTTGTTTCACTGCAGAAATGACACCAGGCCCGGACTGATAACCTGCCTATTCCGGCAAATGCCCGAGGGGCCGCTCTGTCCTGTGTTTAAACGGGCTGCCGGCTGCCTGATGCAGCACTGCAATCATTAAACACTACCGTTTTTGTAAACTGCAGGCATTTTATTTTTTCGGACTGCCCTGCTGCTCAGACTGAGGGGGAAGCACAGAGCCAGCAGACCGCTCTCCCCTAGGACCCAGGAGCAGCTTTTCCTTCCTGCACACTTACAGAAGTTTGCCCGATCGTCTTCAATCTGAGGCCCGCCTCCTGCTGGTGATCTTCCTTTGTCAGGGGAGAGCAAACGAGCGCCAGAACAGCAGAACAACCAAAGAGCTGCAGGCACCCTCACAATGATCTGACCTGCCCACTGTTCCACTGTCTCTTTCACTCTGGGCTCTGGAAAAACTGGGTAAGTTAGTGTTATATGTTTTTACCTATTGTATGCATATGACATGTTTGTGTGAAAACAATAAAAAACACTTTGGAAAAAAAAGTTTGTGGCTGACTGCTTTCCAGATTCCCCCTCTGCCCTCAAAGTCCCCACACCTAAATTGTATGCAGGGAGAATAGTGGTTAGAACTATACAATTTTTACTCAAACTACTGTATCTGCCAGTGTTAATTTACTCTTCCACTTTCCCCAAGCATTGCCTTTCTGTATGTGTTTATATATATATATATATATATATATATATATATACTGTATAGTTCAAAAGAACCCGCACTCCATGGTTAGTGAACCATCAATATTTTATTTCTCAAACTTGTGCATCCAACGTTTTGGGCCACATTAGGGCCTTTATCAAGGACCTTGATCTTCCATGGAGTGCACGTCCTTTTTAACTATACATAATGCTTTGACCCTGCACCCTCACTAATGGAAGACTGGTTTGGAGTGCAAGCGTTTAATTTGTGAGATATATATATATATATATATATATATATATATATATATATATATATATATATATATATATATATATATACACCAATTATTCTCAGACCAGCACTCCCTGTTATAAAAGTCAATAATTTTATTGTTACATCGTATCAATGCCCGACGTTTCGGTTTTCAAGGATCTTGAAAAAGGTCCCAACAGGGACTGAAACGTCGGGCATTGATACGATGTAACAATAAAATTATTGACTTTTATAATATGGAGTGATGGTTTGAGAATAATTGGTGTATACATAATTACCGTACAGAAATTATTTGCCTTGGAGTGCGATATATATATATATATATATATATATATATACAGTATATATATATATATATATATATATATACAGTATATATATATATATATATATATATATATATATATATATATATATATATATATATATATATATATATATATATATATACAGTCCACAAAAGAGCCAGCACTCACAATGATGAAAATAATGTGCCTGGGTGCAGCAGCAATAAATAAACTCTAAATCCAGCAAATAAGTTCCGCACTCTCAGGTCTTAAAAATAATAAAAATTATAAAAATAAGTGATTGAACAATACATTTTTATTATTTTTAAGACCTGAGAGTGGGGATCTTATTCGATATATATATTATATGTATGTGTATAAGTAAAAGGCCAGCACACATTTATGCGTGGGCTGCTTTGATGTTTTTTGCCAGGGCTGATTTTTACTCCCAGTCTGGCCCTGAATGACTTCCATAGACTTGTACGGCGGTGTGCGACAAAAAAAAAAAAAAAAAAGACGCGCGTCAAAAAAAATTTCACCATAGACTTTTGACACCATAGACTTTAATGGGCGTCAGCGACATTTCGCTGCCGGTGAATTTTTGGCGAAACGAAATGGGTCAAATTCACCCATCCCTATCTCTCAGGGAACGCCCTGACATGGTTAGATCCACCAGAGAAAGTATAACTTATACAATATGTCAATGTACCTTAATAGAAAATATCACCACTGTATCCACATACCTATGGAGGGATTTCTATGTTCTTTTTGAATAGCTGTGAATAAAAATAAAAATTTAGAAAAAAAAATAACGGTGACAAATCTGGCATTCACATGGCGTAAAATAAAACACACCTTGATAAATTCGCAATTTATTTTACACATCTTCAACACATTTATTTCTGTCAAATTTCATTTTACACAGCATAATAAATATGGCCCTGAATGTTACATACTCCATTAAAGATGGATGTCTAGTTTTCTCCTGATCAAGGGATGCACTTTTAAAAACTATTATTTATTTTTACTTATTGTTCTTGTTTAGTCACATCCCCTGTAGAGATGTACTGTATATCTCAATAGTGATTTGTTCAATTCACTGATGCATTTATTGTTGGCTGGGCCAGAGTCACACAAGAGAGAGAAAATAGGTCCATGCACACTAGGAAAAACACTCTGTTTATCCTTAATTCAACTATATCATCTTTTTCAACATTCTCAGATAAATGTGAGCTAAATGAACACAGTGATTCTATGCAGGGCTGTTTCTGGGGCTGCTGCTGCCTTAGAAACCAGATCAAATTCCAAGGCTGAGAGTCATACAGCAAAAATGTTAATGTAATAATCCCAAAATGTCAAGTTAACTGTGTATTCTCAAATCTTGTCACTTATCCTTTATGTGCAATCTCTAGACGACTGCAAAACATCTCAAGGAACTGTTATGGTTTTCTGCATTACTGAGGAAGGCAAGGTACACATTCCTAATACATGGTGCCAACATGGTGTAAATGCTTAACATTATTATTAAGCGATATCAGTGAATTCATTGACCCTAATACATTATAAGTTTCATTTTGGAGAAGCAAAATAAACAAACATAAATAGCATTCCTCCTGTGTTTAATCTCTGCAGTATATTACATGTTAAAATGATGTCACCTTAAAGGAATAGTAACACCGAAAAATAAAAGTGTTTTAAGTTAATTAAAATATAATGTACAGTAACCCAATGACACAGGGCACAGCCCAGGGAAGCAGGGGCATGACAGAGCTGGAGGTGGAGAAGCCCCTCCTAGCTGTTTGTAGGGGATTGGGTAGCAAAAGGAGCGGGCAAAGTGACGTAGGGCAGGATAAAAGGGGGGGGACTGAGGTTGCCGCCCCCCCACTCCATTTTGTAGCAGCAAGAAAAACTCTGCTTACCATGGAGGTGAACCAGGAGCTGGCTGATCTGGTCAGGAGATTCCGAGACGCAGCTTCTCAGCAGGATCCAGGATGGCTACAGCAACAGCTGCAGGATCCTCTGGGGAGCGGTGAAACCGCACGACCAGCCACCCGCCCAACCCGTCGCACAAGACCCCCAGCACGGCTCAGCCCGCAGGACACTGCAGGATTGAGGAGTCGAGCCAGGAGGGTCAGTGCAAGCCCATCCAGAGGGGGACAGACGATCCGATCCACTGTGCCTGCTGCCAGGATTAAGCCTACGGCAGCTACCACGCGTCGCAGGGGCCCAGGAAGCAGGCAAGTAACTAAGCCGGCAGACCACGTGACGCAGGCAGCAGAGAGAGGAAGGAGGGGTAAAAAGCCTGCTCCTCCGGCTGCAGCGTCTGCATCGGTTACGGAGGACAGGCAAAGGGCTGTCTCCCCCTCCTCTCCTCCAGGAACAAGTTCGGGCCCATCAATCAGGCGAGTATGCGCCCTCTCACCGCACGCAGCTTCTGCGGTGGAGGGAGGGGGGAGGGGGAAGGAGCCCGCTCCGCACACTGCAGCTACAAGGGAAGAGCAGAGAGTAGGACTCTCCTCCTCCCCTCCTTCACAAATAATCACGGGCCCAGGAATAGTTGAAGGATGGGACAGCCCCCAACACATGGCAGGTGGGAGGGGGGGGGAAAAGCACACTCCAAAAACGGCTGCAGCAACAGCATTAAGGGATGAGCAGCATGGAGGGCTTTCCCCCTCCCCTCTTCCAGGAGCAGCCACAGTTGATATTGACAGCAGCCCCAGGGCACCAGTTCTCATGGAGGCAGTACTAGGGGAGCAGTCCATTCCCTGTTCCCCCACCCATTCTAACCCCTCACAGGCCTGTTCCACTCCCAGCCCTAGCACATCAGCGAGGCGTCGGCTAAGCCGTGTTCGGCCAAGGACTTCACCACCAGTCAGGAAAAATGATTTTACCAGGCCAGGGAGGCCGGCATCCATGTCAACGGCTGGCCAGGCACAGGGTGGCAGAGTAATCACAGCTCAGATACACCACCGGGAGTCAGGAGAACGTAGAGTAGGCACGCCACCAGGGAGGCGAGGTTGGCGTCAGGAACCAACTTCCGCAAGTAGAAGCACTGTAAGGGTGTCCAGACAAGGCAGGGATCCCATCACCCCCACAATGGACAGGTCACCGGCTCCCCGTCATAGAAGCCGTTCAAGAAGCAGGGATAATAGCAGGAGAGTACGGCGGGAGCATAGCCATAGCTCTGTCAGGAGCAGCAGGAGGGACGTCACGGCTCATGCATGCTCGCAGGCAGCTCGAGTCAGTAGGTGGGAACGCAGTAGTAGGTCTCCATCTAGGAGTTACTCGCACAGGGAGGGGCACTCTTGCTGTCATTTTTCTTGCAGGAACAGCCCAAGAATGTCTGACAGGGAAGCATCGCACGCAAGGAGCGTAACGTCCAAGGATGGGACACGGAGGAGGCGGTCCACCAGCCATGACAGAGTTCAACCAGACACGATTCAAAAGCAACCTCCCCCCAAGAGCAACAGGATGTCGAGCAGCTTGACGGCCCAGGGCGCAGCCACGGCCAGTGGGCCTGGAGGTGAGCAAAGTGTACCGCACAAGTCACACAGTCAGGGTACTGAGTCACTTTTGAACAGCATTAAGCAGATTTTGTCAAGCTGGGAAAAGGGAAACTCAGGCGGGCCAGCTAGGGCATGGGCACCACTGCACACAAGGGAAGAGTCAGCCGGTCCAACTGCGGGTCAGGCAGGGGTGGAGGTCAGTACAAAGACAATAGAAAAGGTAGCCACAGGGATACCAGAAAAGGGGTCAGTTGTGGCATTGAATGAGACAGAGGAAGGTAAAAAAGAGAGAGAATCGGAAAGAGATGCCATAGCAAACGGGATCCCCGATACAGCCCGGCAGAATGCATACCTATCGTTCGCAGGCCCACTGGGGGTGCATATTAAGGCAGAGGTCAAGGAAAAGATATGGAAAGGAGAGTTTGTAGAGATTTTCTCCCTCCTTCCTCTGGAGGAGATTATCGAGCTAAAAGAGGATGACAAAAAAGATAGTAAAAAAGAAGAAGAAGAGAAACAAAAAAGATATAGAAAGCTCCCCAAAACATTTGGTAACTGGCTCCGAGCCTTTTGTATCCTAGCCAGCATTATCGGGGAAAAAGCTCCTGAAAAATGCTCGGCTCTCTTTTGTTACGTAGATGGTATCTGGGAGGCTTTCCGGGTTTATGGTGGGTTGGCCTGGTGGCGCTACGACGAACAATTTCGCCAAAGGCTAGCGGCCAACCCAACCATGAGATGGGACCAGATGGACATTACCCTCTGGCTCAAACTTATGATGGCACAAAAATAATCTCCCTTTCAGAGGGGGGCCGGGGCACAGCAAGCTGGCACCTCGGCCCCGATCAAATTTGGATACTGCTGGCAGTTTAATGATAGCCAATGCAAGTGGGGGAATTCATGCAGGTTCAAGCATGAGTGCTCCGGTTGTGGGGGCTCACACTCGTATAGCAGGTGTTTCAAGCGGGGAAAGGCATCAGGAAAGCAGGTTGAGGCTACCAAAGGGCAAGACGCCAGTGAAGTTAGACGTGATGCTGCCTTGGCTAAACCGCTACGGTAAGAGAGGGGACGCAGAGGCCATAGAACAGGGTTTTCGGGAGGGACTCAAGATACCATTCAAGGACAGAGAGGTCTCGGGGGCCCCGCGGAATCTCAAGTCCGCAGAACAATTTCCAGAGATAATCCGCCAAAAATTGTTTAAAGAAATTGAGTTGGGCAGGATGGCGGGCCCCTTTTCTAGCCTGCCCCTGCACAACTTGAGAATTTCACCCTTGGGTGTGGTACCAAAAAAGGAGCCGGGTAAATTCCGGCTAATCCATCATTTGTCACATCCCAAGGGTAGCTCGGTTAATGATGACATTGACAAAGACCTAAGCTCCGTGTCATACACATCATTCGATCAAGCAGTAACATTGGTACAGAGAGCAGGATGGGGAGCCCTTATGGCAAAAGCCGACATTGAGTCGGCTTTCCGATTGCTACCTATACACCCGGACTGTCACCACTTACTGGGTTGTTGGCTTGATGGGGCCTTTTTCGTAGATCTATGCCTGCCAATGGGATGCTCTATCTCCTGTGCCTATTTTGAAATGTTTAGTTCTTTTCTGGAGTGGGTTGTCAAGTCCACGGCCAGCTGTAACTCCGTCGTGCATTATTTGGATGACTTTCTATGCATCGGCCCGGCCAACAGTGATATGTGCTTTCACCTATTGCAGACATTACAGGAAATAACAGCGGCATTTGGGGTACCCCTAGCTAGGGATAAGACAGAGGGACCCACTACATCCATTCAGTTCCTGGGAATTCAAATTGATTCGGTAGCAGGGGAATGCAGGCTCCCAACTAACAAAGTTATTGAACTACAACAGGCAGTAGAGTCCATGAAACGGGAAAATCGGGCTACGTTGAAGCAGATTCAATCACTGCTTGGGAAATTGAATTTCGCCTGCAGGATTATTCCAGTGGGCAGAGTTTTCTGCAGGAGGTTGTCTTTAGCTACAGTTGGGGCTCGGGCCCCACACCATCATATACATGTTAATAAGGAGGTTAAGGCAGACCTAGCAGTATGGGGACACTTCCTGAGAGATTTTAATGGGACAGTACTTTTTCAGGCCAAGGAGAAGTCAGCACAGGACATGCAACTTTTTACAGACGCAGCAGGGGGTTTTGGTTTTGGAGCTTACCTGGCGGGACAATGGTGCGCCGCGCCATGGCCATGTGAGTGGAGAGAGTCTGAACTAGGCTCCAATATAGCGTTTTTGGAATTGTTCCCAATTGTAGTGGCTATGTACGTGTGGGAAAACATATTTAGAGACTGTAGGATCGTTTTTCATTCGGATAATATGACAGTAGTTCAGGCCATCAATAGTTGGTCCGCATCATCACCCCCAGTTCTGTGATTATTACGGACACTGGTCCTCCGGTGCCTTAAGTTAAATGTACATTGTAGAGCAGTGCACATACCAGGAAAAAAGAATGTCATCGCTGATGCACTGTCTCGCTTTCAGTGGGAGCGTTTTCGGGAGGCAGCGCCGGAAGCAACACCGCAGCCATGCCAATTTCCACAGCAGCTCTGGCAGCTGGCGAGCGTAGACTGCTGGAGCTTGTAAAGGCTTCCTTAGCCACGGCAACATGGACTGCTTATGGTAAGGCGTGGGAGGAATGGAATCAATTGACTGGCTGGGCTGGCGGTTTTACTAACAGGGAGGATAGGCGCGCTGGTCTCATTTGGTATGTGGTCTGGCTCACAGAGCAGGGTAAGTCAGCAGCTTTTATTGATAAGCGCATGGCAGGACTGGCGTTCCAGTTCAAACTGCGCGGCGAAGAGGACCTGACAAAAGAGTTCATCATCAGGCAAGCGCTAAAAGGGGTTAGAAAAAGTAGACACTCGAAAGATACACGACGGCCCATATCATTTCAACTGCTGACACGGCTCCAGGGAGTCTTGGATCAATGCTGTTATTCAGGTTATGAGGTGCAATTGTTTAGGGCAGCTTTTGCACTGGCATTCTTCGGAGCCTTCAGGGTAGGCGAGTTGGTCAGTAAAAGCAAAACCTCACAAGGTGGCTTGTTGCTCCAAGATGTGAAAGTGTTTCAAGATAAGATCACAATCCGTTTGAGACAGTCCAAAACGGATTCATTGGGAAAAGGGAAGGATATTGTGTTGTTCAAAGTTGATGGTGGGGCAACCTGCCCAGTTGGCTGTGTAAGTCGTTTTTTACATTTACGAGGAGTGTGTGGCACAGTTTTTCTGCAGCATGAGAATGGGATGCCCTTGACTCGTTTTCAGTTTAATAACATCTTAAAGAAATCTTTGGAAAGTGTTGGAGTTAACCCTAAAGAGTTTGGGACACATTCATTTCGCATCGGGGCAGCAACTGAAGCAGCCGGTCTCGGTTTAGGAGAGCGGATGGTCATGAAAATTGGGAGATGGGAGTCCAAACGCTTCCTCAGCTATATACGGCCAGGCTTACTGGTCTAGGAGGCTCTACATGTTTTTACACAGACCAAGTAGAATCAGGACCCTAAAAAAAAAAAGAACATTTTTGTTGGTTTTCTGTTCATGTCACTCATGGGTATTTTGTTGTGTTTTCAGGTGGCAAAACCATGGTATGGTTGTTGGGACATTCATTCATCAGTCGGGCCAGAAGGACAGCCGCAGTTAGCAAAGGGAACGCATTACAGCTGGGCTTTCCGGAGGACCGTATATCAGTCAAATGGTTTGGTTTTCCTGGTCTAAAATGGTCAGGAGTATGGCCTGCCCTAGTCAGGTTGGCCAAGGTGGAACAGCGTCCGGATATACTGGTAATACACGTTGGGGGGAATGACCTGGGCTTGGTAGCACAAAGGGATCTAGTCATCATGATGAAGCAGGACGTTGATAGAATTCGGTCATTGTTCCCCGGCATCACATTAGTGTGGTCAGAGATAACCCCCCGGTTGGTATGGAGGTTTGCACGGGACATACAAGCCATAGAAAGGAGCAGGGGGAAGGTGAATAAATTACTCTCAATCTTTATACGTAAGTCAGGTGGCATAGTTGTCCGGCATAGGGCGCTAGAGGACAAAACAAAGGGTTGTTTTTCCACAGATGGGGTACACCTCTCTGATATTGGTATGGCTCTCTTTACTTTGGCCATCGCAGAAGGGATTGAAAGGGCCCTGGAGTTTTGTTTGGCGGTGCGCGGTGCTCTTAAGGTGTCAAGTGCACGCGCGGGTGGCGGGATCATGGAGTCCAGGAACCAATAGGTGTGTGAGCACGGGAGTTGCAGGGTTAATGGGTAGCTGGAAGGCCTGTCACCTCAGGGGTAACAAAACACCACACGAATAGCATTTGGTTGGGTAGCAGATTTGTTACAGGCTACTATGGCAGCTGGCAGCGCTGTTGCGTTGTGCAGTTATAAAGTTCTACTACAGTACGTAGATATTCAGGTTTACTGTTTGTTATACAAATACTATTGTTATCGTATGCTATGTTAATGATATGTTATCATTTATAGTAGTGTGTTTTGCAATACAATACTACTTGTTATAATAAAATTGTTCTGCGGCCTTTTCATCCAAAATGATTTGTTGTATTTTATTAAAGGGGGCCTGGAGGAAGGGGGGTTGTTGGTTAGCTGGTAAGGGCTGACACAGGTACCGACCTTGCCTCTGTCATGTTGCCCTGCACTATTAAACCTGGTGAGTTTACTTCAGAAATGCCGCTATAGCTATATAGTGGTATATAAATAAGCTGTTGTGCAGCCATGTGGGCAGTCATTTGGAAAAAACTCAGGTACATAACAGATAAACTCTGTTAAAAAATGGTGCTCTACATAGCTTTTCTCTACTTCATTTGCCTCCATTGCTACACAGCAGCTTGTTTATTCCTTTTATTTTATTTTACATTTAAAGTTTTCTCTACTTTCAAATTGGCTCTACACCCAAAACAGTGCTATAGACACATGTTACATGTTTGTGGATTAATTAGGTAATGTATTTTTTATGATGAGAAACATCATTACATTTAATTTAAGAATGAAACACATAGAACCTTTAGCGACTAAACAGATAGATTTGTAGAACAGTGTGTGATACATCTGTGCACAAGAAAGAGTCTAACTCATTGTTTAATATAAATTAATACTATACTTTAACTGAATTGCTGTAAGGCTCTACTTGGGTTTGATTGTGGAAACTTCTGCTTATTTGCTGCTTGCCCTAACCACCAGGCCAGGAGAGCTGGGTCTCAGATTTGGCTATTTCATCCCAGCATCCTTATTGGCAGGTTGGGCCTACTGTTCTGTTCATCGTCCATCCTTGTTCAACTTAAGCCTGATTCTATAACCTTGTCATCCTGTTCTTGCCACACAGTTTTCGCTCTTGCCTGATGGACTTTCCTCTGCCTTCTTAGTGCCCCCCTACCTTTTCCTGACAATTGCTATATTTGTGGACTTAAATATTGATTCTATGTATTAGAGCTGTTACATCATGGGGCAAATTTACTAAGCGGCAAAAATTCACCAGCGACGGCTTTGCAGGCAGTGCAACACTTTGCAGGTCGAAAATTTGCTCAGACAACGATAATTCACTAACATGCGAAGCTGCGTCCAGGGCGCTGAACACTGGCGAAGCTGAGCTAGCGTTAATTCGGCAAGCAGAACGAAGTTGCACTAGCGTTGGCTAATTTGCATACGGCGGGAAGTTAAATGGACAGATTGCAGCAAATACATTACATTACACAAGCCCAGGGAAGTTTAA
Source organism: Xenopus petersii (assembly GCA_038501925.1). Classification (NCBI taxonomy): domain Eukaryota; kingdom Metazoa; phylum Chordata; class Amphibia; order Anura; family Pipidae; genus Xenopus; species Xenopus petersii. Next base: position 98,882,031 of record CM076683.1, on the reverse strand, counting down.
TAAAAGAAAATAGAGTTGTTATATTGCCCTACACATGAGCCCACAGTATAGTTTATGTGCCATATGTAAGGAAATGTAGGGGGGAGGCCATTTACCCCAGAAAAAATTTTACGCTCTTTTGCAGACTATCACCTTGAAAAAAGGAAAAGGCGCCAGCGTTTTTTGGGACTTAAAAATGTTCAACTAAATTTTTAGGACGTCCTATTGCACTTCGCCTGGTCTGAGGTGGCGAAGGCAAGTCTGGCGCAAGAGGTAACGTTCAGTGAAATCCACATATTAGTGAATTTGCACAGTTACGTCCTTTTGCCAGAGCGCAACTTCGCCTGGGGATTGAGTGCGAATGAACACCAGCGTCAGGCTCTCTCTCTAGCGAAGTTACACCTGCGCCCGTTAGTAAATCAGCAAAGTACCGAAACAACGTCACGCTGGAGAATTTTCACCCTTTAGTAAATTTGCCCCTATAGCTCAATGTCTCACATGACATGTAAAGTAAACACTTTAAAATAATGCTGTTATACTGTAAGTTCTGGGGTTATTAACACTGGCAAATAACATCTAAATGTGCTGCCTTCCTAAGGTATATTATTTTCATTTTGAATTAGACATGGTCATGATCTTGAATGATTTTTGTATATTATGTTGAAACAAGGCTTTATCAACGTGATCAAGTATATCTCAGCCATCTGCAGCTAAAGGTCAATTTTGTATTGAGAGGAATACCTGGTATTTTGTATTATCCAGTCATTGCTCTGCCCCCTGAGACACTGCTCTTGCTGGTATTAATGACAATTTAAATTGAGGATTAGCAGAACTGGAAAGCTCTCAGTTGGAAATCCTTTCAATTGAACAAAAAAAAATCTATTCTACTTTGTGGACTTCCCTGATTTTAATTGCATCGTTAACCCCTTCAGGCTTTAAGGAGTAAAACTGTAATAGTAAAAGCAATCATATTAAAGGTTGCAAATAGTTAAGTCAAAAAGGTTACTTACATTGTATTCTTTCCTAATTTCTATGAATAATGAGCCTGCCCACACAATAAAGGATTTACTAATTAACGAACTGCAATTTTTTTCAACAAATCTAGAAAAATTTGTGGTTTTCCTATATTTCTTAAAATCTCTAAAAAAATCAAGATTTAGGGGGTTATTTATTGAGCTCCGAATTTTTCTAGTTGGACTTTAAAAGGAGAAAAACTAAATTTTTTCCGGAATTATTAAAGTCATATGGTTTAACAAGTCAGATGAAAAAAGTACTCCAACTCAGACCTGCTGAGAACATGTCAAAGTCGATCGCAGATGTCCCTTTAACAATTGGAAGATTTTCTGAGTTGCGATAGGTTTTCGAAAAAAAAAATCTTACATTTTATTGTGAATTTTTGCGCACAAGAAAAATTAGTGAACATTTATTAAAAAATACAGGGGAGAAGTCTGTGCAGATCAGTGTCATTTTTAGAAAATAGAGAACTTGGTGGATTTTGATAAATAACCCCCTAAAAGTGTAAACATCACAAAAACCTCTAATGAAAGTCAATGGGAGTTGCGCTGATCTTATTGGAATGCCTTAAATCAATTCGGAGGTTTTCCGATTTTTTTTTTTCGTTGTCTTAAAAACTTGAATTTTTCAGGGCTTTTTTTTTTTTTGTTCATAATTTTTATATTTGTTTCTTTTAATGAATTCAATGACATTGGTAGTTTTAGAGAATGTGAGTTTAGTCGTGGTTTCAAAAACCACTAAAATATGACCATTAAGCATAAGCCTCCACAGGGTCAGTTTTCTAACATCGATTAGCGTTTATTTTCCACGAATCGTAAAAAATGTGTGGTTTTCCTATACTTCTTAAAAGTGCTAAAAATCGAAGCTTTAGTAAGGACATATTTATTATGCATTGTATAATGAAATTCCCAGAAAAAAACAGTGTAAAAAGCTGTGTAAAATAGATGGCAAATTTATCAAGGTGTGTGTAATTTACGCCATGTGAATGCCAGATTTGCTGTCGTTATTTTACACTGCTTCTAAGGGAAATTTACTCTGCCATTTTTTTGGACATGGTGAAACCTGGCGATGTGTGGTGTATTATCCTGTAGTTTTTTAAACAGCATAACAAAGTGTTAAACCATGAAAACTTCAAATACAAAACATCACCAAGTAAAACTTGTTGAGGCGCTATAGAAGTCATTGGGAGTCATTTTGCTGGGAATTGTTAGAGGTTTTAGAGATTTTTGTATGTGTTGGTGAATTGTTAATAAATAAGCATCCAACAAGTCCTTTTTTCCTGCAAGCTTTTGACTTTGTGCAAGCGCTGTTGCACCAGTCAAAAGGTGTAGTTATTCGCCAGGCGCGTATTCGCGGCAAATTTGCATGATTCGCCGCTGGCGAATAAATTTGCAAAACGGCTGCGAAAAATCGCTGGCGAATGTGCGCCGGCATCCAAAAAAATGCACGCCAGTGTCAAAAACGAGACGCCGGCACAGTTTAGCGAATTTTTCGCAGTTTTCGTGCAAATTCGTCCATCACTAAAAGGGTGGTTTTCTGAAGACATACAGGTAACAGGCACATTCTCAGTGGGCTCTAAGCAGCTGTTGAGAAGCTAAGCTTGGGGGTCATCACAAATTATCACAAATTATCAAGCATAAAATCAGGTTTGTCTGTCATATAAGCTGATGCTACAGGGCTGCTTTTTAAATTATGATTCTAATGGTGCTGGTTTCGCAGCTGGCATGCACCAATAATTATTTAATAATCAGTCTCAGCCTTATATCATGACATTTATATCTTGTGCATTGGTCTCTAAGCTCAGTAAGTGACAGCAGCACAGAGCATGTGCAGTGAATCAGCAGAAAAAAAGATGTGGAGCTACTGGGGCATCTTTGAAAACAAAGATCTTTACTGTGGTTGCCTTGGGCTAGAATAGTAGCTCAAAACATAATATACAATTTCTGCCCTACTTCTTTAGCTAAGCTTTAGTTCTTCTTTAAAGTGGACGCCTGTTCTTGAAGGAGATAACATGAGACAGATATAACTCAAAGAACTTGTTCAGTCCTGTCAAATATAGTGCTTATTTTTCTGCCAAGAAACCCCATGCAACCACCAGTCTGTTGCCTTATTTGTGTCTGTATTGCCTGTACTGTACTGGATTTTATAATATTTCCTTGTGTACAACTTCACTTTAAATAAATAATTCAAATATCTAATGGCAAATCATTTTTGTAATGACTTAATTATTTACAATCAACAACCCATGTACTCTTATTATCAATACATTAATGTTAAAACCTTTGGGATACAGTTTCTAATGTAATCTAAGTGCTGGAATTATTCATTGTTTAAACTGTAAATATGCATCCGTTTAGTGTGAATAATGAAATATTTGTTGTCCTTCGGACACACTGCTTCCATTTAAAACCACATAGTGCTAAAAGCATTCCATTTAACCACTTAAAGGAGTCGTTTACCCTCCAAAAGCTTTTTCCAGTTGAGTTGTTTTCAGATTGTTCACCAAAGACTTTTTCAGTTTTTCTGTCTTTTAATACAGTTTTCCCAAAATTTAAGCTTAAAGTTTAATGTTCGTGTCTCTGGTGTTTCAGTCTAGCAGCGCAGTGATCTAGGAGCATTCTGAACTGTTACAATTTGCTACATTAAGGGAGGTATTTATCAAAATCTGAATTTATTTCACTATTTTTGGAAAGCCCCTTTGACCAAATCCACACCGACTTTTCCCCCTATTCATCATGAAATTTTCCCTTAAAATTCTTTCCCTTAAAAGTCTTGATAAGACTGTAAAAAAAAATCTGAATACTTGGCTTCTTCGTATTTGAGGCCCAAATACCATGACTTTTTTCAGATTTGACACCCAAATACCATGACTTTTTAGGATTTGATGCCCAAATACCGCAACTTTTTTGGAAACCCAGAGCAAATCAGAATATCTTCGTGACATCTGCCATTGACTTATACATGAACTCAGCAGGTCTAAGTTGGAGTACTTTTTTATTCAAACTTTTATCAACACTGTCGGGGTTTAATAAATCATAAAAAATTCAAGTTTTTGTTTTCTACGAAAAAATTGGTGGTTTCCCCCTTTAAAAGTCCAACCAGCAATAAAATCGGACTTTGATAAGTGACCCACATGGTTGCTACATTAGTTGATACATTTATCAGCAGTATCTTTGGAACATTGGAACAACTACTGTATCAATTCTAACAGCTGCCTTTAATGAAACACAGGGATTCAGCTCAGCAGGGACAAAGATAACAAATGTATCAACTAAATGTATCAATTTAGAGCAGATGACGACCCCCCCCCCACCCAGAGCTGCTTTAGAAAGTGAAAAATTTTACTTTACACTCCAATATTAGAAAAATGATCACAAATAGAAAATAGAAATGAATTGGGAAAAGGTTTTTTTCTGGTGAACTGTCTGAAACCAGAGAACACTCTAAATTGAATAAAGTGTTTGAAGTTGAACAACCCCTTTAAGTGCCAATATATAGGATACATTAATCTGAAGTGAGGTGCACTTGAAACAAATACCAATGCATAGATTACTGTTTACTTAAAAGGATTTGCAATTAGGGCTAATCAGCTTTTCGGAAAGCATTTTTGGCACATTTATGGTGATCATTAGAGTAACCACAAAATTAGCAGGGTCTGTTGTGATGACTAATTCATGCATTACTTATGATTCACTTTAGTAGCAATAATGCATTTTATGACATGTCCTATCATGATTATCTATATTAACTTACATATTGATTTCACAGCTTCAGAAAACTGTCATTTCACATAATGTGAGCACTTGGTCTTTGTGGTTCACCTCAATGGCTGCTGGTGATATCATTACCCAACCTGTATATACTAAACTATGCATATGTAGAAACATACATAAAATAACAATGTGCAGCTTTAACTCTCTTCCTTCGTCACTGTCTGTCTCCCTCTTGTAAATTTTGGATAAATCATAACCTTCCTTTTCCCCTTAGACCCCTTCTTCCTACTCCTTCCTCTCATTTTGCCACTAGCCTTCTATGATGTGTGCTTGCATAAAGGAATCCTGGGAAAAGAGCCATGAAGGTTACATAAGAGAAACATGACTAAGTTCCTGCAGAGGTGTGGGTGTTCGCTAGATAGATGATCAGAGGAGGAGCAAGAGAGTTTATAATAGGGAGTGAGTAAGAGGGTAGGCAGATATTTTACCATAGCAGTAGGAGCAGGCAGTTTACCACCCTCCTGCCCATGGGTTTCAGGGAAGATTGGGGTCATAGGACATGGCTGTTATGGTTGTTTTGTCGTAGTGGGGGTGGGGAGGTGGGCTACCCTGTGGGTCAACTAAAGGGAGATGGAAGTGTGTAGGTCAAGTGTGAGAGGTAGGCCTGAGGGGTTAGGTTCCAGTTAGGTACCTCATTATGGGCTGTGTTGGGAAGATTAAGCTGCTGATACCTGGCTTCAGGCTTGGGAAAGTCAAGTTAAATTGTATTATGTGTGGTTATATAAATTCGGCAAAGGTTTATGAACATGTTTATGACTTTCAAAGAAATATAATTTAGTAGCAAATAATTTGTATGTTTGATCTTGTTGTTATTGACAGTATACAGTGGAACCTCAATTTTACATCCCCTGATTTTAAGTTTTTCCTCATTTTACATTGTTGTTTTGTGGTCCCACCTATATATTATGCATAATTCATTTCCCTGATTTTACATTTTCCTGGATTTTACACCATTTTTTTCTGGGCCCCTGAAATCATAAAATGAGGGTTCTTCTGTATGCATAAAAAATTAAGGTGAGGAAAAAAGTGGGAAAAGGGAACTGGATATTGAGTATACACAGGGCAATAAATCACTTGTTGTTTACATTTGTTAGTTTGTACATTCCACTTCAGAACTGGACCAACCAGTCAACAAGCATTAATAATAAACTTAAACAGACTAGAAAGTATTTTTCGCACTATGATTTATTTTCCAACTTCCAGAATGAAAAAAGTAGAAAGCTCAATACAGATCCATAGTTTTAGAGTTCATGCATCTTTGCTAAAATGTAAAAAACATCATGTGCTATATCATCTATTCTAGACTGTTATAATTTGTTAACAGATTGCTAAATTAGCTGATAATTACATATAATTTGAAATTCCAGCTACCATCTGTTTTAACACAAATTTTGGTTTGGTATCCTTGTCTAATAAAATGGAAAAAAAACATGTTTATGACCAAGCATATTAAAGTGAATTTATTGAGAATTTAATTTCTCTTTAAAAAAAAAAAAATTTAACATTTCTAAGGATTATCAATGTTACTTTTACTTGGTAATTAGATTTCTTGTAGTTTGTAATTTTTACAGTAATAACTTTAACATATAGGGGGTAAACTTTGGCATCAATAAAATACAAGAAAGGGAATAACCTTTAATCTTCTTGTCATTTCTTGTGGGTTGAAAACATATGTCAAATATTCTTGTACCCCCAATAGCTTTATATATGTGTATAAAATACCATTTGTAGTACAAAACAAGAGCCAGCATAAAAACAAATGAAATTTGTTTAATTTTCAAGTGCAGGGATTTCTTTTCAGTATCCAGCTCCTCCAGCGAACTTTTTTGAGGGACTTTAGAGCGTAGACTTATGGCATCAGAGTTAGGGAACCACCACATCCCGTAGAAGCTGGAAAGGCTGTTAAAGAGATGTCAGCAATAACTACAGAATTTAGTCAATTCGTCATTTAAACCTTGAGAAAACATATACACCAGAATTTTGTCATGGATCATGGCCTTACACTATGTTTGGATTATTACGCACTGTCTTGTGTGAAGTTAGGATGGAACATAATGAGGAAGGCTTGCTCCATGTATATCTGTACATCTGAGATGCTGTTTTACTTTTGCAATATCAGACAAGACAACCATTTAGTTCTGGCAAAGCTTTTTGTATTCTCATGTTTTTATGGCTTCTTCTTGTCATTTAAAATTAAACAAGATCATAACCGCCGTCACACGCATCTTATGAGTAGTTGTGGATTCAAATATCACTCACAGGATAACACACAGAAAGCCAAACATTATTAGCAAGCCTTGAATACCTCTGGTGTTCCATCAAGTCACCACTAGAATCAGTGGCGTAACTAGATATTACTGGGCCCCACAGCAAATTATTTTTCAGGCCCCCAAAATTTTTTAGTAGTTGACTTGTTTTACCAATATTTATTTAAACTGTATATGAATTAGGGCCTCGTGGGGCCCCTATACCTCCTGGGCCCCCCTGCAGGCGCAGGGTCTGCTTCCTCTATAGTTACGCCCCTGACTAGAATACTTCAATCATGGGATATGGAAATCAAAGGCAAACAGCAGAATACCTGCTAATCAGTGCTTTATTGTGGGTCCACACGACATGTTTCGGGCAGCAAAAGGCCCTTTTTCAAGTGTGTACAAATCTTACTTTTTCTATGGATTTTATACTACTTTTTATATGTTATATATCCAAATAGTCATTGGTGATACTGTCAAGAGCCAATTGTAATAATTTTAAGGGTTAAATGTGATGCATAGATTGATTAATTAAGAGGTGGGACTTCCTGTGTGGATCTTTAAAGCAACTTTTCACTGTGATTTGTACACACTTGAAAAGGGGCCTTTTGCTGCCCGAAACATGTTGTGTGGATGCACAATAAAGCACTGATTAGCAGGTATTCTGCTGTTTGCCTTTGATTTCCATATCCCATGATTGTGGATTAAAATAGTTTTTATGCACCTTAAGTTGACCAAGTCATTTCCCTTGGCTGTTGAAGGGCGTTGCAATGGTTTAATTGCGTAAAATTAGATTTTAAGCAGAATGACCACATGCACAGAAAGTATGGTGGACTGGGGCTTATGTATGGGTTTACTATTGACTTCTTAAAGGTGCAAGCAGATGAATTCTTAGTGCAAATGAGCCCAGTCACTGAAATATATTAATGTCAAGTATGGAGGGTGTAGTGGGGCATATGTGAAGTTCAAATCAGCAGACTCACTGTTCAACAGATACAAATCAAATATGTGTCTGGATCTCATTATCTCCCTGTGATTGTAAAGGAATACAAGCATCATACAAACAGCTTATTAAACATCCTTGTGTCACAATGACCCTTATGCTAATGTGGCATTTGGCAGTGACAGCTCCAGAAGCACTTAATGCTACAACCTTTGTGTAGTCAGTGACATAAATGGCATCAACCAGTAACTGTGCACATGGGGCAGATTTCAGATGGCATTCATGTCACTTACCACTAGACACAGGGTGCATCGGGGGATTGTCATTTTCCTTGCCAGCAGTTTTTCACCTAGTAAAGGATATTTACTAATCAGAATATATACTGAATTTCGATGTGGAAAATAGTTAAAAAAAATAACAGCTCACAATAAATCTTTGGATTACAATCATAGGAATGAGCTGCATACGATATACAGTATATAAATCATTTTTATAAAAAATCCCCTTTCTTTTTTTAGATATTGACTTGGCAACTAAAACACAGATTAACTACAGATTTCCTTACTTTTAAAATTGAAAGTGATTATTAAGTTCTTTAAAATCCATATACAGTTTCGTGTTCACCATATGTTGTTGATAGCTAAGGAATACAAATACCATATTTTTCATATTTTGAGGAGAAACAGTGGGAATAAATGTTATAATGATACAAAAAGTCTTGGTTTATAGTGTGCCAAGATTTTAGTTATTTATTGTTGTATTATGTAAAAGCGTTGAGAAACATCTATGATAGTAATAATACAGCATATGTCTAGATATGTGGTCTTATAAATCCCTCACTTTTCTTTTACCATAAGTAAAACTTACAAATGTTTATTTGAAGGGTAGTAATGTCCTATTCACATATAAGCCAGACCCTCATAAATACAAGTATGGAGAAATACAGTAAATGCCACTAATAAATATGTATATTGAGATTTGTTTTGATTTACCCTTTCCCATGAAAATACACAGAAAACAGACAATCAAAGCTAGATGACATCACCTGAACTGATGTCATTTGAACCTCATTTTCCAGTTTGCTGCCCAGTTTCTTAATTTAGACAAAACACTCTGCAAAATGGCAGCATTCTGCATTGAACCTATAGTTCTGCACAATTTAGTATCATCTGAAAAATAAGAAACAGTATTTTCAATGCCCACCTCCAGGTCATTGCTTTTCAACTTGTTTATTAATGACCTGGAGGTGGTCATTGAAAGTACTGTTTCTATTTTTGCAGATGATACTAAATTGTGCAGAACTATAGGTTCCATGCAGGATGCTGTCACCAGAGAGATTTGTAGAAAAGAACCAGCAGTACACTGTGTTCAAGTTGCAAAAAGTGTACCAAAATTTATTAAGCCCACATCATACAAATAGGCAACGTTTCGGGCCTACCAGGCCCTTTATCAAGCCATGTGTTACATGATGTCCATTCCTTTTAAAGTGAGAGCAAGGGGTGTGTGAATCCATGCCCCACCCTTTCCTCGTGACATCACAGGAATGTTATATACAATCAGTGAAAATTTTGTAACAGTCCAGTGACAAAAGGGGAGAAAAAAAAGGAGAAAAAAAGGAAAAAAGGAAAAAGGAAAAAAGTCCATATAAACGTCCAACTCAATGTCCAATTATCTCAAAAAATTATTACTGTGAACAAAAATGTATAGTTATCTGATCAAGCATACCTGAGGCGCCATTAAGACTCACTCTGCATACTGTACTCAGCACTTTTCTGAGACACTTAGTGATATGTCAGATGCGTTGTCAGCACTCAGGGTGTTCTATGCAGATCTTTAATAACCTTAGATAAAAAAGAGAATATATGGTTAAAAACATTTGATTAGACAAATTTATACTTATGCAATATGTAACATCATTGTATGTCTATACAGGATCAGCATAATTACCTAAAAAATAAAGCTTGCAGGGGTGTATTCCCTGTTCAGACCTCGGGGCCAAATTGTGTCCAATTTATGAATCCATTTCATTTCCAGTTTCTTAAGCATTAGGAGTCTATCCCCCCCTCTCCTTGGTATTTCCACGGAGTCAATAACCTGAAATTTCAGTTGACTCACAGAATGTCTGGCCGTTTGAAAGTGTGCAGGGACTGGTAATGCGGTTAAAGCCCTGCGGATAGTTGACTTATGTTTAGAGATACGATCCCGTATCTTTTGTGTGGTTTCGCCCACATATAGTAAGCCACACGGGCATTTCAACAGATAGATTACAAATGAAGACTCACAGGTAAAATATTTCTTTATCTCATATTTGTTCCCTCTATGTGGATGATAGAAGACATTGCCCTTTGTGACCGAATTACACTGAGTACAGTGCAAGCAGGGAAAGGTGCCAAATTTTGGATTTTGTAAAAACAACTGTTTACAGGGGGTTTTACCACCAATATCTGCTTTCACCAATTGGTCCTTTAGATTCCTTCCCCGTTTGTATGCTAGCATCGGTACCTGTTGGAAAGCAGGTATATTCTCGTGGCATGATTGTAAAATGTGCCAATGTCGGCGGATAATGTTGCCTACATGCCGGCTAGCAGTAGTATACTTACTCACAAACATCAGCCTGTCTCCCTTCCGGGCGTCTCTTTTGGTAGGGGCTAATAACTCCTCTCTACTTTTATCTAGCATTTTTCTCTGACTTGTATCAAGTACTTCCTGGGGATAGCCTCTCTCACTGAAACGCAACGTCATTTCCACCGTTTCCTTCTGTAAATCAGTGTCATTATTAACTATACGTTTCAACCTTGTATATTGGGTCACTGGTAGTGAATCCCTCAGGGGTTTGGGATGGAAACTGGTATAGTGCAGTAAACTGTTTTTATCAGTTGTTTTTCTAAACAAGCTGGTCTTAAGTTGTGCACCCACTCTTGTCAGTTGCACATCAAGAAAGTTTATGGTAGTGTTATCATATACACTGGTAAATTTGATGGTATCCTCCATATTATTGAGGAAAGTGTGAAAAGCAGTGAGATTATCCAATGGACCATCCCAGATGACCAGCAGGTCGTCTATATAGCGTATATATAGAAGACAATGCTCTTGAAAGAGTGAATTCTCATATACAATAGTTTCTTCAAGAAAAGCCATATATAGATTGGCGTAGGTCGGGGCAACATTACTGCCCATGGCAGTGCCCCTCTGTTTTATCATTTAGACAAGACTGAGTACACAACAACGCAGAAACAATTCTTGTTAGATCTACTTGAGATCGTATTACATCAAAACTATTTCTTGTTTGGTGATTGTTCTAACATTCAACAGAGGGGCACTGCCATGGGCAGTAATGTTGCCCCGACCTACGCCAATGTACCAGTGTACATGATAACACTACCATAAACTTTCTTGATGTGCAACTGACAAGAGTGGGTGCACAACTTAAGACCAGCTTGTTTAGAAAAACAACTGATAAAAACAGTTTACTGCACTATACCAGTTTCCATCCCAAACCCCTGAGGGATTCACTACCAGTGACCCAATATACAAGGTTGAAACGTATATCCCCAGGAAGTACTTGATACAAGTCAGAGAAAAATGCTAGATAAAAGTAGAGAGGAGTTATTAGCCCCTACCAAAAGAGACGCCCGGAAGGGAGACAGGCTGATGTTTGTGAGTAAGTATACTACTGCTAGCCGGCATGTAGGCAACATTATCCGCCGACATTGGCACATTTTACAATCATGCCACGAGAATATACCTGCTTTCCAACAGGTACCGATGCTAGCATACAAACGGGGAAGGAATCTAAAGGACCAATTGGTGAAAGCAGATATTGGTGGTAAAACCCCCTGTAAACAGTTGTTTTTACAAAATCCAAAATTTGGCACCTTTCCCTGCTTGCACTGTACTCAGTATAATTCGGTCACAAAGGGCAATGTCTTCTATCATCCACATAGAGGGAACAAATATGAGATAAAGAAATATTTTACCTGTGAGTCTTCATTTGTAATCTATCTGTTGAAATGCCCGTGTGGCTTACTATATGTGGGCGAAACCACACAAAAGATACGGGATCGTATCTCTAAACATAAGTCAACTATCCGCAGGGCTTTAACCGCATTACCAGTCCCTGCACACTTTCAAACGGCCAGACATTCTGTGAGTCAACTGAAATTTCAGGTTATTGACTCCGTGGAAATACCAAGGAGAGGGGGGGATAGACTCCTAATGCTTAAGAAACTGGAAATGAAATGGATTCATAAATTGGACACAATTTGGCCCCGAGGTCTGAACAGGGAATACACCCCTGCAAGCTTTATTTTTTAGGTAATTATGCTGATCCTGTATAGACATACAATGATGTTACATATTGCATAAGTATAAATTTGTCTAATCAAATGTTTTTAACCATATATTCTCTTTTTTATCTAAGGTTATTAAAGATCTGCATAGAACACCCTGAGTGCTGACAACGCATCTGACATATCACTAAGTGTCTCAGAAAAGTGCTGAGTACGGTATGCAGAGTGAGTCTTAATGGCGCCTCAGGTATGCTTGATCAGATAACTATACATTTTTGTTCACAGTAATAATTTTTTGAGATAATTGGACATTGAGTTGGACGTTTATATGGACTTTTTTCCTTTTTCCTTTTTTCCTTTTTTTCTCCTTTTTTTTCTCCCCTTTTGTCACTGGACTGTTACAAAATTTTCACTGATTGTATATAACATTCCTGTGATGTCACGAGGAAAGGGTGGGGCATGGATTCACACACCCCTTGCTCTCACTTTAAAAGGAATGGACATCATGTAACACATGGCTTGATAAAGGGCCTGGTAGGCCCGAAACGTTGCCTATTTGTATGATGTGGGCTTAATAAATTTTGGTACACTTTTTGCAACTTGAACACAGTGTGCTGCTGGTTCTTTTCTACATGTTACTATGACCCAGTGACAGGAGTGGGTCCTCCAGTTACAGCACCTGACACTACAAGAAGTGTGAAACAGTAAGGTGAGCGCTCCACGTTTACAGTGATTTGCAGAGAGATTTGTCTAAGTTGGAAAACTGGGCAGTAACTGGAAAATGAGGTTCAATGTTGATAAATGCAAGGTTATGCACTTTGGCAAAAATAATATAAATGTTTCCTTAAATGAGAAGGATCTAGGGGTTTTTGTAGATAACAAGTTGTCTAATTGTCTACTAAAGCAAATAAAGTTCTGTCTTGCATAAAAAAGGGCATTAACTCAAGGGATGAAAACATAATTATGCGTCTTTATAGGTCCCTGGTGAGGCCTCATCTGGAGTATGCAGTGCAGTTTTGGACTCCAGTCCTTAAGAGGGATATAAATGAGCTGGAGATAGTGCAGAGACTAAGTGCAACTAAACTGGTTAGTGGATGGAAGATTTAAATTATGAGGGTAGACTGTCAAGGTTGGTGTTGTTTTCTCTGGAAAAAAGGCGCTTGCGAGGGGACATGATTACACTTTACAAGTACATTAGAGGACATTATAGACAAATAGCAGGGGACCTTTTCACCCATAAAGTGGATCACCGTACCAGAGGCCACCCCTTCAGACTAGAAGAAAAGAACTTTAATTTGAAACAACGTAGGTGGTTCTTTACAGTGAGGACAGTGAAGTTGTGGAATGCAGTCGGGTGATGTTGTGATGGCTGATTCAGTTAATGCCTTTAAGAGCGGCTTGGATGATTTATTGAATAGACTTAATAGAAAAGGCTTTTGTGATACAAAACTCTATAGTTAGTATAGATATGGGTATATAGAATTTAATTAAAAGTAGGGAGGGGTGTGTGTATGGATGCTGGGTTTTCATTTAGAGGGGTTGAACTTGATGGACTTTGTATTTTTTCAACCCGATTTAACTATGTAACTGCATTCAACCAACATCATCATGAATGGATGTCAACTGGAGATAAGCCAACCATAATTGCAATAACAATGATGTCCTTACCTGAATTTCTCACCACATGTTGCCCCCTGTAGAACAAAGAGGACCATAGTTATTAGTTATTATCATCTACAAGGCACTGTTTTTTTTTTTTTTTTTTTTTTAACAAATGTTTTTTTATTTGTTTTAAAATACAGACAAAATAGTTCGAAACAAAAGTAAAAGAAACAGAAAAGAATAGTAATAGAAACAGTCAGTGCCAAGTACAGATTCCAATAATAGAAAGTAAAAGCAACAACAATAATCGAAAGTCATGCCAAGTGATTGCAGTGGAAAGAACCAGAGAAGCAATCCCCCAATTGCAGACACTGAAAACTACTCACCGTCAAAAATTCCGAAGGCGGCAGGTTAGAACATTAGAGACTATGCAATTTATGAGATAGTATCGGTAAACAATCGGTTAAGATGATGACTCCTGGGGGGTCCCATAGTAGTTGGACGTTGCGGGTTTCCCGCCGAACTCAACAGGTGGTCCGCTTCACAGACAAAATCAGTCCCCAGCAGCAGCTCCCTGTCATACCATGTGGTGTTGTGAAAGGTTTGGATAGTAAGGGATTTCGTCAGGGGTGGGAGGGCGTTTATGTAGGACATCCAAGTGTCAAAGAACGATTCTGTGTTTTTTTCTCTATGTGTAAGGGATTCTATCCAATCCAGGTGGAAGATATAGTGTAGTTTACGCTGTACCAAAGATAAGGGCGGGGGAAGTCGGGATAGCCAAGTGTGTAAGATTGATTTTCTGGCCGCCGCCGCCAATCTTTCAGCTAGGGCTCGTTCCGGCTTGGAAATGTGAAGGGTAGACAAGGCACTGTTTTATTATTCTAAATCTGTATAAAACAAAGAATTGCAAGTTTACAAATGAAAAGTGGGAAATGGTAATGCTGTAAGTCTGAGTTTTCTATATATAACAGATTTCGAATAGATCCCATACATATACCAGCTTTACAACCACTTTAAACATTTATTCAGATTAGTTTCAATCAAGTACAAGGTTCTGTCTTACAATTACAAAGATGGAAATCAGTTTAAAAATATGAACTGTTTGTTTAAATCTATGAAAAATGTTCTATATTTCTGAGCTTTCTGAAGAATGGGTTTCCAGATATTAGATTACAAAATTAAATTAGAACAGTGTATAAACATTTCTCTGGATTGTCACCCACCTAATTTCCCCCTGGAATTAATAGAATAAATGTATGTTATTACAAAATCCTCATAACCTCATTCGTTTTTAAAATGCGGTGGCTGAAAGGTAAAGACTTGTCGCTATTTCAGTTGGTCACAATCCTTATGTCAGCTCTTACTGTTAATGCATGAGCCATGGGTGACTGGATCTGCCTCTTCTCACATCCCCATTGAACTGGTTTTAAGATAACTAGCTGGGCGTGATTTTATAAAATGGTACTTATAACACCTGTCAGCATGCTAAAATGTAGATATTATGATTTGAGGCTGGCAGTGCCCAGAATAGCAAAATTGATGTTGCAATGTATTTCCAAAGGTGCTATACAGTTTATAGAAAGGATATTATATATATATATATATATATATATACAGTACATATATATATATATATATATATATATATATATATATATATATATATATATACAATTTCAACTTTTGCAGCATTACAAAAACATAAATTGCATGTTAAGAGAAAAGTGAAATATTAGCTCTACAGGCAAAGAAGGAAAATACCTACATTCAAGTGAAAATAAGACACTTTTGGTCACATCGTTTATACAAACAAGCCAACGTGGCCCATCAAGGCAGCGTTCATTGTGCCAGCCCCAAACTAGTATCCACATCTGCTACTTAACCCTCTCAAATGCTGAGCTATTGGACAACCCTTAAAGGGGCAGAAATAAAGGGAAAGCTAACATTGAAAGGAAAAAACACCTCCATATATTATATATACAGTACATACTCAGCAGTAATGCTTTAACTTTCAACTTTCTCAGAGGGGAATTGCATTAAAGTGAAAATGAGACACATGTTAGCCCTGGCCCGCTCGCACCCCCTGCTCCCCCGGTAGTTCCACCACTACTTAAGGCATGAAGACCCAAATTATGGAAAGATCCGTTTTCCGAAAAACCCCAGGTCCCGAGCATTCTGGAAAACAGTCAAGTAATAAACTGGTATAAATCACCCTTGTTGTTTTTTCTTTAAGGTATCTTAAGCCCCTGCTTCCATCCAAAGCTGAATCCAATAAAGCAAACGAGGTGGGAAAAGAATACCAAAAGCGCTTATAGCTGTAAGGTGCCTTTATTCACCATCACACGACTTGTTTCAAGCTAGGTAGCTCTTTTTCAAGTGTATATACACTTGAAAAAGAGCTACCTAGCTCGAAACATGTCGTGTGACAACAGACCCCAATTGGGGAAAGTAGTTAAAATCAAAACCAACCAGTAAGTAGTGTCCTCGGCTCTGTTTTTCTTCGCCATTGTCCCCCTGATCGCAAGTACGGCACAGAGACGAGTGAGTGCCTGTCTGTAATATTGTGCTGTACTTGCGAATATAACAGGACCTGAAATGCTAATTATTTTAAGCAACATCTGAACTGAATACATTGAATTTGTACCTGAAATGTTAGTAAAAATACTGTAATATCATATTGTTATATGCAAATATTAATATAATTTTTAATGAATCCTACTTGACTGTTGATAAAAAATGAAATTCATTTTTGTTTAAAGCATAATTTCAACTGATGAATAATAAATATACTATAATATATCCTTTTTCCAAATGCCAGATAAGATCAAAAAAAGCACAAATCAATCACGTTTCTTTCCGTGGTTTGTATTAACAGATTCAAATATAGTGGAAACAGCAGGTAACTTGAACAGCTTGAAATTTTTACACACTTTAAGTAATAGCATGCAGTTCTGCTTTGATCATTTATAGCAAGCTAGTTAGTTATAGCTTGTAGACATTTCTTTGCAGATTGGAATAAGTAGGTTGACCCAGGTGACCTCTTGTCATGTAGATTTGTTAGTGACTCCACTGCTTCTTGCATTAATTAATCTCCCATATTGGGTTTCATTTCAATAAATGATTTTTATCCCTGTTTGAAAGACTGAGTTTTTACTTAAATCTATTATACTGACTTTTATTGTAGGCAACATTTTGTACAACAGGACATGTATTCTGCAAGAAACAGTAGGAATTACATGATTTTTTTGTATAACAAAAATTATGCAGATTTAGGTACATTTTATATACTAGGGTAGATAAAATGAAAGCATACAATACAATACAATACAAATTCATTATCTACCTTTTTAAAGAAAATAATGAAAATAATTGTAGTTAAAAGAATACAGATTTTTTTTCCTGCATTGTAGGTACCCCAAACATACAGTTGTAGCTACTGTTGATCCAAACCTGAGAGAAGAACTGAGAACCTGGTCTCTTGTGTTCTTCTGGCTATAACTGCCCCATATCCCCACCATCTTATTACACAGGGTTCCTGAGTTTCCAGTAATAAGGGTGGGAGCAGAATATTGTTAAAAAAAGTGAATAGGTGGAGCACCAAATTTGTGAACTGAAGATAGGTCAGAGACACTGGCGAGAGGTATTGGACTAGTGAGGTCTAACATGAAGTCAAACCGGACCTAAATGGTTAGGCTAAAGAAGGAACAGGAGCAACACTGAAACTGAAGGGAGGCATCAAAGTATTTATGCAACAATTCCAGTAAACATATCAACACATGTGAATAACATTTTTAGCACAACTATACAATTTTGTGCATTCAGGCATAAAGGATGACCTAAGTTTGCACATGGGAGAAAAAGACTTACCCCTTGCCCATCTGTCAAGTCCACCCTGTATGATAAAATATATGTGGTGATGATATAATATCACATATAAAGGAACTAGATAAAGGCATTAACTATTGTTGCCTTTTAGCATAGGAGGCCTGAAACTATTTTTGGCTTGGTCGCTATCTGCACATTCTTCCTGTGTTTGTTATGATTTCCTACAGGGTAATATATTCCCTTCCACACCCCAAAAACATACAAACAAGTCAATTACAATCTAATAAAACTGACCCTAGTGCCTGTGCTATGTGAATATGACTATGTGAATATGGAACTAGGGGTAGCCAGAAGACGCATGTGTCTAGGGCACAAAGGTAAGGCACCAAGCACGTACCTCTTCTCCCTGGCGGCCCATAGTTCCTGAAGAAGTTAGCTAGCACAGAACTTCTGACTCCCCCTTCTGGCCTGCACGGAACCCATCACACACGTGTGCATGCTAACGGGCACACACGCAGGAGGAGGGTAGCCTGGAAGAGTGCTGTACCTGGGGCGCACTGATGACTTGGGCCAGCTCTAACAGGGATCTTAAATGGTAAACTCCACTGGGGCAGATATTAATGATGGACTATAAATGTTGAATATATAATAGTAAACCATTAAAAAAGCAGAAATCTCTAATATAAATCAACAGTTAACTATTAGTTCTGATGCTTTCGATTAGATGAAAGCTTATTAAATAAGTAATGTTTTCTTTTGATATAATACTTTGAGATCATAGGGTAGCCCCACGGTCATGTACAGTAGCTGCTATAGTAAGAACTTTTAGAAGAGCAATATTGTCTTATTGACAAAAACCCACTTAATTCAGAGAAGGATGTTTTTAATCCTACCTGGTACAAAAGACACTGGAAGGGGTAGGGGCATGGGAATGATGGATCCAGATTCTGTACATGGCAGTAGCCAAAAAGTAGGAGGCCTATTTATTGAAGGTCGAATTTTAGTGGTTTCTAGAAGTTTTTGAAAACACAGTTAAATTCTATTTCTCTAAAACCGCTAATGCAATGAAAGTTATCAAATGATCCGAATCTAAAAAGTGAGAATGGAAGAAAATTCTAAAAAATACAAATATCTCTAAAACCTATAAAAAATAAAAGCTCTCAGATAATTGTGTTGGGGACATAAGGAATCCTTCCCCTGTTTGTCTGTCTGTAACATCATCCAGCCCAGTTGCATGCTGGATAGCGATCCGATGGCTGGGAACCCCAGTGCATCCTTGGAAGAAAGGGTGTGCCTGACTTTGGAGCAAAATGCACGGGGTCTCCCAGAGAGAGAGCTGAGAGAGCGAGCTTGAGTAGTAATAAGACTGTAAGGTACAGAGAAGCTGTTGAATCTGGGGAGATTGAGCCCAGCCTGTCCCCTGCCAAGCGGCTAGAAACTCAGAAGGAGAAAGGTGCCACTAGTGAGATTGATTCTGCTGCAGAGCTGCATGTGATCTCCAGTGTGAATTCCTCTAAGAGCACCCTGTGAGTTAGCCACCCAAGGGAGGATCTTGGCACGGATACAAGTGTGGGGCCCCACAGTGAAGACAGGTCTTAACCCTTTACCTGCTACGAGGGAGCTGCTGCCAACTTCAAAAGGGAGAGGTACTTTTGGGGAATAAGGTAGCGCTACCTGGGGAATAAGAGCTCTGGGGAAGGGACAATCATTTGAACTGTGTGGTTATTAACCCCTTCTGGAGAATTGGGACTGTAACATTTATCAAGGACTGTGTTGAAGCAACATAGGGATTTAGGTAGTGTCCCACGTGTCCCCAGTGTAGAAGTGCATAGTGTATTAGTTGCCCAAATGTTTACTACAATTTATATAAAGTTTATATTTGTTCATTTGCAAACTGTGTGTTTAATTATTCCTAGTGGAACCCCCTGAGGTGTGTTCCTCAGTGTTCACTAGGTGGAGGCACTGCGATTTAAATCCCAGTTCCGAGTACTTTTTATATGCAAAGGGGACGCAGGGCCTCTGGATTGCCGGAGGGTAAGTTGCTATTTAAAGAGACAGGAAACAAATTAGTGTTATAATTGCTAGAGAAAAAAATCTGAAAACCTCTAAAGGTTCAAATGTATTGAAAAAGTCCAAAAGAATAAGCACAGCTAATCTCACATTTTTTGAACTGTAAAGAAATACAGAAAAACCTGAATTTTTAGAGATTTGTGAAAAGAAGAGAAATTTGAATGTTAGTAAATATGCCGCTAATTGTACTGAGCCAAGATACAGCACATAATGGAGAGTTGTTATTGACATTGTTTGGTAAATATATCTGTTTTCTTTATGTGCTTAAGTCTGTAAGGGTTAAAAATAATCTGCACCCAAATAACTACATAAACTGGGGTATAACACCAAGGACAAAATGATGTTATTGATTTAATTATGCTGCATACAATATAAATTGAGTTGTTTCATGTTGCACTACATTGGGGTGAAAGCACCAATAAACCTGTGCTGTATATTCTATCCCTGATGTTTACTGAAGTGAGTCAATAATGTATCGAACAATTTGCTGGGGTATTCTGATCAGTTGCACACTGATGATAGCTAGAATAAACATTACATTCATTCATTTATAGAATTATGTTCATTATCTCTGGCAATTATTTCTGTTTACTTGTGCTTTAGTATTGCAAGTTTCTGGCAATTACCTTTGTCTACACATATAACCCAAACAGCGACTTTGCAATAAACAGCTGACCTAGCTGGATCTAGAGATATTTTGTAATATCACGTAAGACAAAATAACTCTTTGGCATTCATTTATACAGCAGTGTGACTCTGGATAATGAATTAAAGATATGAGATCTAGAGAACCATGACACTACAAAGGTAATATCAGTCACATTCCACATTATGTAGTCCAGGTTTTGTTTATCTGTGTTAACTAAAATATGCAAACAATGGTAATATAGAAGAATGGTCTGCTTATAAAGTTAATGTCAAAAGTTCAAGCAGTGGAAGCCCATAATCCACAGTGTATTCCTGTTTCTGAACAAGATCTTCATTATTGCATTAATAATTATTTTAACTGCAGTTCATTTGCATAGCTAATGCATGATCTTACCCCAGTGAACTAGTCTTTGTAGATTTTTCCTAAATGCCTTAATTACAATATAATATCAGTCTGATTTTAGCATTGGAAACTAGAAAATCCCACTCACATATTGTAGAACACATTTCTGGAATAGCTTCGGTCAAAGAGAATATTTAAATTTAGTACCCACACAACTACTGTGACATATGAGCAAACATTTCTGGCTAAAATCCTGATTGAACAAGCTGTAGGCGATTGGCAACGTAGGACACATGTCTATGAATACTTCTACGTTAATACATATTGTGAATTACATCATGTGCGGGCAACCAACCTGTTTGGAGTGAAAGAGTTATACTGTATGTATAGCTTTGCAATCGTCAAAGAAGGAATATTTACGCCGGATACAATACTAGGAAATAGATCAATTATTCACATAAACAATATCATAATGAAAAGATGTCTGTACCTGTGACCAGTCATTTACTTAAGGATAATATGCAAGTTGTGTTTAAGGTTACTACATTTGCTAGCAAGTGAAAATTTACAATTTCATTATATCCTTTTGCCCTTAGTAAGAGCACAAGGTTTGCCAAAGTAACTCCAGCGTGCCTTGTTACGAGGGAGGGCACTCCATTCTTTCCATTTCTTTCCCTTCATCCACTCTTCTTCCCTAGTGCTCATTCTTCTCATCATTCCTTCATTCTTGGGGGTTCCACAGGAGGGCTCTATGGCACTTTGATCCTTCTACAGTGTTTGTCTGACCAATCACCACTTCCACTGATCTGAGTGGATCTGAGACCTCCTCCGTTGCTTTTCTGCACGGGATTTCATTAGAGATAACATTGGTATCTCTCACTACACGGATCTCTTTTCTGCTAGTTACACAGCAATGTTATATTATAATGGGGCAGCTGTACAAATTCTCCAATCCCATTGCGTCAGCTTAATAATTATATATAAACATAGTAATTTAGGTTGAAAAAAGACACATCTAGCCTTTTGGCCTAAGTAAAACGTCTAGCTGATACAAAGGAAGGAGAACAACCCCTTCTAAGCTTCTCCAATTTGCTTCCAAACTATTTTTTGTGACTTCAAGATGCAATTGGACCATTTTCTGGATTAACTATGTACTAAGATCTTTAACACTGTATTTTATGTATACCCCCACCCAGAAACCCCTAGAACTAATATCAGAATGGCAACTTTATTTATAAATCACCCAGAATTCACCACACAATGGCAACTTAATTTATAAATACCTCAGAATTCATAGCAGAATGCCAATTCCATGTATAAATACCCCCAGAACTTATATCAAGTTGGCATGGTGGCAATTACATGTATAAATACCCCCAGGACTCATAGCAAGATGGCATGGTGGGAATTCCATGTTTAAATACCCACAGAATTCATAGTAGGATGGCACAGGGGCAATTCCATGATTAAATACCCCCAAAATTTATAGTAGGATGGCAAAGGGGAAATTCCATGTATAAATACCCCCAGAAATCACATCAGGATTGCAGAGTGGCAATTCCATTTATAAAAAAAAACAGAAATGACATCAGATGGCAGAGTGGCAATACCCAGTATAAATACCCCCAGAAATCACATCAGATGGCAGAGTTGCAATTCCATGTACAGTATAAATACCCCCAGAATTCACATCAGATGACAGAGTTGCAATACCCCATATAAATACCCCCAGAAATCACATCAGATGGCAGAGTGGTAATACACTAGATAAATACCCCCAAAAATCACATCAGATGGCAGAGTTGGAACTCCATGTATAAATACCCACATACATCACATCAGATGGCAGAGTGGCAATACCCAGTATAAATACCCCCAGAAATCACATCAGATGGCAGAGTGGCAATACCAAGTATAAATACCCCTGACCCAGTATAAATACCCCCAGAAATCACAGATGGCAGAGTGACAATACCCTGTATAAATAACCCCAGAAATTACATCAGATGGCAAGGTGGCATAAAACTACTTTGATGATAAAAGAGCCCATAAACCAGTGCCAGGGGACAGTGTGTATCTGCAGCAGAAATGGCATTTTGACTTGCCTAGTAAGTCTATTGACTTGCCTAGTACTGTTCAGATCATCCTCAATCAGACTGAGGATATTAATCAGGAGTGATGAGTACTGGGCCCAGTAGAGAAACAGGATTGGAGCGGAATCTGACTGCCTGTTCCTACAGTTTGTGTGACGTGGTGCATGTGGCGGGCGGGTTGGCATGCACCAAAGCACCATTGTGCACAATAGAGAATGGTTTAATTAGATGGGATGCTGTGACGCAATTTTCTGTGTTAAATGGGATATCTGGGTTTAGTTATTCTGTGTCAAATGTACAAACCAAAGTGGCTTCATCTGTATATAGGTGAACAGTCGAATTTGAATTCTTAAAGGATAATCGAATCTAATCTTAACTATTCCCTAGTCTAATTTCAAAAAAATAAACTCGAAAATTTGATTTTCCAAATTCTAAATTTCGAATTTAAAAATTCTAAATTTGAATTTTCACTTCGACCCTTGATAAATCTGATATTAAATAGCGACCAGGAAATCCATGAGCTAATTGTCAGAATATAAATAATATAATATAACAACATTTACAATGAATACAGATTTATACAAACTGATTCTCTCATTCTGTACCCATAAGAAAGGTGTTAATCCCCCTGTATTTGAGTAATTAGGCAGAGGTTTGTGTAGGCAAAGAAGAAGAAAACAAGATGGCAGTTCTGCAAAGAATCTTTGGCACTGAGCAAGAACTCTAAAAGGGGTATTATCATTTCTGTTTTTACTCTATACATTTATTTTAATTTACCAGATATCACTGAAACCAGCCCCATCAGATTTCTTATTACCTTCCTTAAACTAACCATAGCTACTTAATATTGCATGCAAGTGTATATGATTTTAAAATCCATGCATACATATTAGTAAAGACAACAGTAAAAGGGCTTTGGTCACATGCAAAATACAAGGAAGAACCAAAAGTATAGTGGCACTGCATTGATCTAACAATATTTAGAAAAATATTTTTTTTTTTTTGATGTGATCAAGTATTAATTCTCTGCAGGTACATTATCCATAGCTCCCAACTTTTTTCGTGGGACAGTCCCGATTTTGACAGCTGAGCCAGCAGTTTACCGAAATGTCCTCACTTTCTCTTTGATCTCCTGCACTGAACAGTTAGACAAAGATAAAAAGTTTCTAAAACTTAATTGGCTTTTAGTAGAGAGCCCAGAATATGTGGCAGGTACACCTGGATACTTTTGTAACAATTTAAGATAAGCAAAGAAACAATTGTAACAATTTAAGATAAGTAGGTCTCTTGGGAAAACTGTGACTTGCAGCTTATAGGGCAATTCACCTTCATTGACAAAACTGTTATAACACATAAAAACCACAGAAATGTGTTTAAACTTTCATAAACTGTCAAATTGATTTGATTCTATTTCCAAAATGTAGAGAGGTATACATTATCAGATGTATGTATAATTTTGGTGGTATGTGCTGAAGATATTTGACAATTATTATTATTAACATGTATTTATATAGCGCCAACATATTGCGTAGCACTGTAATTATAAATAGTGATTGGCGAAAAAATCCCATTTTGGACACGGGCGCACATCCGTTTTTTTGGACGCCGGCGAATTTTAGCATCAGTTTCAATTATTATGTCGCCGGTGGCGAAATGCAGGAATTCACCGCAAATTTCTGCCTGGCGAATAAATTCGCCCATCACTAATTATAAACCTATAACCCATGATACCCCAACAGCTGCAGCTGGATTATAACTCCAACAACCTTATCAGAGGTTGGAAATAATAGTTAAGATAAAATTGGAGAACTGTAGGAGGGACACCTGATTTCTAATAACATCCTATACTTTTGCTAAAGAGAAAGGTCAGCTAATCCTTTTTTTTAATAAATCATCTAGGTGACTAATAGGCAAGCTCTGCAACTGTCTAACTTTTTTTTTTTTTTTTTTAAAAACTGAACATACATTATATACTATGATATATCTTGTACTCCTTTCCTCATTAAAATTACTTTTCAAATTATAACTCGTGTATAAATATTCAACCTGAAAAGGTTACATAATATAACCTTTCAGGTTAAATAATTTTTCTTTTCAATTTGGTGAAAAAATGTTCTTTTCTGCCTTTTTTAATATGTACATAAAGTCAGGACCCATATCATCCTAACAATGAGTTTTAGCTATATGGTAATGTGTAAAATTTACAGCATGCCCTCAGAATGTAAAATAATTCACAGTTAGCTCACATTTTAATCACATGAATATTTTTTGTTAAAAAAAGCAGCCAACCTCAGTCATTGCAAAGAGGTGGTTAATACAGTACTTCCCATTGTAAATCAGCTTTATGCAATCTAAAAAAAGACTTTCCTGCCTCTATCCCAACCATTCTGGCTACTGCTCATAGTGCCCACAATATTGCACATGCATTCTCCACCACTAATGATTAAATATGGCCAGGAGACAGTATTATAATGTTATATTGATGTGCTGGACCTGTGTCATCTGCTTATGTTATTACAGATAAGATATATTTTGTGTATTATAAATTTTAGGTATAGACTAAATAGCCTGTTGTTTGATATTAATTATTTGTTATGTTTTTATAGTGTGTACCACTCCAACTATACCTACCATAATGTATTAGATGGGGGCACTGCACATGTCTACTTCAAAGAACAACCCAAAAAGTAGTTTTTTGTAGTAGTTCTAGTTGCGTAAAAGTATTTACACCAAAATCTGGTAAAAGGTGTGAAATAAATTAATTAAAAATGTGTTATCCAGAAGGCACCGAATTATGGAAAGGCCATCTCCCATAGGGGCAAATTCACTAAAGTGCGAAGCGCCTAACGCTAGCGCAAATTTGCCATTGTGACGTAATTTAGTTACTTTGCCGATTTACGAGTGCTGGCGTAGATTCGCTAGCGTAACTGTGCTTTCCTTGACGAATTAACGCTAGCGCAACTTCGCTACCTTTTGCCTCCCTGAGCGCAACTTTGGATTTTAGTGAATTAGCGGCGATTTGGCGAAGTGTGGCGAAGCCTGCGCTAGCGCAACTCCGCAGGTTAGTGAATTTGCCCCATAGACTCAATTTTAATAATATAATTCTAATGTTTAAAAATTAATTCCTTTTTCTCTGTAGTAATAAAACAGTACCTTGTTCTTGATCCCAACTACAGTATAATTAATCCATATTGGAGTTCAGTTGCAGGGGAGCGCAGGAGTGGACGCACTGAATTATTGCCAATGGGGCTGTACTCACACAGACGCATGTATGTGCCCAACGCAGGTAAAATTCAGCATGCTGCATCCCAACCTGCGGTGCGTCTATTCCTGCACTCCCCTGTGGCTGAACGGAAGAGAATGCAATGCAGGGGAGCGCACAAACAAACGCCTGTGTGTAAGAGCCCTTAGAAGGCTTGATAAATCTGTCTTAAATACCCTAACAATGATGCATTGATTTGAATGCAAGAATGGAATATGTATAGGAGAGGGCCTGAATAGAAAGATGAGGAATAACAAGTATCAATAACAATAAATCTGTAGCCTGACAGAGCTTGATATATTTTTTAGATGGGGTCAGTGCCCCCCCATTTGAAAGCAGGAATGAGTCAGAAGTAAAAGGCAAATAACTCAAAAATGCTAAAATACATAAAAATGAAGACCAACTGCAAAATTGCTCGGAATTGGATATTCTATAATATACAAATATTTACCTCAAAGGCAAACCACCCCTTTAACAATTGAGGTTAATCAATCAGGGACGGACCAAAAAAAATAACAAACAGGAAAGGAACATTTTAAAGGGGAAGTAAAGTCTAAAATAGAATAAGGCTAGAAATGCTGTATTGTGTATACTAAATATAAACATGAACTTACTGCATCACAAGCCTAATGAAACAAATAATTTATGCTTTCAAAGTTGGCCACAGGGGGTCACTATATTGTAACTTTGTTAAACATCTTTGCAAGACCAAGACTGTGCACATGCTCAGTGTGGTCTTGGCTGCTTTGTCATAAATTATGAAAACAGCACAAGCCAAATAATATCTGCCAGAAGCATGGCTGGGAAGTAAGCGGGGGCTCCCCTTGCTGTTCATAAGTATGATTGTTTCCTAGAGATGGCGCGAACTGTTCACCGGCGAACTTGTTCGCGCGAACATCGGGTGTTCGCGCTCGCCGGAAGTTCGCGAACGTCGCGCGACGTTCGCCATTTTGGGTTCGCCATTGTTGGCGCTTTTTTTTGCCCTCTCACCCCAGACCAGCAGGTACATGGCAGCCAATCAGGAAGCTCTCCCCTGGACCACTCCCCTTCCCTATAAAAACCGAAGCCCTGCAGCGTTTTTTCACTCTGCCTGTGTGTGCTGAAGAGATAGTGTAGGGAGAGAGCTGCTGCCTGTTAGTGATTTCAGGGACAGTTGAAAGTTTGCTGGCTAGTAATCGTGTTGATACTGCTCTGTTATTGGAGGGACAGAAGTCTGCAGGGGTTTGAGGGACATTTAAGCTTAGGTAGCTTTGCTGGCTAGTAATCTACCTTCTACTGCAGTGCTCTGTATGTAGCTGCAGTGGGCAGCTGTCCTGCTTCTGATCTCATCTGCTGACTGCTGCAATAACAGTAGTCCTTGTAAGGACTGCTTTTATTTATTTTTTTGTTCCAATACAGAGCAGTATCAAGCAGATTACTAGCCAGCAAACTTACTATCATCTGTCCCTGAAATCACTAACAGCTCTCCCCCTACACTATCTCTTCCAAGCACACACAGGCAGATTTTTCAGATACATTTTTGCCCTTGATCCCCCTCTGGCATGCCACTGTCCAGGTCGTTGCACCCTTTAAACAACTTTAAAATCATTTTTCTGGCCAGAAATGTCTTTTTTAGATGTTAAAGTTCGCCTTCCCATTGAAGTCTATGGGGTTCGCGAACCGTTCGCGAACCGCTCGCATTTTTGCGCAAGTTCGCGAATATGTTCGCAAACTTTTTTTCCGACGTTCGCTACATCCCTATTGTTTCCCTGCTCAGCAGTTAGGGACCGTCTGACAATTCCTATCCACAGCAGTAAACGAAGGGAGAATTTCACTGCATACAGTCAGGTTTCTTATGAAAACGGTAAACATTTTTTAATTAAAGATTTATCGGTTTAATTTTTTTAAAAAAATATTTACCTTGTCAACCCATTAAAACATATGAATAAAATACAAATTTGAGGTATTTATATATATTTTCGCAGTTTTATTGGATCTCTTTTTTATTTCGATTTTTAATAAAAATAGTAACGTTCAACGACTTTGTTTAGCAAGAATGCTTGTTCTACTGTTGGATTTAAAAACCAT
This sequence comes from Xenopus petersii, assembly GCA_038501925.1. Lineage (NCBI taxonomy): Eukaryota > Metazoa > Chordata > Amphibia > Anura > Pipidae > Xenopus > Xenopus petersii. Next base: position 98,853,874 of record CM076683.1, on the reverse strand, counting down.
AAATATATATGATGGATGCAGATTAATATGGCAGAAGGAGACTGGATTATAAATGATGTAGAATTAATCTTTGTGTCAGTTGCAAACACGAGAATAATGTTCCACGTAAAGAAAAATTCCGACAGACAAGCAGAAGCAATATGGAAATATGTTTTGCACTCACAGGCCCTGCAGTGTGTTAAAATCAAAGTGATATCTAATGATACAAGTCCAATGTCTCTGTCTATACAAATGGATTATTCTGGTCACATTTCAAAATAAAGGTGCGCTTTGTCATCTCAGCTTTGAAAACAGAGCCTTGTAATGTTTCCAGCAACTCTTATATAATTCCAGCTGTTCTGAAAGAAATGCAAGACACTTGGGGGCACTATGGCAACAGTTTGTACAAAGAAAAAAAGAAATTATAATATTATTAAACATAATATGCTAAACATAAAGCATACACATAAATTAAAAATGTGTTATTGGGCAACACATAATATCAGTTGCAGAAAAATTGGTGTCAGTTGTAAAAGGAAAATTTTAAATTCAGGGAAATCAAATGACTATAAAAAAAAAAGGGAAAACATTTTTCCAGACGTAATTCCAAACTCACTGGGGTAATTTACAGTATGTGGGTAGGTAGCACTACTTTGCATACATTATATATGTCATGTATAGTAAGGTTTTTATGTTTATTACAGCCTACAGCTGGTTTTGGACACAACAACAAGTAGCTATATAATGAGTCATTAGAGCAAAAGCTTTCGATTTCTTAAACATGCTGCAGTAAATAGCGATGGGTGAATTTATTCGCCTGGCGCAAATTGCCCGGCAAATTTTTCGCTGTTATGCAAATTTCACGGGAAATTCACAAATTTTCCGGCAAACCGAAACGCCCCAAATTCGCCCATCACTAGCAGTAAATTTTGCAGTTGTAAATATTGATGGCATGTTCATAATAAAGTTTTCTATTGAAAGACAGAGGTATGGAAGACGGCAATGCAACCAAATAAATGAGTGCCCTGTTGTGCTGTACATATATCCATTTACTACTTGTAGCCAGGCTGAATAACAAATTGTAACATTCGGTATCCAAAACCTAGAACTAACTCCAAGGCTCCTATCTCAGCCAGTTCTTCTGCTTTTAGCAGCCACTTTTGACTTCGGGTGGAGCCCTCCGCTACTCAAATGCCACCATGTCTTATTGCGGGAAAACCAGGAAGAGAGTTCTGGGCAAGCAACCGAATGTGAGCAGATAGGATGAGGGAGCAGTTAGCGGAGTCCATGAACAGGCCGGGCCAAAACAAAAACAAAACGGCCAATGCGGTACAAAACGTGCAACAGGAACAAAGTCGTAGTTACAGGCCGAGGTCATACACAGAGGAGAAGAACAGCACCGAATCAGAATCAGGTGAATAATCAAAGCAGACCAGGGGCAGTTCAGGCAGCAGGATTGCAGAATCAGGGACAGGGACAGGCAAGGGTCAAACACCAGAATACACAACAAAAACAAGCTTACAATACACCTAGTTTAGAGTGCAGGAGATCAAAGAGAAAGTCGGGATGTTTCGGTAACAATCCAGGACTGCGGATTGAGCTGTCAAAATCGGGACTGTTTCGCGAAAAACGGGACAGTAGGCAGGGCCAACAACAGCCAATCAGATGTCACCTATAGACTTTCATGGTTTACATTTAAATTGCTGCCATTCTTTAAATATTAATACCAGGGTCCTCAAACTTTGCAAGGAGTTAGTCACAAGCAGGGCCAGAACTAGGGGTAGGCAGAGTAGGTACATGCCTAGGGTGCAAAGCTGGGGGGCGGCAGGCATGTACCTTCTCTGTCGCCTACCCCATGTCCCAGTGTCGGACTGGCCTACGGGGATACCAGGAAAACTCCCGGTGGGCCCAGGTGTCAGTGGGCCCTCCTGCTTCTAATCATTTGGCCTATTTCATGGTCATTCCCTATTTCTTTAAGAGGCTTATTCATGTAAGAATTGAGTATAGTCTGTAGAGATAAAAGACTAGGAGAATAAAGAGCTTGACTGAGGAGAGGAGCAATAATAGTTTGAAAAGTGGGCCCACGGTGTAGGGTTTACTGGTGGGCCCCTGGCCTCCCAGTCCGGCACTGCCATGTCCGGTCCCCTCTCTCCCCGCAGTTTCCCCGTCGAGTGGCTTTTCTGCAATGCCTAGGGCGCCTGGCCTGCCTCTGCATTTACTGATAAATGATCATATGAACAAGACTTGCACTACTTAACCTTTACCATAGATCTGCATCTTATGCCCATTGACATAGTTTTGAGTCTAAATGCCCCTCCTACCTCATATCATTACCATGTATCGTTATTTCATTATTTCACTGCAGACAGCACTAGTTTCCCATCAATGAAAAGCATAATTTGCTTAGACTTTATTGCATGATATAGAATAGAACAGATTGGGAGACTGTGAAAAGCATGCATGCATGCAATCATACAGTCACATGATTGTATATTTTGTGTGTTTTCATATTGCAGCTGAAAGTGCATTCAGTTCTATAAAGATAGCAAGTTAAAGCAATTTTGCTTTTTTATGAGACTGAGATAAGTACATTTTAGTAGGTTTTGTAGCCTCATTAGCAGCTTTAGGCATATCAAGGATAAGAGCCTTCTGAAGTCTACCCAAGAGACTCTAACTGCAGCAAGGAAACAACTATCAAAGGCTGTGAAAAAGAGCAAAAACACCCACAAATCTTATACTGCCTCAGATATTCAATATGAATTTTAATTTTAAAAGGAAACTGAATACTAAATAATTTATATAGCTATGAACATGCATTAAAATACAAAACAAATATTTGTCAGATCCTAGTACAAATACATTTTACTACATAATTTAAAACATTCAAGGGAACATTTATGAAAACCCCAAACACATGTGCTAGAACACTAAGGGGTGCACCACCCCTCCCTTTAGTGCTAATTTAATAAGAACTTGCACTAGATTAAAACCCTTATGGGGGAATGTAATACAGTGGAACCTCAATTTTACATCCCCTGATTTTATGTTTTACCTCATTTTACATTGTTGTTTCGTGGTCCCCGATTTTACATTTTCCTGGATTTTACACCATTATTTCTGGTCCCCTGAAAAATGTAAAATGTTGGTTCGACTGTATGTACCTTTCACGAATATTAGCTACCAAGATTTTCATTGGTTGCGTCCTTTATGACCAGTTTGAGACCTGAATGACTGCTTCGCAAAGTTTGCACACAAATGGCTTTGGTGAACATGTGCAGTGTATGAACAGTAATACAATTTTGCAGTTGCAAAGGGGTTTTTTTCAGTTAACGAAACTCCCGAGCAGGTGTTAATGCTATCCTTCGCTTAGAGATAATAAGTAAAGTAATATTGGCCAGCAAAATTTTTTACAGCGAGCGCTTGCAATTTTAATTACATTCCCCCTATAAAATATAGGGCAGTGTGAAAAGTCTTTAATATTTAAATCAAAACAATGTATAATGGAATGGTCAAGCAGAAAAATGGTAAAAACAGGCAAAGTCTGCCATATTTTTCACACTTTGCACAATGCCTCATAGGTGAGTGCCCAGAGACACAGGGGCTCATTAACACTGGCCATGGGCAGTAACCCATGGCAACCAATCAAATTGTTACATTCATTGTTCTACCTGCAGCTGGCTTTTAAAATCCAATCACTGATTGGATGCTATGGGTAACTGCCCATGGGCAAATTTGCCCAGTATTGATAAATGAGCCCAATGGTTTCTTGTGCTCCAGAATGGCATCCAGTTGAGAACAAAGGGCTGGAACCATGGTTAGAAAGAATCAAGTGATGTTCTACAGGCCAAACATTCATTGATTTATGGATCTATGGTCTACCTGTTGCTTATCAAGGAGTAGACAAACAATTGAGGACATAACCATTACCTGCCAAACTGCAATTAAAAGCAGTGAAGTTTAAAAAGTGGTTGTTATGTTTCAACTTACCAACTTGACTTACATGGTCAAAGAAAGACCATAGCCTGTCTGGAACAATCCCAATGATTAAGAAAAACTGCTGTAAACAGTGTCATAAATTAGGGGCCTCTTCAAATGAGATTACTTGGCCTCCCTGCAGTTACAGGGTCTGCTGTACAACTAAAGACCTGGGATTATCTCACAGCCTTTGGTGGTCTATTTCTTCCTTGCAAAATGGAATGGGCAACTGTTTGAACACCAAAGGTTCCATGTATATGACTCCAAACACATTTCAAAGTCTAATTATAAATATGTTCTTTATCACTATGTATTATTTATGTGGAATGCACATACCAAAACTATTTCTAAATGGCTCACAAAGAATGATATTGCAATTTCTTCTTGACTGTGTTGACAGAAATTGTCTTTTGTGCACACTTTTAAAACCATCACCATGCTTGAGGGGAGAAGGTGGAGGGAAAATAATCCCGACCATCTTGAAAGAAGCCCAACACTCAACAATGCGCCCATTACACCTACATTAAGAGTGAAAACATTTTAATATAGAAAGCTGGATTAGCATATGGCCCATCCCTATTTTTTCCCTAAAAACCCATAGAATTTGATGACACAGTGACTCAGTATTTCATGACACATTTTAGCCCCCAGTATTTAATAGCATAGTATAGCTCCCAACATTTTTTTTGATATGGTGTAGCACCAGCATTTCATGACAGACACAATATGGCCACCAGCATATGACACACCACAGCATGTGGGACCACTGCACTATCATTTAATGGCACACAGAAGAAAATAGAATGTAACAAAAAAATTGTGATTGCTCTTTCTATTCAGAGTTTCAATTACAAGGGCTATAATAATCACATTTTTGTGGCATATCAATTTCCAAGACATCATAAAAATCTGTTCTTCAATGCAAAAATAGTAATTACAAGTATTATGTTCTTCATTTTAAAACTAACAGTCCCTAGTTAGGCTTTTAGAAAAGTAATAATTATCATTTGCTAGTAATAAGTAACTCTAGGAGGAATAGATGCAAAAATGAATGACTCAAGAGTTGTGTATTTCAACAGCCTCTTGCAGATTTATCACAGATACACAGACTAAAAACATTTTCTATGTTATTAAGTGTGACGTTTCAATAGTTAATTACTTGACAGATAGATTTATGCAGAAAATGGTTATTAAATACCAGAAAGAGCCCTTAGCATAGCATAGCAACCAGTTAATATTAAATTAACACATACTAATAGTTTCACTAATAGTTTCAGTGATTCTAAATTAAGTACTTATTTCAGGCTGGATTTCTGTTTAAAATTCACTTTGAGAGAGCACATGAATATCTCAAGTGACAACTTAGTTATAAGTATTTCATTCCGCTTCCTCTTTACTGAAGCAAAGAAAAAAAATGAGAGAGCAGTGTGATATTAATGACTGAAAATCAAAACTACTGAGTCTCAATTTGTATTTATACGTTATATATACTGTATATATATATATATATATATATATATATATATAAATAGATAGATAGATTGTACCTTGTCAAAATGGTGGAAATTCAAATCCAGGGAAATAAAATCAAGATTCTACTGTATTTTCAGTTCTGTCCTACACATTATTTAATTTGTAAGTAACAATATATGTATTCCACTTTCATTTGTTTGACTTTGGACTGAGTATTGTCACATAAAAGTGCATGTAAGTATATATATATATATATATATATACTGTATATATATATATATATATATATATATATATATATATATATATATATATATATACACAATCTGAAAAGCTCCTAGCGCACACTGTTAAAGTGCAATACCTGGGTGCTACCTTCAATGGCCGATTACATACTTTGCAAAAACGAAGATGCACACCAGGATTTGGCAAAAAGGTTAAAAATCCATTTTTATTCATTTACATTTAAAAAAGAGCTGGTCAATGTTTCGGTCTAATTCTAAGACCTTTATCAAGACCCTTTTCACAGTAAGCACGTGAATAAATAACTAAAAACATGTCACTCACCACTTCATGCCCGCCCCCATGATGACCATGTGACTGAGAGGAAACCCAACACCAAAGTATAGGAATAAGTGGTATCTTGTTGCTAAAATATAAAAACAAAATGTTACATATAAACCTGTTAGATGAAACATACAGAATCTTAGACATAGTCACTTGTTAATACTAAATGGCAACATAGTATAAATTACAAAGTAACCCTTAACGTTGATTTAGAAAGCATAGGTAAGAACAGTATTCGTTTAGGCCAAGAGGAGCAATAGAATTTAATTTACGTATCCAAAATGTTTCCCGTTGCAACAGTACTTTCGATCTGTCACCCCCCCCGCCTCAAAGGGGGAATGTGGTCTATAGCTGTGAATCTAAACGTAGGTAATCTATGCCCCTTTTCCAGGAAATGTTTGGCAACTGGTTTATTGGTTGCATTATCTCTAAAGGCCTTACTGATTGCGGAACGGTGGCCGTCCATCCGCAATCTTAGTGTCTGGTCAGTTTTCCCAACATATGATAGTCCACAGGGGCATGTTATTAAATACACCGCATGAGTGTTAGTACAGGTAATATGGTGTCTGATAGAAAATTTTTTACCTGTTTGGGGATGGTAAAATGATGTTCCAGGTGTCATATATCTACAAGATGTACAGTTTGGGCATCTACATATATATATATGTTTATATGTAACATTTTGTTTTTATATTTTAGCAACAAGATAACATTTATTCCTATATTTTGGTGTTGGGTTTCCTCTCAGTCACATGATCATCACGGGGGCGGGCATGAAGTGGTGAGTGACATGTTTTTAGTTATTTATTCACGGAGGGCTTACTGTGAACAGGGTCTTGATAAAGGTCTTAGAATTAGACGAAACGTTGACCAGCTCTTAAATGTAAATTAATAAAAATGGATTTTTAACCTTTTTGCCAAATCCTGGTGTGCATCTTCGTTTTTGCAAAGTATGTAATCGCCCATTGAAGAATGGCGCTGACAGCAAACTTCTGACCCGCATCGGTGAGAAAGTGGAGGCATAAAACAGGATCTGTTAAGATTCAAGCAGGAGAAACTCCACAGAGTTAACGAGGATTACGATACACACAGAGTGTACAGGTGGCTTAGCAGTGATTGCCAGCAGCCACAATACAATGCTCGGCACAGGTGAATACCACGAGGGAAGCTTAACAAACCTTTGAACTCCGTGGATGTGAGTTCTGGAGATTCAGAGGGCGATGATTACACGCCAGCAGTTACACAGCCGATCCCCCCAAACCCGGAACCAACGGATCGCCAGGTGGCCCCCTTTTTTTAGATACAGCAGTGCATATGAAGGATCGACCACCATCAGGACGCGGACGCACAAGAAGGGCCCAACAAGGAGGGGGAACAATAGGTCATGGTCGCCCCCGGGACGACCGATTGTTTCAGGTCGGGATTCACTCCTGCATCCAATTGGCATATATCTAGACACGTTACTACAACCTGTAGTGAGGGATACTCCCACATATCTACGTGATACATCACATCTATTGGATAGTATTAAGGATTTGCCTTTTGTACAAAATAAAACATATTTTTTGGCCAGTATGGACGTGGTCAGTTTATACACTACCATTCCACATTTGGGAGGTATAGAAGCCATTAATCAATCCCTCCAAGAGTCCTCGTCATATAATGGTCCACCGATTTCTTTTGTACTAGAGTTATTAGAATTGGCTTTAACTCTAAATTATTTTCGGTTTGAAAATAATTTTTACCTCCAGACTTCAGGGACAGCAATGGGGGCAGCCATGGCACCCTCATATGCCAACCTGTTTATGCACCAATACGAGCAACGTTATATTATGCCCCTGTTTGGCGATAAACTGTTTTTCTTCAAACGATATATTGACGATATGCTCATCATATGGCAGGGCACACATGTGGAGTTTATTGAAATGGTGGATGAGCTTAATACATTGAATAGCCCGGTTAGATTTACATATGTGATTCATCCTGAAAGAGTTCAGTTTTTGGATATTGAGTTGTTACTACATAATGGGAGTCTAGAGTACACCTTATTCAGAAAACCTACGGATAAAAATGTACTTTTGCATTATAACAGTTGTCATCCAGACCCAATGAAAAAATTGTTGCCCATCTTTTTTGCAGGGTACTCCGTAACAATTTGGATAAAGAATGTGCAGAACATCAGTTGAATGAGATGTGGTTTCGCTTTAAGAAACGAGGGTACCCAGATACAGTCCTATTAAATGCTCTGGAGACTGCCAGGTGTAGGGTGAGTGAGAGGGTTATACAAGTGGAAAAAGATCCAGCACATACCTTTACCACTACCTTTAACACCGGTGCTAAGATTATCAACAAGGGGGTCAGGGACCTTTGGAAGATTGTAGAGACGGACAATGCATTGGGAAAAGTCATAAAAGGACCTCCTATGATGTACCAATTTGAGAGATGTTTTAGTCAAAAGCGATCCAATTAAATGCTATTCTAAAACTCAGAGAGGATGGCTAAGTGGAGGGAAACCTGGATGTTATAGATGCCCAAATTGTACATCTTGTAGATATATGACACCTGGAACATTGTTTTACCATCCCCAAACAGGTAAAAAAAAATTCTATCAGACACCATATTACCTGTACTACTCATGTGGTGTATTTAATAACATGCCCCTGTGGACTATCATATGTTGGGAAAATTGACCAGACACTAAGATTGCGGATGGACGGCCACCGTTCCGCAATCAGTAAGGCCTTTAGAGATAATACAACCAATAAACCAGTTGCCAAACATTTCCTGGAAAAGGGGCATAGATTACCTACGTTTAGATTCACAGCTATAGACCACATTCCCCCTTTGAGGCGGGGGGGTGACAGATCGAAAGTACTGTTGCAACGGGAAACGTTTTGGATACGTAAATTAAATTCTATTGCTCCTCTTGGCCTAAACGAATACTGTTCTTACCTATGCTTTCTAAATCAATGTTAAGGGTTACTTTGTAATTTATACTATGTTGCCATTTAGTATTAACAAGTGACTATGTCTAAGATTCTGTATGTTTCATCTAACATGTTTAAATGTAACATTTTGTTTTTATATTTTAGCAACACGATACTATTTATTCCTATACTTTGGTGTTGGGTTTCCTCTCAGTCACATGATCATCATGGGGGCGGGCACGAAGTGGTGAGTGACATGTTTTTAGTTATTTATTCACGGAGGGCTTACTGTGAACAGGGTCTTGATAAAGGTCTTAGAGTTAGACCGAAAAGTTGACCAGCTCTTTTTTAAATGTAAATTAATAAAAATGGATTTTTAACCTTTTTGCCAAATCCTGGTGTGCATCTTCATTTTTGCAAAGTATATATATATATATATATATATATATATATATATATATATATATATATATATATATATATATATAAGAACACTAGGTACGGGGGATATAGGGGATTAAGTAATTAAGTAATTTCCCCACCGGTATTTAAGGTAAGGGATGCGAAAGGTCACTGAATCTAGTGTGAGGTCATGGTATTCCTTGGTGAATAATAGTAGTTGGATAGAGGCTAGTAATATTAATGGAGACAGAAAATCAAAAGATTCATACAGAAGATTCATAAGATGAACTAATTCATGACGAGCAGTCAAATAATAAAATAACTGATAAAATATAAATGATTAAGAAGCAATGAAGTAAATAAATACAAAAATAGATGTGGGTATACTAATGTACTAATGATGGGCAGTTCCTTCTCACACCATCTGACATCATAGCATATATATATATATATATATATAGATATAGATATATCTATATATATATATATATATATATCTATATATATATATATATATATATATATATATATTATATATATATATATATATATATATATATATAAATCCAAATGTTGCGACACGCACTCCGGTTATTTTCAATGAAATTTATTATGAATCATAAGAAAAGCATCAACGTTTCGGTCCACGGTCTAGGACCATTGTCAAGATGCATATACTCGTATAACAAACACAAAACAAATACAACATTTATAAGGATTTAAAATTCCCGCCCTCATGGTGACATCACACTTCCTGTTAAACGTAATTAACCCTTTAGATGTATAAAGTAAATAAATAAGGGGTAAATAGTTTAAGAAAGCTTTGAAGCACATAAATATATTATTTAAAAAGACTTATTTTATCGTTTTGGAAGAAAACAGCTGTAAGAGCAGTATTCATTTAGACCCTTTGGAGATATTGTATATTGTATTGTTTTTATCCAATATGTTTCACGCTGGAGTAAAAGACGAGAACGATCCCCTCCACGTTTAGGTAAAGGAACATGGTCGATGGCTGTAAATTTGAAAGTCGGCAGTCGATGCCCAACCTCCAAGAAATGCTTTGCCACCGGTTTGGTGGTTGTTTGGTCTCGGAAAGCCACTTTAATCGCCGACCTGTGGGCATCCATTCGGAGCCGCAGCATTTGGTCTGTTTTGCCAATATATGACAGTCCACATGGACATGTGATTAAATATATCACATGTGTGGTAGTGCATGTGATATGATGGCGTATCTGGTATCTATGTCCAGTGTGAGGATGCACGAAACTGGTCGCTGATAACATGGATCTACATGATAAACATGTAGGGCACTTAAAGCAACCTGGTTTTTGTGTAGATAACCACATAGCAGTGGTCTGTTTAGCACTATAGCAATGTACTGGGTCATTTAAAACTAGCAGATCACGAAGATTTCGACCCCGTCTGAAACCCAATTTTCAATCTATCGTCTCATACCCTCACAGAAGCTGAATCAGCGGTTCTACATAAAGGTTTGACTTTCATACCCACTACTAAATTTGATAGATTTAAATGGGATATAGATTTGTTTCGCTTTACTCGTAAATTAAATCTGAGGGATCACTTTGGAATGGGGAAATATAACAATGAATCTTTATCTACCGCTAAGCCGGGTGAAACATTGAAATTGAAGAGTGATTTCTGCCCGCTTACACAAAATCCGGCCATTAAGCTTTTTAAAAAAGCGATGGATAAAGCGGTGGATTCATTGACTCAAAATAAAACCATTTCACATAGTAATCTTTCGAAAAGTGAGCGGAGTGCAATTGATACACTACGTGGAGATTCCTCACTTGTAATCCGCCCAGCGGACAAAGGAGGCGGTATAGTCCTGTTAAACTACAAAGACTATCAAACGGAAGTATTGGGACAATTGGCTGATACTGCTATATATAAGAAACTTTCTGGTGACCCTGTTTGGACATTTAAGGCTAAAATCGACTCATTACTAAATATGGCAGTAAATAATGGGTGGATTACTAAATCTTTATGTGATTACCTTATCCAAGACCATCCAATATGCCCGGTTTTGTATTCTCTACCCAAGGTTCATAAAAGTCTTACTGCCCCACCAGGGAGACCGATAGTTTCAGCCAGAGATGGTTTATTACACCCTTTGGGCATTTATCTGGATAATCTGTTGCAACCCATTGTTCAGTCTACCACATCATATTTACGGGACACCCCACATTTTATTTAGATTTTATCTGATTTGTATTTGACTGATGATGTCCCAAAAATTCTAGCCACGATAGACATAGTGAGTCTTTACACCAGCATCCCACATTCCCAGGGATTAAGAGCTATTGAAAAGTCACTAATTGATCATGTTAACTATGTTGGCCCGCCTATCCATTTTGTAACAGAATTACTACAAATGTGCTTGACTTTCAACTACTTCCGATTTGAAACTAATTATTATCAACAAATATCGGGGACCGCGATGGGGGCACCGATGGCGCCCTCATACGCTAATTTATTTATGTACCAATTTGAGAAACAACACATATTATCCAAATATGGTGAGAATATTATGATGTACAAACGGTTCATCGACGATATTATACTAATTTGGAAGGGTGATAAGTGTAGCTTTGATCAAATGGTTGATGAAATAAACATAACTTCGGAACATATCAAATTTACAGCTAATTGCGGGAGTCAACTACAATTTTTAGACTTGCACTTAAATCTCTTAGGTGACACAATTGAATATTCTCTTTTTCGCAAGCCTACAGACCGTAACACTCTTCTTCACGCTACAAGCTGTCATGTACCATCTCTGAAGCGCTCCTTACCAGTGTCTCAGTTCTGTAGAGTACTAAGGAATAATTCGAATCCAGTTACATGTGAATTATAATTGACACAAATGAGGGAGCGCTTCAGAGAACGTGGTTATGACAACAAGGTTTTGGACAATGCACTTCGAAGAGCTAGGTTGAAAATGTCGGAATCATACAAAGAAATTAATGAGGATAAAAAAAGCTCATTGATTTTATCCACATGTTTTAATAACTATTCATTTCCTATTAAGCATGCATTGAAAAGTAATTGGAAGATTATTACAGCCGATGAATCAATGGGGCGCCTCTGCCCTAAACCGCCGATGTTGGGTTTCAGACGGGGTCGAAATCTTCATGATCTGCTAGTTTTAAATGACCCAGTACATTGCTATAGTGCTAAACAGACCACTGCTATGTGGTTATCCACACAAAAAACAGGTTGCTTTAAGTGCCCTACATGTTTATCATGTAGATCCATGTTATCAGCGACCAGTTTCGTGCATCCTCACACTGGACATAGATACCAGATACGCCATCATATCACATGCACTACCACACATGTGATATATTTAATCACATGTCCATGTGGACTGTCATATATTGGCAAAACAGACCAAATGCTGCGGCTCCGAATGGATGCCCACAGGTCGGCGATTAAAGTGGCTTTCCGAGACCAAACAACCACCAAACCGGTGGCAAAGCATTTCTTGGAGGTTGGGCATCGACTGCCGACTTTCAAATTTACAGCCATTGACCATGTTCCTTTACCTAAACGTGGAGGGGATCGTTCTCGTCTTTTACTCCAGCGTGAAACATATTGGATAAAAACATTGGATACAATATCTCCAAAGGGTCTAAATGAATACTGCTCTTACAGCTGTTTTCTTCCAAAACGATAAAATAAGTCTTTTTAAATAATATATTTATGTGCTTCAAAGCTTTCTTAAACTATTTACCCCTTATTTATTTACTTTATACATCTAAAGGGTTAATTACGTTTAACAGGAAGTGTGATGTCACCATGAGGGCGGGAATTTTAAATCCTTATAAATGTTGTATTTGTTTTGTGTTTGTTATACGAGTATATGCATCTTGACAATGGTCCTAGACCGTGGACCAAAACGTTGATGCTTTTCTTATGATTCATAATAAATTTCATTGAAAATAACCGGAGTGCGTGTCGCAACATTTGGATTTACATTGTTTCAACATTGACACGGCACCCGATAATTGTTACAACCAGATGAGCGAGTGCGGACGCCAGGGACAGAGTATATATATATATATATACAGTATATATATATATATATATATATATATATATATATATATATACCACTGTGAATTCTATTATTCTTACATTTCAAGGAATTTGTTATTGCTGCTTTATACACATTTCAACTTACTCTCCCTCTAATTAAAATAAGTCCAGATTTTCCCTTGTCAACAGTGATCCAGACTCAAATCCTCAAGAGAGAGCAAGCTGTATTAAAGGAATGGGATCTATTACCCAGAATTCCCAGACCTGGGGCTTTCCAGATAAGGGGTCCTTCTTTAATTTGGATCACCATACCTAAAGTCTAGTAAAGATTATTTAAACATATATAATATAAGTACCTATATTATTTGGAAGTTTAGGTGGTCTTTGCTGAAATTAGCCCAATAATCCTACTAAATCGAGTGATTTGGGAAGAAAATCCCAAAAAAACATAGGATTCTGGTTTTCACTTGAGTTTATTGAGTTTTTCCCTGATCTGATTAAATCAAGCTTTTTTTTTTTTTAAAATGTTTTTATTGAAATTTTATAACAAACAAAGAAAATAAAATACAAAGGAATTCGGAAATATAAAAGAGATTGGTGGACAGAGTCCAGTGGCAGCATAATAGAAATACACACACACAACATTTGGAAGATAGATTACCCTATAACGGGCAATTGTGAGGAAAGGTAAACATGTTATGATACAACGTTATATCTCACACGCTTGACTTAATGTAAACAACTAGTGATAGCTTGTCCTTATCATCTGGTTAGTGCGGTGACTCCCGGGGGGTGGTGTTCGTGGACGTTGGTCCTGTGATCGTAAGGCAGTTTGGATATATTGGTCGGTTTCACAAACAATAGCATTACTAAGTGATAGTTCAGTGTCATACCATGTAGTATATCTAAATTATATATCGTCAAGTGTTTGGTTTGAGTAGGGAGTGATTGAATGTAACTCATCCATACCGAAAAGAATTTGTCAGTGTATCGTTCTTTGTCCGTAGTGGATTCTAGCCAGTCCATGTGGAAGATGTAATGAAGTTTTTGTTTAACCAGAGATAGTGGGGGTGTCGACGGGGAAAGCCAATGGTGTAGAATAGTTTTCCGAGTTGCAGCCATTAGCCTTTCTGCCAGCTGCCTTTCAGATCGTGAAAGTTTCAATTGTGGGGGGGTACCCCAAAAATCGCCCAGGTTGGAGTAAAAGTATTTGTTAGCTGAGTAAAATCAAGCTTTTTTAATAATAAATAAGGTTCAATCGTGGATTTTACATACAAGGATGCATGTATGATGGTGTACATCGGGGCTGTCCAACTGGTGGCCTGCAACCCCCCCTTCTGTGGCCCCCCACATGCTGTGTCTGTTTACCATATGTAATCTTTAAAAAGTATCACTACAGAGATCAACTGGCCCCTGCATTGTTTAAACCTCAAATTCAGACTCTAATCCCCTGTATTGTTCACACCTGTGATCCTCCTGCATTGTTCACACTTGTGACACCTCTATTGTTTATATCCTAAAGCCCAGTACTGTTCCCACCTGAGACCCAGACTGAAACTGCCACATTGTTCACCTGCACTGTGTCACTGTATGTAGTACATATTAGAATGATAGGTTTCCCTGTCTCCTGCTCTGTTCTGCCTTCGCTCCCTGTGTGTGCCATTCTCTGCTTGCCCAGAGCTGCTTGTGTGTGCCATTCTCTGCTTACTCAGTGCTGCTTGTGTGTGCCATTCTCTGCTTGCCCAGTGCTGCTTGTGTGTGCTATTCTCTGCTTGCCCAGTGCTGCTTGTGTGTGCCATTCTCAGCTTGCCCAGTGCTGCTTGTGTGTGCTATTCTCTGCTTGCCCAGTGCTGCTTGTGTGTGCCATTCTCAGCTTGCCCAGTGCTCTTGTGTGTGCCATTTTCTGCTTGCCCAGTGCTGCTTGTGTGTGCCATTCTCAGCTTGCCCAGTGCTCTTGTGTGTGCCATTCTCTGCTTGTCCAGTGCTGCTTGTGTGTGCCATTCTTTGCTTGCCCAGCGCTGCTTGTGTGTGCCATTTTCTGCTTGCCCAGTGCTGCTTGTGTGTGCCATTCTCTGCTTGCCGATTGCTTCTTGTGTGTGCCATTCTCTGCTTGCCCAGTGCTGCCTGTGTGTGCCATTCTCTGCTTGCCCAGTGCTGCTTGTGTGTGCCATTCTCAGCTTGCCCAGTGCTGCTTGATTGTGCCATTCTCTGCTTGCCCAGTGCTGCCTGTGTGTGCCATTCTCAGCTTGCCCAGTGCTGCTTATGTGTGCCATTCTCTGCTTGCCCTAGGCTGCCTGTGGAATGTAAGCCTGTTAGGGGTTTGTTAGCATTTGGAAATTGTTGTTAAGGACCCCTAAGGTGTTTAATCATGTGTTGGGGGGGTTTGCTGTATTATCCACAGGGGAGGATGAGGCATATGGATTTAAGGGTATGTTTTTAACATGACTTCAATTTCTCACATATGAGTGATGAGGGATTTCCCTGCAGTGATTTTCAACCATTAGGTTTTTTGGTGTGCTACCACGTCAATGTGGATATCATTTAAAAAGTTATTGTGGTAACATGGGTGTGGTTTACAGTGGGTGTGGTTTAAAAGGGGGAGTGGCCAACACTGACTTGTGTTTTCGGCCCTTCACCACATAGGCCAGTAACATTCTGGCCCTCGGTACCACAGAAGTTGGACAGCACTGGTGTACATGGTTGAACAGTCTATTTAGTTTACTATATAAACTACTATAATAAACAGGCTTTACTCAGATCAGATGCAAGCTGTAGAATATACTGACTTCCATGCAACAATGTGGTTCAGAATATAACTAAAGTAAATATGGATATGTATTTTGCCACTGAACAGTTTACATGGATAATCTGACAATCACAGTCGCTTAAAACCAAGAACTTGTCCTCATACTGATTTTTCTATATGAATATAACCACATTTTCTTCTGAACCTTGTTTTTTGTCTCTCTTAGTAATTCAGTAATATAAAAGAACTGGGCATGTTGGGGGGAGGGGGGCATTGGGCCTAAGGAGAAGGACAACAAAAAAGGACCACTTCAAAGCCATGGATCATGTATCATCTGTCTGAATCATAGTGAATCAGAGTTTTATAATCAGATAGCAATGCCTGTAAATGAATAATATTATTTCTAAACAACATTTTACAAATATTTAGTACTGAAAATCTTTATTAAAGTTTTTAAGGCTTAAGTACATGTTGTGCTCTCAGGGTGAATGAGCATTGTCTTTGATGAAAGGGTGATTCCAGCAGTAAATTAAGAAAGATTGAAGTGGGGAGAGGTGGGTGTCAGATACTGTATGCAAGTTACTAGCAAGTAGCAGTAATCCAGATAGGTTAGGATGAGGGCATGAATGAATGTCTTAGCTGTTGTTTTTAAGAGAAAGAGATTTGGCAATGATTGTGTTATGATAACATGATCAGACAAGGAGAGGGAAAAGCTACAGATACAAACAGGGGAAAGGCCCTTTCTGCTTATTGAGTCACTCAAGAATCAACAAAGTTTTGGGACCGTCCCCCCTTTGTCACCTCATTAAACACAAGGGTCTTGTCCCCTGTCTGAATTGCCTTTTGAGTGCCAGTTCCTGCTTTTATTGTTTGCTACTGTGGGAGTGTTGTCTCCCTAGGGTCCTGTGCACCAGGCAGAAATACCCTTTATAGAAGCACGGTGTGCTTGTGAAATATCCAAAATCTACAGATTACCACCAGACAATGTACTGAATTAACAGGATTATTGATCCAGCCACCGGTATTAATAGTAAAGAGAGAAGAAAGGACAGATTTAGGTCAAAAGTTCAGTTTAAGATGATGGTGATTAATCCAGGTGGGTATGGCTACAGCAGCACAGTCTCTGAGTAGAGAAGGAGGCATAGGTTTGTGAGTAGGTATGACAAGAGAAGAGGGGATACGTCAGATGGAGAAGTGTATGGAGAAGGAGTGTTCTGTTTGTGGATGCAATCTACTTAGTTTTTGAAGAAGGAAAATTTGGAAAGTTGAGTGATTCTGTTAATGCAGGGTGTATAGGCACATTGAATATAGAAAACAGGCATTAGTGATTGTATTTTTTGTACAGTAGTATTCTTGCATGACCATTACCAATGAAGTTGCCTTGTGCATAGGATTTCTCTCACATACACTCGGTGTTTCATGATGTTAAATAAGTTGCAATTGTTATAGGTTCCCTGTACATGCAAAGGATTCATAGGATGCAAATCAAGAAGTTATGATGGAACTGATAACAGAAAGGCTATGCTAAGTAGTTTTTTTTAACAAGCATATTGCTATAGTTCTGGGTTGCTGTTTCAGTGAAAAAGTCTACATTTTACATCTCTCTTTTGGTTGTGAAGACAAAGGATTTTTGTTAAATTGCCTTTGATTTCCATTAAAATGCAGTTGTCATGTACAGGAACACAAAATAAAATTTATTCCAAAAATTGTTGTTCGTCGGTTAATTGGCACCAGTTGAACTTGGTGGCACTAGATAAACTTGATTAGTGCTAATTAAATTAAGTTTTTACATGTTAGAAGCTCTCCAGTAGTCTAAGTGTGTGATTTATTTTGTACATTGTAAGTGTAGTGTGACGTTAGGTGTCCCAAACCCAAAACAAACCCCAAGATCCCAGTCACATCTCACTGTTCTGCCTTTAACAACTGCCTTTCACTTCGGGAGGAGCCCTCCGCTACTCGGATGCCGCCAGGTATTAATGTGAGAGGATTTTGGAGAGAGTTCTGTGCGAGCCATACGTGCAAACAGGAATGGAGGGTAGGAGCATGGTCAGGGACAGGCCGGGTCGATACTACATCAGGAAAGTGCAGTACAAAATCAGAAAGCCAGGAGCGTAGTCAAGGTCACAGGTTGGGTCGGTATACAGTTAAGCAGCAATAGACAGGATCAGAGAGAAAGGTCAAGATACAGGCAAAAGTCAGGACAGGCAGCAGAAAAGGCTTGGTCAGGCAGGGTCAAGAACTGGACAGAAATACTTAACAAACGCAACCAGGAACTATATGAATAGACCTTTGTTAGGCAATGAGCAATTGGACCAGTAACATCAAAAAATTCAATTGTTTTAAAGTAAGAAAAATATAATCCAGTGTTGCCCTGTACTAGTAAAACTGCTGTGTTTGCTTCAGAAACACTACTATTGTTTATATAAATATGCTGCTGTGTAGTCATGGAGGCAGCAATTCAAAGGCTCAGGTTACACAGCAGATAGCAGATAAGCTCTGTAGAACATAATGGTGTTATCTGTTATCCACTATTTAACCTGTGCCATATAGACTTTTTTCAATTTCCACCATTGCTAAACAGCAGCTTGTTTACTTGAACTATAGTAGTGTTCCTGAAGCAAACACATCAGTTTTACCAGCGCAGGACAACACTACATGATATTTTTATTACTTTAAATCACTTTCATTTTTGGTATCACTGTTCCTTTAAATATTTGTAATGCATGCCACTGCACGATGACGTCACGCGGCGCTCAGCTATTTTTGGATTTACCCGGGGCGCTGAGGAAGTGCTGGACTCAGTGCCAGTTTGGAGCAGGATAATGCAGGTGGCGGGCGTCCCCGCAGTCTTTCCTTATTGATGGGTCTTCAAAAATAGCATTTGCAAGGTGTGTATTGACTAGCACTTGTCCTAGCCCATTTTGGGTTTTGTTTTTTGAGATATTTGTACTCTAAATGTGCACGTTGCAGAGCAAATATTAATGAGGGGTAACATAAAAATAACATAAAAAATTTATAAAAATAAATTAACATAAAAATATATAAGGGGTCATATAAAATTCCCCAGGCAGAAGTGCAAGTGCACTATAGGACACAAGGGCATACCCCTTAGTGCTTCTTCAGGCTGGACTTCTTTCCAGGCAGATGATTACACTGTGCACCTCATGCCAGAAGATGTAGGCCAACCTCATCATTATCTCCAGCCATAGGGCCTGCATCTTCTTCCACTCCCTAACTGACATGCCAGCAAAACGTGTGAGGTAGGCGATGGGAAGGGTGTGCATACATGCCTCCCCCTCCTGCCTCTCATAAATATAGCTCTAAAGAACTCAATAAAACACTATTGTTCAGAGCATCTGAAGTTTTATGTGCTGCAACCATGGAAAAATGCAGAGTTCCCATTAACTCCACTGGACTTTGGCACAAGTTCTTTCCCCACTAATTAGCTTGCTTAATGCTTGTGCCCCAGAGTAGAAAATAATTACTTGTTTCTTTAAGCAGTATTTTCATAGAATATACAGTACTATGGCAGTAATACAATCCTACAAAATCTCTAGATCGAGACAATAAAAACTACATGTCACAATGCTACATGTTTTTGTGGCTAAAACAAGTTTATTTACAGGAAAATCAGTTCTTCTTCAACTTCATACTTGATGAGCACCAATGGCGGGTGAATCTAACCCAGTTTGCTTCACCAAAAATTCACAAAACAGCATCAAATTCACCAAATGTATTTAAGTCAAAGGGGTTTTTCCACGTGACAGATGTTCAAACTGAACATTTTACTAAAGCATGCAACATTTTCTTTACTATGTCTAATATGTCTAATATCCAGCCTAGAGCTACTATTAGCAACGGCTTAAGAGAGCACTAGAATAATTTTCAAACATGTTCAATAACCAAATAACGTAAAATGGCTTGCAAACACACTTCTGAAACAAAAGGTAATATAACATTATTTGGAATGAATACAAGGACAGCTACAGATGCATATTATTTTAGCAGACATAAACCTTGCTTTTTCAACTGAAATATTTTTGTATATCACTACCAGAAATGTCATCCTCAATATTTTAATTATCTGAAAGACTTAAAAGTAATAGGGAGTTTAAAAAAGATCAAATGCAAATTATTAAATAGGACAAGAATATTTGAATTGTATTTTTTTTCAACAGTGGGATTGGGATTTTAAGGGAAATAAAATATACTTGGTGGGGGGCTATTTGGGCTGCTGTGTGGCCTGTTTGGGCCAATGCCAATGTCTATTTTGAATCTCAGTCCAGACCTGATTTCAAAACTCCATATGGGGGTCCTAGCTATTTACCTCCAGTCATATTTTTTATAGGTTGGTACTCAAGATCGGTCCACCAGCTCAGAATCGCTTCCTGCACGACTCTTCCTTTGCTGCTTTCAACCTCCATACCTGGCCAACGACGTGGCTACAAGGAGAAAAAGGTAGGCACTGGGGCAGGGGGTTGCAGGTCAGCTGGAAAGGGCTTTGCAGCTGCGGTGGGGGCACCCTGGATTCTCCAGTCCAATGCTGCTGGTACTTGGCTGCATTTTTAAATGACAGACATGCCATTTAGCATGCAAACTCAGAGAGTACCCAGATCAAAACTGAACATAGGACCTCAGCACTGCAAAAAGCAGTACAATGGACTGAGCAACCATGCCACCCATGAGATTGTTATGATTCATATTTTATTGTTTGATATTCACCTTTACAAATGACAATGCCTATCAAAGCCAATTTACCAAAATCCACAAACATATTTTCAGTGATTTAATTTAGTGAGAACAATCAATGTTTAGTATAAATATTTTATACTAAAAACTTGTAGATTTTATAAAATGTAAAAACAAAAGGACGAAAAAAAAATTCCATTGAATGAAAAGAAATTCTTCAGTCATATAGGAGCCCAAAAGCCAATGAATCAAAAGTAATTAGCCGCAACAAACGTAATGCTTCCTGATTCTCTGAATGGCATATCATTAATGAATTTGTCTCTAATACCAATGCGTTGTAGATTAATTTACTAAAATTGGCTATGTGCCCATGGAGTCAGCAATTGCTCTTTAATGAGAAAAAAATATATTTTCTATCACATAATGTAGAACAAGTATAACAGATACTCTTTACTATATATAGTATAATTGTTTCCTAAAAATTACATTTATTTGATGTGTGAAAGTTTCATTTCATTATACAGGAAAAAATAACAAAAATAGAATGATATTGTGTATTTTCCATCTACTGTACAGTTATGTAGAAGATCTGGAAGTGGATACAGCATCATTTTAAGTTTCCTGTTGCTATTCTAATAGCTTTTAGATTGCCATCTGTTTTTGCTTCCTCATTCGAAGCCATTAACTGAGAGATGTGATAAAGAACAGGCTGCTTTGTAAGCATGAGGCTTTTTTCATAAAGTTCAGTTACTGCCTTTTAATTGTCTTCTTTATTTAAGCGTTATGGTCTGGATTTACAAAATGGTGGATTCAGAAAGTTTTGAACTTGGTGGCAAAACTATTAAAATTTAAGACTGGGGGTTTTTGGAATTCAAGAATAGCAGCAAAAAAACATGATCTTGCATATATTCCAGTTCTTGATTTTCAAGATTTATCAGATTAAAATGTTGTAAAAATTTGAATGGAAATCAAATAAATCAATGGATGCCATCGTAAAGCTGTCTAACAAAGTTATTGCTGGTGTATCTGAAGCATTCACCAAGGTGATGTGTAGAGGGTTTTTTTTATTAGATTAGAACAACTATGATTTCAGAGGCTCAAATTGGACATGGGTGGGTGGGTGGACTTTTTTCCCAATTTACTGCAGTGTTTTCTGGCATGTTAATGAAGTTATTGATGATTATCTATTCTCTAAATAGATCATTGACATTCCTGGGTTTACAAAATGAAGCACTGGCTGTGAGCCAATCCTGAACACCCAGAGTTGTTAACTTAAATCACAAATACTCGTAATGCAGAATGACATTCAGTTATGAAATAATTTGAAAGATTTAATATTGAATATTTTTTATTTGTTTTACTTGAATGTGATCTAAAATCTGTTGTATATATATATATATATATATATATATATATCCTACGTGGATATTCTGAAATGGAACCACCATTTTCCTCTCACACTTTTCTTTTAATGCTATAGAACAGTCATAAACATGTAAATTGCAACTCAGCATAATGACACAGCATTCATTAACACTGTACAGAAATACACCTAATATTATATTTTAAACCATGAGTCATTTTTAGAGCTTTGAATGTCATTGGCAGGTTTTGCCATTCAGAGTTGATTTCCTTCTTTCACACTTGTGTTGCCAAAAATAATTACTAAACTAAAATTATTCCATTAATTTAACTAGACTCTGCTAAAGCTATTCAGTATCTGATTAACTCTATATTAACAACATTGTAAAATGATCTCTAGTTTTACTTGTATTTGAAATATTTGAAAGCTAAAAGAAATTCATGGGCTATTACTTTCAATTATGCAAAAAAAAAAATTATAAAAAAATACAAAAATATTAGCAACTTTCAACAAACATAATTTAAAAGTGGGGCCGGAAACAGTGTCACAGTAGAAGCAGCTGATTATATATTGTAGGGTTAAAGGAATTGTTTAATTGTAAAAATAAAAACTGGGTAAATAAATAGGCTGTGCAAAATAAAAAATGTTTCTAATATAGTTAGTTAGCCAAAAATGTAATGTATAAAGGCTGGAGTGATTTGATGTTTAACATGTCAGTCTGAACACTACTTCCTGCTTTTCAGCTTTCTTGGTTTACACTGACTGGTTACCCTGGCTACCAGGCAGTAACCAATCAGAGACTTGAGGGGGGGCCACATGGGTCATATCTGTTGCTTTTGAATCTGAGCTGAATGCTGAGGATCAATTACAAACTCACTGAACAGAAATGTACCATGTGGCCCCCCTTCAAGTCACTGACTAACTCAGAGTTAGAGAGCTGAAAAGCAGGAAGTTGGATTCTGGCTAGGGATGGGCGAATAAATTCGCCATGGTTAAATTCGCAGCGAATTTCTGCATTTCGCCGCGGGCGAATTTTTCGCGAAATTGCGGCAAAAATTCGCCTCGCGACTCGTTTCGCCGCGCGTCGAAATTTTCGTCGAGCCGCGACGCCGCTAATGCGCGTCAAAACAAAAAGACGCGCGACAAACTAAACATCACCCACAGCAGCCAATAAGATGTGAGCCATCCCTGAGCCATCCCACTGGCTATATAAGGAGCTGCAGAGGCGCCCATTACTCGTGGCGTTTCTGGTAGAGGTAGAGAGAGCAGGATATTGAGAGATTTGTGTGTGATTTAGCTAGTGGAGTTTGTGTAGAGAGCTTTTTTTTTTTCTGAGTCAGTGCAAGTGGAGGTTGTGGATTTCAGTTTACTGTTTTCCCTCTTCTGCTTGCCTGCTCACCACCCAATAGCCCTTTTTAGGGCTAACTGTCTTTGTCTTTGTCTGTGCTGGTGTGTGTACTCCTTGTGGGTGCACACTTCTGCTGAGGGGATTTAGTTGAGGGTTTTATTTTTTTCTCCTTTCCTTCCCCGAAATATCCAAACCCCCCCTTATATTTTTTTTTTTTAAGTTTAGTTGCCCAATATGACGGACCGTGGGAGAGGGGGGATGGGTGGTGGTGGTGGTGGTGGGAAGAAGGGTGGGTTAGGGATGGGTGGTGGTGGTGGTGGGAAGAAGGGTGGGTTAGGGAGGGGTGGCCGAGGAAGAGGCCGTGGTGCTGGCCGTGGGCATCCAAACCCACAACAGCCCAGCCCATGTGCCATGCCCAGTCTGGGCACTGTAAATCAGTTGCAGCACAAGCTGCCATCACAGCAGCAGCTGCAACAACAACAGCAGCAGCTGCAACAACAACAGCAGCAGCTGCAACAACAACAGCAGCAGCAGCTGCAACAACAGCAGCAGCAGCCGCAACAACAGCAGCAGCAGCAGCAAATGCCACAGCAGCAGGTGGCTGTGGGTCGCAGCAGCGGGGCAACTGGTCCACGTAGGACTGTGCCCGATTTTTTTGCCACTGCTTCGCGACCCATATGCTCGCAGCAGGCAGAGGCAGTGGTAGACTGGCTGACCCAGGCTACCTCATCTGCAGCGGGCACCAGTGAGCGGCAGGAGGTGGCATCACCTGCTAGCTCAGTGTGGGATGACACCCCATCCCTCTTATTTGATCCTGAGGTGGACTTGGGCCCAGACACCCTGGATCTTTTTGATGATCAGGCAGGAATGGGGGGGGCATTCATGTCTGATGAAGAGGAGTAGGTGGTCATGTCACAGCCCACATCAGTAGGGGATATTGGGCAGGGTCCCCTTATGGCAGGGCAGCAAGTTGCTGGTGTGGGGTCAGACACCAGCATGCTGGATGTGGGTATTGATGCGATGTATGAGGCAGGGTCTGGTCTGGGGGAGGACGATGACAGGGACAGACCCTGGGAGCCGGCTCCAGAGGATAACAGCAGCAGTTCAGGGGGGGAACTGTTTGTTGTTGATGAGGATGAAGAGCCGGCTCCACCGACCACTGCTAGGGGGGGCAGGCAACAGGGCAGCACTGCGCCTAGGTCCAAAGCCTATGTGCGTACGGGTGGGGACCATCCTCAACCCTCCACAGCAGGCAAGGCAGTGGCCCGCACTTCAGCAGTGTGGGCTTTTTTCACGTGCCAGGCAGAGGACCAGGCAGTAGCAGTGTGCCAGCTCTGCCGGCAGAAGGTTCGAAGGGGGCAGGCAGGGTCACATATGGGAACATCAGCTTTAAGTTCCCATATGAAACGTCATCATAGGATGACGTGGGAGCAGCACCAAAGTGGCAGGGCACCGGGTGACAGTGGTGCTTCCTGTCCACCTCCTCCCATTCCTCAGGGAAGAGGTGCTAGCTCCCCAGACCCTGCAGCAAGTGAAGAGGATTCTGGGGCTCACAGTCGGAGGCAGCCACTGTGTAGCTCAGCCTCTTCTGCAGCCTCCTCAATGCGGCCCCTGTCCCGCCAGGTTTCCCTCCCCCAGTTCCTCAGCCGCAAGACGCCTCTCTCCCCCAGCCACCCCCAAGTGCAGAGGCTTAATGGCTGCCTGGCAAAGCTTCTGGCAGTGCAGCTGCTGCCCTATCAGCTAGTCGAAGCAGCCCCCTTCCGACAGCTGATGGCTTGCGCTGCCCCTAACTGGCGGATCCCCAGCCGCCATTATTTTGCCAGGAAGGCCGTCCCTGCCATCCACCAGCATGTGGTTGAGAATGTGTCCCTGTCGCTGGATCATGCTGTTGGCGGCAGGGTGCACTGCACCACTGACACGTGGACCAGCAGGCATGGGCAGGGGAGGTACATAACCTACACTGCGCACTGGGTCACCCTCATGAGTGCTGGGGAGGGTGCAAGCCGGGGCGCTCCCCTCAGGCTACAGGTGCCTCCCCGTGGGGTACAGGGCAAACCCCACATGTCCACTTCCTCCTCCTCCTCCACTATGGATGAGCCACCCCTGAAGTGTCCCCGCAGCTATGCTTCAGTGCAGCACAGGCGATGTCCGGCTGTGCTGCAACTCCTCTCCCTGGGCGAGAGGAGTCATACTGCACCTGAGCTCATGGCTGCCTTCCAGACTCAGGTGCAGCGGTGGTTCACTCCCCGCCAGCTCCAAGCAGGTAATATTGTTTGCGACAACGGTCGCAACCTGCTGGCCGCCATCCGCCTAGGGCACCTGACCCACATGCCTTGCTTTGCACATGTCCTCAACCTTGTGGTGCAGCGCTTCCTCAAGAGCTACCAAGGGTTGGGTGACATGCTGGAGAAGGTACGTAGGGTATGTGCCCATTTTCGCAGGTCCCCCACCGCCAGCGCGTCTTTGGCACGGATGTAGCGGCAGAATAGTCTGCCACCCCACCGGCTCATCTGTGACCTGCCGACGCGCTGGAATTCCACCCTGCACATGGTGGAGCGCCTCGTAGAGCAGCGCTGGGCGGTCAGCAATTACCTGCTGGAGCACAGTGCCAGGGGTACTCAGGGGGCGGATTTGGGGTACTTTAGTGCAGAGCAGTGGCAGCAAATGAGGCAGCTCTGCCAAGTACTTGCCCCCTTTGAGCAGGCGACACGCTTTGTTAGCAGGGACAATGCGTGTCTTAGCGATGTCATACCCCTGGTGTTCCTCCTCAAGCACACGTTGGATGGGCTGCTAGAGGAGGGTGACGTGCCTGAGGAGGAGGAGGAGGAGAGTAGGCCCCGTAGGCAGGCAGAGGGGGCTGAGGAGGAGATGGTGCCTGATGAGGAGGATGAGGGAGAGGAGGACTGGGTGCCTGCGCAGTATGGGGAGCAGGGCACATGCCACCCAACCACCCCAGCTATTGTCCGCGGCTGGGAGGGTACAGAGCAGGGGCAGGTCGAGCCAGATGACCTGCTGCATCTGGAGGGCAGTCAAGAAGAGGTTGGTCGGGGGCACCTCTTTTACATGGCTGCCCATATGCAGACTTGCCTCCGAAGCGATCCCCGGGTCTGTTCTATCAAAGACCGGGAGGATTATTGGGTGGCTACTTTGCTTGACCCACGGTACAAGGGAAAGGTGGGGGAGTTCCTTGTACCCAGCCAGAGAGAGAGGAGGATGGGTCAATTGAGGAAGGCTCTGTGCTCAAAATTAGTGGAGGCCTTCCCCCAGTCTGACACTTCTCAGGCCTCCACTACTCCACACACCCAGCAGAGACAGGGGCCTAGCAGCAGCAGCAGCAAGGGCGGAGATCTCATGGGTGTGTGGAAGAGCTTTTTCGAGCCTCAACGGCCAGCAGCAGGCCCAGTCAGCACCCAAAGCCACCACCAGCAGCGGGTGGAGCATATGGTGGCTGACTACATGGGGTCAGTCAGCGTGCAGGATGCCATTCGCCCTGACGATGACCCCATGCATTATTGGGTCTCGAGGCTCGACCAGTGGCCAGAACTGGCACAGTACGCTCTGGAGATGCTGGCTTGTCCCCCTGCCAGTGTCCTGTCAGAGCGTGTCTTCAGTGCCGCAGGTGGGGTGGTCACTGAGAAGCGGACACGGCTATCCACTGGCAGCGTGGATAAGCTGACATTCATTAAAATGAATGAGGCATGGATAAGCGGGGATATCCAAGTGCCCATTGCAGACAGCAGAGACTAGCCTCCTCTCCTCCTTCTCCTCCACAGATTTATCCTCCTCTCTCCATTGCTGCCCATACTCTCCTCCTCAGTAGTATTGCCCATTCCCCATCTGTCTGCACCTGCTGCCCTTGCTGCTGCTGCTGCTGCTGTAGCCTGCTACTAGCCCTAGTAGTACTGCTGCTGTGCTGCATTGTCGGCAATTTTTTTATGGTGGGGGCCTATCAAAGCTCCTACTGCTATCGTAGATACTACTGCTGCATTGTCGGCAAATTTTTTTAGTAGTTGAGGCCTAACATGGCCTCTAAATATGTTTCTTCGAATACTGCCACATTGTTGGCTAATTTCTTCTGGTTGAGGCCTAACATGGCTTCTAAATATGTTGCTTATAATTTTGCCGCTAAGTTGGCTAATTTCTTCTGGTTGAGGCCTAACATGGCTTCTAAAAATGTTTTCTCAAATACTGCCACAATGTTGGCTAATTTCTTCTGGTTGAGGCCTAACATGGCTTCTAAATATGTTGCTTATAATTTTGCCGCTAAGTTGGCTAATTTCTTCTGGTTGAGGCCTAACATGGCTTCTAAATATGTTGCTTATAATTTTGCCGCTAAGTTGGCTAATTTCTTCTGGTTGAGGCCTAACATGGCTTCTAAATATGTTGCTTATAATTTTGCCGCTAAGTTGGCTAATTTCTTCTGGTTGAGGCCTAACATGGCTTCTAAAAATGTTTTCTCAAATACTGCCACAATGTTGGCTAATTTCTTCTGGTTGAGGCCTAACATGGCTTCTAAATATGTTGCTTATAATTTTGCCGCTAAGTTGGCTAATTTCTTCTGGTTGAGGCCTAACATGGCTTCTAAAAATGTTTTCTCAAATACTGCCACAATGTTGGCTAATTTCTTCTGGTTGAGGCCTAACATGGCTTCTAAATATGTTGCTTATAATTTTGCCGCTAAGTTGGCTAATTTCTTCTGGTTGAGGCCTAACATGGCTTCTAAATATGTTGCTTATAATTTTGCCGCTAAGTTGGCTAATTTCTTCTGGTTGAGGCCTAACATGGCTTCTAAATATGTTGCTTATAATTTTGCCGCTAAGTTGGCTAATTTCTTCTGGTTGAGGCCTAACATGGCTTCTAAAAATGTTTTCTCAAATACTGCCACAATGTTGGCTAATTTCTTCTGGTTGAGGCCTAACATGGCTTCTAAATATGTTGCTTATAATGTTGCTGCTAAGTTGGCTAATTTCTTCTGGTTGAGGCCTAACATGGCTTCTAAATATGTTGCTTATAATTTTGCCGCTAAGTTGGCTAATTTCTTCTGGGGGTTGAGGCCTAACATGGCTTCTAAATATTTTTCTTACAATTTTGCGGCTAATGTCTTCTGTTTGGGGCCTGCCTCATTTAATTCTTCTGGCTCTAATATTGAGTTGATTAAAAGTTACAAGTTACAAAATGACTGTTGCTGCCACTGCTGTTGCTATTAATGCCTCGTTATTTGGCAAAAGTCTTCTCTGTTTGGGGCCTGCCTCATTTAATTCTTCTGGCTCTAATATAGAGTTGATTAAAAGTCGCAACATGACTGTTGCTGACGCTGCTGTTGCTGCTAATGCCTCGTTATTTGGCAAAAGTCTTCTCTGTTTGAGGCCTGCCTCATTTAATTCTTCTGGCTCTAATATAGAGTTGATTAAAAGTTACAACATGACTTGTTGCCGCTGCTGTTGCTACTAATGCCTCATTATTTGGCAAACGTCTTCTGTTTGGGGCCTGCCTCATTTAATTCTTCTGGCTCTAATATAGAGTTGATTAAAAGTTACAACATGACTGTTGTTGCCGCTACTGTTGCTACTACTGCCTCATTATTTGGCAAACGTCTTCTGTTTGGGGCCTGCCTCATTTAATTCTTCTGGCTCTAATATAGAGTTGATTGAAAGTTACAACATGACTGTTGTTGCCGCTGCTGTTGCTACTAATGCCTCATTATTTGGCAAACGTCTTCTGTTTGGGGCCTGCCTCATTTAATTCTTCTGGCTCTAATATAGAGTTGATTAAAAGTTACAACATGACTGTTGTTGCCGCTACTGTTGCTACTACTGCCTCATTATTTGGCAAACGTCTTCTGTTTGGGGCCTGCCTCATTTAATTCTTCTGGCTCTAATATAGAGTTGATTGAAAGTTACAACATGACTGTTGTTGCCGCTGCTGTTGCTACTAATGCCTCATTATTTGGCAAACGTCTTCTGTTTGGGGCCTGCCTCATTTAATTCTTCTGGCTCTAATATAGAGTTTATTAAAAGTTACAGCATGACTGCTGTTGCTGCTGCTGTTGCTACTAATGCCTCATTATTTGGCAAACGTCTTCTGTTTGGGGCCTGCCTCATTTAATTCTTCTGGCTCTAATATAGAGTTTATTAAAAGTTACAGCATGACTGCTGTTGCTGCTGCTGTTGCTACTAATGCCTCATTATTTGGCAAACGTCTTCTGTTTGGGGCCTGCCTCATTTAATTCTTCTGGCTCTAATATAGAGTTGATTGAAAGTTACAACATGGCTGTTGTTGCCGCTGCTGTTGCTACTACTGCCTCATTATTTGGCAAACGTCTTCTGTTTGGGGCCTGCCTCATTTAATTCTTCTGGCTCTAATATAGAGTTGATTAAAAGTTACAACATGACTGCCGCTGCTGATGCTACTAATGCCTCATTATTTGGCAAAACTCTGGTGGGTGTCTATCAAGGCTCCTACTGCTGTTGCTGACACTACTGCTGCATTGTCGGCAATTTTTTTTGTAGTTGAGGCCTATCATGGCTTCTAAAAATGTTTCTTCGAATACTGCCACATTGTTGGCTAATTTCTTCTGGGGGTTGAGACCTATCATGGCTTCTAAAAATGTTTCTTCGAATACTGCCACATTGTTTGGCTAATTTCTTCTGGGGGTTGAGACCTATCAGGCTTCTAAAAATGTTTCTTCGAATACTGCCACATTGTTTGGCTAATTTCTTCTGGGGGTTGAGACCTATCAGACTTCTAAAAATGTTTCTTCGAATACTGCCACATTGTTTGGCTAATTTCTTCTGGGGGTTAAGGCCTATCATGGCTTCTAAAAATGTTTCTTCGAATACTGCCATATTGTTGGCTAATTTCTTCTGGGGGTTGAGACCTATCATGGCTTCTAAAAATGTTTCTTCGAATACTGCCACATTGTTTGGCTAATTTCTTCTGGTGGTTGAGGCCTAACATGGCTTCTAAAAATGTTTTTTCGAATACTGCCATATTGTTGGCTAATTTTTTTCTGGGGGTTGAGGCCTATCATGGCTTCTAAATAGGTTGCTTGTAATTTTGCCGCTAAGTTGGCTACTTTCTTCTGGTGGTTGAGGCCTATCATGGCTTATAAAAATGTTTCTTCGAATACAGCCCCATTGTTTGGCTAATTTCTTCTGGGGGTTGAGGCCTGCCTCATTTAATTCTTCTGGCTCTAATACAATTGATTACAACAATGTTTGCTGCTTGGTTGTCAAATGTATTCACACTATTATTACCCCTGAAACGACTGCGGCCAAAAGTCCTTTGCCTCAGTCATTATTCTTTCTTTTGAAATGATAGGAGTGCTCTAAAAAATGTATACAGGGAGGGCATGTGTGTGTAGCAGTAACTGAGTGGAACATAGGTGTGAATTGCTCTTCCCATTGATTCCAAAGCAAAACATGGCATATATACATTCATCACTGTGTACAAAAGTAAGGGAAATGTTTTAATGGTAGTCCCAAAGCCATGTCTGGTCTGGGAGTCAAAATAGGCCCTTGCATTCAAATTACACAGAGGCCCAAACAGGCCCCAAACATCAGCCCAGTAAATTTGACTGGAAACCAACCAACCTGGCAACCCTGGGTGACACAAACATAGCCATAAACTCTACTTAAATTCATGCTGTAAGTAATAATTTAGATTGAATTTGTCCTCTATGAATGCTTTTGTCCTTGAGTTAAATAAACGAGACAACACAGTTTGCTTAATGGAAAGAGGAATTTCATTCCTAGATGATGTCCATCTTACATCCCACTTTCAGCTGCATCTGCTATTTTGCAACTTTCAACTTCACAAGCAGTCTTGTCCCAGTTTGCTGTCCATAACCTTCAAAGAGAACACACGCCATCCTTTGTTTCCAAACACTTTACACAACGTATTCATAGATCCAGTGCAAAGCCCTTAAAGGGGTGGTTCACCTTTAAGGTAACTTTTAGTATGCAATAGTATGGCAAATTCTAAGCAACTTTTAATTTGGTTTTACTTATTTGCCTTTTTCTTCTAAGTTCAGACTCTTTGCAGCTTTTAAATGTGGGTCAATGAGTTGACCCCAACTAAAAAGCAAATACTATGTCAGGCTACAAATGTATTGTTAGTCATTGCTACTTTTTTACATTTAGGCCTCTCCTATTCATATTCCATTCTCTTATTAAAATCAATGTATGATTGCTGGGGGAA
Organism: Xenopus petersii; assembly: GCA_038501925.1. Lineage (NCBI taxonomy): Eukaryota > Metazoa > Chordata > Amphibia > Anura > Pipidae > Xenopus > Xenopus petersii. The sequence continues at coordinate 98,822,141 of CM076683.1, read as the reverse complement.
TAATGTTACTTCTAATAGTGCCTAATTGCCAAATATAGTGTGACTTAATATCATAATTTATTTTAAAAAATCAATGTATTTGAGTGTAGTCAATTTATCAATTTCGTCGCCGTCGCGACGAGGTGCGTCGCCGTCGAGACGAGGTTCGGCGCGCGCCATATCAAAACTGTTTGCGCATGCGCGCGCGCGCGTCATGTGACGCGCGTCAAAAATGGGCGTCGCCACTATAAATAGCCCCGCCCGTGCTTACATTGGTAGGAGTGCAGTTTGAAAATGGCAGGACCTGGCATGATGAACCGGGACCAGCTAAGGTACTTCGTCAGGTACCTGCACCAGGAGGGATACGACAATATCCCTCCTGGAGTGAGAGGAATCCAGGCGCTCCGGAGGAGCATCATGGAAAGGCTGAGGCGCAGGCTGCGGAGGGAGTACCGCCTGCGCTTAAGTCTGAGGGAGCTCCAGAGGATCTGGAGCGATCTCAAAAGACGCCACAGCGCATTTGTAGATGAGCTGCGTGTGGAGGTGGAAGGTAGAGTTATTTAAAAAGAAAACATCTTATAATGATTTGCTATTTTACAGCAAAAATGTATTTAAGTGAATACTGTAATTAGGATTGGAACAGTTGACTTTGACTGACTGACATAATTGCAGACAAGTTAGATAACAAGTAAATGAGCTGTCAAATGGAGATTATTTAAACAGATTATAATAGATTTATTTAAATGCAATACATGAGTTTCCCTTCTTAACTACAATAAAGCCACTTGATTCCTATTTATTTTGGTATTTTGGAGCAAATGTGTATTTGTTTAGGCCTGTGACAAGGCTAATAAGAATTTTACTTCACATAAAGGTAGATTTACTTAAACGTAATAAATAGGTTTCCCTTCTTAACTACAATAAAGCCACTTGATCAGGCTCAGATCTGTGAAAAAGGCCACCAAGGCCCGGGCCTAGGGCTGGAAGATTTTAGGGTGGCGGCATGCTGCCCAACCACACCCATATTGGTTCAGAAAAACTGGGGATGCACAGGAGATACAATAGTTTCCCATGCAGCAATCCCCATTGCTCCTGTCCAGATGATAAAAATTTGCCCGAATAAAGGGGAGGGGACAGGGGCGACGAATGGCAGTGGGCCTAGGGGTGCCTACTATGTAAATCTTGCCCTGCACTTGATTCCTATTTATTTTGGTATTTTGGAGCAAATGTGTATTTGTTTAGGCCTGTGACAAGGCTAATAAGAATTTTACTTCACATAAAGGTAGATTTATTTAAACGGAAAAAATAGGTTTCCCTTCTTAACTACAATAAAGTTAATTTTCCTGTAGTTACAACATGACACCTTATCCTGTATAATTTATACTGTACAAATGCAATTGCTGTGTTACTCAAACTGAAATTTATTCATTGCCAGCTGAATGGATCCAAGATGATCCTGATGATGATGGGGAAGTACCACCACCACCACCTGACCAGGCAGCACCGCCTCCACCTGATGAGGCAGCACCGCCTCCACCTGATGAGGCAGCACCGCCTCCACCTGATGAGGCAGCACCGCCTCCACCACCTGACCAGGCAGCACTGCCATCTGTCCAGGCGGCACCACCACCTCACCAGGCGGCACCACCACCTCACCAGGCGGCACGACCAGTGGACGACCAGGGGCTCAGTGTAGGCACTCAGACAGAGCATGCCTACTACAACCAGACTGAGCTCCTGGTCACCCTAGTCCACCAAGTTAATGCCATGCGGCAAGAGCTGGGAGAGGTTAGGGACATTGTAGACAACCTGCAGAGGGTAGTTGCTCCTCCTCCTCCTCCACTTTAATTTATTTATTGAATCTTGCAGCACCGTTGTGCTATGTTGTAAATTAAATTTTTTTTTTATATCTCTATATTTTGAGTTCATTTTTCATTTGACTAAACTAATACTCACATGGTACTTGGAATTGTTTGGATTCTAATAACACAACGATGACTTAATCGGAGTCATTAAAATTACATTACATAGTATTTCAGAATCATTACAATTACATGATGTAAATATAAGGTTCATTCACATAAACATATGGTTTATTCATTTTTATCTGAGATACAAAGCATCCAGATACTATCTGTTCAGATTTATTAGTTGTACTTGTGTTAGTAATCTACTATTAGATATATGAAGTACAGATGGTACTTTTTGGTTAAACAGAGATATAGAGTAGTAGTCGATACCATTACCAGTTGACCAGAGGTAATGTGAAAAAATCCACAAACGTTAAAAGTTTAAGAAACTTGCAAAATGGGAGCCATTTTTTCAAGATAGGAGTCCTCTAAAAATGCAGGGCATGTGTGTAACAGTATACTAAGTGAAACACGCATGTGTATTGGTCTTCCCATGGAGTCCAATCCAATTCAGCACATTCAGACACAAAGCAAAAGATACCATGTTCATTTATCATCACAGATTACAAAGCTTGAAACTAAGGGGAAAATTTTTATTTGTAGGCCCAAAGATGAAAAAAGGTTATACAAACAAAACACCCATAGAAGATGGGCTTCATCAAATTGCACTGCGCGTCAAAAATAACGTCGCGCGTTAAAACACTTACTTGCGTCCGCGACAAAATATTTTGACGCGCGACAAAATCGGGCCGCGCGACTCGTTTCGCGAATTTTTCGCCGTTTCGAGAATTTTGCTGGAAATTCGCGAATTATTCGGCGAAGCGAAACGAGACAGATTCGCCCATCACTAATTCTGGCTGTTTTATTAGACATCTGTTCACTCCAGCCTTTATACATATATATTTTTGGCTAACTAACTCTATTAGAAACATTTTTTATTTTGCACAGCCTTTCTCTTTACCCAGTTTTTATTTTCACACTGAACTATTCCTTTAAGATATTCAGCTTCACCTCATCAGCACTGTAGTTGTCACTCAGAGCAAAAGTGGCATTTTGCAGAACAGAGCAAAAGCTTCAGCTACTGAGATATTTGGGCTGAAACTCACAGTGACTGCAGATGTTAAGATGTTCATAAACAAAGGAGTCAATGAGGCTCAGCTATAGAAGATTCTAACAGACCTGTTGGAGAAGAAATATTTAGAGGGTTATTTATTAAAATTCAAAATTTTCTCACTATTTTCTGAAAACCACTTAGACCAAATCCACACTGACTTTCCCCCTCTATTTATCAATACATTTTTCACGAAGATTTCTTGTGCGAGAAAAGACTCAATAAAATCGTGAAAAAAAATTTGAATAGTATGATTCTTTCGGATTTGATGCCCGAAAACTCAGACTTTGGATTATTGCCTGAAAACCATGAAATCTTTGAATTATTGTATGAAACCTAGCGCAAATCAGGATATCTTCAAAATATCAATGGGACATCAGCCATTGACTTCTACATGATCTTGGCAGGAAATGGAGTACTTTTTTTATTTGGACTTTTAACACCATCCAAGTTTAATATATCACGAAAAAAAAAATACTGTCTTTTTCCCTTTAAAGTCTGACCAGAAAAAAACTTACTTTAATAAATAACCCCCTTACTGACTACTGTACAGCAATTTGCTTCAGTTGCCTCAAACTATACTTTCTAGAGCTATAAAAGAAGGTTTCAAACCAATAATTCAGAAGTAAGATGATAATGATGCTGCTCTGCTTCTCTTTTACTGTACAATATCAATAGCAAGCAGATCAATTAAGAGCATATTTAATACATTTAAGACTTCTTCCCAAGAACTCCAGTAGATCCATCTACAAGTCCTCCTACACGGTAAACGGAAGAATGGATGAAAAACAAGGATTCATAATAATGTTTTCATTGTCAAATTGCTAGTGAATGTAGAATTTACTATTATGTATTTCAGTACAGGTATAAAACAAAAAAAAATAAAAAAAATCACTAAAACATTAATCAAACTCAATAGTATTGTTCTGCTTTCTATAAGAATACATTGTGATCAAGTACAAGGTACAGCTTTATTATTAAAGAGAAAAAAGGAAATCATTTTTTTAACATTTGAATTATTTAATTACAATGGAGTCAATGGGAGTTGGCCTTCCTATAATGTTATGCTTTCTGGATAATGGGTATTCTATGTAATGAATCCCATTACAGCACCCATTGTATTTAGTTTTTAATTTGCAAATTTGTAAAAATTAATTTAAGTTAATTTTTAACTAAATATAAAATATGACCCATCAATGGAATATTTTTTTTTTTTAAATATTTTTTATTGAATTTTATATTTAAATACAACAAAGTTCAGTTTAGATGATTCATTCATTTGTAAAATATATTTCTTGCCTCTTTAAAGAACATTAGTAATTTTAAAAATTAAGTCACAATTCTATCAGCAGTTTAAAATAATCTACCCAACATTCTGGCTGAGATCCCACTCAACAAGCCTGGAATAGACTCCCGTTCTCTAAGCATTGCCGGCAATTTTATAGCTTCTCTAATAAAGATTAATGAATTAAATGGTCTCGAACAAATCAGGTGCAAAGGATAACATAAACTACCATACAAAAAAAGACAAACAATTTAGAAACTGACAGTTACTGCTGTTAACACCGTATTTATCACATCTGCTCTGTCCATTGCTTGTTACAGATAATAGTCTTTCTCTCAGAATGTGTGTGGTGACCATTTAGGAACTGTCATACTCTATTGCATTTGATAAAATCAGTAACAACCGAAACATTCAATTACACCGCAATTACAATTCTGCACCATGTTAATGCACAGCTAAGTTGAACAAATTAATAGCGATAGATAGTGAGAGTTTTGTATTAGAAAATGTGTATAAAATAATTAACTATATTAATTATTATAATATAACATAGAATTTTGCTTTCAAATGTTTTGCTCTTTAATATGCAAAGTGAGTGAGTGAGAAATCAAGGTAAAATAACACAGTAACATATTTTACTTTACTTTTTTGCAGCAGGTTGGAATAAATATATTTATTTTGCACACTGGTAGGTGGGCCTGAGAAGTATGTGATTGGTGTGACCTGCTGACAGTGTACCAGGAGTATGTAATGGCCCTTTAAAGAAAACCTTAAAAATAAATGAATGTAAAATTAATGAGACTGCTATTCTAAGAACTTTTGCAATGCACAGTCATTATTTGTTTTTTTTTAAATTCCAAGAAATTAAAGGATACCCATCCTGTAAACATGAATTAATTTTGTTACAATATTGCCATCTGCTTGACAGTTTTCCATCAGTCTGACCATTGTTGTCAAGGAAGTTGTCAGGAGAAAGAAAGATGTTCTTCTGGTTAGAAGAAAAAAAAATAGAAACCTTTCTTACATCTTCCCTAAGCAGAAGAACATCAGAGCAGCCTCTTGATTTCTCCTGACAACTTCCTTGACTACTTGCTGGTCAGACTGGTCAGGAAATGACCAGCAGGTGGCGCTGTTATAACAAAATTAATTCATGCTTACAGGACAGGTATCCTTTAATATCCTGGAAAAATGTAAAAAGAATAAATAATGAATGTACATTGCAAACATGCTTAGAATAACAACCTCATCAATTTTACATTCACTTATAAGGTTTACTTATCCTTTAAGCACCTTACCACCAAATGTGTCTGGCTTGTCTACTGGTACAAATGGAGTGTCAAGCCAAACAACCAAACCACGCCAAGTACTAGATTCCTCAAGCACATTCTGCTGAGTCAGTGGAAGACTTTAAGATAAATTTAGATTGGTTAGATTAAGGGGTATTGAAAACCTTGTCTTGGTGGTTTTTCCCCAGCACTAGGCAGGGTATCTCATTGGCACGTTCCCTGCTCCTAAGCTCACCTACTCATGTCCCTGTCTGATGGCTTGATCGCGGCAAAGGGTGTTAACCCCAACTACTCCTTGTTGGATGCAAATAGCTGCTCACTAGCTAAACTGCCACAAGATTTTGCTCCAAGAGCGACTATAACACAAAACTCCTATCTCTAAATAGAACTATCCCTAATTTGGGCCCTGACACCAGCTCACACCCAGTCCTGTACCCACCTCCCTGCAAGGTGAGAACCAGAAAAAGAGCCCTAAGCACATGCGTTCTCTCCCTATTACATTTCTAAACACTGCTACCTGAACCAGTTCAAATTACTGATAACTCTAGGAAAGGGAAATAGCTGCCTAGGATGAAACAAAGGACCACTTTCAGTGGCCAAACTACAGGGGAAATACCTGAGTAATAAACACTTAACCCTCAGGGTCTCTACATTTAAAGGGTTTTTCACCTTTAAGTTAACTTTTAGTATGTTGTAGAATAGCTAATTCTAAACAACTTTTAATTGGTCTACATTTTTTCTTTTTTATAGTTTTTTAGTTATTTGTCTCTTTCTTCTGACTCTTTCCAGCTTTCAAATTGGGGTCACTGACCACATATAAAAAACAAATACTCTGTAAGGCTACACATTTAGGGGCAGATTTATCAAGGGTCGAATTTAGATACCATGGGAGTGTAAAAACTCCCAGAAACTCCCATGAACTCGAAATTCAAATTAAAAATGACCAATCGAAATCTATCAAAAAATTCAAATTTTTTAAACTCTGGTGAATGGATGGACCTGCCAACTTGAATCAAATTCAAATTGAATTTGAATCAAATTCAAATTGAATTTGAATCAAATTCAAATTGGATTCAAATTGAATTAAATTCTATTTTTTTCTCTGAAAAAAACCTTAATTTCAGGAAGGCTGCAAAGAACTTCAAATTGATCCCAGGACGTCCCCCAGAGACTAAAACAGCAATTCGGCAGGTTTAAGGTGGCGAATAGTTGAATTTGAATTCTTAAAGGGCCAGTTCATGATAAATTTCAAAATTCAAATTAGATTTTTTTTAAAAAAATTCGAATTTTCACTTTGACCCTTGATAAATCTGCCCCTTATTGTAATTGCTACTTCTTATTAGTTAGATTTGTATTCAGCCCCTCTTCTATTCATAATACAGTCTCTTATTCAAATCAATGCATGGTTGGTAATTTGGGCCCTAGCAACCAAATTGCTGAAATTGCAAACTGGAGAGCTGCTGAATAAAAAGCTAAATAACTGAAAAAACAAAATAACAAATAAACAAAAATAAAAACTAAAAACCAATTATATATTGTCTCAGAATATCACTCTCTATATCAGGGATAGGCAACCCACGGCTCCGGAGCCTCATGCGGCTCTTCATCCTGCTTGCTGCGGCTCGGTCTTGCGGCTTTGCCTGTCACTCCTGGGACGTCTATACAGCCCTCCAGCAGGTGCAAGGGCTGTATATACGTCCCAGGGGTGACAGGCAAGACCGAGCCGCAGCAAGATGATTCATCATGGTCCTAACCGCGACCACACACTCAAGACAAGATAGGAAAGATCAGCATGGAGCTTCAGAAACAGAAGTCATATTAGATGAGAACACTTGCATGTAATAGTGCTATTCAGTGTTTAATTTATTTCAAAGTAGGCCTACACATACACACTGCACTTCTGTTTGTTGTATTCTGTTGTTGTAACAGTTAAAATTAAAAAAAAAGTTACAATTTTTAAAAGTTTATAAGCTGTGTTATGTTTTGCGGCTCCAGACTATTTTTTTAGTGGAAGAGGGGGCAAAATGGCTCTTTTGATAGTAAAGGTTGCTGAACCCTGCTCTATAGTATAATAAAAGTTAAAGTAAAGGTATACTTCACCTTTAAATACACTGTACCTCAATTTCATGCATTTTGTTTCATACCGATTCTGGACTTTAAATCTACAGTTACTATAGAGATTGGTATATGTGATTGTACACTGTAGATATGTAGGTATGAGTTTGTGTACATATGGTTCACTTGGTTACATTTCATGGACTATTTTTTCAACCCAACTTAACCATGTAAATACATAACAGCGATTATCATTTTAACTATCGAACCCGTTTCAAGCCAACAACACACTGTCTGGAAGGAGAAATATTTGGCTGATCATTTAAATGTTCATTGAATATATGAAGAGCTAGAATCAGTGTCATATACTTCATTTTATTTTTATTTTTTTGTAGCTGCAAGGCATGGTGCTCAATATTACTAATAGATCCTTCATCTAGAAAACTCCAAGTTCACAAGCATCCTGGATAATGGATCCAATACCCATATTTCATACCTCCCATCTGTCCTGTTTTTCACGAGATTTTTCCGATTTGGCAGCTCAATCAGCACTTACTGAAATGTCCCGACTTTCTCTCCTGCACTGAAAAAAACAGAAAAAGATAAAAGGTTCCTAAAACTTAATTAAATACAAGGCTTTTGACAGAGAGCCCAGAATACATGGTAGGAATACTTAGATACATTTGTTGCAATTTAAGATAAGCAGAGAAGCAACTGTAACTATTTAAGATAAGCAGGTCTCTTAGGGAAACTGTGACTTGCAGCTTAAAGAGAAATTCGCCTTCATTAACAAAACTGTAATTACACATAAAACCTGACCCTAAAACCCCAGAAATGTGTTCAAACTTTCCATAACCTGTCAAAATTTGTAAAATGGATATTTTAATTAGGGGTGTGGCCATAAAATGGGCAGGGACAAAAAATGTCGCTGAGCGACAAAACGTTTTGTCCTTCTTTCTATTTTCAAATATTGATAACTATACCCATTAAACCGAATTTCAGAATCAAATTGATTAGTCAGTTTAGTTAATATTAATAATCAAACACTGCACTGACTCCCCAGATGCAAAAACACACCCCTTAATGCTCACTTAAAAAGCACCCACGTCTCACTTATTTATGCCGTCTGCACCTCTCAATTAATCCAAGTATATATAATGTGATTATTTGTTTAAGAGGCTTATTTATTAAAGGACACATTTTAGTGGCTTTAGAGGAGCTTGAAACCACAACTAAACTCACAACCTCTAAAACCATGACTGTCATGGAATTTATTAAAAGGTAAAATATAAAAAGTGTGAAAGGAAAAAAGCTCTGAAAAATTCACTAAAAATACAAATACAGTTTGTTTTTCAGACAATTTCTAGTGAAAAAAATCCAAAAACTACTAAAAGTCAGATTTGATTTAAAGCATCCAATAAAATCAGCGTAGCTCCAGTTGACTTCTATAGCAACTTTAACGTGGTAAAGTTTGCTATAAAAGATTTTTTTGTTTTTTCCCCCGAATATATAGGAAAACCACACATTTTTTGAGATTAGTGGAAAAATCGCAATTCGATTGTTAGTAAATGGGCCCCTAAGTGTGTGCCTGATCAATTGGGAGAGTAAGTGGTAAACACATACACTGCTATAAATCAAAACAGCATTTTAGGTTTAGGTTAAACAGTACAAATTTGGGAAGAATTCCATAGAAAAAATATAACTAAATTGCAAATGGTCCAGAAATTTAATTTTGAGGACTTACAAGGCGACAGTTCAAATACTGACTCAGAAATATATAAAATAGAGGTTTACTATTTAAGCTAAGGCAACCTAAAGCTTCTTCACTGTGCTAAATTATCTAAGCACCCTCCAGTGGTTTTTATCTTTTTAAGCACCACTATCTTTTCTGCATTTCCTACAGATCCCTTGGACCTAACTCAACTCACTAGATTGTATGTGCACAGTAAAGTAACATTATACAATTTTATTCTGCTGAGCTTGCCCAAGATTAATGGGGTGCCGGTGCAAGGAAACCCTGGAAAATGTAGATACGTTAACAAGAAGTAAAGTCAAGTAGATGAAGAAGAGCACTGGCCCATTAAAAAAGTAATACTTCACAGGAGGTTGTCTTATAAATTGCCACCTTTCAGTGAATTAGACTTTCATTGTCTTGTTAGAGTTGTATTATTCTTTTACATTTTTAAAGCAATGGTTGATCTATACAATTACTCTGCTCACCAGGATGGGTGTTTATCTGCATTTAGCTGTATCTAATGGGACATTAGAGCGTTGGGCGAAATAGATTTGATCTTTTTCCATCATAGAAGCATGCCCAAACTTTCCTTCTATCACCTCCTGTGTTAAATGGGAATTGTGAACCACGCTAGCATTTTGTAGCCCATAAATGCGCAGAACATCGATGCGAAATATGTTGGCGTTATATAAATACATGTTAATAATAAAAGTAGAGCTTTCAGGTGTTTTCTGTGCAAATCAGTGGAAGCCAGTGGGTTGGATTTGGTGAATTTTAACTGTCCCTTTTTGTGGCAACAGTTTGGAGAAGACTCTTATCTGTTTCAACACAGTAACACCCCTCTTCAGAATGTGTTTTTCTGAGATGTGAGTAAAAGACTTTGACTGCCAATCACAGAGCCTAACCCAACTGTGGGATGAACTGCAACAACTGCAAGGCAGACTGGATCCCCAAAATCAGTGCCCACACTCTCTTACTATTGTGGCTAAATGAAACCATTTTCCACCAACAATGTTCCAAAATGTTCCATTAGTTTTTTTTATTTAATTGGGCATCTCTATAAATACAAAAACAATGAAGATCCTGTTGTATAGGAAGAAAATAGTGGTGTGCCGGGGGGACCTCTCCTACGGCATTGAAAAAGAGTGAATGAGCAGGAGAGGGGCTTAACTCCTTACTTATAGTAACATGTGTCAGAGCTAATGTCCTGAATACTTTGGGCCAGGTTTCAGGTATCTGCAGTTTGGAGCATAGTGCCTAAAATCCACTAATTAAAGTCATGTTAGTGAAGAACTGTTTATTTAAATACCCCATGGAAAAGGGCTTCAATATAATCAATCCCATGCTTGCAGTTCATGTTATTTTGCAATTAAATGATACAGTGCTATGCAATATGTTGGCACTATATAAATACATGTTAATATTACATCATTTTGTTTGTGTTTGCTTTGTGTCTATATAAATTATTTTGCAGATGAGCCATCATCATTCAGCATCCACAAGAAATTATAGTGGCTTAAAAATAGCATCTCTGTGACATATTCTCACAATCTGACATTTATTAGGCGTTTACTCAATTTACTCTGTCTGCCATTCTCCCTAAATCTCTATCAGACCAGTTGGAGACATTGCTGACTTCATGTGATTCATTTCTCAGCTGCACTTTAATTAATTTCCAGGTAGAGAAGACATATTGTACATAAGTATTTATTGCTTGACTCCCAGTTTGAGTCAGCGTGTCATCAGGGTTGTCTGCACTAGCACACTGTCAACCCTCCATGACAGTTAGCATTACCTATTTGAAAGATGCATGGGGTCATTGTCTGGAAATCTTGCCTTGTCCTGTCAGTAGTTGTTAGGCTACAATTCTCTACCCAGAACAATTGGGACACACAGATCATAGACACTGTTGCCAAATGTGTTTATATTTAGATGGTATTCTGTAAAAACCTTTGTGGGAATATAGCCAGAGACAGGGGGAGATACAGTATATAAACGTAATACAACTTCATGTTAGATACCTCCCCACTATTTTGGGCTATTTCTCTTTCTGTATAGAGAGTTGTATCAAAGCACAGATAAGATCAATAATAAAACCTATTGATATATTTGGTTTCTGCCCATACTCTAAGCAACATACAAGCAGGTTAATTGAAAGTGACCCCAGTGTGTGTGTGTGTGTGTGTGAAACATGTAACCTGGGGCAGGGACTGAATTTTATCATGTACAATCAAAAGCTGTGAAATATGAAAGTGCTATATAAATAAGTCATGAGTAAACATTATAGGGCTCAGTAATGTGCAAAGAACAATTTCTGATGCAATAACCTTGTTTTTCTCCATACAATGCAGTGCTTTCCTCTCAATTCCAGCATAATTGTGACCATAAGGGAGCATTGCATCTGATGCATTTGCACCTGCCAAAACATGAACTATTTTACCTTTTTACAAACTGGATTCAATAATGGTGAAGATTTTAGGAGTCAGAATTGCACAATTGGCAGTTTTCTGCATCAGAATAATGTCTGCCTGTGATACCGAACCTGGTTAGGGTGACATGTGATGTGATTCTTTAGACACAAGTCTGCTACACCTATTGACACAACCCACAATGGAACTCAACTTTCCTGTTCCCTGCGTCAGCTGGCACACTCGTGCACTGTTTTGAAAAGGAAAAAGACCAAATGTAAAGAATGCAAAGCGAGCATTTGGATGCAAGTAACTGCAATTAATGTTGTTAATTCAACTATTTGTAAATGAGCTCATATAAGTAAAAGCTTTTATGTCATTTTCATTTCATGATCAGGGCCGGATTTACATAGCGGACGCCCCTAGGCCCACTGCCGTTTGTCCCCCCTGTCCCCTAACCTTTATTCATGCAAATTTTCATGGAGATTGTATCTCCTGCGCATCCCCAGTGTTTTTGAACCAATGTGGGTGTGGTTGGGCAGCATGCCGCCCCCCTAAAATCCTGCCACCCTAGGCCGTGGCCTTCCCACAAATCCGGGCCTGTTCATGATACTAAAAAGTTGGTTTTTCCTCTTCAGTCCTTCAACTTTTGGAATTGCTTTAACATAAATAGCGACCTGACTGAAAAATAGCAGTGAGCACATCTCAATAAATATTTTATTTTGTAGGTAGATACCCTGACAACTAAATGAGTTGCATTTTTAAAAAATGGTCCTCTAAAAAAAGCTTTGCCCCAATCTCCCTGGCTATACCCCAACAATTACTATTTGACTCTTTAAGCCCAGCACCGAGCCTAAGACCACATAACAGAATCCCGCTTGTGCCTTCTATAGATTTCCTGAGTTACCATAGCAATATCCATCAATATTACAAGGATAGCTCACTGGCCTCTAGATTAAAAATCTAATTATAAAGTAGGTTCATAGGGTATAACATTTGCTCACGTCTAGTAAGCCATAGCAACCAGATGAGCATTTTCAAAAATCTGACCCCTACATGCTACCTTCTGATTGGTTGCAATGCGCTACTAAACAAGTAGCAAACGTTGAATGTATGCTGCAGATCTGCGAGGAGATTTGTGAAATATTTCTTAGAATGTTTTAATGCCCATACTATTCTCTGAGATAGAGATGTATTTTACTGGAAAATAATATCTCTCACGGAGAGGGTGAGCGAGGGAGGGGAGGGAGGGGTGAGGGACGGAGGGGAAGAGGAACAGCGATGGAGGGAGGGAGGGAAGGGGAGTAAAACTGAAAGGTGCAGACTAGGGGTGGGCAGAAGATAATTTTAGAGGTATCTGCCCAGTGTTCCCCTATTATTGCGCCCTAGGCAGCTGCCTCTTCTGCCTACCCCTAGTTCCAGCCCTGGATAGATAGATAAATAGATAGATAGATGATAGATGATAGATAGATAGATAGATAGATAGATAGATAGATAGATAGATAGATAGATAGATAGATGATAGATAGATGATAGATAGATAGATAGTAATGTAATTGCAGCAGTAATGGTCTGTGTGTAGGAGGAGTGTTGCATGTAAATGGACTAAAGTGAAAGAAAAGCTACAGAATTATGAGAAACTTTCAGATACAATGAATTTGATAAGAAACCAAAAATACTTATATTAAATACCTTTGCCCTCCAAGTCATACGTGGAAATCCTGTAATGTCACACTTGCATTTTTTGGCTCTTTGCTGTATGCTCTGTTATTAATATATTTGGTGTAATCTAGAACATAAAAAGGAATGGCATACAAACCTTCACATTTCATTGTCCAATAAAATCTGGTTGACTTGTATTACTTGCCTTCAGCTGTCACTAGTAACATAAACGACGCAAATAATATATTATTACAATCATTTTAATTATACCATTCAAATGGGGTAAATGTTCTGAAAATTATATTTTTATCTAAGCATGATAATACTAATCTGTTTATTAGAAGGGAAATTTGAAAGTCGTTTCAGAGCAAGCAAATAAAAATCTAATTCCAAGCGAAGTGTCTATATTAAAGATTTGTCGTGGTCTGAAACTCTAAACAAAACCACTAATACAATGACCCCATTCAGGTAACAGCTGCTATTAATTTTATTTTTGGTTAATGTCTAGTAGTTCATGTTGGTACCAGAAAGGAAACAGATGGTCATAATTATGCTTCTTGAATTTTTAACACCTCTTGAGGCGCAAATGATTTGTTTCTTAAGTGTCAAGTTTTTTTATTCTTCTAATTTATTTGACGTGCACCAATACGAAAACTTTGAAAAGAGCGCAATTACCATGCAGGTTGAAAGGTTAACGGTTAACATTTTAAGTTTAGTTCCTTTGTATATTATTTTTCTATGGAAAGCTTTGAGCATAGTTTCCAGCTTATCTTCTTTAATTAATATATTAGCTTACTATTTATAATCTTTATTATTAATGATAGTGTGTGTTATGGTACAAGAACTTATGTTAAGAGTTAAGCAATACCTAAAAATTAACATAAGTCTTGCACTGAGGGATCTACTGTGCTTCATTCCAAGTTGATTTTAAGCATTTCATGTATATAAAGAGCACAGATATTAGCAAGCTGGAGGAGGATGTCAAAAGCCAAATTTCTGCTCACGTTGTTAAGGAAATTAGTCGTGCTGGTAAAGAATGAAAAAAATTGTTGTTTAAGTTTGTCCCCATGTCCACTTTCTTTAGAGCACCATTTCTTACGGCTGACAACAAACATTTAAAACAAACAAACAAACCAATCGAATTGTTTAGGCACCAACATGAATTTATTCTCACTTTGTAATTTCTGTTCTTTTATTACAGAGAAAAATTACTATTTCCTTTGATTTGTTTGTATTCATACCCTTAAAGACGATGACTAACTTACAGCTAGAGAGTTCGAAGTTAGTTAACTTTTTATTCAGCAACTCTCTAGTTTACAATTTCTGCAGTCTGGTTGCTAGGGGCCACATTAATCTAGTAACCAAGCATTGATTTGAATAAAAGACTGGAATATGAATAAGAGAGGGCCTGAATAGAAAGATGAGTAATAAAACAATAACAATACATTTGTAGCCTGACAGAGCATTTGTTTTTAGACATGGTTAACAATCCTTAATTGAAAACTGGAAAGAGTCAGAAGAAAAGGGCAAATAATTCAAAAAAGTTGCTTAGAATTATCTACTAGCTACTTAGTAACAAAAAGTTAACTTACAAGTGAACCACCCCTTTAAGAGATTTATGTCATTCATTTTTATATTTATACCTAAGGACATATGGACACAAATGTTGAACATTTTTAAAGCATATAAAAAAATAATTTTGCTGTTAACAAAACCCTGTATCTGGACTTTTCTTTGAAAAGAAATATAACATGTTCTCACCATTGAATAAAGTACATTTTACCGGACACATTTAACAACATATTTGTGTGGTTTACAAAGTGAAAGCAATAGAAATTGAATTTGCATCAGCAGGGAGTTAGCACTTAACACAGTGAATTCCTCTAGTCATTATACAGTAATAAGGTGACTTTTCCATTGCCGTAAAGGAAAAGGTATGTTTAATTATCAAACAAAAACCCTTTCAGAATTCACAAGTAACAATTTTTAAACTGCTCCTTAGTCAGAAATTTCGTCAGGAAGTGCGTCAAAAAAAACAACATTTTTTTGACTCCCATAGACTTTTCGCCAGCGGCAAATTTTTGGCGAAACGAAACGGGTCAAATTCGCACATCCCTAGAGGTAACCATTTAATAGGAAGTTACATTAGTCAATATGTGACATAATGAGAGTGAATTAGAACTTTAGTGGTATTCAGTACGATAAATAGGATTAAAGGGCAGGGTGGAATCCAAGATTATTCCCAAGCCACTGGGCCTGAAAAGAAGTAGTGAGAGAGGGGCCATTAACAGTAATAAACACTTCTGGTATATTATGGATGTTGGATGGGGGGAAATGTAATAAATATGATTAACTGGTCAAGGGAGGGAGTAATAATAAGGGGAAAATAAAATGAACTGTCAGAAACTCCAAAAGAGAGATGTGAGGCAAAGTAAACTCCATTTTTGGAGACATTGAAAGAGCAATTTGAAAAAAAAGGAAAGACAGGTAAGGGCAATGTCATGCAGCCCCAGTCCAAAGAATGGAAAAACTGGAAGGCAAGTGGGCTCAACAGTGTAAAAAGCTGCTCAGATATAGTAATACTAGCAGTATTTGTAATGAGAAGTGTTTTCATTTTTTTGTGGATAAGAGGTTGTTAGTGAGTTGTTAGAGTAGTAGTAGTTAGAGCAGTTTCTGTGGAATGCTGTGGCTGAAAATCTTATTGTTGGGTTCAGCAAGACATGACCAGAGAGAAAGAGGGACGGTAGTTGTATACTAGACCCTTCTCATTTGTATCCAGTCACACTCAAACCTCTCAGAAAGCCAGACAGTTTAGAAAGCTACTCTGCACATGTGCACTATTAGATTTTTTCATTTAGCTCAATAGAATCCTTAAAATACCCAACTAATTTTGCCATTCTTGTAATGTCATATTTTAACCATACCTCTATTACTTATCCCTACCTCCTAGAATACATTCAATGCTGCAACTAAATAGTTTTACATCATCCAGCACTTAAGAGAACCTTTCAAATGAATAAACTAGAAGATTTACCATTTTACAAATAAACTCAGCCCCATCATAGATACTCAAAACACCCTCAAGAAGTAGGCAGGAGAGCTGCGCCAAAGAGGCACCTTAGGTGGTAGCACTGAGCAAGTCATCAGGGGCTGCAAAAACTGCTCCGGGTAACTTTAAGAGCTGAATTTCCATTTTTTTAATCCAGAAATTTGACTTTTCTAATGCAAGAAAGAGCAATTGTACTCTCTTTACTATGGATGCGTTACAGGAAAGCTAAGCACCGGGGGCAAGGTGGAGTGACATTGCAGGAATGCTTAATTGAATCGGACCTGGCAACAGGTCATACATAAACAATCAAATGCAGTGACTCAGGAATGTAATTTCCAACTATGACAACAAACAAAAGGAAGGAACTCAATAAAGACATACCCACAGATGAGATTTGGGATACAATTATCTTTCAAAATATAAATCCAAACATGTTGAGTTTTCAAACACCCATAACAAGGTATACAAGGAATTTGTTACGCCAGAATCAGCCGATTTATTACATTATTACAAGTGTAAAATGCTTTCAGGTTGTATAAATGCTTTCAGGTTGTATAACAATGCTTGATAAGAAGGGCATAGATACAACTTTGTGTCCAATGTATATGGCCATAGCCCACTGTAATTATGATCTAAAAATATAATAGCTAATTGGCTGGTGCAAATATTCCTCATCTGATTCATTTAGACAAGAGTGGGTTTATTATGGGCTGCCAAACAAGGAAAAACACAAAGGTCAATAGATTTATTAGAAGTAATAGCTAACATCCTAGCCGTAGCTGAAAAATCCATCCTCTGGGGCTACATGTTTATTCTTCTTAAAGATAGATTGAAGAATTTTCACCAGTTCAATCATTTTCATACTTAAAAACACACATTCCTGAACAAAATACAAAGATGGCATCAAATTTCAGTAAATCCAGAATTGAGGGCAACACTGTGATATCTATTGTCCCCAATCTGCAACATTCAAATGTAAAAAGAGTATATACAGTAATTATTTTTATACAGTTTCTGAACTTTGACTCTCTATATGTACAGTACTTAATTTGTGCAGGTATTGTGTCAAAGCTTTCAATCTTTTCTCAAGGCTCTGTCTTGGCAAATACTTGTACTTAATGATTGGACAGTAACCTTATTGAAAATTAAGACCAGGGACTCAAAACAATGAAAGAAGCTTTCATGAATTCATGAAAACAAAATCTATTTTTTTTTAAAATCTAGAACAACTTTAGAATTAGAATTAAAAAGCAAGGAAAGTTGACAAAAAACAGTTATTGCATTCCTCCCAATGATTCATAAATTACGGAATGATTTACAGTAGATATCAATATTATTAATGGCATTTAATTATATCTATTCAATGCAAAAATGCAGTTGTCAGAATCTTTTTGAAGGGGGTTATTTATTATAATCCAAATATTATTAAATTCAAAAATTCAAAAATCTAAATCCAAATTTTTAGTGGTAAAAAAACCTCGACTTTTTGGGGATTTATTAAAGCCTGATGCTGTAAAAAGTCCAAATCTGAAAATCCAGCATCTCAGACCTGCTGAGGTTGTATCTAAGTTTCAGGCAAAAATCCAAAAAATTCAGGCTTTTCGGGAAAAAGTCCAAAAAAAATCACAGAATTCATGTTTTCGTTCAATTTTATTGAGTTTGTCCCCAATCTGATTTAATCGTGATTTTTAATAATAAATAAAGTCACATAGTGAATTCTACTTTGGTCGGACTTTTTTTATTTTAAAAAATCAGAAAATGTTGTTATGCCCTTTTGTTTTTGATTTGTTATATTGGATAAAGGGTAAAGGTTTTTTTTTGGAGAACTGGGCTGATTTCTCAGTCGGCTATAGGCTATTTGCTAGGGATGGGCTGTACCTCAATGATGATGGTGCAGCTGTTTTGGGGGAGAAGATGGCTAGATGGTTGGAGGAGATTTTAAACTAGGCTTGGGGGGGAGGGTTCAGTAAAAGATTCAGTGGAAGACAGGTTAGATGAGGTTGTGGGCAAAGGAAGGGAAAATGGGGGAGGAGATTTGGCTGGGGGTACTGTTAAGGATAGGGAGGATCACATGTCATTTGTTCAATATGGTGCCAGTATTAAATGTATGTTTGCAAATGCAAGGAGTCTGGACTGGTAAAATGGGAGAGCTGGAGGTGCTGGTGCTGGAGGGAAAATATGATGTGATTGGTGTGGCCGAAACATGGCTGAATGAGTTGCATGACTGGGCAGTTAATATCAGCGACTATACTTTGTTTCAGAGGGACAGAGGAAATAGAAAAGGAGGAGGGGTATGTCTGTTTGTTAGGCAGGATTTAAAAGCTTATAGAAAGGAGGAGGTTTTGTTAGAAAATAAGGGGCAGAAGTCCTATGGGTAGAGTTCTTCACCAATTGTAAAGAGTCCAGCAGATTAATTGTAGGTGAATGCTATAGACCCCCTAATGTAAGTGAGGAGAAGGAGGCTAAGCTCCTGATGCAAATAGAAAAGGCTGCTAGTTTGGGTAAAGTAATATTGACTGGAGCAACAGTACTGCTAGATCAGTTAATGTGAACAAGTTTATAAACTTGTTGCATGACAATTTAAAGGCACAGGTTGTTGAGGAGCCAACCATAAAAAAATGCTATTCTGGATCTAGTGATCTTTAATGACCTATAACTTATAGCAAATGTTCAAGTCATTGAACCCATAGGTAATAGTGACCATAATGTTATATCATTTAATGTCTGGTGCAAAAAACAAAAATACACTGGGGCAACAAAACCATGAATTTCAGAAAAGCTAATTTTAGTGCCTTCAAGGCTGCCCTTCAGAGCATTGATTGGGGCATTAAGTTTTCAGCTAAAACACAGAACAGAAATGGCTGTCATTTAAAATGATATTAAATCATTACTGTTCTCAATTTATTCCCTTATGGATTAAATGTAGAAGCTATAAGAATCACCCTATGTGGCTTAATATAGAAGTAAAGAAGATAATAGAAAAGAAGAGAACTGCATTTAAAAACTACAAATCTGTTGGGACAGAAGCTGCATTTAATGAATATAAACACTATAATAAATGTTGTAAATCAGCAACCGGAAGGCAAAGAAAGAAAATGAAGAGTGCATTGCGGCAGAGGCTAAGACTAACCCCAAAAAGTTTTTTAAATATATTAATACTAAAAAGATGCAGGTTGAGAGTGTTGCTCCATTAAACAATGGTACCAGTACCAAGGTTGTAACAGATACAGAAAAGACAAATGTGTTAAATCAGTTCTTTTCTTCAGTGTATACAATAGAGGAGTGTGAGTTCCCAGACTCATAGCTGCACTGATGGCTCAGCTCAATCTAGTCAGTGGCTGACTCAGGATATGATCCAGTGATTGCACTGTGCTGGTGGGCCACAATATTATTAATTTCATTATGGAGGCTGAGGGCCAGTGTAAATTTGAAAACGGGCCGCAATTGGCCCCGGGCCTGACTTTGGACATGCCTGGCCTAGTTGGCTGAAGTGTCCATGTCTGTCTGTCTGTTGGTTTTTCCTGGTTTAGTGGTACTGTATACAGTAAGGTAGCTTTTGCTCCTGGCCTGGTATAATTTCATATACCGGTAATCTCATTTTTTTGTGTATGTATAAAACGTGTAGAACATTGCTGTATCCTACCAAAACAATCTTGCTTTCCCTTGAAAGTACACTTGACACTTCTGAGAATTCTTTGAGGCTTTGAAAGCAGAGAAATCACGAAATACTAATAATTTGCTGCCATATTCTTGGTGTATTTGTGCGTGCCTTTTCTGTCTTTTTGTTTGTTTGTTTGTAACACAGCATTTGTTCAGTATATGAGTAACATATGTTAAGTACATAATGAATCATCTAGTAATTAAATATTCAAATACAAAACTATTTCTAAAAGGGTCAGTATGATGATATTTGCAATGTAGCTGCAAAATTTTGGTGAATTTTCACTTAGAATTCTTACTTAAGGTCCCTACTATTCACACCCTACAGTCAATGTCAGAACCCAATTAACCTGTCTGTATGTTTTTGAAAGTAAATTGGGGTATCCCGAATCAAAACTGACAGCAGTGATAACCACTGCACCATTGTGCTGCTTTATGGTAGTAACATTAAGTGCCATATAGTAAGAGAGACAGAAGGAAGGGGCCACTGCGCTGTAGAGCTTATAGGTGGATGGACATACAGGTACAAATTGGATGGCAAAAATGCACCGTAGTTTAGGTATTGACCCTTAATTTACAAGACTGGACTTGAGTTTCTTTTTGAAGAGTAGTGATGGGTGAATTTATTCGGCAGGCGCGAATTCGCTGCAAATTCCTGTGTTTCGCAGCCGGTGAATAAATTCGCGAAACTGCTGCGAAAATTCGCCGGCGTCTGGGTTTTCTGGACACTAGCGAATTTTCGCTGCAGTTTCCGACACATTTTCGCAGGTGCCACCCGATGCTGCTCCTTTGCGAAACATATACATGCCTATTAACTCATGGAATCAAATGCGAGTGAGAATTTTTAACTTTTTTAAAACTTTTTAGTAAAACAGTATTATACTATGATATTTTTACACCCTTTTGTCGGAGCCTGAATATTGACCGGGGGAGGATACTGACTACAGTACCGTTTGGGGAAAAGTAGGCATTTTAGCCAAAGTTGGTGAAGGTTGTTTGTTGGAAAACACTTAACCTAAGTATACATGGTACCGGAAGAAAGTTTGGTTTAAAGGGAAACCCACATTATAATTTACTTTACCTTTCCGAACACCGGGTGCTTCAGATAGAATCAGAAATACTACACCATATTTCCTGTTTTTGTTTGTTGTTTTTTTTTTTTAATCTCTCCATTTGCTTTAGGCGCTGATCCAAAAACATCTTAGTTTTTATACACAATATGTTTTTATGCAGTTGAGAGACTGAAAAGGAACGGCAGGAGAGAGTCTCTCTAAAGGACTACTTTATTCCCAAGTGTTGTTATATTTTATTGTTGCATTTTATCTCCCTCTGCAGGTAGCCTAAATTGTGCCTCAGATTGCATATAAAATAAAAAAAGAAAATACTCATATGCTTATATCCCTCCTCTGTATCCAGATCTGATCTGTAAATAACGCAGGCTTCTCAATAGTCACTTAATACCTGATTCAAGAGAACTGAAGCCTAAAAATGAATATGGCTAAAAATTGCATACTGAACTTGCTAAAGTCTAAAGTTTTAGCTTTTCAATAGCAGCAATGATCCAGAATTTCAAAATGGCACAGGGGGTCACAATCTTGGAAAGTGTCTGCGACACTCACATGCTCAGTGGGCTCTAAACAGCTGTTGAGAAGCTAAGATTAGGGATTGTGGCAAATTATCAAGCAGAAAGTTAGGGTGGCCTTTAATATAAACTGATGCTACAGGGCTGATTATTACACTCTGATGCTAGTTGCACTGGTTTCTGCCATTTACTACTTATTTAAAGTGATGGGGGCATCTGACCCATTTCGCTTCGACGAAAAATTTGCGAAACGCCAACAAATTCACCAAATATATTGAAGTCTATGGGCGAAAAAGACTCCTATAGACACCAATAGGTGAAAACTTTTATTTCACCCATTGGAGTCTATGGGCGTCTTTTTTTGGGGCAAAACCTGGTGAAAAATTTTGCTCATAACTAATTATCTGTATTAATTACTAATAAGCCTTATATTGTGACATTTCTATTCTATGTGTAATGTATATTGTGAGTGGGTCCCTAAGCTCAATAAATTACAGCAGCACAGAGCATGTGCAGTGAATCAGCAGAAAAGAAGATGGGGAGCTACTGGGGCATCACTGGAGGCACAGATCTTCCCTGCTAAAGGGCTGTGGTTGCCTTGGGCTGGTCCATTTCTAGTCTACTTATTTAGTTAGGCTTTAGTTTTCCTTTAATAAAAAACATAATATTTGGTGGTTAAAGGAAAATATAACCCAGGTTTTACTGTAGAAATAACAGAGGGGTCAATATAGAATCAATTACTTTTATAGTTAAGTATCAATTCATTTAAAATATGCATACAGTATGTACTACACTTTATACCAGTTTGGCTGAGGCACATTCCAATACACATTTGCATTTAAAAGAACCAATGCTCAGTTCAGCGAGGAAAAGACAGCAAGTTATTCAATATAAACACACACATTTGCAATGTCAAATGTTACATATGCTTATGCATATTCAAAGCTCAGAAAAACCAAAGGCCTGAGAAATAATTTCTCATCCGCCAAATGTAATTCTGCATAATTTAGAATACTTATAAACTCTTGTTTATACAATTTTTTTAGATTTTAATGACATTTTGAATATGCAGTTTCAGTTAAAGGGGTAAAAAAAACTTTTATGTTGATGTACTCGCAGCATTCTAAGACATGCATGTGTGTTATAGAAACACCAATCCTAATCTGCCCTTTCTTAACCCAGACCTGGCCTGATACTCTTGATCCTCCCACCTGTGATGTCACCAGAGTGGGCAGGTGTGGTTATATAAATGAATGCAAAAGCCAGGGTTGAGCTGGGTATATACACTGGAGGGGGCTGAGGCACAGGTACTTACATCCTAGACCTGCCAGGGTATTAAAAACATAAAGGTGACTTTATCAATTTATCAAATAAATCGCACATCAATTAAAGGCAATTAAATGTGGAGGCCTATTTATCACTTTGAATGTTACTAACTATGAATGTCATGAAATTTATTGAAAAATACAAACTGAAAAAGCATGAATGGGAAAAGTTGCAGAGAAGTTGCAGAAAAGTTGCAAAAACCGCAACTCAGCTTAAATGTGTAGCCTTACAGAGTATGTCTTCTAGATGGGGTCAGTGACCCCACATTTGAAATATTTAGAAAAAGACAAATATTCAAAAACTTTCCTTAACACGATTAACTGGACACAGTCATATTAAAAAAGATGCACATGTTGTGCATACTGATTAGATTCTTTAAAGGTAATTGCACCTAAAAACTCTCCTTTCATTCCCATATAGTTGTGCCAATGCACCCGCCCAATGTGCTCCAATGAAACATGCACTAGTCCACCTGATGCTGGGGCAGCAGAACTATCTCCACCTTGAACATGGTGTAGTTCCAGGTTTGCAACAGCAGACTGGGTCAATGGGTGCACAAGACTTACTCCATTACAATCACTAAATAATTGCAATTTAACTCTGCTCTCTTGAAATGGTATAATCCAGCACATAAAAATGTCAGTATCAAGGTACGACCAATCTGCAAAAACATGCAGCAGACGCAGCTTACAGAGTGGCTGGAATTATGCTGAATATCTGGAAACAACTGCTGTGTTGTGGATAAAAAAATTTGCACCTGGTAAGTAAACGTCCCTTTGTGTCTGATTCGAGAACACTATATTGCTTGGTTCCAGATATTGTATTTGGTTATTATAATTATTGCATTAATTATAAAGCACCAACATATTCCACAGTGCTGTACAAATTAACAAATACTGATGGATACAGAAGCTTGTTACCTAGTGATATTTTTTTAACTGTGCCAGGGAGTAATTCATCGCTGAGTACCTCTTTTGTCCAAAAAGACTAAAATCTGTGGTCCTAAACATGTTATTTAGTGGTCAAATAATCTACATGCTCATAAAACCCATGATTATCTCTTCATTGACAAAAAACAAAAACATTGATTATTATTTAATATCTTTATTGCAGCAATAAAGATGGGTGCTATGAGTGCTATATTAGGCATAAGTGTTATCTCCTTAATGAGTTTCCCTTTTTCTTGTCATTAACTGATAGGCTCATTGTATGGTCACATTACTAGCCAATACTTCCTGCAAGATTCTGATAATTAAACTGAAAGATTAAGACAGCAAAGGGTACAATTTGTACAGTATGATCACGTCAGATGTGCTTCTCACAATCAATTTGCAAAATAAAGGATCTGTTGCTTTACAGAAGCAAGTCCTTTGGAGATCGTATGCAGTTATATGTTATTGGAAACAGATAGCAATATAAACATGGAATTACCATGTAGTATTCAGGACCAGTCCTCTCTTACAGAATCAGTACCTCTGAAATACATTCAACAGATGTACAGTATTCATTATTAGGCCAAAGAGTGTGCATTCTAAAACTAGAAAAAATTCTAAAATTCTACACTAGGAAGAAAAACGAATTAGAGAATCCCTTAACTATAGAAAGTATAGAACCAGTTCTTCAGAATGCTCTGGACTTGGATATGGGTCGGTCTTTATTAATTTGATTCTCCGTATCTTGTTTACTTAAACATGAATTAAACCCAATAGGACTTTTTGCATCCAATAATGATTATTTATATCTTAGTTAGGATTTAGTACAAGGGTACAGTTTTTTATTACAGAGAAAAAGGAAATCATTTTTAAAATGTGAACATTTTTAATTATTTGATTACTATGGAGTCTATGGGAGATGGCTTTTCTCTAATTCTGAGCTTTCTGGATAATGGGCTTCCAGATAATGGATCCTATTACCTGGACTCAAATCTATATAAATCCATATAAAGCCAAATGGGTGCCCAACTGACATGTGGACACTGCAGGCCTCATACCAAGAAACTGAGTCTGTTAGGGGCATATTTATCAAGGGTCGAATTTTGAGTTTATCGAGTTTTTAACTCAAAATTTTTTTTATTAAAAAAACTGCATTTTTTATATTTGGGTGAATAGGATCAACCTGCAAACTCAAAACAAATTCAAATTGAATTCAATCTAATTCGATTAAAGTTTTTTTTCACCAAAAAAAATTAATCGTTTTTAAAAAAAAAATGTTTTTTCTTCAAACGTCGAAATTTATTAAAAAAATTAAATTTTTTATATTCAGGTGAATAGAATCAACCTGCAAACCCGAATTGAATTCAATTCGAGTTCGATCAAATTCGATTCGAGTTTTTTCACCACAAAAATGTTTTTTTCAAAAGTCCACCAAACAACTCCAAAGTGAGTGTAGGAGGTCCACCATTGGCTAAAACACCACCAATTCGGCAGGTTTTAGATGGCGAATAGTCGAATTCTAACTCTTAAAGGGACAGTACATGATACATATCAAAATTCGAATTTCGATTTTTTTTTTTAAACTCAAATCAAATTTGGACTATTGCCTAATCAAATTACACTAAAATAAACTCAAAATTCGAATTTAAAAATTAAAATTTTCAATTCGAACTTGATAAATCTGCCCCTAACTGTCATAATAACAAGGGTTAAGCATTGCAGTGTTAATGTTACACTATGGGGGGCATGTGCAAGGCCTCTCTGTCCGTCACATACACAACCTAAAGCAATAAGTGCAGAGCAAATATATATGTATTCCCTAGGGAATATATATAAGGAGATCAGCGCCTGTGGCAACAGAAATTAGAAACAAGCATAGCGTAATACGTTCAATTAAAGGGAATATCAAAAGCAATAAGTGATTGGTGCAGGACTGTATAAAGGGCAGAATAATTGGAATTGACCATTTACAGGCAGGACCATGGCAGAATATACATCTGGTTAGTATTTTAAACCTATTTATTTCACAAATAATAACAGTCATAGAGGGAAAAAAACATTTTTTTGGGAACATCAGGAAAATATAACTTAAAATCAGGGAAATGCACCCATTGAAATGCATTCTAAAATGGTGGTACCAACACAAATAAAAAATGTAAAATGTGGGAAAACTTAAAATCAGGGTACTTAAAATTAAGGTTTCACTGTATACTAGATCTATCATTAAAGTAAATAAAAGTAATGTTATAAACTGGCAGCATTTATTTCAAACTGCATGGCTACTGATCAAACATAATGGTTATTATTTAGAAACGATTGTAAAAAAAATAACACTGCAACACACAGAATCTCGTTAGATAAAGGCCACAGCTTTTCTTTTAGACACTTATCTCAGAGGTGTCTTCAAATATCCTCATAATTTACAACAGGTGACATTTTTAATAATAAAATCAAGTGATTCAAGTTGCAATACTAAGCACAACTAGTGAGATAAGTATACTGTAGGCAATATTCAGTTCAGCCAACAGCAGGCACCAACCATTAAGGCTGACCTTTAACATATTTACCTTTAGCCATGATTGTAGTGTCATAAGCATATTGACTATTATGAAGTTGGTATGTTGATACTATTCAGCCTTGTCTAACTCCTTTGCCATTTATAGAACCAACCTGATTTTTTCATTTTCTGTTATAACAAATCAGTGTAGGAGTTCCTTATGATAATAGTGAGTTGTTCAGATTCAGATACATTCATTTTCCTGAGGACATTGCATCATTTTACATAGTCAACTCAGCTGAAGACCCACTGTAGTCAATTCTTGAGCTTCCTGGCTTTTTCAATTATCCAGCATGCACAATCATACATCTTGTTCCTCTCACTTTCCTAAATCCAGCTCGAATGTAGAACGTCTCTTTCAATATATATTCTAGACTGTGATGATGATTAGATTTAGCATAATCTTACTGGCATATGGAATTGGAAATGTTATGATAATTTGCATATGTTTTTAGATTTCCATTTTTGCCAAGTATTTTATATCAGATATTGTAAGTTATATATAGTTATATACTTTTAGACTTAGACGATATGACTTTTGTGCAAACCCTACATCTCAGGTTCTTTTATTTATGCATTGATTTATTTATTTTAGCTTAACATAACTAAAGAATATTCATGTCTATTATCCTGTAAAATAAATAAATTACAATCACAGGTCTATGAGCATGCTTGAGACCTGAGGTTTTCCAGATAAGGGACCATACTACTAATAAATACTTCTAATAAAACATGAATTAAACCCCAATAGGATTGCTTTGCCTCCAATAAGGATTAATTATTTCTTTGTTAGGATCAAATACAATGTACAATTTTATTATTACAGAGGAAAAAGGAATTAAAAAAAAAAATTAGGGATTTTATGGGAGATGGTCATTCCATAAATCTGAACTTTCTGGATAGCAGGTTTTCTGATAAGAGATTTCATACCTGCACTAATAGTTTTGGTTTCATTGTTACCAATGGAAAATTACATAAATTATATACAGAAGTATAGTTTGTCCTCCCTATATAGGCATCTTTAAGAAGGCCTATGCGTGAGTTTACATGGGGGTTCAAAAAAAGGAGTGAATATCTCAACCCAGACTGTTGTACACAATTTAAGAATACAAATGCCTATATAAATCAACAAATATTTTTTCATAGGATACATCACTAAATAACAATTACTATTTAATTGGTTGTAATATAATCCAATCCAGTATATACATTTTTACTTGTTACAGAAAGACAGCTATTTTAAAATATATTTTATTTTTAAGAAGGACTAAAATAGTTTTAAAATTAGGTTTTAAACATTTTTACAACAATAGCACTAAAAAAACACAGTCAATAGGGGGTCTTCAGTGACTGCAAGATCTGTAAGGACGCAACTCCGAATGAACCTTGCTTCCATTATCCAGCTGTGATCTGAATCATAGTGAAAGGGATAAGCTAGGTCAGGGACACTTTAAAACGGCACTATTTAAATTTGACATGCTGTGAATGCAATGCCACCTGCCACTCACCAGTTACAAAAAAGGCAGTAGTAAAATAAAATATATATAGGTTTGCACAGTATCTCTTACATATAACAATGTCCAGCAGCTGTTCAAGAAAAAAATACATACTGTGTAAGAATAATACAACACAATACAGTATATACATGGAGTAGATTTTTATTGTAAAGATTTAACTATAATAAAAAATCGGAAGCAACTCAAAAACTCAACTGTCACTGTGGGGAGATGGGAACTCTCCCACGTATATTTTGGTTATGCTTGGTGATACTCCCAATGTGGTCCGAGGTGTCAGAATTATTGCGTAAGATTGCCCACACTCAATCAAATCTGATCAATAACAGCTATCCTCCTCTTAAAGGAGAACTCAACCCTCCCAATTAAAAAAAGCCCCTACCTACTAAACTAGACAGTCCCTCTCCCAGTTTTCCCACGCATACTTCAATAGCCTTGAAAATGTCCCTAAAATATTTCTCACCTAACAGTGCAAAGTATGTGCAGCAGAACTCATGGACGCCATCTTCTGGATTGCAGGTCTTCATCTGTAATAGAGTGCCGTATTGACGCATTTGCAGTTGGAGCCTTCTTCCGGGTTTGTACCAAAAGTGCCAAAAATTGCCAAAGAGGAACCGAATTGCCAAAGAGAACCAGAAGAAATCCGAAGAGGGCTCGAAAACACCTGGAGATCCAGAGAATGGCACCCACAAGCTCCGCTGTACTGTTAGGTGAGAATTTTTTTAGGGACATTTTCAAGGCAATTGAATTATGCGGGGGTGGGGAAGCAGGGGGGGGGACTACCTAGCTTAGTAGGTAGGGGCTTTTCTTAATTGGGGGGGTTGAGTTCTCCATTAATGGCAACAAGATGGAAAATCTCTGGCCCCTCCACTTTAGCTGAAATTAAGTGTGGAAGCTAAAAAGAGTCAGGCATCGCCAGGATACATTACAATACCCTCCTTTTCCTAGAAACCTGGGCACTCTGTGAACTGTTGGCATCTGAAGAGTAAATCTTCATTACAGCCAACATGTTCATTTCACTTCTTTCATTATTATTGTTATTATCTCCATTGTTGACAGTGTTGAATGTTTCCTAGTAAGATCTCCTTCAGCCTGACTGTCAAGATAGTCAATCTTTAGTAGTGACGCTACTGGTTAAACCATTGTTCACTCTCAGTCATACAGTTACCGACTGACTGGCAAGCTTTTGTAAATATATTAAATATATTGATAATGGATTGAGTGCAGAGGACCTCTTGTATTTGTCTATATTTATTTTGTGGTCACAGCCTCATTGCACCCCCGCCTAATGGTTTTAAAAATTAGTGGTGAGCACAACTTTTCCTTGTTTGTTAAAGCTTTTGTAAGCACTATGTATATTTTTATTATTTTACTTGTGTATGCTTGCCAGCTTTGTTCAATATAAAAAGAACATTACTACACTACACTTTTTGTTTAGCAGTTTGGGATTTCAGTAACTATCTGGTAGATATATTCCAAATTATCCTAGCAAAAAATGAAAGAAAGTAAAAATTACTAAAACCATGGCCTCACAGACAACAGGTAAACATACTAAAATGGAAGTCGTTATAGCACAAAGCCATTTCAATGTAAATTGCATTACTCCATTAAATTTCAAGCAAACTGAAAAAATAAATATTAAAGACAGAAAGAGGGCTGCCATACTAAACGCATATTTACGGACATGGGATCAAAAATTCACATATTTCCACAGCACGTCTCATGAAGTGTTCCCTTGATACCTGGCAGGGTAACTTCATATAATTAGAGCAAAATATCTTCAATGTTTTATTGCCTTTGTCAGAAATTGTGTATGACTGAGAAAGTGATACACACCAGTTACTGTTGGGGCCTTAATTATCAAAATTAGTGTAATTTTAGAGGTTTTTTTTCTTATTTTGATAAACTCACATTTTGAAAAAAAAACACAAATGTTACCTTTTTATAAAAAAATTTAAAAAAAAATCAAATTTGAAAAACTGGAATATATACAATTTTGGAAAAAAAAGCGAATACCTCAAATTTGTGCTTTACTCATCATTTTTAGTGTAAGTTTACACTAGCCCCCATTCCCTTCTACTTGGCTACCTTACAAGCTGTTTTACCTGTTTTTTGAGGGAGGGGAGCTTACTAAATATCAAAAATTCATTTTTAGAAAAACTTTATTCATATATTTTCAGAAAATTTTTAGAGCAAAAAAAAAGAATTGTAGAAAATTGGACAGTTGATAAATAACCCCCTTAGTCTCAGAGATGAACTCATTTCAGGGCACTAAAAAAGGAATAAAATAGAAAGATTGTGCTTAAACTTATTCATTTACAGTGCCATGAAAGAGAGAAAAGTAAAGGAAGTATGATACAATGAAGTTACTGTATTATGGCATTTCTCTAAAATGGTGTGGTGAACAAATAGAAAGTCTATAACTATAATTATTTAGAAATAGTCAGCATTAAATTCCACAATATTCAAATGAGGATAGATCTAATATACCCTGTCTTCTAGATCTATTTCAACTAATCAATGGTAGAGAACATAATCCTTCCCTCCAGCTCTTCTCAGATGTACATTAGGCATACTATTGCATAATGAAGGTAAGAATAAGTCCCATATGTGGTGAACTCCAAAAAAAAACATCACATGCCTGTGTGCTGTCTCAAACTTCATACATAAAAATTCCAGTGAAAGATGCACTCCAGGAATTCATAATTTAGTGGAATTAAGAAAGAAATTTATTGTCAACATTGTGGTCCCATTTTGGACCTTTCTCAAGACATTATAAACAGAAAAGTGCCTCCCTCCAGGTTTAAATACATGAGGTGGCAAAATCCCTTTTGTGACATCATCAGTGAATGAAATACAGTGAATAGTATATACAAAACAAAAGTTTTCACTGTTTGTATATACTATACAATGTATTTAATTTACTAATGTCATCACACAAGGGATTTTGGCGCCGTCTCATGTATTTAAATCTAGATGAAGGTACTTTTCTGTTTATAATGTCTTGACAAGGGTCCAAAACAGGACTGAAGCGTTGACAATAAATTTCTTTCTTAATTTTAGTACATTATGAAGTCCTGGAGTGTGTCTTTCATTGGAATCTTAACCTAAAATGCAAATATTATTAGTGTGGCAGTTAGTATCTATGTATTTCTCAGTGTCATTTATCAGCCTGACTCAACAAAGAAAACAATATTGACCATATAATAACCAATTTATCTTCCAGAGTAGACTTTCTATCGTCACGTTATAGACCCTGTCCCTAATTACCTGCTCCTTTGCTCAAAACAAATGAAGTCCCCTATGAAGAGACTCAAGTTTCACATTAAGTGAGCCTTTACAATCCAGAACTGCCTTCATTAACTCTACTATGGCCCCAAGGGATCTATAAACATAGTTAATGCTGGTGCACCGGTCACTACTAGTTTTACCCCAAATCAAATGTTATAAATGTTCAACAGGACCTGATTTTTTGGCAACTGTATAATTTTTGGTACAATTGATTGAGGTACACCGATCGCTGTTACTTTTTCCCGCTGAGAATCAGTATTACCTTTATGGTTCTCCGCTAGACCACACCTTACAGTAGTTACTATAATAAAGAAACTGAACTACAATCATACATTTTGGTGTAATGATTACCCTTGTAAGTATCCCATCTAAACCCATTTACTTACAGTATGTGTTTTTAAATCAGAGCAAAGTTAAATGATTCGAAGTTTAAAATATTTATAGATTATTCACATATTCATGAATATGTGAAAAAAATTGCACAAAGTTTTTGTCTTTAAAAAAATTGCAAATTGGCCACTATGTGACAAGGCAATTAGGTACCTTTGTTGCAGAGACAAAGATCCTTAGTAAATGGTCTACTGTAACAAATAATTGTTGATAATTCTGTGGGACAAAGAGGGGTGTATTTGGAGCAAATGGGCTTTTGAGTGCTCTTGATAATTTCACTTGCCACATGATGTGGCAATTGGTTTAACCCTCAAACATCAGTTATGTTTATGAAGTATTAGTAACATCTAGTAAGAACTCACAAACTCAATGTCTCTGTATGAAACCTAGCTTTGCTCATGACCTGGCCAAAACAGGAAGACTTTCCAGTAAGTCCAATGACAATTTGGGTTCACTATTCGAGAGTGGGACACATTGTCTAGATAGGACTTTTAGAACCATACAATAAAATACATAGCTGGCAATATCATCACAGTTATCCTAAAGTAGATGGTTTTCTGAGAAGACTTAAAAGAAGGCGAGGCAGATGTTAGGAGATGTTATAAAGTACTGCGATCAATGAACATTAGATGATGTCATTAGATGAGGTCATTAGTAGTGATGGGCGAATCTGTCGCGTTTCGCTTCGCCGAATAATTCGCGAATTTCCAGCGAAATTCGCGAAACGGCGAAAAATTCGCGAAACGAGTCGCGCGGCCCGATTTTGTCGCGCGTCAAAATATTTTGTCGCGGACGCAAGTATGTGTTATAACGCGCGACGTTATTTTTGACGCGCAGTGCAATTTGATGAAGCCCATCTTCTATGGGTGTTTTGTTTGTATAACCTTTTTTCATCTTTGGGCCTACAAATAAAAATTTTCCCCTTAGTTTCAAGCTTTGTAGTCTGTGATGATAAATGAACATGGTATCTTTTGCTTTGTGTCTGAATGTGCTGAATTGGATTGGACTCCATGGGAAGACCAATACACATGCGTGTTTCACTTAGTATACTGCTACACACATGCCCTGCATTGTTAGAGGACTCCTATCTTGAAAAAATGGCTCCCATTTTGCAAGTTTCTTAAACTTTTAACGTTTGTGGATTTTTTCACATTACCTCTGGTCAACTGGTAATGGTATCTACTACTACTCTATATCTCTGTTTAACCAAAAAGTACCATCTGTACTTCAAATATCTAATAGTAGATTACTAACACAAGTACAACTAATAAATCTGAACAGATAGTATCTGGATGCTTTGTATCTCAGATAAAAATGAATAAACCATATGTTTATGTGAATGAACCTTATATTTACATCATGTAATTGTAATGATTCTGAAATACTATGTAATGTAATTTTAATGACTCCGATTAAGAATAGTCATCGTTGTGTTATTAGAATCCAAACAATTCCAAGTACCATGTGAGTATTAGTTTAGTCAAATGAAAAATGAACTCAAAATATAGAGATATAAAAAATTTTTTTAATTCACAACATATAGCACAACTGGTGCTGTAACAAATAATAAATAAATTAAAGTGGAGGAGGAGGAGGAGGAGCAACAACCCTCTGGAGGTTGTCAACAATGTCCCTAACCTCTCCCAGCTCTTGCCGCATGGCATTTACTTGATGAACTAGGGTGACCAGGAGCTCAGTCTGGTCGTAGTAGGCATGCTCTGTCTGAGTGCCTACACTGAGCCCCTGGTCGTCCCTATCCCACCCTTCTTCCCACCACCACCACCACCCATCCCTAACCCACCCTTCTTCCCACCACCACCACCCATCCCCCCTCTCCCACGGCCCGTCATATTGGGCAACTAAACTTAAAAAAAAATATATATATATAAGGGGGGGGGTTTGGATATTTCGGGGAAGGAAAGGAGAAAAAAATAAAACCCTCAACTAAATCCCCTCAGCAGAAGTGTGCACCCACAAGGAGTACACACACCAGCACAGACAAAGACAAAGACAGTTAGCCCTAAAAAGGGCTATTGGGTGGTGAGCAGGCAAGCAGAAGAGGGAAAACAGTAAACTGAAATCCACAACCTCCACTTGCACTGACTCAGAAAAAAAAAAAGCTCTCTACACAAACTCCACTAGCTAAATCACACACAAATCTCTCACTATCCTGCTCTCTCTACCTCTACCAGAAACGCCACGAGTAATGGCCGCCTCTGCAGCTCCTTATATAGCCAGTGGGTTGGCTCAGGGATGGCTCACATCTTATTGGCTGCTGTGGGTGATGTTTAGTTCGTCGCGCGTCTTTTTGTTTTGACGCGCATTAGCGGCGTCGTGGCTCGTCGCGCGACGAAAATTTCGACGCGCGGCGAAACGAGTCGCGAGGCGAATTTTTGCCGCAATTTCGCGAAAAATTCGCCCGCGGCGAAACGCAGAAATTCGCCGCGAATTTAACCATGGCGAATTTATTCGCCCATCCCTAGTCATTAGATGATTTTTTTTTTTAAAAAAATGGTCTGAAATATGCAGAGAGTTTAATTTGTGCCTCATTATCTAAGATGGAATAATGGTGGCACTTTTTCAGAAACTGCCTATAACAGCTGTACTTTAATAATGTCATTAGCGTGCACACAAATCGAACCTGTGCTATTAACCACATCATTATTCCTAAAACCCAGGCTTCCATGTCTAGTCTAACCTGTAGGTAGGTGGTGTTTATCTCCTACACATATTGTGTTATAGAAATAAATTAACTCATCCTAATATTTTAATCCATTGATGGAGAAAATAAATACAATGAGTTTATTCTGCTTCATATTTAAGCTAAAGACTAAGAATTCATGTACAGCTTAATGGTCAGATTTAGTTCTCCTACTTGACTTTCAAATTTAACTCTCCTTTTTCTCTAAGATTTCCCAATAGACTTCAGTAGAGATTTTTTTAGTCAAACTGATTTTGTCCGTGATTCTTGAGAAAATGCTGTTCCCTTATAAAGGCTCATCAATAATCTTTAAAAAGAGTTTGACAGAAAAATCAATTGTTTCTATGGTTCCCTGTGTATCATGTATGTTCCAGATTTTTGGCCCATTGGATACGTTGGTCAGAGAAACTCCACCAAATGCTTGTTTTTACTGCACAATGAAAGAAAATGTAATTTCAAGCAACTTTCTTATATGGCACATACTGACTTAGGTTTTTTGTGGTATTTATGTTATTTCTACCTGTATTACTATTGAAAGCACTGGTTGCTTGTATGCTCTCCACTTCTGGTTCTGACTCCTGAACAATGTAAAAGAAGATAGCTGATTAACACAAAAGGAGAATAACTGACTATTTCCTTATAATTTCAAGAGTCAACAGCAGACAACAAAAAAGCACAGCAAAATGTTGCTAAAATTGATATGGGAGCATGAATTACTATTGATATCGCTGCAACAATAACTATCTGTTGGGAAAATGGGAAAAACTGAATTTAATTTAAAAGAATCTAATCAGCCTTTGATAAAAGTGCCCCTAGAGCTATACATACATCATATGATGCTTGATAAATGCCTTGTAACATGATGAAACATGATATGTTGTGTTGCTTTAAGCTGGTCACTGTATGTTTGAGATTCTTTTCCTGAGTTTTGCTATAATACTCCTATGAACCTTGTGAGTGCTATTATTCTTTCCTAAAGCTCATTCTACACTATGCAACATTTTTTTGCTTCCCGCCTCCATCTTCTTTCATAAATAGTACCACCACCTTCCCTGTTTGTTATGCAGTGTCACTGTCACCAGATTTTTATATGCATGTTACAATGGGGCACCCTTCCCAAAAATACATTATCACCTCTCCTTTATTGAAATCCTGTCTGGCCTCCAACCTCCAAAATACACTGTAGGTCATTATACTCTTTTCCTCTTCAGTGTAAGACACACTGCCCTGTCTGTTCTGCTTCATTCCCTCTCACACTTCCATGCACCTGTGACTATTGAGGGACAGACATGAATATTTGAAACACCAGGTGATGTTGTGTTACCAGGTAAAGATAGTTAGCGTTAAAATATGACTCTGAGACCAATATTTCCTTCTGGGTGGGTTGAGGTCGGCCACATCTTTATTAAACATATTATTAAACCAGTTAAACAGTCCTTGCCATACCATAACCAAACCGTACAGGATTATCCCCAATGCCAGCCGCCGCAGCCATGGTGGGCACGTGACGTAACACCCTGGAAATCTGTACCAAATCGCAAGGAAACCATAAGATCCCCACCAACTGCTGTGACAAATCCCAGAAAAGGTAAAACATAATAATCAACTTACAATACCAGTACAAATCAAAACACACCATAATGATACCTCATTTGCTAATCACCATGTCATTTATGAAAACACAAAAGAAAAAAGGAGGAGAAGAATGGAGAGCTCTTGCAGTGCTCCAGGTGCCCAATGGAAGAGGTAGGAAATGCGCCTTACTGCTATTTTATACTGACCTCTCCAAGGTTTTGCTGGTCAATCCCAGTGTATGATGCCTACTTCTTGTTGCCTTCCCACCTGATTGCCCAGTCCCAAGCACCTTTGTTAACCTCTTTGGTCCCATTAAATCTATCTCCCAGCCACTACCCTAATGCCCTGCAATACCGGTTTTCCTACTCCCCAATCAGAACCAACCTTGCTCAACTTCAGTCTCCAAAATGAATATGAAATTCTACCTTCATCAAGGTGTATCCATGTTCCACAACACATATTCAAGTATATAACCCATCCAGATTTCAGTTACCATCCAATGAAATTTATCCCTAACTTGCACGGTTCCCACTAATTTCACAGATTGATATCATAGTCTTAGCAATATCGTTTAAAAATCTGTTTGGCTGTTTTGTTTAATATTAGTCAGATTGACTAAGAAGACATTTTCTACTGTATGTGAACAACACATCTCAATATAGTGTACTGGAATTATGAATATCATTTATAATAGCCAGTGGTGTTGTGTTTCAAAACCCCAATTTGCATTTATAGTTACTGCAGTTTATCACTCCTTTGATACAGTATGGCTGTCCTACAGTGACACCTACTGGGATTAAGGACATTTTTTGAAGACTGCATTGAATAAAATCCCTGAAGTCCTTCAATATCCAACAAAGCATTTCTCAGAGAAAGTTTGCAAAAACATTTTAGTATTGGAAATAAAAGTGTTCATTAACTTCAACTACTGAATAGAAAGCTACAGATGGATCTACAGTCACCTCTCTTTAAAGGGTAGTATACTTTACCAATATGTATACCTCCATATCCAGTGCAGACTCTGAAATGTTGCTGCTCCAGAGAATCTATTTTTTTGGAAACAATACCAATGACACAAAATTCATTATGTTACTACAGGTATTTGTTTATTTTTGGAGAAGGTCTCCCTCTGTTAATTATGTCCTACAAGTAATCTACAAGTCATAGTAACTTTTGGTCTGTGCTTGCTTTTAAGTAAATACTCTATGCTATGCTAACGGGCTATTTATCAGAATTTATCTCAACATTTCCAGCCACAAACTCTGATCTAATCCGTACAGTTTTTTTTCGACAAAATTTGCTTTGCAGGAAAAAATCAGATTTTCACAATTGTTTTGGATTTTTCATCTGAAAAATCCAAATAGGTCAAATAGGGTCTTTCTTACATGTTTGGTGGTCCTGCCCTAAGGCAGCAATATTCTGGACCAGAATCTTTACTATGATTGCTAGTGTTACAGGGTTAAATTTAAGTAAATCCCCTGCTATAGCACTCCTCCATGGGAGAGTGGCAGGTAGCAACAAATATGGTAGAAAGTTGATCAGTCACATTTTTTCAGCCGCTAAACAAACCATTGCCAAGGCATGGAAAATACCTCAACTTGACATCAACTTGATAATTACATGGTAATGGAGAAACTTACATTTGTAGCAAATTGGGAAATGGATACATTTCATAAGATTTGGGATCTTTGGAGCCAATAAAGAGGTATAACACAGTGACTCCTGCTCCCATTGAAAGCATAGCATAGTCTCTTACATAGGGTCTGCCCTGTACAGTGCCATGCTATTTGAACTTATAGATATATAGACATTACCCTAATGGATACAAAACCCGTTAAAGTTAAGTTTTATGAGGACAAATGCTTTCTATATTTTCTTTTCTATCTGCTCTCTTATATTTTTATTTTTTTTACTTCTATTTCCCTTTCCTTACCTTTCTGTTCCTTTTTATTTGTTTTTTCAATGGCAAATTAAGATCTGCTCTGTATGCAGACAGCAATTGTGCAAGTAACAACACTACGAAAGAGATGTAAAATTTCTTGTCTATCTCTGTTTATTATGGTGCAGCATGATGTAACATATATACCTTTTTCTTTTTTGTACCACTGCAAAATGTCATATTCTTTACTGCCATTATGCCTTTGCTTTGTTTTTTTTCCTTTCTGTATATTATTGCAAAACAAAATAAAAAACTATTTAAAAAAAAAAATCATTGGGACTTCTTCCATTGACTTATATGCAACCTTGACAGGTCTGATATGCTGAATTTTCTGATTCGGACTTTTCCATCCTCGGGGTATAATAAACTCTGAAAAATTTGTGTTTTTTAAAAAAATCTGATTTAATACTGAAAAATCTTGAATTTTTCGGGATTTTTTGCATTCAGAATTTAGTAAATAACCCCCTAAGTGTGAATATACAGCACTGACCCCCCAACCAGTAGCTTGCGAGCAACATGTTGCTCTCCAACCCCTTGGATGTTGCAAAAGAGAGCCTCCTGTAGGCTGACAATCCACATAGGAGCTACCAAATAGCCAATCACAGCCCTTATTTGGCTTGCCAGGAGGTTTTTGTATGTTTGTGTTGCTCCCCAACTCTTTTTATTTTTGAATGTGCCTCATGGGTAACAAAGGTTGGGGACCCCTGATATACAGTATAAACATTTAAAATTAGTTAATTGTTGGTTGTTTTTCTGTAGCTCCCAGGTTTGGAATTAATTTAGAGGGCTTAACTACTAGGCAAAAGTCTGAAAGTGAGAATGGAAAACAAGAGGGCCCACAAGGAAAGATAAGCAGCAAAGCAAAAACATTAAACAAACAAACATTAACAATTAAGCCTCACACTCAGGGGCCCATTTACTTAGTTCGAATGAAGGAATAGAATAAAAAAAACTTCGAATTTCGAATGGTTTTTTTGGCTACTTCGACCATCGAATTGACTACTTCGACCTTCGACTTCGAATCGAACGATTCCTAAAAATCGTTCGACTATTCGACCATTTGATAGTCGAAGTACTGTCTCTTTTAAAAAAAACTTCGACCCCCTAGTTCGCTACCTAAAACCTACCAAAGTCTATGTTAGCCTATGGGGAAGGTCCCCATAGGCTTTGCTATCTTTTTTTGGTCGAAGAAAATCATTTGATCGATGGATTAAAATCCTTCAAAACAAACATTTCAAAGGATTTAATCGTACAATCGAACGAATTGCGGCAAATCCTTCGACTTCGATTTAACTTCGACAGTCGAATATCGAGGGTTAATTAACCCTCGATATTCGACCATAAGTAAATTTGCCCCTCAATGTGATTTTTTGAACTGTAACTACCCAATATGATATAGTAGAAGTGTAAGGCTAATACAATCAAATAACACACAAAATAAAAAAGGAAGAACAGTTTTAAAGTTGCTTAGAAATTACCCATTCTAATAGTTAAATGTGAACTTCCCCTTTTAGAATATTTTTTACAATGTAAACATTGCACTGGCTAAATATTTAAACTTAATATCATATAATTATGTTCACATTGCCCCTTGCTGAGCCAATGGTTAAATCATTTTGCAATCTAACATTGCTGACGTGACTTGAATGTTAGACTGACTATATTAGTTTGAGTGCAATACTGCAAACAGGAACAAAATCCGACAAATTGGGATGAAGAAAAACTTTGGCAGCTTTAGGTTTTTCAGCTCAAAACCCAGCATAAGTAAGGAAACTCACATAGTGTTTCATTAAAGATTGCTCCTGTCAGAAAGCCAATTTTGTAAGTAAGGGGAACTAGCGATGAGCAACAACCTTGCCGAGTTTTGTAAATATAAACACACGCAAGGCAAATGTGTTCACTGTGCGAATCGTTTTGAGCTGTGCATACTTTATTAATAAGCCCCATTGACTTTAGTGACTTTTGTACATTTGAAAAAGCTCCCATTGATTCCAATACATTTTCTGCAAAAACTGAAAAACGTGCCCTTTTGCGAGACAAGAATGCAGCAAAAAAAAAAAACCTCATTGACAATCCATTTTGTGAATTTTCACAGTCTCTCTAATTTTACTGTGTTTTTGTGACAGGTTGGCTGATCACTAAAGGGAACTATTTACTTTAATGTGTCTATGATGGTTTTCATTCATCCAAGTAATGAAGTACAGTATGTAATGTGATAAATGTGTTACACATTACTTGACAGTTTCTTCAGTTCAACAAAAGAAGCCCTTCAGATGAATATTCAGAAAGTCCAGTTGGTTTACACATCTAGCAACCTGCTTGGCTTTTAAGAGCAGTTCTTTTTTTCTGTGCTATGGAACAATATAGCTATGCTTTCCTACCAGTATCTCCCTTTTACTTCCGTACTTATATGTGTTATACTCATGTCAAACGTTCTCATGTACATGTCTATAAAACCCTTGCAATTATTTTGTTTGGGGTACTGACCTTTATGGGGGTTATTTATCAAAATCCAATTTTTTTTCTGATTTTGTTGTAAAAAAAAAAAGTCAGAACAAACTAAAATCCACAATTTGACCTTATTTATCAATGAAAAAGCACAATAAAATTGGTTTGGAAAAAAACTCGAAAAATTCAGGTGTTTGCAAAAAAAAAAAAAAAACTTGAAATTTCGGGGTTTTGCAAAAACCCCCAAATCTTTCAGGTTTTATGCCTGACATGCTCAAATTTTTGTGAAATAGCTCAAAAGCCCCGAATTTTTCGGAATTTTGGCCAAAACTCAGCGCAGACTATGATATCTTCAAATTTGAAATGGGACCTTCGCCATTGACTTCTACAGGACCCCAACAGCTTGGGGATAGAGTATTTTCAGATTTGGACTTTTAGCAGCTACGGGGTATAATAAATCATGAAAAATTTGAGTTTTTTTTTCCACTAAACATTCTGATTTTATAGTAAAAAAAACTTTGAATTTTGTCGAGTTTTTGGCATTCAGACTTTAATAAATAACCCCCTTAGTAAATGAATACACAAATAAATTGTATCTCTTTACTTCAAGTGATCTCTGGTTCTTGAATTTCCCCAACACCATTAAAATGTAGTAAGCAGTGTTAGGTTCCCATGATTTATTTATTACAAGAAACACTTTAAATTAGTTCAGATATATGTAAGTCATTTCAGAGCTTTTGGATTCGTAATTTTCTCAATGATAAACAGTATTTTCTAGGTTTGTGTATACTTGTGTCTCAATTAATGCTTTAACTGATTATACAATGATAAAAATATGTAACAAAATTATCACCTTCTAGAGATATGAGCAAGATTTATATCATAATTAGCAAGACAAGGTTAAAAGCTGAAATGTATTTGGAATTGCTTCTCTTTTTTATAGTAAAAATGCAAGGTTGAAATATCATCTGTTTTTGGATTCTGATTTATCTGATTGTGACAGTAGAATACCTGCATTCATAAGAAATGAATTAACCTCTTTTTGGTAAATTGTGATTTATTATCATTTTGCTTTTGACGTGATTCAGAGAGGTTACACAATGCATGTTGATGCACGCTTGTCTAATGAAAACTTTTACTATGGACGTGAAAGTTGTATTCTCTTTTGCAGTTCTGAGCAATTAAATAAATTCAGAATAGAAATTTACTAATTCCTGAGAAATGTTTTATATTTTTCCAGAACTAGCATTTGCTAGTTTGCTGATTTTTGCTGCATGTGGTTATTATTTCAGGGTGTAAAATAAAATGCTTGCAGCTGAATAGCATATGTCTTTGATTTGATTTAGATCAAGGGCAATAGAGCGTAAAATTCTATTTTCAATCATACATGAAAAAGCTTGACATGTATTATTGAATATTTTTGTTTTTAAACACCATCTTTGCACACTAAAATAATTTTTAAAACTGCATGATATTCTCTTTGAAACTCAACTGCACTAAAAAGAGAGAATTGTAATTCCTTCACACATATACATATATAAAAAAACAATGGATATTTTTTTTTTTTTACATTTTATTTATATGCAAGAAATATCATATATGTCAAGAATAATACCCATGCAAGTATACAAAGTGCAATAAAGGTAAGTGGTAACAAATGTAAAGTATAAATCATAGTATAGAAAGGTCAAAGCAATTATAACAAAAAGTTACATAAGTAACAAACAAAGTATAAACCACAGTATAGAAAGGTCAAAGTAATTATATGTTTAAAGGGTTAAGGAGACATTTTATTCTACTAGATACATGACAAAGATTGATCACAGAGGTGCTACATATCTATGAAACAATAAAGGATTACAAGGATGTCCAAAATAATTTCCATTAGGTACATTTTAAACAATTCTTTATATTGTCAGTCCTGTAGTTGATAGCTAAATTAGTACATTGTGGTCTGACTTAAAGGAACAGTTCAATATAAAATAAAAACTGGGTAAATAAATAGGCTGTGCAAAATGAAAAATGTTTCTAATATAGTTCGTTTGCCAAACATTTAATCTATAAAGGCTGGATTGAGTGGATGTCAGAACAGAACACAACTTCCTGCCTTTCAGCTCTCTAACTCCTAGTCAGTCAGTACATGGGACATAACTATTCAGTGAGTTTGCAATTGATCCCCAGCATTGAGCTCAGATTCAAAAGCAACAGATATGACCTATGTGCCCCCCCCCTCAAGTCCCTGATTGGCACATAAACAGCAGTATAAGTGTTACAATTATGTATTTAACTGTGTATTATCTAAAATAAAGTCCTTGTTCCTTGACCTGTATAAAAAGTATATGGTCATGGAACTCTTTACTGATTTATATTTCTAATAATTCAGTTTCTAGTTGCAAATACTTGTTGATTGGTTGCTCTGAGTTACTAAACTTAGGACTTTAAAATAGCAGACTAGTAAATGCCATTAGTTTATTGGTTGATATGGGTCAATAAAACCAGAGCAAGTGTTGCGTTTGTGGTGACATTACTCCTTTAAGCTTAGCTTAAATAATAACATTTGTCTTTCGGTTCACTGTTCCTTCATTAGCTTCTAGTATTATCAATGAAGCCCTTCTTGGAATAAACTGTACACTTCTGCACAATTGTTTCTTTTATTGCCCACTAATGATCCTGTGTACTCTATGTACTATAGCTGCTTTCTGCATCGTCCATTAATGACCCATTAAAACTTCATATATGGATGTTCCATAAATTAATAAATACACTGACAATTTACTACTCAGTATCTAGATGTCAAGTAATTAGATGTTGATATTCTTCTTGTGCTCCTGTATTGTTTGCAAATTTTAGGTGGAAAAAAACAAGTTCAAAAAATAATTTCCTCAACTAGAAATTCATTGACAAAACAGTTGTGTTTTTAAATCTAAAAACTTAGATAATGAAGGAGTATACAATATCAGCTGGAATTTTTAGATATGATTTTAAATAAAAGATAAGAGTTGTTATTTAACAAAAAGTTTACTCCTTGTGAATATTGTGAGTAGAATCTAAAAATAAAGTTTATAAGATGGGCCCTCTAGGCTCTAGGGTGGTCGATGGGTTGTGCCTAACTTGTCTCCTTTTCTATACTGCTTACTAAGCTTCTACTGATCTGGTTCCTGGTACCAGAATTAAAAATGCACTTCTATCTACTTTAAATATAAGTGACTTGCCCATTAGTCAGCCTTGCCACCAAATAGGCTGTATAATACACTATGGGGCCGATTCACTAAATTCGGGTGAAGGGTTCGAATGAAAAAATCTTCGAATTTCGAAGTTTTTTTTGGGCTACTTCGACCATCGAATGGGCTACTTCGCCCTTCGACTACGACCTTCGACTTCGAATAGAACGATTCGAACTAAAAATCGTTCGACTATTCGACCAT
Source organism: Xenopus petersii (assembly GCA_038501925.1). NCBI lineage: Eukaryota > Metazoa > Chordata > Amphibia > Anura > Pipidae > Xenopus > Xenopus petersii. Next base: position 98,778,321 of record CM076683.1, on the reverse strand, counting down.
TCGATAGTCGAAGTACTGTCCCTTTAAAAAAAACTTCGACCCCCTACTTCGGCAGCTAAAAGCTACCGAAGTCAATGTTAGCCTATGGGGAAGGTCCCCATAGGCTTGCCTGTGATCTTTTGATCGAATGATTTTCCTTCGATCGTTGGATTAAAATCCTTCGAATCGAAGGATTTAATCGTTTGATCGAACGAAAAATCCTTCGATCGATCGATCGCATGATTTCCGCAAAATCGTTCGACTTCGATATTCGAAGTTGTACGATTTTAGTTCACAGTCGAATATCGAGGGTTAATTAACCCTCGATATTCGACCCATAGTGAATCGGCCTCTATATATCTAAAAAAAATTAGTGGTTTGTTGAAGGCTAGATGATTGGTGAAAACAATTTTACACACATAAATTATAAGCTAACATTAGTTGTTTATAAAGCAGAAAATTATTCAGCAGTAGCAAAAAGTAAGGAGACAGGTAAATATGAGAACTTTCAAAAAAAAAATGGAAATGGCAAACCCAAATTATAATTTACGCAAATTGTACAAGTTTCTCTTTGGTAGAAAGTATATTTGATATTTATATTTAGTTTTAAACAAGTGTCTGCACTTCAGATGACTACAGTCTACTTAACATGTCAGTCATTAACTTGCTAGAAGTTTTTATTTCAAAAATATTCTGAGCTTTGAAGATGTATTTTTCCTCTACAGGAAAATGAAAAATATTACTGATTTCCTGAATATAACCGACAAACAAGCATTCGCTCAACTATATCATGTTATTTCAAAAGCAGTGATAAGTGCAAAGGTTAAGATTTTTATCTTGCAGCGTATAACAAGCTTTTCTCACATTGCAAAATGCTATAAAAATAACCTGGAGTTCATATCCGAATGATTTTGCATTTAAAAAACAATCCTGCGGAAATCCCATAGGTGAATGTTATGTATTCAGATTCAATGGTATAAGCCCCGTTTCACCTGATTGATGAAGTAAGTATCAACGTGTCAAAATGTTATTTATGAGTGTTTCAGTACAGGCAATTGTTTTGCCAATAATTGTACTTTACCAATGTAATTTTGCTGAAAATAAGATGCTATTGTTGTATGAATGTATTAATATTTGAATAGTCCTTTCAGACTCTTTTTTAATGGTTAGACTAGTATAAGAAAACCTATTAAAGCTAAGCAAGAATACAAGCGTAATGGTGTAATGAATCAACTACTATATTTTTCCACTTTTCTCATTTTAAACTTTTATTTTTAACCAGTTTCCATGACAACATATTGGTGTAGTAAGACTAAATGAGTGCTGAATGATATTCAACTTCAGCATCAGGGAACCATGGCTGCTGGACTACTGAAGGTTTATATTCTAAGTGTAAGAAAGACAAATTAAGTCAGATTTTAAGAAGGGGAAAATGTTTTTATTGTAGTTGAGGTTATTCTAGGATCTGCCACCAGGGAGCCCTGTTGGGAAGGGGAATGCCCCAGGAGAGGATATATAAGGATAGTGAGCCAACCCCTCTTTGGTTGATGAAGGGTATAGCGCATGATGCCAGAGAGCCTAAGGTAGGCCACCTCAGAGGAGAAACATGTAGGAGTATTTAAGTGAGATGGTAGTGGGAGAGATTTACTGGAGCTTACTGCATTCGGTGAAAGTCAGTAGTAGGGAAGGGAGATGAGCAGCTGAGGTTCCAATGAGGAAGAATTGAGGGGCTGGTGTCCTGGTGGTGCTTCTACAGTTAGGGACCAAGGTGCATAGGGAGTAGGGTATGTAGGGCCTAGTATACCTAGAACGTAAAGCTGACCCATCTGCTGAAAGTCTGCAATAAGAAATGGCATCCTGTATAGGCAAGAAGTGCCTGAGATGTAAGCAGAAGACTGGGACGTCCAACTGCCAAGAGTGTGTGGTTAGGAGAATATGTGTCTATAATTGTGCTGACTTTCTGGTTGCTGAAATAAATTTGTTTCTGGGTTCATTGCAAGTTTGTTGTGGAACTCCAGTTTCTTTGGTGCTACAGTGTTGCAGAAAGTTTCCCTAAGAAAGGGACTGTACTGTACGCACAGGACACCACAGTGTCAGTCACACAATATTACTGTATAATGCTTTCTTACTAAGCTTTATCTTAGCTACATGGCTATGAATGGATCAAGGAAGAAGAACCAAATGATGAATCAAAAGTATGATTCTAAGGTTGTAACTGAGGAACTTGAGTACTAGAGTAGAAGATCCAATCTTTTAGATATTATGGGGCACATTTACTAAGACCATTCTATAGTCAAAGTATTGTCTCTTTAAAAAAAACTTTGACTACATACTTCGGCAGTTTAAACCTACCAATGTACAATGTTAGCCTATGGGGACCTTCCCCATCACTTTTCTAAGCTTTTTTTGATCGAAGAAAAATCCTTTGATCGATCGCTTAAAATCGTTCGAATCATTTGATTTTTACTTCGATCGATCGTAGGATTTGCGCTAAATCCTTCGAATTCGATATTCGAATTCAAAGGATTTAAATTTGAGGGTCGAATTCGAGGGTTAATTAACCCTCAATATTCAACCCTTAATAAATGTGCCCCTGAGTATTTGTTTAAGAACATTTAGACACGACATGCCACACTAAGGGCTATGCTAAAAGTAATTCTATTGCTCCAAGAGTGGATGGACCATAGGATTGGGAGATAAACATGCGCACTCTGTATCTAAGTTAAACAATTCTGCAATATAGTGAAATCCATGTTTATCATTTAACCATTGTTTTATGAGGAGCTGGTGAGACAAGGGTGCCAAGTAAATAAGGGAGCAAAGTAAAGAGACAGGGGGACACTAGTGGATGATTATTTTAACCACGAGAAACTCAGTGGTAGCGATAGAAAGGTACTATATATATATATATATATATATATATATATATATATATATATATGTAATTGTTTTCACTTGTGGTGCTGAGATCCTGTACAATATAGGATTTTGCATTATATTATTATTAAATCCTACTATTGTTTTGAACATAGCAAAGGGCATAATGTCTAGTTCCACTTTATATACATATAATGGTCCTATCCCTAGTCAAGTATTCAACTGCAACTCATTTAGCTCAGGTAGAACGGTAGGCTAAAGATTGCACTTCCAGCCCTTTTTGCTAAGTGACAGAATCGTGTGTAAATAAGGTGTGCGCATTTGGAATTTTACAGCATACTGGAATAGCTAATAAAACATGAGTGATCCAGAATGAAATGTAGTACATAAAAAATGAATGGTCACAAAGTGTTGATATCATACAGTATGTTGATGCATTTTTTTAAAGATACATCATGTCATTACTTTAGACAAAACTGTAAATGTAAAAATACAGAGGCTGTTAACAATATCTTATTTTGTGGCAGAACATAAGGTCCAGGTAGACAGATATGTGACTGCAATAACGTTAAAGTGTTCCTTTATGATGTAACATTTTGAGAACTGGCAGTATGAGAAAGCACACAATACAAACTGTCATGCACGTGAAATAATGTGATCACATACTTGCACAGAATATTTTATTTGTAATGAATTCAAATGATTTGATATTAAGTATAAACTGTTGCCTAGTCCTCACATCTAACAGGGAAAAAAAAGGATTGTGAAAAACAAATAAACCTTGACATACCGATTCTCCTGTGGTGTACATAACTGTAGGGCATTGTAATAAAAGGCACAAATATTACCGGGAAAAAAGAAAAGAGTATGCTTGCCTTCAACATAGGTCCTCTGGGACAATGTTGATACAAATACAGTAAATTTGCAATACTAGTTGCCATAGTTACAAACATTGTCCTCTGACCAATGCCAGAGAGGTGGCCCTGAGTTATTTGATAAATTGTTGGGCATGTTTCACACCTACTCATTTTTTTGCAGAATACATTATGTCTCTTGCTTTATGCTGTTAGTAAGACCACAGCTATTGTTTGTACTCACTTTAAGACCCAACTGTTCTACAGTGTACAAAGTATTCATGATCTGCTCATAAATTCCTGATTTTGGAACACAATAACACATTTTTTATTGCTTTCCTTAATATACGTTTTAATATGAAACTTGTCCTTTGGAATTACAAATTTAATATATGTATAGTGTTTATTCTAGAATATTGCTGTAAATACTCTGGAGGTATGAATTTGTTAAACAGCAGACATACATAGTTATATAGTGAATGGATTTTATTCTCAATTTAGCAAATGATTTAAAGCATATAAACTAATGCAGTTGGTCTTCTTATCCAAAGGAAAGGGATCTTTGAATCACTCAGCTGCAGGCCTGCAAAATGGTTAATTTAAAGGATCTGTGTTTATGTCATACAGAACTTTGTACATATTAAGCACCATTTTAAAAGGTCAGTGGTAAACCTGATAAATACATGTCATTGTATGTCAAAACTACAGATGCATTAATCACGCTACATTATATTCCTATACGAAACTCAACACAAAATACAAATGCAACTAAAGAAAACATGGCCTCTTCTATACCATGTAACCTCAATGAATGCAGAAATTCAATGCAACAATAGTTTTTACTTGACTTTCTATTGTTAACATGAAAGCAGAGTATACCTAATACTTTCCTCTTGTTTCACTTACTTTACTCACTAATCCCTATTTAAACCTATCCCTAATAACCATTTTCAGAGCACTAATTTGGCACAGAATCCTTCCCTGAAGTCACTCAGAAGATGATGCCTTCCCTTAACAAGTTTCTTGCATCAAACCGGGTCGAGCGGGTGGATTTCTTCACTAGATGAGCTAAACTTCAGATTAAAAAATCTCTTTGAACTCTTGAAGTTACCAGGAGCTGCTGTTGGTTGCCCCTGGTAACTTGTGGGCTGATGCCACCAGAGGCTGTAGATCTTAAAGGAGAAACAAACCCATAAAAAACCCTACCCCCTACCCTACATAGACCCCCCTCCCTCCTCCCCCCCCCAGCCTAGCTGCTACACCGGGCAAATGCCCCTAACTCGTTACTTACCCCTCCATGTAGATGGAGTTCACAGGTGCATCTTCAGCTGTTTCAGTGCATTGATCTTCAGAATGAGACTGGCGCTTCGGCAATTTTCACGAGTTTCGGTGCATGTGCAGTTGTCGCGAAGCAGAAGATGATGGCTGCCGTGAACTCCGCTGGACAGAATCTGCACGGAGGGATAAGTAAAGAGTTAGGGGCATTTGCCCAATGTAGCAGCTAGGCTGGAGGAGAGAAGGGAGGGGGGGGTCTATATAGGGTAGGGGATAGGGTTTTTTTTTTTAAATTAAGGGTTTGTTTCTCCTTTAAGATCAGAAAAGCTTTGTATATAACTTTGTGCATCCCTAATATATATACATAGATATAGATAGTACATAATATATTTATTATATATTATATATAATATATATTATATATAATATATATTATATATAATATATATTATATATATTATATATAATATATATATATATATATATATATATATATATATATAGTCAACTTGTGGCAGCCGCACTCCAATCCGGAATCTTTCAGTTAAATCTGGGTGCAGGGTCCAAGTGTTGCATATACTATTATTGAGAAGACCCGCACTCCATTTTTGTGCAAAATTCAAAGGTCTTTTATTGTGTACTGGCACCCACAGGGTTTTCACAAAAAAAAGACTTATCAGTTCCTGTGTGGGACTGAAACGTCCGAGTAATAGATCTTGTTATGAATATATATATATATATATATATAGAAGACAGAAGATGAGCCGCACTCACAGGACTTAAAAAATAAAAAATTTGTTTTATTTAAAATAATGACCAACGTTTCGGCCTCCTCCAAGGCCTTTCTCAAGGTACAGAAAATGGCAAAATACGTGCTTTAAATACATGAAATGGCGGGAAAAAACAGCAACACCCTTAATGACGTGTAACTCACGTCAATGCCCAGTAAATATCATTAGCATTGGTCCCATTAGCTATTTACTATGTATATTATACACATAAGAAATTAAATTAAATTAGCTATACCCCTACATTACATCTCACAGTTAATCATTATCATAATCTTAAAAAGGTTAACAAATTTAAAAACAAACCACAAATGTAACACTTTTGTTTCATCGTATCAATAGTCTTCTAAGAGTTACTAAGTGTTTAAGTCTGAGGAAGTTCCTAGAGTGTGAGCAAGAAATAAGCCTCCCTTGTAACCTGATACCACTTCTGCCACATTATGTATAGCGTATCCGATACCTGCAACCCGTTATCATGTGGCTACCCATCACCGCTTACTCACAATATTTACTCAATGCACTAAGGCTGAATTAGGTACTGCTGCTAGGGGCCCCAACCCCTAACACAAATAGAAAATAAAAACATGGAACTAAAAAAGTGCACCCTTATACACCTAACTACGATCCACTAATTAGTAATAGACAAAATTAACATAGGTGTCACCCTTGAAACTACATATATGTACTTCCCACAAAGGAACGGACAATAAAGAAAAAATGAAAAAAGGAAAAAATGGAAAAAAACAAAGGGTGTGATGATCAAATGAAAAAGAAAACCCACTCAAACCTACATAAATAAAAAAACATTCCTTATATCTTTACTTATATCCAGTGAACCTAAAGCCCCACATATCAACACATTTAGGGCGATATACAAAATAATACATGAAGTCTACCGTAAAAAATAAATAAAGTGAAATCTATAATAAACTAAAATAAAAATGAAAATAAAAAACTCACAGACCACAACATCATTTAATCGCCATAGAGGTATGAACCACAGTATCCCAGTGCCCACCCTTTCACAGTCCGATATTAAAAACGGAAAATCTAATGTTATTAATAACAGGAAAGTCACCATATTGATCATCTGGGGGGACTGTATTTCATAGTTCAAAAATCCCACATATCAGTGAATATATCGCCAGTCAATCTTGCGGTTTCCCGAATCTTCCTCCAAAGTGAGTAGATAAGGAGCGGTTAGAGTTACTTAAAGCCAGTATATCGTAGTCTCCATACTATTAGTTGCTTCTCTGTTCACAAAGCGCATTCATTCAAGACGGCATAGACAGGTTCTGGATCAAACAGCCCACTCGCACCAACTCATCGGCTAGCCGTTTGTGCACAAAAGTCCGCATATAAGATCCATTTGCGGATGTCACCGCTTTACACGGTCAAGGCAGTATATAACGGGGAATATCAGATATCTCACCCGATGCCGCAGGACTCTATGTGTGCCACGAGAATCGAATCCGAGCCGCCATTGAAGCCGTTGGTGCTGTAACGCGGGTCCATAGAGTGATCCCTCATATCTCGGCCTGTGTTGCTCGCCTTCACTGGTACACCACCAATCTACCGCTTAATGGAACATGTTACCGATTGCCAGTACTGCATATGTATAGAGGTATCCAGGAGAATCGATCAAGGTTGAGGCCATAATCTTGCTTCGTGCTGTAGCTTTCACCGCTAGTCATGATTATGAGCACTTATGAAAAAATGGTTAATAGGTTAAAGTCCATCAAATAACTCGGGTGCCAGGTAGTAAATTCACAAATCCAATTCATAAAGATACCGGCACTCTCGACAACGGAGTTAAATATGCCTGGGTGCAGAATCAGAAAATTCACATACAGTAGAAGACAGAAGATGAGCCGCACTCACAGGACTTAAAAAATAAAAAATTTGTTTTATTTAAAATAATGACCAACGTTTATATATATATATTGGCTTGAGTTAGGAGCCGAAACATTGAAATAAATATGATTGTTTCACCTTAAAAGACATGGAGTGTGGTTTCTTTGCTATTTGAAGTAGCTGCAGTTACAGGTCTTAAAGTGTAAAAAGATTTTTTTATTGCAGGTGAAGAAATTGCTGTTTCGGCTGAAACACCAGCCTTTTTCAAATTGCATATATATATTTATATATATATATATATATATATATATATATATATATATATATATATATATATATATATATTACAATATATATTCACACACTCACATTTATGAGGTATAAATAAAAAGCTCAAGCTTCCTAATAAAATGGCACAAAACGGTATATATATATATATATATATATATATATATATATATATGGCAAAATAATATTTATACCCCTTATAATAATACAGAAAGTACATTTGGAGTGAAAAACATTGAAAAATGTCTCTTTATTAGGAACTAAAGAATTTATTCTAGATTGCATGTAGAATTAATCATTTTAGACAAATGCTTGTTGATATTAAAATAAACTTAACACTGCTTCAAGCGCCATTCTGTAATTACTCAGCTGTTCGACCAGTCTGATATTGAATTAGCATTTTATGAGGAGTGAATACCCCAGACCAGTTTATATGGTTTTATTCACATTTAATAGATAAAATACTATTTTATCTGAGTTTAGTTTTTTAATGCAATCATACTCTTTTGTTATATGGAATTGGTTGTTTTTTATATTAGTCCACCTGTCTAACTTTATTAAATCATGGGCTAATAATGTAACATACTGTACAACATGTTTAAGGGCCAGATTGTATAAAATAAATAACGTCATACAAAAAACTCTATGAAGCCTTTACAAGACTGAGGGCCATACATATATTATAGGCCACATCCAACCTATGGGCCTGCAGTTGGACATTCCTGTTGTAGGGGATCAGAGGATCCATCCCACAATTCCCTGCTGTCTACCTGCATTCCATTCAGGCCAACCAATTCCTGTGCCTAAGTGTCCACTTTCTGTGACATCATCCAGCCTAGCTGGTTACAGGGTTGTGAGAGATCTAGTTGGCCGGGAAGCAGACCAAGTACTTGAAGCTTTGTTGAAGCTTCAGGGAACATCTTGGAAGGGCCAAGGAAAGACTGCGCTTGTCGCCCAACTAAAGGGGGGGGCTGTCAGAGGTTTTAAAAGGTCCTATTATGCCAATTTGATGAAGAGGGACGGTCAATGAAAGCTGGGATAAAACTGCATCTTCTGAGCTTGCCACAGAGAGACCCCCAGCTTGACAAGCTGCAACACATCCAGAAGGTGACCTATGCCACAGTGAAAAGTGGCAGCACGGAAGAGCTGCATGTAAATTATAGTGTGCAAGTCCCTGTAGTCATCCCACTAAGAAACCTCCAAGGGGAAGATAATGGCAGAATAACAAGTGTGTGGCCCCAAGGTGAGCACAAGCCTTGATTGAGCGTATGCTGCATGGTCATATCTGCCTTTTCCAAGGAGAGGTAATTGGGGAAGGTAGCATTACCTGGGATAATAAGGTGGACCCTTCACCCTAAGAAATAATTCCAAATAATTTTACATTGTTTTAGTCAGGGAAAATAAACTTTACTAACAACTGTTTAAATATTAACTATATACATCTTGTTTCCTTCAGTCTGAGAATTCACACTCACAGCAAGGATTCACATTGTTAAGTTAAGCTTTGCATCATACCAACATATTATTTATGTGCCAGAATTGTGATGCCCATGCACATGATTCACAATTATAGACTTTGAGGAGGGAATGTGAGGAGTGCGGTGACATATAGAAAATGCGGAATGGAAATTGCAAGTAAATGCCTGTCCTGCCTCTATGCCTGCAAGACAAGGTTACATTACTTTCATTTGCCATTATCTAGACAGATGAATAAACATTAATTACAATTTTAAAAAGGATGCCTGTATTTTCAATCTTAGAATTTTTCAAAAACACTTGTGAGCCTGTATTCATAGTTTATTTAACCACATTGATGACATGTTTGAGCATTATCTTTTCTAAGCAAAACTGTAGAACATTTTAAGAGACATTTTTGAGTCTACCCAACTGGTGACTGGTTTCTATGTATAAACAGTCTTTGAGAGAATATATGTTTTTTCTGTGTAGAACAGAAGAAGTAGTAGGTGTGATAGTTATCTACAAAGCAAATCCTTGTATTCCACCAGGAGTACTCCACATTGTCAGTATCATCAAAAGATCTGTCCTTGTCCTAGATCTTGCGGAAAATCTTTAGTAGCTGGATATAATGATCAGCTAACTGAACTGAAAGGGGAGAATAAAAGGAGAAAGATGGAGAGGATGGAACGGTCTGTAATTAACAGAAGGATAAATAAGTAGAGAGTAAAAAACAAAAGAGAGGAAGATGCTAAAGGTAAAAATGTGTGAAAGAATGAAAGAGTAGAAGGAAGCAAAGACAAGAGAATACGTTTATAAGAAAGTAGAAAGGTAAAAATGAGTGTGGAAAGGATGAGCAAAATGTTGTAGTGTTGGGCCAAGGATGAACTACTAGCAACTTATAAATCTGGTAGAGTGACTTTGGGATAAAGCTATATATATATTTCTTCATACACAGTAAGAGAGGTTTTATAATTGATTTGAGCAAACTCCGTACTGTTTGTTTAGCCAAATTATAAAATGTGTGCTGCCTTTTGAAATGCAAATATTTGTTGTATTGGAGATATTGCAAAACTTGTTTTGCTAGTGAATCTTTAAAATTACATATACACTTGTTTTTAACGTAAGTCCAGTGAGTTCAGCAAATAGGTCTTTAAGTACCCTTTAGATAGCAGTAGTTGACAGGACTTATTTAATTTAGTTCTAACTTAATGGTTTCCCCATTGATAGAAAAACATGACCTCTTTGTTCAGAATATGTGATTATGACACTGTTAGTTGCACTCTGTTCTTAAAGGAGAATTCAACCCTTTAGCAAAAAAAAAAAAACCCTACCCCTCACCCCACGTAGACCATCAAATCCAAAAAAGTCATCACGCCGGCACATAAACCCGGAAGCGGCCGCGCGCACCATAGCAGTACCAGCGCTGGAAGGAATCAGACGCATGTGCTGGGCGTCCCTGCATGCCAACAGGTAAACCACTAGACCACCAGGGAAACTATTTGTCACAAGTTGGTTTTTAAAAAGAGACAGGCCAAGAGCTATTTAATATATTGGCACCCACAGTGAGTTCACTTTTCCTTTAAATGACTCAAGGGGTCATTTACAAAAACCGACTTTTTCCTGCTAATAAAAATGCCCATCCACAAAATTAGCTTATTTATAAAGAACTCAGGTCAAAAATGTCGGGTCAAAAAAACCCCCAACTTTTTCAATTTGTTGCTGAAAAACTCAAATTATTTGCTTTTTAAAGAGAAAACCAGCATCCAACACCTCAAAACTCCCAAAATTCATGAAGGTTAAAAACATCTTCAAATAGATAAAGGGACAGCTGCCATTGACTTCTACAGGAATATTTTCTGATTCAGCCTTCTAGCAGATTCGGGGCCTAATAAATCTCGAAAAAATGTATGTTATTTTTCCCCTAAAAATTTTTTTTTTCAGTTTAACATTGTGATTTCTCCTCACAGCTCAACATCCATCTAAAAATGCATCTGTTCCCAGGGTGGGGGTATGGGTTCCATTGGAAGCTTCATCTCGGCTACTTAATATTTGAAGTACTTCAAGAAATGAATGGAAAAAATATCTTGTGGCATTATTTATCACAAAAGTATGTAGGAATATTTTATAAAACGGTTGTGTAATAGTTAAATAGGCATTTCTGAGGTCATAAATTAATTAGACATATCTGCATAAAATGATGTGTCATTAACCAAAATATTGGGTATGATAAAGTTCTGCTTCTAATTATGTACAAAAGTTATGAGCAGGTTTGACATTTTGGTCTTTTGCAGTCACTAATTAGATGTTTAAACTGCACATGTCATAATGAACTGAACTTCTCATGTTCATTAAGCAACAAAATGATGGTAATCTGGCATTTGGTGGATGCTTAAAATGTATTTATAGCTTACTGTGCCTTTTAATTTGCACTGATCCATAAACATATTTGATACTTGGCAACAATTTACATGATATTGGTTTTATATTAACATATATATATTTATATTAACAAGATGACAACATTATGTAATATTTTCATGTTTTTTTCCTTTATTTAACCTGAACGTTACCCATAATTCACTTTGTACCTAAAACTATATGCAATAGTACAGATAAGGGATCTGTTATCTGGAAACCCATTATCCAGAAAGTTCAGAATTATGGAAAGTTTGTCTCCCATAGACTCCATTATAATGAAACAATCCAAATTTACTAAAATGATTTACCTTTTCTCTGTAATAATAAAACAGTACCGTGTACTTGATCCAGACTAATATAATTAATCCTTATTGGAAGCAAAAGCCAGCTTATTGGGTTTATTAAATGTTTACATGACTTTCTAGTAGACTTAAGGTATGAAGATCCAAATTATGGAAACATCCATTATCCAGAACACCCCAGGTCCCAAGCTTTCTGTATAACAGGTCCCATACCTGTAATAATAATAACAGATATCCAGCAATAACCCTAAACTATTGGCCTGTAATAAGATTGGATGTGCAAACATGAGGGCTAATTTTTCAACACTGGACAAATTTGCACATGGGCAGTAACCCACAGCAACCAATCAATGGTTAGATTTTTTCATCTATCTGCAGGTAAAACAAAGCTCTTGTTATACATATTAACCAGTAAAGTGAATCAGTCCAAGGCAGTTGATCTGAAATATTTAGCTGTTGTAGCATTATGTTTGCCTTTAAGGGGTGGTTCACCTTTAGGTTACCTTTTAGAATGTTATAGAACTGCCAATTCTAAGCAAAGTTGGTTTTCATTCATTATTTTGTATCGTTTTTGTTTGCCATCTTCTTCTGACACTAGTTTTCAAGTAGGGGTCACTGACCCCCTTTAAAAAGCAAATTCTCTGCAAAGCTACAAATGTATTGTTATTGCTCATTTTTATTACTCATCTTTCTCTTCAGGCCTATCCTTTTCATATTCCCGTCTCTTATTCAAATCAGTGCATGGTTGCTATGGTAATTTGGATCCTAGCAATCAGATTGCTGAAATTGCAAAGTGGAGAGCTGCTTGATAAAAAGCTAAATAACTCAAAAACCACAAATAATAAAAAATGAAAACCAATTGCAAATTGTCTCAGAATTTGCCAGACCATGTTTGAACATCTTGTACTCATACACTTTATGGGCCTTTCCTGGTCTTTTAGTTTACCCAGGAAAACAATATACAGAAACCTGAGCTTTCAAAATTTGCTAGGATTTTGGTGTAATTCCACTTCTGTAAAGAAATATAGGCTTCTCAGTTTGTAATAAAATTAAAAAAATTGTTTTTCATATAGTACAGTATAGTATCACATAGATCAGAAACATAATTTATTTTACGTACTAGAACACAGCAGGTTTGCAAAGTTCTATGTCTCCTGAACATGCCAATACCAAATATATATAGTTTTATGGAGTTTTCTCACTACCAATTTTCCAAACGCACCACTCCACAAAACAGCATACTTTTAGGGGCCCATTTACTTAGCTCGAGTGAAGGAATAGAATAAAAAAAACTTCGAATGTTTTTTTTGGCTACTTCGACTATCGAATTGATTACTTTGACCTTCGACTTTGAATCGAACGATCCAAACTAAAAATCGTTCGACTATTCGACCATTTGATAGTCCAAGTACTGTCTCTTTAAAAAAAAACTTCACCCATCTACTTCGCCACCTAAAACCTACCAATGTTAGCCTATGGGGAAGGTTTTGAAGGAAGAAAGAAACTCACATGCCCATACTGTGGCCACTCTTCCATTGTGTCCAATCCCAGTAGTATGTTGGTTCCCTCATACTGGTCTCCAGTCCAGTGGACATCACATGTGGGGGGTTTTGTAGGTGAGAAAGCCATTCTACACACGTGGGATAAAATTCACTGTCCAGCTTTATTAGAATGATTAAAACAACAAACAGGCATCTATTACAGATGTACTCCTACCCTATGTTAAGTCACCTGACACGTTTCATGCCTCATTCTGGCACTTCATCAGAGGTGAGGTCACAGGATATCCTGTGCCTTATATACTTGTGTTCATTAAAAAAATCTCAGATATAAAATAAACAAACAACATATATTTTGTTTGTTACAAGTCATATTGGTCACAGCTGGTATTCTCATTATATAATGTTACAAAAAAGATACATTGGTATTCACACTTTCTTGACAATAAAGCCATTAACATCAAATATGCATATATACACATTATGGCTGAAAAAAACATGTTACCTCCCAGTCATTATTGAGACCATGTGGATGCCTAGTCCTTAAGGTGAATTTCCAAAATGTTTCCCTTTGGTCAATTATTTTAAATGATCCTTGTTTCACTAACCATTACTTTCATTTGTCCATCTTTAGGTCGATATAGACTGGGTGATACATCATTTGAAATGGTCCTGCTCCTTCTAAATACATACTTTAAGTTCCCCAACACTCCTCCATCCAATAAGGGGTCAACCTTCAATACATCCAGTCTTTTATCTATAATTCTCCTTATTTGATCAGATTGGTTACTGTATTTGGTAATAAAATATGTATTAGATCCCTCTTGTTTTTTATTCACGTTTTTGAGTGTTCTCCTCTTGTTATTTCTATTTTTAGTTGGATGCAAAAGCTCTTCCCTTGCGGTACTAACTGCTCTTTCATATGCTTTCTTTATCACAGTAACATCATATGTTCTCTCAATCAATTTGTCCCAAAGTATCTGTTTATTGAAGGCATCCCACGTGGTGCATATGCGTCTAAGTCACAAGAACTGCCCAACTGGGATCCCCCCCCAAAACAGGTCGAGGATGGCAACTATCGGCTCTCAATAGAGTGTTCCTAGCTATTGGTTTCACATAGAGGTCACATCGGATTTCACCACCATCCGTTCCTTCCAACGTGATATCTAAAAAATCGATCATATTATTGTGGGTTGTGTGGGTAAAGCGTAGATTATATTCATTCTGGTTGCAATATTCAAATAATTTGTTACTCTCTTCTTGAGTACCCCCCCAAATGAATATTAAATCATCTATAAATCGAAGTCGAAGGATTTACATTCAGCAGTCGAATATCGAGGGTTAATTAACCCTCGATATTCGACCCTAAGAAAATCTGCCCCTTAATGTCAAGGCCAAACATTCCACTAACAGTAGATTTACTCTAGAAAACTACACATTATTAGAAAGAGAAGATTCTGATAAATAAAAAATGGGTAAATATATCTATGTACTCCAAACTACCAAGTTGCAATTCTTTCCTAAAGTTATAATTTTCTATAGAAATTTGTTAATTCTTTTTTAAAAACGACCTCAGAGCATCTGCATCGTATCTCCCACACATCATTAGGTTCCAAGGTAAACCACCCTAAATATGAATGGCAGGAGTTCACTAAACAGTTTGATGCCCAATATGAATTGGTTTACCTACGTATGCATGTCTTCCTACTCCAAAGGACCATGCCGCAAACCTTTTCACTGTTTATTATCACCAACTTGCAAAATGTTAACAAAATGGTCTAAATTATAGAATTCATATTTATGCAAATCATATTTATGCAAATCAAATTTACTGTCCTTTTATCCTTTCCCAGGAAGGTGCATTTGTGTTGTTCTGCATTAATCTAGCCAATCATGTGTAGCCCATTAGGCCATAGTGGTTTTTACTTCCTATTGGATCATGTACAATGGTTACTACTCTTTAATAGTGATGGGCAAATAAATTCAGCAGGCATGGATTCAACGACATCAAATAAATTAGCAAAACTGCCCCAAAAATTTGGTGGTGAAAAATCTGCTGCAACATGTTGTCACTTGTCGCGTGCCAAAAAATTGCCATTCATCAAAATTATATGGCTGGCCATTGACTTTAACACATTTGGACAAAATAGTCATGTGTATAAAATTTGTTGTTTGCATCAAAATTGACGCGTGTTGAATTATTTTGACGCCCAATGACTTCAATGGGTTTCACAAATTTTATGGTAAATTAGGTCGTTTTACAGTGAAATGCCACAGATTCACCCATCACTACTCTTTAATGTTTTCATTCCAGCATAAAAAAATGTTCAAGTCATTATAGATTCTGAAGGGTATTTATGCTCAAGGAGGCTGATTGGCTCTAACATCCTATAAAACACATTCTGGCACATTAAAATATCCATCTGTAGTCTAAATAGTGTTTGTATATTACTACATCATGTTTGGTTCTCATTTCACCTTAATTCTCAAAATAGCAGCTTAGTCTACCATTAAGGGACAATTAATCATACATCAACTGGTGAAGTTCAGCTTTGTGTTTTCTATTAAAAATATAACTGATACAAATTTTTCTTAATTTCTGAACTAATACACTCCTTAAATGTGAATCACTTGTGACACTTAGAGAAAATTCCTCTTAATTGTGCTTCTACTTCTCGATAGTTCTGGTAGGTAGCCATCCATACTTGCTTTTCTTGTTTCTTGTTTCGTTTTCAGTTTCTCTTTATTCTACCATCCTTTTACTCTTTTCTCTCTTTTTTCTTCTCTCCTCTTTTCCACATTAGGCCTATTCTGGGGTGTCTAACCCTGAAAAAGGTATGTCCGAGTTGAGAAAGACAATATAGGAGTATATCTATTTAAGACCAACAACTTCTTTTTCCATACGTTTTGGTGAACTTACTCAGCTTGGTTGCCTGTACTGTAATGTAGATATATGCATTACAGTATAGGCAGTATTTGTATCTGCTTTTATTTATTTTTTTTGCTGCTGTTTTTGTTATTACCCTTTAAAACAGACAACCATAATAAAAACCATCACACCAACTGCACCAGAATCAGTTCATTCAACATAGTAATAAATGTCACCTTCATTCAAGAGATATGTAAGCTCAAACAACCTACTTCTACAATTTTCTTCAAACTGTATACTTATAAATGGTGCATTCTGACATCAGAACATTCATTATATACAGACAAATGAAGCTCTCTGGCAAACTTCCATGTCAGATATAAAATGTCAGAGATAATGATGCACAGTTAAGATGATTTGAGGATAATAATTATAAAGAGCACTCCTTTTAAAAGGTCTGCAAATATAAAACCAAAGTACAATCCTATATTCCTATAATTACATTCAGATGAATAGCAAATTACCATGCTATCTTAATAAGAAGTCACACGAAAACTTCTGTAATAAAATGCCATTATCCCCCATGTAACAGGTACTGATTTTACAGCATTATTCAAAATAGGAGTTTTAACAGAGAAATCATTCAAAGATTACCTGTGTTTGGAATTTGAAAGATAAATGGTATGCTATTTTAAGGATGTAAACACCACTGATGATGCATAAACAGAGATAAATGTTTATTCGTTTTCAAATTTCACTGATAAATGAGTAGCTTCTATATTTATGAGTCATAATGGAATAAGCAGGCTTCCTATTTTGAAAAAACAATATTTCAAATGCCTTGTGCATAGTATATGGGGAATTTATTTAGACTTTGCAATAAAAAAAAGTTACATATTAATCTGCTTGATTCATTGGTAAGGGGTAACATTGCCTTTGTCTTTATCAGTGGTTTAATGGGGCACATAACTTGTATTGTTTTTCTGTTATTAAGCTATATCTCATATTAACTGGTATATACAACATGTGTACAAATCTATATGTATAAATAGATTGATAGATCGACAAATAGAGAGAGAAAGAGAGAAAGGTTGTTGGAGCAAATCAGTTTTTCTCATAAATAATTTATTGACATTTCATTCCCACACAGGATCTTTGTCAACATACCAAACATACATTAAATGAGAAAATAAATGCTTTTTTCTAGCAATGAACAGTCCAGAACAAGAAACCAGATCACCAACGAGTACGCATGAAGAGTCTATGGCTTTCCAGAACATTCTGAATTCTAGCTTTTTGTAAAGCAACTATGCTAACATAAAGTACAGTAGAATCTCCATTTTATGTTTTTCAGGGAACCAGATAAAAACTGTGTAAATTCCAGGAAAATGTACTGTAAAGGTAAATGCAATAGATGTTAATTATTGCTGGGACCACAGAAAAACAGTGTAAAGCTAATGCTACATGGGGGCTGAAATCAGCCTGCTGAAATATGTAATTTCGACAGTATGAGCGAAGGCACACATGGCTGATTTCGGTGAAGAAAAGCAAAAGTTTGCATTCTCGCTCCAAAATCAGATGCATGTGTCTGCACCCAAGCCTGAGGGGATGGGGAAGGTGAAAGAAGAATGTTCAAGGTAGAGAACATTTGTGCAGTTTTTTTAGAGTTAATAGGTGTAGTAAAATATGTTTGGCTAGGGAAAGGCTGGTATTTTAGGGCAGATTTGTAGCTCCAGAAGTCCTATTCTAGATACGTGAATGTCTTTTGAGAGCTTTTGTGTGAGCAGTATGTCAAAGTTTAAGCTGCTTGGGTCTAGTGCATTTAGTTTTGGCCAGAGCAAGCTCATTAAGGGCAGTGGCAAGTGTGTTGTAGTAGACAGAGGTAGCCAGATTAGCACAGGAGGAAGATTAGGAAGAAGAGAGCTGTGACACAGCTAGTGTTTGCAAGTCATGGTATGTATGTGTTTGGAGAATAGCAGGGGTGTGTGGAGGGAGTTAGTGAGAGTTGAAATGTGAGCAGATTGTGATCAGAGTTAGTAAAACTGCAAACTGAATAGAACATGATAAATATAAGGTCCAAACGGTTGCCATTGGCATGAGAGGGGGAGTCTGAGCATAGAGATAAGCCTTGTGAAAGAATTTAGAGACAACAGGGTTGTTAAGATTGTTAACAGGTATAGTAAAATCACCTAATATGATGGATAGGGCTTCAGATGAAAGGAAACCCAAGCAGCAAAATTGTCAAAAAATGGTGAGGTTGGTCCAGGAGGTCAATAAATTACATTAATGCAAAGTGATACCGGGGAAAATAGCCTAATGCATTGAGCCCCAAATGGAAAACATGACAGAGAAGGAAAAGGTAGATGAACTTTAAAAGTACAGTGGGGAGAGTGAAGTAGTGATGGGCGATCTGTGCTGCGAAGTTCGCCAAAAGGCTTGAGCGAAAATTTTTATACGCGTGACTATTTAGTCCAAATGCATTATTGTCAATGGGCGGCTGAATAATTTCGATTTGCCGGCGAATTGGTGATGAAATGGTCATGTATAGTGGTGCATTTGTTGCAAACGGAGCAGGCGTTCCATTCTGTATAAGGATGATAGTTCTGTGATTTGGTATTTACATGAGGGGAAGGGGACCATTGCGGTGTTATTACTGGGATGGGTTCAGAATGTGTAGATGCTGCACTTCTCACCTCTCCTATGATTCCCCTGGTGGTGCTGATCTCCCTAGATGGTCGGCACTCATCAATACAATATGAATGTAGAGTTTTAAGAGAGTCGCACAGACACTATATTGTTGCAGATGGGGAGCTTCATCAACGTTTTGGGTGGGGGGTTTAACCCTCCCTTCGTCAGGAAATTCAGATTCAAATTTCAAATTTGAATTTTCAAGCTTTTTATGGCCAAAACTGTCAAATTTGACTAGGGAGTCATTTAAAAACGAAGTTTTTTTTAAAAAACGTCAAATTAGATTTCTGAGATTTATCATACATTGGCCGTTTAAGAACTCGAATTCGACTATTCGCCAACTAAAACCTGCCGAATTGCTGTTTTAGTCAATGGCAAATGTCCTGGGATTAATTGGAGTTAATTTGGAGCCTTCCTGATATTCAAGTTTTTTTCGGAGAAAAAACCCAAATTGAGTTTTTAAAACTCAAATCAAATTTTTTTTAAATTTCAATATAAATTTCGATTTACTTCTATAAACAGGGTAATGCTAATGAATATAATTATAGTGATGAGGAACATCCAGTACCACTGCCAAACAAAATGTCGAAAAAACACTATACATGGGATAGTATTTCTCAAAAACATTTAATGGTTAAAACAGAAATCCCTGTGCAAAACTTTTTTTCCCCTAAATAAATAAAGGAAATCAATAAAGCACCTGACAGAAAGTCAGATAAAGAATGTTTAGGATGCAGCGCACAACTATTACTTTGTAATGCATGTAGAAGTACAATTAGGTCACTGCAGTGAATGTAAAGTAGGGCTAAGCACATAGCTTTTCACTAGAAGCAATTTATTATGATCTAGTGCAGTAAGCACATAAAATAATAGGTTTACAAGACTTTTTGAAAAGTATTACTTTTAAATTATTTTTAAAATAAATAATGATTGAACCTACGGAATACATTTCTCTTTCCTTATTCCTGAAATGCTTCCCTATAAATATGACGTTTTAATTACCCTTCTTAAGGTCATAAAATGTCATTTTTCTATATCCAAAGTAATGAGATAAACCTTTGTGTCGAGATGTCTGGGAGCTTACTGACAATTTCACTCTGACAAATTCTACAATTAGAGAGATGTTAATATGACTTCATTTCAAATTCCAAGCACAACCTGATCTCACTCAAGAGGAGTGATCTCTTACCTAATCTGCTGTGCATGCTCACAGAATGCTATCAAGCGTTTGAGGTTGATTCATCCATCAAATAAATTGATCAACATTACAAAGCAAAAGGCACTGGTTGTTTTAAACAACCAGACTTTTAAAACCAATTATATAGGAAGCAATCATATTACCATGACTAAAGTGACAAATATCTCTTTGTCAATATTTAAAAATATTGTCAATTTGTCAATATTTAAAAAAATAAGCAAGGCAAGTGCCCAAATCAGATATACATTATTTAATATTATTATCATGTTATTATTAACATTATAATGTATTATTAATTGGCAATTATAAACATAAATGCTACACAATAAGCAGCACAGAGCAGCTGAAAGAGTCTATTTATAAAGCCTCTAATTTTTATGCTCGAGTTTTTAAGGAGAAAAATTCAAATTTTTAGAGGAAAAAGACCTTTATTATGCTTCATAGCTGCTTATAATCGGAATCTGGAAACACTCCAGCTAAAACTGGTCATGTAAAAGTAGATGTCAGATGTCCCGTTTTATAATTAGAAGATGTTTTTTACCTTCAAGCTATTCAAGGGTTTCAGGCTGTTTGACACTGGTTTGCATTCAAAAACTTGAAACTTTTCCCACACATGCAATTTTTGTTCAGTAAATGGTTGGGAGTTTAGTCAAATTTATTTTTGAAATAAAAATAAGAAAAATAAGAAAAACATTTGTTTTAATAAATCCCCCTTATATTTGAGTACAAAAGGTTAATTTAGGTTATAAGTGAATAACATCATTTGTATTGTGAAGCCGATTAATGGTGTAGTTATACCACCCCTTCATGAAGCAAAACTGGTGCAACAAAATACAAATGCTGTTGATAATTAGTCAGCAAAATCCTTATAGTAACATAGACAAGGTGCATAATTATTCAAAAACATATATTTTTTTAATCTTCCTTGTATGAGATGCTCTCTGAACCTTACACTAGCTCTTTTTGTGCAAAGCACGTAACTTTTACATGTCATTTGTACAGTATTTGCAAGTTCTCTGTGTAAGGGTTCCATTAGTAACTGAGCCATCAGTACAAGTATAGGATCCCTTATCCGGAAACCCGATATCCAGAAAGCTCCGAATTATGGAATGACTGTCTCCCATAGGCTCCATTTTATCCAAATAATCCAAATTTTCTTAAAATCATTTCCTTTTTCTCTGTAATAATAAAACAGTATATTGTACTTGATCCCAACTAAGATATAATTAATCCTTATTGTAAGTAAAACCAGCCTATTGGGTTTATTTAATGTTAAAATGAATTTCTAGTAGACATAAGGCATGAAGACCCAAATTATGGAAAGATCCATTATCCGGAAAACCCCAGGTCCCTAGCATTCCGGATAACAGGTCCCATACCTGTATACATTTTTAAAGGAGAAGGAAAGGTGAAATTACTGGTTGGTGCAAAATGCTAGACATTCCCAAGTTAGTATAATCACTTACCTGATTCCTCAGGCCAGTACTCCAGGTTACTGAAAACTGCATCAACTAGAGGCACCACAAAGTGATCATCTTCTTCCACTTCATTATTCAATGGCCCCTGGCTGACCCATGTGTAGTAGAGTGAAAAGCTAGCCGGCTTTTCACTTTACTACCCAGAAAAGACAAAAAAATAGATTGTACTTTGCTCACAGCCACTGTGGGTCAGTATTGTTTTCAGCGATCAGAAGCACTGGCCTGGGGTATCAGGTATTACTGTATAATCACTGTGCAGTGCCTAATGTTTGGCACCCCCAGTGATTTTACCTTTCCTTCCCCTTTAAGGTCAGCCATAGAAATAGCCACTATCAGCATTGCAGAAAAGATTCCTTTGTATCATGGTAAGCTAGAAACATAAAAATCATATTGATCATAGACAGGAATTATATTTCAGTAGTATTAAGTTATATAATATAATAATTCCATTAGGTGGAGATATCGACCTTCAATTTACTACTTCAACTATCATTCATAACTGTTTTTTCCTATTACCACTGATACTGATACATGACTTTTGCATGATTCCATTTTACATGTACACCGTGGTTGGGGTCGATATGAATGATAAACAATCTCTGTACAATAATATGTCATCACTCAATAACTAAAAGAAGATGAACATTTTTTTAACGATTTTATAGATTTGGGGGCTTATTTACTAAAATCTGGTTATTTTATTGAAACAACTTTGACCAAACTCCCATCCACAAGAAAAGACTCTATAAACTCTCTATAAAATCATGAAAAATTTTGAAACATATATATTTTTTTGAATTTGATGCCCGAAAACCCTCACATTTTTCAGATTGTCGTACAAAGCCCAGCGCAGATCATGTTATCTTCCAATAGTAAAAGAGACATCAACTTTTACATGACCTCGCAAGGTTTAAGAGTATTTTCTTTATTCAGAATTTTAGTAGCCTCAGGGTATAATAAATCTTTTGTTTTACATTTTTTATGCACATCTATAGCGTGAGTCTCACAGATGGGCAGAGAAATAAATATGTGCTGCACTTTTCAGTGAGATCAAGCTTAATATATGGAACAGGAGTTCACCTGGATAGCCAGCCATTATTACTAGGCAGTAGGCACTATCCTGTTTTCACTGAATTCAGTCATTCTTCATAATAGACCTGTTAAATGTTGTTTCTGGTTTAAGATTAGATAAATTCCGTTCTTCTTGAATTTAAAATATTATAAAATGTATTATATATATATATATATATATATATACATATATATATATATATACACATGGTGGAGGTTTCTGATTTTATTCTGGGCAGATCGGAAAACCACCATTTTTTTGTAGGAATTTTTTTTTAAATTTTTCGTAATTTATTAAACCTTAATGTTGTTAAAAGTCCGAATAAAAAAGTACTCCACCTTAGACCTGCCGAGTTTATGTAGAAGTCAATTTCAGATGACCCATTGATCTATTGATCTGCGCTGGATTTCGTTTATGAATCCAAAGATTTTATGGTTTTCAGGCATCAAATCCGAAGTTGCAGGTTTCAATGACAAATTTATACAATTCATTTTTTTTCACGATTTTTTAGATTTTTCCCAGCACAAGAAATTTTTGGAAAAATGTATTTATAAATAGGGAGGAAGTCTGCGCGGATTTGGTCGAAGTCGTTTTCTGAAAATAGTGAGAACTTTTTCGGAAAAGTTTTATAGATGATGATTTAGTTGTTGAGATATTAGGACTGTTTTGCATTTTTCATTGGCTTTTGATGTTTTGGGATCTGGACAGATTTGCCCCTTGGTTTTTCTCCGCGTATAAGGATCAGGCCACACGAGCAGATTTAGGGAGACTAGTTGCCCCAGTGACAAATCTCCCCAAACTGCCTGCCCTCCGCTGGCTAAAATGAAAATCGCCTGGGGGAAGGCACATGCGGCGCTTCATTTTCCAAAGTCGCCCGAAGTTTCCTCTTGAGGCAACTTTGGACTACTTCGGAAAACGGAGCGCCACATGTGACTAGCTTCCGGTTTCACTGCCAGTGAAAATATTTGCGAAACTGCATCAAAATTTGCCTCATTTAGCTGATTTATCTATATGTAAATATTCTGCATTTATTCTCAACACATCTCACATTCTAAACAGGGGTGCTTCGCCAATGCCCCACTAGGTACCGGGGCAGCAAAAATGCTGCTCCTGGTACTTTAAGAGCGAATTTCCGGGGGAGGGGGGGGGCAGCAGCAACTGCTGCCTCAGGTGGCGGAGGGGCCAGGATCGCCCCTGATTCTAAAATGTTTGCATTTTGTAAAGTTCGCAATGGTATAGCAACTCAGAGAATTCTTATCTTGAGAACCCTCGAGTTAGCAGCATGCTACAAAAAAATTCTATTCAAGAACATGTTCTTAATGCATATCAGCAGTTTTCAGTTTCTGAATTATTTTAGGGAGAAAAAAAATATTTATAAACTGTAAAAAACTGTACAAAAACTGTAAAGGGAACATGTTTTTATCATGGATATCAAATAAATGTTTCAACATTGTTATGTATATTATGATATAATCAGTTTCCATATGTGTTGAACATCAAGGGGGTTATTTATTAAAGCTTGTTTTTTTCTCAAAAAAAATTGTGTTTTTACTAAAAAAAACTCATATTTTTCGATATTTATTAAGCAACTGAAAGTCCGAAAATACTCCATATTAAACCTGCTGAATTCATGTAAAAGTCAATTACATCTTTCCCTTTTACCATTTGAAGATGTTTTTAACCCTCAAAAATTTTGGGAGTTTGGGGTGTTTGATGCTGGTTTTCACCCAAAAACATGATAAATTTGAGGTGTTTGAGGGCTTAAAGCCCTCAAAATCAACTCAAAACATTCAAGGTATTTAAGCATATACACTAAAAAAATCGAGATGTTCATAAAAACATAAAAAATTTTTGCAAGGTTTTTTTTTTCAATCCAATTTTTTTGAGTTTAATATTAGTCAGTTAGCCAGATTTGTGAATGGACGTTGGTTTGAGTTTGTTTTTGGTAAAATGTTTTAGTATATAACCTCCTATATGTTAGCTGGTATACTACTATTTCTACCATAAACAAAGTGTAATCTCGTCTCAAAATTCTCCTTTACTCCTTTACACAACCTTCTGACCTTCACCTCTCTTCTCCTCTCATCACCATTCTCATCTACAAGACTTCTCTCGGGCTCCTGCTTTTCTCTGGAATGCTCTTCCTCAAGTAGTCAAACTTTCTCCTTCTTTCCAAACTTTTAAACGCTCGCTAAAGACCCATCTGTTTAGAGAAGCTTACTCAATGTACTTTAATTAATCATAGATTTATCATAAATCACACAGTTGTTACTGAAATCCTTATGTCTCAATTGTACCCTAACAAATTCTTGCTAGTAGGCCCCTCTATTCCTATTGAACTCTGTAGAGCCTTGTTTGTTATTCATCATTTGTTGTCTGTTATTTATAAACTAATGTAAAGCACTGCATAACTTGTTGGTGCTATATAAATAAATGATGATGGTGATATTAACCTAATCTTATGTGTGGGCACTCATGTGTCAAGAGTTTCCTAGCCTCTTGACACCGAAAAATAGATAATTTTCTTTTCTTTTATAGATATTTTGTTTAGCTTAGGGAAGTCTAACTTTTTTTGCCTGGGCCTCTAACACATTAAATGTTTATCTTTTTACATAATGTTTGCTTAAATGAACATTTTCTTAAAGATTTTGAAGACGGGGTTTGTTATTTTAAAATTGAAACTGTTATACTAATAATTTAAAAATATTAAAACAGACATTTGTGGTATTGCTTTGTACAATACTTAAACATTTCTTGTGGGGTATTTAAAACTGATAATCCTTCAAATCTTAAATTTGTAATAACATAATTTATGAATCAAATTGTCACAATCATATTTAGTCAATTATTTTTCGTTTTTACAAAATGGTATTTTTGCATTACAATGTTTTGTTGGTTTCATGCTGTCATTTATAACACAATTATAAATGGTTAAAGTGCTTCTATAAAAGCTTCCTTCAATTTGTTTCAGCTATAAGGGATTTTTTGGTTCTAAAATGTCAGATTAAATTGCCAGAAAAGACATTTTCCATGGGCTTTTGTTCACTTTTTTTCTGATATAAGAATATAAAATGCTAAAATAAACGTAATCTGCTAATTCTGCACCATTTAACCCAGGAAGCTATAGAAAGAAATGAAAAATGATCAATTAAGAATGACTAATGTGGCTGCATTAAAGATGTTTTTACAAAAAGAAAAAGTTATAGAACAAATTTTAATATGTGGAATATGGATCTTTTATTCTTTAAAAACATTTTCCACAAAGTTTCTATTTAAACAAACAATTGCAATAATATTATTATTATTATTAATAATAATAATACAGTACCTTGTACCTGTACTAGTTGGTAACTCATCTAGCAAAACTCCATATTCATAGCATAACAATATTTTTTTTTCTTTTTTGAAGATGTTGCTACACATTATGAAAAGACTCCTTATATGGAAAACCCCAGTTAGTCTGGATATTAGATCGGTATTTGTATTTTCTTGTTACCTTTCTTGTTCATCTTACAATAATAATAATTTATTTTTTTAAATATGTGCCATTAAATTAAACTTTTCATTAGCCATTAAATATAATTTATAAAAAAATGTTTGCTGCTTTTTTCACTAGTTGACTTATTTATAAAAAGAAGCAGATAAAGTAACAATAAACATAGGTGGGCATGGTACACTGAAAATTATTCTTACTAATTAAATCACTAATACCATACTAGATAGGTAGATGAAACTACAATATATTTGTCTATGAAAATCTTTGTTTATACATAATGGTTTAATGCTATGCCTTCTTGGGAAATGTAAATTGCACTGTAGTTCCTTAATTATGTCACAGAATAAAACTAGTAAATTAATGGGCAGATTTATCAAGGGTCGAATTTCGAAGTTAAAAATACTTCGAAATCCGACCATCTAATTAAAATACTTTGAATTCGAATATCAAATTCAAACTTTTTTTCATAGAATTTGGCTATTCTGCGGTCGAAGTAAAATCGAACGATTTTTACTTCGACTTCAAAAACTTCGAAAAATGCTGTAGAAGGTCCCCATAGGCTAACATAGCACTTCGGCAGGTTTAATTTGGCGAAGTATTGAAGTCAAAGTTTTTTTAAAGAGACAGTACTTCGATTATCGAATGGTCGAATATTCAAACGATTTTTACTTGAATCGAAGTCAATTCGAAGTCATAGTATCCTATTCGATGGTCGTGGTATCTAAAAATTACTTCGAATTTTTTTACTTCGAAAATTCCCTTGAATTCACTTCGACCCTTGATAAATCTGCCCCTTAGTATTACTAAGAACCAAAAAGTTGAAATTGCTGCTTTCACTTCTGGATTATTTTAGTGGGGTTTAATTCAATTAGGTATACTTATGTTCTGAAATGTTGAAATCAAATTTAAATCAGTTCAAAGTCATTTGTACTATGGATTAGTCCAAATAGATGTAAATAGCAAATTTGAACTGATTCACACTGTTAATCAAAGGGAAGTGGCCTCCTAAAGCAAGGGTGTTAATTCAACCTTAGTGGTTAATGTATTAACAGAAAATTTACAAAAAGAGAAATATGAGAAGAGTTACAATGCGTTGCACCATCCATATACCGTGATAAAGATGTAGTTAGAGAAAGTATATTAAGTATATTGTGCATGTATAAAATTGATTGGTGATTATCACACAGTTCGTAGTGTTTCAATTACAATAAATTAGTTGAATTTCATCATGTGTGTGTCTCATTATTATCAAGAGTGAATACCCTTAAATTTGAGGTTACTTAAATATAAATTGCTTTAGTGCTTTAGTACTGTATGCTCTGCACCTAAAACCTGC
This sequence comes from Xenopus petersii, assembly GCA_038501925.1. Taxonomy (NCBI): domain Eukaryota; kingdom Metazoa; phylum Chordata; class Amphibia; order Anura; family Pipidae; genus Xenopus; species Xenopus petersii. Next base: position 98,750,592 of record CM076683.1, on the reverse strand, counting down.
AAAGCTTTTTATTTTTTTGTCAGGGAAAAAGAAATGATTGCCAACAAGCTGATGTATTTGGATGCAGAAACCATGCACAGAATTGTGAAATTCGCACTTGGTTTTAGGAACAAAATCAGCCCTTAAGAGGCATCCCTGAGAACATTGAAGGCCTAGAAATAACAAAATATTTTCCAGACTTTTTTGACATCTTTGCCTCAACATTTTCCACATAGAGCTGGGGATTCCCCTTTATGCTGATCATCAGAACACAGTGCATACATTTCTTTATCCTGCTAAAGGAGACATATTGCTTATTGCACTTGGTATGCAATCAAAGATTTAGGGGGTTATTTACTAAAACCCAAATTTTTCTGGTCAGGATTTTAAAGGGGAAAACAAATTTTTCGTGAAAAAAAACCTTAGATTTTTTTCGAGATACATGTATATTATACCCCGAGGCTGCTAAAAGTCTGAATCCGAAAATACTCCATCTCAAACTTGTCGAGGTCAAGTAGAAGTCAATGGCAGATGTGACTTTTACAATTTGAAGATATTGTATGATAATCCAAATATTTTGTGGTTTTAGGGCATCAAATTGTGAATATTCATATAATTCAAATTTTTTTACTATTTTATAGTCTTTTCCTGCATCAAAATTTTCAAGTTATTTTATTGACAAATAAGGTAAAATTGTGGAAGGGAGTTTGGTCGAATTTGTTTTAATAAGTTAATGAGAACATTTTGAAATTTAGTAAATAACTCCCTTAATCTTCACCGCCTCAGACATTTCGGAATAAATCACCTTTAAGCCCCCACTTCACCACCTAGGCTCACTGTAAGCACTTCATCCTTGAAAGAAAGTTAGCTCTACAACCTGTAACACAAAACTAATTTAGGATCATCTATATACAAACATGAACAAGATTCCCTACTGAATCTTTTTTCCATTATATAGTCTGCAAGCAGTGGCTTGGTATCCAATGAAGAATTTAACATTTGCATTAGTTTTACATTATTGCATATAACATCATCACCAACCAAATTTCTTTAAAGTTAAATAGCACTGCCAAGCAATATTTGACTGTTAAGTAATAAAAATCGTTACAAGCATATATAGCCTTTATTCAAGAAACCCACTTAGGGGTAAATAAACCTTATAAATCATGCTCTAAATATTATCCAACATACAGTATTATGCCTCTGGTACATGTAAGAAAGCTGGAGTGGTGACATGGGCAACAAGCGGGAGATAATACATAAAGACTAATATAGAAATATACAAACTATAATTTTGTGTTTAGAGGAAGCATTTGGTTGCTTAAGTTGGCTCTATCTGTTTGCCCTTTTACAGCATCTTATCTGGCTCTTACCTGGCTGCACACATTTCACTGAGGACCCTCGCAATAAGACAAGGCTGTCCCCAGGCCCGGACTGGCAATCTGTGGGTTCTGGCAAATGCCAGAGGGGCTGCTGTATGGTTCCATAGAAAGTTACCATATAGTGGGCTGTTAGGGGGCTGTTTGGGCCTCTGTGTACTTGGAATGGCAGGGCCTATTTTGACTCCCAGTCCAGGCCTGGCTGTCCCCTTTATTATACCCCTGAGAATCTGTGGTCATTCAGAACAATCCAGATATTACAGGGGTCAAGGTATCAACTAAACAGTTTAAGGTGGCTTTATTTGCTTACATTGCTGATGATGCCCTACTAAACATAACTATCACTGCTTAAAGGCTTAATTTCTAGGATCTACAAATATGACCAAAGCGGACACAGTTCTACCAGTTCTACCTGGGTCCATCTACTTAAACTTCATATATTCTTTGTCAAATACAAAAAATGTATTCTGTTTTTTTATTCACAAGCTCACTTCCTATCTTTGTCTTTACCAGAACTCAAGGTTGACCTCTTTGCTATTTTTTCATCCCTTTTTCTAGTTAAACTTTTCTATATTTTCTCAACTTTACAAATACTATTAGTCTATTGCCACAAAAGCCCTGTGAGTTTCTTAGATGGATGGCTACTATATATGTATTGTCAATAAAATTATTTTATGGTTACAATTAAAAAGTTAATCAAAATCAAACAAAACCACTAACCACAGTATAAGTAACCTTTATTTACCAAAACAAATATTAAATGTAACTCTAAAAAACAGAAAAATAGAATGCCCAGTATTTAAAACATTTTAAAACAAAAGTATGTTTTCATCAGAGACATTGATATAAAAAAATCATATTTGCCTCTGAGAAACGTTTGTGGCCCAAACAATTGACATACAGTTAATATTCCAATTTCCTATGCTCAATATAATAATTCACATATAGATATCTATTCACCATCCAATATTGTTAACTGGTACTTATAAAGCTCTAGCACATTTATGAAGCACTTTACAGGGAAATTTAAAGTTGAAGGTCCTCACATATATAATTCACCAGGGTCAGTTATATCAGGAGCCAATAACCTGCCTGTACTGTATGTTTTTGGTAGGAAACCCACACAGACATGGGGAGAACATACACACTCCTTGCAGATAGTGCCTATGGTTGAACTGAACTCAGGACCCCAGCCCTCCAGAAGACAGAAGTGATTCCAATGTTGGGGTTGTTCCCTCTTGAACAAAAGACACTTGCAAGGAGAAATTATTATAAGTAGATTAGAGAGTATTATAGACAGATAGCACAAGATCTTTTTTTCCATAAAATGGTTCACCTCACCAAAGGTCTCCCATTTATACTAGAGGAAAAGAACTTTAATTTAAAGGAGCATAGGTGTTTATTTACAGTAAGAGCAGTGATGTTATGGAATAATGGCTGATTCTGTTAAAGGGATACTGTCATGGGAAAATGTTTTCAAAATGAATCAGTTAATAGTGCTGCTCCAGCAGAATTCTGCGCTGAAATCCATTTCTCAAAAGAGCAAACAGATTTTTTTATATTCAATTTTGAAATCTGACATGGGGCTAGACATTTTGTCAATTTCCCAGCTGCCCCATGTCATGTTGGATTAACTGATTCATTAACTGATTCATTTTGGGAAAAAAATTTTTTCCCATGACAGTATCCCTTTAATGTCTTTAAAGGAATTGTTCAGTGTAAAAATAAAAACTGGGTAAATAGATAGGCTGTGCAAAATAAAAAATGTTTCTAATATAGTTAGTTAGCCAAAAATGTATTATATAAAGGCTGGAGTGATTTGATGTATAACATTTCAATTAGAACACTACTTCCTGCTTTTCAGCTTTCTTGGTTTACACTGACTGGTTACCCTGGCTACCAGGCTGTAACCAATCAGAGACTTGAGGGGAGGGGCACATGGGCCATATCTGTTGCTTTTAAATCTGAGCTGAATGCTAAGGATCAATTACAAACTCACTGAACAGAAATGTATCATGTGGCCCCCCCTTCAAGTCGCTGACTAACTCAGAGTTATAGAGCTGAAAAGCAGGAAGTTGGATTCTGGCTGTTTTATTAGACATCTGTTCACTTCAGCCTTTATATATTACATTTTTGGCTAACTAACTATATTAGAAACATTTTTTATTTGGCACAGCCTATCTATTTACCCAGTTTTTATTTTCACACTGAACTGTTCCTTTAAGAGGGGCTTGGCTGATTTCTTGGACAAGCAATATATATCCAAGGCTATAGTTATACTAAAATCTACAATTAATATAGATATTCGTGTATATATATATATATATATATATATATATATATATATAGTTTATATATGTGAGTGTATGGAGGGGATCGTTGAAAATATATGTATGTATGGGTTTCATTTGGAGCAGTTGAACTTGATGGCCTTTGGACTTTTTGCAAACCCAACTTAACTATGCATACTTTCCAAGAAATTTTACTCTCTTAAATGGATGTTATAAGCACTAGTAATACATTTAAAAGTGAAAGTTCCAAGTGGTGCCAAAAAAATGCATCTTTCTGTGTGAGACTGAGATGCAAACAACATTCTCGAGGACATGCACTGTGTCCTATTGTTACTGCTGCTTCATGGAATGGCATAAACACATCGCAAGCTGAAACCTAAAGTGACAAATTCTCCCCTTACTACTAGTGCATATACCAGCAGATGTGGACGAAGCATCATTCGAAGCACTGGGCATCAACTAATACTGGATAGAGAGGGATTCTGCAGGTACATGTAAAAAACACCAAAAAATAATAATACCCAGCACAGATGGAGGCATACAACACAAGGGATTTCACTCATCAAAAGGAATACACCAAACACAAGATGCTTGAGCTTCTTCAGAAAATGTATACAAAATCACTCACAATCCTCGCCAACTCTGTGTCTCTACCTATACCTATATGTTATAGGTACAATCAAGTTGTTGAAAAACTGCTGACACAAAAGAGTCAAATGTTATTCCATGACTTGCTGCATTGCAGTATGTTTATATCAGTTTATTTTATCATATATATATATATATATATATATATATATATATATATATATATATATATATATATATATATATAGATAGATAGAGCAACAAAAACCGCACACAAAGGACTTGTATAAGTGCAAAAAGTAATAACCAATTTATTGCGACGTTTCGGCTCTTCAGGTGGTGTGTACAGTGCAAATAACAATCAGCTTTTAAACACAAAATGGCGCCAAACTGCACAACCTGTGACGTCATGAGGTCAAATGTGCGTCACTAGCTAGAGTGTATAAAATTATAACATTGGTCGGCCGCTCAATCTAAAGGACTTGCGTCCCTACAGTGAAGGTATGTGTCCGTACGTGCTGGGTGAGGCCGATCAGTGCAGGTAATTTAGTGCTCACAACGTGCAAGAACACATTCCCCGTTCGTGCTGGATGGAGATCAGTGTGGCTTCACTTACCCTAGAGGAGACAGAGCAGCGAGCGGACGGAATCGCTACATTATCGCCTTACAGACAGGAGACGTTAACCCACAAGTGGCCGTACACCCCCACGTCAACCTTCCTACTTGGGCTCAGGCCGCGCCCCCGTTGCCTATGGTCTGTACCGATCAGCGGGTCACACTCCCCCCTTGGTTACGCCCCCTGGTCCATGCGCTGCGGGTGTTAGCAACGCCAGCATCGGCCTCAGTATTCCTTTGCGTAATCCAGCCGTAGGTGCTGAAAGGCACGAGAGCGCTCAGGTGCTAGACATAGAGTGTATTCAAACCCTCACAATGCCCGCACCTATTCGCGCTACTCCATTGTACCACCGCATGTACACAATGCCCGCACCCTTTAGAGCTGCTCCATTGTAACACAGTTTGACAAGCTCGTTTCGTGGCTGTACACAGGGAAGCGTGGTGCAAACCCACGCATAGACCAGAGCTTATAGTAATTGGGATTCACCGCCTTATCGCAGCCCATACTTCGCTCACTTAGTGGGGTTGTCTGGCTCCTGGATACATCTTCACTGTCAATAGGCCTACCTGCAGATGTTGCTGCTGCTCCAAACCTCATGGGCTGTCGGAAACCTCTCTCTCCCCTTCTCTGTGATTATGTGTTCATTGTGATGCCATGCAGTGCTAATAAAGATAATAAAGTTAAAATCAAAACCAATCTTGTGTTCTCAGCACACACAGATGTTACAGTGTCCCCGTCATTCTCATTAATATACACAATAACATTATATAATAGATTTACACTGTGTGGCTATTCAATCATGCAGCCACCAACCATGCAAATAGGAAAACCCATGCTGGGAGGCTAGGCTGTATGTATAAGGGGGGAAGTCCAGGGCTAAAGGCCCTATGAGGGAACATGAACTTCTGGAACTCAGAAAAGTGTTCAACGTCTGTCTAGTTCTTGTTAATAAAACTGAGACATGGGTAAAGTCTCATTTAACCCTTTAGGGGTTAATGTCTCCAAGGTGAAGATCCACATGCTCTCTTTCCTCAATAGTAAAAGGTCCCTATCGCCTCCTCGCTTGGGAATCGGCACATGGTCGATGATCATGTGCCTAAACTGAGGGAGCGTGTGTTTCATCTTCAGCCAATGTCTGGGGACCGGTTGTTCAGCCTTCCCTGTTGTCAAAGCACTCCTTATGGCACTCCCGGTATGTGGTGGAAGCTTTACCTACGTAATGAAGTCCACACGGGCACCAAATCATGTAGACCACATGATCAGAGGTACAAGTCACTCTGTGTTGTATCCTATATTTGACCCCTGTCCTCGGGTGTACAAACTGGGAGCCTTGTAGCATCCCTCCACAAGTCAGGCAATTAGCACACTTGAAGCACCCTGGTTTCAGTGGTCGGTCCAACCACGTGGTACCTGTTTTCCGATCCTTAGTCAAATTTTTGACTACTAGCATGTCACCTAAATTCCGTCCTCGTCTGTAGGCCATCATTGGGGTCTATTGGGGTCTATATATATATATATATATATATATATATATATATATAGTGTAAAGTAATCTCTAAGGATAACTATTATTGGAAGTTGCCATAATATAGCTGTTATATGTCATATGCTGTGAAACACTTTCTATTAGGATCTGAGAGGTCATTTATGAACTCCTAGGTAGTGTGCAAAGTGCAAAAGTGGATTTTTCGATGGGAACCATTTCACCTTATGAGTTATCTGTTTAGTATTTATTTGTATAGATCTGTCTTCCACAATTAGTCATACGATACATGATTGTGTTTAATTTTTTGATTGTCTCTGTCACAGCTTTCTTCCTCATACGCCTATAAGTAGAGAGGAAATTATTAATACATTTCATTATACTTAAATTGGCAGGAACCTTTATGAATTCCCCAGTTTGAATGTTCATAAGTTAGATCCATAGTGACCTGTGTACCCTAAAAGTGTAGTTGTGTAGCACACAATGGATCAATACAGGAGCAAATAATATTGTATCCATTGGGGCCATCAGTATGAATATAGTTTTTCACCATTAGCAGGGTCATTGTTTGTTTATAGCTACCGTTCAGGCCAAAACCCCTTACCACATGCAATTATAGAACTACTATACAAAAAAGGATTAAATAGCGATAGCATTTCATACATTTTTTTCTGATGTGTAGATTCACCTTGCAGGCTGCAGTAACTTTGAGCGAAAATGATGTATAAATTAATCATACAAGCTGTGGTCAAGTTAGGAGAAATAATAAATAGATGATAAATTAATCATAACGTATAAAATTCTATAAATAAGTTGGTTGCTGTTGCAGGCTCTATTAACACAAATCTTTCAAACTGTAGACTGATCTTATAAGCTTATTTATCATGTTTTATGATATCACTGCAGCTGCTTTTACCTACTTAGTGTGGATTTATCATTGTGTCTAAAATGCTGTTTGTTTTGATTTTTCTTATGTACAAGTAGTGCAGCCTATATGCTGTTTATATAAAGATGCCAGGTGTGGGACTGTGCACACATAGCATGTACACATTGCTAAATAGATATGCTAGGTTTTAAACCTGAGCATGTGCCATTGTTCTTATTAAACACCTAAAATTTTATGTTTGTTAATCCAATTTCTTGCATGCTATCTACCCTTAAACTGAATTCCTGTCAACATGACCAAAGCAAAACCCACCTTACTCTCACCTGACTGGCTAGCAATTAAAATATGCAAAAATATCATCTTTCAGTGGTGTAACTAGGCACCTAGGGGCCCCGGTGAATTTGCAACTGGGCCCCCCTGTACCCATGTTCTGGGTGGGTAACTACAATTACTGAGCTTATGTCATAGGACTGTATTTAAAAAGTTATTTTTAATTACTTTAACTGGTACACTTTTTTATGGCAAAGTACTGTACAACTATTATTCAATTTTTATAACTCTAACAGTATTGTGAAAATAATCTGGTGCAGACCGCAGTGATAAATCATGGAAACAGAGTCTGTAAACATCTTTAGTGGTGGGCCAGATATTACTTCTCAAAAACAATAGGCAATTGGTTGTTTTCTGTTTACGGCTTTTCTTTCCTTCTATTTTCTTGTCATTCTCTCCTGCTTTGCTTCACTATCTATTAGTATTTTATCTCCTTGTTACAGCCTTTCCTCTTTGTTGTTTTGCTTTTTATATGCTCTCACTTATTTTTTTCAACCATTGTGCTACCACGTTCCTTCCTCTTCCCTACTCCCAAGCTTCCCTTTATCCTTACATAAATCATCCATTCGTCCCTTTGTCTGGTTTTGTGGAACTCACAGCAGGATGGCACAATGGTAATTCCATGTATAAATACCCGCTACCCGCAGAACTCACAACAGGATGGCACAGTGGCAATTCCATGTATAAATACTCCCGGAACTCACAGCAGGATGACACAGTGGCAATTCCATTTATAATACCCTCAGAACTCACAGCAGGATGGCATATTGACTATTTCATGTATAAATACCCCCAGAACTCATAATAGGATGGCACAATTGTAACTTTCCACATTAACACAAGGAATGGGGTAAACACCACAAGGCAGTGCAATAAATGTGATTTGTATTTTTACCATGTCTGAGGTCCTGCATTCTTTCTACACTGATAGTATGGTGAGCGGAAGAGAGGGGGGGGGGGAATCTGCAGAGTTCAGTATGGGAATCACTATCCAAAATCCTGCCTGTCAGCCTGAACGCATCAACTAAAACTGGTGTCTATTTCCCTGCATACAATTGGACGTCTGGTAGCTGAGGTCACGCAAGGCACGTATGTGAATGAGCGCACTAGCTCGAACCCACACCCCTAATTAGCAAGGCAGTTCATTGACTTCCGGGATATGGGCCCCATCAGGGGTGCAGGGGCAATGGTCCCTGGTGCAGTTCCATCCTTTGCATCCCTGGTAATTATGCCACTGTCATCTTTTGGAATGATACTGATCCCAGCTTTTTTAGGTGCAAACAGTGCAATCAAACATTAGTTAATACAGTGCATAGGAAACACATATATATATATATATATATATATATATATTGTTAGCTTCCGGTAGCAAAACCCTAGGCCCCGGGACAGATTTCAGCACATAAATGGAGACTGACCACCTTTAAAAGTTTTCAAATTGCCGTTTTGCTGGCTTTTATTTGCAAGAAACACAAAATCTTCAGCCCACTAGCTTCACATATGGAATCACATATGCTTCACATCATAGCAATAACAGTCCCCCTTAAAACCCTCACTGGTGTTCACTTTACTCACAATTGAGTTTAGCCCTCAATGGCTTTCAGCGAACCACAAATCCCAGAATCCTCTCTGGGCACACTTGAGTCACTCTTGTCTCCTGGGAGTGGTTTCTCTGGTCCTCTCTCCAGCTCAGGGGAATCACTCTTGTTCCCTGGTACTCACAAGCACATGTAGCCCCTCACCCTCCTTCACTCCAGGAGGTCTCTATCAGGAAGCAGCAGCAGCCCTGAGTAGGGATGTAGCGAACGTCGGAAAAAAAGTTCGCGAACATATTCGCGAACTTGCGCAAAAATGCGAGCGGTTCGCGAACGGTTCGCGAACCCCATAGACTTCAATGGGAAGGCGAACTTTAACATCTAAAAAAGACATTTCTGGCCAGAAAAATGATTTTAAAGTTGTTTAAAGGGTGCAACGACCTGGACAGTGGCATGCCAGAGGGGGATCAAGGGCAAAAATGTATCTGAAAAATCTGCCTGTGTGTGCTTGGAAGAGATAGTGTAGGGGGAGAGCTGTTAGTGATTTCAGGGACAGATGATAGTAAGTTTGCTGGCTAGTAATCTGCTTGATACTGCTCTGTATTGGAGGGACAGAAGTCTGCAGGGATTTGAGGGACATTTTAGCTTAGGTAGCTTTGCTGGCTAGTAATCTACTGTTCTCTTTAAACAACTGCCATACGTTGACCTTGTAGGCATTGTTTGCCCAGTTTTTTTGGACGCAGCCACTGAAGCACAGTTGCCAGAAAAAATATGCCATATAAATGCTGAAAATAGTAATTTTTCGCCATACGTTGACCTTGTAGACATTGTTTGCCCAGTTTTTTTGGACGCAGCCACTGAAGCACAGTTGCCAGAAAAAATATGCCATATAAATGCTGAAAATAGTAATTTTTCGCCATATGTTGACCTTGTAGACATTGTTTGCCCAGTTTTTTTGGACGCAGCCACTGAAGCACAGTTGCCAGAAAAAATATGCCATATAAATGCTGAAAATAGTCATTTTTTGCCATACGTTGACCTTGTAGGCATTGTTTGCCCAGTTTTTTTGGTCGCAGCCACTGAAACACAGTTGCCAGAAAAAATATGCCATATAAATGCTGAAAATAGTCATTTTTTGCCATATACGTTGAGTCAACGTATGGCAAAAAATGACTATTTTCAGCATTTATATGGCATATTTTTTCTGGCCTCTGTGCTTCAGTGGCTGCGGCCAAAAAAACTGGGCAAACAATGCCTACAAGGTCAACGTCGTTGACAAATAAAATATATTTATCGTTTCAACCTTCCCCGTGTTGAATTCATCCTAACCTAAGACAAATTGATAGCCAGTATTGTAAACCTATTCTCCCCTTGGCGTCCGCCACGTGGACTGAACCGCTGAAGTAGCCATTTGCATCGCAAGCGCCCCTTCGCCCTTCTGAACGTAAGCTGCCGAATGAATGAAAGTGAAGATCGCCTGCTCCTAAAGAACAACTCTACGCTTACAATCGGCAAACAGGGGTAAGCGCGGTCTGACCGCAGTATCTATCTCTATCCACACAGTGTTACACTATTACGGCTTTTACCCACAGCAGGCGAACCGTTCATGAATAAGAGGCCAGATCAAACAGCACCTTATCCGAATTAGGAAGCACGTTCCTAGCAAAGATACAACTTGTATCTGTTGGCAGATAAAATACCCGCTCCTTTAATGCATCTCATTGGTAAGTGCGGACAATTACTACACAAAAAGAGGGAACACAACAATACTGCACTATCTTTAACTTATTCCCTAGGTGTGGACATAAGACAACAGATACCTTTCGTCACCAACTTACGATCCATTTTTACAAGACCTTTGTGAGTAGATCTGATTAGTTCAACATTTTAACTCAATAAGGGACTACTACACCATTGGGATTGTTTTTGTCTTTATTAGGTTTCTATGACAGAAGCACTGGTTTTTTAGCGCACCTTCTCTCTCTACCCAATTTTCATTTTACGTGGACAAGTGGACCCACTTCAAATAGGTGCAGCTGACAATTTCCTTTGAACCAAGCGCGACCTCACCCCTACTCTTTCTACTCGTTGACGGCCCTTTGTTGTTGCAGCAGACGTTCCAACATAAGGAGCATTGAATTCCAGCGAGTCTGGCTGTCAGAAATCAAACGCCTGACTGGCATGTTGTAGCGCTGCTGAATGTCAGCAAGGCGTGCCATGGCTGTGTAGGAACGTCTGAAATGGGCCGACACCTTTCTGGACTGGGTGAGAACTTCCTGGAATCCTGGGTACTTGGAGACAAAACGTTGGACTATTAAATTTAACACATGTGCCATGCAGGGCACATGTGTTAAATTTCCCAGTCTCAACGCTGCCAACAGATTGCTTCCATTGTCACACACCACTTTTCCGATCTGCAGTTGGTGTGGGGTCAGCCACCGATCGGCCTGTGACTGCAGAGATGACAGGAGTACAGATCCGGTATGGTTTTTGCTTTCCAGGCACGTCATCCCCAAGACAGCGTGACAACGGCGTACCTGGCACGTCGAATAGCCTAGGGGGAGCTGGGGGTGCACAGGTGTGGAGGAGGAGAAGGAGGACCCAGCAGCAGAGTAAGAAGAAGAAGAGGAAGAAGACGAGGTAGAGAGCGATGGAGGAGTAGAGGTGGTGGCAGAACCGCGTGCAATCCGTGGCGGTGACACCAACTCCACTGTTGTTGTTGTTGTTGAGCTACCCATTCCCTGCTTCCCATTCCCAGCCATTACCAAGTTCACCCAGTGGGCAGTGTAGGTGACATACCTGCCCGGACCATGCTTGGAGGACCATGCGTCAGTAGTCATATGAACCTTTGGCCCAACACTAAGTGACAGAGATGCGGTAACTTGGCTCTGCACATGTTGGTACAGGTGTGGTATTCCCTTTTTAGAAAAAAAATTGCGGCTGGGTACCTTCCACTGCGGTGTCCCAATTGCTACAAATTTGCGGAAGGCCTCAGAGTCCACCAGCTGGTATGGTAAAAGCTGGCGGGCTAAGAGTGCAGACAAGCCAGCTGTCAGACGCCGGGCAAGGGGGTGACAGTCAGACATTGGCTTCTTACGCTCAAACATGGCCTTCACAGAAACTTGGCTGGTGGCAGATGACTGGGAATGGGAACAGGTGGTCAAGGTGGAAGGCGGAGTGGAGGGTGGTTCAGATGGGTCAAGGAGAGCAGAGGTAGAGCAGTAAGATGCTGGACCAGAAGGAGTGTGGCTTTTAGTTTGCCTGTTGCCTTTGAGGTGTTGCTCCCAAAGTGCTTTGTGCTTGCCGCTCATGTGCCTTCGCATAGAAGTTGTACCTATGTGGCTGTTGGGCTTACCAAGGCTCAGTTTCTGACTGCACTCATTGCAAATTACAATGCTTTTGTCAGAGGCACACACATTAAAAAAATCCCACACTGCTGACTTTTTGGAAGTGTGCGATCTGGCGGTAACAGTAGAAGTTGGCGGCATTGGCGGCAATGGCGGGTGCGTTGGCCGGCTGAACACAGGTGCCGATACATGTTGTTGCCCTACTGATCCCTGCGGGCTGTCCTCCCTGCTTCTTCTAAGTCTTATTCTCCTACTGCCTCTCTGACTCTCCGTCTCTCCATCTGAACTACCCTCCTCTTGCTCTCTTCTACTAGGCACCCACAAAACATCAATCTCCTCATCATCATTCTCCTCAGATGCATCAATTTCTTCTGACACATCACAGAAGGAAGCAGCAGCGGGGACCTCCTCCTCATCACTCATCATTATGTCCATCTCTGTCGTGTTCTCTGCCAGAATTAAATCTGGTGTAACGTCCTCATCTCCTTCATCTTCTTCTGCCAATAATGGTTGCGCATTACTCAGTTCAAGAAACTCATGGGAAAATAACTCCTCTGACTCCAGTGAAGAAGGGGCACCGGTGGTGGAGGAAGTGTTACGTGGGGTGGCCATAGCAGTGGAGGATGAGGAGGATGTTGTGGTAAAGTTAGAAACGGTAGAGGATGGGGTGTGCTGTGTAAGCCAGTCAACTACCTCTTCAGCATTTTGGGAGTTCAGGGTCATTGGCTTTTTAAAACTGGGCAATTTGCTAGGGCCACAGGATTGCATAGCAGCACGGCCCCTAGCACGGCCTCTGCATGGCGGCCTGCCTTTGCCTGGCATTATTTTTAAAAAAACAACAACAACAAAAACTCAGTTGGTTTTTCTGGAAACGATAATACACACAGCTAGATGGCAGTTTGAAGAAAACAGTGTGCAAATAATGCCTACAAGGTCAACTTATACACAGCGGTGGATACGGATTACGTAAAATATAAGAATGCTGCTTGAAAAAAAGTAACTCAAGTGGTTTTTCTAGAGACGATAATATTATCAATATTTAGACAAAATGTGAACAAGCTCACACAGCTAGATGGCGGTTTGAAGAAAACACTGTGCAAATAATGCCCACAAGATCAACGTATACACTACTACAGCGGTGGATACGGATTACGTAAAATATATTATGGCTGCTTGAAAAAAGTCACTCCGGTGTTTTTTCTGGAGACGGTAATATTATGGATATTTAGACAGAATGTGAACAAGGTCACACAGCTAGATGGCGGTTTGAAGAAAACACTGTGCAAATAATGCCTACAAGGTCAACGTATACACAGCGGTGGATACGGATTACGTAAAATATAAGAATGCTGCTTGAAAAAAAGTAACTCAAGTGGTTTTTCTAGAGACGATAATATTATCAATATTTAGACAAAATGTGAACAAGCTCACACAGCTAGATGGCGGTTTGAAGAAAACACTGTGCAAATAATGCCTACAAGGTCAACGTATACACAGCGGTGGATACGGATTACGTAAAATATAAGAATGCTGCTTGAAAAAAAGTAACTCAAGTGGTTTTTCTAGAGACGATAATATTATCAATATTTAGACAAAATGTGAACAAGCTCACACAGCTAGATGGCGGTTTGAAGAAAACACTGTGCAAATAATGCCCACAAGATCAACGTATACACTACTACAGCGGTGGATACGGATTACGTAAAATATATTATGGCTGCTTGAAAAAAGTCACTCCGGTGTTTTTTCTGGAGACGGTAATATTATGGATATTTAGACAGAATGTGAACAAGGTCACACAGCTAGATGGCAGTTGGTTGAATAACACACTGGGCAAAAAATGCCTACAGGGCAAATAATGCCTAAAAGGTCAACTTATACACTACTACAGCGATGGATACGGATTACGTAAAATTTATTATGGCTGCTTGAAAAAAGTCACTCCGGTGTTTTTTCTGGAGACGGTAATATTATGGATATTTAGACAGAATGTGAACAAGGTCACACAGCTAGATGGCAGTTGGTTGAATAACACACTGGGCAAAAAATGCCTACAGGGCAAATAATGCCTAAAAGGTCAACTTATACACTACTACAGCGATGGATACGGATTACGTAAAATTTATTATGGCTGCTTGAAAAAAGTCACTCCGGTGTTTTTTCTGGAGACGGTAATATTATGGATATTTAGACAGAATGTGAACAAGGTCACACAGCTAGATGGCAGTTGGTTGAATAACACACTGGGCAAAAAATGCCTACAGGGCAAATAATGCCTAAAAGGTCAACTTATACACTACTACAGCGATGGATACGGATTACGTAAAATATATTATGGCTGCTTGAAAAAAGTCACTCCGGTGTTTTTTCTGGAGACGGTAATATTATGGATATTTAGACAGAATGTGAACAAGGTCACACAGCTAGATGGCAGTTGGTTGAATAACACACTGGGCAAAAAATGCCTACAGGGCAAATAATGCCTAAAAGGTCAACTTATACACTACTACAGCGGTAGTAAAATAAAAAAAAGTAAAATAAAAAAAAAATGAATATTAAAAAAAAAAAATTACAGTTGGTGCTGCTGAACTACTAGGAGCAGCAGATTAGCACACCAGTCCCACTCCCCAACACTGCTAGACTAATAGCACTGGGCTCTTATAGTAGTAGTAGTAGTAGTAGTAGTAGTAAAACAACAAAAAAATAAATAAAAGCAGTCCTTACAAGGACTACTGTTATTGCAGCAGTCAGCAGATGAGATCAGAAGCAGGACAGCTGCCCACTGCAGCTACATACAGAGCACTGCAGTAGAAGGTAGATTACTAGCCAGCAAAGCTACCTAAGCTTAAATGTCCCTCAAACCCCTGCAGACTTCTGTCCCTCCAATAACAGAGCAGTATCAACACGATTACTAGCCAGCAAACTTTCAACTGTCCCTGAAATCACTAACAGGCAGCAGCTCTCTCCCTACACTATCTCTTCAGCACACACAGGCAGAGTGAAAAAACGCTGCAGGGCTTCGGTTTTTATAGGGAAGGGGAGTGGTCCAGGGGAGAGCTTCCTGATTGGCTGCCATGTACCTGCTGGTCTGGGGTGAGAGGGCAAAAAAAAGCGCCAACAATGGCGAACCCAAAATGGCGAACGTCGCGCGACGTTCGCGAACTTCCGGCGAGCGCGAACACCCGATGTTCGCGCGAACAAGTTCGCCGGCGAACAGTTCGCGCCATCTCTAGCCCTGAGGTGTTGCTCCACACCTCCTTTTAACTAACCCTAATTAACTCTAACTTCCTTTAGCTTGGCAGCTGCAAACCCCTTACATGGAGCAAGGGATGGAAGCCCACCCTGCTCTCTTCCATCAACGCCAGGGACCCATAATCCAGCTTTTACCAAGCTGGTGCAGAATTAAGCAGCATTACATGCCACAAATGGACAGCCTAGCAAACTTACAAAACAAAACTTTATATCACGTAAAAAATATATATTCAATATATGATTTAATGATAATGTGTAATAGCCAAAAATTACTAAATAAATTTTTGTAATAATTTACCAGTGCAAATCTATCCTCTCAAAATCAGTGCCATTTTTCTAAGACAATTAATATGCAGGCAAAATGTCTTTCAGCCAATAAATTGCTTGAAAGGCTCTGTACCCATTTCTGTTTCCAAGCTAATGTACAGTGGATATTTCTAACACTGCAAGAAAGGTCCTTCTTGCTTCAAATACAAATACCCTAAAGGTGAAGGTGTGAACTTGTACAACACTGCAATAGAGGCCTCTTGAGGTGAAGGGGTTAATAAGAAGAACATGGAAACATGATCCACAGGGCTACGCTGGTTAACTGCTTCTGAGTACTATAATCTGCTACAGCAATAAGAAATAATAGTTGCAATTCTGATTCTGTATTTTCTAAGGCCATCAAAACAACCAGATGACCTTCACAGCTACAGATTTGTGACTATAATCAAACAGCTCTACATCTTGACATTTAAATTGTCTTTAAATAAAAAACGTCATGTTTATCAGAAATTAAAAAAATAAGGCACAGTGTCGGACTGGCCCACCGTGATACCAGGAAAACTCCCGGTGGGCCAAGGTGTCAGTGGGCCCTCCTGCTTCTAAACATTTGGCTTTTTTCATGGTCATTACCAATTTCTATGAAAACAAAGAGGATAAATAGATGGATTAATAGATTATAATATGTAAAGAAAAGAGAATAGAGGTTAAGTGAGTAGAGGAGAGGAAGAATAATAGTACTGAGAGTGGGCCCCCTGGTCTAAGGGTGCTTCAACTATTTATTTATTCCAATGTGGGTCTGGAACAGCAACTCTGACAGTAATTGCTTGACTACTTGGTTAAATCATTAAATCATTGAATAGACAGGATACAGAAGAAATCAGGTACTTTGTGCTCAGCTCCATTTGGAGTATGGATGTTCTGAAAATTAAGGACTGATGATCTATGGATTCTATCTAACATGCTCATCAAATTTATTTTCAAAGATTTGTTGTTAATCAGTGTTTATTCCTATATTGGCTAATTTGCAACTTTATTGTCTAATTCATAGAACCTTTAATTGTGCAGCAGGCCGAAAACTTGAACTGTCCATCTTCAAATTTTTAAACCTTTTAGGTTTTTGTAGACAGCTGATTTCTAGGAACATTTGCAGTTGGTCTTCATTTTATATTTTTGGTGTTTTTTTAGATTATTTGCATGTTTTGTTCTGCAGCTTTTGTGCCTGAAAATGGTATCTAGTAACTAGGGGTTAATTAATTTGTAATAATAGTAAGTCATTTAGCATTTGAGGAAGTTATTATACATATTCTGTAAACTAAAAAAAAAAATGTTTTAGTTGAACTTCTATAAGAAAAGAAACTGATATTGTGTAAATCATTCTCTGTACTCTGTAAAATTAGTCTCTTTATAGTACATGTATGGGTTCTGTTATCCAGAATGTTCAGGACCTGGGGTTTTCCAGATAACGGATCTTCACGTCATTTGGATCTTCATACCTTAAGTCTATAAAAAAATCATGTAAACATGAAATAAACCGAATAGGCTGGTTTTTCTTTCATTAATGATTAATAATTTCTTGGTTTGGATCAAGTACAAGATACTTTTTTGTTATTACAGAGAAAAGGGGAATCATTTTTAAACATCTGGATTATTTGAATAAAATGGCATCTATGGAAGACAGCATTTTTGTAATTCAGAGCTTTCTGGGTAATGGGTTCACGGACAACAGATCCCATTCCTGTACTTGGACCAATTAAAAAGAGACATACATTTAAGGGCCCGTTTATGACATTGGTGGGGGCAAGTGCACCATGGTCTGTTACTCTCTGCACTGAGCAGCAGATGAAAAGTCTGACCTTAAGTGAAGAGAGCAGCATCAGGAGACACAGCAAGCCCAGTCCTTACCATCTGCCTTTGACGTGTAGACCAATTAACACCTACGTGCCGACCAATTAACACTTAAATGTTCCTTTATAAGTTACCTTTAAAACTACTTTAACAACAACTTTACCAAAAACTTTATTAACATCAATTATCTCTGTTGGCTGCTTTCCCAGACTGTGCAGAAAAGCCTGGAGCTCATAAGCATCTGTGATGCAGCCAATTAGCATCTAGGCAGACCTGACAGGGAACTGTCAAGTTACTCACATCCTGCTATGCTTCTTAGGAAGGATAACCCACTCATTTGTAATGAAAACAGGGACCAGAGATCATAGGAGCATAAGTGCAGAGGAGTTACCCCATAAATGTACACTGCAGTGGAATTGGGAGGGTGTCATACAAATCTACATAGTTACATAGTTAATACATAGTTAAGTTGGGAAAAAAGAGCAAAGTCCATCAAGTTAAAGGACAAGGAAAGGAAAAAAAAATAAAATCCCATTTTTACTTTCTTTAATGAAAAAGAAACCTTTCTCCAATATACTTTAATTAAAAAATGTGTACCGTTTTTATAAGAAACCTGACTGTATGCAGTGAAATTCTCCCTTCATTTACTGATGTGGATAGGAATTGTCAGATGGTCCCTAACTGCTGAGCAGGGAAACAATCATACTTATGAACAGCAGGGGGAGCCCTCGTTTTACTTCCCAGCCATGCAGAACTCAAGTAGCTTTGTTTATGACGATCCCTAAGCAGCCCAGACCACACTGAGCATGTGCAGGGTCAGGGTTTATACAGCAGTACATTATACTGTCATATTGCCAATGCCATGCCGTCCAGTATATTTGCAGACACAATACAATATAAAAAGGAGGGCTGATCTGTTTTACCTTGTAAAATTACAGGTTTAATTAATTTAATTATCATCTATCACACAACACATATATGATCAATGTGTAGCTTGAGTAGATGTGCCTGTTTTCTTTATGTATATTTATATATATTTATATATATTTATATATTATATATATATATATATATATATATATATATATATATATATATATATATATATATATATAACGAAATTGCAGACGATACCCGCACTCCTTCACATCTCGTTTTGCCAGGTGCTTGGTCAAAAATAGGTATATAGAATTGTAGAAAGGACCAGCACTCCGTTTTCCAAAGAATTCGATAATTTATTTGAATCTCACAGTGTCTCCAAGACACTGTGAAATTTAAATAAATTATCGAATTCTTTGGAAAACGGAGTGCTGGTGCTTTCTACAATTATATATATATATATATATATATATATATATATATATATGCATAGAATGGACCAGCACACCGTTTTCTTCAATCAAACGTGTTTATTCAATACACACTGTGCATCCAACGTTTCGGCCCGCATCCGGGCCTTTATCCTTGATAAAGGCCCGGATGCGGGCCGAAACGTTGGATGCACAGTGTGTATTGAATAAACACGTTTGATTGAAGAAAACGGTGTGCTGGTCCATTCTATGCATATATAAAGACTTTGACCGAGCACCCGGCCTGGAGAAAAAAGTGGACAGAGTGCAGGTGTTTGTATTATAATATATATATATATATATATATATATATATATATACACAAAACCAAAGAATGCAGCTCATCACCATGTTGCAATTAAAACTAGTTGGGTGCATGAGCATGTGGCTTATATCAAATTTTGAACAAAACAAATTACCCCAGCACTCCCATTATATAGCCTTAAGGAAAAAAAAACTGATTAAAAGGAAAATGTCTGTATTTAATAAAAAGAGACACTTAGGGGCAGATTTATCAACGGTCAAAGTCGAATTTCAAGCTATTTTTTGTGTACTTCGACTAGGGAATAGTCCAAATTCGATTACAATTTGAAAAAAATATGTACTGTATCTTTAAAATTTTGACTTTGACCATTCACCATCTAAAACCTGCCGAATTCCTGTTTTAGCCTATGGGGACCTCCTAGAACCTATTTGGAGTCAATTGGTTGACTTTGAAAAATCAGTTTTTTTGGGGGAAAAACTTTGAATCGTACAATTAGAATGAGCTATTACTTCGATTCATATGATTCAAATTCGATCAAAAACTGACCGATTTGATCGAAAACTGACCCTTTTTACCCTTTTCGGAAAAACTTTGAATCGAAATAGATCGAATGTGCTATTCTTTTGAACTATTCTAATTCAGCCGAATATGGACCTACTCGATTGAAAATTGACCTATTCGACCCAAAAAAAACTTCGGCTTAATTTCGGTTGGTCTTTTTGAATTCAAATTTCAATGTTTTTTCAATTCAAAATGTAACCTTTGATAAATATGCCCCTTAGTTACATGGTTTGTACAGTATACATAAGCTGCTCCAAGGCAGTGTCCATGCATCAGTCCTAACTAAGTAAAAATTGTATTTTCTTTGGCAAGACCTCTTCCAAAGAAACCATTCAGCTTTATGAGCTTTTTTGAACACCTTCCTAACTGCAGGACTGTATTTAGAGGGGTGGGGTTGGGACTGATGCATGGACACTGCCTTGGTGGGGCGCATCAGCTTATGCATACTTTGTACAAACTATGTAACTAAAAGTGTCTCTTTTTACTAAATACAGACTATAAATTTGATGTATTAAAAAAAAAACATAACCCTTTGTCTTTTTTGGTATATATAATAATAATAAACAAGAAAGGTATTTGTAGCATTTTGAATTTTTTTTTGATGCTCTGAGATCAACAAGGAACTTAAATCTAATAAATCATTCAAACTTTTTTCCTCTTCTTAAGTAGAGTGACATAACATCAGTATACAATATATGGCAAATCTAATTGAAAATGTCACTTATTTGATAGGAAATGCAAATTTTCCAATTTCCTGCTGTCTGGGTACAGCATAGAGTTTGTCAGCATGATGGCACCCAACCCATGCTTTTGATAAAAGACAGGCATTTGTAACAATATTTTAGGAATTTTAAAGGTCTCTAAAACCTTCAATTTCAATTAATTTTTTTACTGTTTATCCATCAAAAGCATTGCAATCCATTAGGTAGTAGCAGTTATTTTGCGAGCACTTTAACTTTATTCAGTTAAAATACATTGTACGTTGTCTTTCTTTCTTTCCTTTCTTTCTTTCTCTAAGGTAAGGGATCCCAAAACCCAGAACTAACACCAAGGTCCCGTCATTCCTCGACGGCACACGCCTGACTAGACTGAAGGAATTGAAGGAATTCAATTCTTTCCTTCCTTCCTTTCTTCTATTTTTCTCACCCACGTAAACTATTTGCTTTTATATATATATATATATATATCTATATATCTATATATCTATATCTTATTTCTCAGGATGTACCAAACTGTAGATTTTTCCATTCCTAAGCAATTTTTCGGATGGGTATTTTCTATTTTTTGCAGCTTAAGGATGGCTTGTTTCACCTGCATGGAGAGCTCCTTTGACCGCATGTTGTCTGTTCACAGCAAAATCTTCCACATACAAGCAACCCCCCCCCTCAAATCAACTCCAGAGCTTTTGTCTGCTTCATTGATAATGGCATAACAAAGGAATTGCCCACACCTGCCCATGAAATAGCCTTTGAGTCAATTGTTCAATTACCTTTGAGCCCCTGAAATGAAGTGATTGTGTTAAAAATCTTTTTGTTCAACCCACTGAACTAAAGCCTGCAGTTCAACTGCATCTGAGTTGTTATGGTAATGTACAGAACCCAAATTAGAAAAAAATTTGTCTCTGTCCAAAGATTTATGGGCCTAACTGTATATAGTCATAGTAAAATAGTAAAATCGGGTCGAAACAGACCAAAGTCCATCAAGTTCAACCCCTCCAAATGAAACACAGCATCCATCCATACACACTCACATTGACCCCTCCATACACTCACATAAACCGTATATACTCATACACTAAGGGTAGATTTATCGAGGGTCGAAGTGAATTAGAGGGAATTTTCACAGTAAAAAAAATCGAAATTCGAAGTCATTTTTTTTGGATACTTCGACCATCAAATAGGATACTACAACTTTGACTTCGAATTAGATTAGTACTGTCTCTTTAAAAAAAACTTTGATATCAATACTTCGCCAAATTAAACCTGCCAAAGTGCGATGTTAGCCTATGGGGACCTTCTAGAGCATTTTTCTACGATTCGAAGGAGTTAATCGTTCAATCTAACGATTTTAACAAATTCGATGAAAAAAACTTCAACTTCGATATTCGAAGTCAAAGTATTTCAATTCGATGGTCGAATTTCGAAGCATCTTTTTTTCCAGAGAAAGTAAAACGTGACAGCCTGCCATTCTAATTTAAGTCTCCCATCCCTTCATCCAGTTTAGTTTCTGCCTTCTCTCCAGCTCATTTATATCCCTCTTAAGGACTGGAATCCAAAACTGCACTGCATACTCCAGATGAGGCCTCACCAGGGACCTATAAAGAGGCAGAATTATGTTTTCATCCCTTGAGTTTATTCCCTTTTTTATAGCAGCATCGTGCATGGAACCTACAGTTCTGCACAATTTTGTATCATCAGCTAAAATAAAAACAGTACTTTCAATGCCCACCTCCAGGTCATTAATAAATGACTGATAGTAAATGACTTAAGAAAGAAAAAAAAATTGAGTTGTGAAATTGGAGAATTGTAGAGGATTCTCAACAGTTCAATATTTTTCCAATTTAGGAAAGTTTTAATAAATTGACACATTTATCAAAGCTGATGCCTGTTAGAAAGTGATTGCAGAATAGGCACCTGAGTCCCAGGTATATATCTTTTGTAGGAAGAGAGCCTACAGACAATTATTTCATACACTTAAATAAATGTTAAATCCAAACGTAAACCTTACAGGGCCTTCATAAATCAGTTTTCCAGTTACATAAGTGGACTAGTTCCTTGCTTGGTTCCCTTTGACAGATCTGAAATTAGTTGTACAAGTACATACTCGTCCCCTGCATGAGTTCATATTAACCATTGTTCAAACATATAGTTTCTGGACAATAGATTCCATGCTTTAATGAAGATGATGAACACGGAAGGAGCATGCCTTGCTTATTGCCATTGTCTAGTTAATTCATACAAAATGTGCGCTTCTGAAAAGAAAAACTGGCTCTCTATTTCCTATAATAAGCTCCTAAAGACTCTTCACTTACAGCAGACTGTGCTCCCAAATGCAACTTCTGGGTAGAGGTGCCCATGGTCTATAGTCATATAACTGAATATTAATATTTTTAAGCCAATAAAGGGTCTGCTACTAGAATGTTGTTCTTTCCATTTTAAAATGCAGTGCATCGTGATTTTCCATCCGTTCATCTCCATACTTTGCTTTCATTGTTTTTATAATGTGTGTGGTGTTCAGACTTTCACATGAGGATGCACCTTGCTGATGGCAAATATCCTTAACTTGATTGAACATCCTTATGGGCAGATTTATTATGTGGTGTAAAAAACGGTGTAATAATTAGTCACACATTACATCACTGTGTAAAAAAGGTGGCATCATTTTTTACACTCTTTTTTTGAGCAACTTCTGCTGGAAATTACTAACAGTGGTCTGAAGCAGTGTAAAACAACGATGGCAAATTTGGCATTCGCATGGCATAACATAAAACACACCTTGATAAATTCACCATTTACTTTTCACAGATTTTAACACCATTTTGCCAGCAAATTTCATTTTACACAGCATAATAAATACTGTAGGTCCCTTTAATGTGTTTCTCCTATTTTGGCAGCAGGTATTAGTTACAGCCTATGGGTGGTTATTTATTAAGTGGGATTCATTGTGGCACTTATATACTTGTTTATATTGAACATGAAACACTAAAAATCTATATACAAATCTGAATTGCTACTTTCTACTTGTTTGTAAAAACAAGTATATATATATATATATATATATATATATATATATATATATATATATATATATATAGTGAATAAAGTACCCACTCTTGTAAAATATAAGGATATTATAAGTTATCGAGGAGTTTCATGACCATATAAAAACACGAGGCCAAAGGCCAAGCGCTTTTATATAGGTCATGGAACTCCGAAGTAAATTCTAATATCCTCATATTTTACAACTGGGGTACTTTATTTATTAGAATACACAAATTTTAGTGAGTCATGTGACAGAAATGACATCAGAACTCACAGTTTATAAGGATATAATTTACAAGATATTCATGGCTTTTGTGTATTATAATAAATACACAAGACACAATATAATTTAAATCAATAAATTGGTCCATAATATATACATCCAAATTAATCGCAGCAATTAATTTAAAAGTACAAACAATGTATATAAAACATGATAAATCTATGTACATATTCAAGCAATAGTTTCATTGTACATCATTGTATTCAAAATTTAAATCCAATTTGTTTCCCAGTAGTATAGGTCCTGGACACCATCTCTCCCTTTGAACTATAGAATATATGTTATGTATCAGTTATTTTTAGTTGATCTGGATCTCTGTTTAATTCTATGAACATATCAATATATATATATATATATATATATATATATATATATATATATATATATATACTCTGTCATCTGCGTCGCACACGATATCCGAATATTCTTTGCTTTCGGGTGCTGTGTCAAGGTTGAAATGTAGAAAAAGGCTGTAGCGACACGCACTCCAGTTCTTTTCATTCAATGTTTATTCAGCATAAATTGGTGAAACCTTATTCCCTATAGCGGTATTGTTTTTAATTCTAAACTGTTTATGGTTTACACCTTTAATACATGCAGATTTGCAATTTTTTATTCATCCTGAAAGCAGTTTAATTTTTGTCACAAATTTATTGGAATAATTTGTTTTCAATTTTTCTCCCATCCATTTATGGTTTATGCAATGTTTTGATTGCCACTTTGACATTTTAAATATGTTAAAGTTTTGCTTACAGGAATCTGTTAGATATAAGACCTTAAAATAAGAGATGAATTTGAACAAAATTGGTCTCTATTTATGGGAGTATAGACAGATTTATTCATCCCTTGATCTTTTCTAGATAATCTTTATTTGATATAATACCATCCAATTTCTTTCTTTGACAATGGAAATGTGAATATCCCATAATTGTATGTCGTATTTTCTCCCATAAGAGAGATTGATTTTATGTTTTTTTTTGTACTATTTCTTTGTCTTAGTATTCTTTAATTAATTTTATATCTTTTGGTTCCATCTATGTCATTTTACTTGTATCACGTGTTATTGTTAATATATCCATAATTATATTGTATTGTTACTGATATCGAGATAATGTATACTTTGTTGGGGATTCAAAATGTTAGTTATATAAAAACTAATTAAAATATTTGGATTGCCACGTTCTGCATGTTCTATAATATGATATTGGGTTTTGTGGCTGAATAATACAGCTTAGCCATGGATGTAAGATATAAATATTGATTATTGCTTGAGTCTCAAAAACACATTTTCCTAAATTCAAAATGGTTCCCTAATCCCAATCTGTCATAAATAAAAAAAATTACATATCAATGTCATTGCATGCTATTTATTACATTCTATAAATGAATGGAGTTTTGTAAATAAGATTTATAAGCAGGATTAGTCAGCGATAGCCTACTTGTCTTATGAATGTATTGCAAGATGACTGATCACTGAGATACGTCTCCAAATAGGCTGTGTGATTTTGAACCATTCTCCCAGCTTGGTATATCTTTCTGCATGAATATAATAAAAAGAAGTAGGGAGAGACTAGTTGGCGGAGAATATACTTAGGAGAATATACTTAGGCGGAGGGTGGATTTTTGTGCTTGGGGAGGCTACCTAACCCATTCCTTGCCACGACTTGCACATTTCATGTTTACATATTTATTGTGTATTTTTAAGTGCCTTTTTGTGATCTGTACTAGCTGGAGCCACTTCGTCTCGTCTCACTGTATATTCGTATACTGCTGAGATGACAATAATGTTTACTTTGACTTTGACTAAACTCATTCCTGCAGGAAGCTTAAAATTCCTCCCTCTAGCCTAACTTCCTTGATAGGAAAAAAAGGTAGTAATGTTTTTTAGCCCCCCCCCCTTCTCTTGATTCTTTATTATCAGCCAGATTTGGGAAGGCTTAGGCTTAATGAAAAGCTGCCCATGGGAATATAATATTTTACAAATAATACCATGTTCAGTGGCCTCAATAGGACAAAATGATTAATATGCAATTATGAATTATAATACTGTATAGCACAGATACCAGTCCTGAAAGAAAACAAAATTATGGATCATCACCACTTCATAAGAGCTGTGTTTATCAAATGCCCACTGTATACAACATCCCTGCAAACTATCCACAGTTGACATTTGCTTCCCAGAGGTCAGTACATTTTTATCAGGTCCTCTTTTAATTTGTTTGAATCAGCTTCCACTTCATTTATCTACAGAAGGATATTTGTTTAATAGGTGTTGCACTGTGTTTTTGTATGTATAAATATCTTCTATTTCATTAGTGTCCTTAAGAGATAACTATACCAGCTGAACAATGTAGGTCTCTATAAAATATATTGCATAAAACATCTCATATGTAAGACCCTGCTTCATGTAAATAAACCATTTTCATAATAATATACTTTTTAGTAGTATGTGCCATTGGGTAATCATAAATAGAAAATTGCCATTTTAAAAAATAAGGGCCGTCCCTTTGGATCCTATGATTCAATGTTCACAAAAAAAAACATACACGTTAGGTCACATGAGCCAATTAACAGACAGAGTTCTGTCTTTTACTTCCACACTTCTTCCTGTTACAGTTAGAGTTGCAGTATTTCTGGTCAGGTGATCTCTGAGACAGCACAGAGACCCTCATGAAATGGTGGTTCAAGGCAAGAGATGTAAAGGGGCACAATTTACTTAAATATATATACCAGTTTGGTAAGATTCTTTAATATGTTACTTGATTTGATATAAACTGATAATAATATGTATTCATTTTGGGGGTATAGTTTTCCTTTAAAAAGCTTATGGGGAGGAGAATCAATCCTGTGAGGCCAGTACCTTGGTCAGGGGACACTTTTCCCAAGAGCTGCAAACATGCAGGTAGATGCCAGCTTCTGAAAAGTATGACCATAGATAAATAATTAGGACAATCATGTGAGAGTTTAACTTGATGTGATTTATAATTTTATTATCATAACTTTCTAAAAACGAAAAACTTCTGTTGTATGTGGTCAGATTAAATGTACTTCCATTGCACTTTTATACTATATTGTACCTTGCCTTGCAGTGCTCCCCATAACCCACATTTTGTATTAAAAATCTCAAAAGCTTAGATCTGTATTTAACTAAGACAAATTGATAGTACTAATTGGGAAATATCTTTTCATTCTTAAATATAAATGCAAAATAGAACAGTCCCCACAACCTTAGGGGCAGATTTATCAAGGGTCGAATTTCGAATTGTAAAAAAATTCGAAATTCGACTAGGGAATAAAATGGAATAAAATCGAATAGCCAATTCGATCGAATTAATGTTCTATCGAATATTCGAATTGGCGAATATTCGATAGTCGAATAGGCGCTCGATCGAACGTTCGATCGATCGATCGAACGTTCGATCGAAGGATTTTATTTTCGATCGAACGTTCGATCGAAGGATTTTCATTCGATCACAAACTTGGAAAAAAAGCCTATGGGACTCTCCCATAGGCTTTTATAGCAATTCGGTAGGTTTTATCTACCGAACTAGGGGGGTCGAATATTTTTTTTAGAGACATTTCTTCAACTATCGAATGGTCGAATAGTCGAACAATTCGACTATTCGATTTTGTTCGAATCGTTCGATCGTTCGAATTCGACTGTCGAATAAGCCAATTCGATGGTCGAAGTAGCCCAAAAATCATTCGAAATTCGAATTTTTTTTAATTCGAATTATTCACTCGAATTTAGTACATCTGCCCCTTAGTGTTGACAGTAGGAGCGAAATGGTATATCGACTGCTTTACATAAAAAGTACACTAAGATTACAACCTTGAAGACCCAAAGCAAGAACACTATACAACACACAGCATGCCACCCTGTATATATCTGTATTTATATAAATGATAGCCTTTTAATACCAAGTTTAGGATTGGCATTGACCAATTATTCTGCAAAACATTGCAACCCCAGTCAGTCACGCAGTTTCGCATATCACAAGGCAGAAGGGTGTCTATTAAAAAAGGAATGATAGGAACTGTACTTTCCATGCATTATTTGTTTGAAAACACATTAACCTGATAATGGTGTTGTAAAGAATTGTTGTTTATGGCTTGTTCAGTAGCATGATGCAAATGTGCCTTTGTATAGTTGTCCAATTATTTGATCAGATTAGTACAGGTAGAGTCTGAAAACTATTTTCATATTGGTTGGTAAGTTTTATTTTACCCTACTATAACATAAGCCTAATGTAGTATAATTGGTTCATGGACTGGTTTACATATAGAAACAGTGAAATAAATAATCTTTGGGTAAATTCTCATTATATTACATGTTAATCCTTAAATCAAAGGTTCAGTCAATAGATATAAAGACCATTAAAGCACATTACAAATTCCTATAACTGCAAACTTCTGAATGAACCATTATTTTCCAAAGACACAACATTATTATTACCAAATTTAACAACAGCTGACAGATTGAAAATAACTGAGTAAACCTGAAAAATAACAGCAATAATCAGTAGTGATGGGCGAATTTGGGAATTTCCAGAGAAATTTGAGAAACTGTATAAAATCCACGAAACGATGATGGGCAAATTCGCTGGTGAAAATGCGCTGGCGTAAAAAAACAGACAACGGCGTCCATTTTTTTTGACGCCGGGGAATTTTCGCAACGGTTTTGTAAATTTATTTGCCGGCAGCAAATCGCGGGAATTCTGCAAATAAATTCACCCATCACTAATAATCAGATTTATAACATACAGTACATAGCTTCTGCTACGTACTGAATACTCAAACAAATGTATGATGAATGTTAATAGGTATTTTCAAGCATTACTTCTGTAACCTAGAAAAAAAAGTAGCAGCTATCCAATAATGGGGAATACAGAAGCTGGAACCTGTAGAGGATTATGGCAGAATGAGTATAAGAGGCGAGATTCTAAATTGATGTTTTTCCCTTTGATGTTATTTTATTGGTTGCTCTTTCATTTGCAGCACTTCTGAATAATTCAGTTATATATAATAAAGTTGTTTATGTGTGGAGTTCCTTAGCATCAAAGCATATGTTATAGCTGCAGATGGTGGCATGTTTAATGTGCAGATAAGTAGTGTATATCTGCTTGCAAGATTTGTTGTTCCTTGCTGTGTAGAGTTTTCATTTTTGGTTCAATCAGTATTGTTCAAAATATTCAAGTTTGGTACTAGGGATGTAGCGAACGTCGGAAAAAAAGTTCGCGAACATATTCGCGAACTTGCGCAAAAATGCGAGCGGTTCGCGAACGGTTCGCGAACCCCATAGACTTCAATGGGAAGGCGAACTTTAACATCTAAAAAAGACATTTCTGGCCAGAAAAATGATTTTAAAGTTGTTTAAAGGGTGCAACGACCTGGACAGTGGCATGCCAGAGGGGGATCAAGGGCAAAAATGTATCTGAAAAATCTGCCTGTGTGTGCTTGGAAGAGATAGTGTAGGGGGAGAGCTGTTAGTGATTTCAGGGACAGATGATAGTAAGTTTGCTGGCTAGTAATCTGCTTGATACTGCTCTGTATTGGAGGGACAGAAGTCTGCAGGGATTTGAGGGACATTTTAGCTTAGGTAGCTTTGCTGGCTAGTAATCTACTGTTCTCTTTAAACAACTGCCATACATTGACCTTGTAGGCATTGTTTGCCCAGTTTTTTTGGACGCAGCCACTGAAGCACAGTTGCCAGAAAAAATATGCCATATAAATGCTGAAAATAGTCATTTTTCGCCATACGTTGACCTTGTAGACATTGTTTGCCCAGTTTTTTTGGACGCAGCCACTGAAGCACAGTTGCCAGAAAAAATATGCCATATAAATGCTGAAAATAGTCATTTTTCGCCATACGTTGACCTTGTAGACATTGTTTGCCCAGTTTTTTTGGTTGCAGCCACTGAAGCACAGTTGCCAGAAAAAATATGCCATATAAATGCTGAAAATAGTCATTTTTTGCCATATACGTTGAGTCAACGTATGGCAAAAAATGACTATTTTCAGCATTTATGTGGCATATTTTTTCTGGCCTCTGTGCTTCATTGGCTGCGGCCAAAAAAACTGGGCAAACAATGCCTACAAGGTCAACGTCGTTGACCTTGTAGGCATTGTTTGCCCAGTTTTTTTGGCCGCAGCCACTGAAGCACAGAGGCCAGAAAAAATATGCCATATAAATGCTGAAAATAGTCATTTTTTTGGTCGCAGCCACTGAAGCACAGTTGCCAGAAAAATTATGCCATATAAATGCTGAAAATATAAATTTTTTTGGTTGCAGCCACTGAAGCACAGAGGCCAGAAAAATTATGCCATATAAATGCAGAAAATATGCATTTTTTTGGTCGCAGCCACTGAAGCACAGTTGACAGAAAAATTATGCCATATAAATGCTGAAAATATAATTTTTTTTGGTTGCAGCCTCTGAAGGACAGAGGCTAGAAAAATTATGCCATATAAATGGACAAAATATGCATTTTTTTGGTTGCAGCCACTGAAGCACAGAGGCCAGAAAAATTATGCCATATAAATGCAGAAAATATGCATTTTTTTGGTTGCAGCCACTGAAGCACAGAGGCCAGAAAAATTATGCCATATAAATGCAGAAAATATGCATTTTTTTGGACGCAGCCACTGAAGCACAGTTGCCAGAAAAAATATGCCATATAAATGCTGAAAATAGTCATTTTTCGCCATACGTTGACCTTGTAGACATTGTTTGCCCAGTTTTTTTGGTTGCAGCCACTGAGGCCAGAAAAAATTAAACCAGTAGGGTTTGCACCCTAGTTTGTAACGGTGGCGGAGGGAGGAGGACGCTAAAGGACAGCTGTGTGTGGAGTCATGAGGCTTGAAGAGAAGGACAGCTGCATAGAAGTCAGAACAAGTCTTCCGGCGTGCAGTAACCCTCCGAGATCCACCCCTCATTCATTTTAATAAAGGTCAGGTAATCGACACTTTTGTGACCTAGGCGAGTTCTCTTCTCAGTTACAATCCCTCCTGCTGCACTGAAGGTCCTTTCTGAGAGCACACTTGAGGCTGGGCAAGACAAGAGGTTCATGGCAAATTGTGACAGCTCTGGCCACAGATCAAGCCTGCGCACCCAGTAGTCCAGGGGTTCATCGCTCCTCAGAGTGTCGATATCTGCAGTTAATGCCAGGTAGTCCGCTACCTGCCGGTCGAGGCGTTCTTTGAGGGTGGATCCAGAAGGGTTGTGGCGCTGCCTTGGACAGAAAAACATTTGCATGTCTGATGTTACAGACCGGCCAAAGGGCTTTGTCCTTGCAGGTGTGCTCGTGGCAGGATTACTGGCACCTCTGCCCCTGGAATGTTGATGAGTTCCTGAAGTGACATCACCCTTAAAAGCATTGTACAACATGTTTTGCAGGCTGGTTTGTAAATGCCGCATCTTTTCGGACTTGTGGTATGTTGGTAACATTTCTGCCACTTTATGCTTGTACCGAGGGTCTAGTAGCGTTGCGACCCAGTACAGGTCCTTCTCCTTAAGCCTCTTGATACGGGGGTCCTTCAACAGGCATGACAGCATGAAAGACCCCATTCTCACAAGGTTGGATGCAGAGCTATCCATCTCCGCTTCCTCATTATCAAGGACTGCATCATCCACGGTCTCCTCCCCCCAGCCACGTACAAGACCAGGGGTCCCCAAAAGGTCACCACTAGCCCCCTGGGA
Source organism: Xenopus petersii (assembly GCA_038501925.1). NCBI lineage: Eukaryota > Metazoa > Chordata > Amphibia > Anura > Pipidae > Xenopus > Xenopus petersii. The sequence goes on along the minus strand of CM076683.1, from coordinate 98,718,876 downwards.
AGCCTGCTCCTGTTGGTCCTCCTCCTCCACAAAGCCACCTTCCTCCTCTGACTCCACTTCTGGCACCTCTCCCTGCGTTGCAGCAGGTGCCTGGGTTCGTTCTGGTGATTCCGACCAGAAATCGTGCGCTTCCAGCTCCTCGTCACGCTGGTCTACAGCCTCATCTGTCACTCGTCGCACGGCACGCTCCAGGAAGAAAGCGAAGGGTATTAGGTCGCTGATGGTGCCTTCGGTGCGACTGACCATATTTGTCACCTCTTCAAAAGGTCGCATGAGCCTGCAGGCATCGCGCATAAGCACCCAGTAACGGGGGAAAAAAATCCCCAGCTCTGCAGATCCAGTCCTACCACCCAGTTCAAAAAGGTACTCGTTGACGGCCCTTTGTTGTTGCAGCAGACGTTCCAACATAAGGAGCGTTGAATTCCAGCGAGTCTGGCTGTCAGAAATCAAACGCCTGACTGGCATGTTGTAGCGCTGCTGAATGTCAGCAAGGCGTGCCATGGCTGTGTAGGAACGTCTGAAATGGGCCGACACCTTTCTGGACTGGGTGAGAACGTCCTGGAATCCTGGGTACTTGGAGACAAAACGTTGGACTATTAAATTTAACACATGTGCCATGCAGGGCACATGTGTTAAATTTCCCAGTCTCAACGCTGCCAACAGATTGCTTCCATTGTCACACACCACTTTTCCGATCTGCAATTGGTGTGGGGTCAGCCACCGATCGGCCTGTGACTGCAGAGATGACAGGAGTACAGATCCGGTATGGTTTTTGCTTTCCAGGCACGTCATCCCCAAGACAGCGTGACAACGGCGTACCTGGCACGTCGAATAGCCTAGGGGGAGCTGGGGGTGCACAGGTGTGGAGGAGGAGAAGGAGGACCCAGCAGCAGAGTAAGAAGAAGAAGAGGAAGAAGACGAGGTAGAGAGCGATGGAGGAGTAGAGGTGGTGGCAGAACCGCGTGCAATCCGTGGCGGTGACACCAACTCCACTGTTGTTGTTGTTGTTGAGCTACCCATTCCCTGCTTCCCATTCCCAGCCATTACCAAGTTCACCCAGTGGGCAGTGTAGGTGACATACCTGCCCTGACCATGCTTGGAGGACCATGCGTCAGTAGTCATATGGACCTTTGGCCCAACACTAAGTGACAGAGATGCGGTAACTTGGCTCTGCACATGTTGGTACAGGTGTGGTATTCCCTTTTTAGAAAAAAAATTGCGGCTGGGTACCTTCCACTGCGGTGTCCCAATTGCTACAAATTTGCGGAAGGCCTCAGAGTCCACCAGCTGGTATGGTAAAAGCTGGCGGGCTAAGAGTGCAGACAAGCCAGCTGTCAGACGCCGGGCAAGGGGGTGACAGTCAGACATTGGCTTCTTACGCTCAAACATGGCCTTCACAGAAACTTGGCTGGTGGCAGATGACTGGGAATGGGAACAGGTGGTCAAGGTGGAAGGCGGAGTGGAGGGTGGTTCAGATGGGTCAAGGAGAGCAGAGGTAGAGCAGTAAGATGCTGGACCAGAAGGAGTGTGGCTTTTAGTTTGCCTGTTGCCTTTGAGGTGTTGCTCCCAAAGTGCTTTGTGCTTGCCGCTCATGTGCCTTCGCATAGAAGTTGTACCTATGTGGCTGTTGGGCTTACCAAGGCTCAGTTTCTGACTGCACTCATTGCAAATTACAATGCTTTTGTCAGAGGCACACACATTAAAAAAATCCCACACTGCTGACTTTTTGGAAGTGTGCGATCTGGCGGTAACAGTAGAAGTTGGCGGCATTGGCGGCAATGGCGGGTGCGTTGGCTGGCTGAACACAGGTGCCGATACATGTTGTTGCCCTACTGATCCCTGCGGGCTGTCCTCCCTGCTTCTTCTAAGTCTTATTCTCCTACTGCCTCTCTGACTCTCCGTCTCTCCATCTGAACTACCCTCCTCTTGCTCTCTTCTACTAGGCACCCACAAAACATCAATCTCCTCATCATCATTCTCCTCAGATGCATCAATTTCTTCTGACACATCACAGAAGGAAGCAGCAGCGGGGACCTCCTCCTCATCACTCATCATTATGTCCATCTCTGTCGTGTTCTCTGCCAGAATTAAATCTGGTGTAACGTCCTCATCTCCTTCATCTTCTTCTGCCAATAATGGTTGCGCATTACTCAGTTCAAGAAACTCATGGGAAAATAACTCCTCTGACTCCAGTGAAGAAGGGGCACCGGTGGTGGAGGAAGTGTTACGTGGGGTGGCCATAGCAGTGGAGGATGAGGAGGATGTTGTGGTAAAGTTAGAAACGGTAGAGGATGGGGTGTGCTGTGTAAGCCAGTCAACTACCTCTTCAGCATTTTGGGAGTTCAGGGTAGGGATGTAGCGAACGTCGGAAAAAAAGTTCGCGAACATATTCGCGAACTTGCGCAAAAATGCGAGCGGTTCGCGAACGGTTCGCGAACCCCATAGACTTCAATGGGAAGGCGAACTTTAACATCTAAAAAAGACATTTCTGGCCAGAAAAATGATTTTAAAGTTGTTTAAAGGGTGCAACGACCTGGACAGTGGCATGCCAGAGGGGGATCAAGGGCAAAAATGTATCTGAAAAATCTGCCTGTGTGTGCTTGGAAGAGATAGTGTAGGGGGAGAGCTGTTAGTGATTTCAGGGACAGATGATAGTAAGTTTGCTGGCTAGTAATCTGCTTGATACTGCTCTGTATTGGAACAAAAAAATAAATAAAAGCAGTCCTTACAAGGACTACTGTTATTGCAGCAGTCAGCAGATGAGATCAGAAGCAGGACAGCTGCCCACTGCAGCTACATACAGAGCACTGCAGTAGAAGGTAGATTACTAGCCAGCAAAGCTACCTAAGCTTAAATGTCCCTCAAACCCCTGCAGACTTCTGTCCCTCCAATAACAGAGCAGTATCAAAACGATTACTAGCCAGCAAACTTTCAACTGTCCCTGAAATCACTAACAGGCAGCAGCTCTCTCCCTACACTATCTCTTCAGCACACACAGGCAGAGTGAAAAAACGCTGCAGGGCTTCGGTTTTTATAGGGAAGGGGAGTGGTCCAGGGGAGAGCTTCCTGATTGGCTGCCATGTACCTGCTGGTCTGGGGTGAGAGGGCAAAAAAAAGCGCCAACAATGGCGAACCCAAAATGGCGAACGTCGCGCGACGTTCGCGAACTTCCGGCGAGCGCGAACACCCGATGTTCGCGCGAACAAGTTCGCCGGCGAACAGTTCGCGCCATCTCTAGTTCAGGGTCATTGGCTTTTTAAAACTGGGCAATTTGCTAGGGCCACAGGATTGCATAGCAGCACGGCCCCTAGCACGGCCTCTGCGTGGCGGCCTGCCTTTGCCTGGCATTATTTTTAAAAAAACAACAACAACAAAAACTCAGTTGGTTTTTCTGGAAACGATAATACACACAGCTAGATGGCAGTTTGAAGAAAACAGTGTGCAAATAATGCCTACAAGATCAACGTATACACTACTACAGCGGTGGATACGGATTACGTAAAATATATGAATGCTGCTTGAAAAAAAGTAACTCAAGTGGTTTTTCTAGAGACGATAATATTATCAATATTTAGACAAAATGTGAACAAGCTCACACAGCTAGATGGCGGTTTGAAGAAAACACTGTGCAAATAATGCCTACAAGGTCAACGTATACACAGCGGTGGATACGGATTACGTAAAATATAAGAATGCTGCTTGAAAAAAAGTCACTCCGGTGTTTTTTCTGGAGACGGTAATATTATGGATATTTAGACAGAATGTGAACACGGTCACACAGCTAGATAGCAGTTGGTTGAATAACACACTGGGCAAAAAATGCCTACAGGGCAAATAATGCCTACAAGGTCAACGTATACACAGCGGTGGATACGGATTACGTAAAATATAAGAATGCTGCTTGAAAAAAAGTCACTCCGGTGTTTTTTCTGGAGACGGTAATATTATGGATATTTAGACAGAATGTGAACACGGGCACACAGCTAGATAGCAGTTGGTTGAATAACACACTGGGCAAAAAATGCCTACAGGGCAAATAATGCCTAAAAGGTCAACTTATACACTACTACAGCGATGGATACGGATTACGTAAAATTTATTATGGCTGCTTGAAAAAAGTCACTCCGGTGTTTTTTCTGGAGACGGTAATATTATGGATATTTAGACAGAATGTGAACACGGTCACACAGCTAGATAGCAGTTGGTTGAATAACACACTGGGCAAAAAATGCCTACAGGGCAAATAATGCCTACAAGGTCAACGTATACACAGCGGTGGATACGGATTACGTAAAATATAAGAATGCTGCTTGAAAAAAAGTCACTCCGGTGTTTTTTCTGGAGACGGTAATATTATGGATATTTAGACAGAATGTGAACACGGGCACACAGCTAGATAGCAGTTGGTTGAATAACACACTGGGCAAAAAATGCCTACAGGGCAAATAATGCCTACAAGGTCAACGTATACACAGCGGTGGATACGGATTACGTAAAATATAAGAATGCTGCTTGAAAAAAAGTCACTCCGGTGTTTTTTCTGGAGACGGTAATATTATGGATATTTAGACAGAATGTGAACACGGGCACACAGCTAGATAGCAGTTGGTTGAATAACACACTGGGCAAAAAATGCCTACAGGGCAAATAATGCCTACAAGGTCAACGTATACACAGCGGTGGATACGGATTACGTAAAATATAAGAATGCTGCTTGAAAAAAAGTCACTCCGGTGTTTTTTCTGGAGACGGTAATATTATGGATATTTAGACAGAATGTGAACACGGGCACACAGCTAGATAGCAGTTGGTTGAATAACACACTGGGCAAAAAATGCCTACAGGGCAAATAATGCCTACAAGGTCAACGTATACACAGCGGTGGATACGGATTACGTAAAATATAAGAATGCTGCTTGAAAAAAAGTCACTCCGGTGTTTTTTCTGGAGACGGTAATATTATGGATATTTAGACAGAATGTGAACACGGGCACACAGCTAGATAGCAGTTGGTTGAATAACACACTGGGCAAAAAATGCCTACAGGGCAAATAATGCCTACAAGGTCAACGTATACACAGCGGTGGATACGGATTACGTAAAATATAAGAATGCTGCTTGAAAAAAAGTCACTCCGGTGTTTTTTCTGGAGACGGTAATATTATGGATATTTAGACAGAATGTGAACACGGGCACACAGCTAGATAGCAGTTGGTTGAATAACACACTGGGCAAAAAATGCCTACAGGGCAAATAATGCCTACAAGGTCAACGTATACACAGCGGTGGATACGGATTACGTAAAATATAAGAATGCTGCTTGAAAAAAAGTCACTCCGGTGTTTTTTCTGGAGACGGTAATATTATGGATATTTAGACAGAATGTGAACACGGGCACACAGCTAGATAGCAGTTGGTTGAATAACACACTGGGCAAAAAATGCCTACAGGGCAAATAATGCCTACAAGGTCAACGTATACACAGCGGTGGATACGGATTACGTAAAATATAAGAATGCTGCTTGAAAAAAAGTCACTCCGGTGTTTTTTCTGGAGACGGTAATATTATGGATATTTAGACAGAATGTGAACACGGGCACACAGCTAGATAGCAGTTGGTTGAATAACACACTGGGCAAAAAATGCCTACAGGGCAAATAATGCCTACAAGGTCAACGTATACACAGCGGTGGATACGGATTACGTAAAATATAAGAATGCTGCTTGAAAAAATGTCACTCCGGTGTTTTTTCTGGAGACGGTAATATTATGGATATTTAGACAGAATGTGAACACGGGCACACAGCTAGATAGCAGTTGGTTGAATAACACACTGGGCAAAAAATGCCTACAGGGCAAATAATGCCTAAAAGGTCAACTTATACACTACTACAGCGATGGATACGGATTACGTAAAATTTATTATGGCTGCTTGAAAAAAGTCACTCCGGTGTTTTTTCTGGAGACGGTAATATTATGGATATTTAGACAGAATGTGAACACGGTCACACAGCTAGATAGCAGTTGGTTGAATAACACACTGGGCAAAAAATGCCTACAGGGCAAATAATGCCTAAAAGGTCAACTTATACACTACTACAGCGATGGATACGGATTACGTAAAATTTATTATGGCTGCTTGAAAAAAGTCACTCCGGTGTTTTTTCTGGAGACGGTAATATTATGGATATTTAGACAGAATGTGAACACGGTCACACAGCTAGATAGCAGTTGGTTGAATAACACACTGGGCAAAAAATGCCTACAGGGCAAATAATGCCTAAAAGGTCAACTTATACACTACTACAGCGGTAGTAAAATAAAAAAAAGTTAAATAAAAAAAGAATGAATATTAAAAAAAAAAAAATTAAAGTTGGTGCTGCTGAACTACTAGGAGCAGCAGATTAGCACACCAGTCCCACTCCCCAACACTGCTAGACTAATAGCACTGGGCTCTTATAGTAGTAGTAGTAGTAGTAGTAGTAGTAGTAAAACAACAAAAAAATAAATAAAAGCAGTCCTTACAAGGACTATTGCTATTGCAGCAGTCAGCAGATGAGATCAGAAGCAGGACAGCTGCCCACTGCAGCTACATACAGAGCACTGCAGTAGAAGGTAGATTACTAGCCAGCAAAGCTACCTAAGCTTAAATGTCCCTCAAACCCCTGCAGACTTCTGTCCCTCCAATAACAGAGCAGTATCAAAACGATTACTAGCCAGCAAACTTTCAACTGTCCCTGAAATCACTAACAGGCAGCAGCTCTCTCCCTACACTATCTCTTCAGCACACACAGGCAGAGTGAAAAAAAGCTGCAGGGCTTCGGTTTTTATAGGGAAGGGGAGTGGTCCAGGGGAGAGCTTCCTGATTGGCTGCCATGTACCTGCTGGTCTGGGGTGAGAGGGCAAAAAAAAGCGCCAACAATGGCGAACCCAAAATGGCGAACGTCGCGCGACGTTCGCGAACTTCTGGCGAGCGCGAACACCCGATGTTCGCGCGAACAAGTTCGCCGGCGAACAGTTCGCGCCATCTCTATTTGGTACATATGAAAAATTCATTTGAAGGGCTGAAACATAATTTTATTTTCTTTTGTGAATAATAGCAAAATATAATTCAGGGATTTCTACATTATCTAGAGTCTAGAATTTATTTGCATTTCTTAGTGATAACACTAGCTAAAGTCATTTAGTGCAACATAAAGGAAATGTGTTTATTTGAATGAACAATAAAAACATAATTAAAGTTAACATCATTTTATCAAAATCCGAAATTCTCACTATTTTCTGAAAACTGCTTTGACCAAATCTGCACGGACTCCCCCCCCCCTTTTATCAATACATTTTCTCAAAAATTTCTCCCTCCAGCCCAGCCAATCCTCTTGAATCTGTACCGGGAAAGACTCAATAAAATTGTGAAAAAAATCCAAATAGAATGTTTTTTTCAGATTTGATACCTGAAAACCACAACATTTTTGGATTATTGAACAAAACCCAGTGCAGGTCAGGATATCTTCAAAATATCAACATCTGACATTGACTTCTACATGAACTCAGCAGGTCTGAGATGGAGTACTTTTTTTATTCAGTATTTTAACATCATCTAAGCTTAATTAATCTCAAAAGATATGAGTTTTTTCAGTGAAACTATCGTGCTTTTTTCCCTTTACAAGTCTTACCAAAAAAAAATCAGACTTTAATAAATAACCCCTTCATGTTTCTACTCCATACAAATACCTATAAATCTGTATTTTAATGCAAGACTTTCAAAAGCAGTATGAAATTAAATGTGCATTGGTCAAAGAAACCAGACAAAAAGGAAAGAAAATAAGTAAATTATTTCTTAAATCTTGACAGAATCTGGCACATTTTGTCAAATATAATATTAAAATTATGGATGGGAGATTTTTTACCATTTTTAAGAGTGGCTAAAATGTTGCCATGCATTTTGTTTCACCAGAAAAAAAACTTTGACCCAGACGATTCCAACACATTTGGAGCAAGAAAAAGCTCATGCTAGTTGAGGTGTACTGTATCTTCTACACTTTGAAAACTGGAACAAACAGGAAAATTCTGAACAATGCAAATTTTTTGACAAAATCCAGCTCTTTTATTTTATCTGCTGTGTATTCCAAGAAAACCAAATCAGGGAATGTGTATTAGTGCATTTGGGGCAAGAAGATATGTGATGAAAATTTCAAATGCATTGGAATAAATTGGGTGTTTTTACACAAATTTTTTTGGTGATTTCACAAATTTTTCAGTGAAACTTTCTAATAAAAATTTAGGACTGCGGGCTGAGCTGTCAAAATCGGGACTGTTCTTAAGACAGTTGGGAGATATGCTTTAGGTTAACTTTTATAGAATGGCCTATCTTTAGCAACTTTTCAATTGGTCTTATTTTTTAATTTTTCTTACAGTTTTTGTCATTATTTAACTTTTCAGCCTCAATTCAGCTGCCAAAAAAGATTGTTCTGTGAGCCTATAATTTTATTGTTATTGCTCATTTTTCCTACTTATCTTTCTATTCAGTCCCATAGTTCATATTTCAGTCTCTCAGTCAAGCCACTGTTTGGCTGCTAGCTCTCCGATCTGGAGAGCTTCTGAGAAAAAAACCCTCAATTTTGTTTGGAGTCCGATGGTGTCAAAGGTCAGATGAAAAAAGTACTCCAACTCAGACTTGCCGAAAACATTTAAAACTCAATGGCAGATGTCCTGTTAACAATTGGAAGACTTTCTGAGTTGCATTGAGTTTCCTAAAAAATCATAGCTTTAGGGCGATTTTAAGAAAATCCGAAAATATCATATCATAAACTGCTAAAAATCGGGAACATGTTTTATACCTTCAGAATTCTCAATAGCTTTGGGCTGTTTGACGCTGGTTTTCATTCAATAATCTGATAAATTGTACAATTTGAATTAACACACAATTTTGTTGTGACTTTTTCTTAGACCAATTTTTTTGAGAAGTTCTATTGGTAATTTTTTTTTAAATTATAGTGAGAAAAAGTCCAGTTTAGTAAATACCCCCCCCCAAAGTGTTGTATGACCAGTGGTGCTTCCATTTAACTCATTATTATTGTTACATTTAGTTCTCATGAATAAAAAAGTAAAACATTTTTATTGAATACAAAAATGTATAAATCTTCCCTTAGTTTGCCCAGGTATAGCAACCAATTAAAATCAATACAATGTTTTGTGTTACCAGAAATTAGGGTTTATGGGTCTACTACCAGTTAGAAAATAACAAAGGTCTGATTGGTTGCCAAAGGCAATTGTACTGCTGCTATTTGGCCTGTGTTTAATGAAATCAGGCAATATATATTTTAGCCCATGAGCTAGGTTTTACTGTGTGTGCAAAACTTCACCATAACAAGAATGCTTATGCTAAACTTTCACTGTCCATCAAGCTCAACCCCATATGTTTCCCAAGCATCAACGGTCCACAATAGGAAAGACTAAACATGAGGACTTTGTATATAAATAAACACACATAGACTTATTAAGATATAACATTAATATACTGTATATATATTATTAAGATATTGTTAAGATCTAATTGTATACATTTGTGTAATTTATATATGTAATATATGCATGAAAAAATTATATATATATATATATATATATATATATATATATATATATATATATATATATATATATATATATATATATATATATATATATATATCAAATCATTCAATCATTCATTGGAGCCTGTTTTGCCAAAAAAATCACAATTTACCTCACTCTTAAATGTTCAACATTTTCATAACCTGTTCTAAATAAAAATGTAAGTAAACACAATTAATTAAGTGCCAAATTGGTCAAGAAATCCCCGCTGCGATCTAGGCCTGCTTCATTCTTATTTAAAATCTATAAAGATTTCACAGTTGGAAAATGTTTTTGTGCCTGCATTACCTACTTAAATATGAATAAAAAGAAATCAAACAAAAGGGAATGGAAGATCTATTTACATGAATATTCTTTTTACAGAACCAATTTGAAAAATGCTTGAGTTTTGCATGTCTGCTTCCCAAAGATGGCATAACATTCTCTATAGCTTAGTGAGTTTTATCATTTTTTTTTAATACTATATGTCTTGTGAAACCTTCAACAGCACAATCCCTCTTTAATGCTGTACTAGAATTAATATCCCCTCTGACATGTCATTTTTCTGGGAGCTATCAGCTCTAGGGCTTCTTTGCTAGCATAGTTTAATTTGAAAGTAACTTGTTTAAAAGAGGAAAGCTGCAGGCAATGAAAAAGTAAAGTTTTAAGTTATTATTCAAAGTGATATTTTTTTTCATTTGTTGGGGGCTACCACCTTTGCAGTTTGGCTATGAGTCAACGTTCTTTTAAATGCTTTATGAATTTATTAGCATCTATTGGAAAACTTTTGATTTTATCTCAATATTGAGTATGTAAAATACACTGTGAATTGAATTTAAAAAATAAAAATACTTCTGTGCGCTTCCATCAAAACTAGGGGGCACATTTTCTATTGGTCAAATATTGAGGGTTAATTAACCCTTCGATATTCGACCCTCGAAGTAAAATCCTTCGACTTCGAATATCGAAGTCGAAGGATTTACCGCAAATGCTTCGATCGAGCGATCGGAGGATTTTAATCCATCAATCGAAGGATTTTCCTTCGATCAAAAAAAAAAGGTCCCCATAGGCTAACATTGATAAGCGGTAGGTTTTAGGTGGCGAAGTAGGTAGTCTAAGTTTTTTTTAAAGAGACAGTACTTCGACTATCGAATGGTCGAATAGTCAAACGATTTTTTAGTTCGATTTGAAGTCGGAGTCGTAGTCGAAGGTCGAAGTAGCCAATTTGATGGTCGAAGTAGCCAAAGAAAACTTTGAAATTCAAATTTTTTTTCATTCTAATCCTTCACTCAAGCTTAGTAAATGTGCCCCTAGGTGTGAGTGAGACCTATTTTAAAGAAACCTGTCACTATCTGCATCTGATGATGCTGAATGATGCACGTTAGAGGATGGGTAGGTGGCAGGAGGCAGGTCCGGACTGAGAATTAAATTAGGCCCTGGCATTTCAGGTACACACAGGCCCGGATTTACGGCAAGACCGCATAGGCCCGGGCCTAGGGCGGCAAAAAAATAGGGGCGGCATGCCGCCCAGCCGCATTATGGGGACGCGTGCGCCCCTTATTGAAATCCGTTGCTGGGTACACAGAGGCCCACTCAGCCCACACAGAGGCCCAAACAGCCCCACCAGCGCACTAAATACTGACTTTTAATGGGAGCTTATAGCAGCCCCTCTGGCATTTGCCAGAACCCACATATTGCCAGTCCGGGCCAGGTAGGTGGTGATGATATCTATGTGAATGCATCCATGAAGACATTAGGAAGACATTTTGTCGCATTGTGTCCAGACACTGGGGCTCATTTATTAACGCAGCGCAGTGCTAAAAAGAGCGCAGTGGCCTGACATTTGCCCAGCGCATGCGAGTATTTAATAATGTAGCGCACGATACCTTAACAGTGCAATTTTGTGCGCTAATGTAGACACAGACAGGTGCGACGTGTGAAACTGCGTATCAGCTGTCGCAGTGCTTATAATAAATTGTGCGCACAGGAAGATACCGCAAAGGTAAGGATTAGTTGTGCTCATGTATGAATGCGCTGCTTTAATTAGTTGCGTCACATATTGCGCATATTGCGTTCACTTAGACGCATCTGGTTGCAAAGGTGTTTAGCCTACCTGATACCCTTAAAGGAACCTTGGTCAATATAAACATGTTGGGTGGAAGGCGTGGTTAATATGCACTTTACAGGGGTTGTTCATCTTTGAGTAAACTTTGAGTTAACAAACATCCCCACCAACAGCAGCACCATTGTATTTGCCAGAACCCAGTTTAGCAGTGTGGCTCTGCTAGCGCAGCTGGGCAGGAATGCGCATTTTGAAGAGCGTTACTATTACGCCACAAACAGGCAGTCGTAAAAATTGTGGTGCTGTTGACCGGGTGCAGTTTTGCACATATACAGACGCAAATCTGCGACGGCCGCAGTGCAAGCGCATTGTAGCCACGCCCACAGCCACGCCCCTAACAACCACGGCATCGTTTGCGACATAAATGCCCAATCTTTTGCGCAATGCGCATAAACAAAACCATCGCAAAAGCTCTGTGTTATGCGCAATATCACGCAAATATATTAGCGATCACACTCGTGATGTCGCAGACAATCTTTTGCGTCCACTTATGCGCTGCGCTGCGTTAATAAATGAGCCCCACTGTTTTTTTCAGTTCTAAGTCCTGCCTCTAGATGGTGCTAGAGTGCACTTTTTCAGTACATTGCTTCTAAAGGACTAAGGCCATTGCACTCTAGCACCATCTAGAGGCACAAAGGGTCTATCTCTTACATATCTGTGTGGACATTAGGGGTGCTTTATATTCAACAGTATAAATAGGCAGGGAGGAGCACTGGCATGCTTCATGTTCCAGGTCTATAGGTGAACTAACTAATAATAACATTCTGACTTTTTTATGAAGTCTGTGCTGGTAATTTATAATTTGTTAAGCAGTCAATGGTGTCAGTTTCAACAAAAATAGATGTGTATAATACTAAATTGATTGCATTTATTATGGTCATTATTTGTAGGAATAATTCTGCACTTTTTTCCCTAAACCTCGTTGTAAGCAGGAAAATGTGCATTCAAGATATACACCTACTCCTATCAAAATAAAACTGGTGTGTGAAATACAGACTTAATTAAGCAAAGTTTTGACATAAAACGTCACATACAGATGAACGGAGAAGATGCAGTAACCACAAAATGTACCAAACAGCCCCCTCAAAAACTGTCAACTCATGAAGCGCAAGCACTTAGTTGAAAAACAACAAATATAGAGCAGAAGTTTAATGTGTTATTTAAAATATGGATATGAGGTATCGTGTTCACTACAGTGCAAATTATATAAATATTTCTTGAAAATATCAAAATGCAATGTCTTAATTGCAGCCTGTGCATTTAATAATGGATAACAGTATTAATAAAGTCTATGGGGCTGATTTATTTGTAATACTGTATGTACAATTTTACCCATTATTTAATATTCAACAATTTCTGTTTCACATTAGAACAATTCATTCTATCACAGAATATCATTATCCAAAACCTTTCTGAAGAATCTTTTCTCTTAGAACTAAAGAGGATTCTGTTGGCATCTTCAAAAATGAAAAATTTAAATATTTCTGTGCAAAACAGGTCAATTTCACTAGCGTTTGGGTTGTGGGGGTAAAATAAGATTTTGCTGTCAGGTTCGGTAATTTATTTTCTGTCCCTGCTACTTGTATGTATATTGTGATAATCATTAAGATAAAATAAGAAATTGGCAAGATAGAGAGGTGTGTGTGTGTGTTTCAAACGATCAATAACAATATCTGCATAAACTGCACCTGAATAAAGTATATACAATAAATATATATATTTATCAGTATATAACTGCAAAACATTTCCCAAATAAGAAATTAGGTCAATATAAAGAAAATGATATTAATGTCAGACACATCATTTTTTTAATATCAATGACCTAGTAATAATAAATGGAAGACTATTAATAGGCCACTGGCAACTGCAAGAGAACAGGGTTCAGAAAACCAACCAGATAATACTTTCTTTGGAATATTACCAGAAACAATAAGGTTCATAACTTTTGCAGATTATTTACAGATAGAGAACTAGATGATCGTTTTTACTGTAGTTCATGGGGAAGATAACGGCATGCACTTCCATCCAAATCATGTACATCCATGTCATCTACAAATGTAAATGTAAACCTGCAAATATTGGAATTATCACTGTGCTAAACTGTATATTTATTTAATCCATATGTTAGTGCAGTGTTGATGTTTTTTTTCCAACATACATAACATACAAAACAGGAAAGACACATATTGGGGCTCATTTATAAACTTTGCCCAGTGCACGATGGTTGGCACATATTTGCCCTGTGCCTAATTATATTTATAAAGATGGATAAAAGTGGTGTATTTAATGTGCATGGCAAAATCGCAAATTGCAAATATTTATGCACACACTCTGCGTTTGAATTACCTACGACTTTTCTGGCGGAGAAACAATTTTACAAATTGAAAATTGTAATTACTGTTAATGCTAACAACCTCACACAGTGGCCATGAACGCACAAACACCTGTCTCATTTGTGAATATTTGGGAGCAATGCAATTAGCAACCCAAAAAGATGACGACAGCCAGTGTTGGACTGGCCCACCGGGATACCAGGAAAACTCCCGGTGGGCCCAGGTGTCAGTGGGCCCTCCTGCCTCTAAATATTTGGCTTATTTTATGGCCATTCCCTATTTCTATGAGTATAAAGAGGCTAAATAGATGGAATAATAGGTAATAGTATGTAAAGAAAAGAGAATACGAGAATAGAGGTTGAGTGAGGAGAGGAAGAAAATAATACTTAGTGTGGGCCCCTGGTCTAAAGGTTTTTGGGTGGGCCCCTGGTCTAAGGGTTTTTGGTGGGCCCCTGGGGTCCCAGTCCGACACTGACGACAGCAGTGCAATATTTTATAGTTCAGGAAAAACCATGGACAATACAACCACTTGCGAATAAATATACCATGTGCAAACTTTATAAATGACCCCCCAATGCTTTCCATTTCATTCCACCTGCCTGCTCTTCTGTCTCCCGTTACAGCATCCACCAAACAACCGCTCTCTCACTACGCTACAACCCTCCCCCCCCACATACACACACATACTGAAAGGTACTGCATCAACCTGTGAGCACACGGGCAGATTTCAGCCCAGAAACTTGGAGGTAAGTGTTTTTTGACAAAATGTGTGCTGTATGTGCAGAAAAGAACAGATCACCCTCCACTGTTATAAATGAAACACACCATGCACCAGCTGCAGTGTTTCTTTGATGGGAGATCCATTCCATTATTCCAAAAAATATATAGCCAGATAAACATTAAATACAAAATCTGTATCTCCTGCGCTGCTGTCATAGTCTGCAATTGCACTGGATCGGTTATAGGCTTTTAAAATGCTTGAAAAAGCTCAACATGTAACAGCGGTGCCAGAGTTCCCCAGGGGTTATAAAAAGGGATGCCCCCAAGTGTATTACCTCTTTCTGGTGAACCCACTCGCTGGAGGAAGTGGTGTGCTGCTAATAGGTCCTGAGGTGGAGGTAGACCTCAGTATAGGAGTAAGCAAGTTTTAGGTCAGAAACTCCAATGGGCTTAACATGCTTTTGGCTGCCATCTTGGAAATGATTACTGTATACCCACCAAATGAAACAATTCCCCCAACCTGCTGCATCATTAGAAAAAAAGTCATTCATATTAATGCCACATTAAAGGGGCTAATGATTGATAGAGATATTGAAGGATGATAGCTAGCTAGCTAGATGCTAGACAAATAGATAGATAAATAGATACTGTAGCTAGATATAGATAAATAGATAGACAGATAGATAGATAGATAGATAGATAGATAGATAGATAGATAGATAGATAGGTGTTTTTACTTGGGGGTACCAAAAGTTAGGCACCCCAAACTGATTGTATCTACTTACCTGACACCCTGGGCCAGTGCATTTATCAGGAGAAAACTGCACTGACCTTGGGTTCTTCCATAGAGCACCATGGAGTGATCACCTTCCTGCTTCTTCTTTCTTCAAATTTCCCAGAACAGACGCATGTGCAGTAGAACGAAATAGCCGGCTTTTTAGTTAAAATTCGGCTTTTCGATGTACTGCGCATGCACATCCACGACGAGAACGAAGAAACCAGACGACGATCGCTCCGTGGTGCACACTGGAATAATCCCGGCCGGTGCTCCTATCAGCAGAAAACTGCTGATTTGCTGCGTCAGGTAAGTAAATAGAATCACTTGGGGTGCCTAACCTTTGGCACCCCCAAGTAGAAAAGGCCTTTCCTTCTCCTCTAAGCCTGCTCTATCTTTATTTGTTGCCATGTGGTCCATCTTTATTTGTCGCCATGTGTTCCAAGGAGTATATTCATTTGTGTCTGTTTGTACAACACAAACCCATGGTATAATTAGAAAGAAAACACATTGTTTATAAATTTAAGCCATCAAAATCCTGGCATAGTTATACTATCAGCCGTAACCAGAATTAGTTAAAAATGACATTCTAACTGGTCCAGTGAAACTCACATTTTCTATTGACTGTTCCAACAACCCCTTCCTCATACCACATATAGACAAAAAGAACATGACATCATATTGCATTGTCACAAGCTGGTAAATACCAGTTAGGATTTTTTTACCACCATTGAGCTTTAAGAAAATCTAAGCTAATGTTTTTTCCAAATTCGTTCTTGTCTATTTATCCTTCCTTTGCACTTTAGAATGACAACCATATAGAAATATTAATAAATCCACTGTCTTCATAGGTTAGAATGTTCATGGTTGCTATGGTGCCCTGAAATAATGATGTTGTATTCTTCTTTACTTCCTTTACGGATGTTAAGAGGATTGATGCCTATGAACAAGGCTGCCAAAGTTAAGAGGTTAGTTCCTCCAAGATAATGTTCAAGCTTATATTAAAGAAAAAATATATATTACAGTTCTGAAAGCCTTATGACATGGGTGAAGAGTTTATTGTTACAGATAAGGAAAACTCAACTGAATATAGATGCCAGGTGTTGTACTGTATGTTTTTCTGTTTGTGGCAAATATGTATAGCTTTCATTAACATTAGAACAGCTAGTTTGTAGCATGGGTTAAGGGTTAAGGCTTGGAAAGGTAATGTTTATATGTGTAGTTGAATGTTTAGCAGAAAATATCAAACATTTCACATATTATTTCATATGGCTCCCAATAGACAAAGTCATACTGTAGATGCACATGCCAGCTAGTGACTGCCAATGGCTTCAGTAGACACATGTAATATAAATTGTTCAAATAAGCTGATGATGTATTGGTTGGAATTTTGATTAACTTAACATCTAACACAAAACATCTGCAGTAAACACATATCCTGCACAGTTTGTATTGAAACAGTTACTTTATTTATGGGTATTAATACAAAAGAATAGAGATCACATCAATAATTCATTAATAGATGGTTTTGTTAATAGGAATATGTAGTTATTGCAATGTCTTTGCCAGTCACTAACTTCCGGAGATCTGTATTATAAACTGTCCAAATAATCTGATGATGCATTGGTTGAAATTTAGAATAACTTCATCTAATACAAAACATCCACACACAAATACCCAGCAGAGTTTGTATTGAAACTGGTACTTTATTAAAAGTTGCTCTTATCAATAGAATAGAGATCACATAAACAATTCATTAAGAAAGGTTTTTGATATTAGGGCTATCTGATTATTGCATTGGCATCTCCCAACAGATAATGATCTGCACCAAGTTTGTATATTCTTCAGGTGTATATTCTTCCTGTGTTTGTAAAGGTTTCCTCCAGGGGCTCTGTTTTCATTCCACGTTGCAAAAACACACAGTGGAGTCAATTAGCGCCTGATTAAATTTTATCATTCTAACCTTAAGTTGAAAACTCTAGTGGAGCAGGTACTGATGTGAATTATGTTTTATTTCTGTAAAGTGATGTATGTGAATACAGGTATGGGATCTTTCTGTAATTTAGATCTCTGTGTCTTAAATCTACTAGAAATCATTAAATAAACCCAACAGGCTTGTTTTGCCTTCAATAAGGATTAATTAAATCTTAGTTTGGATCAAGTACAAGATACTGTTTTATTATTACAGAGAAAAAGGAAATCACTTTTTAAATTTAAAATTATTTCATTATAACGGAGTCTATGGGAGACAGCCATACAGTAATTCAGAACTTTCTGGATAACAGATCCCCTACCTGTACTATAATACAGGTATATGCAATATAACTGTAATGAAAAAGTAACTGAAACTGCTCTTCACAACTTGTAATGCAATTTTTACACCATAAAGTACCATGATAATCAGAGACTTTGCTTTTACTGGCCCAACTGTTGCTGATTCATTGCTAGGGGTTCTTGCAGTAGGCATACCAATGTCCCAGTATGTTAAATATAGTTGCTAACTGTTTGGTTTTGATCCAAAAAGTTAGATTTTTTTGTAGGCCTGTTCGGGTCTATTGGTTTTCAGCCTTTGTGAAAATAGTTGATAATAGCATTGATTTTTTCTATCAACAACAAATCAAAAATGAGGAATTGGCATTGCTTTATTTCAGAATTTTTTTGGATAACTGGTTTCTGTATAATAGATAGTGATGGGCGAATTTGCGCGAAACGGCGCCGGTGTTTTGTTTTTGACGCTGGCGTCTGTTTTTTTTACGCTGATGCCCGTTATTGATGACGACGCCTGTTTTTAACGCCGGCATCCGGTTTTTTAGACGCCGGCGACAATTTTTTTTTGATGCGGGCAAACTTTCACCAGCGAATTTTTGCGGCTGTTTCGCGAATTTATTCAAATTTGCCGTGAATTTGCGCCTGGTGAATCAATTTGCCCATCACTTTTTTGATGCCGGCAAACTTTCGCCAGCAAATTTTTGCAGCTGTTTCGCGAATTTATTGAAATTCGCTGCGATTTAGCCCCTGGCGAATAAATTTGTCCATCACTAATAATAGAGTATAAACAGATCCAGGGTTGCCACCTGTCAAGTTTTGAATTGGACATTCCAGTATTCAAAGGACCATGTTGTTACATACTTTCATTTGAGAAAACTGGACAGAACTCCAGCCAATTACATCTAAGTGATGACAGAACCCCACCATCATAACCCCACCCAATGTCATTGTGTACACCCCTGACATCATCATGCCCACCCCCAGCATCACTATCCTACCTGGATTCCATCAGCCATGCCTTTGTTCAGATTTAACCAGTGGAAAAGTGGCAACCCTAATGCTAAACCAGACAATGTAGAAGGGGCATCAGTTTGGCCTATAAAATATACACTAAGGGGGTAACCAGAGAAGGACAACACTAAAAATTTTAACTTTTACACAGATCATCAAATCATATTTGTTTATTTACGTCGAATCCAGTATGGCTTATTTGTGTTAAGATATTAGTAACTAACTAACCATGTTGTGGCAAATGAATGACTAGACAATCCACAGAAATAAAAGGTGCACAATATTTTTAATGTCTTGCTAAAAGGATAGATAATGTAAGAAGGGATCTACAAAGGCTTGACAAGGATTTCTCAAGCTTTTTCTCAGGGGAGCAAGGTAAGGTCTAGGACACAGCCTGGCAACACATCATCATTAGTATTACTCTTTTGTAACCAAAGAAGAAATTTCATTCTATAAAAGGGGATTCTAGAAACCAATCCTTTGAAGCTTGGAAATGCAATATTAACCCTGACTTATAGGTTAAAAATTCTTCGGTAAGATGTTGCAATGATTTCATATTAAAACTTATGGTTGGTTAAGAGGCTGCGGGTAGCAGGCTCATATTATTTTGTCATTGCTGCTATTGTTTAAGGCAGGGGTCCCCAACCTTTTTTCACCCGTGAGCAACATTCAGATGTAAAAAGAGTTGGGGAGCAACACAAGCATTAAAAATGTTCCTAGGTGGTGCCATATAAGGGTTGTGATTGACTATTGGTAGCCCCTATATGGACTGGCAACCTACAGAAGCCTCTGTTTGGCAGTACACCTGGTTTTTATGCAACTAAAACTTGCCTCCAAGCCTGGAATTCAAAAATAATCACCTGCTTTGAGGCCACTGGGAGCAACATCCAAGGGGTTGGGGAGCAACATGTTGCTCACGAGCTACTGGTTGGGGAACACTGGTTTAAGGCATTTAAAAGTAGACCTTTATATTATGTAAAAAATATCTTTCACTGTAGCTGCTGTTTGTGGAGGCTCTAAGAAGATTGGACCTAATTTTTCTAAATATATTTAAATGTACACTATTTACCAGGCAATAACATTTCCCTAATGCATGCTATTGCTTGACATTTGCTGAACTATCTTGAGCTTTTATAATTAAATAACCTGCAAGTTCAATTCAAACAGATTCAACATATTTATGGAAACCGTTCTGTATTAGAATGTGCTCTGTGACCTAATAACATCCTAATCACACAGCTTGGTATTTTCACAAGAGTAAATAATTGACCATGCATAAACGATGAACATTTTTATAGCACACATTTCTCTTAATTAAATATGCTATCATAACAAATAATCTGATTTCCATCCTTTAATTAGACAGATACTCATTGTAGCGCAATATCAAGTTAGAAAAGTTATGATGTAGCCAAATGTCAACGTCTAAAATATGGCAAGCGTTGCATGGATTAATTACTCTTTATAACAGGCTCCATAAAATATCACTATAGTTTCAGACATTAGGCATTGACTGCCTGTCAATTGATTTCCATTGATACATTTTGCCTTTCTTTTATTATTATTTTAGAATACTGATCAAAAATGAACAATTCAAGCCATGGAGGCTTGGGTTATGCTTATTTTATGCTTATTTTTATTTTTGACATACTTTAAATGAAGTCAGTAATGCGAATGTACATTTTATCTGCAAAAGGTCAGAGTTTATCATTAAAAATGTAAATATATAGCAGGTAGTACATTTTCTATAATATTTTAAACACAGGTCATTGATGGTAACTGGAGCATAATTTAGTGTTTATGAAATGAATATAAAAATAAACCTATATATTGAATTAGTCTTTTTAACAGGATATGACTTATTCCTTTGACATATTGATAAAAGCATGTCATTCTGAGAGCTGACAGATGCAGTGCAAATGGCTCAGTATTAAAAAAAAAAAACAAGACATTTTTTGCTTCTTTGAGAATGGGTTTATGTCACAAATACCTTCATGCTGGAAACTGATCTTTGAATATTACTAGCACAAAGATATTTTGTCTAACCTTTTAGGAACAATATTATTATGTCTTTGGATATTTTGTGAAATTAAAGCTGGATTGATTTTTCTTCTTTATTCAAAGGAAAGACATGCTGCTACCATTGAACAGTCAATCTGTGTGTGTTCGTACCCAAATAAGTCAATATTAGGGGACTATCATTGTTGCTCCTTATATCCTAGAAGGCATTCTAAAACTTTTCATAATAGAATGATGGGTTCTATTTGTTTGAAATATGTGGACTTGCACCATTGGACTGGGTTCATGTTAAAAATACCTTCTTGCCAGAAATCAATTTATAAATTTCACTAGCACATAGATAGATATTTTGTCTAAACTTACTAGAACAATATTATTATTTTCTCTGGATATTTTGTGTAAGACTTAAGCTTGAGCAATTTTTCTTTTTTATCCAGAGAAGTTATAGACTGCCACCATTGAACATTCAAATGTATCTGGGTTTGTAATCATTAATAGGACACTAGTATTATTGTTACCCCTTATATCCATTGAGACTTTATCCTTTGAGACTGGATGTATCAGTTTGTACCCAAATAATCATTGTTGCTCGTCAGGTCTAGCCATAGATGTGTGACTGGCAGGTAGGACCGTATGTGCTGGTAAACTGGTGTACGTCTGTTAATGGTTAGATTAAGACTGAAGCCCATAGTATGATGAAATCAAAGATTCATAAACAAGTTATAAAATTGTATGAGATGTAAAACTGTGGAACAAGTCCCAATATGGGCCTGTGACGTCTGAGGTCTGGGGAGGTCTGGGAAGGCAGGAAACAGGCCAGAGGGCAAAACCAAATGATCCACAGAAACTGGGTAAGTAGGAGAACTGGAGTACAAGAACAAGACATAAACCAGGTAGGAATAACAATTGATTCAAACAGGAAATCACAGAAATTTTGCGCAGTAAAAGGTTGGATCAGTCTGGAGGAACTTTGATGATTAAGCTATTAGCTATTGGAAGATAATTGAGACATGATGTTAGCAAGGTAAGCAAAGGAAAAGGGAGTAGAAGGGAGAGAAATCAGTTGCACATACTAAAGCTCAATTTTTTTTTTGGACAAAAAAAATTTTGACCAAACTCCTAAACCTTTATTTACTAATAAAAGTAATTAAACAATTTGCTTCAAAACTCGGATTAACGAATGGAAAGTGGTGCAAACAACAGCAAACGCTTGAGAATCCTGAAGTTAAAAAACATTTTCCATAGGCTAAAGGTACAATCTGCCATTGACTTTTACATGATTTTGACAGATTTTTTGCTGAAGTTTTTTCAGATTCAAATTTTTAACATTTTTTTCAGATTTTTGCCCTTTAAAACTCGACCAGAGAAATTCGACCTTTAAGAAATAGGATAGCTAGGATAACTAGGATAACTGATCAGCATCAACTCTAAAAGCCTCAAGTGGCTCAGTAAATGAATATAGGGGCAGTTCAACAAACAGTCCAGCATTTGATTGCTGACAACTTCTAATATTCTAGAAGGCATTCTAAAACTTTTCAAAAGTTGTAACTCTGTGTTTCTTTGGAACCTGTGGATAATTCTAATTCTGCTTCCTATTAGCAAATAGAAATGGTGCACTCTGTGCTGATCAAACCTATTGTATTAAATATTTATATACAATGTTCAAAAATAAGTCTGTTGTATTAATGAAGATTGAGACCTACTTTAAGAAGGGGATCTTATGCATGTGTGCCATATTGAAAGTCGCCTGCTGTTTAATAGCCTAATGGTAGAAATCTGAAATCTCTTTCTTTTTAGTTTTTTGTCATTTTTTTGTACAATGAAAAACTGAAAACCCAAGTGTTATTATGCAAGTAAACTTTTATTGTGGTTAAAAAAAATAGAGAAATGTTGTAAGAAATAAGAGTTTTTGAAGCCAAACTCTCAAGAACTAAGCTTTGGACAAATAAACTAATATAATTAACATGGTGTTAACATGGGTTAAGTAGCTGAGGGTAGAAATAGCATCCATTATGCACCTGTGTATACAAAGACTGTGTTTACATCCCCAAAATTGTATTTACTCTGGTTCCTTTTTATATTAGACAATAATATTTTATTTCACTCATTTACCTTTTCTGATCAACCATAATTCCTTTCTGCACTAGGAAGAACAAATGACAAATGACCTGTTTTTGCTTTTGAGTTGTTTTCAAACTTCCATGATGGAAAAATTAACATCCCAAGATAGTCAGAAGCAAATCCTGGAGTGTTTATAGTGTTTATTTTTTTTTTTTACAAAAGATACATGACAATACAAATTGATGAATTTGTGACTTTCTTGTATATTACTTCATTATTAGTCTTTCAAAATCTGTGCCTGTGCTCTTTCATTCAGTTTCATTTCAGTTTACATTACAAGAATAGATGAAGGATATAAAATGCTCAGCTTTAAAAACCTAATAATAATACTTTTGCATGGTATCCTGCTTATTACTGGAGCATTAAATAAGTATCTGGCTGAGTTAAATTTCATTTATCAATGGACATGTTTCCAACTCCAACTCTTTCTGTATTGTAACACATATCATAACTAACGTTAAAGTTAGGTGAAGAACTAAAGAGGATTTACAAAACTAAGAATGATACACAAGAGGGCACTCAGCTTATATATATATATATATATATATATATATATATATATATATATATATATATATATATATATATATATATATATATATATATATATATATTAAACAAGGTAGCCCCAGAACTCTCAATATATAACCCCCTGAAAAAATATTATTGCACATCTGAACTGTAACTTTCTTAAAAAAGACACTTTTAGTTACAAAGTTTGTACAAAGTATGCATTAGCTGACGCGCCCCGTCAAGGCAGTGTCCATGCGTCAGTCCTATCCTAAGTGAAAAAAATGAAGTGTTACCTTTGGGGGGAGACAGACCATACCTGCTTTTCTCTTTATTTAGCATGATTTCTTCCAAAGACACTATTAGGCTGGGGTTGGGAGAGCGAGCATTTAAGGAGAGAGCCACATCCCCAAAAAATATAACATTTTTAAACAAACAAGCTGAAATGCCACTCCTCACCATTCTTATTGGGTGCACGTGGGCAAGGCTTAATTTACATACTAAACAAGGTAGCCACAGCACTCTCAATATATATCCCCATGACATGATCTCTTCCGAAGACACCATTAGGCGGTAGTAGGTAAATTAAGCCTTGCCCACATGCGCCCAATAAGAAAGGTGAGGAGGGGCATTTCAGCTTGTTTGTTTAAAATTTTTATATTTTTTGGGGAGGTGGCTCTCTCCTTAAATGCTCGTTCTCCCAACCCCAGCCTAATGGTGTCTTTGGAAGAGATTATGCTAAATAAAGGGAAAAGCAGGTAACACTTTATTTTTTCACTTAGGATAGAACTGACGCATGGACACTGCCTTGACGGGGCACATCAGCTTATGCATACTTTGTACAAACTTTGTAACTAAAAATCTCTTTTTTAAGAAAGTTACAGTTCAGTTGTGCAAGAATATTTTTTCAGGGGGTTAAATATTGAGAGTGCTGTGGCTACCTTGTTTAGTATGTAAATTAAGCATTGTCGACGTGCACCCAATAAGAAAGGTGAGGAGCAGCATTTCAGCTGGTTTGTTTAAAAATTATTTATATATATATATATATATATATATATATATATAGATATATAGATATATATATAGATATATAGATATATATATATATATATATATATATATATATATATATATATATATACAGCGAGAGAGAGAGAGAGAGAGAGAAACATGGAGGAGCACACCCTAAACGTGTTTTGGTAAATAAGGTAAATAAAGTGATATAGTAACGCACTCAATGGGAATGCTTTTGAAAAAAATCAAGATTTTTCCCAATATTTCCGTTGAGTGTGGTATTATGTCACTTTATCTACCTTATTTACCAGCACCAGGGCAAGTTGCTAAACAAATTTAGGGTGTGCTCCTGTTTTTCTATATATATATATATATATATATATATATATATATATATATATATATATATATATATATATATATATAAACATAGAAAAATGCTGAAGCATACCAGGATTTCTCAATCAAAAAGCTTATTTATTGGATCAACGTTTCGGTCCTCACAGGGACCTTTATCAAGATTATCAAGTGTGTGTGCCTAAAACAGTTTCACAAATCGCAAATTTAAATTACTGTCAACGCTATTTTCAAACACAACCTCGCACAGTGGTCACACTCACACAAGCACTCGTCTCATTTGTGAGCCATTTTCCCATTTTTGTTTGCAATGCAAATTCGCAAAAGACAGAAAGACGGGCACAGCAGTGCAATATTTTAGCATTCAGGAAAAAATATGGGCAATACAATCATTTATGCAGGGTCATAGGGTTCAGGAGATACATCCCAAGTAATGCTACTATGCAGAGGTACAAGCCTTTTTATACTATGACTGGAGGTAAACAAGTTAGGGACCACTGTATGGGGTTTACCTTGACCTGGTATGGTGGCTTATTAACTTGATCATAACGTGCAAACGTGTTTGCACCTTTGTTGGCAAACTTGATTATTTGCAAGAGAACATAAAGTATGGAAATCCAAATAATGGAAAAATCCCTTATCCAAAACACCCCAGGTACAAAGCATTCTGGATAACAGGCCCCATACCTGTATTGCTCTTCAATTCCAGTGTCCAGGGGCGGAATTAGGGGTAGGCAGATGCAGCTGCCTAGGGCGCAATGATTTGGGGGCGCTGGGCAGCTACCTCTTCTGCCTACCCCTAGTCTGGACCTGGCACTAGACTTTTGAGCGAACGCCGGTACTGCACCTCTATGCACATGCTCGCACGAATGCCTGTACAACGCATGTGTGCGCAAACGCCACTACCAAACTAGAGCACCCGAATGCCGCTACTGTGCATGCGTGCAAATGCAGCTACTGCAAGCCGGGGATGGGGGGCAATCTGGCTGGCTGGTCTGCCTCTGCCAGTGTCACTATGAAAATCTTCCTAGGACTATTTTTGTCACCGAAACCCAGAAAATGTTCTATGCAACTTAACAAAAGCAACAATCAAATAACTGTAAATAATTCTATAAAAAAATAAACAAATAAACATATAGCTATTATAGTAAGTGAAACATTGAAAGCATTTATTCATTGTTTTTCTATGACTGAGACAACTTAAAAAAAATCTTTGCTTGAAGGAAATTTAAAATATGCCTGAGCAGACTTCCCTAGATCTGTACAATCTTTTTATGCAGTGTATGTTTAGCCACTTCAGTTTCCAACAAATCCAAATGAAAGATGGTTGCTAATCCAAAAAGAAAACATTGCATCTAAACTAATCTTAACAAAGTCAGTAACTTTAATAAATTCCAGCAACAGGCCTACTATATGTCAAGGTCCACAAGAAGAAAGTTTATTATCAATAGGTCAACAACTAAGAAAATTACTTTTTGGGGACAGTTGCAAAAGGCCAAAGACAGTACAGCACATTTCAAAAGCAGACAGTAGTGAAATATCTGACAAAGGATGAACGTTTACCGTGACCCTTTCATTGCTATTCACCTTCATAGCTTGCAGCTATTGTATATCCAAGATTTCTACAGTTATATAACATCTTTGTATTTCTGTAATAAGAATTCTAGCAGACATTTTCATTCTTTTTCAGTACACACGCTGCCACCACTAGATGTATTACTGTATACATAAGACAATGGCAAAAATATAAAAATAATTATTATAAATGGCATGCAAGCTATGAGTAAATAATGTACAATGTGTAATAAATACAGCTATGGTGCATTTGTAATGGTTGACAGCCTTCTGAAGGACATACTGTGACTGTCAGGGCCAGTGGCTGTCAGGATAAATGTTATAAGAAAACAAACATTGGGTACCAAATGGATTAGACAATGTAAGTATTGCGTGCAATAAGACTTTTCTTTTTGTTTTGATATAAACAATACAGGCAAAGTCCAGTGGGTCCTAGCAACGGGTTAAACAGAGTCCAAGAGTCTCATAGTAAACCAGGACATGGCAGGATACACAGGCAGAAATATGCTAAACAACAGGAATCCTGAAACAGTTCTGGCAGACAGGAACAAGCAATAAAGAATGCTGAGCAACATTTAAAGGGATTCAGGAACAAACACTGCAAAAAACGCAGACCAGCAACAAAGTAATGTGGACCTACATTCATGCAATAGGTGTTAGCTTTAAATATCACCAGCACACACATCATTTTTGTGCACATGCTTTGGCTCCAGCCTTTTGCTCCCAATAGTCTATTAATTAAAACTGACTTTTTTATGTGTCTTCTAGTCCATTCTAGTTTTAGACTGAACTTTGATACTCAATTGGGTCACAGTGAAACTTTACTAATAATTAGTTCAAATTACTAGGGTGCAGAAGGGTCCCAAATGAGGGGGCTGTGGGAGCCAGACCTGAAGTAGGACTTCTGGAGAGAGAGCAAGAAAATTTGCATTGCATTACAGCATTCTGACAAATTTGTGGAAGCCAATTGATGCTGCATGGTTGCCATCAGTCATCCCTTGTTTTATAATTTAAATGATATCACTTTGCCATTGAAGGATTTTCCATTTGGTGTAACTTACATTGAGTATCCATGAATTATCTAGTGATCTTATAACTTTACACAGCCTGGGTTCACTAATGCAAACTGCTCAGTGCAATTTCTAGCACACAGTTATGGTTGCATCCTTTTTTTTTATAAAAAAATCCTATTCTATCTCTCTAATCTAGCATTCTCATGCTTAAAAATATCCCAAAAGTGATTTTTTTTAGATATTGTCTACTGTTCCTATTATATTCCAGTACTATAGGAACAGTCTTTCTCCTTAACTCCAACAGCTTTTCTCCTCTAACACCCATAGCTTTCTGAAGAGCCTTTCCCCCACTTTAGATGCATGCCTACAGTTTCCTTTATATTCCATTACAAAAGGAATACATCATGCCTTTTCTCCTCTTTTCCCTTAGCTTTCAACAACCTTTTTCCACTAGCACTCCTAGCTATTGCGTTATATTTAAGGTGGATATCGAATTTGCCTATTTTTGTAGGAAATAAACAGAATATAGAAGTGAAAGAAATGTAAAAGAGCCTGTAGTTTCATCAAGCTTAAAAATAAGAAAAATGTATCTTCAATGGGAAATGGTTTCATTATCAAAATAGGATAAACAAAAGTAGATCATTGTTCAATCCAATTATATTATATAGTGTACATAATATAACGCCAATGTGGGATGAGGTATATTGGCAAAACCATTAAGAACCTTACCATCAGATTCGGACAGGATATATACAGTAAATACAGTTTGTCAGTAGTGATGGCACTCACAGGATTCACACAGCTACATCAAAGTGTGTTAAAAAAGGGTTTATTGATCTGACTTTCAGTCCCACACAAGGAAAACAGTGCAGTGAATGAACACACAATTTAAAACATCAAAAGGTGCCAAAACCGTTTATTGGCTACCAAACTGCCACCCACACCAGTGACATTATAGTGCAATTCCATATCTAATTGCTGTAAAGTCCCTGAGTATTAGCTGGCCCTTGTAGGCACACCCAAGCATCATGTCCAAACAAATAACCACCAAAGTGGCATAGGAATGTAGCATGGAGAGGGGATAAGTATATGCCCCTATACTCACTACTATTCACAGTAGAGGTGGATTGGCTGTCATGAAATAGACCCGAGACTTAGGCAAAACATACCTCAACCCTTTGAATTAAAAAATATAACATAAGTTTAATATAAGTGTAATAAAATATAGAACATGTTCCCTTTCATAAATAACCTTAAGCTAATGGGTATTTATTCAAGGATATTATCTATTGTGCCTTTTTTTAGAGTTAATAGAAACGCTGTGTCTTTAATGCAAAAAGTCTACTCTGAGCCACATCCAATCTGGATAAAGTAGACCAGATTAATTTTTAATTAATAACAAAGTAAAGGTTTAAGTGTGCTCTTTAATATTCTCTTTAATATTGCCTGAAGAAAAAATTATTGCAGATGAAAAGTGTAGAAATGTTTTTATGTTGAATAGTTTCTAATCAGTCACATAATCAGAGGAATATATATGCCATTAAGTGGATTTTTGCTGTGGAATGCACTAACATTTAGGAATAGGATGAAGCAAGTGGAGAGGTGGAACCAGGGCCGGGCCAAGGTAGTTTGGCACCCTAGGCAAGGACTTCAATCAGCGCCCCCCCCCCCCTGTCCTGCATTACCATTTCCTTACAATTATGGTTTTTTTTTAATAAAGAAAGCTTACAACACATTCATGAAAGCTTTGTATAAATATGTAATGTTAACAAACAAAAATAAGCTACACTAAAAAATGTTAGAAAAACCAAAACAGTAGGATCATTTTATCCTGTTAATCAAAGCGCAAATGAAGGGTTCACTTAACATCAATACTGAAATGCCCACAACATTTTACTTTTGACACAACTCCTATGAGAATAGTGCAATTTGTGTTAAAGCTGAAACCTCCTTAGCCATGAGGTAGCCCTTCCACTGCCAGCATGCCCATTTTTAAGGTAGCTTAGTATCTGTGACAGCAGTACCCAAAATATTGCCCCCAAATCTGTACCTGTGTCAGCCAGCAACCAAAATATTTTCCCAGAATTCTGTGCCTGTGCCAACAGTAGTCAACATATTGCCCCCAAGTCTGTACCTGTGCCAGCCAAAAGCCGAAATATTGCCCCATATCTGTACCAGCCAACAGCCAAATATTGCCCCCAAATTAATACCTGTGCCAGCCAGCAGCCAAATATTGCTCCCAAATTAAAACCTGTGACAGCCAGCAGCCAAATAATGCTCCATATCTGTGCCAACCAGCAAAATATTCCCCCTTTAAATGTGTGCCAGGCTAGAAACCAACAGCAGCAAGATTATTGCCCAAGATAATCTATACTTGTTTGTGCCAGCAGCCAGCAGGAAGTGTAAACTAAGCCCAGCAGTTGTCTGGTTTTCAGTCGGTGTGCACAAGGCCCAGGCCCAGCTCTTTTCAAACCACGCCAGCCAGGTTCCCAAGCCACTTGCCGCGCCAGGCGCCACGCCAACGCGCCAGTCTCTCTGCCTCTCTCCGCTGCTGACCCACTGCAGTCTCAATGTGTGTACCGCTGACATCTACACGCGCCGCTTCCTAGAGCGCATGCGTCACACAGCACATTAAGAAGAAGGGCAGTGGCAGCATGCGTGCAAATAAGAGGGAGGTGGGAGCTGGAGAGCGCTGCCGGAGCTAGATGACAGCGCTATGCTAGCAATATCACACGGCCAGGCAATCTGATAGAATAAAGGATTATTTGAAAAAAAAAAAAGTTTCCCCTTAAAAGTGCGCCCCCTTCCGACTGCGCCCTAGGCAGACGCCTACTCTGCCTACCCCTAGTTCCGTCCCTGGGTGGAACTTTGGGAGTTCTAGCATAGTACATTTGGCAGCGACAAAAGGGAACAGGGAGTTGGCTAGGCTGTGGATGGTCTTTACTAGTGATAGTGAAACAGCAAAAGTTTTAGAGTTTCGGGCCACACAGGGCCCTTTATCAAGCTTAATAAAGGGCCCTGTGTGGCCCGAAATGTTGCCTGGTGTGAGCCAATAAAATCACCATGACACAAAGTTGAATCACCTATTCAGTGTGCTGCAGTTTCTTGGACTTTATGTATAACTTCTGACCCACGACAGGTTGGTTAAAATACTGTTCAGCACCTGATCCAAGTGGATAACACACAGTGGTTGAGCACTTCATTATTGCGTGGAACTCACTATATTATTAAGGGCATGTGGGTGATGGTGATGCTGGGCTTTTGCTGTCACAATCAGGATTCAGCTGCTTGTGGCAGTGTTTATATGCCACCTTTAGATTAAATGTATCGAATTACAGGTATGGGATCTGTTATCCCAAACCCATTATCCATAAATCAACAAATTATGGAAAGGCCAACTCCCATAGACTCAATTATAATCCAAATTTTTGAAAATTATTTCCTTTTTCTCTGTAATAATAAAAGAGTACTTTGTACATGATCCAAACTAAGATATATTAATCTTTATTGGAAGAAAAAAACAACGTATTGGGTTGATTTAATAGTAATCAAGTTTACATGATGTGTAATGATGATTTATAGTAGACTTTAGTTTTGAAGATCCAAATTAGAGAAAGATCTGTTATCTGGAAAACCCCAGGTCCCAAACATTCTGCATAACTCCTCTCATATCTGTATAAAAAAATTACCTTATTTATGTATATATATTTCTGTATAATTTTACCTTATACTATGTATATTTTGATTAATTATTGGGTTAATCAGTTGATATACTGTATTGTTTATATGGATTACATAATTGTAATCATTTATTAGTAGGCTGTATGATTGTAAATATAAATTGGTTTATAGAGAACAAAGCATATCCTAGTGGAGAGATCGTTGGTTGCTTTTTGGTCCTTAGCATAACACACTTCTCTATCACACTGTACAATCCCTTTTTTATCTACTGTATTTTATAGTAGAATGCATATATTTAAGAACAGCTTAAAAGCCCTTCAGCATTTACTTTGTGGATGATAAGTAATTATTCAGCACAGAAACCAGTTCACCTTACAGCATGCATCTAATTTACTTACTAATTAGCAATTAAAATAATATTTTACAAAAAGCTGTAACAATTTTTATAAATGGACTGTTATAGCATATTGCACATACATAAATGTGTCCATGAAGAATTTAGTTTATTTGTATGGCCAGTTAAAGAGCTAATCTGGTAAGTGGCCTTAAATGTTCCCCAGTTATAAAGGCATGATGACAGGTCCGAGTTAAAAAGACCTATATGCTCCAACCAATTGGTTCTTTGCTCTACCTCTAAAGAAGTTTGATACTGGTATAAAAGGAGGGTATTTTTAAATACAGAAAAATGCCTCCAATAATCTGAACTGTGTCCATTAAAATTGTGCACTGGCAACCCTACTCAGCATTCAACTTAGGTTTCCAAAACATATCTTTAAAGCTGAATTAACCCTACTTTCTTCTTCCTACAGTTCTTGTTAAGCCTGATAAGACAATACACTTTTGCAAAATGTACTTCTCAGAGTTACCATGCTTGTCTTCCAGCTGTGAAGTCTGTATTGACTTACTGTATGGCAACAGGCAGATATTCCCAGCAAAGGCCATCAAGCTTCAACTTCCTTACAGCATTGGACACTAAAGGCACAGA
Source organism: Xenopus petersii (assembly GCA_038501925.1). Taxonomy (NCBI): domain Eukaryota; kingdom Metazoa; phylum Chordata; class Amphibia; order Anura; family Pipidae; genus Xenopus; species Xenopus petersii. The sequence continues at coordinate 98,686,763 of CM076683.1, read as the reverse complement.
CATTGTGCCTGATCCTGTACTTTCAGAAAACTTTTCACAGTGGAACTGCTTTCAGATAAGCTATTGTTTTTCCTCATCAATGTAGCTAGAGAAGTTGCAAGTCGCAGTGGGACATGAATTTTTACGATTGAGTGCTATTCTAATATCTGTCAGGGAGCTGTTATCTGGTTACCTTCCCACTGTTCTGTTGGGGGAAAGGAGGAGGGAACTCGCAACTTGCAAAGCAGCATTAAAGAGTTACTGTAGTTTATCAGAGAATAAGACAGATGACTAAGGGCACCTTGGAAACTGTCATGTCTAGCGCCATGTCAGATTTCAATATAAATATTAAAAAAAAAACTGTTTGCTCTTTTGAAAAATGGATTTCATTGCAGAGTTCTGATGGAGGAGCACTATTAATAGATGTGTTTTGAAAAAATGTTTTCCAGTTGTACAATCCCATTAATTGAATGATATTTTGGCCTTCATAATCCTATGAAGCCATCTCCTAAACCTTAATCACTGCAAACCACAAAATAATAAAAAAAAACTATATATATGCTTGCCCTGCTTCTTATTCCTTCTAATGGGCATGAGGACAATTCCTGTGGTGGGTCTAAAATAGAAAAGCAACTACAAGCAATTATTTTCTACAACAGGTGCCTGGCACCAACATACAAATGCTGGAGGGTCACAAAAATAAGAAGTAATTTCCTATTACCTGCACAGTAGAAATAAAGCCTGACTAGTTCCAGGCAGTCAGAGGCAGATGAAAGAAATGCTTACTATGCGTGATACAATGCCTCTTTGGATGTGCTACAACATAACCCCCATTGTGACTGGCAGGACTGTTTGTTTATATATGTATTTTTCTCTGTTTGTAGGACATTTGATCAATCTCAGACACCTAATGACAATACTGGCTGACTGCAATAGGAGAGTCATGCTGAAAACATGTAGACCTGAAACAACAGTAGTCTTGTTTTAAACAATGGGAATATTTATTTATCCTTTGCTTAAAATTCTGCAGGTATCTTTGCATCTATTTTATCTACCAGTGTGAGATTGAAAGAACAAACTTAAAGGATCATGTATTTATATCATAATTTGCAGGGGCTTGAAAACAAAGTTAAAAGAAGGAATTTCAAAAGGCCTCTAGAAATATCAGGTGAGATAATGTATAATTGTAAAATGATGTGATTTTTGGCTTAGGAAATTCATGTACATATTTATACAATTAGACAAAGAGTTTCTTTGAATTACGCTGGAATGATTGTGACTACATTAGAAAACACTACATTATTGATGTGAAAAGCAAAGTACCCACATAATTAATTATTCATTTATGTTTCTCATTATTTCAGTCTCCTGCTAGGTATTGTCATCGTTGCCTACATTCAAAGCAATGCAATTTTGTGTTCATTATTTTCCAACTCTTTATGCGAAAATATTCGGCACTTATTCAGAACAAATTATATCATTCAGAAAGAGAAAATGATGTTGTTCTGATCAACAGCAAGGTGTTAATAATTAATGCAGAATGATTGCTGACATTTATATACTAAAATATTTAATGTTAAATACTTTTGCTTTTTAGCAGTCTTCATCTGGAAGGATTCAGACACACATTCTGGCATATTTTATTTTGGCTGTGGCATTATAATCAGTTATTTTTTTTTTGTATATCAATGTGAAAATCCCAATGTAATAAACAGTACATAATGTGGACATCACTTCTGATGACCATGTACAAATGACACTAATATATAGGGAGGAGATAAATAGATGAAACATGATTATTTTATTTATTTGATCAAGTGCACTATAGTGCAAGTAACTCAGCATAAAAGATTTTTGGGGGAATGTAATAAAATAACGGAAATAATATTCAGAATGTGCAAAGTTATGCCATTGTGTGAATAAATTTTCCTTTGATCAAATTTAATATAACTTTTATGAAACTGTTCAGCGACTTCTTCTGAAGGTGTGGGATTTTATAGTTTATGCCAATGCGCAGTGAATGTAATAAAAGTTCTTACTGAAAAAGTTATGTTTGCTCCAAAAGATAACGACATCTTTAAGCACTTCTTAAAGGAGAAGTAACACCAAAAAATGAAATTGTTTTAAAGTAATACAAAAATAATGCAGTGTTGCCCTGCACTGGTTAAAACTTGCTTCGGAAACACTAGTAGTGTTTATATAAATGAGCTGCTGTGTAGCCATGGGGGCAGCCATTCAAAGGAGAAAAGGCTCAAGTTACAGAGCAGATAAGCTCTGTAGAACATAATGTTATCTGTTATCCATTATTTAACCTGTGCCATATAGCCTTTTTTTAAATTTCTGCCATTGCCACAGCCATAGCTTCTTTATATGAACTATAGTAGTGTTTCTGAAGCAAACACATCAGTTTTACCAGTACAGGGCAACACTACATTATATTTTCATTACTTTAAAACACTTTCATTTTTTTGTGTCACTGTTCCTTTAAAAGTGGGCAATGCGCAGTTTAAATTCACAATGCATAATTAAAATTCACAATTCAAAAGAACATAAGGAGATGTGCCTGTGTAGGTGGCAGCCAGTGAAATAAAGATTAGTATAAATGGATATAAATCCATGGCCTGGTCCACTGGGCAGTAGTTCACTGCATTTTCTGCACATGTGTGTTGTGCAATCAAATATTTTAATGAATTGCTGTGATCCCCAGTTTAAATCTGAAGTTCTTAACCTCTATCCAGCTACACACTCAATATTAATACATTCGCCAAGTGAAAAGTACAAGCTCTTGTACTATTTTGCAGATCAGCCCACAGCATGTTGGCATGGGAACTCATCCAGTAGCTACTACATTATTGGAAAGCAAAAATAATACTAGTTTTCGGACAATGCTTTTGGGTGTGAATGCTGCACCTCAGTATGCAAGCTCTGTTGTCTAGAGAACAGTAGCATATCACTAGTAATAATAAAAGAAAGCTGTCATAATTCACAAATAACATTCCATTTGCAAAGCTCAGCATTTCATCATCTCCAAATCTTTTAGCGAAACCATAGCAAAATATTGCTGTGAAAACTTCTGAGCTAAAAATATACCTAAAAAATTCAGCATTAAAAGTCCATTGACTTCAATGCATTTTGCATGTAAAAGAAGACACGAAAAAATGCCCATTGAGTTTAATGTATTTTGTGCAAAAAAAGTCGCAAAAGAACGCACTTTGACTTTAGTGAAACTTGCTAATGTAACCCATTTTTGCCCCCCCCCCTGGTGCCAAGGTGGTATTTTACAATAATTACCGACTTACAGGACCTCAGTCCCCTTTGCAAGGTGAAAGGGTACTGGGAATTTTTCTTCTCTTGCAGTGCCTCCACCTAATGGGATCTGGGAATACACCTGCGGATAGTCCCATTAGGAATAACATGCTACACACACGTTATTATATCAAAATAACAACTTTATATAAGGAACGTGTCATTTAAAGAGGAAGTAAAACACATTTACATCATATAAAATATAACCCACTCCCATGGGAACCTAAGGCAGTCCATTTCCTGACCCTCCATGCCAGGCAAAGTCCCGCACCACTCCATTGGCAGAATCAGAGTCTCAGTCCCTTATCCTCAATGAGTACAATAGGTCCCAAATAGCAATAACAGCCCAAAATACCTTTCCTTCCGGTTAGGTTCTGGCTCCCTTTTGGCAGGCATCAACAACAGCCTGTGTCATAAACAGAAACCATCCTGGATCCTCTCTTTTTATACCCTAGGTAGGCTCATCAAGAGCTGGGCAAAAAGTATGTTTAGCACAAGCCCTATTCATTTAACACATGTTGAAACGGGGGTTTACTGCTCATTTAAGTCACTTTTTGTGATGCAAGTCATAATATAATAGATGTGTTTACTTGGCACTGCATTTGCAATTCAGGGATAAATTAGTAAATACAGCAACATTTTCTAACTATGAAGATTAATTGGTGTGGTCAAAAGAAGATGTGCAAATAGTGGATATGCTGCACTAGACGAAGGAATAAGGTGGACTTACTTTGAAGTATCCTTTTATATGAAATAGCTAATGTATAGAGAGATTAGAGACCTCAATTCCAAGGACAACTACAAAGCTACAAGTGAACACAGCAAAAATGCTTTAATCCAGTTTCCCACAGTGATCCATATTAATCAAGGAGGCAATGTCAATACAACAAGCAAAAAATAAATTGGCTAAATTGAAAACCTTCAAATAATTATTTCATTTTGTGATGGTTGTGACTTTAAGCTGGCAAAAAAACATTCCAAGAAAATACTTTACAAAGGAACATAGTTATAATATATAATATATTATATAATTTTAGCTGTCCCATTAAGTTCAACTTTGAAGTGATCCTCAGGGTGTGTGTGTATATATATATATATATATATATATATATATATATATATATATATACTGTATACGTATATATCTGTCCCAAATAAGGCATGCACTCACAGGTCTTATGCAAGGTGAAAAAAAGGTGTTTATTCAGCAAAAAACTGCTACAGTTTCGGCTAGCCCTATAGTCTTTCTCAGTGGGCGCTGAGATGTTTTCAAAGAGTGGTATTCTAAGGTAGCTTACAATTTAATTTTTATTGGTTTTAATTATTTACCTTTTATGCTCTGCAGATTAAAATGCTTGTTTTTTGCTGTCTGGTTGCTATAGATTGCTCAGAACATTAATATATTGGTCAGGATCACTCCTACCATGAGGCAAAGTGAGACAAAAAGCTGCCTCTTGTAAATTTAAGAGCCGAATTTCTGGGTTTTAACACAGAATATTCATCTCTGTTAGTGCAGAGAACACTATTGAACTCATTGCATTAGCGATGCAGCCCATCTTTGACCCACTTTGGCGCTGATGTTTTAAGCATGGAGCAGGGGGTGGGTGGCAGCAGCCCGGGGTCGCCCCTGAGGCACTGTAAAACCAAAGACAGTTTAAAGTGTCTTTAAAGTGAAATTTTATTGAAAGTCATTTTAAGGCTAGTCCTAAGGAAGACTTTTTGATTTCGAATATTTTTCAGTAAGAATGACTTATAAAGAGTAACGGAAAGATCTGAATATGTTAAAACCTCCACAATGCTGCACATTGCCCAAGACTCATCTTTGGCAAAATTCTGTCATGAAGAGTTGTAATCCCTCAGGTCAAGCAACAATTTACAAAATTAGTTACTGTACATAGTTAAATTGGGTTGAAAAAAGACAAAGTCCATCAAGTTCAACCCCTCCAAATGAAAACCCAGCATCCATACACACACCCCTCCCCACTTTTACATAAATTATATATATACCCATACCTATACTAACTATAGAGCTTAGTATCACAATAGCCTTTGATATCATGTCTGTCCAAGAAATCATCCAAGCCATTCTTAAAGGCATTAACTGAATCAGCCATCACAACATCACCCGGCAGTGCATTCCACAACCTCACTGTCCTCACTGTAAAGAACCACCTACAGTACGTTGCTTTGAAGCTTTCACTTCTAGTCTGAAGGGGTGGCCTCTGGTACAGTGAACCTCTTTATAGGTAAAAAGGTCCCCTTATTAGGGATGGGCAAATATTTTCGCCTTGTTTAGACGAAAAAATTACGCCTATAGACTTGTATAGCTTTGTGCGCCAAAAAAATGGTGATGCCCATAGACTTTAATGGGCATCAGCAACATTTCGCCGGGGGCAAATTTTTGGCGAAATGAAACAGGTCAAATTCGCCCATCCCTATCAATAATGTCCTCTAATGTACTTGTAAAGTGTAATCATGCCCCCTCTCAAGTGCCTTTTTTCCAGAGAAAACAACCCCAACCTTGACAGTCTCCCCTCATAATTTAAGTCTTAGTTGCACTTAGTCTCTGCACTCTCTGCAGCTCATTTATATCCCTCTTAAGGACTGGAGTCCAAAACTGCACTGCATACTCCAGATGAGGCCTCACCAGGGACCTATAAAGAGGCAAAATTATGTTTTCATACCTTGAGTTAATGCCCTTTTTTTTGCAAGACAGAACTTTATTTGCTTTAGTAGCCACAGAATGACACTGTCCAGAATTAGACAACTTGTTATTTACAAAAACCCCAAGATCCTTCTCATTTAAGGAAACTCCCAACACACTGCCATTTAGTGTATAACTTGCATTTATATTATTTTTGCCAAAGTGCATAACCTTGCATTTATCAACATTGAACCTCATTTTCCAATTTGCTGCCAAGTTTCCCAATTTAGACAAATCACTCTGCAAAGTGGCAGCATCCTGCATGGAACCTATAGTTCTGCACAATTTAGTATCATCAGCAAGAATAGAAACAGTACTTTCAATGCCCACCTCCAGGTCATTAATAAACAAGTTGAAAAGCAAGGGACCTAGTACAGAGCCCTGCGGTACTCCACTAACAACACTGGTCCAATTAGAAAATGTTCCATTTACCAACACTCTTTGTAATCTATCTTTTAGCCAGTTCTCTATCCAGGTACAAATACTATGTTCCAGGCCAACATTCCTTTATTTAACCAGTAACCTTTTGTGTGGCACTGTATCAAATGCTTTAGCAAAGTCTAAGTAAATCACATCCACTACCATCCCAGAATCGAGGTCCCTACTTACCTTCTCATAAAAAGAAATTAAGTTAATCTGGCAAGATCTATTAAACTCAAAGTATTATGATTTGCTATGAAGTCCAGTATCTTATCCTTTATTAACCCTTCAAAGTGTCTTCAGTTCTCAATATCACTGTCTATATTATCAACCTTTCTCTAATATAACTAGAATACTATGAGCTGGTCTCATAAGTGTGTTATTAAATATAACAAAAACAAATCTGTTTCCAAACCCTGGACATGAAGGGGCTTATTTATTAAACCTCAGTATTTTTTAAAGGTGGAAAAAAAAATTTACTTTTTCAAGATTTATTATGCTCCAAAGCTAAAAATCTGAATCTGAAAATACTCCAGCTAAAACCTGTTGAAATCATGTAAAAATCAATGGCAGATGTACCTTTAACAATTTAAATATATTTCTTGGCTTCATGATCTTGACAGGTTTTGGGCTGATTTTTGTTCGATAATGTGAAAAATAGCTGTCAATTGCTGTAGGATATACTGTACACCTATACCTGCAAGTGGAGAAGCATACGCATAGAAGTAGGTGTGGCACCATCACATATAAAGGAAAACTATACCCCTCAAACAATGTAGGTCTCTATTAAAAGATATTGCATAAAACAGCTCATATGTAAAATCCGTCTTCATGTAAAAAAAACATTTTCATAATAATATACTTTTCTAGTAGTATGTGCCATTGGGTAATCATAAATAGAAAATTGCCATTTTAAAAAATAAGGCCCACCCCCTGGGATCGTAGGATTCACTGTACTCACAAACATACCAACAAACCATACATGTTAGGTCACATGAGCCAATTAACAGACAGAGTTGTGTCTTTTGCTTCCACACTTCTTCCTGTTACAGTTAGAGTTGAAGTATTTCTGGTCAGGTGATCTCTGAGGCAGCACAGAGACCATCACGAAATGGTGGCTCAAGGCAAGAGATGTAAAAGGGCAATATTTACTTAAATATATATTCCAGTTTGGTAAGATTCTTTAATATGTCACTTAATATGATATGAACTATCTGTTGCTTAAGTGTTCATTTTGGGGTATAGTTTTCCTTTAACCACATTTAGCCATTATTATGAATAGCTAGAGGTTACTGCTATGCTATGATTTTAATATTGCGGTTTTGTCGTTACAGGTGGACTAGTGCTATATTTATACTATTAGATTTTCTTTACATATGATGTACTGTAAATCTAAATATTAGCCATGTAATATCTATGCGTTAGTGACTTTAAGGGGGGCCACATGGTACATATCTGTTCAGTCAGTTAGCAATTGATCTTCAGCATTCAGCTCAGATACAAAAGCAAACAGTTATGGCCCATGTGGCCTCCCCTCAAGTCTCTGATTGGTTACTGCTGGGTAACCAGTGGTAACCAAGAGAGCCGAAAAGCAGTAAGTAGTGTTCTGGCTATTATGTTAGACATTCAGTCACTCCAGCCTTTCCAGCTTTCTGGCTAACTAACTAAATTGGAGACATTTTTTATTTTACACAGCCTATCTATTTACCCAGTTTTTATTTTTACACTGAACTGTTCCTTTAAGGCAGACATACTGCTGAATAAGCCCACCTGTTATATAGTCACTGGAGTGAGATGCAACATGGGTTGCTATAGCAACTGCCAGTTCCAGATTGTAGCTTTAAAGCTGACATCACTTTTGCCCAAAATGCACCCCATGACGCCTTGCTGTGGCAACAAAACAATTGTCTGGGATACACTGCAGGATCGATTGAGGAATAAGACATGGGGGGGGGGCCCAGATGCAAAGCCTCCACCATTAATTATATATTCTGCAGCCATGGGGTTACAAATTGTATAACTCTTTTATATATAAACATGATCTTTAATTTTTTGGTGTTACAATAATGCTCCGTCACAGAACCTTATATTACTATTTTGGTCTGCTGCCAATATGCTTGTATGAGATCGATATTGGCAGGGGCTTGAAGGGACCATGAAAAGAAGTTGAGCACCTCGCCTCAGGCAGCACATCTGCTGTAAATGTTAACTGTTGCCTAAAGAAAAAGCTTAATATGCTCCCAATATGCCATGTAATGTCAATCTGAAGTGGTTTCTAATCAGATATGTACAGGTATGGGATCCATTATCCGGAAACCCATTATCCAGATAGCTCCAAATTACGGAAAGGCCACCTCCCATAGACTCAATTTTATCCAAATAATCTAAATTTTTAAAAGTGATTCCTTTTTTCTCTATAATAATAAAACAGTCATTTGTACCTGATCCAAACTAAGATATAATTAATCCTTATTAGAAGCAGAAACAGCCTATTTGGATTAATTTAATGTTTACACAAATTTTCTAGAAGACTTAAGGTATGAAGATCCAAATTACAGAAAGATCTGTTATCTGGAAAGCAAGTCCCATACCTGTATTGTGAATTGTACATTGTACATTTTATATTGTTATTTGGCCCCTCGTTTTTTAACCAGACATCTTGGGGCATTTTTATCAATTCAAATTCAAATAGACCAACCATAATTAAGTAAGTTTTTTTTTGGTTCGTTTTCGATCCATATTTGGCCGAATTCGAATCATATGAATCGAAAGAATATCGCATTCGATTCAAAGTTTTTCCCTAAAAACTTAGATTTTCAGAGTCCACCAATTAACTCCAATTAAGTTCTAGGAGGTCCCCCATAAGCTAAAACAGCAATTCGGCAGGTTTTAGATGGCGAATGGTCGAAGCTGAATTTTTAAAGAAACAGTTCATGATAAATTTCGATATTCGAATTTTCGAATTTTTTTCAAATTCAAATTTGGATTATTCCCTAGTCGAAGTACACATAAAATAGATTGAAATTCAAATTTTTTTCATTCGAAAATTCACCTCGACCTTTGATAAATCTGCCCCCTTATGAAGCAATCCATAGTTTTGTTTTTGTATACACAGTAAAGAATTTCTGACTCTTAACAACTGCAATCTTTAATCATTTTCCTATGATACATATAACAGTATCATTCTGCATTCTAAATAAGATATATGCATAAAAAGCAGCTCAATAACATTAATTGTAACAGATAATGTAATCATGGTCATGAATTAACATTTTCCGGTTGCCAAGGAAAGTCACCTGTCACCATCTGACATGAGAAGCAGCACAAAGTTGCTGTCAGAGACAAAGACATATGAGAAGAAGGTTAATTTAATTCTGAGAACCAACCAATAAAGGATAAAACTATCTATAGGAATATGTCTGTCTGAAAACAACATTTCAATATAAGAGCTAATTTGTTACTCCCACATTTATATTTGAAGTTGCTCATTTTATTGCCTTTGTTGTTATTGTTTAAACATCTTCTTGTAGAAGACACGGGAGCTTATGATCTTTATGAAAGAGATTGGCAGGATTACATTGAGAGAGCTCTGTAAATTCAGATGCATTTCAGACCTTTAAGGTGGCAATACATGGATAGATCCGCTCGTTTGGCGATGTCGCCAAACGAGCGGATCTCCCTCCGATATGCCCACCTTCGCATCAACGAACAGATGCGGCCGCGATCCGACGGGATTTTTAAACCCATCCGATCGAGATCTGGCCAACTTTCGGCCAGATCTCGATCGGGGAAGCCCGTCGGGGGCCCCCATACACGGGCCAATAAGCTGCCGACATGGTCTGTCGGCAGCTTTTATCGGCCCGTGTATGGCCACCTTTATACTGTATATTGCTGGTCACATCCTTCTGTGGCTTCTGTGGCACCTAGTTTAGTAGAGCTGTCATCAAGCACTTGCCACATACAGTATGTACTCCTTTTAAATAAATAATAAAGCTTTGTTTAAAGAGGATGTAAAATCAAATTTTTACTTTTTTTTAAATGGAAAAGAAACCTATCTCCAATATTCTTTAATCAAAGAAAAATTGCACCATTTTTACAAGAAACCCAATTGTATGCAGTGAAATTCCTTTTGTTTTATTTGCTCTGAGTTTATTTGCATAACCTGGCTAGCCATGTTTGATTTGCATAAACTGGCTAGCCATAGCTAATCTCTATGTGAACTTTCCTTCCTAGCCATGCAAAACTCGAGCCTCTCTGTCTGTAAAGAAGCCGGCGACCATGTAGAGATTTGGATCCGCAGCAGTCAGCGCAAGTCAAGAGTAGGGGAAATTTCACTGGATACAATCTTTTTTTTTTCCATAAAAACTGTACAGATTTCTTAATTGAAGTGTATCGGGGATAGGTTTCTTCTTCAGTAAAGAAAGTAAAATTGGATTTTATTATAAGTTTCTGAAATACTTGTAAGCACATTTCAGTTGCAAATGTATAATACAAAGCATTAGGTTAAAGAGTTAAAAAACAAAGGTGCATGTACAGTAATAAAGCAAGGCATAAGTTGTCCATACATGGAGGCACATGTGATATCATTAGGGGTTCCATTTCAACAGTTTCTGCCAATGTAATATGCTTGTGTTGTTGTTATTATGTTAATGTAAGAAAAACTACAGCTCCTTCTTATTTCCTTCTGGATCTGATGTTTGGGCCATTGACCAAATTGTGTAGTATTTATGCATACTACTGATGTTTACTATATAAGGCCACAGTAAAGTACCAATAATTATTATGGATCGATTCAAATTATTCCATTAGAACAGAAGTTGATTCATAGGACCTTACAAAAATGTAAATTTGGTTGTCATTTAGTAATATGTATGTATAGATATATAATACTGAATGAAGATCCAATAATGTAGCTTTTTATCCTAGAAATTTTTTAGTAATGCTGTTATATCCTAATATATCTATATAATAATATCTTCTGGAATTATGAATATAAATACTATAAATACTATTAAACTGGCCTTAAGCAATATGACATGGATTCAATGCCACGTCAAATAAAGCTCTTCTTGCGGAGAGAAATTAGAGGTATGTGACCTGTTATCCAGAATTCTCTGGACTTTGGGTTTTCCAGATAAGGGGTCGTTCCATCATTTGGAAGTCCATACTTTAAACCTGCTAAAAAGTACAATGTTGTGCTTTATTATTACAGAGAAAAAGGGAATTGTTTCTAAAATTGTGTTTATTTGATTTAAATGAAGTCTATGGGAGATGGCCTTCCTGTAATTTAGAGCTTTCTGGACACCACATTTGTGGATAAGAGATCCCATACCTGTATATTAGAGCATTAGGCCCATGGCAAATCATTGGCATCACCCTATAAATAGTATAAAAACAAAGCAGGGAAATATTGTGCAGTTCCCTTCCTTCGGGTGTCAACACAGCTCTAAAATTCCAATAGAGCCAATGCAAAGTAAAGTATCATTGGAGATATTCAAATAACCAGCAGTTTTAAGATAGACTTTAATAGGTTTGTGCTTCAAAACTAGCACACAAAGACCCCTTTCAACTACAAGAGGATTTATTTGATGTACAAAAGTTTATTTTTTTATCTATTCCACTTTTCTGTACAGTATGTTTAAAGAGTGAAACTGCAGCAAAAAAGAAATGATACATAAATACAAAATTAGACCTGCAATTTTCACCATTCCAAATGGTGTTATTTCTTACATAAGTGCTAGTAATGTCAGTTCAAGTGCAACCTGTCAATGATTTGTGCCTTGGTGTGTTTGAAACGTGATCTCATTACAGCAGAATAATGTTCAGTGTTTAATGACTTTATCTGTTAATGGCATTTAGCACATTTCGTTAGTGTTAAAAATCCTCAGTCGATAGACATGGGTCATAAAAAGAATAAGATCGATACTATTTGTTATATAACAAAATATCTAATTTATTAGAGTACAAGCTATGATGCCAAGAAGGTATTTAAATACATAAACTTTTTGCTATAATTTGTTGTTTATGGGAAAAGCCATTGTGTGTTTTCTTATACATGAACACAGTAGTAATTGGCCAGCTGATCTAAAGTTATATTATTTGCAGGTATTTTTTGAAAAGTGCTATTTAAAATAAAGCCATCAATTCTGGATCGCCTACTTCAATAATTGATCGGTTTGCCTTGATCGCTCAGTAAATTGTTCTCTCAGTATAAAATAAGAACCAAGAGCTTATGGTTCTAAATCAAAAAAATCTACACCGTCTGGTCCTTCATTATGATATGTCTTGAACATCAATATTTACTGCTATATTGGGAACAAAGAAGCTCTTAGTAAAGTCACTTCCACCAGCAGCACAAATTGTTTAAGTGTTATTTGGTCTCATTTTAGAGCCGTGCTTTATTTTAATAGAAGAGTCATGTCATCTTTGAGTAGTGCGCAAAGAGACTGTAAATCTGCCAGATACAGTTTTCTTCCATTTTTCTTTTTATTGTGATAACAAACATATTCAATTTTGTTTTAAACCCATTTTACTACCTTTGAAAAATCACATTTCAAAAGAATATCTTTAAAAGAAATTATCTTTTTTTAAGCGTTTTTTATTCACAAAGGAACTATAAATAAAGGATTAGATTCATATATTATTTTACAACATTAAACGATAAAAAGGTTCATTGGTGAAAAGGCTTAAAAAGGTTTCAGTTTAATAGAATACATTTCCCAGTGTTTAATATAGTTAATTATGTTAAATGTTAAAATTAACAGCCTGTCTCATTTACTAAACCTGAAGCATGGCCCACTTCATTTAAGGCACAGAGATTTACAGTAAGTTATTATATAAAGCTTATAAATAAACAGTTAGCAGATTTTACTTAAAGTGTATCAGTTGACATGACAAATACTTTAATTTTGAAAATGATACCTCCACTTTGCCGCTTGGATTTCCTGGTGCTCATGGGTAAGTCTGCTTCTTCTAGCCATGGAAAACCTGTGGGTTGGGTGGGTTTTATGATATCCAATTTGCAGAAGGGCCATTTTTGTTCAACCCAACATCTGAAAGCAGACACTGCTATGGGTCATGTGTAAGTATATAAATTGACGAGACAGGTTGGGTTGGGTTAGGCATAGACTAATGAAAATTTCTCTAGGAATATGTATTTTAAGACACAAATATAGACACAGACAAGAAATATTCTTGTAATATAATCAATACATTTAAAAAAACAATGTCCCAGTTCTATGAGAATGCATGTAGATTGAAAGAAATCACCCTGTCTGATAACAAGGGAATTAAAGGACGATATAAGAAAGTGAATGCTACTAACATCATCCTGTTTACTGAATTTAATTGGTGAGGGCAGAGATTGTATATTTTGTACAAATATATCCAAGGTTTCCCCTCTTGGGAAACCTGTCAGGAAGAGATCATTGATGTATCATCTGTAAAACAGAATAGATTTCCCAAGCAATGGGCTAATATGTATAGATTTGCAAATGAGGAGCTATAGTAGGTATTTGCAAAGATGAAGAAATTATGGGACATGCCAACATTCAAAAGTTCAGCTAAATATTATGCTGAGGGAAAGCCTAGTGATTTTTTTCCAGTGCCCCTTTGCAAGCCAAGATCACTTCTCAATGGGGTATGACAGATAGCTGTAAGTGGTGACAGAATATGTCAGTGTGAAGAATTGAACCCTGGCCTGTGTGATCAATGCTTTCGCATTAGTCAGATGAGCCACTGGGAGAGTTTAATAGTCTTGGGGGCCGGGCACAAAGTAACTATTGTGAGTACTGCCACATAAATAGGACTGCATTTGTTTAATAATATGTTGTATAAAGTAGTTCAGAAAGTGGTCACAGGTTAGAAAAGTGACCCAATGTATCCTTGTAATAGTGTATATAGAGCTTTGGGACATTAAGTCAATGTCTAAGGTACAGGAACGGGACCTGTTATCCAGAATGCTTAGGACCTGGGTTTTTCCGGATAATGGATTTTTCCATAATTTGATTTTCATGCCTTTAGTCTACTAGAAAATCATGTAAACGATAAATAACCCCAATTTGCTGGTTTTGCTTACAATAAGGATTAATTATATCTTAGCTTGGATCAAGTACAAGCTACTGTTTTCTGAGCTCTATGGATAACGGGTTTCCGGATAACAGATCCCATACCTGTATTAGTGTCACTCAGTTGCTATAGAGTTCAATGATGCATACACCGTAGTATGTTTGATAAAGGTCCAAAGGTGGACCAAAACACTGGATGCATATACACAAATAAATCGTATTTAATCACAATTGGTCCTCTTTTGGAATTGTATATAATATCTTAAGTAGACATTCAAATTGCATAAAGAAATCAGAGTGCAGATACTTTAAAGGCTATTTAACCCAACCCATGATTCATAAATCAAAAATTAAGGCAATTAAGTGGAACATTCAGTGAAACTAACAAAAGATAAAACTGTCAACTAGCAAACTAACTTCCTGGAAAAGCATCCACCATTTAATAGATTGCCTCCATTGGTTTTGTTAGATATTGATAAGAAGGAGAATGCTGGGTTTACAGTCAACTAGACTAGATTGAGAATTGTTAAATAAATAAGTAGATTGCACACCTACCAATAATCACACGTTTAAACACCA
Source organism: Xenopus petersii (assembly GCA_038501925.1). Taxonomy (NCBI): domain Eukaryota; kingdom Metazoa; phylum Chordata; class Amphibia; order Anura; family Pipidae; genus Xenopus; species Xenopus petersii. The sequence continues at coordinate 98,671,709 of CM076683.1, read as the reverse complement.
CTCCATTATATTCAGTGGTGGTGGTGCCCATGGGTAGTACTTATATTAGTACTTATAATTTGAAAAGAAATTCATACAGTGCTAGGCAGATACAGCTGAACCCTGTGACTCTGGGTGAAGATGGTGGGAAACAGTGCTGGCATGATTGAAAGGTGCAATGGAAGGAGGGTGAGATTGTTGCTGAGACTCAAACTTCACAAGCTTCACATGTGCACAGTATGCAATTGACTGTATTAAGAGTATAATCTGATGGATGAATCTTTCCCCTTTGGGACTGCTCTTAAAGGAGAACTAAAACACCCTTTACCATAAGCCCCCCTAAGCTTTCAGGCATTGCCCCCCTCCCTACGATGTGCTTTAGTTTTTAAAAAAAAAACTTTTAAATATTCTAACCATTAAATGCAGAGAAGCTCCCGGTCGCCATCTTCCTGATCTTCATGTAGTCTTCAGCTCTCTTTGCCATCACGAAGCCTGCACATGTGCAGTTGGCCAAGTCATGAATTGGCTTCAACCGCGCATGTGCAAATCGGTGATGAGATCCAAAGACTACACGAAGATCTGCAAGATGACAACTGGGAGCTCCGCTGCGATTCTATGAATTTATGGGTGAGAGTTTTTTAAAGTTTTTTTTTTACACTAAAGCACATCATGGGAAGGAAGAGGGGAGAGGGCAATACCTGGAAGCTTAGGGGGCTTATGGTATTGGTGGTTTAGTTCTCCTTTAACATACGTGAAGCACTTAGTGTATAACTCCCTTACACTGTAATACTTCAACCTCCAAAGATAGGAAACAATGCACATCACGTGGGGTATTCGGCAATAAATTATGCTCTTATGTTTTTAATTGAGTGGATTTGAGTGTGAAATTTAGATATTTCTTAAAAATCACGATATAAAAGGTCTCTCAATGCCATAAGGGACAAGTGAGTTGCAAATAAAAATATTTGGAGTGCCTTTATATGGCTATCTTCTTTTTTCAAGATTGAGAATGGAAAATTAATAAACATACAAAGGTGCTGGCACTTACATACAAATGATAAATGCGCCTGGGTGCAGTTCTTCAAGGAAGAGTAATAAAAGTTGAAGCAGGAATCCGCACATCACAGGTCTTATAGTGGAAAACAGTAAAGTTTTTATTTGGAGACTGACATTCAGCCTCAAAGTCACTTTGAAAAAGACCTTCGTTGAGGTCAAAACGTCCGTTTACAAATAAAAAAGTTGCTGTTATTCCACTATAAAACCTGTGATGGTCTTATAGTGGAAAAACAGTAGTAGGACCAGATTAAAGGGTTTATGCTTTGTAAGAAAACAGGCAAAAAGCAAATATTTGAAAAGATGCCTCTTTTTTTCTCACCTATGGGCATTGATTGCACACGACTTCCATAGGGTTTTGGAAGAGATGCATCTGAATGACTATTTGCTTGAACATTCTTTTTCAACCCAAGTTCCTATGTGAGTCTGGTAACAGAACTAACAGACAAAATAAATCACCAGCTTTTCTTGTAAAAATTACAATAGTTGTATTTACAGCTATAATACCACCTGTAAATGAAAAACCTAAGAAAATATTACAGCTAAAAATTATTTGGCAGCATTGCTTGCATCTATTTATATAGAATATTACTGTAACCCACTGACAACTTATGCAGAGATTCTTTTGAAGGTTACATTTAAAAGGCACATGTAAGCTATATGAGAATATTACTTAATATGATGAAAAAGTATTTTCACGGAAGATAAACCCTCAAATTCTTATTTCATATTACATAGACCTAACTGCAAGAAATGACATATTCTAAAGGCAAATTCATTTAAAGCTTGTAAGGCTCATAGGTGCAAGTTGCAAAGAGCCATATTTCCCCAAATGCTTCAGGTACAGGTACTGGCACCTCTGTACACTTTCATAATGACTTGGACCTGACAATTTATGCAATGCAGTCTTGTGTAACATTTTCTTCATGTGTGGCATTAACATACTAGTCTGTTATGTGCACCATTTTTTAGGCACTAGAAGTATACTGTGGGTGCCCTAAACTTTCATCTTGCCTAAGGCAGGTGTTAAAAACAGGGATCTCTTTCTCAGAAGAGTGTTGAACTGGCAGCACTACGTGAATTGCATGAAAATACTGCTCACAGCACTAGAGTTGACTATTAAAAAATTAACCCATATGTGTTTTTTGCTTATTCTAAACTCATTAAATGATTGTGTTTTTGTTTATACTGTCTAAGAATTATGAGCAGTTCAGCACATAATATATTAAATGGAATTTTGTCATATAATGATCACATAAAGCTGAGCCAGCCATGCATGTGCATAGATAAATTACCCAAGCTCAGATTCTCTGACATTTTAAGATCAAGGGAGCTATAGAGCTGCATGCAGAGAACTATATGCTTTCAGCAATAATGTTATAATAAATCTATATACAAGTGCACACATTTTTGCAATAGTGTTACCCTCTCTGCCTTGATATACTAATGTTGTTAATGTAAGGCTCAATGGTCTTCCACCTGTGAACAAGGAGAGGGCAAGTATAGAGAGTGATAAAGTGAGTGTATTTATTGTCTAGCTCACCCCACCAGAAAGCTTACTGGCAGCTTATGGGGGGGCATTCTGTTTGGAGCACCTTGCCGTGCTGCCATTGATGTCCCCCATCAATCCATGCCTCTTTTTCCATTAGTATAGAAATTATATTGCAATCTGACAATTGCAGAGTCAGATAAAGAGGGTTGGAATATAATATTGTGCTGCGTATACTTTTAAATCATGGAAATTGCAGAGGCTCCAGACATGGGACCAAGGAATCACTTTTCTGCTAAATCTCTGACCATGGGACCAAGGAATTATTTTACTTTATCCACAGAAGAAGCAGAATTGAGACTGTTCTTGATAGGATGAGCTGTCTGTCTGTTATTTGATTCTAGAGCCACCACTGCTTATAAACAGAGGGCCTACACATTAAAGAGTTAAAGGGATACTGTCATGGGAAAAATGTCAGCCAATAGTGCTGCTCAAGCAAAATGATGCTTTGAAATCCGTTTCTCAAAATACAGATTTGTTTATATTTAATTTTGAAATCTGACATGGGTCTAGATATATTGTCAGTTTCCCAGCTGCCCCAGTCATGTGACTTGTGCTCTCTATAATGCAGTACTGCAAGTTGGAGTGATAGCACCCCTCCCCCCCAGCAACCTAGCAACAGAACAATGGGAAGGTAACCAGATAGCAGCTCCCGAACACAAGATAACAGCTGACTGGTAGATCTAAGAACAACACTCAAACAACACACAGTAAATTCCAGGTCCCACTGCAACACATTCAGATATATTGAGTAGGAGAAACAATAGCCTGCCAGAAAGCAGTTCTGTCCTAAAGTGCTGGCTCTTTCTGAAAGCACGCGACCAGGCAAAATGACCTGAGATGGCTGGCTACACACCAATATTACTACTAAAAAAATACACTTGCTGGTTCAGGAATGAAAATTTTATATTGTAGAGTGAATCATTTGCAGTGCAAAAAATAAAAACTACATTGTAAAAATCAGGACAGAATCCCATTAAAGGGGACGTTCACGTTAGACCATATTCTACATTTGAATAGTCCATGTGAGAAAAAACATTTTTGCAAATCATCTTTGTTATTTTGAAGCTACAGATCTGATAAGCCACTGATCAGCCATGCTAAAGTTATAAATCACACTGAACTGGCTCTGTGCATGCTTCCTTCTCCTGGTTCATTTGCATACCTTTGATGGGATTGGCTGGCAAGATTTAGACAACTGGATCAGTGAAATGCATGCACGGTAACCAGTTAAGTGTCAGCTTCCTATATGGGCAGAATGGAAAGCTGTGTCAGTGATCCCTAGCTGAGAGGCAGCAGAGAGCAGAGAAGTGAGGCTTTTAGCAGCAGCGATCCACAGATTATATGGTCTGTAGCTTCAAAACCAGCCATTTAAAATAATAAAGATGAATTACAAAAATGTTTCTTCTGACTGGGACTATTCAAATTTACAATATGAACATTGAACTTTCAGTGATTCTATCTTGTGTTTCCCCATTGGTTAACTTGCAATTGGTCTTTATTTTTTATGGGGTTTTGAATTTATAGTTTAAAAAGCTGTTGTTCTTTGAGGCTACAGTTGGATTGTTATTGTAAATGTGTTCTCTTATCTTTCTATTTGGGCCCTTTTCTATTCATATTCCAGGCGCTCATTCCCACTACTGCCTGGTTGCTAGGGTAAAGTGCACTCTAGCACCTCATAGTTGCAGAAATGCCAAACTGGAGAGGTGCTGAACGTGATGCTAAATAATTCAGTAACCATACAAAATTAAAACCAAATGTTAATCTCAGAATATCACTCTCTACATCATAATAAAAGTGAATCTAAAGTTGAATTATACTCATCGGGTAAGGAACCCGATGAGATGAACCTATCTTCATTTTAAATATGTGTTTTTTCTTTTTGCAGCATACCTTACACATTGACATGCTGCCTGCCCTGCAATGGAATAGGCACATCCCTGGCTTACAAATTTCCATTGAAATTTTGAAATAAATAGATCCTATTTTACTGCATATAAAATGGCTTATAAAAAATGTCCAGCTTTACTCGAATACCTACATTTGTTTTTAGAATGTTGTTATTGTCATTTTAGCAAGTCCAGCTTCTCAGTAAGGTAATTGTGTGTGTAAGATGACAAAAATGGACAATTAAAATAATAAAACTGAACCCTTTTATACAGACTTTTATCTAGAACTAAACCCACAAACCATCACTAGGGGGCAGATTTATCAAAGGACGAAGTGAAAATTAGAATTAAAAAAAAGCAAATTTTTGTGTACGTTCAAATTTTATATTGAATTTGAAAAAAATTAGAAAATTCGAATTTCGACATTTATCATGAACTGTCTCTTTAAAACTTCGACTTTGACCATTTGCCATCTAAAACCTGCAGAATTGCTGTTTTAGCCTTTGGGGGACCTCCTAGAACCTATTTGGAGTCAATTGGTGGACTTTGAAAAATCAAAGTTTTCTTGGGGGGAAAACTTTTTATCGTATAATCCGAATGTGCTATTATTTCGATTTGTATGATTCAAATTAGATCGAAAACTGACCAATTTGATTGAAGACGGACCTATTCGGCCAGAAAAAACCCTAAGATTTCATTTCGGTTGGTCTTCTTTAATTCGAATTTTGAAGTTTTTCAAATTCAAAATTTGACCCTTGATAAATCTGCCCCAAGATGTTACACTGCAATGTGAATCAGTGTGTATTGCATTCAATCTAAATATGACAGGATTTCTATCCATAAATGAACTTTTTATGAGATTGCTGCCGATGGATGCCATTGTTCTATATTTATTTAGGACATATCATGTTAAATGGTTAGTTAATCTGTTATGTGAGACTTCCTTTGGGATGTTATTTGCTTCTCTGTATTTTCATGAAATCACATTAGTTACAGGATTGTAATGCCAAATACAAACAAAAAACCTATCGTTAGGGGCATCTTTATCAATATTTCAAGATGAGTTTTTCCCAGTAAAAAAAAACTGCACTTTTCAAGTTTTTTGCATAAAAAAATTATGATTAGAATGTGTTTTCACAGCGTTCAAGTTGTTTTATTGTGTTTTTATAAGTTATCAGGTTTTCAAGATTCAAGTTTGTAAAAAAGTTAAAAAAAGTTTTTTGAATTTTAAAAGATGAAAAAACTTGAAAATCTTAGTTATTAGCTTTTCTTTTCTTTATTTTGATAACTTAATTTCTTTTTATGAGAAGGTGAGCAGGGACCTCGATTCTGGGATGGCAGTGGATGTGATTTACTTAGACTTTGCTAAAGCATTTGATACAGTGCCACACAGAAGGTTACTGGTTAAATTAAGGAATGTTGGCCTGGACGATAATATTTGTACCTGGATAGAGAACTGGCTAAAAGATAGACTACAAAGAGTGGTGGTAAATGGAACATTTTCTAATTGGACCAGTGTTGTTAGTGGAGTACCACAGGGCTCTGTACTAGGTCCCTTGCTTTTCAACTTGTTTATTAATGACCTGGAGGTGGGCATTGAAAGTATTGTTTCTATTTTTGCAGATGATACTTAATTGTGCAGAACTATAGGTTCCATGCAGGATGCTGCCACTTTGCAGAGTGATTTGTCTAAACTGGAAAACTGGGCAGAGAACTGGAAAATGAGGTTCAATATTGATAAATGCAAGGTTATGCACTTTTGCAAAAGTAATATAAATGCAAGTTATACATTAAATGACAGTGTGATTACTAATTTTATGTCAATATGTGGCTACTAAAGCAAATAAAGTTCTGTCTTACATAAAAAAAGCCATTAACTCAAGGGATGAAAACATAATTCTGCCTCTTTATAGGTCCCTGGTAAGGCCTCATCTGGAGTATGCAGTGCAGTTTTGGACTCCAGTCCTTAAGAGGGATATAAATGAGCTGGAGAGAGTGCAGAGACGTGAGTAGGGTAGACTGTCAAGGTTGGGGTCATGATTACACTTTACAAGTACTTTAGAGGACATTATAGACAAATAGGTTTACTGCACCAGAGGCCACCCCATCAGACTAGAAGAAAAGAACTTTCAATTGAAGCAATGTAGGGAGTTCTTCACAGTCAGGACAGTGAGGTTGTGGAATGCTCTGCCGGGTGATGTTGTGATGGCTGATTCAGTTAATGCCTTTAACAATGGCTTGGATGATTTTTTGGACTGGCATAATATCAAAGGCTATTGTGATACTAAAATCTATAAATAGTATAGGTATGGGTATATATGGACTTTGTATTTTTTCAACCTGATTTAACTATGTACTATGTAAATCTGTCTTAAATGAAAACAATACCATCAGAATGAATGACCTATGAAAGAGTCTTACCATATTGACACATACAGTACATATCAGTAAATAGTAAGAAGCATTGTTTTACATATGGGCTGTTTTATGCAATATAATTTTTATAGAGGCCTAAAATTTGTAGGGGGTTGGTTTCCTGTTAATGTGTTATGTTGCTAGATAATGCATTTTTCTTTTTCCCAATACTGATTTACACTGATGTGAAATATGTGGTTTCTCATCAGCATCAATGATATTGACAGTTCATACCTAACATCTTTATTTGTGTTTTTAAATGTTTGTATGACTTTTTCATGGTAAGTCTTTGTTAAATATCATGGCTGTCCAAAATAAATATCTGCTTGGGTTTCCAGAATAAGAAACAGAGAAGGTAAACGGTGCCTGACATTTACAGTTATATAGTGGGAAGACAATGAGCAATCCTATCACCTTTTACAAGACTTTTATTAACATTACAAGTATGGGACCTGTTATCCAGAATGCTCAGGACCTGGGGTTTTCCAGTTAACAGATCTTCATTCCTTAAAGGAGAAGGAAAGTCTAAAATCAACTTAAGCTCTAAGTGTTGACCATGAAAAGCATATCCCTTTACAACCAAGCATTCCCTCATTAGTTCTTTCATTAACCTTTGTGCTGCAATCGTTTTTTTAAAAAGTTGAAACATGTATATAAAAGCATACCCATACTGCAGTCCAGAAATCAGGCTCAACAGGGCACACGCATGCGCAATAGTTCCCAGCAGTGCCCTGCGCATGCGCACGATGATCTTGTAGGTTCCCTGTCAAGCAATGACGTTGCGACCACGTGATGCAGCCATTCGTCTTTGCTGACCTTTCTGCCCCGCCTCACTAAATCAAGCTCCAATCGCGCTCCTGCTTCCTCATAGCTTAGAATCAAAGGGAAGCTTTGAAGCTCCTGCGCTCGCTCTGGTTTTAATTTCAGTTTGTCAGCGAGCGAGCGCAGGAGCTGGGGAGCAGAGCTAAACCATATATCAAGCAAGCCACCATTCGGGTCTGTCTGACTGAGGTCTGTAGTAATGCAGATTAATAAAGGAAAATACGCATGCCTTTATTTTAAATAGATACTTTGTCCTGTTTTTTTTTTTCTTTCAACATCATCATCTGCCTAACCGGAAGTGATGCGCTTATTTGAAAATGGCGGCACCGAACTTTAAACAGCAGGGAAATTTCAATACACCTGTGCACAAAAGCAGTTATGAAATTACCATTTTTAATGTGGCGTTTGAGGAGGGGGCCTGATGCCAGACCTAATGAACTAGGTTTTATTTTTTTTGTTTCCTTCTCCTTTAAGTCTACTAGAAAATCATATAAACATTAAATAAACCCAATAGGCTGATTTTGCTTCCAATAAGGATTAATTATATCTTAGTTTGGGTCAAGTACAAGGTACTGTTTTATTTTTACAGAGAAAAATAAAAAATAATTGAAAAATGTGATTATAATGGTGTCTATGGAGAGATGGCCATAATTTGGAGCGTTCTGCATTACAGGTTTCCGGATAATGGATCCCATACCTGTATTGTTTTATGTTTTTATTAGACAAGATCCAAAATTCACACAATTTATAGAGGGTGATCTAAACTATCTTCTCAACATTTTACTTGTTTTGTGTTATTGTTTCATTTTCACTTCCAAATAAAACAAAAACTAAATATAAGATAAAAAAAAATAAAGAAATGTCATGCATAATTGCAATACATGTAAAGGATCCATTATTCAGAAACCCTTACCCAAAAAGCTCTGACTTATGGGAAGGCCATCTGCCATAGAGACACTTTTAATCAAGTAATTCAATTTTTTTTCAAATACGGTTATTTCTATGTAATAATAAAACAGGCCCTTGTACTTGATTCCAGCTAACATCCGATAGGTCTTTATTGGAAGCAAAAAAATCCTATTGTTTTTAAATAATGTTATTTTAGTAGACTTAAGGTACTGTGATCCAAATTACAGAAAGGCCCCTTATCCTGAAAACCCAAGGTCTCGAGCATTCTGGATACCTGTACATAATTTGCAACATCTATAAAAACAATAACGATTGTATGTATGTATGCATATTTTTATTTGTATAGCGATCCTTGAGGGCAAAGCACTATACAGAAATAAATTAGTAGTAACAAACAAGGAGTGACTGCAATAATAGATAACAATAAGTGCATTAGAAATACAATTCACGTATATATAAAGAGAGACAAGGGATGAGATGTAGTTAGGTACAGATGAATGAAATGCTTTGAAGGTTATGAGGAGGAGTTTATAATTTATTCTTTGTTCTTTAGGAAGCCATTTTAAGGACTTCAGCAGGGGAGGGGCTTGTTCCCTTTTGTATGAGAGGAGGAGAATTCTAGTAGCAGTGTTTAATACAGACTGTATGTAAGGGAACCTTACCCTGATGGTCTAGTGGGGAGCGGGGTCCACCGCCGCTCCTTTCCCTTGATGCACGCCTCCTGGTTTATGTGCTGGAGTGATGACATCACGCGCAAGGGCGCAACATTCAAACTGTATAAAAAGGGAATTCAGTGTTCTGCTAACTGCCCATTGTTAGGTTCAATTTGCCTTGTTCCTGTGTGCTTTATTACTTGAATCCTGATTGATCTACTGTGTTTTGACCCTTGCCTGCCTGTTTGACTCCTCTGATCTCTCCAATCCTGATCCTGCCTGTCTGTAACTATTCTGACCTCTCTAATCCTGATCCTTTGCCTGTCCACTGATTATTCTATTTTCTCCAATCCTGATTCCGGCCTGTCTGACGATTCTCTGCTTGTGCTGGCCCGGCCTGCTTGTTCCTGGTGGTGTTCTTCCTTCCAGTATCCTGGTGAGACGATCGTACCCCTTTGCTCGTCCAGAACTGTTAGCTTAGCTCCTCTCTCAAACCTGGTGGCATCCGATTAGCCGAGGTATCCTTCCGAGGTGAAAGGCGGCAGTTAAAGGCATAAGTGAGAACCGAGATCAGCTTTGCTTGGGTTCTGGATATAGGGTGCCGAACGTGACACTGTAGACAGCAAAAATTTATAGTGAAGAACAGAATTTGTTCCACATACATTCCGCAGATCTTGTACATGAGCGTAGAAATCTGGTTTGTGAATTCGGCCAGGGTCGTGGGATTCGAGCATGTATATGCTTAGCCTTTAAAGGGGCAAATAAGCCAATGGTTGAGGATAGTATGTGATTATACTCTCTTACCAGGATATCAGGATCAGGCATCTCCTTAAAGGAAGTGAAACTGGACCTAAAGGACTGTGGTCTATGTCTCCTGTATCCCGAATTAAGACAGTAGGGGATGGAGCAGGTGGGCAGGGAAAGTGAGAGATGGAAAATGTAACCAAATGGTGATCGGAAAGGGGGAAGGGGTTACTGTTAAAACCAGAGAGAGACAGTTTTTTAGTAAAGACTAGATCCAGAAAGTGGCCATCCTTATGAGTAGGGGCATTTGTCCACTGCTGGAACTCAAAAGAGGAGGTTAGGTGGAGAAAACAAGAGGGCCAGGGTTGTGAAGCATCATCGATGTGGAAGTTCAAATATTTTTAATAGTAAATTGACATGATGCAACCTTGATTCATTGATTAGTTACAATAAATCAGGAAAATTAAAGATTAAAATAAGCTAATTGTCTAAGCAAAATTAATTTCCATATATTTTCTAAATATAAATAAACATTATGAAACTACACACATTTTCATGAAAATTTCTACTTTAAAGGGGAAGGAATCCAATAAAAGTAACCATAATTTCCTCTTGAATGATTCATTTGTAATTTGAATCTAAAACAGAGGCCAATTTACTCATTATCAAATTCTATATTTTTCTGAGAGGTTGTATTTTTTCCCAGTTGAGGGTTATTAAATGTTTTGCTGCGGTCAATGTAAGGTTGGCCTGTTTCTGAATTTGGGGAACGGCATTCCTAAGAGGAATATACTGTATATCTGATATGAGTCCTTTCCTTATGAGTTAAAAAAAATTGGTACTAGAGCAAACATTTCTCCCAAACATTTTCTACAATGGTTCATTCCTGCTCATGAAGGCACTTTTCAAAAGTATTTTGAATAGTATAAGTGGATGACTGCTTCAGTTTTGCTTATATGATTAGTGTTCTAGATGGAATGCAATAGTGATATTTGGTGCGATGTAATTATTTTATTGTTGTATAATACTGCAGTTAAAGGAAAACTATACCCCCAAAAGTAATACTTAATACTTGAGCAACAGATAGTTTATCTCATATTAAGTGGCATATTAAGGAATCTTACCAAACTGGAATATGTATTTGAGTAAATATTGCCCTTTTACCCCTCTTGCCTTGAACCCCCATTTTATGATGGTCTGTGTGCTGCCTCAGAGATTACTTGACTAGAAATACTACAACTCTAACGGTAACAGAAAGAGGTATGGGACAAAACTTTGTCCAGTAACTGGCTCATCTCAACTAACATGTATGTGAACCCTTGATTTGTTTGTTAGCACTCATAGGATGCCAGGGTGCTGCCCTAAGTCCTTAAAATGCCAGTGTTTTCTATTTATGCCACCTACGACAAAAAAAGTATATTCTTATGAAAAAGTTTTATTTACACAAAGCAGAGTTTTACACCTGAGCTGTGTTTTGCTATACATTTTTATAGAGATCTGTATTGTTCAGGGGTATAGTTTTCCTTAAAGCTTCTTCATGTATTGTTTATGCACTTTAGTTCTAATTTATTTTACTACATATTTGTATAGAGAGAGAGAGACCATATGGTTAATGTCTCCTATGGTTTGGAAATACTTTTATATTTCCCCCTATTACTCAATCCTGGAACATGGGTGGGTTGTTTCCCATTGCCTAAGAGTTATTGTCTGTTAAATATAATAATTCCAGGTTCTTGAATGCAATCTCTGCAAATCTCCCAGAAGCTAGGAAACTATGTTATGAGTACACCAGCGTGACAATATATACTAGTGCCAAAAAAGAGTGATAGATAGATGATAGATAGATAGATAGATAGATAGATAGATAGATAGATAGATAGATAGATAGATAGATAGATAGATAGATATAGATAGATAATAGATGATTGATAGATAGATAGATAGATAGATAGATAGATAGATAGATAGATAGATAGATAGATAGATAGATAGATAGATAATAGATGATTGATAGATAGATAGATAGATAGATAGATAGAGAACATTGTGTTTTCCTGACTATTTTTACTTATTATCTTGTTCCAGTCACTAATCCTTGCTTCTAACATAAACTATATCACAAATAAACAGACCTAAAAACAAATATTCGCCTCTTCCCCTAATGGCTGCAAGGCTTATTTTTGGGGCAGTAAAGAGAATCAGTAGTTTTTGTTTGAACATTCTGTAATGGACTCATAATGTGTCTATTCGACAGATACAGTAGCTATATGATAAGTACAGTAGATAGATGATAGATAGATGGAAAATAATTATTGGAAAACAATTTACAATTCTGAATTGTACATGTACTGTAAGAAATGCCAAAATGAGAACTACACATCATGACATCAATAATTTGAAGAGGTTGACAAACAATTTGTAACTTAGCCTGACAAGCATAAAAATACCATATATTGTTGATTCAGGCAACATGTTAAAAAATAAAAATAAAGCACCTCCTTTGTCATTAAACCTTGCTTATATGTGCAGTCAGAATGACAGGCATAAATAAGATGCAGAATTAGATTTACCCCTTACAAGGTTCACAATGTAGTGTTGAATATCACAGTTTCCATAGAAACCCTGAACCAATAATGTAAACTATCACAATAAATAATACTTCAGCGCATGAACTGTTCCCCTAAAATACACTTCCTCCGCACCTAAAGGGTTAACAAGTGTGGTAAAATGCTATTTTCCTTTCCATATAATGATTAATATAAAATGTAATGTACAGTGACTTTAAAATTGACATTATCTGTCTGTGTTGCTTCCAATGCTAAAATAAGCAAAGGGTGTGCACATGTGGTGTAATACAGATCCCCACTTAGTGGGAAATCACCCTGGACAGAAAGGTAGACCATTCATAGACACATGTTATTGATTATCTCATTTAACAAGAATAGCAATAGGAGTCTCTTTCCAGATATACCTGGGGGTTTAGGCTTGTTCTTTTCAGTGCAAAGGGCATTCTCTGTAGAAAACCTCTTAATATATAAGAAGGCAAAGTCCACATAGTGACTGCAGCCAATTTGGTAAAGCCCCTGGAGAGTGTGAGGGTATAGCTTTGTGTCAAAAAACAGTGTCTCAGTTTCAGTATCCAATACATTGGCATGAAAGTGACAAGTAGAAATGGCTATAGAAAAATGTCAATATAAAACAAAACAGAGAAAAGTCACTGATGATCACATATATCGAGAACAAACAGGACACTTTGCAGAATGCAAATATAAATAATATTTTTAAATAATGGCATTCTCTGCTATTTGAAATGAATAAAAGAATACATATAAATAAAATTGATCCAGCTTCCACAGAAATTATGTATATTGCCATTATATCCACCATTATAGCTTTCTTTTAGAATATTGTTTTTATAAAGAATGATCGGTATGTTTTGTTCCTTCTTGCACAAAGCATGGCACAGGTTGAAACAAAAAATAGGAGTCTTTCCACTTCCCGAATCTTACAAGTTTTATAATCAGAAATTCCAACTGTTAGAGGCCCATTTCTCAAAATTCAATTTGTGTCATTTTAGGAGTTTTTGTTTTATTTTAACCAGAAATAAACAATTTTTTTCTAAAACCACAAATGTCATGAAAGTTATTAAAAGATCTGACTAGAAAAAGCATGAACAAAAAAACGCTAAACGATCAGTATGAAAACCTCAAATTACTAGCGAGACAATTACTAGTGGGACAATAACTAATGATAAAACCCCAGGATCAGTGCAGCTCCCATTGACTTCTATAGATCAATGACTGATTGTATTTGCCAAAGTTTTGTATTAGAGTCTTTTGTGGATTTTACATTTTCTAAATCTCAAATTTTTGGAGTTTTACATTTTTTTTTAAAAAACACAAATTTTTAGATTCATTTGATTGTGAAAAAAATAGAAATCCAAATAATAGTAAATAGGCCCCTTAGATATGAGGCCACAATGGACAGGAATTAAAAATTAGACGGCTAGTGAACATAACATCATCTAGGGGTCTGTAGAATTATAATACTACCAGAACTCTGTCATTTGTAATGTTTTGTTGCATAAATAAAATAATTAACAGGATTATAAACAAATCAAAGCTAGAAACAATAAAGATCAATAAGTCACTCCAAGTCAGGTTTAGTTAAAAAAATAAACAACTAAGCTGTGGGAGTGCCATGTCTCCCAAGGACTCTCACCCATTACCTTACCTGCCTGAAAATCAGACCCCAGTTAAAACCATTAGAAAAATTAAATGAGCTTCACAGCATGTGAATATCTATCACATAATATTCATCTATGTATCTGTATCTTAATCTATATATATACATAATCTATATATATCTACATACACATCCATAATTATTTGTTTTCCTTCTGTTGCACGCAACACAGATAGAGCTCTTTGAAATGTCTGGACTCCTTGGTTTTTAATTATAAGGAATATGTGTACACTTGTTATTATAAAGCAAAATATTCCTCCTGCTCTGCTCTCAGTGGCAAAAAAGCATCAAATTTCTCACTGTATCTTCAATTTACTAGGAAGCAGTGAAAAATTGAAAATAACTCCTCGGGGGACACATAAAACACACTTGAGTTTCTTCAATTCATTGGAAGTTCTAATGCATATTACTTTCACACTGGTTGTTTCTGTTTTTCTCAAAGAAGTTAAAAGTATTGCAGGGCTGCTGCTGTTGCATTACGTATCAGGAGAAAAAATAATTAGAAAAGGAGAGCAAGGCAAGAAGAGAGCAAAGCAAGAGGCTTCTGGTTCAAAATGGCATTTGTTTCAAATTTACAGGACCTATCTCTGGTTATTACTGCTTTGCAAAGCACACATACTGTATTTAATAATAGAAATTGAATTTGTGAATGATTTTAGTGAGCTCAATAAATATACATAGGTAATAATTTTACACAAAAGAATCACTGCTAGATAATACAGAGATCGCTCTGAATGTTTGCAATGTATTTTTATTGTTAGCCAATATAGGAATCACTTCTACAGTCCTTTTGTATCTATTTGTTTTATATTTATTTTTACAGAAATTGCACAAAATGTACAATATTTATTAGGTTAGTAACCCATTGTAGTAAAAAAAAACGGACTTTTTTTCCCCAGAATGCAAACCCTGCCCATCAAAAAGGTGCAAAGAATGGGGACCCCAACTTTATTAAGATAAATTATTTCTCCACCCTATGCACAAGGGGCGACATTCACCTTTAAGGAAAGATAATAACGCGTTTAATGTCTCATTGAAAGCAATGATGCTATCTTAATTGCATCTAGTATTCACACTAGATTGCTTGCCAGTTTTTATCCAACAAAGCACATAGAATATGAGCCTGCTGTACAGTGCTGCGTAAATACAGTAAGTAGAGCTATATAAATATATACGATCTGGATTTGTTCAGGTAATTGAAAGAAATTGCCATTCAGGCAAAAGGAGCGTTTCAGGCATTCCTTGTGAAATCAAGAGAAAAAACAATGATGTGACAATCAACCTCTGTTTAAAAAATAATTTAATTCATTAATTATTCCTGTGCTGAACTTAATTGAATCACTGATTAGCACAGTTGTTTAGTGTTCCAATAGCTTCACTGCAGAGAGGCTGTTCACCTTTATAATCATATATATATATATATATATAAAATAGTTTAGTCACCTATACTGACAATCATTAGGCTGAACTGAACAAGATGCTGTAATATCTTGTAACTTAGTGTAGAAATAAACATCTGTTGTGTTGAAGAATCTTCAAAGAACATTTATATTCCTTATTTTCACTCCCATTTTCTAATCTATAATTGGGATATAATGGTCAAGTTTACAACCATTTTCAAACTGAAGAACAGAAGGAGATCCCAATTCAACTAATCAAGAGATGATGAAGAGGAAAAAGAAGATTAAGCTACACCCTAAGGCTGGTGGCGACAAATCTCCCCAAAATGCATTTCCACTGGCAAGAATGTGAATCATTGGTGGGATGGCATTTGCGTTGCTTTGTTTTCTGAAAACACGAAGTTTCCTTGCAAGGCACTTCAGCAGCCCGAAACCACAAAATCTTTGGATTATTGAACGAAACCCAGCGCAGATGAGGATATCTTCTAAATGTCAGTGGGACATCTGCCATTGACTTCTACATGAACTCGGCAGGTCTGAGTTGGAGTACTTTTTTATTCGGCCTTTTAACACCATTGGGGTTTAATAAGTCTCAAAAAATTTGAGGGTTTTTTTCTACAAAATAATAGTTTTTCCCCTTTAAAAGTCAGACCAGAAAAAAAATCAGTTTTTAATAAATAACCCCCTACAATAGGGTTGGTGCATCCTAGCATTGTACATTATACATTAAGCAGCCATATGTTTTTGGTATAGCCATGATTCTGCAGTATACTGTAACTATCTCACTGTGTTAATTTCTTTAAATCCATGCTCTACAAATGTATGTTAGCATTGATGCATGGAGGTATTAGACTTTAGGGCTCATTTACATCCACAAGTGCAACGACCAAAGTGTACCCCAGTGAGTATTGCGGAAAATGTAGTTACATAAAAATGCATTTCTGACTCCATTCCATTCTAAACCGAGTGTGACTGTGCCTTTTGACACAGGTGAAACCTATCACAACTTCCAGACCAGGTAGTAGCCCCAGGGTTCCCCTACACCCTGTGTCATTTGCAGCTAAAAGAATAGGGCATACGTGTCACTTGCACAGTAAACCAGAAATGTCACAAGGTAACTTTAAAAATATTTGCTCAAAGTATGCCTGACTTGCGACAAAGCTCATGATTAATTGCCCTCGTTTTAATGAATCACCCCCGGTTGTGATGGCTACTGTGCAGTCGCATCAAGCAAATCCTCCCTGGTTGCACCTACAATGGCTCTGGAGTTCTGGAGAAATAAATGGCAATTGCACTGGAAATCGCTCTTTGCTCAGTGTGCCTTGATTTGTGAGTTTGCCCTATAGTGTTCATTATTATTTTTAAACCTATATGAGAAAGTTCTACACGGGCATTCAAATTATTTTTTTTCTATTAACGGGACTGCATTTGTAATCCTTATTTTTTATGACACATTCAATTCTAGGAAGAACAATATTGGATTCTATTAAGTTTAATTAATATTTATTTTCATATGAAAGTCATCAAAATCAAATCTGATAACTGCATTTTAATTAGGCTACCTTTTCAAGCTATTAAATCTTCCACTGATTTTCTTCATTAAGCTTGTTAAACCAATTCTATTTTCAGCCCTTATAAATCCTTTGACAACAAGCTGCGTCTTACAATTTCCATTCCACAAATTGGCTAGGAGATAGGGGACTGGACAAGGGGTAGAAGGGAGGTAAAGTGCGTGCCTGATGCCCCCCCCCCACAGTTTTGCGCCCTATGCACGTGCCTACTCTGCCTACCCCTAGTTCTGACCCTAGTACTAGGGGCAAATGAAAGTAGACTTATATATGCCAGTCTAGCCTCTACCATTATGAGCGGACAGTTTGTCCATTATTAAAGCACTTATTTATTTTTAAAACACTCCATGATAAGAATGTTCTTTTAACTTTTAAGTTAAAAAAAAGGTAATAGAAGCTTTTGAAATATGAGCTACATTTATGGTAAATAGCATAGGAAAATGGTCCCACATACTGAAAGATATGTACATAAAAACATTGTTTAGGAAAATAAACACTTTGGGAGTTTTCATAATACACTGTAAATGGGAATAATGTTCTAATATACCTTACTTTTCCTTTACTATATTTATTTTAATATTATTACTTGTTGGTATGTGTGACGTATTGCAATTAATAGCCAATGTTTGGGAAACAATGTATTGCATTAATCCAGTGATTACCAACCATTTGCTCATGAGCAACATGTTGCTCACCAACCCCTTGGATGTTGCTCCCAGTGGCCTCAATCAGGTGCTTATTTTTGAATTCTTGGCTTGGAGGCAAGTTTTGGTTTCATAAAAAACAGATGCACTGCCAAACAGAGCCTCCTTAAGGCTTTCAGTCTACATAGGGGCTACCAAATAGCCAATCGCAGCCCTTACTTGGCACCTCAGGAAATTTTTTCATGCTTGTGTTGCTCCCCAACTCAACGCATAACAGTTGGTGCGTGAATACGTCTTTGGTAAAAATAGCAAATGAGACTGGGGTTGTTTCTGCCATTGGGCAACCTCAAGTAAAGCATCGTTAGTACTGTTTCTGGAGAACTGGAAAGGCAGTCCAACAAATTGTGGAACCAAACTGTAAACAAGCCACTTTAAGCATCAGATACCCAGATGCACGGGGACAAACTGAGTGGGCATGCAGTTGTTGCAGTCAGTTAATAAATAAGATTCTGCTGGCTGCCTAGTTTATTCTAAAATCAGCTGTTCTTCTACGTTTTGGGGCCCATTTACTTAGTTCGAGTGAAGGAATAGAGGAAAAATAGTTTGAATTTTGAATGTTTTTTTTGGCTACTTCGACCATCGACTACGACCTTCAACTTCGAATCGAACTATTCGAACTAAAAATCATTCGACTATTCGACCATTCGATAGTTGAAGTACTGTCTCTTTAAAAAATTCTTCGAACCCCTAGTTCGCCGCCTAAAACCTACCGAGGCCAATGTTAGCCTATGGGGAAGGTCCCCATAGGCTTCCTAACAATTTTCTGATCGAAGAAATATCCTTCGATCAATGGATTAAAATCCTTTGAATCATTTGATTCGAAGGATTTAATTGTTTGAACAAACTATTATTCCTTTGATCGTTCGATCGTAGGAATAGCGCAAAATCCTTCGATATTCGAAGTCGAAGGATTTTACTTTGACGGTCGAAAATTGAGGGTTAATTAACCCTCAATATTCGACCCTAGGTAAATCTGCCCCTATGTGTATGTCAAACTTCATACATAAATTTAACTTAATTTCACCATCTTGTTGTTAATTACACTGGGATTACACTTTGCTATGGGCTTGTGTTCAATTCTCTTCCTACGCTGCCGCATTATGCTAAAACATAAATCCTTAGCAAATAGGAGGAATATCCTTTTGATGCAGCCTAAATTAAACTGCTGGAAGAAAAGAAAGAGAAGACAGATGTAGAAAATTTAGCAAATATAGTCTAAGACAACATAAGCCACATAACATAATTAAACTGAATGATAACACGCTGAAAGCGCAGAAAATCACCATATTGTTTTATTTTCTTTGTTTTCTGCTATGGTCTTTGTTTAGAGTTATATAAACACATAAATAAGACTTATAAAGGACATCACTCACTCTTCTTGCTAAACAAGATTTGGTAATACAGGAACATCCTAGAGTTAATTTATCAGGACAACTGAACACAAGGGCTTGACCAAAACCTCAGCCCATAGGGCTCATTCAAGAAGCATTGACATCTGTAGAAGATAAATCTGGTGCCCTGTTCTTACGCATGGCAGCCAATCAGATCTTTGTTTTCATCTTCAAACTTGCATTAGACTGATGAAAACATATTGTGGATTAGTTGCTACTGCCAACTACACACACAATTTAGCACCTACGTTACTAAATCACCTGTGTAATGTAAATGATTTGTTATTATAAAAATAAGTGGAACAGTACAAAATGGAGGAAGATCAGCTACAACAGTCCTTTTTATGCAACCTATGTTATATAAGGTATGTATCCCATGAATAATGCAAATGTCTGTTGGGGCATCACCCTGTAGCTGACAAGGATTACATTATCACTTGCCTATACCTGATTACTGCAAATGTCCCTTTTGTCCTGGATGAGATTACTTTGCCAGCAGGCAGAAAGGTCATCTCTACTATATAAGGAAACAACTGTATTTTACAGAATATTTGACACAGCGAAGGAACTTTAGAATCAGTATGCCTGTGTATTAAGGCCTGGATTTGTGGTGAGGCTCTATAAGCCCAAGCCTTAGGGCGGCAAAAATTTAGGGGCGGCATGCTGCCAAGATGCATCCCTAAGACTCAAAGCTCCCCAGTGCTCCGGTGCTTGAAAGTGCGCTTGCCAGTAGTGATGGACGAATAAATTAGTCTGGCACGCATTCGCTGCAAATTTACACGTTTCGCCACCAGTGAATAAATTTACCAATCTTCCACGAAAATCTTTGGACGCGCGGCTGAAATGTCAATCGCGTCAAAATCTGCACGCATCGACTCTTTTCGGATGCCCATTGACATTAACTCCAGCGTCAGCTTGTTTTTTTGTGAAAATGTTAGATTTTTATGAATTTTTCAGTAAAAATGTCAGCTTTTCACGAATTTTTCATGAAAATGTCAGAATTTCACGGCTCTCCCACAAATGTTTTGCCGTTTCTCGAATTTTGCATGAAATTTGCGAATTTTTCAGTGAAACAGGAGAAATTCGCCCATCAGTACTTGCCAGAACAAGCCAGCGCTGGGACCATGCAGCCTTGGGCCGCCGCTACTCGAAATCTGGCTCTGTGTGTATTAATTTGTCCTCATTATAATATTGGGTGGGTGTTGCCTTTAACGAGTGCAGTAGACTCACACTATAATCATATGTCAGCTGTGTGAAATGATTTCGATAACTTTCTCTCTTTGTGGTATATTTATCAAAGAGTGAAGTTAATAGTGAAGTTCTGCCACTAGAGTGAAATTCCGTCACTTCCCATTCATTTCTATGGGGTTTTTAATAGGGATGTAGCGAACGTCGGAAAAAAAGTTCGCGGACATATTCGCGAACTTGCGCAAAAATGCGAGCGGTTCGCGAGCGGTTCGCGAACCCCATAGACTTCAATGGGAAGGCGAACTTTAACATCTAAAAAAGACATTTCTGGCCAGAAAAATGATTTTAAAGTTGTTTAAAGGGTGCAACGACCTGGACAGTGGCATGCCAGAGGGGGATCAAGGGCAAAAATGTATCTGAAAAATCTGCCTGTGTGTGCTTGGAAGAGATAGTGTAGGGGGAGAGCTGTTAGTGATTTCAGGGACAGATGATAGTAAGTTTGCTGGCTAGTAATCTGCTTGATACTGCTCTGTATTGGAACAAAAAAATAAATAAAAGCAGTCCTTACAAGGACTACTGTTATTGCAGCAGTCAGCAGATGAGATCAGAAGCAGGACAGCTGCCCACTGCAGCTACATACAGAGCACTGCAGTAGAAGGTAGATTACTAGCCAGCAAAGCTACCTAAGCTTAAATGTCCCTCAAACCCCTGCAGACTTCTGTCCCTCCAATAACAGAGCAGTATCAAAACGATTACTAGCCAGCAAACTTTCAACTGTCCCTGAAATCACTAACAGGCAGCAGCTCTCTCCCTACACTATCTCTTCAGCACACACAGGCAGAGTGAAAAAAACGCTGCAGGGCTTCGGTTTTTATAGGGAAGGGGAGTGGTCCAGGGGAGCGCTTCCTGATTGGCTGCCATGTACCTGCTGGTCTGGGGTGAGAGGGCAAAAAAAAGCACCAACAATGGCGAACCCAAAATGGCGAAGGTCGCGCGACGTTCGCGAACTTCCGGCGAGCGCGAACACCCGATGTTCGCGCGAACAAGTTCGCCGGCGAACAGTTCGCGCCATCTCTAGTTTTTAAAGGCGTATTTATCAAAGGGTGAAATTTCACTTTCACCCATTGATAAATACGCCTTTCAAAACCCCATAGAAATTAATGGAGAGCTGCAGAATTTCACTCTAGTGGCGGAACTTCACTCTTTGATAAATTTACCCCAAATGTTTATGCGCTGCTTTACGCTTTGCCAAGATCATTTACATTTTAGAAGCAGGAAAATACACATCCAATAGAACTTGCGCAAATAAATAAGGCATGCACAAAACAATCGTTAATATGCCAAACACAAAATAATTCTGTCATTGTGCACTACCTTATTACAGAGATGTCCTTGTCTCATACAGCTGCTTTACTGGGATTTTCTGACCAAATGAACATACACAGAACTGTAAAACCTTGTATATAGTTACAATAAATCAGTGTCTTTTCTAGCGCTTTCAGAGCTTTTCTCGGATTATCTCGTTTTTCTGACTCAGCTCCACAGTATACACAGAGATGCAACAACACATCTCCATATCCCTTTTCAGCAGGAGCTACGGTCGGTGCACTTGTACTCCACATTCCCAATTCCATTAAAAACAGGTTAACTCAAATAAATGATAAAATATATTTCTATCTTTTCTGCAAAGCTGATCGTATTGGTTTTTTTAACAGCTAAAGGTAGGAAAAGTAGGGGATTTCAGCACTTACAGGTATAGGTATAATAGATTGGCTGCCAACTTGGTATATTCTGATCTAGCTACAGTAGCTGGTAACCTATTGTTCTATGCAATATTCCTAGTATGGTATTGATTTCTGTTCAAATATGTATGTTTACAGAAGTTAACATAGGCCCCCATTTTATTGTACCCACACATTACAATAAACCACATTACAATATATCACATTAAGTTGAATATGTACTCCATTGTACAGGTATGGGATCCATTATCTGGAAACCAGTTATCCAGAAAGCTTTGAATTACGGGAAGGCTGTTTCCCATAGGCGCAAATTCACTAAGCGCCTAAGCGCCGAACGCTAGCGTCAATTCGCTAGCGTTTGGCATTTTCGGTACTTCGCAAATTCACTAACGAACGCTGGCGTAAATTCGCTAGTGTTACTTCGCACCCTTACGCCAGGCGAATTTTCGCTAGCGACGTAACTACGCAAATTCACTAACGCACGCAGTGTACTGAACGCTACCTTTTACGCTAGACTTCCTTCGCCACCTCAGACCTGGCAAAGTGCAATAGAGTAGATAGGGATTGTTTCAAAAAAAGTCAAAATTTTTTCTAAGTCCCAAAAAACGCTGGCGTGTTTTCTACATGATGGGTGATAGGCTGAAAAAGATCGAAAAAATTTTTTGGGGCTCCCCCCCTTCCCCCCTACATTTCCTGACTCATGGCAACTTACCTAGACAGTGGGCACATGTGTAGGGCAAAATAAAATTTTTATTTGCTGATTTGAAGGTTTTCTAGGCATTTGAAGTGGTGATACGTGTTCCTCCATTGAAATTTGAATTTCGATCCGTTTGCAAATGAACCATCGCTAGCGAAACTTTGCTTCGCTTGGCGAATTAATGCTAGCGCAACTTCGAAAACTTACGCTACCCCTGTGCGCAACTTCGGATTTTAGTGAATTTGCGGAGCGCTGGCGAAAATACGCCTGGCGAAGTTGCGCCTGGCGCAACTTCGCATCTTAGTGAATTTGGGCCGTAGACTCCATTATAATCAATTAATCCAAACTTTTAAAAAACGTTTATTCAAATTAAGATGTAATTAATCCTTATTATAAAGTAAAACCAGCGTATTGAATTTATTTAATGTTTAAAGGATTTTCTAGTAGGCTATGAAGATCCAAATTACGGAGAGATCTGTTATACAGAAACCCCCGGGTCCTGAGCATTCTGGATAACAGGTCCCATACCTGTATATATTATTTTCTACATTTATAGCATATAATTGGCTCAGTTCAAAACTTTGTTTTTGGTGAACAATCTGAAAACAACTCACCTTAAAAAAGTGTTTGGAAGGTGAACAACCCTTTAATTAAAATAAGAGGCTATTTGACAAAGAGCCCAGCACACTGCACTTCGATATATATATGTATAACAATTTAAGATAAGCAAATAAACAATTGTAACTATTTAAGATAAACAAGTCTCTTGGGGAAACTTAGACTCGCAGCTTAAAGAGCAATTTCAGCTTTATTAGCAAAACTAACACATAAAACATGGCCCTAAAACTCTTAGAAATGTGTTCAGACTTTCGAAACCTGCCAAATTTTGTAAAATTGACATGGTAATTAGGGGTGTGTGGCCATAAAATGGGCGTGGTCAAATATATTGGTGTTTTTGTCTCTCTTTACATTTTTCAAAAGTTGGGAGGTATGAGGTATTGTTTTATTGTTACATAGAAAGGGGATTTATTTTAAAAAAAAAAAAATTTATTATTATATTAAAATTGATGACCTCCCCATAATTCAGAACATTCTGGATAATGTGTTTCTGTATAATGGATCCAATGCCTGTAATACTTTTGGCTTAATATTTTTAGTACCACAATACTTATAACTGTTTACATTTGCCAAATTTTCTTAAAAATGTGTTGCCAGAAAGAATAGGGCTCATGCCAAATTTGGTACAAGTTTGTTGTGCCTATTGACGTAGCCTACAGTCTGTTCTAATCCAGATTGCAAACTTAGCTTTGGCTACTAAAATACAAAAAATACAAATAATTGCTTGGAGATAAGGCAACCCAGTCTGTACGTCTATGGGATTGTAAAGCTTTTCTCTCAGTTTGAGAAATAAAAGCATAAACCAATAAAAGGTAAGTTGTGAAGTATGTTTGCAACTCATTTCTGTAAAGGCATTATTTTCCTTTAGAGAATGGTGAGTTGCATAAAATCAAAATATTTTCTCTGTTTTTTCCAGGCAAAATAATATATATATTTCCACTTGTAAAGAAAATGAAATCAAGGCAGGAAGAAAAACAATAAACTAACAAAATATCACGAGCCAAAAAAAGGCCTGGAGCTGCTACCTACTTGAAAGCACTGGAAATCTCATCTGAAGATAACAGGCCACCATATTTACTGAACCTGCATCTGTATTCAGGCTCAATAATAACAACTTATATTGTAAAAAAAAAGGGCACACTGAATCTTAGGATCTGAGTCATTTACTATATGTTCTCAACTGGCAGCCTGGCATGATCATAGCCACATACTACTTTTCATTTTGCAGAAAATGATTTTCTGGGAAACCCTGGCTAATGCCTGAATTCCCATTCCCAAATACAGGTATGTGATCCGTTATCTGGAAACACATTATCCGGTAAGCTCCGAATTAGTAAGAGGCCGTCTACAAGAGATTCTGTTTTATTTAAATAATTCAGATTTTATAACATAAATGGCCCTAAAGCTAAAGGTAAATGTTAGAAGAGCTCTATGTAGAAATAAGGTATCAGAAGTATCCAGGCATATTTCTATATGAAAGAGTTACATAAAATAAAAATGTCAGCAAAACTGAACATCCTAAGGTAAGAAATCGTCTCTGTAAAAGATCATCTTGGGAAATTCTCTCTAAATTAAATATCCACAAGACTTGAATTTAAGCTATAAACCTATTTATACTGCACATCCCTTACATAACTTTCAACCTCCCACTCTCTGTTTCTTGACCTAAGTACTGTGGTAGGTAGGGGATTTATCATTTTTAATTCCAGCAAGAGTGAAAGATGATGACCTACACCCATATAAAACACAGCTAGCCAAGGAATATTTTATTATATTTTATGTTATGTCCAAGGAGCTGAAAAATCACCAGTTGCAGAGATGTTATTCATTCCTTCAACAATAAAAAATATTCTCAGCATCTGTCCATTCCATTGTGTAAGCTGTAGTTAATGAAAAAGGTTGTTTAAAATGCAGAGGAATTGTAATAATCACATAATAATCATATCCATTGTCCATTCATATTTGGTGAAATGTGTGAAAAGGGAATACTGAAAAGGATAATATGAATAGAGTGGAATAAAGAGTGAGCCAAATGAAGAATGGGAGGGGCAAATAATACAAATATCCAAGCTGAAGTCAAAGTATTTAAGTAAAATGTAATTTAGACTTACAATATAAGAATTGAACATGAAAGGCTTGTTCTTGTCAATGTTTAAATTGCTAGACCCATAAAAAATATAAAACCTTTTGCGGCTGTCAGGAAATGCCAGGACCCAAACCCTTGTCTATTTGTTGAACCATACCTGCATCATTCTCCTGAGCCACTGGGGTCCCTTAGAGTCAGTGTGGGTTTGATATAATGATGGACTTGTGCTATTTCTCTGCTGCTATCTTGCCCCTCCTTCCTTATTAATGTCAACTGTGGCCAATTAACAATCTTGCCCCTTTTATAAGCCTGTTAAAAGCAACTCCCGGTTGCTTGATCATTAAGCTCCCCAGCCAGATCTACCCTGCAATTCCCTGTTCCTTGCCTAGTTCCTAGTCTCTGAGTCCTCTCCCTATTCCTGTACCCTTGTTCCTGGTACCCATCCTGCTCATGTGGATCTCCCAGTACTGACCTCAACCTGCTCTCTGGACATTCTCGTTAACCCCTGCCTACTTTGTGTGGATCTCCGAGTACTGACCTTTGATTCCTCTCTGGACTTTCCCTCTGGATTTCTGCCTGTCTCAACCTCAGTTTGTTTATCTGACCTTCGCTGTAAGCTATCTGTCCCAATGCTTGGACTGGACTTTGTTTTGCCTGCCGGTATCCCAGGTTATTCTGTTTATTCACTGGTTAATGTTTTGCACCTTGTTTCATTAAATCTTTACTTTTTCATGGCTTCCAAGTTCCACTCGCCAATTTATGGTTATACCCCGGGTTATCCAGTATACAGACTCCCTTATTCCTATCTGTCCTCAGTGGCAGAATGTGAGGCGTCACTTTGGGGGTTATTTACTAAATCTCACTTTATTTAAAAAATAAATATTAGACCAAACCCCCTTAATTTACCAATAATTATCCTCTATAAAATTCGTGTGACAAAAAGTTGAGTGTCAGTTTGAATTGTGTGTCTTTTTCGAATTGTTGCTCCGAAAACTGCGATTTATCGAGCTGGCTCCTCAAAAACTTGAATTTATCAGATTATTGAATGAAAATCAGCACAAACAGCCCCAAAACTTTTGAGAAACCTTAAGTTAAAATACATTTTCCAATTGCTAAAGGGACCATCTGCCATTGATTTCTACATTATTTTGGCAGGTTTTAGCTGGAGTATTTTCATTTTCAAATTTTTAGCAGCTCTGGAGAATAATAAAACTTGAAAAATTCAAAGGTTTTTTTCCCTCTAAAATGCAAGTTTTTACCAGAAAATTTTGAAGTTAAATAGGTCCCTTACCATTTGAATTTTTAGCAGCTTCAGAGCATAATATATCTCGCCAAAATAGTTTTTTTCCTCTAAAAATTCAGATTTTTTTGCTTTTAAAAACTCAACCAGACAAATTTGAGGCTTGATAAATAGGTCCCTTTGTGTCTCTTGTCAAAAGTTCAGTTAAAATCTGAGACTAAATATTAGGGTAAACGTGGGGGCAAAAATGGTATGTAGTAACCTAAAATAGGCAAGCCAAGTATAATTAAACCTTTCAGGAAGGATGTAGGATTTAGATTCCCACATTTTGTTCCAGAAATACATATTTTAGAGGCAGAATTTGTGGTTTGACAATTATTTATTTTCTCTTTTTGAGATCAGTGATCTAGCTGTATAAGGTTTCTACTTGTCAATTAGACTATTAGTTAGACCAAGTGCTGACATGTGGATGCTTCGAGTGGCCGGTAAACAATACAGTTAGGGGCAAATTTACTTATGGTCGAATAGCGAGGGTTAATTAACCCTCGATATTCGACTGCCGAATTGAAATCCTTCGAATATCAAAGTCGAAGGATTTACCAAAATTCGTTACCGAAAAATCATTCAATCGAATGATTAAATCCTTCAAAACGTTCGATTCGAAGGATTTTAATCCATCGATCGAATGATTTTTCTTCAACCTAAAAATTGTTCAAAAAGCCTATGGGGACATAGCCCATTCGATGGTGGAAGCAGCCAAAAAAATCATTCGAAATTTTTTTTTTTTTTTATTCCTTCACTCGAGCTAAGTAAATGGGCCCCCTAGAGTTAGACCAAGAGCTGGCAATGCATTTTAGTGTTATGTGTACAAAAAATGTGCCTACTATTGCTTCCAGTTAACTAAATGTTTTTATCTTTCCCAAGTGTACCTTTATTAGCTGGGGCTTTGAAATTTCACATGAGTTTACATATTTTGTGTAGTATTAGAATCAAATTTTATGGAATAATTGGGACTTGGAGTTTCCAGAAAAAAAGGGGAGTCTTTAGTTTAGGATTACCACAAACAGATGAATTCTAGTGTAGTTACTATCAACTAGGTACAAGTACAAGGTATTATATTATTATTAATATTATTATTACAGAGAAAAAGGAAATCAGTCAAAATATAATTTGTTTGTTCATAGGTCTCTGGAAATTCTCAATCCTGCATTTTGGAGCATTCTAGATAATGGTTTATGGATAATAAATCCCATATTTCTATTTATTTGTTCACTGCCAGCTATAGTATATTCTATTTTTCTAGTGCTATAAAGACACTAGGGGGGTTATTTATCATAATCTAAAAAGTTCTCACTTTCCCCCCCCCATTTATCAATTAATCCATCTATATCTGGAACCACGTTCATTTATGCTCTACACCATGTGTTTTTTCATACATACATACATATGATCTGCAATCATAGCTTTATTTACATGCCGCCATAAAATATTTTTTCTAAAAATAAACTACAGTATACAACAGGGGCAGATTTATCAAATGTCGAATTGAAAATTTGAATAGTGAATTTTCCAAACTAAATTCAAGTTTTAATTCTAATTCAAATTTTGAGCTTTATTGTACTCTGGCCTTTAAGAACTCAAATTCAACAATTCGCCACCTAAAACCTGCTGAGTTCATGTATATGTCAATGGGAGAAGTCCAGTGACCATTTTTTATGCTGTTAATAGCCTTTCTGACATTCAAGTTTTTTTTCTGAGAAAAAACAATCGAGTTTAGTCTAATTCAAATTGAATCTGATTCGAGTTTTCAGGTCGGAAAATTTGTCCAAATTTAAGATTTTTTTATAAATAACCCCCATTCGAATTTTGAGTATGATCGAAAAAATTCTTGCATGAATTCAAATTTAAAATTTAATAAATGTCTCTCTAGTTGTTGATGAGTTAATGTTAATCACTTAAGTCTTGTGATTAAGTATGTTCTTATTTAAGGGACTTCCATCTTCCCTTGACCCTTTGGGATGTAAACTAGAGAGACATGCAACCTTTTTATAGGAAGGAGTCAATTTCTTTTACTTCTCTGCAGTTGCTATGACTTAATATAAAATGCTTCCATAAGTCAACATCTCTGAACATCTTTATATCAGCAGCGTTTGACAAAGGACATATGACCACTGCTTGTCATTAGAAGAGAGAAGATTTTATCTTCAGCATAGCAAAGATCATTTTAAACTTGTTGATTGCCATGACAACAGAGATATTATGTGTGCAGTCAGTAGATAGTGTAAAAAAGTATTTTTCTATTAAAGTAAGACATACCATGCTTGACTTGTGAAATGCTGTTTGTGTTGATCAAGATAAAATCCAGCCCGGCAGCAATACTGAGTCTTGAAAACAGTGTTCCCTCCAGTGTGACAATCTGGAATGAACAGCTTCATAAAGCCTTGTAACAAAAAAAAGAAGAATTATTTGAGTTTTTGATGCAACCTTTACTGAACCATGTTACTCCCTACTAAAGACATAAAGACTGATGGTGTGAATAGATTGTATATTTCCTGACTACATTCAATACATACAATACATACTGGATGGATGTCAGTTTAAACAACACTTGACAAATGCATGTATACCTGAAGATGCTTTTTGTGCTTATCAGTACGGAAACCTTGCAAAAATGTTTAATCATAAAAACTTCCTCTTAATAATCCAAATATTGAGAAATACATGGGCATTGCAGGAAGTCTGTAAAGCTGGATCACCTTGGGAACTGTGGGTTAATGCAGGGCAGATTTACTTGATGTAAATATCTTTAGTTGATGTATGTTTCATTGTACACACAGAGCTTTTTCCACAGCTCTCATATGCATCAGGGATATAAATATGTTGGAACAGCCCTAGAGCTAATATATTGGGTAACTTAACAGGCTACCAAATCCCTGCAACTACTGAATTAAAAATCCTAACCTAGCTAAGCATTTATAGTTTAGCAGTTGAGATAATATGGCAATAAAAAAGCTAAAAGCAACTGATATTATAAATGCTGCACAGACAACACTAATTTCATCAAAATTCAAATTTGTGAATTTTTGTAGCTTTTTTTAAATTAAAAGAACCTCAATTAAAACTTCACATATTCAAATCTTGTTTGCTTTCTAGGACAACATAGTGTACCTAATAATGTGCTTGAAATGTCCCACTACGGGACATGCCCCACTGTGGAAGAAACAAGACAGACACTGTGCCAATGGATGAACTCCCACAGAATCATCATCAAGTATGGCAACACAAATGCCAGAATGGCAGCACACTTCTGCAGCGATAACCACAGCATTAAAAATCTTCAGGTCACAATATTAATGGGTAACTTCAAGACACAACAAGAGCATATGGAGTGGGAATTCAAACTGGTGAGTAATTTCAACACCCTAGAACAATTTACATCTCAAAAGACACCAAAGACAAGGTGCTATGTGTACTAGTATCTGCATCCTTGGCATAGTCAAGCTAATTTTTTTCCTAGGAGTTTTATCAATATCTGGGCCACAAATTGTATCATGTCTTTACATGTCACATTTACCATTTGTAGTTTTTTTTATTTATTATAGTCTGATATGGACTTTTGAAGTGGATACAAGCTAGATCAATTCAATAAGCAATATATTCCTTATTAATCCACTATTTAAATTCTTTCAATCTTTAAGGCTCGTCAACAGTTGTTGGAGTAGCCACCTCCACATAGTATCATAGACGAAAAGTAGGGACTGGAGAGCCTTCCGATGTAGTCTGAATTTCTTGATTGAAGCACTACATGTTTCGGACCACAACAGTCCTACCTCGGGTGCATGTTACGTAATATTCACCTGAGGAAGGACTATTGTGGTCCGAAACATGTAGTGCTTCAATAAACAAATTCAGACTACATTGGAAGTCTCTCCAGTCCCTAGATCAGTTCATTATCCCATCCAGTGAACTCTTATGTTGTTTCTTCATTTTGTTTTTCTTGTCTAATTCCCACATTTTAACACGTTTGTAAACCCCACCTAAACTGGGGAAAATGGGTTCAGTCCCCATGTGTAATAATTTAAACTAATACATTTAGCTCAATGTGCATTGGCTTTAAATATCTCTTTGGGGTGATTTGGGATAATCAGATATCCCTCCATTGATCAGGATGTTACTATACAATGATATTATATTCCCCTGTTCCTTATAAACTTTCTAGAAACAGTAAGCGACTTGGATCATATTAAGCTGAAAGGATTACAATGCAAGCCAGCTAAACAGCTTGAACAGCTTGTGACTGTT
Source organism: Xenopus petersii (assembly GCA_038501925.1). Lineage (NCBI taxonomy): Eukaryota > Metazoa > Chordata > Amphibia > Anura > Pipidae > Xenopus > Xenopus petersii. Next base: position 98,640,515 of record CM076683.1, on the reverse strand, counting down.
ATGAAAGATCCAACTGTAATATGTATCACCAAGTGTAATGCAATGCTCATTCTAGGATATAAAAGGATTACTGATTGCTCCTACTGGGGAAAAAGCCCTGGAGAGAAAGAGAAAGCCATAGAGGAGAAGAGAGATTTACTCGCTGTGTTCAATGTTAATGAAAGATAAAAAAGAAAATTGTTTTAAGATCATTCCTCTTCAAAATAATTTAATTGTTGTAGGACTAAACTACACAAAATTGTATTTGACCCATAAAATCTTGCCATGAAAAAGCCACAAAACAGCATGAGATGTAGGATCCTACAAAATCTGATCCCCACAGTTTAGTAATGCTAAGTTGGATCAGATAAAGATGATGTGTTTAGCTCATGCATCTACACTTGACATCTATTTCAAATGTAGATGTGAGAAGAAAAAGTCTTTCAGACACCATCAGATTTTATTGGATGCAGCATGTAAGGGGTTACTTACTAAACTCTGAAAGCAAAAATCACGAAAAAATTTTGATTTTTTTTTTATAAAATCGACTTTTAGAAAATCATGAATTTTTCAGAATTTATTAAACCCAGAGGATGGAAAAATCAGAATCAGAAAATCCAGCTTTTCAGACCTGTCGAGGTTGCATATAAATCAATGGGAGAAGTCCCAATGATTTTTTGATGTGCACTGGGTTTCGTGCAATACCCCAAAGTTTTCGGGTAAAAAGCCGAAAAAATCTTGAAAATCAAATGAAAAATCTAAAAGAATTGTGAAAATCTAATTCGGGAAAATGTAATAATAAATAAGCGCAAAAAAAAGGAGCAGATTTGATCAGAGTTTGTAGCAGATAATATTGAGATAAATTTGGACTTTATATAACCCCCGTAGAGTTCTCTTCCCATAAGTATCAGAGGAGTACTGGAAGAGGACCACCAACAGAATTAGACCTCAGGGTCTATGAGGAAGAAATATCAAGCATACTTGCACCAAACACAATATCTGACATGGACGGACATTATAATGCAACAGGTAAACGCAATATATGTAAATGTATTCTCCATAACATTATGTGGCAGATTTGTCAAAATGTGACATTAAAGCTCTCCACTAAAAAAAAACATTGACATTGCATGAATTACTATGGGCTTTTAAGAAGCTTTTTTTTTTTTTTTTTTATCAAACTTGCACCCATTTATGAATACACTTCTAAAAATTCAAGGAATGACTAGAAAGTGGTTGAATATTTTTGTGGTCAGCTGTAATCTCACGTTAGGAGAAATGTGCCCCTAAGATCTAGACGTATGTATTTTAGAAGCCACACATTTCTACATGTCACTGCCTACAATTCCTTTTGCTCACTTACTATTTAGGGGCAACCAACACACAGGAGTTTGCAGACAACCAACAACAACAAATGCATAATCAACAAATGCATATGGAGGAAGAAGAGGAACATGAATGCCACCAAACGCTACGAAGTAAACGTTGCTATTAAATTTTTTTTATTCTTTTAACTTCCTGTGAAACAAAGGAAACCATTACGACGGACTAAAAAAATGATTTGCTTCATGAAGGCTAATCATCTTACATATTTGTTTCAATCTTTTGGAATTGTCACATACCTAGTTTATGTATTGAATTGTAAAACTACAAATCCATTCCAATTCCATTCATTATGGATCAAAACCATCTATTTAAATAGCATATAACTTTTTCGGAAACAAATAAATGTAACACCCCTATCTAAAGCAAGAAACATGAACAAGTGCTGCATAGACAGTCTACAGGACTACATATCCCAGCATGCCTCAGAGCTGAGGACCTGGCTGGGGATTTAATCCACCAATGATAAGAAAGGGCGCAAAATGTTTTGAGGACCACACTGCTGGACTATAAAAAAGGGAGAGAAGTGTGTGCCTGGGGAGAAAGAAACTGCTGACTGCTGCCTACCTGCTGTACCTGCCCTGCTGGGAGAGCTGCCAGAAGGGAGAGACATCTGCAGGGATCCTGCCCCAGGAGAAGCTGCTACTAGGAGAAGCTGACCCTGCTATCCCAGTCCTAGACTAGCACCTGTAAAAGAGCTATCAGTGCTAGCCAGAAAGGGAGCAGGGGTAGATGGCCTGCGGTTGGTGGGAGAGTCCTAGGCTGACATGCTGCAGAGAGGCCTCTGTGATTTCAGCTGCTAGAGAACAGAGCTGCCTGCATCCCATCTGAGGTCTGTTACTAAAGGTGATACAGAGTTTGGAGCAGAGACTGTGAGTAACCTGCAACACCACACACTATTGGGGAACTGTGTATTATCAAACAATATGAGCTAATCCATCTGTTGCTGAACTATACACTCTGCCAAGTCATTTCTCATCTGGGAGGAAAGTGTTTCTTCACTAAGTTTATAGAGTTATACTGCTAACCGACAGAGGAAAGGATCAGTGCTATTGGCCAATAAGCTAAACTCAATAAGGGCCCCAACGTGCACAAATTATCTGGGACTGTGACAGGGAAATTAAGTTACAACATTTAGTACATATACTTTCTGCATACTTTGTATTAGCAATTTAAATGGTGTCATTGTTTGTTGGTGTATTGTTATACATATATATCTTGCTTTAATAATTTAAATCGTAGTCAGATCCCTGCTGATTATTTGTTACGCTTAATAAAAAAAGGGATATCACTGTTTATCATTATTGTGGTCCGTCAATGGGGTGTCACTGAGTGTGCTGGAGTTACCCATATATATATATATATATATATATTAGTCTCACTCAAGGGTGTGCTACATTTGGGGGCTCGTCCGGGATCTCTCCACCCACGTCACTGACTCCGCCCCTTTTCACCAGTTGCATAGCCTCCTGCCATAAGAAGCGAAGATGGAGCTGCAAGCCGTGCTAGAGTGGTGTCAGGACCGTCAGGCAAACCCCACATATTGCCTAGCTCTGATAATAGCAGAGGCAAACTTAAATTCAAGGCAGATTTACCAGCTAATGGATGAAATGTCACCTTTTGGCCGCTGCCTAATAGTTGATAGGAAAACAGATAACAAGGATGTAAAGACATGTGTTTTGCTGCAAATGGAGGATCCTATAAATCCTGATGATGTCCCATTCATGATGACATTTGGCAGTGAGAAATATCAGTGTAACTTGGTTTTACCTGCTTCACCAGTTTCAGTTATCACATCAGACGGAGATGTTGAACATCCAGCAGCCGGAAACGAAGAAGTTAAAAACCCATCCCTCGCAGCAAATCCATGTGGGCCCTCTGCTGCCATCGGGGCAGATATCCTTACTGCACTAGGAAACTTAGTAGAGAAGTGTGTTCGGCCTATACAGCCTCACAGCGGGTTTGGATACAGAAAACTACACTTTTTTTCAGGAAAACAACCTACGCCAGAAGGGGAAGATGACTTTGAAGCCTGGATGGATCAAGCCACCCAAGCCCTGGAAGAATGGGATGTTCCAGAGTCACAGAAGAAACAGAGAATCACAGAGAGTTTGATGGGTCCAGCTGCGGATGTAATTCGGGCCCTGAAGCAGAGCAAAAGGTATTGTTGTGCCACTGATTACTTGCAAGCTTTGCATGATGTGTATGGCCGAACTGAGAATGTGGCTGAGCTCATGTATCAGTTTGAACACACCTACCAAGAGAAAGATGAAAGGATGTCTGATTATATCCCACGGCTAGAGAAGATACTCCACCACATAATATTAAAGAAAGGAATGGATCCCTATATGGCTGACCAGCTTAGAGTAAAGCAAATCTTGAAAGGAGCTCAACCGAATGATCCCATCATGTGGAAACTAAGGATACCAAAGGAAGACAGTGCAGTCCCCACTTACCCCCAACTAATCAAACAAGTAAGGGAGGAAGAGGCCCTTATGGAAGCCAAGTTGCTGCCTACCAGTAAAAGCATGACTTCAAATAAGGTAAAACCAGGAGGTGAAGCCACCCGAATTGTTCAAGCTAGTACTGGAATTATAGCCCCAGAGCAAAGTGAGATTCACAACCGGTTGGATGCTCTGAGCGAGATGGTTGAAAGGATAGCCAAAATTCAACTGGCTGCATTAGAAAAGGACACTAAGTGCAGGTCAGATATTGTATGCTGTGAGAAGCCTACCTCTAGCCAGGCTCAAGATTGCCATCTTACATATGAGAATACCCCAGCACCTGGGCCCCCTCAACTAAATAGGACAAAAGGAGTACTGGGGTTCTGTCATCGGTGTGGTGAAGATGGCCATTACAAGAGGCAGTGCCTAAATGCTGAGAATGCCCAGAAGGTAGTAGCAAAACTTCTGGCTAAAGAGAGGGAAGGCTCAGGGAAACTTCAGAGGGCCCCAGTGAAGGAGCAAACCGGAAGCCCGCCTAAGAGAACCTCCAATAGATTTAAACAATGGGTAGACAATGGCGAGGAGGCCTTCAAAACCCAAGCAAGACAGGTGCCAACTGAAGGTGCACTATACCATACCAGTATGGAAAAGTTCAAAGGACAATTTCCTCCCCGTACCCAGAAAGCGGTTAGAGAAGCTTGCACATGGTGGGGACCCGAATTGCCTAAAGGGTTGGCAGGTCCATCTCCAATTGTTCCAGTCCAGATTGAAGGAATCTACGGAGATGCTCTATTAGACAGTGGGGCCCAAGTGACTATACTATTTCAGGATTTTTACAAGAAATACCTGAGCTACATCCCTTTGGAAAAAATAGAAAACCTTGAATTATGGGGCCTAGGTGATACAAAGTTCCCTTATGATGGCTATATTAATATCAAGTTGGAATTTCCGCCTTCAGTGACCGGATCTAAAGAGGCTGTTGAAGCATTGGCTTTAGTGTGCCCTAGACCAGAAGGATCTACGACTTCCATAGTGGTAGGCACCAACACTGATCTGATAAGGCGAATGCTTGCTGGCCTGTTGGACTCAAGACAAAGACTGGATTTTAAGAAAGTTAACGTTCACCCCATGCTGCAGTCGGTACTGGTCTCCAGGCACAAACAGAAGCGGGAACCAAAAGACTGTGTGGGAAATGTATGGTTTATACAGAGAAGAGAGCAAGTAATACCCCCTGGGCAAATAAAATGCTTGAATGCTCGGGTAAAGATGTGCTGGAAGGACTCAGTCCCTGACCTCATGATTGAAGGGGAACAAGGTGCTGACTTGCCTCTTGGAGTTGAACTTATTTCAGAAGCTTTGCCGGCGGAATGCTTAAAGCGAAGAAAGGGACACATAAGAGTAGGTCTCAGGAATACGACCAGTGTACCAGCTATACTACGTCCCCATGCTCTGCTGGGTAGAGTCCATTCAGTTTGCCCTATCACTGACACTGACCTAACTTCAGATGCCTGGGAGTTAAAGTCAGAAGATTTCAAATTTGGTGACTCACCTATCCCAGAAGATTGGAGAAACCGATTGCAGATTCAGCTGTTTAAAAAAAGTCAAGTGTTCTCCAGAAGTGACCTGGATATGGGCTGCTCTAATAGCACTCAACATAGGATTCGTCTCAAGGAAGATAGACCCTTCCGAGAGAGGTCTCGGCGCATAGCTCCCGGTGACCTAGAAGATTTAAGGAAACATCTAGAAGAGCTGAAGACAGCAGGGATCATCAAGGCATCAAGAAGCCCATATGCTTCTCCGATCGTGGTGGTGCGTAAAAAGAATGGGTCCATTCGAATGTGTGTGGATTACCGAACTCTGAATCGGCGCACCATACCGGACCAATACACTACCCCTCGGATAGAGGAGGTCCTGAATTGTCTTGTAGGAAGCAAGTGGTTTAGTGTATTGGACCTTAGAAGTGGATATTACCAAATACCAATGCATCCAGATGATAAAGAGAAAACTGCTTTTATATGCCCTCTTGGATTCTATGAATTTGAACGGATGCCGCAAGGTATCTGTGGAGCACCAGCAACCTTCCAAAGGCTTATGGAGCGTACTGTGGGAGACATGCACCTACTAGAAGTGTTAGTGTACCTGGATGATTTAATTGTATTTGGAAGAACTTTGGAAGAACATGAAGAAAGGTTGATGAAAGTTCTTGATCGGCTCCAGAAGGAAGGCCTGAAGCTATCACTTGATAAATGTCAATTTTGTCAACCTTCCGTGACCTACATAGGACATGTGGTGTCTGCAGCTGGAATTTCCACTGATCCCAGTAAAATAGAGGCTGTGTCCACCTGGCCAGAACCCAGAACCTCTACTGAGTTACGTTCTTTCCTTGGATTCTGCGGATATTACAGACGATTTGTAGAAGGGTTCTCCAGAGTGGCTAAACCTCTCAATCAGCTGCTGCAGATCGACACAGATAAAGAGAGTGAAGACAAACCCAGGTCGATAAGAAAATCAACCACTCCGGGGTGGACCAAGGAATCCATAGAGGACAAGTGGACAGAAGAATGTGACCGAGCATTTAATCAGTTAAAATATTGCCTCACTCATGCCCCAGTTCTGGCTTATGCTGATCCCAGTAAGCCATATACCCTTCATATCGATGCCAGTAGAGACGGCTTAGGAGGTGTGTTATACCAAGAGCATGACAAATTGTTGAGGCCAGTTGCATTTATCAGCAGAAGCTTATCCCCCGCAGAAAAGAATTATCCTGCGCATAAGCTACAGTTCCTTGCATTAAAATGGGCAGTGGTTGATAAACTCCATGATTACTTGTATGGCACTGAATTTGAGGTCCAAACAGACAACAACCCTCTAACGTATATCTTAACAACGGCTAAACTGGATGCAACGGGGCACAGATGGCTAGCTGCCTTAGCTAATTATACATTTAGCCTACGCTACCGTCCAGGTCGCAGTAACGGAGATGCTGACGGGTTGTCCAGACGGCCCCATGAGACCCTGCACCCTGATGATGAATGGGTTGAAATTCCAGCTCCAGGTGTAAAGACTGTGTGTTCAGCAGTGTCCTATGAATGTCGAACAGGTAGCATGGCTGAGAATATAGGCCTCAAGCTGGAGGGAGTTCCGTTACTCTACTGCAATATTACCTCTATTCAGGCTACCTCACTTCCACCTCTCTCTAAAGAAGATATAATGAGGGATCAAAGAGATGACCTTCTTTGTAAAGTAGCCATGGAAGCTCTTAAAAAGAGACAAGTAGAAGTACTTAAAGCTGACTCTCATCCCCTTGCTAAGCTTTTGATAAAGGAATGGGAAAAACTAACATTGAGAGATGGAATGGTCTATAGAAGGGCTCCCAATAAACAAAACCAAGAGAAATGGCAGTTACTGCTTCCACAAAAACATAGAGAAAGTGTCCTGGTGTCATTACATGATGAACATGGTCATTTGGGCTATGAAAAGACTTTAGGACTAGTAAGAGACCGTTTCTACTGGCCTTGCATGAAGCAAGATGTGGAAGATTACTGCAGGTCCTGTTTGCGGTGTATACAGAGAAAGACTTTACCAACCCGGAATGCCCCTATGGGTCACATTGAAAGTCAAGGGCCCATGGACCTTGTGTGTATTGACTTTTTATCACTTGAACCAGATAAAGGTGGCATCAGCAACATCCTAGTAATCACAGATCATTTCACTAGGTATGCTCAAGCATTTCCAACTAAAGATCAACGGGCTATCACAGTAGCTAAAGTGCTTGTTGAAAAATTCTTTGTTCATTATGGGTTACCACATAGAATACATTCGGATCAAGGCAGAGACTTTGAAAGTAAACTTGTCCATGAACTGTTACTGCTACTGGGAGTGCATAAATCCAGAACAACTCCGTACCACCCACAGGGGGACCCACAGCCTGAAAGGTTTAACAGAACTTTATTAGATATGCTGGGTACCCTAACTTCAGAACAGAAAACACATTGGAGCCATCATGTGGCCACCCTAGTACATGCATACAATAGCACTAAGCATGACGCCACAGGCTACTCACCTTACTTCTTAATGTTTGGACGTGAAGCTAGACTTCCTATAGATATGGCCTTTAGAGTTACTGCAGATGATACCCCTGTTAATTCACACCAAAGTTATGTGGAGAGACTAAAAAGAAACTTGCAACAGGCCTTTGAGAAGGCTCAAGCAGCATCAGGGAATAGAAATCAGCAGAATAAAGCCCGGTATGACCAGAAAGTGAAATTCCATGATTTACAGCCTGGAGACAGAGTTCTCCTAAGAAATCTGGGGATACCAGGAAAACACAAACTAGCTGACAGATGGGGATCGCAACCGTATATAATTTGTTCTCAACTTCCAAACATTCCGGTATATCAGATCAGGCCTGAAGGAAAGAATCATCCTATTAAAACATGGCATAGGAACCATCTACTCCCTATTGGCCCAACAGTAAGAGAGCCTAGATCTGTAGATGATAAACCTAAAAAAAACACCAGACCCAGAAGGTCAAAGAGAATTCAGAGTCAAACTCCTACTGTACCTAGGGCTGACTGTCGCATCTACTCGAGTGAAGATGAATCTGAAGAAGAGGAATGGGGCTTAAACTATTTCTTCTATGAAACAGACTCAGAGAGACCTGCTTTAAATAGTGAGGAACCCACTACAGAATTAAATGTAAATGCTCCAGAGTTTATTCCAGATAATCCTGAGTTAATTGAAAATCTAGATGATGCACCTTCCCAGGTGTCAGAGGTTGCTCCTGACACCTCTATCACAAATGGAAACGAATCTGTACATGAACTGTCAGACAACCTACCGCCTACACTAGAGACTGATACTGATGTTGGCTCCAGAGTTGACTGTGATGAAGAACAAGAGTCAAGAGTGTTTAACACTAGAGAACCCAGAGTAATCAGACCACCTCAAAGGCTTACTTATGATTCCCTGGGCAATAGTACAGAAAAGACTGTGATTGCGGCCCATAGAAATGCCTACGCCCATGTTCCCTTTACTGCACACTCTTCAGGTGACATCCCAACTCAGTGTAGATCTGTGGTGTATTTTCAATGTCCTTACTTGGTAGATATACAAATTTGAGTTATGTTACTTATACATGTATGTACCTGTCATATATTATGCATTGCTAATTATGCTAATTATGCTAAGAGGTTGCTCTTGAGAGGACTCAAGATTTGTGGTGGGGGGAGAGTGTAACACCCCTATCTAAAGCAAGAAACATGAACAAGTGCTGCATAGACAGTCTACAGGACTACATATCCCAGCATGCCTCAGAGCTGAGGACCTGGCTGGGGATTTAATCCACCAATGATAAGAAAGGGCGCAAAATGTTTTGAGGACCACACTGCTGGACTATAAAAAAGGGAGAGAAGTGTGTGCCTGGGGAGAAAGAAACTGCTGACTGCTGCCTACCTGCTGTACCTGCCCTGCTGGGAGAGCTGCCAGAAGGGAGAGACATCTGCAGGGATCCTGCCCCAGGAGAAGCTGCTACTAGGAGAAGCTGACCCTGCTATCCCAGTCCTAGACTAGCACCTGTAAAAGAGCTATCAGTGCTAGCCAGAAAGGGAGCAGGGGTAGATGGCCTGCGGTTGGTGGGAGAGTCCTAGGCTGACATGCTGCAGAGAGGCCTCTGTGATTTCAGCTGCTAGAGAACAGAGCTGCCTGCATCCCATCTGAGGTCTGTTACTAAAGGTGATACAGAGTTTGGAGCAGAGACTGTGAGTAACCTGCAACACCACACACTATTGGGGAACTGTGTATTATCAAACAATATGAGCTAATCCATCTGTTGCTGAACTATACACTCTGCCAAGTCATTTCTCATCTGGGAGGAAAGTGTTTCTTCACTAAGTTTATAGAGTTATACTGCTAACCGACAGAGGAAAGGATCAGTGCTATTGGCCAATAAGCTAAACTCAATAAGGGCCCCAACGTGCACAAATTATCTGGGACTGTGACAGGGAAATTGAGTTACACATTTAGTACATATACTTTCTGCATACTTTGTATTAGCAATTTAAATGGTGTCATTGTTTGTTGGTGTATTGTTATACATATATATCTTGCTTTAATAATTTAAATCGTAGTCAGATCCCTGCTGATTATTTGTTACGCTTAATAAAAAAAGGGATATCACTGTTTATCATTATTGTGGTCCGTCAATGGGGTGTCACTGAGTGTGCTGGAGTTACCCATATATATATATATATATATATATTAGTCTCACTCAAGGGTGTGCTACATAAATAATTCATTATTAAGGCTGCTATCAAACACAAACGGTAACTCAAGTTAAGCCAAACCTATGGATATCCCTAACCAAAACTCTTCTTCCATGTTGAATGCTCCTTCCTCAGCTACTTGTAAAAGGGATGGACCTCGAATTAGGGGAGGGCTTTTTTCCAGAGATCAGAAGGATCTGTTGTGTAGAGATACGGTGGTGTTCAGGAAGTAGCACTTGGTGGCACACTGTCTTTTTCTACGCTTTTCACAGTCTCTGGTCCGCCTCCTCTTTTATCTCCACCCCATGTTGAGGTGAATTTTTTTGTCTCTGCAACAATTTTGTCTAGACAACTTTTTTGTCTATTCGAAATTTTTTGCAGCGGATTTTTGCCACAGTTTCGAGAAAAAAATTGCAGATGGTGAAGTGCTGAATTTCACTGCGAATCCATGCCTGGCAAAAAAAATCCACTCATTACTAATTATAATAAATTGCAACACAGGGGTTTATTATTGCGTGAACAAATCATAAACAAATGTTCATAACTTTAATGAACCGCAAACAAACAACAGGTTAAGATGATATTATTTTTTAGATTAATTTGAGCACTGTGTGAAAGTAATAGCCCTCATGAAAAACTTTGGTGAACGCTCCAGCTTTAAAGTGTATTATAGTAAATCTGAGATCCTGAATATTAACATACCAGAATCAAAAATGCAAGGCTTGAAATCTAGTTTACATGGGCTGGGCGAAGTATAAAATATCTAGGAGTCAAAATAAGGGCAGATACAGGGAAATTATACCAAGACAACTATCTTCCACTCCTAACATCCCTTCAAAAATTGATAAAAAATTGGGAAAAACTTAGACTGTCATGGTTTGGTAAGATACAAGCCATTAAAATGGTACTCATGCCCAAACTTCTATACCTCATTCAAACATTACCAATAGTGGTTCCTAACTCCTTTTTCAAATCTGTTAAAGGTATGATTGTTTGGGGTAATAAAAATCCAAGATTAAAGCACAACATATTGATAGCCCCAAAAGAGAAAGGTGGACTAGGCTTACCTGATTCTTACTTGTATTATGTTGCCAAACATCTTGTCAGAATATTTAGTAATAAATGTTTAGTAATAAAAATAAAGATTGGTGTGAGCTTGAACAAATAATGATAGGTTAACCATTGGTAAACTACCTATGGACAGATAAAGAACATATTCCCAAAGCGATGTGGCAACATCCTCTGGTGGGGGCTACATTGAAAGCATGGCATAGGAACAAATTTGATTGGGACTAACAAAGATCCCCTATATCCTACAACCGCTATTGTTCAACCCAGAATTCTCTCCAAGCCTGGAGAAAGGGTAATTTACCAGATGGGGAACAATAGGCTCCAGAGAGACTACACTAAGAGATCTAATAAAAAATGGAAAGATAATTCCCTTAGCCGAGATACAAAGGAGATGGGGACAACACCCTAGAGATGTATGGGGCTTTAATCAACTGCATGTAAATCTCCAATCGAAAGTGTCTAAAGACTGGCATAGACCAGAAACACATTGGGAAACCCTATTATCTTCTCCGACAGATACTATTAAACCATTATCCAAATTGTATAAACTCTTAGTAGAAGCTTTGGCTACAAGTCCAGAATGGCAATGCCAACAATGGGCTGATGAACTGAATATTGACATAACAGATATTATGTGGAAAAAATCCATTAAGTCTGTATATAAGACATCTAAGGCTGCCAAAACAAGGGAGGCTATGTACAAACTGCTTACACAATGGCATTTCACGCCAATGAAATTGAAAAGAATGTACCCCAATAGTGCAGGGATTTGCTGGAGATGTAACACATTTGAAGGAAATCACACTCATGTGTGGATATCGTGCCCAGCTATACAGACATATTGGGAAGAGGTTCTTGAGATAGGTAAGGTGACAGAATGTACGCATAGATAAACCTGAAACAATCATATTAAATAGGCACTTTGACACTGGGAAAATAATAAAAGACCCCCTCACTTTACATCTTTTTCAGGCTGCTAAAGCATTAATCCCGTTAAAATTGAAGTCATCAGAGGCCTCCTCGTGGCGAAGTTGAAGAAGTGAGACAAATGGAAGAAATTACATGCTAAATTCATAACCAGAATAGTAAATATTGGAAAACATGGTACCCCTGGGTAGAGTTTATGAAGTCATTACACTGACCTGTGTGAGAAGTATCGTCATAAATATTGCCTTATTCATAACCAAAACCTCTGCAATACCAGCAATACGTTTTCTAGAATTTATAGTGTAATGTTGATAAGAATATACATGTGAACCCCCCTTCTTTCCTGTAACACCCCCCCCTTTTTTTCTTTTCTGATAATATAAAAATAAAGAATATACAGCAGTGCAAATGTTCACTAGCACACAATAAGAACATAGATGATGTCACTTTTCTCTTGCATTGCATAAAGTTCATTCTTTTGGACAACACCCAAATATTTGGCAGGTCAAACATATGGTTTATGAATTGAGCAGATGTATCCAATCACTAAGCCATGATGTATCCTTAAATTGCATGTCTTTACTCTTTTAAAGGGGTTGTTCACCTTCAAAGACTTTTTTCAGTTCAGTTGGTTTCTGATAATAGAAATAAAGACTTTCTTGAATTACTTTCTATTTTCTAATATTGAAGTGTAAAGTGTAATTTCTCACCTTCTAAAGCAGCCCGGGGGGGTCGCAGACCCTGTAAACTGTTCTAAATGGATACATTAAGTTGATACATTTCTTATCTTTGTCCCTGCTGAGCAGAATCTCTGGGTTTCATTACAGGCAGCTGTTAGACTTGATACAATAGTTGCTGCTGAGAAATGTATCAACTAAATGTTGAAAGAGTCTGCGTCTGGATTACTGAGCTGCCAGACTCAAACACCAGAGACAGGAACATTCAACTTTAAACTGAAACTGAACTGAAAAAAAGTGTTTGGAAGGTGAACAACCACTTTAAAAAGCATGTGAAGTCTAAAATAGAATACGGCTAGAAATGCTGTTTTTTTGTATACTAGATATAAACATGAACTTACGCACCACAAGCCTAAACAAACAAATATTTTATGCTTTCAAAGTTGGCTACAGGGGGTCACCACCTAGTAACTTTGTTGAACATCTTTGCAAGACTAAGACTAAGTGCACATGCTCAGTGTGGTCTGGGCTACTTAATAAACAAAGCTGCTTGAGTTCTGCATGGCTGGGAAGTAAGGCGGGGGCTCCCCCTGCTGTTTATAAGTATGATTGTTTCCCTGCTCAGCAGTTAGGGACCATCTGACAATTCCTATGCACAGCATTAAATGAAGGGAGAATTTCACTGCATACAGTCAGGTTTCTTATAAAAATGGTACACATTTTTTAATTAAAGTATATTGGGGATAGGTTTCTTTTCATTAAAGAAAGTAAAAATGGGATTTTATTTTTTTGCCCTTTAAAAGACTTAATTCATTTTCAAGTGTACAATGTTTTCCTTTCAATACAGGATTCACTTAATAAATATTTAAAACTCCTAACACTGCCTTCCAAATTCTTACAACCTTGTAGTAAGCTATTACTACTTTTCTATGTCTATATCTTTTACTTTTTCACTGTAAGTGCAAACTGTTAGCATTGGACTAGGGTTCCAGCTTCACTGGTGCTACAAGCTCACCAAGTCATTAGCTGACACTGCAACCTGCTTGCCCCTTGCACATACCTATACTTAACTACTCTGGCCTCAATTGGGGAAAGGTCAGGAGGGGAGCAACATTAGTGTTAAGTGAAGAACAGGTCTGCATTGGCGGGCCCACTGGGAAAAAAAAACCCATCAGTTAATAGTGCTTCTCCAGCAGAATTATGCACTGAAATCAGTTTCCTAAAAAAGCAAACAGATTTTTTTTATATTTAATTTTGAAATCTGGCATGGAGCTAGACATATTGTCAGTTTCCCAGTTTCTCATGTGACTTGTGCTCTGATAAACTTCAGTCACTCTTTACTGCTGTACTGCAAGTTGGAGTGATATCACCCCCCTCCCTTTCTCCCCCAGCAGCCCATCAGCAGAGCAATGGGAAGGTAACCAGATAACAGCTCCCTAACATAAGATAACAGCTCCCTGGTAGATATAAGAACAGCACTCATTAGTAAAATCCCTAGTCCCACTGCGACACATTCAGTTAAATTAAAGAGGAGAAACAACAGCCTGCCAGAAAGCAGTTCCATCCTAAAGTGCTGGCTCTTTCTGAAAGCACATGATCAGGCAAACACACCAATATTACAACTAAAAATACACTTGCTGGTTCAGGAATGAAATTTTGTATGGTAGAGTAAATTATTTGCAGTGTTAACAATGTAATTTAGAAAATAAAAAGTACATCATAAAAATCAATTAAAATAAAAAACTATTTTTATTCGACTGCAGGATTGCCAAATTTGTTGAAAAAACTTCAAATTCGAAGTTTTTTAATTCAATGTTCGAATTTCGAAGTTTTTTTGTACTTCAAAATTCGACCCTTGATAAATCTGCCCCTTAGTGTAGTTTAAAGTACAGAATTACAACTAATGTTTAAAGTTGTTGTAAAACATTATTTAAACATGTTGGCCATATATAAACCAAGAATAATAGTAATAATTACATGCTGATGGAGATGTAGTATGCTTGAGTATCACCTTCAGGGTTTGACATAGAGACTGCATGTCCTATGATTCTGATTCTATTCAGTACTTTTTTCTGTATTTTTTTTTGTTTAATGTCTAACTTTATTTACCCCATTCAGTTGCTGCAATCAGACTAAAAATCATCAAAACTATTGCATGTTGCTGTTCATGTGAGTGCCATTTAGATTATGGCTTATTGGAGGCATTCACCATAAACTCTGAACTCAAAGGGGTTAATGCTAAATATCTGCAATCATTCCTTTCTCTTTACAAAGGTAAATACATAATGAAATGCTCTTCATGATTAAGACAGGTAACATGTTCAAACAATTGTTTTACATCTTTCAATGAAGCTGCCGGCTTAAGAATAAAAATGCAACCAATTTGCATAAAAACATTTTAGGGATTCATCATTGTAATGATGATCCTTGGAGCATTAAATTATAAAACAACAAACATTATGAATCTTGTGCTTTGGCTTATTGCACTGATATTTCATAGTATTTTATACTAATTGAAAAAAAAAGAATACCACTGCCTTTTCATGTAATGCGATTTTAGGTAGCTGCTATTACTATTT
Source organism: Xenopus petersii (assembly GCA_038501925.1). Lineage (NCBI taxonomy): Eukaryota > Metazoa > Chordata > Amphibia > Anura > Pipidae > Xenopus > Xenopus petersii. The sequence goes on along the minus strand of CM076683.1, from coordinate 98,625,192 downwards.
CATTACATTACTGTTGTGACTAATCCATAGAAAAACAAGATTTCAATTGTATAAAATGCATTAAAAAATCAAATTCCCAGATACACGTTGTTCCCGTGGCATCTATCATTTGTCATTAAATAGGACTTTTCCCCTTACAGCAGAAATGAAGGAAGATCCAATATTACACTTGCCTCGGGTCCTGTCTTTAGAAATCCTGTCATATCAATATATGTTTTAGAAGTGAACGTCGTGCTATTATTGATGGGTATCTGTGGGTTTTCTCATAATAGAATTAAAAATATATATCATTGCTAGAGTCGTAGCACGGAATTCACAATCACTTTCTTGAAGGAGGAAAATAATTAAATAAAGAAATAGCTTTCACAGTTTGAAAAAAACCAAAGGTCATAAAATGATTGCATATAGATCATTTATCCACAGCTAACAGAGCTTAACTAGGCTCAAGCAAACCTTTTGGTTTTGCCATTAACTTGGATCTTGCAAAACATAAATAAAAGTGCTCGCTATGCAGGCTCCATGATAACAGTGGGAGGTTTAAATACCAAGTAGCAGAAGAGCTCCATCTACCATAAAACAAATGGTTATCAATGAGGGATATCTTGTGCTAAAAAAAAAAAAGTCAGCAATGATTTCTCCTTGCCAAGTTGCATATGTGTTTTGATATATTCTGCAAGTTTGCAAAAGGAGATTATATTTATATATAATATAATTATAATAGAAATGACTATCCCAATAAATACATTATTGCACCCCTGTTGGTCCTTCTCTTCACTTTTCCACATGTTCTGGATATAGAAGACAGTGATACATAATGAAAATATTATGCCAAATCTGGTACTTAAAAGTGGGTGCCATAACTTACTTTATTCTTCTCCTCAAACCTCAACACCAACAGTGGGTTAGTAACGTGGCGGTCATTAGGGCCCTGGATCTGGTCTATTTGTGCCAGCTGAGTATATTTCATGTACAGAGTTCCTGATCAGATTTTTCCATTCTCATCTTTTGACCTTTTGAAAACTCTTTTTTAGAACTGTGCTCATTCCAATATTTTAACTGTTTGTGCCTACTACTACTTGTCTACCAGGCACCATGCTCATCTCCTGATTTGTTTGAAGCCATGCCTGTTATCTTCCAAGGATTCCCTGTTGCTACTTTCAAAATCAAAAATCATTCTAGAGAGAACAGCAATTTTGTCAGCTAAGAGAATGTGATGTGCCATACATATCTGATATAAGGTACTTACTGGCCAAAACTTGAGATTCACTCAATCTTACAATTTCTTTTTTTTATATTTAAAAGTCAGAAATTCAATCAGTAAGACATCACGATCTTTGTTTTCATCCTCAAATTAATGAGTATTGCTGTACTACATAATGGATAATTTGAGGTTATTCTGTAACTAAAATGCCCTTTCGAAACCATCAAGATTAAGTATCATTATGCCAAAATGATAATGAACAAAGAGAATGAATGCTGTAATCCCAGCTTTCTAGATGTTCATTCATGTTAATAAAACCAGTTGGGCCTTTGATTTAAGCATTTAAAGTACTGAAGTGTTTTTTTTTGTTTTGTTCAAGATGCAGCTGTAATTTTTTGTTACTGTTAATTTACATAATAAAAGTGCTCTGTGTTTGCATTTGAGCAAATGGTTCCATGGACTCAAATCTATGTAATATCAAGGTCAGAGTAAGAGACAGTAACCATTATGAAGACTAAAGCTGACTAGGATATGAGTGACTCAATATTGGTCTTGCCCCTACAAGTTATTAAAAAGAAGAATATTTGGTCAGGGCCCCTACAAGTTAAAAAAAAAAAAAAGAAAACTGCACTGCCACTTACCTTAGTACCTTACCTGTGCTCTGATTCACCAGTGAAATGTAAGTCCCGGTAAAGCTGCCAGGCCCGGATTTGTGGAAAGGCCACCTAGGCCCGGGCCTAGGGCGGCAGGATTTTAGGGGGGCGGCATGCTGCCCAACCACACCCACATTGGTTCAAAAACACTGGGGATGTGCTGGAGATACAATAATTTTTTACATTTCCCATCTGCCAATCCCCATTGCTCCTGTCCCCCTGGAGGGGAGAGGGGCGACGAACGGCAGTGGGCCTAGGGGCACCCAATATGTAAATCCGGCCCTGAAAGCTGCATGCCGATTGGATAAAGTAGAGGGGAGGTTCAAACTTCACCCATCCAATCCCCATGCTGCTTTACCAGGACTTACACTTCATGGTGAATCAGAGCACAGGAAACAAGATGCAGTCATCTGAGCTCCAGCCCACCCTCCCTTCCAAAATCTGCAGCTCACTGATGGCAGGGGCCCGGCTCTGCAAGTAAGTGCACCACGGCCAGGCCCCCCCTTAACCCCCCAAATCAACCGGGCCCAGGACAATTGTCCACCCTGTCCCCCACTGATGCCAAATGTATTGCCATTATTGTGCATTTTTTCTCATGCAAAATGCATTGAAGTTAATGAGCATGTATTCTTGCACTTCTTCTCATACCAAATGCATTGATATACAATGGCAAATACATTATCAACTAGTGTTTTTCTCCATGTTTTTCCTTCTCACATTTTTCCCTGTGCACAAATGCTATTTTTTTCTGGTGAAACAAAAAACTTCTAGCACAAACTCACATAAAATGTTTTAACTAGCAATCATGCAAAAAATAAAAACTTGCACATCCCTAGTGGTATACCATAAGGTTTTGTGGTCTTTTGTATAAAAAAATACATATCTGTGGGCTTCCTTTAGAAATAAAGGGGCCCCGTACACCTATCTGGTGATGCTTCTACCACTCCTTGTTGATGTACATCCAAACATGAGCCTAATGTGTCCCAAACTATACCTGCTCCCTGACATGCTCTGGCCCCTTCATGGCAGTCAAAACCCCTCATAGGGACCTTGAACTTCATAGGCTCCTACCTGTCACCTACTCTTGATGATAGCCCTGGTGTCTGCCAATAACATTACACTGCACAAAGCAAGATATATACCCTTTGCAGGAGACTATATGCACAAACTAGAAAATTAAATGGAACTTAAGATTCAGATGTGGCACTACTTTTACCTTTGGTGGACATAAAACAGGCGAATCTTTGATGGAAAGAACCATTATGTACTTGGAAACAGTTGACTTATCTATAGTTAGCAAAGATAGTCTTACAGGAGGAGAGTACAATTCTCATTTTATAGATTGCAACTGAGAGCACCATCTAGAATTTGTATTAGGCATTGAACTCCAGTACACAAAAATGTAATTATGGAAGTAGAAAGAGAATCCATAGATGTTAATTAATTAAGAAAATGAGAATTTCACTTACAAAGATAGACTAATTGCTTACAGTAGAGATGATGTATTTAAGAGGATATGAAAATTGTGTCTGGATATGTGAGGGGCTCTACAATGAACTGTTTGAATCCCTATCAACATTAGATGAGAGTATCTTGCATCCCTTTCATTACTCCTTGATGTTCACCTCTGTTCAAAGCACTTGACTCTATATTGAGGGCATTCATCTAGGCAGACGAGCTCTGTGTTGATGGCATTTATTTAGGCTGAAAAACTCTGTAGGCTTGGCATTAAAAGACAAGGAACGGCAAAAAAATCCCATTTGTACTTTCTTTAATGAAAAAGAAACCTATCTCCAATATACTTAAATTAAAAAATGTGTACTGTTTTTATAAGAAACCTGACTGTATGCAGTGAAATTCCCCCTTCATTTATTGCTGTGGATAGGAATTGTCAGATGGTCCCTAACTGCTGAGCAGTGAAACAATCATACTTATGAACAGCAGGGGGAGCCCCCGCCTTACTTCCCAGCCATGCAGAACTCAAGCAGCTTTGTTTGTTTCCCTGTAGAGCAGTCGGTGACTGTGTAGAGATTTGTATTGGATTTTATTTTTGCCTTTACATCCCTTTTACTGTTTCCAACTCCAGTTGCAGGGACAAAGATCATGGAGCCAGATTTAAACAGATAAACTGGGATTTAATTTGGAGGATACTTTGCTACAGCCACTGGTTATGGAGAGTTGGAGAAAGTTTGTGTTAAAGGACATGTAAACCCTATAAACCCTTACCATGTCTTTAGGTTGGGCACATATTCCCTACACAAAATGCATCATTGTCTCTGTATTGGGTCAGGTAGTATCTGTATCCCCTCCGTTAGCCTGCACTGTAGTGTTTTCCTGAATGCAAGATGTGCTTCAACCAGGCGGCCATTTTCTATTGGCTACATCATAGAAGTTTCTTTTGGTAATGTAACTTTATTAGCAATTATGTGTAATCCTACTCACTCCTACATGTAATCCCACTCACTCATATGCATAATCCCACTCATAATTGTAATCCCACACATGTGTACATGTAATCCTACTCACTCATATGCATAACCCACTCATACTCATAAGTATGCATAATCATATGCATAATCTCACTCACTCATGTGTATAATCCCACTCATACTCATAATCCCACTCATAATCTCCCTCACGCATATGCACAATCCCACTCATAATCATAATCCCACTCACTCATATGCATAATACCACTCACTCATATGCATAATCCCACTCACGCATATGCATAATCCCACTCACTAATACATGTAACCACACTCATTCATACATGTATGAGTGGGATTATGCATATGAGTGAGTGGGATTATGCATATGAGTAAGCAGCATTATGCATATGAGTGAGCGGTTTTATGCATGAGCGTGATTATGCACGAGTGAGTGGAATTTTGCATGAGTGAGTGGGATTATGCAGGGGTGAGTGGGATTATGCATGAGTGAGTGGGATAATTTATCCTTACTGTTAACCTTTCAACAACCAGAGTGGCAGTTATCTAAAGATTTTAAAGAGGCCGTTCACTGATTACATTTTTATGGGGGGGGGTTTACATGTCCTTTAAACAATACAAAAACTATAAAATCCACATTAGATTACATGACAACACTGGACCCAGTGCAGTCTGTATATTCAGATTATTAATCAGTCTTGCTGTAACGGCTTCTAGCAGATATTATTTGACTTGTGCTGTTTTGATAATGTATGACGATCCCTAAGCATCCCAGACCACACTGAGCATGTGCAGGGTCAGGGTCAAGCAAAGATGTTTAACAAAGTTACAAGATGACAGCCCCCTGTGGCCAACTTTGAAAGCATAAATTATTTGTTTGATTAGGCTTGTGGTGCAGTAAGTTCATGTTTATATTTAGTATACAAAATACAGCATTTCCAGCTTTATTCTGCTTTAGACTTTCCTTGTCCTAGCTGCTAGCTGCTGTATGTTCACTGGTTATTCTCCTCTCAAAGGCATAATCCAGTGGTGATGCTAGAATTAGATGAAGTTGGCTCTCTGCAGTAGTGATGAGTGCATTTTTTTACCATCTATGGTATCGCTGTGAATTTCTGAGCTTCACCACAGGTGAAAAGTTTCGGGGAGTGGCAAAAATTGGTCATGCGGTCCATAATCCTTATTGGGAGCAAAACCAGCCTATTGGGTTTATTTAATGTTTATATGATTATATAGTAGTCGTAAATTGTAAATATCCAAATTATGGAAAGTTCTATTTTCCGGAAAGCCCCAGGTCCCAATGATTCTGGATGATAGGTCATACCTGTATATATATATACATACAGTATATAAATATATGTGGATTCGGCCGAAACCCCCGAATCGTTCACAAAAGATTCGGCAGAATACCGAACCGAATCCGAACCCTAATTTGCATATGTAAATTAGGGGTGGGAAGGGGAAAACATTTTTTACTTCCTTGTTTTGTGACAAAGCGTCACGCAATTTCCCTCCCCGCCCCTAATTTGCATATGCAAATTATGATTCGAATTCCAGGAAGAAGGATTCGGCCGAATCCGAATCCTTCTGAAAAAGGCAGAATCCTGGCCGAATCCCGAACCAAATCCTGGATTCGGTGCATCCCTAATATATATATATAAGCAAAAAGAAGACCAGCAACACTGAGATCTCTTGTGATATAGTCAAATCTGTATTGTGAAATCACATGCAAGCCGACGTGACGTTTCGGTCCACACAGGGACCTTTATCAAGGCAACCGTGTTTAACCCCAAATGCATTTAAATACCCATAAAACCAAGGTCAAAGAACAGGAAGTGACATCAGCGTCATGAAAAAGCCTCATAAGAGGTATGTGTCAAGTGTCAAAATTTCAATAAAAGTGACCAAGAATCCCACAGTATAAATCGTGTAATAAAAATTTATATTAAAAATTGTTAAAAACAATTTGTGTGTACAATTTATTTGTTACAAAAAAATTGCTACTCTGTCTCAAATCGTATCTGCTGTGCAGTGTGTAGCGTATATATTGCGAAAGAGTAGTGCAACCAATTTATGTGTGTGTTTTATTTGTTGCAAAAGAATGCTACTCTGTATCAAATCATATCTACTGTGCAGAATGTGACAATTATGTTGCGAAAGAGTTGTACTATTATGTTTCAAACTTTCATATACTGTGCAGTGTGTAGTATAAAAAATCTTAAAAACAGGCAAATTGCTATTAAAGACATATCTAATACAATAAACAAACCGTAATCCTCAGGCCGTAAAATAAACTCATATTAATGCCTAAAGTGCATCTAATGCACCATGAATAGAAAAAACAGGAGACAACTACTAATCAGCCCTTCAGGATATACCTAAACCACAGCTAGGCATCATTTTGGGCCACATACCATATATTACAGATTAATACAAACCAAAGAAAGAGTTACTATATGGATACCATTATCTGTTCGTAATCCTTTTATATATATACATATATACTGTATATATATATGTATATATATATATATATATATATAATAGCCAAAAGTTGCACTCTGTTTAGAAAGCAAGTGCCTGGGTGCCAGAATCTTTTACAATAAAGCAGCATATAAAAAATAACAGGAATTTTGAAGTGAAAAAAAGTGTGTTCTTTATTATTAAACTGTCGTCTCTGTGGAGACCTATATATATATATATATATATATATATATATATATATATATATATATATATATATATATATATACATATATATATATGTGTATATATATATATCTGGAAACCTGGTTTTCCAGAAAGCTTCAAATTACAGGCTTAAGGTACTGTATGTGTAACAGTAATCTCCTTGTGGGGATGCCCCCATGGATCACCAAGTTTGCAACAGGCAATGGAATAAAATCCACTTAAAGAATAATACTTTGACTTTTAGGTGGAGAAGGATATATTTCATGTCATCTATTTCCAGTAGCTGAAGGTTCTTTCATATGATGCAATATCATTTCTAGCAACTGTTACTATTAATGTGGGAGGTGTGGGAAAAAAAGATTTTTGTTCTTAAACATTTTCGGTGAATAATTATAAGGTTGTGCCTACTACTGTATATTAGAAGAAATCAAGTTATTTTTATACATAAGACTCATTCCCCTTCTATTTTACTGTGGGTAACAGTAGCTCCCCAGAGTGTGTGATCACATATGTTGCTAGGCAATAGCAATGAATGGCAGGATCTAGCAAGTACATGGCATCCAGCTATAAGGATATTTAAACTGCAAGAAAGAAACACTCTAGGCTACTAGAATTATAAACACATCTCTGTCTCATAAATATATCTGTTTGGCACCACAGTTTAGCTCTCTTCCTCTGTTTTAGGACCGAGATTTTCGCAAAGAAACTCAATAAGAAATATCCTATTTCAGCATTAGAATTGCATGCACACATAAAGGGGCAGATTTATCAAGGGTAGAAGTGAAAATTCGAATTTGAAGTTTGAATGAGAAATTTTGAGTGGAATTCGACTAGGGGATAGTTAAAATTCAATTTGAGTTTTTTAAAAAAAAATGTAATTCAATTTCGAAATGTATCATGCACTGGCCTTTTAAGAATTCGAATGGGATCAATTTGGAGTTGATTGCAGCCTTCCTGAAAATCGAGGTTTTTTATGTTTTTTATAGATTTGAATTCGATTCAAGTTTGTGGGTCGATCCCATTCCCATTCATTTTTGAAAAAAGAGGGGTTTTTTTCGAATTTTGAGTTCATGGGAGTTTATGGGTGTTTATGGGAGTTTTTACAAACTCCTATGAACTCTAAATTTGACACTTGATAAATCCAAAATAACTGTACTTAATAGTAGTTATGCATAAATTAACAAATACACCTATATATGTACAGGTACTAGTGATTTGCGGGTCGGGTTTTTCCAAACCCACATCTGACCCTAACCCGCCCTAATTCAGCCAACTTCCAGGTTCCTTATATAAACCCACACCTGACCCACCGTCACAAAAGGGGCGGGGCAGGCAGACACAGCTGCAATGAAAGAAGAACCCGAAAGTTGGAAGCCGGCACTGCAACGAGGTGGCCGGTTAGAGCCACCCGCGAAGAGCGAAGTCGGCTGACCCGTGGGTCCCGCGGGTACATATTGGATAATAACCTTCTCACAACAATAATATAGTAACCAGGGAGATTCGGTATAGGGTGAGATGTCCACAAAATCCTAAATATAATGATAGAAGGCACACATATCCTTTCCATGTAGGTAAAGAGAAAAAATTAATTAGTGTGTGCGTAAAAACTGCCAATTGGTAGGGATTATTTGTCCGTATTGTGCTCTCAAATTATATCGGAAGTGAGAGATGAATTTTTTTGTAATACTGCAGTGCTGCAGCTTTGTTTCATAAGCATCTGTAATTAAGGCCTTAGCTGGCAACCTTATAAATTGATCCATATTTCAAGGCAGAATCGACAATCTACAGCACATATCTACAGTAAATAAATTAACCATGCTTTATGTGAATTTAAGAACATTCATTCTGGTTTTGTTCTCGCTGCCAGAATCCTAAAGCATGTAATGTGGCCTGCATAATAAACGATATCTATAAAACATAGCAATTTAATATATAGTACGGTATGGTAATATAATAGGTATGGGATCCGTTATGCAGAAATCTGTTATCCAGAAAGCTCCGAATTCCTGAAAGGCCATCTCCCATAGGCTCAATTTTATCCAAATAATCCACATTTTTAAAAATGATTTACTTTTTCTCTGTAATAATAAAACAGTACCTTGTACTTGATCCAAACTAAGATATAATTAATCCATATTGGAAGCAACCCCAGCTTAGTGGGTTTATTTAATGTTTACATGATTTTCTAGTAGTTTTAAGGAATGAAGATCCAAATTACAGAAAGATCCATTATCCAGAAAACCCCCAGGTCTTGAGTATTCTGGATAACAGATCCCATACCTGTATAAGCAAAATGTAGGGTTACTGAATCACCTCCTTTAAATGCAAACTAATATCAGATCCACATTCTATGCAGTTAATTTATTTCAGTGTGTGCTGTAGACTCTACAGCAGGGATCCCCAACCTTTTTGTTTACCTGTGAGCCATATTCAAAAAAGTAAAAACAATTGGGGAGCAACATAAGCATAATAAAAGTCTCTCGGGTGCCAAATTGATTTGATTAGTAGCCCCTATGTGGACTGGCAGCCTACAGGAGACTGTGTTTGGCAGTACACCTGGGGGGTTATTTATCAAAGTCCGAATTTATCTTAATATTTTCTGAAAAAAACTCTGACTACATTGGCACGGGTTTTGAGCTTATTTATTAATACACTTTGCCAAAAATTTTGTTTACAGGAAAAATCCGAAAAAAACGTAAAAAATCATATTTTTCTTGTTTCTTTTGGATTTTTCATCCGTTTTTTTTCGGATTTTTCACCAGTAAACTCAGAATTTTGTGAAAACTTCGAGGTATTGCCAAAAACCCAGTGCACATCAAAAAATCATTGGGACTTCTCCCATTGACTTATATGCAATCTCGACAGGTCTGAGATGCCGGATTTTCAGATTTGGACTTTTCCCATCCTCTAGGTTTAATAAATTCCGAAAAATTTGTGATTTTATAAAAAAAAAATCATGACTTTTTCGTGATTTTCGCATTCAGAGTTTAGTAAATAACCCCCCTGGTGTTTATGCCACCAAATGTTGCCTCCAAGCCAGAAATTCAAAAATAAGCACCTGCTTTGAGGCCACTGGGAGCAACATCCAAGGGATTGGTGAGCAGCATGTTGCTCGCGAGCCACTGGTTGGGTACTGTATCACTGCTCTAGAGGATGACAGAAACAGAAAAAATTCTATTGCCATTACCATTCAGGATTATTGATGCACCTATATACCCTCCCACATTGCACTTAAATCGACTGTGGAGTTCTATCCTAGAGTTAAAATCATAAAGGCTTTGTTAAAGAGATTCACCTGCTCTTGAACTATACCTTTGCAATGTGGTTTGTTTTTCAACTTCCATTTAGATTCTTTTATTTATGGGGCAATATGCACACTTTTTAACATACAGTAAGTGCAATCAATAGGGTTTGTGCTAAACATATTAATCTCTATTGTTTTAATCTATTTTACTCTGTTTCACCATCAGTGAATGTTTTCTCGAAACCACAGCAACATTTTGCCACAAAAATTATTTGCTGTGAGAAAGAAAACTACTGTGCAAAAAGAAAAACAACACAATCCTCACCCTTAAATGTAGACAAAGCAAGTGAGAATCTTCTACTTAGATAATATTTTTGTTTTTTTGTTTTTCAGACAAATGCACTTAAATTGTCTATAAGTTGATTTGCCCTATTCAACTCCCAGCACACCCGGTATTCAGTATTTGTTTGAGTAACATAAACACTTTGTCGGCTATTTGCTTCTGCTTCATGAAGGGACGGTATATTTATACTATGGGAATAAAAGAACTGAAAAGCTGATTTTTGTAAATGTTTTCTTCAATAAAAAGCTATTTTGAACTTTTATCAAAGCCTTTTCATTGAAATGTGAATAATGTATTCAGCATTTCAGTCCTGGGAGCATTTAGGTTTTGGTTAAATATTTTATTTGCCACAAAGTTATAATACATAAAATACATTAAAAGCCTTTCAGATATTGCTGAATAGGATTCTGCATAATGAACATTATGCAAAATGTTCCTCTTTCGCTTTTAGTTGCAACACCACTACACTCCTGTTCGGCTACAGACTAAAATGATCCGAGTAGGGTTGTTCTTCAAAGAACAGCAAGCACTGCCAAATGCTGTGAAAAATAAATATATACATTACATACATATTGTATTGAACATGCCATGGAGTTTTAGTATTTTTACTCCAAATATTTCATCATACATTCAGAACACATTTGCCATTAGCTAATAGTAAAAAAATTATTATTATTTTATAAAATAAATTATTGTGCTGAAAAGGCAAAGAGTGTTCCCCAAATGATTACCACGTTAGATATTTACATTAGATAGCTTCAAAAAAAGGTCTCTTTAGAAAGTGAAAAAATACAGGTATGGAATCCTTTCTCTGGAAACCTGTTATGCAGAAAGCTCTAAACTACAGAGCACAGACTGCTAGTTTTTAGAAATTATTTTTTTCTCTCTGTAATAAAGCAGTACCTTGTAGCTAAGATGCGTGAATCCACATTGGTGGCAAAATAATCCCGCTGGGTTTGCTTAAAGTTGAAATGATTTTTAGCATGGAGGTCAAAATTACTCAAAGATCCTTGGAATCCTTGAGATGCTTGGGATCCAGGTTCATATAATAAACCCTATACCTGTGCAAGGTTATTAAAAACAGCGCTTAGCACAAATCAATGGACAGGTCCAGTTGCGATCTCAGGACCAGGAAGGAACTTTTGCTGTAGTTCTGTCTATTGCAACTAGCATGTTATACACCAGTGTGGATGCAAATTAACCTCCTTTTTAAAGTCATGCTGCATTTTATCCCATGTATGTGTGTGTGCGCGGCATCCCTGCTGTTATATTATATAACTAATGACATTGGGTTCACTTGGTGCAAGTCAGTTGCAGCTTCTGACACTTGAGAAGGGATCCTTGGAGTTAATGAACTAACAGGTCCAAGCTGATAATATATATCCAGGGTTGCCAAATGCACACACTTGCACTCAGAAGTTACAAAGGACCATGTTGGGAAGCAAATAACTTTCTGGAATGGTATTAAAGGCTTCTCATTTTTGCTTCCATTTCAGTGTTTATAAATAAGTCTTGGCAAGTATTGTTCTTAGTTCATAATATTCCAGGAATTTGGTTGCACAAAGTTTTGATTTCCGAATACAAATGCAAAATGCATTGAATTTAATGGGCATCAATTTTTAAATGCGTGACTATTTGGTCCAAATGCATCAAAGTCAATGGGTGTCCGAATAATTTTGACACGCGACAATTTCTATGCACACGCGGTGGATTTTTCACTGGCGAATTGACGCTGCAGTTTGCTTGCGTTGAAACACAGAAATTCACCGCTAATTCATGTCTGGCAAATTTATTCGCACATCACTATTTATGAAGGCAAGGACATGCAACATTTTAAAATATTTAAATGTCAATGTTGTTATCTGTTCACTGTGATATTTGTTTATCCGAAATGTCTTTGTTTTTCCCCTCAATGGCTGGTCTTCCCATTATCCAAATAAGAATTGAAAAGACATGCCCTTTTGTTTAATGCATTTCAGGACAAGGTACACATTGCACTTTTTACAGTGATTTTCAAGCTCAAGACATATTTATAAAGATTCATGTTTGCAAAACTGGTGATACAGTTACAGCGGAACACCTTTTCACTCTCAATGCTACGTTATAAAAGGCTTGCAGAGCTCATTTACAAACACAGTATATGGTGCAGAAGTAAAGATTCAGACAAAAAATGTTTTTACTTGCAATGCAGTGGTTTTTATTAGAATTCCAGCATTATTGTTGGTGCCCACTAAGGAGTCTCCATGACAACCTGGACCAATATGGACGTATCTGTTTCAGGAAAATTGATCTCAGGTTGCAGTAACTACTTTGTAGTGGGGAAAATATCCAGAGCGCCTATGAGCATTGAGTCAATTACAGCATTAGCCTATAATTTACTTTTATCAACACAAGCCAATTAGGGAACCCTATCAGCAGGACTAGGCCGTTGGTAATTTCAGGGCTCTCTTACCTCCGTGCAGGCAATTGTGTAATTCATCAGAGCAAGCTGACCCGCCAATGACTTTTCTCAATAGCGTAAATTTGAACTCAATCTTTCCTCCATTTGAACACTTTGCAGATAGCTCTTGCATTTGCAGGTGACCTTTTATTGTCTTAACAACTGTACTGGGGACAGTAGTGGAAATAGAACTCTGGTAAATTGCCATCTATTGACTACAATGTGTACCTGACTGTGTTGTATCATCCGAAAACTTTCCAGTCGCCTTTACTGGGAAAAAAAATCACAGAACAGACTGTTGAGATTTATATTGGTATAAGTTTTTTCCAGCATAGGTTACACAGTAATTTAACAAGAGATAAATAATCTGATAAGACCTGCAATGATCAATATCATGGTACTTGTAGAACATATATTATCAATAAATGTGCAGGGTCTGTATAACCTTAATGACCTCCTAACAATGCATGAGCCATAAAGCTGCTTACAGAGATTCAGTAGTCCCAACATCCTGTTTAAGCAGTTTAATTTAATGCTCCTATTTTTTAAATACTGTACCATACAGTGGCTTTTTTTTATCAAGTTTTCTATTCCAACAAATATAATATAGATCTCTGGGAAGCAATTTAAAGAATTTGCTTTGATTGTATTTATGTGGATTAAAGGTTGGAGCCTGCAAGTAGAGCAGCGTTGCATTTATTATGCTCTGTTTATCCTGCAAATCACTTGTCAGTAGTCGGAGCTGTCCACCTGAGGAACAAATACTAATAACCAACTATTTCTTGTAGCTTCTCTGAGGAGATAGAAACAGCAATTTTTCACATATGAGTTCTTCAAATGATTAGGTCAAAGAAGTTGTACTTCCAAAACACGTAAACATACATGGCTGCTACAGTATGTGTCTTCTGCTTAGCTTTGTCTCTAAGCTCTTACCTGTTTTTGGGTAAATCCACAGGAACTTCAAGGGGTTAGTTCTTCTTTATGCCATTTACTTGTTATGTGTTCCTCTCTGGGCACTGGAAACCATAACCTTGTTGTAACTGCTTAGGAAATGGGGTGCAAAATGTTAAAATACAGTGCATGCACAGAATGGGTTATTGCATGTAATTGTGCTTGATGTAAAATATAATTATGGAATGGATACAAGTGTAGTTATGGCCATCAATGTGCTTAATTGAGTTGAAAACACCAAAACCAAAACACATGTGTCAACATGCACTGTTTGCACTTTTGTGCAGTTATTCTCTATGTGGCTTTCTTCTGCCTCCTGTTCCAAATCAAAGGTGGTTTTGTGTATACTGACACAGGGAAACTGCCACTGCCGTCTCTGAACTAAGTGGCAGCTTTAGGGTTTTAATAGGTGTCAATTGGTCAAGTCAAGAGTCAAGTCAAGAGTGAGTTTAATGTCATTTAATCCATATACGTTTGTACAGTACACAGTGAAACAAAACAACGTTCCTCTAGGACCATAGATGTACCGGACAACAAACAAAAAGTGCAAGTGCAAAAATATACAACTCCTGCAAAACAGGACAGCATAGTACAGGGACAGGACAAGACAGCGCAGATGTAATATGTTAAGTAAATAATGCTAAACTTCAGATGGGTGCATCATTGTGATATGATAGTAATAAGAACATGATAAAGAACATGATAAAGTGCAGATGTGCTCATAGGGAACAATTGTATCCAATGGCTATTTATTTATACAATAAGGTCAGATGGAGTGTAAATGTGTGTGTGAGATCTGTCCGGTCCCGAGTATTCAGGAGTCTTATGGCTTGGGGGAAGAAACTGTTACACAGTCTGGTAGTGAGGGACCTAATGCTTCGGTACCTTTTTCCAGATGTCAGGAGTGTGAACAGTGAGTGTGAGGGGTGTGTTGGATCAGCCACAATGCTGGTGGCTTTACGGATGCAGCGAGTGTTGTAAATGTCAATGATGGAAGGAAGAGAGACAGCTATGATCTTCTCTGCTGTCTTCACTATCCTCTGTAGGGTCTTGCACTCCATGACAGTGCAGTTCCCAGCCCAGACAGTGATACAGCTGCTCAGGATGCTCTCGATAGTCCCTCTGTAGAAGGTTTTGAGTATGGATGGTGGGAGATAGGATTTCCTCAGCTTGCACAGGAAGTAGAGGTGCTGTTGGGCTTTCTTGGCTAAGTAGCTGGGTTGTGGGACCAGGTGAGGTTCTCCGCCAGGTGGACACCAAGGAAGTTGGTGCTTTTGACCCACCACGGTTGTGTCATCAGTGAACTTTATAATGCGATTTGTGTGGTGCGTGGCTGCACAGTCATGCGTCAGCAGAGTGAACAGTAGAGGACTAAGCACACAGCCTTGAGGGGCTCCGGTGCTCAGTGTGGTGGTTCTGGAGATGATGTTTCCAATCCTGGTCAGGAAGTCCAGAACCCAACTGCAGAGGGAGGTGTTCAGTCCAAGCAGGCTCAGCTTTTCTATCAGATGCTGAGGAATGATAGTGTTGAATGCTGAACCGTCTACGAACAGCATTCGAACATAGGTGTCTTTTCTGTCCAGATGAGAGAAGGCCAGATTTGACGGTATGCAAACTGTAGGGGGTCCAGTGCCCGTGGCAGCAGGGTTTTGATGTGTTTCTTGACAAGCTTCTCAAAACACTTCATGATGATGGGGGTGAGTGCAACAGGACGGTAGTCGTTGAGGCAGGACACTGATGATTTCTTTGGCACGGGGACAATGGTGGTGGTTTTGAAGCACTTCGGGACAGTGGAGGTGATCAGGGAGATGTTAAAAATGTCAGTGAAAACATCTGCCAGCTGATCTGCACTCTGCCAGGAATATTGTCTGGTCCTGCAGCCTTCCGTGGGTTTACTCTCAGACGCAGTGCCTGGTCACTAGGCAGAGTGATGGTCTTCCTCATTCCTGTGTTGTTCTGTGCTTCAAACCGTGCATAGAAGTCGTTCAGTGCATCTGCAATGGAGGCGTCACTGTCACAGGCAGATGGTGTTGACCTGTAGTTTGTGATAGCCTGGATGCCCTGTCACATGCACCATATGTCGCCATTCTCCTGGAAGAAGCTGTGTATTCTCTGAGTGTATGCCTGCTTAGCTACGCTGATGGCATGGGAAAGTTTGGCTCTCGCTGTTCCCTGAAAGAAGAGTCTCAGGCCCTCAGTCACACATGTACCTATCCAGTGAACCACGGCTTTTGGTTGAGGCATATAGTGATGCACACGGAGACAGTGACATCATCAATGCACTTTGTGATGTAGCTGATTACAGTTGACCTATACTCATCCAAGTTGATGCAGTCGCTGTAGGTTGCAGCCTCCCTAAACATGTTCCAGTCAGTGCACTCATGAAGAGCAGTCATGGCTCCTGCTGGCCATGTTTTCACCTGCAACACAGATGCACCAAAAGAGTCATGTACATATGCAACTCTCATGCCAACCACTGAAAATATGCCTATTGGACTAGTGCAACTTTAACACATAGGTCGCAACTGTGTCAGGTGCAACTCCTGGCAAATTATAGGGAAAACACTGCATTGTGGATAAGAAACTGCACTTGTGGTTGGAAATTAGCCCTATAGTTTTTAGCAATCTACAGTATTCTAGGTAAGAACTTTAGGGGATATAAGGGGATATAGAGAATATGTAAAAAAAAAAATGAAATTAGGTATACATTACAAGTGAACAGTGTCAGGTCAAGCTGTCCAGGTGCAGTAGGCAACTTGGCCAGGCACCACCTGCCCTCCCCATGGCAGGGGAGGGGGCAAGCTTCCTTGACGAGCAGGCAGTGGGCAGACTAGGGCCCAGATTAGGGGTAGTCAGACAAAAGAGCTAAGTGGCCAGCACTCCTATCCTCACTGTGTTTAAGGCATGTGCCTCTTCTGCCTACCCCTAGTCTGGGCCTGCCCTGTCTAATAACTTTATTACATATGTTGTTTGTGTAAAAGTTTGTGTCAAGTTGGTTGTTTTAAAATAATAGAATATTTTTTTTAAAAGGCACATTACTTTGCAAAACATGATCCAATGTTATAAAATACTGCAATGTCATAGGGTAATTTGTAGGAGGGCCTTTATCAAGCACTGACTGGTAGTCTAAATATACTGCATAACCAAACTCAACACAATTAAAAACATATTTGGTTTCTCATTTGCCACATTGTGTCTTCTGACACTATTGGGGGAATGTAATATGTAAAGACCATTGGGAATCTTAGCGACCATATTTGCATCCTTTTTGACCGATTACAGACCTCAACGACTTCCTGTCAAAGTTTGCAACCAAATGGCTTTTGCGAACATGTGCAGTGTATGTAATAAAATTTTGCAACAAAATTATAACATTCAATTCCCCCTTAAGTTCAATTCTGATACTAGGGAATGGTGCAGCCTCATTGGCCAGATGGCAGGTACTGTATATGACTTTGGGGTAAATGGATGGCAGATCCTGGATAGACGTTTTCTCCTTTGTCTTAATTACTTGATGAGTAGTTCTTTGTTCCCTTGGAAGGGCTCAATTTTTTTTTAATTATTCTCCATATTTATAAGGAGAATGCAACTATCAAAATTATTTGTCAAATGCAACGAATTGCAAAATGTTCTAGAAATGACAAATATGACATGGGAAGTGCTCTGCAATATATCTGATTTGAGAGTTGTATAATGTATGTCAGAATCCAATTTGAGGGATGCATAATGTATATTCACAATGTTTAAAGATGCATGTAGTGTTTTAAAGCAGAAACGTAGAACTGAATAACATTATTATTTATTCAGCAATGACATGGTTACCTGTTGCTTTACGGAGATTGTTCACCATTTTTTCCAAAAAAGGGAACTCTTCCTGAGCTTTTTTAAAAAAACACGATTGAACAAAAAGAATAATGCTAGAAAGTGCAAGTGAGTTAAGGAACCATGTTTTATCAGTTGACATGCCAATAACCATGAGCTAGTCCTGCCCACTTAGCCTTATAGAAATAATTGCTTTATTAGTGTGATTTATCAACCTAGATGTTTCTCCTATTGCAAACAACTCTCTACGCTCTATGTCAGTAGTGTGCTGCAAATTTCTGACTCACGTTGGAATCAGCCAGTTAGATCGGATGAAATCTGTCAGCAACTCCCAGCATAATAGTGTTGATTGATAAATTCACAAATACATGTTTTTAACTGTATAAGAATAAATTTGAGAAAAACTATTTGTGCAACAGATTCATAAAACATACACTACAGTTTTGCTGGTTTTTATAACCCCAGCAGTGATTCACGTATGGAGAAAAAGCATTATAAGCAAGTCCAAATATAAGCAGATTGATATAAATATGTATATGTCATGCCTTGTGAGCATTCTTGCCTTGTTGGCCTAATTGTCAGAAATATGGACTTTGGCCCAGATTACAGGTTGTAGGGAATCAAGTGTCACATATCTTTGTTTACTGCTTTTCATTTTAAACTTGTTTTATCTCCAGCTGTCAGATCTATGATTCTACATGAGACAAAGGAAATCATTTATAGCAACCCTGGACACAGTTTTGAGAGCACTGAAGGGCACAAACTGAATGGTCCTAGTGCTCATACATACAGTATTTGCATCCGGGGTCTGGCTGTAGTCTTCATCTCGCACAGGATAACAAAATCTTGCCCTGTCCATAGGGTAAGTACAAAGCTTGCAAGCACCAGTACTCCTTAAACTTAACGATGTGCAAAATTAAGAGGCAGGAGGGGGGAAGCCTGCGTGCAGAACTGGACTGTTCCTGATGAAAACAGTAATGTTTTGATGGAGGGAACTTTGTTTTGGAGCAGCAATTTTGGGCAGGGTGAACATTTAGAAAATGTGCCCATTTTTTCCCTTTACATCTTGCACTGGACTTGGTGAATGACCTCTAAAGACTTTTTTAGAAAGTGCATTAACAAAATCACATTAAACAATATCACATATTTTTTTGTTAAATAAAAAATGAATATAAGCTTCATCTCACTGAAATACAATTTCTAACTATAATCTATTAAAAATTCCATTTCTGAAATAATCAACTTTTCTTCACTATCTTCAGTATCCCTCTCTGAGCAATGTATCATTCTTCATGCTGTCTCCATGCAGAAGTCCAGGTCAGGTTTTGATTGACAGGTAGGTCTAATACATCTTTTAGAGAGGGCTCCCTTTACTAGCAGATGTTTTAGACTTAACTCAAATAACTAACCCAAGCACAAACAAAATCAAACAAAGTAACTGTCACACCCTGCATGCAGAGAAACAGAAAAGTGAACTCTAATACATCTTATAGGCAAAGAGGCAACCCCCAAAGGATGTATTAGACCTAACTGTCAATCACAATCCGACTCCACCTACTGCATGAAGAGAGACTGGCTGCTGAGAGGGGGAGAGTGAAAACTAGCTTGATTATTTCATAAACGGAACAGAAATTGTAATTGATTATATTTAGAAAATGTCTTGTTTCAATGAGATGAAGCTCATATAAAATATTCATTTTCACGATAGATCCCCTTTAAGGATATTGAAGTCATAGTGAATGGCACGGGTTTTAGACACAGGCTCATGGTTAAATCCTGGGGACTGATTTATAAATCCAAAGCTGTACTAGCCTACATGGCATCCTTGAGTCCCAGAAGCATATCTTCCCCAGCATGAAACAAATCACACACTTGAATTTCATATAGTTTGTCTGTTTTGTTTCGATCATGAAATCAAGAGAGACAAGTAATTATTCATATAAATCCACCCAGACATTTTTCAAAGGTTAGAAGGATTAATCAGATGATATAGCAATTAAAATGAATGCTGCGAGTGCTTCTGATACATGTTATCAGATGCTGATGCCAGTAGTTGTGCCAGGCATTTTCTGTCTCTTTCCCACACTGGAATCATTGTCTCTTTCATCTTAAAATCCAGCAAGAGCAAATGAAAACAATGACTTGGTGATGAAATCCTCGTATTGATCGGACTCTTCAATGTGGATCAAAGCATTCTGTATAATGTTAAGATTCTTCACTTTTTCATTTGCTGACTAGTCACTTACAGTACTTTAGCCTCCAGTGAGTATTATATAGCCAAGCAAGTCAAATAAGTTTCATTCCGTTTATGAGAAGTTCATGTCCCTAATTATTATTAGGAGATACAGTTCTTGGTGCAAAACCTCTCACAAATTCGCATATCAAAAATGATGTACAGAATCCTTTGCTCCTTGTCACCATAGTATCCAACATCAGGACTGACTGCCTTTGCACCTTTTACTTGTGACTTAGCTGTGCCTAACGCTAGCGTCAATTCGCTAACGTTGGGCATTTTTGTTACTTCGCAAATTCACTAACGAACGCTGGCGTAAATTTGCTAGTGTTACTTCGCACCCTTACGCCTGGCGAATTTGCGCAACAGACTTAACCATGCAAATTCACTAACGCGCGCAATGTTCTGAACGATACCTTTTACGCTAGACTTCCTTCGCCACCTCAGACCAGGCGAAGAGCAATAGAGTAGATAGGGATTGTTTCAAAAAAAGTTCACATTTTTTCTAAGTCCCAAAAAACGCTGGCGTATTTTCTATATTATGGTTGATAGGCTGAAAAAGATCGAAAAAATTTTTGGGGCTCCCCTCCTTCCCCCCTACATTTCCTAACTCATGGCAACTTAACTATACAGTGGGCACATGTGTAGGGCAAAATAAAAATTTTATTTGATGTTTTGAAGGTTTCCCAGGCATTTGTAGTGATTCTACGTATTCCTCTATTGAAATTTGAATTTGGCGCCGTATGCAAATTAACCATCGCTAGTGTAACTTCGCTTTGCTTAATGAATCAACGCTGGCGCAACTTCGCAACCTTACGCTACCCCTGAGCGCAACTTCGGATTTTAGTGAATTTGCGGAGCGCTAATGAAAATACGCCTGGCGAAGTGTGGCGAAGTGCGGCGAAGTTACGCCTGGCGCAACTACGAATCTTAGTGAATGTCCCACATAATGAGTAAGGAAACTCGCAACCATTGCACCTACACTTGGTTTTTTGGCATGCAAGTGGTGGGCAAGTAGGAGAACACTGAGCTGCATTATACCTAAAGTGACAAAAATTGTCTTCGACTACAACAGGCAAGTATTTTGCTTGTTGTATTGTATTGCTTGCACCTAATAGTAGGTTGGACATTTTTTGACAACTTGTAGGCTACAATGCTGCTGGGTTTTGTATATTGTGAAGATTGTTCTACTTTGTACCTTGCTAGCATTTTGTAAATGAAGCCCGATGTTCTTCAAAATATTTTAAATATTTTGGGAATGTGCCCTCCCTGTAACAACATACATTCTGAGTATAAATTCAATACAGCAAAAACTTCAGGTGAAGCAACCTTTCATGGTGCAGTTGGCTCAACATACTCTATATAACATCATTAGTGATGGGCGATGCCATGGATTCATGCTAAAATTCTGCGTTTTGCCATCTGTGAAACTGCAAAAAATATTTGCTGACATTGATCAGATTGCAGTATGTTACCCTGGCCTTTGCTTTTCATAACTAACACAGCTATTTACATTTTTTCCCAAATAAATTTAGCAGTAGATTTTATATGAAGTGAGTTCTGGGTGATTTGACAGATCTAATAAGTGTATGGCAAAATGCTCCCTTCCCATATTAAATTCTTTTCTATCCCACAAGGCACTCATTATGAAAATGAGTGTATAGTATCCCAGAGCACAGCTATAATAAATGCAAAATGAAAAGAATGCTAACAAATCCATAAATGTGTTGGTATCAATCAAAGTATTCTGTATTAAATATTTATATGAGTAAAATAAACCAGAGTTTCCACAAAATGTGCCATTTATTTGCATTATTCAACTCATTTGAAGCAAAAAGAAAATAACTTTCGAATATCCACACACGAGGACAGCCTATTGCACTGAATTGCTCTTGCAACTGAAAAAGTGAGGCCTTCAGAAATATTATTGATTTACAGACAACACATCACTAAGGAGATACGTTGAGGAAGCAAGAATTCCACAATATACACTAGATCAAGCTTTCCCAATGTGAGTAGATCCGATTCAGAACACAGCCATGTTTTAAAAAGTAAACACACTATCTAGAGTATTATTCTCTTTTAGGGACTGGTGAATACGGCGCATAACTCTTAGCACACTGAAACTTTTATACATACTCTAAACGTGGACACGTGGGTCCTCTCATATCTTGTCGGTGCTGCTTTATTTAATTAGTTATCTTATTTTTTCAATTTGACTGAGAGTGGAGTTTTTTCCTAATTGATTGTTAAATTAAGAATGCCATATGGCATTGTGATTGCTTGGGTGACTTCCTCTGGACTCACTATACATACCCTATTACATAATTCAATGATTCTTTACACTCTCAGTGGGTTATTTATTAAAGTCCAATTTTTTTGTGATTGGACTTTTAAAGGAAAAACAATTGTGGAAATTTTTCATGATTTATTAAATCCCGATGTCTAAATAAAAAAGTACTCCAACTCAGACCTGAGTTCATGTAGAAGTCAATAGCAGATGTCCTGTTGATATCCTGACTTGCGCAGGGTTTTGGACAAAGCGTCAAATCTGAAAAAGTCACGGAATTCATGTGTCAAATCAGAAAAGTTGCGGTATTCAGATTTTTTAGTCTTTTTCCCGCACAAGAAAATTTTGTGAATTTCTACTGATAAAATACAACCCTCTTGTGCCTGTGTTTAATAATATTAATTTTCTTGTTGTAATCTAGCCAGTTTCGTTGGTGGATAGAGAGGGGATTTCTCATGTCCATCATTTCATATGACATAACAAGGTAATAAACTGGACATTTTTCCAAGACAGATACAATATTCCAGCTCAAGAAGTCTATAGGTAAAATCAATTACAACATTATTTGCCTTCTCTATTTTATGTATTAAACTCCATAGCATTAGATTCCGAATTCTTGCTTAGAGATGAGCTATTATCATTTATGAGCTATTATTATGGAGGATCCATACTGTATGTAAAGTGTAATAGGGCACACAGAGGGCTCGGGGCAACTGCAGGAGACTATTAGAGCCCTATGCACTAAAGAGCTGCACCTGGCACTTCCAGTGCCGCTACTATGCTTTGGACCAGGGATCCCAAACCTTTTTCACCCGTGAGCAACATTCAGATGTAAAAAGAGTTGGGGAGCAACACAAGCATGAAAATGTTCCTGGGTGGTGCCAAATAAGGCATGTGATTGGCTATTGGTAGTCCCTATGTGGATTGTCAGCCTACAAGATGTTCTGTTTTGCAGTACATATGGTTTTTATGCGACCAAAACTTGCAACCAAGCCAGGATTTGAAAAATAAGCACCTGCTTTGAGGCCACTGAGAGCAACATCCAAGGGGCTGGGGAGCAACATGTTGCTCCCGAGCTACTGGTTGGGGATCACTGCTTTGGACCCTGTGCTGGATTAAAAGTGTGATGTGAGGGAAATTTATACTGAAGCCATAAGCAGGATGTAGGTACAAACTGCTCTTCTTTGTCTGCCACCCTTTTAGACTCACTAAGGAACTGCACATATATGTTTGCTTATTCATACCATTAACATATTGAAACATAAAAAAATAGTAAGTTAGCTTCAAAAAAGACACGTCACATTTCAACCTTTTAAGCCTATAGTGAGAAGCAAATTTTTTCTCCATGTTTCGCCTTGAAAAATACAACCATAGATTCCAACGGGTGAAAAAAATTACTACGTGTCAAAAAAATTTTGTCGCACATCAAAAAAATGTGTCTCCCATAGACGTCAATGCATTCAGTGAATTTGTCACAGTTTTGCAAATTTCTGGCAAAGGAAACAGGTCAGATTCACCCATCACTAGTCTATATAAAATCAGCCTACTGATTGTTTGGTGATCCAGGGAAAGGAAGCAAATCTAAAGCCTCTCTGATTTAACTCAAAAGGATAAAAAAAAATCCTCCCTGACTTCAAGATGGCAATCGGACCAGTATCACTTTGATAATATATCTCCCAAGAATGCCATGAAAAATGTTGCATCAGGAAGCTTAGGGAACCAAAGGGACGTTACTGGCTCAAACCATTTTTATATGGTGCTGCACCACAGATATTTTTGTGATGTGCATCACAGGTGGGAACTTGATCATCTTAAACAACAAGATTCAAAGATTTAAGATTCAAAAAGTCAAAATGGTAGAAGAAAGCTCTATATGTATGTCCCTTCACTGGCTCCCAAACTCCTCTAGAATCGAATTCAAACTACTCACACTTACATTTAAGGCCCTTAATAATGAAGCCCCTCCCTATATTTCATCTCTGATCTCCAAATACTCTCCTTCACGCAACCTTCGCTCTGCTTCTGATCTTTGCCTCGCTTCTCCTCTCATCACTTCTGCCCATTCTCGTCTACAAGACTTCTCTCGGGCTTCTGCTTTTCTCTGGAACTCTCTGCCTCGAGCTGTCAGACTTATTCCTTCTTTCCTAACATTTAAACGCTCCTTAAAGACCCACCTGTTTAATGAAGCTTATTCACATCTTAATTAATCAATCATTGCTGTATCATAAATCACAAAATTGTTTCTAAAACCCGAATGTCTCAATTGTACCCTAACCTTTAGTTTGTAAACTTTAATTTGTAGGGCCCTCTAATACTATTGTACTCTGTAATCCTTGTTTGTTATCCACCATTTATTTCTTGCTATATAAATAAATGATGATGATTCGGTGGGCACTAATTTTACACTTTGATAAATCTGCCCCCAATTATTGATGCATGCACTTGGGTACTATTCGTCAGATGATGCTGGGTAGGGTGAATTCGCAGTACCAAGAAGTAGAGGTATGGGACCTGTTATCCAGAATGCTTGAGATGTGGGGCTTTCCAGAAAATGGATCTTTCCATAATTTGGATCTACTAGAAAATCATGTAAACATTAAATTGACCAAATAGGCTGGTTCGAATAAGGAATAATAATATCTTGGTTGGGATCAAGTACAAGCTACTGTTTTATTATTACAGAGAAAAATGAAATCATTTTTAAAAATTTGGATTATTTGGATAAAATGAAGTCTATGGGAGACGGAGTTTCTGTAATTCAGAGCCTTCTGGATAACGAGTTTCCCGATAACGGATCCCATACCTGTACTCACAAGTGCAAGGAGTGTACATGGGAGCATTAATGTGAGAGCAAATTTATGTTGCATTGTTAAATTGTTTAATAACTTGTCAGTGAAGTAAAAAAAGAGAGACTGTAGATGTGAATGCGTGCAGTATACATAACTTCGTAAACCCTATTTTACTAAGGCATTTTTATAAAATCTCTGTTTAAAAACTTTCAGAGCAACAGTCAGAGGAAATAGGCCCCTGGCAAATCCATAGACAAGGGAGTAGCATAAATTGAGGATGCCCAGTCTATGCAGTAAAATCTATTACAGGATAGAGCATGTTCTTTTATTTTTTCCCCAGGGCCCTCTCTGATGCTAAGGGCCCAAGACAAAAGCTCTCTTTGTGCTTCCGTAAAACCAGTCCTGAGAACTTAACTAGTGTACTTTATCTGCAGTAGCTTTTCCATTTAGTTAAAAAACAAGTTTTACACAGAGAATGTTCCTTGTCTGTTTCTTTGGGGATATTTTGTGCACATTAAATATTTACATTCTCCTCCATCATTAGCACCTGTTCCACAGTTTGTAACCTTAGAGAATAGTGAGTAATAACTGTAAATTCACCTCAGGTTTTGAAAGCAGATGTTCAGAGATATTTCTAGGTGGTGATTCAGACTTCTTTGCCTTTCTGCAAACAGATACAGTGTATTTAAAGGTTTGTTATAGCACCAAAGTATTTCATTCTAGTATTCTGAGCCAGTTATCTGGGCTTCCAACAGACAGGCTTGTCACATAGCCTAAAAATGCACATACAATAAGAATATTGGTGTTATTTGTTATTATGAGGTTTAAAAAGTTGTTTTTTATTTTTTTTTTAAATTACACTAATGAGTTTGCTGGTGAAATATATTTACATGAATGTGATTTTTTTTTTAAAATCATTTTTAAATGTGTAATTGTATTTAATGGGCTTATCTGAAATTGTATTATTTAACAAGCTTCAGCTAAAATAGGTGCTAAACAGTGCCAGGCTATACTTGAGCTGAAGAAAGATAATAAAGGTTGAGTTTAATAAGGTCAGTTTGTCTGAATCCATTGATGAATATAATGACGATAACATTCTTACAATCTAGTATAATTATCAGAAGAAGAAACTCACTAAAGAGATATCATATCATATCGCCTTGCCTGCCTTTGGTGCACAATTCCCATTGAAGGCTAATCTCACAGCTGGTTTTACACTCCAAGGATCTCTCTATCCCTGAGCCTGACCACTTGAGTCCCTAACCCGGTGTCCTTGTCACCACAGGGTGCTAACCCTTCACTAAACTCCTTGTTGGAGCCTTAGCTGCTCACTAACTTTCCTGAACCTATCTGTCACTCCTATAGTGACCTATTACAGTTTCTGACCTGACACTTGCTTGCTCCTATACTAAGGCCTACCTCCACCTCAGGCCCTCCCACACACACACCACCACCTCCAGCGAGTGGGTGCACCAGAAAGAGAGGCCTAACACATAGGAGTATACCATTTTATAACCTCTAGGAACTACTCCCCCCTCCCCTCTGGGAAAAAGGACCCAACCTAGCTGGCTAACACATTCCCTGGGGCATAGGAAAACCTTTACATTCCTACACATCTATAGTAAAAAGTGAAATAGTATGGTTTAATACTCCTTTGAAAGCTTTTCCCATGACACAAGTAATCCCCCCTGTAATTCTGAAATCTTTTAATGTAATCCTGGCTGTGAATTTGTTCCCTGATTTTAGATATTGATACTAGTCTTTTAGAACGCACATAAATAGGTGGTCTACTACAGCTGTTAACTCAGGCAGCACATTAAGGTGGGACTGGTCTTCATTAATATTTCATTGACATCACTGTTCATTATTTATTACTCTGTGAGGGGGAACCTATTAATTACTCCAGCTATAAGCAAAGCATCACCTAATTGATATATGTGCATTGAAATTTAATTGAGTGCAGGGATTTATTGTCACCTTTTGAGTCACTTTCAGTGCAGCTCTTCAAATATAACTTCATTTGTGCTCTTTGCACCCTAAACTTGCCTGCTGTTGGGTGCTGAGCAGAAAAGACTCCTAATTGGCCAGTTACAGTATGTAATCAAATGCAATTAAAAGCTGTAATTTAACCTCAGCACTTCCTTTATGCCTACTCACTTATCATGATTAGGATCTACCATAAGATTTAAAGGAAAGGAAGATAAAATACATTGCAAAATAACAAACCATTTATCGATATGAAAAACACTGTGTACGCTACACTGGCCTAATATTATACAAAGAACCCACTAAATACAGTATATGTTGGAGATTGGTTGAAACTCATTTCAGCCCTAAAATCGTAGAAAAATCCTCAGGATGAGTGAGGGGGCAGTCAATAGAATTTGTATTGTCTTGCTCGAAGGAAAAATCTAGCTTTACAGAGCAAACTTACAGCCTGATAGTTATTGATTGTGATGAGTAAAAAACATTTTTGCCATGTAAAGATTAGCCACGAACTTCCACATTTTGCTGGTGGTGAAAAGTTTTGGGAACCCACTGCAAAAATTAGATAAGTGACTTGTAGCAAAACGACATAAAAAGATGTGTGACAAACGTACAGTATATGGGCTGAACTCCACGGAACGATTCTGAACAATTCATTGAGCGGCATCTAAACCCAGGCGACAAGTCGGAGGTGCCTAACTGAACACAACATGGATGAAGATGCAGCGTGCGGCGTTCACATCCGACAGTCATGTTGTGTCAGATACATGTAGTTTGAACCTGCGATGTTTCTATGACTCCCATTATCTTCAGCACCTCCGACTTGACGCCTGCGATTCAACCGCCGTCGAGTTCAGCCCTAAGTCGTTTATCCTTCTCCTCTCGTTCCACATCAACCAATGGGACCAGAGCCCTCACACTCTCTCTATATAAGGAGCACAGTCAGCCGTTACTTGGTAATGTTGTTGGTTGTGGTTAGAACAGGAGCTAAGAGACTTTTATGGTGTTTAGCTAGAGTAGGTGTTTGTAGAGCTGTTTGAGTCAGTGCAAGTTGTGGATTTCAGTATCCTGTATTACCTCTTTTGCCTGCCTGCTCACCCATGACATCCAAGAGCCCTTGTTTGGACTATGTTTGTTTGCCTTTGTCCATCTGTGTGTATCCCTTGTGGGTCTACACTACTGCTAATTTAGATTAGTTTATTATTTTATTTATTTATCTCCCCCTTCCCCCAAATATCCATAATATTCCATGATATAGTATTTCAGATAGGAGGGGTTAGAGGTGAAGAGGGCATTCTCCTCTACCTTCAATATCTCCTGCCCACCATCACTTGAGCAGAGGTGTAGTAAATCAGGTGATAGTATCATATTAGGGTAGCAGGGGTCAGGCCTGGCGTAAATGTAATGGAAGGGGCCCAGTGGAAAGGATATGTAAATGTGTTAATAAAAAAGCTATGGCTTGCTTTACCCAAAGAAATTATGTAGTTTAGTGTTGTATTGTAGTGAAAGAGGGGGAGCTTGGTGTTGTTGGGAGGGGTCCGTTAAATGAATGCTGTTCCTGTCAAGTGTTTTTTATATGGCAATCCCATTCTTTTAACAGGTTATTTTCAGACAACAAAGTGCTATATGCGTTATTGCCCTTATGACTTCTTACACAAGAAAAGTGGAGTAGATAAGAAAATGTGATACACATTGATATAATTATGATGATTATAATATCCCTTTTCCTTTTCTTATCTCTACAGCCTGTTAAAGAATTATTTCTGATTTAGACAAGAACTTCTCATCGTAACCTAAACTGGTACTAGAATCGTATGTATCCTATGACTGTAATGAGGCAGAATCCCTTTTGCCACTAAAAGTCACTCTATAATTTTAGAAAATAAGGGGACGGGTTCCGGCATGTGATTCTGGCATCAGGCTTCATGTACTACAGTATATATATATATATATATATATATATATATATATATATATATTATTAGTGTAATAATGTTGATAAAGGTCCCACATTTAGACTAAAATACTAACTATTCATCCACTTTTCTCGAACACAGGGCCTGTCCTTATGTTATAAATATACAGTATGTTGTCTGCTGGACTTGACTGTAAATGTCATTATTTGCGTCAGCTACATGCAGTGCATCTTTAGTTATTTTACTATTATTTATATATAAACCAGTGACTGGTGACTGAGAGAGGAAATTATAGTCAGGAGTATCACAGTATATTAGTTCAAGTGTTGTGAAGTGTTGGTTAATCCACAGTTGTATACATTTCTTATTCAAATAAAGACATAATACAAGAAGGACAAGTCAAGGGAATGTATAAAAGCATGAATAAGGCTCAATCCTTCAGTCAATGGATAGATTTTCAATCTATCAATGCATGAAATCAGGTTAATGAGTAAAGTACCATTTAATACTCAATTTAGGAAGCTATAGGGAGCTACTAGAGATTAACTATATGAGCTAGAGCATGCAGCACTAAAGCACTGAAATAAAAGATCTTCATTTACTTTGTTATAAATTACTCTTGCAATTAATCAACATGTTTTGTTCCCAAGGCAACACTAACTGTCAATTAATCACAGTATTATGGCTTTCATTGGCTGTTATTTATGATGAGTTTTGTGCTGAACACTTTTTTGTGGTGTATTATTTCTTTCATGTTTAGTAGTGGGGATGAGCAGATATTGTACATTTTGAGTCTAGTTCCTTCTGTGTTAATAATAAATGCCTTTTATAGAGCTGAACTGTTTGAATCCCCTGAAGTGTGGATTCATGGCTGGAGATTTGCAATGATGCTTTTCATTCATCTACCCAAGAACAGACGCCAAGGTTCTGGTCTCAGCTCACGCTTCCATCTATAACAGCCACCATTTACTTTATGAAGAGCCCACTGCTACTCAGATGCCTCCAAGTCCTAAAGTGAGAAAACCCAAGGTGAAAGTTCTGGGCAGAACAGGCCAGGGTCAAAACCAATCAGTCAGAGTGGTACAGGGTCAGGATCCAGAAGACTAGTCAATAACAAGCACAGGTTGGTTTAGGCAGCAAAATCAACAGGCAAGGGTCAAAGAACAGAGAAACCAGATTGGAACCACACCCAGGAACTATGTACAAAAGACCTACATTTGAATTTCACACAAAGCACGACATCACATGTGGCGCCCCCGAAAAAAAAAAGACACTTTCATGGAGGGACAGGTCTAACCAGGAAGAACACGCATGAGTGCACAACCTATGAAGAAGGTTGGGGGTGATCCTGCACGGGAAGCGGCGGGCGTTCCCTTACCTTAGATTTACACAATTATTGGGAATTGTAGTTATTAAATATATTTCTTGAAATTTGTGTAACTATATGGTCAAAGTACAGCTCACCAAGGTGATGTCTGAGGGGCCGATTCACGAATTTATAAATCAGCCACTAGATGGTGCAAGGAGGTAATAGAAGTGTGGATGCAATATACTCCACACCCTGGTTTTATGGCCTTAGTCTGGAGTGAACAACAGAGAACAGAAAACTGGAAAAAAAAGAGATCTGAAAAAGAAATAGAAGCAGGCTGAGAGTAGGTAAGAGAGAGTATAGCAGGCACTAGTGGGCAAATTCACTAAGATGCGCCAGGCGCAACTTCGCCGCACTTCGCCACACTTCGACTGGCGTATTTTCGCCAGCGCTGCGCAAATTCACTAAATTCCGAAGTTGCGCACAGGGGTAGCGTAAGTTTTCGAATTTGCGCTAGCGTTAATTCGCCAAGCACAGCGAAGTTGCGCTAGCGATGGTTCATTTGCATACGGCGCAAAATTCAAATTTCAATGGAGGAACACGTATTAGCACTACAAATGCCTAGAAAACCTTCAAATCAGCAAATAAAAATTTTATTTTGCCCTACACATGTGCCCACTGTCTAGGTAAGTTGCCATGAGTCAGGAAATGTAGGGGGGAAGGAGGGGAGCCCCAAAAATATTTTCGATCTTTTTCAGCCTATCACCCATCATGTAGAAAACACGCCAGCGTTTTTTGGGACTTAGAAAAAAATTTGACTTTTTTTGAAACAATCCCTATCTACTCTATTGCGCTTCACCTGGTCTGAGGTGGCGAAGGAAGTCTAGCGTAAAAGGTAGCGTTCAGTACACTGCGCAAGTTAGTGAATTTGCGTAGTTACGTCGCTAGCGAAAATTCGCCTGGCGTAAGGGTGCGAAGTAACACTAGCGAATTTACGCCAGCGTTCGTTAGTGAATTTGCGAAGTACCGAAAATGCCAAACGCTAGCGAATTAACGCTAGCGTTCGCCGCTATGTCAAAGCTAGGATAGTGAGCACGGGCTCACTGGTAGAACTACTGTGGATAGTATTAACAAAAAACTATTTTAGATTCGATAAAACATTCTTCTTACAAAAACAGGGTACAAGTATGTGTAGTAATGTCGCCCCAAGTTATGCAAATATCTTTGTTTCATTTATTGAGATCATGGTATTCTTTGAACAAGCATATAGTCCATATATAAAAAACTACCATAGGTATGTGGATGATATTTTCTTTACCTGGCATGGGGATAAAAAGACATTGGCAGATATGAGTAGAATCATTAACACTTTACATCCCACGCTGAAATTTACATTAACATTTCATGATAAGATAGTTTTTTGGATGTACTGGTGACCAAAAGTCAATTTCTAAGGGTGAGGAGAATTGTTTCAGATGACCATTTGTGTTATAAAAGAATGATGGAGATGTTACAGAGATTTGAGGACAGTGGGTATGCACGGGATTTTTTGGTTAAACAGATGCAGAAGGCGATGAAAGTTAAAAGGGTAAACCTCTTGGGGAGCGCAGAAAACAAAAAGAAACAGAATACGGTTTGTCACCACATATAATGCACTTTCTGATAGAATAAAATCTATTGTATACAGACACTGGGAAATTCTAGAGAAGGATAAACACTATGGGACCCTCTTTAGCGAGAAACCATTGTTTTCATACAAACGAGCTAGAAATCTGGGAGACCAACTCACTAGAACAGATATAGGAGTGAGTTGTAGTCGCCAACCTACATTTTTTGGTACACCGCAAAAAGGTACATACCCTTGTCTATCGTGTCAATGCTGTAGTAGCATTATAAAGGGTAATACATTTAACCATCCCTCTAAGGGGTATGAGATTGATTTGAAAGATTTTGCCACATGTACAACTATGGGTGTAATATATATGTTAAAATGCCCTTGCGGTAAAGCATATGTTGGGAAGACAAAGAGACAGATCAGAGTGCGTATTGGAGAAAATAAAAGGTCGATTGATAACTGTGATTTAGATAGAATGAAATATGTTACTCCGGTCAGTAGACATTTTAAAACCCATGGACATAATAGTAAACAACTAAGATGGTTAGTAGGGATGTAGCGAACTGTTCGCCGGCGAACTAGTTCGCGCGAACTTCGACTGTTCGCGTCTGCCGCAAGTTCGCGAACGTCGCGCGACGTTCGCCAATAGGCGTTCGCGTCAAAATCGTTCGATCGTTCGACCATTCGACCGCTAAAATCGAAGGATTTTCGTTCGAATCGAACGATCGAAGCATTCGATCGAATGAAATCATTCGATCGAAGCATTCGATCGAATGAAATCATTCGATCGAATGGCTTCGATCGTTCGATTCGAACGAAAATCCTTCGATCGAACGATTTCAATCCTTCGATCGTTCGAATCAAACGATTTTCGGATGTTCGAAGTTCGCGAACAGTTCGCGAACTGTTCGCAAATTTTGCCGGTGTTCGCGAACGGTGTTCGCGAACACATCGGCGGCGGTTCGCTACATCCCTAATGGTTAGTACTTCAGGAAGTTAAATTTCCCATTAGAGGCAGCAACCAGGATAGAATATTGTTTCAACAAGAGGTTCTGTGGATAGTGTGGACACTAGCTCCATTGGGATTAAATTAGTTATTCCTGTTTCTATGGGGGGGGGGGGGGAATATGTGTTGTGCCTGATTTTGTAAAATTTAGATTGTTATTACATTTTATTACATTTTGACTTTTAAAATTTTATATACTTCTTTTTACAGTTTTATCACAAAGGGGTCACATGATTATATGGACTATGAGCACCAAGGGACTATCAATAGTATTGAATAATCACCTTATTAAGGTATTATGGATCCTTTTTATTTTATAATGAATTTGATTTTTTTTTTCTTTTAATACCTATGTTAATTAACTTGATGATGTCAATTTTGTAATTAAGGAAGGTGGGGCTTGTGATTTACCTCCCTTTAAAAATCTTAGTTTGCACAGTTTGTAAGTAGCACTGGATGAAGGGGCATGTCCCCGAAACGTTTGCTGGGATCTCACAAATAAAAGAAGCTTTTTTCAAAATTTTTTGCAGAAGCAGTATGTGGAGTGTGCCTATGTTCTATTTTGTTTTGAGTATAAGAAGGCTTTTTGTTTGCAGCAGGGCCTACATGGAGCACCTCCAGTGAGTTATAAAGTTTTTTGTTTCTACGGAACAAGTTTTGCAGGGAATGAGTTTAAACGTTTGGATTGTAGGGATAGAGCCCTGGTGGATTCTCCACAGGCTAGGGACCCAAGAAGAAAGGGTTTAGGCCAGTAGTAGGGTTTGATGGGCTTCGGGCCAGTGGTCTGCCAGTAGAAAAAGCCTGTTTGGAATAGTAAAGGGGTATCGCAGGGAGTGTTGGATTACTGAGACAGGTGGGGGAACATTGATTTCTGGTGACTGGAGACAAGTGTGAGTACCAAGTGTGATACTTAGCCATCCCAAGTATCAATCCTCTGGATAAAGGATTAAGCGTGAACAAGCCTGTGTGAATATTATGCAAGTTTGAATTTATGTTCCTGTGTAATGTTGGATCCATGTGGTTATGGTGAAGATGGTTAATGTAATAGAGCTCCTGCTTATCTGCCCGCTTGGAGTTGGTGTCCTATGTGGGTGAAGTGTCCAACAAACGTTTACCCTCCTTACACATTTAAAAACCAATCCACCATAAAGGCAACACAGATGCATTTCTTTAGTTAGGATTCTTTAGTTGAGTTGATAACATGGGATGACTGCTCTATAACCCTCCTAGACCTTAATGTTATAGTGACTGTAAAGTAAAATATGCCTGCAATACAGTATGTGCTCCAACAGGAGGCTTCTCATTAATCATTATTTTTCTTCTAATGAACCCCAGCACATCTAGACTCATAAACATACAATTTGCATTTCTCTCTCAGATGGATTACAAAAACTTTCTGAGCTAGCTAGTCTTGCTATTTTCTAGCAATGTACAGGTTTCTAAAATATAAATATGCAATGGCTTCCCTGGGTTCTCATTTTTCTGCTGCCTGCTAACCTTTGTAGGAGAGGGAAAAAGCAAGTTTATGCCATAATAAAACCTTCTCAGAGTGTGTGAATTAATGTGGCCATTAACAGATGCAATGCTATAAAATCTCACCATCATTAGTATCAAATGTGTTAATAATTAATGCAAGGCATAGATTACTGTGGTGAGCACAACTTTCCCTTGTTATATATATATCTATATCTATATATATATATATATATATATATATATATATATATAGAATATAATAGCTACCAGTCAGCTCACTAGTAAATGCTACCTGTTGATTCATTGCTATGGGTTACAAGACAAGCAGCAAACATAAAGACAATTTATTATATTACCTCCTATAGGTATAAATGAAGTAGCTAATAGGCATACTAGCATGCATCTATAATAATCAGATCCCAATTAAAAATAACATATGTAGACGATTCCATCTTTACAAAAATATTTTAAAGTGCCAGTAACACTAGAAAATAAGTAAAGCCCAAATGCACTGACATCTTAAATGTTTCTTGTACATTCATAAGTATACATCATTTTTACATCTTCTTTCTTAGAAGGAATCTGTTTGGAAACATAAACTCAAAAAGTTATTTACTAAAATCCAAAAAATTCTCACTATTCTCTAAAACCACTTTGACCAAACATCCATGCACATTTTTACCATATTATCAATAAATGTACTCAATTAAATCCTGCCAAAATCCAAATTGTATCATATTTTTGGATTATTGCCCAAAATCCACAAATTTTTCGGATTATTGTAGGAAACCCAGCGCAAATCATGATATCTTCCAATTGTAGACAGGACATCTACCATAGACTTCTACATGACCTCGGCAGGTTTGAGATGGAGTACTTTTTTATCCAGACTTTTAACAGCCTCGCATTTAAAAAATCTTGAAAAATGTGAGAGTTTTTTGTTTAAAAAATTGTTTTCCCCCTTTAAAACTCCAACCAGAAATAATCATACTTTAATAAATAACCCCCTTACTTAGGCTTTTCACTATTTCACCGGATTTGACCCGGACAGCTCAGCTTTTTTGCCGGAGTCTAGATAGTCTGGCCAGTTTTCCAAATAAGGAAAACTGGGCAGGATCTCCTTTCATTGATATGGCGATCAGTCAATCGCTGATCGCCACGTCATAACCTGCCCTTGTCACCTAGCTCACTCCGCCCGCAACGTCACTGGCCCTCTCCTCTGATTTCATGGCTCCGCCCCCTGCCAGGATCGTGGGCCACGGAAGAGTGGCAACCTTACCCTTACTGTTTGTTACCATTCGTTTTTTAAAAAAAGACATTTAACGCACAAAGCTTTTACTGAGATTAAATGGAACTAAAATTATCTTTCTATTGTATCAGCAGTTTCTTGTAACTATTACCCATCTTTTATTTACATATTGTTTCCTGTAAGACTATATTTTCATGCTCTGCTACTGGAGAAGAAACCAATGTCCACAGCTGACACACCTTTACAAGTGCTGCGCAGAATAGGGGGATAGTTATTCCTGTCAGATTAAGACTAGGGCCAGATTTTCAGAGTGAAACCTGGGGCTAGGGGCAAAAGGCAGTGCGCTGCTGCAAATTTTTTGACCACACCCACTTTTGGAGATAAATCTTGATAAACCACTCACCACTGAATATAAAGATAGCTAAGCCACATCATTCTTAGGCAAAGTGACTGATGCATGCAGGGTTATTTTATTTGGAATGTCAATAAAACACTTAGCAGAATGAATTCCATGTATTATACTCTCAGATCTCATAGCAAGATGGCACAGTGGCAATTCCATGTATTATACCCCAGAAATCATAGCATAATGGCACAGAGACTATTTCATGTATAAATACCCCAGTACCCATATCTGAATGACACAGAGATTATTTCATGTATAAATAACCCAGAACTCACAGCAGAATGACACAGAGATTATTTCATGTATAAATACCCCAGAAATCATAGCAGAATGACACAGGGATTATTTCATGTATAAATACCCCAGAACCCATATCTGAATGACACAGAGATTATTTCATGTATAAATAACCCAGAACTCACAGCAGAATGACACAGAGATTATTTCATGTATAAATACCCCAGAAATCATAGCAGAATGACACAGAGATTATTTCATGTATAAATACCCCAGAACTCACAGCAGAATGGCACAGAGATTATTTCATGTATAATAACCACCACAACTCATAGCGGGATGACAGGCACATTGCCAAATTCACCAAATGATTCCCACTGAGCACAGTTATTTTTATGTAAAATAACAAAAGCACATATATAAAAATAAATAAATGTCACATTGTCAGAGAAAATGAGAGCTGACAAGGAAAGAGTTATGGCTGTAGTTCTTACCAGTATTTTTTTTGGATCCCGGGGGGGGGGGTGAGAATCTGGAAAGTAGCTGCCGGGTCCAGCATGAAAATTCTTTCCCCGCAGCGCAGGAGTCAGAACCCAATGTTTGGGAGGGAAATTCAAATGAACGAATCTGTAAAAAGACCTCCAGTTCAGTAGCTGTTCTTTCTGCTGCCTACTTGCTCTCTTCCTGGATGCACACAGCCTGGAGACAAGAAGGATTTAATCGCAGGCAGCGGAGGTGGGCCTCAGATGTAAGTGATGCGATTGCATTGCACCATTTTTAAACTTTAATGATTTCTGGGCTGCCTAGGGCGCCTAACACTAGGCAGGCCATAGCGAGGTGCATAGGGCGCCTAGTGGGTAATCCGGCACCATTGCACCAGTTCTCATGTGCAGGCTTAAGCAAATGTTCCTGTTGTCTTTCAGATCCCTGAAATAAATGGAATTAATTCTCTAATAACCTACCCACACACTCTGAATTCATTTTCATATGTGCAACACTTGTATAGTACATACCCACCAACTTGAGATGTATTTACTTGACAATTTCTGTTTTGATTATATATGGTATATGCAGTTCCACTTTGTTTCTCTACATTCATGTTTATTGTTTTAATTCCTGGGATCCATTCTGTTATTTCCTCTCCCCATCTGCCCTTCTAAGCCCTTCTTTCTAAGAATCGACCCAGAATAGGCTATTTATATTCTTTATATATCGTCTTCTGTGCTTGACTGTTTTATATTTTAAGATGCAATGGTTTTACCATTATTTTTAAATGGATTATAGAATTCACACGTTTTGTTTAATACCTTAAAATAACAATCCAATTCTGGGTATTAAGCACAAATACTTCTAGCTGCTCCTATGCTTTTGGAAGCTGGGATCTGAAGTTCATAACAGCTGGAAGGCCATGAGTCTGACATGCCTAATCTAAGGGTCTGTACACTTCAAGATCAGTACATTCCTCATCAGTAAAGGTCCAGGATGAAAGAAAACATTTCTTAAACTGTTAATTAATTTTGCAACAAGACAGTTAACGCTGGAGATACTGTATCATAACTGTGATCAAAAATTCCAGCATATCGGCAAGAGTTTAATTAGTGTGTAATGGTTGAAAGAATGATGTAAATCAAATGTAATGAAAATTAATCTCATTTCCCATTTGCTAATAGCATATTGCTACAAAGAAAAAAAATGATATGTTGGCTCCCATTGACAGCTGTAAGAAGCATGGTTTTTGGCTAGGCAGTAATGCTCCATCACCTTTTTATTACTTTGTGAAGCAATGGGACTGTAATAGTGCTGTGAGCATTTTTCCTAGACAAGATTAACAAAAGGGCTGAGTGAAAACATAAATATACTCTCATTTTCATGTTACGGGTGACAGCTTTCTGCCTTATTAGAATTAAAAAGCACTCCTCCAGTCAACAAAAAATGTAATCAAAATGAATGAGTACCACAAAGCTCAGTGAAACAGAGAGAGAATTGTAAAAAAAAAAAGTTAGAATTGTAATGTGCATCTCTAAATAGCCTGAGTCCCACCTACAGGACTTGATCTACAAATATGTAAAAGAACTTTAACCAGATTCTCCCTCCAAGTTAATCCCACTTCTGTTTGTATAGAAGCCTATGATTCTGCAGCTGTAAACAAGCCACTACTGAAAGCTGAATGTGTAAAGGTGGCCATACACTATAAGATCTGCTCGATTGGCAAGGTAGCCAAATAAGCCAATCTAAGGTAGAAAATGTTGGGCTTTAATGTGAATGTTAGTCCTAGGCCAAACACCAGATTACAACAGTTGATATATGAGCTATTAGATCGTGGACCGTCTCAGCTAGCCAAGGTGGTCCCTGATCCCACTGGAAAATCAAACCTGCTCTAACGACATCTGGCCAACTTTTGGTCAGGCCCAACCTGGTTGACAGCTTGAATTGGCAGATTAAATCTGCCCATGTCTGGCCACTTTAAGGGGCAGATTTACTAAGCTCGAGTGATGGTTCAAATTTCAAAAAGTTCGAATTTCAAAGTAAATATTTGGGTACTTCGGCAACACTACATTATATTGTTGTTTTTTAAAAAAAAAAACCACTTCCATTTTTTGGTGTTAGTGTTCCTTTAATTATGCAAGGAGGAGCTCCAGTAACAGTTATGTACTTCACACACTTGCTCGGATGCCATGTTTAGAACAATTTCTTCTCAAATTCCATTTTATAGCCTTACCTTCAAAAGACAAGGGAACCTTCCAGAAAATCCACCTGAATTGGTCCATTTAAAGTGGCCACTAAAACAAAGAGAAATACTGTTTCTTTCATTCACTGTTTCTTTTCTTGTTTAGTGCTGGATTTTTGTTACAAACTAAGGCCTTATTGCCAACACCACTTTCTTCATCATATACACATCTGTGAGTTCTTGGACATGAGCCTTGGTTTCTCTTTCTCAAACAATGTACACAGTTGTAAGGAACGTACCTGGTGGTCTAGTGGGGGGACGGCAGGGAAGCCTGCCACCCCCTCGGCGGGCACGTCCGCCGCGACGAGCGGCTTCCATTAGGCTGCAGGCGCCTGTGTCTTAGGGCACGCACGGCGCGTTCTTGTGTAATTTAAAGGCGCTGAGCCTTGTGCTATTATTGCTATATCCTGAACCTATTTGATTCCTGTTTTGACCCCTGCCTAGCTATTTTGACTATTCTGACTTCTGGATTCTGACCCTTGCCTGATTACCGACTACCTCTACTGATTAACCCTCTGATTGACTTCTTGGTTTGACCCTTGCCTGCCAAACAACGTTTATTTTCTGCCTGCCTCGACCCGGCCTGATCTGACTACTCTTTTGCCTGACGCCTTGTACTACGATCTTCTGTCCAAAGACTTTTCTTTACAGTCCTGCCCCTCTGCCTATCCAGAACCCTCATCCTGCACCTCTCGTTTAAGTCCAGGTGGCATCCAAGTAAGCCGAGGGCTCCTTCCGAGGCCCAAAGGCGGTCACACTACTGGTGAAGCACGAGCCGAGACCAGGGTGCCTGGTGTTTGTTCTGGTGTTGGGTGCCGACCGTGACAACAGTAGAGTAAAGCTTTGCAAATGGAACCTTAAAAGCCTCTCTCATTATTAACTCCAGGACTTGACTTCCAAACTTTATGTTTTAAACACCAAATCAAACTAAGTCGGATTATGCTGAAAATATAATCAGGTGTGTTTACAAACATCCGTGCTTCATTCCACTCTTTCAGGTAGCCATAAGTTAAATACTATCATTGAACCCCATGTTCTGTCTGTTCCCTTCTTCAACATCTCTTCTTCCTGTAACTCTTCCATGAGGTTGTAAGGAGTAGAACATGTTTATTAAATGCAAATAGTAATAAACTGGTTCCAGTGACTACATGATGTTGTTAGGTACATGATCTCCCTAGGAACGTTCTATAGCAGGTTCTTCTCTGTGGTACTTGGAAGGGATTTCCCAAGAGAGGCTATTTAAGGTAGAGAACAGCATGCCACTTCCACTTTGGCTGATGTGAGAAGAAGTAATGATGGCAGGAAGCCTGAGACTTGCCATCTCAGTGAGGTACCTGAAGGTGTCAATAGATAGAGTAGATAGTGACTGGCTAGATGCATGGCACTCACTTGGTGAGAGGCCAGTTAGTTGAGCATCTGAGGCTCTAATGAGGAGCAAAGAAGGGGCCAGTGCCCTGGTGGTACCTCAATAGCAGGTACTCGGTGAGTTAGTAACTTAAACTAGGTAACAGGCATTCCTAGTGGCCTGGAAATCCTTGCTCTGTGTTAGTGATAATAACCGTGGGACTTATATGTTGGTGACTCTGAATTAAGCTGGTTCTGCGTTTAGCTGCAAGACCATGTTGACCTCCAATATCTGTGTTATTGTGTTTCTATATGAAACAATGTGTTGTGATGTGTTTTTTAAACTAAAATGAAATCCAGTAAAATCATTAATCAGTGAGTTTGCATACTGTAAGAGGCATCAGAAAGAATGGCACATCAGCCGGAAGCTTATACTATAGGGAAACTGTGGCAGTATGTTTTAATGAGTTTTTTTTTTTTTTAATGGCCTTTAGCAGATTGTATGACCTCTGATAGAATTTTATCCCTAGTGTGATATGTGTGTGGGATATGAAAGCTTCCTTTTAATGTGCTCATCTTTAAATATGGCATTTATTTAAGCAAATACCAAGTATTTGTGCAATGTATTAAGCTGCGGGAGAATTGATAATTAGTTTGATTGCAGGTGCTTTTGAATATTGTATGTCTATGTATTATACATCAGCTTTTTGCAACTGCATAATTATGTGTTTGGGAAAATGAACCTGTCCAAAATATAGTACAGGCAAAAGAGCTGAATTCTTGAGAGAGTCAGCAGACAAGCTCAAGGCAAAAGGTAAAACAGAAAAGTTCCCAGAGTGTCAGATAGGGCAGAAGAGAGACATAGTACAACTTGAATAAAATCAATTTCTTTCTATACAGTTTTAAAATGTATGAAAGGAAAGAGGAAACAAAAAGAACCATAATCCTAATAATGCCATATAACAAATTCCTGAAGAAGTTTCGCTAAAATAAAATTTGCATGGCCTGATTCAAAATAGTGTGAATGCTTTTCATTTGACTTTGATATTCATTAATGTTATGGAGCACTGGTCTGTAATACACAGAATGAAGCCACTGATGGCAGAATTAGCACATTGTACGTCAGTATAAACTGAATGGCAGCATAAGCATTCCTTCTACAACCAATTATTTATTCTCAGATGCGCAAGGTGAAAACCCCAGAAGCTGGCAGGAAAAAAAGCGCTTTCTATACTGCTGAATAGACACTACATCAGAGAATTAAAGGGATACTGTCATGGGGAAAAACATTTTTTTCAAAATGAATCAGTTAATAGTGCTGCTCCAGCAGAATTCTGCACTGTAATCCATTTCTCAAAAGAGCAAACTGATTTTTTTTATATTCAATTTTGAAATCTGACATGGGGCTAGACATATTGTCAATTTCCCAGCTGCCCCAAGTCATGTGACATTTGCTCTGATAAACTTCAATCACTCTTTACTGCTGTACTGCAAGTTGGAGTGATATCACCCCCTCCCTTTCCCCCCCCCCAGCAGCCAAACAAAAGAACAATGGGAAGATAACCAGATAGCAGCTCCCTAACACAAGATAACAGCTGCCTGGTCGATCTAAGAACAACACTCAATAGTAAAAACCCATGTCCCAATGAGACACATTCAGTTACATTGAGAAGGAAAAACAGCAGCCTGCCAGAAAGCATTTCTCTCCTAAAGTGCAGGCACAAGTCACATGACTAGGGGCAGCTGGGAAATTGACAAAATCTCTAGCCCCATGTCAGATTTCAAAATTGAATATAAAAAAATCTGTTTGCTCTTTTGAGAAATGGATTTCAGTGGAGTGCACTATTAACTGATGTGTTTTGAAAAAAAACATGTTTTCCGATGACAGGATCCCTTTAAGCATTAGGATAAAGAGAGCCAATAGTGGCTAACTGGCTAATAAGAATTCAGTGTGAGTTTTTAGCCTATCTGCTAGCATGCCTCTAGGCAAGAAAATGCACAAAAGTAGAAAAAGAAACATTGTTTGGAGTCTGAACAGAAACACAAGTTACATTTCAGAGAGAAGAAAATAAACAATATCCTGTACAAATACATAGAAATATGTACAATTTTATTTCACAATTTTTTAATGATATGCTTTTATTTCTATGCATCAAATGATGAATG
Organism: Xenopus petersii; assembly: GCA_038501925.1. NCBI lineage: Eukaryota > Metazoa > Chordata > Amphibia > Anura > Pipidae > Xenopus > Xenopus petersii. Next base: position 98,582,650 of record CM076683.1, on the reverse strand, counting down.
TCCAGTAATATAATGTATGGAAACCTATTATTCTTTAAATTGTAAGCTGCAGTGAACAGTGTTCTCATTTATTCTTGTATCAGTGAGTATTGTATATAATGCTTATGCTTTCTGTTTACACCCTTCTATTGTAGAGGAAAATGTGGGTGCTTTGTAAATATGTGTTAAGAATAATCATTGTAATATACATTCATTGTTGGACTGGGGTATCCAGGGTCCGCCAGGGATACCACCTCAAGGGCCTTCCACTCCAGCCACAAGAGCCCCAGAGACGCAATTCCTTCCGCCACACCCTCCTCCCCAACGTGTACCACCAAGTCACACCACTAACTTCCTTGCCACTGCAAGTGTACTTCGACTAGGGAATAGTCCAAATTCTATTCGAATTAGAAAAAAAATTGAAAATTCGAGTATCGAAATTTATCATGTACTGTCTCTTTAAAAATTCGACTTCAACCATTCGCCATCTAGAACCTGCCGAATTGCTGTTTTAGCCAATGGGGGACCTCCTAGAACCCATTTGGAGTCAATTGGTGGACTTTAAAAAATCAAAGTTTTTTTTAGAAAAAACTTTGAATCGAATTCGATCGAATACGATGTTACTGATTCGTACGATTCGAATTTGAACGAAAAAAGCCTATTCACCAAAAATAGATTTTTTAAAAGATAAATTTTGTTTGGTCTTTTTTTATTCGAATTTCGAAGTTTTTTTTATTCGAAATTCGACCCTTGATAAATCTGTCCCTTAACGTACAACACTCCTGCCATATTTTTTTTGTTCAGCTTTAGTTCTCCTTTAAACCTAAAACCTACAAAGGGGACACTGGGAGAACATATTTGCATATTTTAAATTTATTTATATTGTAAAAATTAACTACGAGAGAGGTTAAAGGGCCAGTGGGTTTTTTTTTTAACATATCTCGTTTGTATCTGGACAAACACACTTTTTCTTGGCAAACAACGTCCTATTTTATACAGAATGGTCTTTATGTTAATAGGTGTGTAGAGATCCATGACTGGCATTTGACACCTTTTTATCTTCCCAAAACCATTGTATTCTTCGCAGCTTATCTGTTATCATGTGTAAACATGAATATTTTTGTCCTGTTCAGCTTGAACAGTTGCCCCTTGAATACGCAGCAACTAACTGATTCTGAAACAAACATGAGGTTTCACTACTATGGAGTAGCAGTGTGTTATATATAAATACACTTTCATTTTTTGGTGTGGACCTTGTGAAGATCAGAATAACTCTTCAAGCTAGGTAGTGAGAGATTATAAAGTATTATGCGAATTCGAGGGAATTTTCTAAGTAAAAAAATTCAAAATTCAAAGTAATTTTTTGGATACTTCGACCATCGAATAGGATACTATGACTTTAAATTTACTTCGACTTCGATTTGAGGTTAAAAATCGTTCGAATATTCAACCATTCTATAATTGAAGTACTGTCTCTTTAAAAAAAACTTCAACATCAATACTTCACCAAATTAAACCTGCCGAAGTGCTATGTTAGCCTATGGGGACCTTCTAGACAATTTTTCTAAGTCTTCACACATCAAAGTAAAATCGTTCAATTGCACGCTAAAAACGTTCGAAGCAAAACGATTTAATCGTACGATCCAACGATTTTACTTCTATGCCCAAATTCGGTGAAAAATACTTCGACTCTGATATTCGAAGTTGAAGTATTTCAATTTGATGGTCGAATTTTGAAGTATTTTACACTTCGAAATTCGACCCTTGATAAATCTGCCCCATAGTACCATTTAAATCAGACACCATGGGGCAGATTTATCAGGGGGTCAAATTTCAAAATAAAAAATACTTCGAAAATTCGACCATCAAATTTCAATTAAAAGACAAATGAATGCATGTTGCTCTTAAAAGGAAACAGGCACTAATTTAAAATATATCTACAGATTTAGCATGTGAAGGAGATGCCTGTTAAGGAGTAAACTAGAAGTTTACTGTGGTCCCTAGTTATGTCTATGTGGATGTCATTTTTATTTCATAAAATAATTCTATAATACTAAGAAGGGGGTGGATGTTTTGCTTAATGACTAAAATTGTCTAGGTAAAAATACACATTAATAATAGAATATCTTATCTAACCCAGCACAATTATAACCTACTGTAGATCTACTGGAAACTAACCTGTCCATCACACACACATGGCCCCACATTCTTCAACTATCAAACAAAATCATTCATTTCTTCATATGTTGCTGAGTGCCTGCAAGAATGTATAGTATTTACTTATGATAATCACCATGAAAACCACTGTAGAGGTCTCCTTTGTTTCAGCTTCATTATGGCCTCCTATGGTCACTGTGGTCTGGAGAAAACAATGGGTAAACTTTAAAAAGAGTTCATAAGTACAGATCCAACAGACACCATGCAACAATATTGATGTTTATTTCCCTTCCTTTTTCATTGTACTTGTGTTTCAACCTTGTTAAATGAATACAATGGCTCTACATATTTATATAAACCATGCATCTGATTCTAGGCATCTACTTTTAAGTGTATATGTATATGTATATGCCCAGTATTTTCATTTTCATTTGTACAGACATGGGACATTTTATCAGGAATGCTCAGCACCTGAGGTTTTCCGGATAAAGGATCTTTCCGTAATTTGGATTATTATACTTCAGGGGGTTATTAATTAAAGTCCGATTTTTTCTAAAAAAGTTGGACTTTTTAAGGGGAAAACACAATTTTTTCATAAATGAAAACACTAGAATTTTTTCTAGTGTTAAAAGTCCAAATAAAAAAGTATTCCAACTCAGACCTGCCGAGTTTATGTTGAAGTCAATTTTAGATGTCCTGTTGACATTTTGAAGATATCCTGAATGGCGCTGGATTTCGTAGTTTTGGGTGTCATATCTGAAAAAGTCGGAGGTTTTAGGCGTCAATCCGAAAAAGTCAGAAAAAAACGCACAGTTTGGATTTTTCATGATTTTATAGAGTCTTTTCCTGCACAATGCATTTTCGTGAAAATGTATTGATGAATGGGCATCAACAACTGGGTGCTCAGCTACCATGGCAGATCCTTGAACAGTCACCAATAGTGATGGGCGAATTTGCGCCGTTTTGCTTTGCCAAAAAATTCGCGAATTTCGCGCGAAATGGCGAAAAATTTGTGAACCGGCGCCCGTTTTCGACGCCGGAGCCCGTTTTTGACGCCGGCGTCCGTTTTTTCGGAAAAAATTTTTTGACGCCGACAAATTTTTTCCGCAAATTTTCGCGGGCATTTCGCAAATTTATTTGCTGACGGTGAATCGCGCAAATTCGCCGTGAATACGCGCCTGGCGAATAAATTCGCCCATCACTAGTCACCAAAGACATAAATAGAATGTAACTAAACCACCTTCTTCAAAAGATCCTAATGATCAAGACAACTTTGCATACTTTTCCCTTTTCTGCTGTTTTCACAGATAAAGAAGGGTTAAAAGGTTTACAGCCAGGCGATAAGTCAGTAGAATAGAATGATCCTTCACCAGTTCAGGCAATGTATATTATATCATGTTATCACTAATAGAATTTTCATGTAAAATCCATAATTTCCATTAGCATCAGTGTATATACAGTATGTTTTGGACTATGCAATCTCCCAAATGTCCTGCTCCTGGAGCTACTGCCAAGTCCAACTGTCAGAAGCTCCAGTGTTTCTCAGCATCAATTAGTATCAATGGCATCAGTATACACTCTTCATTGAGTTCATTTTAGAGCTTCAGTGCATGCAGGGGCATCTGTAAATGATCCCTATATTTTTAATGCACAAAAATATATGTGATAGCATGTATACAGTGTAGAGTATAGTAAATAGAGCCATATGCACACTTTCAAAATATAGTTTATACTTCTGTGTGTGAGATTGTGACAGATAATCAAATACTATTCTGAATACTGAGAGACGGCATCCCAAATAAGCACCCAGGATTTCCTGCATACTCATGCTAGGATTTCTATTTTTATATGGCTTTGATGCAAATCTGAAGGAAATGAATGCACAATTAATGAAGCGATATATGTTTAGTGCACTTCTGCTTAAATACTATATATGAAATTAGTCTGAAGATAAATATAGTCCTCTGTCTGTAAATTCACTACACAGTTCCAGATGGAATGACGTTGTTCCAGAGTAAAGAAATTCACCTAAGAGAACCCTCTTGGGCTCCATATGTATATGGGAAAATAAATCAGAATACACTCTATGTATGGATAACGTAAAGAAACAAGAAATGGATCATCCTATTTATTTTCTACAGATTTCTCTGGTGGCAGGGAGAAGTATTTGTGATAAAGTTCCTTGGTACGCTTGGTAATAGATAAGAAAGTAACTGAACAGAAAAGAACATGAAGGACTTGAATTGTTTGGAGCAAGAGAGAACCTGTAATATTTAATATAAATATATTTTAGAATTGGTGCAGGGGATTCCTAAAAATATCAGTGTGGCACTTAGTATACAGTACTCCGGCTGGTGCATTTTTGAAGAAGAATAAGAAGAAGAGCGTCAGCCCATATAGCCATTAAATGACTATAGTCACTGGGGGTATAACAACTTGGAACTTCCTAGCAGTTTAAATCATATCCCCTTTCTAAACACTTTCTTGACAGAAGAGTATTTAACACATTTACACATTTATGAAACCATAGGGAAACTCATTAGAATGCATTTCACTGATATGCAACCAAAACAATTCTGTTCACTTCTTAATCCCCAATGTCTGCAAGTCTGCAGTCAGTTCCTCTTCATGGCAATTTTTGTGATTCTGCGCTACAATTAAAAAAAAAAGCATGAAAAATGAAAAACTGACTGCAGTGCATCAAGCATGAGAAAACCTTCCCATTGAAAAACGCTTATTGACTTCAATGCATCTGAAAAACGGCCATTGAGCATTTGGCACCAGAAAAAATACCCATTGAATAAAAATAAAAAAAAACACGAGAAAAAATGCCTCTTGGAACAAATGCATTTGGTAGAAATGCAGCAAATTGACTCCAATGCAACCAGTAAACTTTTGGCAACATTTTGCCATTTTGGGATTTTATCCACAGTTTCACAGATATTTTAGTTTTGCTCATCAATACTTCCTCTAATTGGTTCATAGGTGATTAGAGCAGTAGCCACCTTTTCTTACATTTCCCCATTTTGCAAATGACTGTACAAGGTTAGCCTGGAATTCTAGAAATGTTGTGTTTTTTTAGGCCTAAACGTAAATATGCTTGCGGTGCTCCATTATTACAAATCAGCATATACCATAAAAAAGGGCTTTCATATATTTGTTTGTAATAATTTCCCTTCAGTTGTTGTGCTGAAAATCTGAATATGACAGGTATAGAAATTAACAAACCCACCACAGCATTAAATATTGTTTTAATAATAATTTCACAGCTCTTTATAAATGCATTATCATGTAAATGTTATGATCCTTTTATGAGAGTGCATGTTAGCAAATCCGATCTGTTACACATGCATCAACCCCAAGAGACTTTTCCAAGCTCCTCGTATCTCTGTTCCTGGGGTTTTCCAAAAAACAGTATTACAGAACAACATTCTGCTCCCCCCAGGCATCACCTTTTGCTAATTAAATTGTTCAGTGGTTCAGAAGCTGAAGAAGAAATATGTTTTATCTCAAGGGGATTGTAGCCCTTTACCGTACTCTACAGTAATGTATTGCAGGCAGGGAATCGCAGTGTGCTGTATTAATATCTCCCAGCTAAATCTTTTTCTCAAGGTTCAGGTAAATTAAAAGAAAGGGGAAGAAAGTGTAAATAAAAACTATTTCTTTTCCAAACACTGTATTCTATACTAGAAAATACCTTAGTATTATCTTGGTGCTTCTACCCATTCTAATAAACAATTATTTTATATATTAACTATTTAGGTGTATTTAGCTGTGAAAATCGCAACTAAGCATCCTAAGTATTGTCTGCTTCCGTAATGCAATTAAAGGGGTTGCTCACTTTTAAATCAACTTTTACTATATTGTAGAGAGTGATATTCTGAGAAAATTTGCTTTTGGGATTCATTTTTTATTTTTTGTGGTTTTTGAGTTATTTAGCTTTGTATTCAATAGCTGTCCAGTTTTCAATTTCAGCAATCTGGTGGCTAGGTTCCAAATTACCCTAGCATCCATGCACTGATTTGAATAAAATACTATAATCTGAATAGGAGAGGTACTGAACAGAAAGACGAGTAATAAAAAGAAGCAATAACAATACATGTGTAGCCTTACAGAACATTTGTTTTGAAGATGGGATCAGTAACCCCAATTGGATTCTAACAAGAGTCAGAAGAAAACGCAAAATATTCCAAAACTATAAAAAAGAAAAAATGAAGGCCAATTGAAAAGTTGCTTAGAAATAAGCATTCTATGACATACTCAAAGTTAACTTAAAGGTGAACGACCCCTTTAATACAGAGGTCCAACTCTTACTTTTACTATTGCTTTATATTAGGTTTAACCAACCTTCTATTTAACCATTGGCAGATGAATAATCTTTCTTTCAAGGATTGTTCTTCTACAGGTATGGGACATGTTATCCAGTATTTTCGGGACCTGGGGCTTTCCAGATAAGGGATCTTTCTATGACTTGGATCTCCATAACCTAATTCTACTAAAAAATAAATGAAATATTAAATAAACTCAGCCACCAATAAGGATTAATTATAGCTTATTATTACTTGCTGCTAAAAGTTTTAGCAATAGTAACAGTAAGGGGCAGATTTATCACGGGTCGCATTTCGAAGTACAAAAAACTTCAAAATTCGACCATCGAATTGAAAAGTTTTTTCACCGAATTTGGCAATCCTACGATCGAATAAAAATTGTTTCGAATTATTTTAGAGTACGATCGGTTTGTAGAAGGTCCCCATAGGCTAACATAGCAATTCGGCAGGTTTAATTTGGCGAAGTATTGAAGCCAAAGTTTTTTTAAAGAGACAGTACTTTGATTATCGAATGGTCGAATATTCGAATGATTTTTACTTCGAATCGAAGTCGAAGTAAATTCGAAGTCGTAGTATCCTATTCGATGGTCGAAGTATCCAAAAAATTACTTAAAATCTCAAAAATTCCCTTGAATTCACTTCGACCCTTGATAAATCTGCCCCTAAGAGTCCAGCCGAAACTGGCAATGTCTGTTCGGGCAAATGCCTGGTCTGCCTCTCGTTTTCAAGTGCCCCCCCCGGAAAGCTGATTAAATGAGGCAAATAGAAGCCATCGAATGGATCTGAAGAGCAGCCGCTGAATGGATCTGAGCAGAAACCACCAAATGGATCAGAAGCCTGCAAATGGCCTGAAGAGAAACCACCAAATGGACCCAACGCCAATCTGCCAAATGGACCCACAGACAAGCAGAAGAATCGACCCAATGACAAAAGGAGATGAAGACAAGCCAATGAAAGGAGACAGAGACAACCCAATGAAAGGAGATGAAGACAAGCCAATGAAAAGAGACAAAGACAAGCCAATGAAAAGAGACAAAGACAAGCCAATGAAAAGAGACAAAGACAAGCCAACGAAGGGAGCCAAAGCCACAAATTTGAGTGAAGAAGCTGCTGATGAGGGAGACCAACTGCCAAATTTTATAGGTAAGTTCCAATGAACACCAGTTTTTTTTGTTTTTTTTAACCTCCAGCCCACCAATTTATTTTGACTTTTAAGGGGGGAACCATGTCTAACAATGGTTATTTTAACTTAGGGGGCTGACCACCATTTTTTTTAATTTTTATAGGGGGGCTGACCACAAATGTTTTTTTTTTTTTTTAACTTTTATGGGTTTGGGACGATGGCTAACAATATTTTTTTTACTTGTGGGAGTGGGCTGGCCGCCAATGTCAAATGTATATATGTAGGCTGCTCTGAGGGCTGTTTTTTACTCCCAGTCTGGCCCTGGTAATAGCTAATATAGTGATAGTTTTTTAGGCTTTTTTCATTCTCATAGGTCTACTTTCCATTGTTTTTCCAGTCTCTTTCTTGTGACAGACAAAAAATAATATTACAACCACCTAATGTAATTTGGCGTAAAGATTAAAAAAATAATATTACAAAATATTTAAATAATAATCTTTAAGAGGTCATGGAAGTAATATTAGTAAAGAGTATACTGTAAATGCATTACTTCCCCGCCCTTCCCTCATTCCCTGCAACCAGCACAACTTGATAAGATATCTCAGCCTTGGCCCCACTCCATTTACTAGTGTAGCGCTATATTAAACTGACTTGTGCTAGGGCAGTTTAAGCTACTTTCCTTGGTGGGCTGAGACCACCGATGAGCTCTCTTTCTCAGGGGTAAGCCCTCACAACGGTGTGGAGGCAAGGGTGTAGTGTAACTGTAACCTGGTGCGATAGCACAATGATGGGCGCCAGTAGTTCTTTAGCAGTTGAACAAAGAACAGTATTTATTGAACAAGACCACATAGATCATTTAGCACATTGATCCACAATGGAGTATAGAACATACACAGCAGCATAGAGGAAGCATATACTCACAGCACGTATAGGCTGAATCCCCACAGGCTAGGGAATATACAGCAGAGAGTAAGTTGACAGCATGTGATGGGTATTGCCCAGTTTTCAGGATATCTTCCAGTGGCAGACTAGGGGAACTCCTGACATCACTATCTCAACACTTGGTTCCTTACTCTGGGTCAGTAATACTCTGGGATCTTAATCCCTCTAATCTCCTCGGCGGAGTCTTGAGCTGCTCAACTAAATAACCTCTCTATCACTCCTAGAGCAATCTATAAAACAAGTATAGCTGTCTAATTACTAGGGCCAAGGCGACTAGGGTCGACACTACCCATTCCCTTTCAGCCTGCTTGGTTGGGCTAAAGCAATGGACCCAGAGCACATGGTTCCTAACCCTTTTATACTCTGGCACAGTGGTGTACTTGTGAACTGCAGGGGTTACATAAGCACAAGGTCCCCATAAGGACCCACTGAGGTGTCCATATTACTAGGGATGTGCCTGCCTGTAAAGTGTAAGGGTGTCTAAAATGTTCACATCCCTACATTAGTAACATTTTTTTACCCTGTATTATTTCTTCATTTTTTTTATAATATGCATTTATAGTTTTGGTTTGTCTAGACCAGAGATCCACAACCAGTAGCTCATAAGCAACATGTTTCTCTCCAACCCCTTGGATGTTGCTCCCAATGGCCTCAGAACATTTTGGTCTAGACCAAATTCTTATTCATAGTTTTATAGTCACTGTATTTTTAACCAAATGATTTGTGGGCCATTTCATATTCCTGTGTTCATCTTGTAAATAAGTTCACATACAGTTTAAATATTTTATTGATCAAAGAGGTAATTCTAAAATTAACCCTTCCTTGAGCATTATTCAGTCAGGCTCCTTGGGGATATGCACGTGTGGCTGAAAAACAGTATGTTTATGGAGTTTCATTAAAGTGAATGTATCAATTGAAAAAAAACTCTACGCTCTGTTATTAAACGTTGAAGCGGTAGAAATTGGATTTATATTAAACTGATTTACATTGGCTTGAAGACATGTGATCATTATTTAACAGATTTACATTGGTTTTGGATCAAAAGTAAATGATTGGTGTTCACAGCGATTAGGCAATATGGCAAAAAAAGTTGAAGGCAAACAAAGAATTCTTAAAGGAAAAAAAGCTTTTTAACACTGAAAATAAAATTGAGATAAATGCTTTATGGCTTGCATCAGTTCTCAAGACCTGAATGTTAAAGTGTATCTAAATAGTTAATGACCAGTCACACAAGGAAATGAAAATGATTAAAAACATATATACATGATTTTATAAAAAGCTGAATATTTTCATTGAATATTTATCCTGTAGTTCACCTTGCTGGAGTTAAAGTAAAATTCAATAAAGAAGCTAGAGCTTCCAACTTACCTGTCTTACCTGTCCCTCCAAATGCTCTGGATAGTGTGTCTGTTATAGTGATTAGTTTTCTTGGGGTGTATGATACAGATATATCATATGTTTGCAACTACAGTAACATCCTCTGTAAGGAAAAATGTTGTACTGGTAACCCCAAACCCGACAAAAATGTGCCACAAACAAAACAGACTCTAATTTAATTTCACTCAAGTGCATTATGCGTTGAAAACATTTTGTCGCGCGTCTAAAGTCAAACGCATGCCAAAAACTTTGAAATTTGTTAATTTTTCCAGAGTTTTCTAATTATTCAGTGAAGCGAAAAGCTAGAGATTTGTCCATCGGTGCAGGTGAACAATGTGGGCATTTTCAGGCCAGGTCTGAATGGTGAACAGTACAGGGCTTTAGAGGTGTGAACAATAGAGTTGTTACAGGTGTGTGAACAATGCAGGAGCAAAGGGGGAAATGTAACAAATTTATCAAAGAGCCAAATGTCATATTCGCAAATGTCATATTCTTCATTAGGCTTTTATTGCATTATGAATCTTTGACACCTGCTTGACAGTTTTGGTAAATATTATGTAAAAAAAAATGTTTCGCTATTAGGAAATTTTACTACTTACACTGCGAACGTTTGCAAAGTATAAAATTTGCAGTCTCTATCTTACTGTTGTGTAAGGGGCAAAGTGTCGGCAAAGGCAAAATTTTTCACATTGCAAATGAAATTGCAAAATATTTTTGGCGCTAGCGACCAATATTACATCCCCCCCATTTGAATTTGAGGTGAATAAATTCACAAAACTGCTAAGAAAATTTGCCTGCGAAAAATCCGCGTTTTCGAGAAATTTGGGTCAGAATAGCCGCGCATAAAAATTGTTGTGTGTCAAAATTATGAGGACGCCCATTGATTTTATTGCATTTGGACAAAATAGGCATGCGTATAAAAATTGTCCCAGGCGCTGAAATTGACGCGAGTCAAAATAATTTTGGAGCCCATTAAATTTTTCCGGACAAATTCGCCCATCACTAGATAAGAGTATATTAGAGCACATGATCAACACATAACGGGGCATCTTTTTCCAATAAAAAAAAAAAAAAGATCAAAAAGAGACCCCCCATTACACTCGAGGAACTGAACTTTCACTTTAGGCAACCCAAGTTGTTCTGCTCAGTGAGTTCAATGAGGCTGTAGAATAACCTTTGTTAACATTCTATTAGGGGGTTATTTCTTATAACTTCATTTTTATTAGTCAAGTTTTTTTAGTGAAAATTGAATCTTTTTAAATTTTTATAACTTCATAATGCCCCAATGCTCCAAAAGTCTGAATCCAAAAATACTAAAACTTGTCGAATTCATGTAAAAGTCAATGGCATCTGTACCTTTAACCATGTTTTTAACCTTCACAAATTTTGGGAGTATTGGGGTGTGGGGTGGGGCACTTTGATAAAGTCGAGTAATGTTTCCGGGCGTGGAAGCGAGGAAGTTGTTTAGTAGTCTGGACTATCTACTCTGTCAATTTGCCTGACGGCTCCTAATGTTAACCGTCATATACTCCATCTCCCTCATATCTTTCACTCTATGCACTATATATGTTAATTTAAGGAGTGTGGGCTTTTTTAACCATTTATTGTACATTGTTGTCCAAACAATTAGGGACAGATTAATCAAGGGTCGAAGTGAATTTGAAGGAATTTTCTAAGTAAAAAAATTCGAAATTCGAAGTAATTTTTTGGATACTTCGACCATCGAATAGCATACTACGACTTTGAATTCGATTTGAAGTGAAATAGTTTGAATATTCGATTATTCGATCATCGAAGTACTGTCTCTTTAAAAAAACTTCGATTTCAATACTTCGCCAAATTAAACCTGCCGAGGTGCTATGTTAGCCTATGGGGACCTTCTAGAGCATTTTTCTAAGCTTTTGGAAGTCAAAGTAAAATCATTCGATTGATCTCTGAAATCCTTCGAATTGTTCGATTCGAAGGATTTAATCGTTCGATCGAACGATTTTACTTGGACTGCAGGATACCCAAATTCACTGAAAAAAAACTTTGACTTCGATATTCGAAGTCAAAGTATTTCAATTCAATGGTCAAATTTCGAAGTATTTTTAACTTCGAAATTCGACCCTTGATAAATCTGCCCCTTATTGTCTGAATCCTTCCCTGCATGCTATACAGAGAGCAAGGATTCAGACTGAGTGCTCAGGGCAGCTGCTGAGCACTGAGCTGCTGAGAATTATCACTGTAGAGATCAGAATGGTTTTCGCCTGTGTAAAGCAGCCAAACACATTCTATCAGATTGCCACAGGTATCAGATTTAGGGTGTCAATTAGATCTTTAAAAAGGTTCCTTTCATAAAAGTCAGGAAAGTTTTATTAAATAAGGAAAATCTCAATATGCTGGAAATCCTCCAGGATTCCACAGTTCAATATTTGATAAATCAGCTCGTGTCTTGATTTTTTTTACACAAATAAATTATAAACTATAATAATTATAATCTATAAAGATCTCTTGGCAGCAGCTGATTTTGTGCAGGAAGTTTTTTTGGTTTTTTTATTGCACTGTGGCTCGACAGTAGAGAAGTGCCCGGGGATGCTGTGCTATGACGTCCATTGCTCTTTTATTGAACAAGCAGCAAATCTTACTAAAGCCAATGAGCAGCATGGTCAGACACCTCCAGCATGCACAGATCTTTTAGAATCAGGCCCTTAGTATCAATACATTTTTGTTGTATGGGATATTAGAGCTTGACAGCTTAAAGCTCCATGAAAAAATCCTGGACTACTTGTGGGGTTTGAAAACAGAAAGCCTTGTAAAAACTACAAGACCCAACCTGCATTGTAATAGGTTCAGCTGAAAGCTATAAAGACAAGAAGTACAGGTATGGAACCTGTTATCCAGAATGCTCGGGACCTGGGGTTTTCCGGATAACGGATCTTTCTGTAATTTGGATCTTCATACCTTAAGGGGCAGATTTACTAAATTCGAGTGAAGGGTTCGAATTAAAAAAACTTCGAATTTCGAAGTGTTTTTTGGGCTACTTCGACCATCGAATGGGCTACTTCGACCTTCGACTACGACTATCGAACGATTCGAAGTAAAAATCGTTTGACTATTCGACCATTCGATAGTCGAAGTACTGTCTCTTTAAAAAAAAATTCGACCCCCTAGTTCGGCAGCTAAAAGCTACCGAACTCAATGTTAGCCTATGGGGAAGGTCCCCATAGGCTTGCCCAAGTTTTTTTGATCGAAGGATATTCATTCGATCGTTGGATTAAAATCCTTCGAATCTTTTGATTCGAAGGATTTAATCGTTCGATCGAATGAAAAATCCTTCGATCCATCGATCGCATTTTCAGCGCTAAATCCTTCGACTTCGATTAAAATTCCTAGTCGAATATCGAGGGTTAATTGACCCTCGATATTCGACCCATAGCGAATCGGCCCCTTAGTCTACTAGAAAAACTTGTAAACATTAAATAAACCCAACAGGTTTTGCCTCCAATGAGGATTAATTATATCTTAGTTTGGATCAAGTACAAGCTACTGTTTTATTGTTACAGAGAAAAAGGAAATCAGTTTTAAAAAATTTGGATTATTTGGATAAAATGGAGTCTAGGGGAGACTGCCTTTCGGTAATTCAGTGCTTTCTGGATAGTGGGTTTCTGGATAATGGATCCCATACCTGTAATATCATTTTTTTTCAATAAAGCTGGATTTAAGTAGAAGTAGCAAAAAATATAACAGAGAAGACGTTTGTTTATATGTTTAGCTAATGAGTAAAAAATTCCGGTGGTACTATTCACTTCTGAGCCACAGAAACTGGTAAGTACAGTGAAAAGTCAAGTTCTTTTTACAGAGAATAAAAGACTTAAATACACTTCTCTACAACATTGTGTGTGTCTGTGTTATTTTTAATTGCAACCTCCTTGCCTCTGCATGCACTAATGAGTATGACTGGGACAGATACAAGCTCTCTCTGTGTGACCTGTGGCACTGAAACAAGGGCAAGATCTGGGAGCTGAAATACAACTAAACTGATGATAAAAGTGTTTTTCTATTTTGTCAGTTCACTGTTGGTCCTTCTAGAGGAAACTTTTATTTTATGTGATTTTTGTGCATTCTATTTTGCATGACAAATGCACTGTGGTATAAATGGCAATAAAATCAGTCTCTGTCTATCGATCGGCTTTGCTGTAAGCTTGTTTATCAATCTATCTTTGGGCAGAATACTCAATGAAATACAGACACTACACATGCAGTGTCCCTGACTGACATCTGTCTGACATCTGATTATCTGTTTACAAAACACTTGCCCAGTGCTAATAAGGGTGCTGTTAGCTTCCTTTGGAAATCTTTTCTTTCTGCATTGGAAGTAGAAGTTTTGCAATAGGAATCCCAACCATATGAAATCTATATAATCAGACTTATATATAAATCTATATAATCAGACTTCTATATAAACAGACTTCTTAGTTAAATCATTCGATTGCTTCACCATCCTCAGCGTATATAAGATAAGTGGATTTCAAGGACCTTTACTTAAAGGGATACTGTCATGGGAAAACAGGTTTTTTTTTCCAAAATGAATAGTTAATAGTGCTGCTCCAGCAGAAATCTGAACTGGAATCCATTTTTCAAAAGAGCAAACAGATTTTTTTATATTCAATTTTAAAAAATGACATGGGGCTAGACATATTGTCAGTTTCCCAGTGGCCTCCAGTCATGTGACTTGTGCTCTGATAAACTTCAGTCACTCTTTACTGCTGTACTGCAAGTTGGAGAGATATCACCTCCACCCTTCTCCCCCCCCTCCCAGCAGCCTAACAAAAGAACAATGGGAAGGTAACCAGATAGCAGCTCCCTAAAACAAGACAACAGCTGCCTGGTAGATCTAAGAACAACAAAAAGTAAAAGCCAAGTCCCATTGAGACTGATTCAGTTACATTAGGTAGGAGAGATAATAGCCTGCCACAAAGTAGTTCCATCCTAAAGTGCATGCACAAGTCACATGACTGGGGGTAGCTGGGAAACTGACAATATGTCTAGCCCCATATCAGATTTCAAAATTGAATATAAAAAAATCTGTTTGCTCTTTTGAGAAATGGATTTCAGTGCATAATTCTGCTGGAGCAGTACTATTAACTGATGCATTTTGAAAAAAAACATGTTTTCCCATGACAGTATCCCTTTAATAAGAATGCTACATATTAATGCTTATTAAATTAATTCTATATAAAATCTAGGGGGTTCTCACTTAATTAACCCTCGATATTCAACCAATAGTAAATGTGCCCCTTACTGTGAAATTAACAAGTGAAAAGTGAAGTGAAATTAAGCAGAGTTTTTTGTTGGTTGCAGATTAGTTTGTCTTAGATGACAGATTATGCATAAAGTTATTAATCAATATTTCTATTTACATTTTGGATATATTTTATATATAATGATGAGCAATTTTTTTCAACCCAGCATGGATTCACTGGGAATTTTTGCATTTTGCTATCTGTGAATTTCTATGTGAAACTGCAGCAAAAATTTACTGCAACAAAAAAAGTCACTGAGACAAAAAAAAGTCACCATAAAAAAATTGCAGACTTTAATGAATTTGAAGTGATAAAAAACTTGAGAAAAACACCCATTGACTTTAATGCATTTGGACAAAAAAAACGCCCATTGACCAAGTTGCGCAAGTAAAAATTTTGCGTGTAAAAAAATGTTATCACCTATTGATTACAACGTGTTTCACAGAATTTTTGTTATCTCGAAAAATAAAAATTGCCGTTTTGAAATTTTTTGGGAAAGTGAAAGGGGACCAATTCATATCACTATGAATGAAGGTTTGCCCATTTTTGTGACTTTGTTCTTTGTTATGTGTTCGGACACAGTATAACTAACTTCTCACTGACCATCCACTCCAATCCAGGAGGAGATCAGCAATGACGCAATTATCTTGTTTCCCAGCCTGCAGTGTTATTTGATGTTATCACATATCATTCATTTGGACATGGAATGCAATAAATCGTTCTCATCTGGGAGGAGGTCAATGACTACTTTAGTTGACATAACCAAACTATTGGACCAACAATCAGATATTGGCATTTGATATGGTACAACAAAATATGTCAGGAACCGTCCTCTTATCTGGGGGAGCATCAAGACTTTGCCTGCCATACACCTGCTTACCAATCTAACCAAATCTAACCATTCAATCGTATTACAAAACTATTAAGCAATGAGTAATGTGGCAAAGGTTCATTCTTTTATCTGTCCCCCCCCATAATAACATGCCTACCCATCTAACTAATCTCTTAAGGTTAAAATGCCTTTATTGCATAGTTTTAGGACATTACAATGTTTCAGGCTTTACTTGGCCCATTATATTGCTGTAATGCCCTAACACATGCAATAAAGGCATCTACAACTTTAAGCGATCTGGTGGTGATGTTCCAATCTGAATGTAGATCTACACACCAGTGGAAAGTGGCCATTGGGGAACTGGCACTGCGTTGGAATTTGGACTAATTAATGTGCTGACTACTTGCTGTCTACCCATCTAACTAATGACATTACACCCTTCAATAATATTGGAGAACTACTCAGCAGAACATTGTAGCAAAAAAGAAAACATATTCCTAGTAGTTTTCAAGAGTTTTCAGCTTGGTATGTGGTCCATGTGCCTGACAAGACTGGTCAGATACCCGTCTAATGATCTGACCAATGACATTGCAGCATTCTGTAGTATAGGAGAAATACACAGTAGTGCATATTGGGCAAATACAAAACAGGTGCAACATTATGTATGTATTGAATCAGAGTGTACAGCATCCTTGCTTTTCCCACTGTTAGCTACATGTGGCACATCCAAGAACCATGAAGAACCATACGGTATATAAACGCCTGGCTAGGCGTCATATGATATGACACTGCCTGGTTATCTCCATACACAAATTAATGCAGACAAATAAATGGCATATCAAAACAAGGGAAACAAAGAAGAAGGGCATAAACAGAACCAAAAAATGTAAGAGGGTTCTTTACTAACACTCAACTTTTTCCATTAATTTGAATAAAACAAAGTTGACCTAACTCGAATTTGGATAATTTACTAATTCAAGTTTATATAATTGGATACAAAGAAAATCGAGCATCAAATCAAATCGTGCAACTTTTTAGAACTGTCCTTTAACCAACTTGAATTTGTCATGTTTATCACACAAAAAACTAAAATTATTTGAGTTTTTGAGCGAAAACCAAGTCGTGAGGACAAAAAACGTATTTAAATGGTGACTTTTACATGAATTCAACATGTTTTAGCTGGAGTATTTTCGGATTCCAATCTTTTGCTGCTTTGGGGCTTAATAAATCTTTAAAAAACTGGCATTTTTTTTTCTCTAAAAATACTCAACTACAGAAACGTGAACTTTGATAGACCCCTCAATTTTATCAGCTGAAATATGTTGGCATAAGTATTTTAAAATTAAGGGCAGATTTATCAAGGGTCAAAGTGAAAATTCTAATTTCAAATTTAAAAATTAGAATTTTTGAGTTTATTTTAGTGTAATTTGACTAGGGAATAGTTAAAATTCGATTTGAGTTTTAAAAAGATTTTTTTTTTCAAAATGTATCATGTACTGGCCCTTTAAGAATTCAAATTTGACTATTTGCCACCTTAAACCTTCCAAATTGCTATTTTAGCCTATGGGAGACTTCCATGGAATCAATTTGGAGTTGTTTGGAGACATCCTGAAAATTAAGGTTTTTTGATTTGAGTTTGCAGATTGATCCCATTCACACAAACTTGAAAAACTAAATTTTCGGGGTTTTTTTTCTAATTTCGAGCTCAAGGGAGCTCATGGGAGTTTTTACAAACTCCCATGAACTTGAAATTCGACCCTTCATAAATCTGCCCCTTAGTATAAGATTAACCCATCCTACAGCTTATATAGAACTGGTCACTGTATTCATTCCCAATCATTATCTGAAATAATTTTATTGTTATGGATATTAGTTTGGTTTTGTAGACAAAGAATTCCATTTATTGTAAAGTAATACATTAAGGGATTCGTTTTGCTTCCTGGCCACATGTTATAACAGGCATATGTATTGGTATGTACATTTAACGCTCCGCTTCTATTCACTAGAGAGAGAGAGTAGATGTTGAATGCACATAGCAAAGGCATTGCATTCTATAGTTCGAACACCATACAGAATAGATCAGTGGATGAACCAGAAAGCAGATCAATCAGTTTATATAAGTACTTAACTAGCTGAATTGACCATTGTGTATTGATACATATAAAGCATCTATTGTTGTTTTTTAGAAGCACCTCACTTGTTTTTATGCCCGCAAGGCATAAGCTGCTATAAAGATACTGGATGTTCTGATTCATACTGCTCTGCTATTGGTGTGTTTTGGATAAATATTGTTATTTTCGAGCACTTAGCAAAAAGTAATTCTACTTTAAAATAAGTCTTGCAAGAAGAGTCCACATATTTCATTATACTATTTGCAGCTCTAATAAAGGAAGATAATTTTTTGTTCATCGTTATTGTAATTTGTGTAAAGTTTTTTTTTTATCCAATATGGCTATATATATATTAGTTTTCAGATCCAGTTCAGAATTCCACTGGATCATTTGTGGAGGATTAAATATAGGGCAAATATTACATTTGTTTCAATGTTTTGGACCAAAATCCTCTTTGCGCTTCATTGTACAAGTGGCACCAAGGCAAAGCTATTAGTACATTTGTATTCTCAGTATCGCTTAGTTCACATACTGTATACACTAAGGGGCAGATTACAGTATTAAGGGTCAAATTGAAAATTAAAATTTAGATTTTAGAATTTTTTTTATGGTCGAAACTCTCAAATTTGAATAGTGAGTTATGCAAACTCGATTCTAGCTTTAATTCGAATTCAAATTTCTAGATTTAGTAAACTCTGGCACTTTAAAAATTTGAATTTGACTATTCACAACCGAAAACCTGCAGAATTCATGTATGAGTCATGGGAAGAGGTCCAGTGACCATTTTTATGCTGTTAGCAATCTTCCTGACATTCAAGTTTTCTTCTGAGAAAAAACTCTAATTGAGTTTAGTCGATTTCGAATCAAATTCGATTCGAGTTTTTTGGCCAGGAATATTAGTCCGAGTTTTAGATATTCGATTTTAAATAAATAACCCCCCCATTCGAATTTCGAGTATAGTCGAATTTGAGTTTAAAAAAACCTAACATGAATTCGAAATTCAAACTTTAACAAATGTGTCTCCCCATGTTTAGTTCTCATTGTTATACAATTTGCATAACTCCATAACTGGTGTGGTTTTGGCTTAAGTTTGGGAATTTATTATCCCAATTTATATAAATATATATATATATATATATATATATATATATATATATATATATATATATATATATATATATATCTTATATATTTTCCTGTGTTTTATTCAACACATTTAAACGTATCTAATAAGCTACTATATCTAATATGAAAATAACATCTTGGTGGTCATTTTTCATGCATGGGGCATGGTGCAAAATTAAACCAACAAGTGCAAGTTGCCATGCACAATTTGGCATTAACTATGGGCAGAAAATAGCTCCCTTGCACCAGAGCACCCCGGGAATGCACCATGTAATATCCAACTACGTACGCATAATCAGCAAATTCATGAAGAGCTCTTAATATACTACCAGATTGTTTTCCTACTGCTTATTTAAGGATATTCTATTTTTAAATATTGGTACCATATTTTATTGTAAGCTGTTCTTGTGATTTCGGTCCAAAAAAACCTTAGTTACATGTTGTCACATCAAAATTTACGATTCACTGCCATTCAGGTCTAAGGCAGGAAATCCCAAATCAATTTTCCATCACACTCTTTATTCTTTGGATGATAATGTCCAAGTCACTAATACGAGCCTATATTTGCTCTTTGTTCTGCATGTAATAACCTACTTGCATTCTGTTTTTGTCTAGCCTATACCCCATCTAGCAAAATTTACATGAAAAGTCATTGGTTCAGCAAAGCTTGCCAAGTATTTTTCATATACAGTATCTATTAGAAAGACAATCCCCCTTCTCCTTTCAGACTGTCCACCTTACTTCAACCTTCTTCCTCTTCTATTTGAATTGCAACAATTTCCACCATGTTCCATTTTCTAATCCACTTCAGATCATGCCATTATATTGTGCTATTCATTAAATAGAATAACAGAATTAAAAGAAATAAATAACTCAATAAAGAACAGGAAAAGGGTCTGGCTCTAAGGTACCATGCCAAGGTTACAGGCTGTACTCAATGACTTATTTCCAAGTATTCCATTGTTTTTGAGTATAACATGATTGTAAAAATTGAATGACATTATGATTAATAAAAAAAATATACATAAGCAGAATAGTCATTTATAATATAATGGTAAATAATTGAATATATGAGCAATAAATTATTCAGCTGCAGCTCATTGGTGCTGGCTTACTCTTTGGATGCAGCAAAACAACCAATTTCACTCAGAGAAACAACACAAGGAGTAGCACACTTGTAGGCCTACTTACTAATTTACAAGGTGGGGAGGGGAAGGGTGCCTCCCCAAAAACAACCTCAACAAAACTCCTGCAATTCCAGGGGGAAATAATTTTAAATAAATGTGTCTTATATTTCAACTCAACGGTTTTATTTGATGATTTTTTTCTGGTGACTTTTCACGTTGTTCTTTATGTTCTTGGTGTCATGTATGGTATCCCAAAACCCAGAACAAATGCCAAGGTCCCAGTCATGGCTCACGCTTCTGTCTGTAACAGCTGCTTTTAGTTTTGGGATGAGCCCACTGCTACTCGGATGAGCCCACTGCTACTCGGATGCCAGTCATGGCTCACGCTTCTGTCTGTAACAGCTGCTTTTAGTTTTGGGATGAGCCCACTGCTACTCGGATGCTGTCAGGTCTCATAGTGAGAGAACCAAAGCAATAGTTCTGGGCAGGCAAGGGAACCGTAACATGTGACAGGGGGAACAGGGAAAAGGAAGCGTAGTGGAAGGACAGGCCAAGGTCGATATCAAACAGACAGTGCAGTATAGAATCAGAAACCAGGGGCATAGACAAGGACACAGGCCGGGGTCAAAACCAATCAGTAAAGTAGTACAAAGTCAGGATCCGAGAGAATGGTCAGTAATAGGCAAAGGTCGGTGCATGCAGCGAATCAGCAGAAGTCAGGGACAGGCAAGGGTGAAAGAACAGATAATCAGACTTGAATCACACCCAGGAACTATCAGGAAATACTGTACATGTACTGTGCAATGCACGTGGTGCCTTTAATTTTTTAAAATTTTTGCCAAGCTCGATGATGTCACGTGCATGCAGAGAAGAAAAGACGCACACACATAGATACTGGAGTCAAACCCAGAAGCGCCACACGCCCAAGGAAGAAGTCGACATACAGAAGAGAGAAAGAGGATGTCCCAGGTATCATTACATTTGAGTATACTCGCATCCACATTTTTTCAGCACGTCTAATTTCGAGCTATTTTTGAGTACTTTCACTAGGGAATGGTCCAAATTCGATTTGAATTTGAAATTTTTTTTTAAAATTTGAATATCTAAATTTATCATATACTGTCTCTTTAAAAATTCAGCTTAGACCATTCGCCTGAACCTGCCGAATTGCTGTTTTAGCCTATGGGGGACCTCCTAGAACCTATTTGGAGTCAATTGGAGGACTTTGAAAGATCGAAGTTTTTTTTCAAAATACTTCAAATCAAATTTGATCGAATACGACCTTACTTCGATTCGAATGATCGAATACAGCCTATTCACCCGCAAAAAAAACCTTTGATTTGTTTTTTTCATAAATTTCGGTTGGTCTTTTTTTTTTTATTTGAATTTTGAAGTTATGGGAGTTCAAAAAAAACTCACATTTTTTTGACCCTTTATAAATCTGCCCCTCAATAGTTAGACAGAGAAATCTAAAAGAATGCCAGGCCTGACACATAGTTGAAGTGCAGCTGGAAAAACAGGATAAACATCTTATAAATGCTTACTAAAATACACTTTTAGGACATAAAAGGTGGTGCTAAAGTACTAAAGTAACAGAACAGAGGCACAAAATCAGACTAATGGGGGAATGTAATAAAAATTGGCATTTTGTAATATAATATTCTTCCTTAAACTGTTATTGCATTGTGAATTTTAATTGAGCACTTTTTTGAAGTGCTTGGTGGTGTTGTAATCTTTTGGAGCAAACATAACTTTTTAACTATAAAATTCCCAAGCCTTTTTCCAGTGGTCGCTAAACAGTTTCTGGGTTCACAAAAGCTATATTCAGTTCGCACAAAGGAAAATATGTTAGCATAACTTTTCCCATTGCAAATATTTTTTCCGTTACCGACTTTTATTATATTCCCCCAGCAAACCTTCCAACTGTCCCGTTTTTAGAGGGACAGTCCCTCTTTTGACAGCTCAATCCTGCAGTCCCTCATTTGTACTGGAAAGTCCAGTTTTTCTATACACTGAACAGTCAGAAAAAGAAACAAAGTTTCTAACATAATTGGCTTTTTGCAGAGAGCCCAGAACAGCCACAGCAGAAGATAAGATACTTTTGTAACAATTTCTAGATAAGCAAATAAGTAATTGTAAGATAGCTCAAAGCTGATCCAGGGACTGGTCCGATTGCCATTTTGGAGTCAGGAAGGAATTTATTTCCCCCTCTGAGGCAAATTGGAGAAGCTTCAGATGGAATTTTTTGCCTTCCTCTGGATCAACTGGCAGTTAGTCAGGTTAAAAAAAAGTTGGTTGAACTTGATGGACGTGTGTCTTTTTTCAACCTAACTTACTATGTTACTATTTTACAATATAAGATAACAGGTCCCTTGGGAAAAGTTAGACTCACAGCTTAAATTTCAATTCACCTTCATTAGCAAAACTGTAATAACTGGAAAAAAAAACACAGAAAAATGCTCAGACTTTCATAACCTGCCAAATTTAGTAAAAAGAACATGGTAATTAGGGGGTCACAAAAATGGGCATGGCCAAATATTTTCGTCGCACTACGCACGGCAGCTTTTTTGTCCCTCTTTTTATTTCCAAAATGTTGGGAGGTATGCCCCAGTAACATTCCAGCCCTGCGAACCAAAACATATTTTTCTCTTCTTGCAATGTGTAGTATAGACCCATATCGGATTTGCATTGTGAAAGATAAATAACAGTTTAGCAAATGATTGATAGCTTCCCCTGAGGTCCCGTTCCACAAAAGCTATTGCTTCTCCTTCTGTTTATGGTAAGTAGTGCAAATGAGGAATCTGACATAAGAGAAAGCAATGAGGAGAAACAGGCAGTGACAGGTATACACATCTTAAATAGGAGCATGCCCCAATTACCTTTTCTATCTAACCTATCAAGGGAAGGATGCACAGTCAATCTTGATCAATCTGACTAGATGTAATCAGATTTTTGATTTATATGAAAAAGTTGAGATTTCTATTCTGACGTAAAAAAAAAACAAACAAAAATAAAATAGAAAATTTGTTGTGTCCTCGCCATATATGTAGATCTCCTGTAGACAGACGAAAACATTTAAAAAAAATTATTTGCATACATCACATAAAACATAACACATTTGGTGCATGAAGAAGGCTGCTATTGAACAAATACTCTGCATGATATAGATGGTGGAATCAATATTAGTGATGGGCGAATTTATTCGCCAGGTGCAAATTCGTGGCGAATTTCCGAGATTCACCGCCGGTGCATAAATTCATGAAACGGCCGCCAAAATTTGCAAACATCAAAAAAACATTTTGCGTATTTCGCAGGAAATTCACGAATTTTTAGGCGAAACAAAACGCCCCAAATTCGCCCATCACTAATCAATATCATAGGAAACATAAAAACACACAGGAGTTTAATATTATTCTAAGCTGATCTTTAAGAATACAATCCATAATGCATAATCATGTTCCTCGGGGGTAGGGGATAAGAACTCCACAAGACCCTCTATTAACATTTATGATATATGCCCAGTCAGAGATGATAAGAACAAAGTACCATTAATATTTGAAGGCCAGGAACTTGCACACCCATTTTCCATTTCTGTACAGCATATTCTCCGATTTGCCCTAGTGATTTTAATGTCATGTTTTGTTTATCTCAAAAAAAGAAGATCATGGCCCCCTTTTTTAGCAAACATGAATCGAGAAGTAATGGCCTAAGGCAAAGTAATGGGTTCTTTGTTTGATATTAACTGTAGTGTTTAGCAGGTAAGAATAAAGGAAAAATCGGCTTTAGGCAAAATATATTTTTGTTTTATATTAACTGAATGCTGGGTCTTAGCTGATGAATATCGTGCTGCCTCTGTGTAGGATATACAGTAAAAAGTCTTCAATAAATTGAATTGTTGCCTTAAAATATTTTAACTAGACATAACCAAGCTAAACTGTAGCTCTAGATCATTAGAGCCTTTAATATTGTGCTTGTTCAAAAAGTTATCCAAGACACTCTTAAACGCATTAAAAGAATCATCCATCACCACATGACCTACCAGGGCATTCCACATCCTCACTGTCCACACTGTAAAGAACCATTTTCACTGCTTCAATTGAAAGTTTATTTCCTCAAGTCTAAAAGGGAAGACTGTCTCTCTTTATTCTTTTACATGTAAAAAAAGATTCCCAAAACAATCTGTCTGCTTTGTCCTCTACTCTAAAGAGAGTAATCATTTCCCCTCACATGAATAAATATTTTTTTCATAGTTTAATTTTTCCATTCCCTTTACCTGTTTTTTTTTTTGCACATCTGTGTATATATTTTTCCATGTCCTTATGGACTGGGACCCAAAACTGCACTGCATATTTAAGGTTGAGGCCTTACCAGGGATCTACATTATATGGAAGCAAAATTATAGTTTAATCTTTCAAGTTCTGTCCTTTTATTTGCTTTAGTAGCCACTGATTGACACAGCATAGATGTAGACCGTTTATTATCCTCAAAACCCCCAATTCCTTCTCAATTAAGAAGGCCCCAAATACACTAGAATTTAAAGTACAACTAGCATTTCTATTCTATATTATAGTCTATCAAAGTGCATAAACTGTCATATATATAATATATAATATGTCAATCCCAAAGCTTTCTTACTACTGATGAAAAAACAAGTCTCAATCTCCCACCACCATGGCTGCTATCAAAGAATCTGGCAAAATTTGTGATTTGGCAATTCCAGAGTTCAACTCTTTTAGTAACATGTGATGGATACCAGCCCTGGGCATTAGTTTACTTTCATATGTTCTAATCTCTTTTAAATTTCATAAGCCACCAAGTCAAAAAGACACCAATGGTTACAATATTAGATTTACTTATCAAGTAACCATTGAATTGTGATTGCTGATTGTGATTGAATGTTGGTATAATCATTATCAAGGGCACCCTTTCTGACTGTGTTTTTACACATTTAGGGGCAGGTTTACTAAGGTCGAATGGTAAATTTGAATTCAAATTTTCGAATAGTTTTTTTGGTCAAAACTCACAATTTCGAAACAAGAACCACCAACTCGAATTTGAATGTGAGATTTATCACACTTTGACCCTGGAAACAATTTTAATTCGATACTTCACCGCCTAAAGCCTGCCAAGTTCATGTAGAAGTTGAACCATTTGAAGATTTTAATAGCCCATAGCTGTAATATTATTTGTAAATGAAAAAACCCAATAAATACACTTTGGAAAAAAATATTAGATTTGGGTCTATTGAAGCCTTCTTTAGCAGTTTCCTCAATTATATAGACATAGACAAATAACAGTTCCCAATATTTGCTTTTTTTTGCCTTTTTTCATCAGACAATTTACCTCCCTCTGATATGAATGGCCCCACCACTTCTTGCTTCATTGTTTTTTTTATTAAAAATATTCTTGGATAGAGTTTACTCCTTGCCAGTTGCCACACATCCCTTTTCATACTCTGTCTTAGCTTGTCTGCATGCTTTATTACCATGTTTATACCTACCGTATATACTCGAGCATAAGCCGACCCGAGTATAAGCCGAGGTACCTAATTTTACCTACGAAAACTGGGAAAACTTATTGACTCTAGTATAAGCCTAGACACAAATAAAGCCCTGTCTCCCAGCAGCGCACATTCTGCCAAAGCGACCCCCCCAGCGATCAACCGGACAAAGTTGATGGTGACAGAGAATTGCCAAACGGATTACTGTGTGCATTGTCCCACTGTCCCATGTGCAGAGGGTACTGTTCGATATTGCCATCACTGTTATTCTTTCATATAACCAACAGAGGGCGCTGTGTGATATTGCAGTCACTGTTATTCTTCCATATAACCAACAGATGGCGCTGTGTGATATTGCAGTCACTGTTATTCTTTCATATAACCAACAGAGGGCGCTGTGTGATATTGCAGTCACTGTTAATCTTTCATATAACCAACAGAGGGCGCGCTGTTATTCTTTCATACAACCAACAGATGGCGCTGTGTGATATTGCAGTCACTGTTATTCTTTCATATAACCAACAGATGGCGCTGTGTGATATTGCAGTCACTGTTATTCTTTCATATAACCAACAGAGGGCACACTGTTATTCTTTCATATAACCAACAGAGGGCATTGTGGGATATTGCAGTCTCTCCCCAAGTGTACTGTTGGTATAGGAATGATTAAAAGTGACTGCAATCTCAGCTACTCGGGTTGGGTACCGCTGACCCGAGTATAAGCCGAGGTAGACTTTTTCAGCACATTTTGGATGCTGAAAAACTTGGCTTATACTCGGGTACTTTTGTACCTACTAAAAGCTAACTTGAGTGTCTTAAATGCATGTTTAGTAACCTCAACACAAACCTTTCTATCAAACCTTAATGGTTTTGCTTTGCAACATTTTTCCTAGGTTACTAAGAGAATATACTGACAGGTATATCTGAAAAGCAGAATTTTAAAGAAATTCATGTTCTTTCTGTGTTTAATCTTGTAAAAAAAAGGTTGTCTCAATGGGGACCATGTTATAACTATGGTGCCCTCAACGCTCAAACTCTGGAGATGAATTCTGTATTCTTAGTTATTACCAGAATCAAGAGATAGTCTTTCCTCATAGATTCCAGAACTACCGGAAATGAATTGTCATTTAGCATATTTACAAACCTGTTTGCTTTTTCTAACTTGGCTGCCCCATGACTTCAATCAATAGAGTTGTAGTTAAAAATATATCTAGGATAGCAAATATGTTTCCAACCCCTAACTTTTATTTTAATCTATAGTCTGGGGAGTAGCACCACCACAGTATGGAAAATACTGTTCACACCCTGCACCAAAGGTGTCAATATTTATTGCATGCTGGTAACCTGCTGTTGTGCCTGTTGTTTAAATGGCCATGTACTATAGATACTGTAGATGCATGTGTTATAGAATGGCCATTTCTTTTTAATTGGTTTTCATTTTTATCTTTCCAGATTTCAGATAAGGATCACTGACCTCTTCAGTGAAAAACTATTCCTCTGTGAGGCTACAGTGTTATTGTTACCTTATTTTTGTTTATGTTTATTTTTAACCTTTTGCAAAATACAATTTCTCAATCAAACCACTGCCTGGTAGCTAGGGTAATTTGGATCCTAGTAGAATTTTGCATTTATATGCAGTTGGGCAGCTTACCCCATGTATTCAACCACCAAAGTATCAACATTTGGAGGTGTATCGCTGAAGGTAAGGTGTAACCCTTGTGAGCAGGATCATATGAACAGACGGGTCTTGAACAGGGTAAAGTCCATTTATTGTTCACATATAAAGATTCTGTGAGCAAAGCAGCATAAAACAAAATAAAACAAAACAAAATCCTTGCCCCACTTGGGCTCTAACTAATACACAGAGTAGTTTCCCTCTCTACTACCGGTCCCCTACTGGGATTTCTGGTCAAACACAAACAGTACAACTCCCCAGAGTCACAGTACCTATGCAAGGTCCTTTCCCTTTGGGGAAACATAAACAGCCACTTCCAATGGCCACACTCAGCTCCCAGCTCTCCTCAGTGTGTGTCTCAAGCTTTCACTCTCAGCCCCAACCCTCTCTAGCAGCTAACAGATCTAGCCTGCTAGTTATTCCCCAGGTGAGACTTTCTAGGGAAATTAACCCACTCAGAACTGCTGTACATATGGGAGTAAGACATGAACCTAGGGGAAATATATCTCCCTTCACACTGTGTTCCAGTTACCGGTTCACACACTCGAAACATTGATACTTTGGTGGTTGAATATATGGGGTAAGCTGCCCAACTGCATATAAATGCCTTTGTATGGCTCCGTTCAAAATTCTACTGTATTCCAAGGACCTAGCCAACCAAATGGCAAGCCTGATTACTAGTGCAATCTATGGCTCAATGACAGGTATGCTTTGAATCAACTACATTAAATGATACTTTTCACCCAAGAGCTGCTGAACAAAGTAAACTCTAAAATTCAAAAACTGCAAATAAAAAAATGAAGACCAATTGCACATTGTCTTAGAATGCTGCTCGCTACATCATATAAAAAACTAATTTAAAGGCACACAGCCCCTCTTTATTACTGGGAATGGGAAGAACAAGGAAAACAAAGTTATTTTTTGAAATTCTGTAAACGTTTCTGAGGAAGGGGCATATTGTAAGAGGGAGAAAGGGGAAGAGAGGAAGTGATATACAGATAGAAGGCAGCACTGTCATTCAACTAATAATACTAAATATATACAGTATGTGCATATAAATGTTTACAGAGAAAAGCATACTTCATTAAAACATATTTAAAATAAAGGAGAGCAATACTAGCTGATAGGTTATCAGCTATCATCCCTTCCTTGGTGAATGACGATCAAGTTGGCTTTGTGAAGGCAAGACAAGCAGGCGACAACACAAGGAAAGCAATTGACCTCATCGACCTTATCAACGCCAAGAAAGAACCTGCACTGATACTGAGCCTAGATGCGGAAAAGGCCTTTGACCGCCTAGACTGGAATTATATGCTAGCACTCTTAGAATTAATGGGATTCCGAGACCAGTTCCTACAGGCGGTACAGGCCCTAAACACCACCCCCTCAGCAGCTGTCAATCTCAATGGCACCCGATCTCCATACTTCCGTATCTGTAATGGAACACGACAGGGGTGCCCCCTCTCTCCTTTATTGTATATATTGTGTATTTAACCACTGGCCATAGCCATCCGGGAAAATCCGGACATCAATGGCATCAAGTACGGCCACACCGAATTCAAAATTTCACTTTTTGCCGACTACGTGCTCCTGACGCT
Source organism: Xenopus petersii (assembly GCA_038501925.1). NCBI lineage: Eukaryota > Metazoa > Chordata > Amphibia > Anura > Pipidae > Xenopus > Xenopus petersii. Next base: position 98,553,491 of record CM076683.1, on the reverse strand, counting down.
GGCCAGACCTGCAATTTCCCTACCCAAACTTCATAGAGTGGTACAGGAATATGGACTTCTCTCGGGCTATAAGATCAACGAACGTCAAACGGAGGCTCTTCCGCTACACATTCCCACACACTTGCTTAAAACTCTGCAACTTAACTTTAACTACAGCTGGCGAACAGGAATATGGACTTCTCTCGGGCTATAAGATCAATGAACGTCAAACGGAGGCTCTTCCGCTACACATTCCCACACACTTGCTTAAAACTCTGCAACTTAACTTTAACTACAGCTGGCGAACACATTCCATTCGCTACTTGGGAATCTCCTTAACGAAAGAATATAACCTACTTTACGAACACAACTACCCTGCCATAATTAAAAAAATTAAAAATGAGATGGTACTGTGGAACCAAGGCACATTGGCATGGTTTGGTTGGATAAGCGCAGTTAAAATGAATGTCTTTCCGAGACTACTATATCTGAAACACTCCCCACTCCGGTGCCGAACAAAATTCTTATCTCTCTCCAATCTATGCTTACACAGTTCATCTGGGCAGGCAAAAAACCACGCATAGCAAAAGGAGTACTGGTGAAAAGACTATCACAAGGAGGACTTTCCGTGCCTGACATTAAAGCATATTATCTAGCGGCCCACTTAAGACATATCACTTACTGGACTACCTGTAACCCATACAGCAAATAGGCACTACTTGAAACTCTAGTGGCACACCCACTACACCTGGGTAACATGATCTGGGGACAGGGTCATCATTCATTGCCTAGTAGTTGCCCCCTACATTCAATAAAGTTTACCATATCACTTTGGAAAAGAGCTGTCAAACAACATCACCTCATATCTGGACCCAGTCTTTTACAGTCCATCACTGGCAACCCACAATTCCCACCAGGACAGTCTCTGTCCCTCTGGCGGGTCTGGCATGACCCTGTTAGCTTTCATATATGGGACATCATAACTCCTGCAACGGGCAAGATTAAACCACTGTCGCAGATACAGATGGAGACTAAAACGATACCATACTACCAATACGTACAAATCTCAAACTATGTCAGAACCATGACTAAAGGACAACCTAACCTATCCCTGCATCCTTTTGAAAAACTCGCCAAAGATGGGCCCTCTCAGAGAAAACTGATCACTAACATATATAACATGCTGGTTACATTGCCTACAGACCCCTTTTCGAAACACTCATATATGGGAAGAGAACCTATTGGGAAGAGAACCTATCAACTAACTTATCCTATGAAGAGTGGGAAGAAATATGGGAGAATGCCAAAAAATCCTCCACATGTGTTCGATATAAAGAGAATGTATACAAAATCCTACTTAATTGGTACTACACTCCGGATAAACTCCACGCCATATACCCTACCGCAACGGACAGATGTTGGAGAGGCTGCAAACAACGAGGCACATTGGCATATCTAATGTGGTATTGCCCCATAATCGTCCTGCACTGGGAAAGGATGTCAACACTTTTAAGCAGGGTGCTTTTTCGGAACGTACCACTTGATCCTTGGATATATATACTGGGTAAACCCCTCGAGGGGAATCCCAAAGCAGATCAAAGGTTAATGAACCACATACTCACAGCGGCTCGGAGACTTATATGTTCAAAGTGGAAACAAAGATTAGCCCCTACTATGGCTGAAGTGCAAGATAAAGTGGAAGACATACGTAGAATGGAATATAAGTCAGCCATACATAATCACGCCAAATCGGCTTACGATAAGATATGGACGAATTGGATATACCATTTTCCCAACATTCATACAACAACATAATCAATATGACCTTCCAGAATATAGGGGCCCAGAGCGCCTACACAGCATGCGCAGTTTATGACTGCAGAGAATGGACATGACTACGTTCTTCGATTAGGGCCTCTTTGCACTAAGTCCTCCTTTCAATTTTTCTGCGATACTTTAGACCCACATCTCCTAATTCAATATCACTCTTTGTTCATCCAGATACAACACTCCAAACTTTGATGTAGAGTGGGCCTGCACCTTGTGAAACCTTATGATGCTGTGATATTTCATTGTATTTAGTCAATCATATCCACAACCTTGCATACTTCAGTTTCTCAACTGTATATTTGTCTTTTTCCTATGTTTTTTTTTTTTTGTTTTCTTATGTTTCCTATTTTGTCTTACTTATTATTTGTGTAAAATTCATAAAACTACTTAAATAAAGAGTTATAAAATAAAGGAGAGCAATTAGTGTTATCCAATAAAATGTATAGAAATGGGAAGAGACTTTCCTAACATTCTGCTACTTTTCTATGTACTGCATATTCACATTGCCTGCTAAAAGCACTAAAAAAATTTCATTTCTTTTTGTAAGGAAATTTCATGTTTCTGCAAGTTAAGCATAATTGAATGTGCCTGGGCTAAGTTAAACAAATGCTCCCGGTATATGGCATTGCAGCTCTGATGTGATTAAGCCGTAAGTTGTTTTTTTTTACTCTTCTCAGTCTGAATTATTTTTAGGTGTCAAATGAAGGCTCCAAATGCACATATTGAAAAATCACCTCTCTTAAAACCAGAACATTTCAGCCAGACGTTTCTAGAAGAAATACACCAGCTAGACAACTTGTAAAAATAGAAACAAGTGATGGGGATTTGCTTTTCATATTTCAGTCATTTTTAAAGAAATTGATTTTATTAGGAAGTAGCAAATCCACTCTTATTGGATTATTTAAATAATGAAATGAATGCATAGTGATAACGTACGTCATTGTCTGGATGGAAAGACATTAATTGATGCAATAAAACCACACACTAACCTTAATCTTCCCATTTTTCAATGCAAATGCCCCTTCCAGAATTTGATTTCTTGGCAGGGATTAATCAATCCCTGTCAAATGTCACACCTGTTGCCGATCACTCCACATTTATTAATAAACATTGTTAAATAAAAAACTTCAGCTGTTTTTATGATGGTTATTCTGCTGTATGTTGCATTAAAGGGCATGTAAAGTCTAAAATAGAATAAAAATAGGCTAGAAATGCTGTATTTTGTATACTGAATATAAACTTGCACCACAAGCCTAATCAAACAAATAATTTATGCTTTCAAAGTTGGCTACAGGGGGTCACCATCTTGTAACTTTGTTAAACATCTTTGCAAGACCAAGACTGTGCACATGCTCAGTGTGGTCTGGGCTCCTTAGGGATCGTCATAAACAAAGCTGCTTGAGTTCTGCATGGCTTGGAAGTAAGGCGGGGCTCCCCCTGCTGTTCATAAGTATGATTGTTTCCCTGCTCAGCAGTTAGGCACCGTCTGACAATTCCTATCCACAGCAGTAAATGAAGGGAGAATTTCACTGCATACAGTCAGATTTCTTATAAAAACGGTACACATTTTTTAATTAAAGTTTATAGGAAATAGGTTTCTTTTTTATTAAAGAAAGTACAAATGGGGTTTTATTTTTTTGCCTTTACGTGCCCTTTAAAACTTGTAATTATGTTGTGGCCACTGAAGATCTTTCTTAGCAGCATTTTATTTGGCTATGTGTGTATGTAAGGTGCAGAAATTGTTGACATAGTTCATGTACCTATATTCATATACAGCACATAGCAACAAGAAGATTTTGGCAGGATGTTGCTTTATGATTAGATTGCAAAGAAATGCTGGAGTACAAACCACAAAAATGTAAATACTGCCAATAACTATAAAAAGTCAAAGTAAAGTGCCACACTCACACTACTCGTTGTTTGAAGCCTTGGGTGCATGCTATACTCCACTCTAGGTTCCTTCTACATGAAATTAACCACTGCAGCAGCACTCTGAACTTTTTGCACGAATAAAAAGTTTAATCAAAGATTGGAGTGCTACTGCCAATAACAGTACAGGTATGGCATCTCTTAACATAGTAACATAGTGAGTTAGGTTGAAAAAAGACACATGTCCATCAAGTTCAACCTTTTAAGTCAATATATAACCTGCCTAATTGCAAGTTGATCCAGAGGAAGGCAAAACAATCCCATTTGAAGCCTTTCCAATTTGCTTCAGGGGGGGTGAGGCTAAGTCCATATAATGAGCCAGATGTTGGGGGCAGGCTGCAAGCTTAGGCAAGTTAGTGTAAACAGGCGAGAGATCTTTGTCAGGCAACAGGCAATACAAGTCCATGGAACAGGCCAGCATCAAAACCAGGAGATCAGAATAAGGGCTGGGTAGCAGGAGCAAGGGAATAACAGGACCGAGGGACAAGCAGTAACAAGAAGGCAAATCTGTAGCAGGGAACAAGGAAATCAGGAACTTGGGGGCTAGAACACAAACATGAGTTTATGATCCAGCAACAGCTGTCAAGAAGGTAATGGCTTATATTAGGGCCTTGATAATAAGATTACTGACACTTGGCCTTAATGAGATAAGTGGTCTATACAGACAGTGTGAGGCTCAGCAAGAAAACACAAATTGCATAACATGCAGGCCAGGGATCGAGTCCCAGATAGTCCTGACATTAACCTCCCCAAAGTATCGACCTCTGGGCAATACTAATGTTGACTATTAGTCTATATGGACAGTCCAAAGTGTGAGCTCCAACTGCCTCCAGTAGCTCAGGAAGAAAACATAAGTTGCATAACATGCAGGCCAAGGTTCAAGTCCCAGATAGATGGGAGGAAGAATTCCTTCCTGACTCCATGATGGCAATCGGACCAGCCAATGCATCAACTTGTATTATGAGTTATCTTCCATAACCCTGTGTTCCCTCATAATAAAAAGCTATCCAACCCTTTCTTAAATCTATCTAATGTATCAGCCTGTACGACTGATTCAGGGAGAGAATTTCACATCTTCACCGCTTCACGGAACATCCTTTCTTCTAATTGGAAAGGGTGACCTTGTGTCAGCTGGAAAGACCTACTGGTAAATAAAGCATTAGCGAGATTTTTATATCTTCCCCTTCTATACTTATACATAGTTATCGTATCACCCCTTACGTGCCTTATCTCCAGCGTGAACAACCCCAACTTGGCCAGTCTTTCCTCAAAGCTAAGATTTTCCATACTTTTTACCAGCTTATTGGCCTTTCTCTGCACTCTCTCTAATTCAGTAATGTCCTGTTTGAGCACTGGAGAACAAAACTTTACTGCATATTCTAGATGGGGCCTTGCCAGCGCACTGGACAGTGGAAGAATCACCCCCTCCTCCCGCGAATCTATGCCCCTTTTAATACAGCTCAAGATCTTATTTGCCCTTGATGCTGACTGGCATTGCTTGCTTCAGCCAAAGTTTATCATCTACAAGCACTCCCAGGTCCTTTTCCATTATGAATTTGCCTAGTGCAGTCCCATTAAGGGTATAAGTGGCTTGCATATTTTTACATCCCAGGTGCATGACTTTACATTTATCAACATTGAATCTCATTTGCCACTTAGCTGCCGAGATTGGCAGTTTGTCAAGATCCTGTTGCAAGGTTGCTGCATCCTGGATGGAATTAATTGAGCTGCATAGTTTTATGTCATCTGCAAACACAGATACATTACTACAATACCCTCCCCTAAGTCATTAATGAACAAGTTAAATAAAAGTGGTCCCAATACCGAGCCCTGAGGGACCCCACTAAGAACCTTACTCCAAGAAGAGAATGAACCATTAACAATGACCCTCTGTACCCAATCCTGTAGCCAGTTTCCTATCCATTTGCAAACAACTTTATTATGCCCAACAGACCTTATTTTAGAAAGCAGTAGTTTGTGAGGCACTGTATAAAATGCTTTTGCAAAAAGCAAATAGATCACATCTGCTGCTCCCCTGCTGTCCAGCATCTTACTTACCTCATCATAAAAAGCAATCAAATTTGCTTGACATGATCTATCCTTCATAAAGCCTTGCTGATTGCTGCTCATAATACCATTCACTAGGACACAATTTTGAATGTGATCCCTTAACAAGCTTTCAAATACTTTTCCCACCACAGATGTCAAACTTACTGGCCTATACTTTCCAGGCTGAGATCATAATCCCTTTTTAAATAATGGAATGACATCATCTTTCCTCCAGTCCATAAGTACCATACCAGATGAAAGTTAATCAGAGAAAATCAGAAATAGAGGCCTGTCTAAAACTGAACTAAGCTCTCTTAGAATCCCGGGGTGTATTCCATCTGAGGAGCCCATGACTAAGCACCCTAAAAGGTGCGAAACGCATAGGGTGGATGGAGATGCAGCTATATTTTTAATTTTTCTACTAATAAAAATATTTTTAACTGAATATCTCTGGTCTTGTGGATCCGTTTGAGTGCCGGTCAGCTCTGCTTCCTTATGTTCTGTATTCCATCTAAACCTGGTGCCTTGTTCAAATTCAAATTAATTTTTATTAAAGCTTTATGAACCACATCCTGAATCAGCCACTGACTAGATTGAGCTGAGCCAACAGTGCAGCTTTGAGGTGAGTCTGAAAACTCTGACTCCTTTATTGTATACACTGAAGAAAATAACTGATTTAGCACGCCTTTTCTGTATTTGTTAAAACTACACTGGTAGCATTATTTAAAGGAGCAATACTCTCAACCTGCACCTTTTTCCCATAATATATTTAAAATACTTTTTGAGGTTAGTCTTAGCCTCTGCCAAAATTTACTCCTCATTTGCTAGCTTTATCTTCCAGATTGCTGTTTTACAACATTTATCATAGTGTTTATATTCGTTAAATGCAGCTTCTGTCCCCACAGACAGAACTTGCCTTTCTCTTCTTTCCTATTTCCTAACTTATTTACTTCTATATTAAGCCACATAGGGTGGTTCTTGGTGCTTCTCCATTTACTTTTTTAAAGGAACAGTAACACAAAAAATAAAAGTGTTGTTGCCGCCCCAGTGTAAATTTGTTTTTTTTCACCAGATGAGATCACATTATGGTCACTATTACCCAGGGGCTCAATTACTTGCACATTTGCTATATGTTCTGGGACATTAGAGACCACTAGATCCAGTATAGCATTTTTTGTGGTTGGCTCCTCAACAACTTGTGCCACAAAATTGTCAAGAAACAAGTTATAAACTTGTTCCTGTTAATTTTCCTGGCAGGGCTGTTGCCCCAGTCAATATCTGGGTAATTAAAATCACCCATTATAAATTTCTATTGCTTCTATTCCTTGGAAACAAAGTATAGCCACTGATATTAACTGCCCAGTCATGCGACTCATTCAGCCATGTTTTGGCCACACCAATCAAATTGTATCTTCCCGCCAGCGCCTGCAGCTCTCCCATTTTACCAGTCAGACACCTTGCATTTGCAAACATACATTTAATACTGGTACCATATTGCATACTGTATATGACATGTGGTCCTCCCTATTCTTAACAGTACCCCAACCAAATCTACTCCCCCATGTTCCCTTCCTTTGCCCACTACCTCATCTAACCTGTCTTCCACTGAATTGTTTACTGAACCCTCCCCCCAAACCTAGGTATGATTCAGGGCTATGCCAGACTGCCAGTTGCTCGCCTATTTAGTGTAGTGTTCCAATCCCAAACAAAATGTATTTATGCAGCTGCCATGGCTTCAGTGCATGCCAGCTGTTTCTACAACTTATTACCAAGCAGTGGCTAGCTTTCATTTGGTTATTTGCCTGCTTTCATGCTATATGCATGGTGTATTTTCATAATTGCTGCACTTCAATGATTACATTGCTTCTTGTTTAATTACCATTGATATTGGCATTATAGCTTATTTACAGAACATGAACATATTCAGCTGTACAATGAATTGGGGAGACACAAGCAGTATGACAGAGAAGCAAAATTGTTACTGAAAAATCATATGTCAAGACATGAGTTCAAATGGCCCAACCAATGAGACATTAATGTCTAGGTGTTTATATATTTATATTGCTATTTATTTGGTAGAAATAGTTCCTAGAGTTAAGCTGTTTAATACTAATTACAGTATATAGAGGGATCTACAATAGCTACTTGACAAATATGACTTTGACCCAGTGTGGAGCCAAGTCTATTCCTGAGACTTCTGGAGAGTGAGCTATGAGGGAAGACATATTATGTCATAAAGAGCTCATATACTGAGAACCAATGCAGCATGAAGGTTAACAGGAAAAGAGGTGTAGGGTTCCGTCAGAGCAGAGGAATCAGACAGGGCTGAAGCCTGAGTTAAACACTATTGAACATAAACATTAATGAACTGGCAGCATTAGATTCCCCCTCAGCACAAGGACTGAAACTGCATGACACCGAGGTGAAGTTCCTGCTATATGCCAATGATCTCCTATTGCTGGAGAAGTACAGCACAACATGGGCACTTTCCATTAACCCAAACAAAACAAAGGTCATAGTGTTCTAAATGAAGAGCAAACAAAGCAAAAAAGCAAAGCACCTCAAACTCTGCCTGCTGGGCCAAGCTGGGAAGATCTATCACAATAAACCCTGGCTGAACAACAAGACCCAGGGCAAACCATATGCCCTGAAACAACTCAACAGCACCCTGCCCACCCAAGACTTCCACCAACTGACAAAAGGCCAAGTAACACAAACAATAAACAAATCTGAAGAGCAATATGTCTGTGATTGGAGGAAGGAAATATCAAACTTCAAGAAACTTTCCATCTACCAATCATTAGGGAGGGAATACAGACTGGCCCCATATCTGGAAAGGCTACAGATTCCAAAAGACAAACAGATTGTATGTACAGACTGAGTGAAGGATGAGGCCCACTTCTTGCTACAGTGCTTTAAATACTCAGCACTGAGGGACACCCACATCCAGAGATTCTACTGTTACATCCCAGACATCAAATACATAAAATTAGAGAGGAAACTCTACAGCCTACTGGGAGAAGAGGCACTGAATGTAGCAATAGCTGCACAATATGTAAGAGGATGAGAGAAACAGTACATTTCCCTACCCCTTAAACTCACCCCCAAACCTCACCAATTTCCCCCCTATACATGCTTTTGCAATGTTGAAAGTATTTGGACCTGCCAATAAAGCTTATTTGATTTGATTGATAGACTGACAGAGAGACAGACGATAGTTAGATAGATAGATAGATAGATAGATAGATAGATAGATAGATAGATAAAGATATATAAAGATAGATAGATGATAGAGAGAGAGAGAGAGAGAGAGAGACAGAGACAGAGAGAGAGAGAGAGAGAGAGAGAGAGAGAGAGAGAGAGATAGATAGATGATAGATAGATAGACAAAGATAGATAAAGATATATAAAGATAGATAGATAGATAGATAGATAGATAGATAGATAGATAGATAGATAGATAGATAGATGATAGATAGATAGATGATAGATAGATAGACAGACAGACAGATAGATAGATAGATAGATAGATAGATAGATAGATAGATAGATAATTGGTTTATAGATAGATTTGTTCTTTACACAGAGATGTGAATGTTATAAAACTACAATTACATTAACATTTGAATTGGAAGGAAGGCCCATAGAAATGTTCCTTACGCTGTGAAAATGCTTTCAAGGTCACCAATGTCTCTATGCCATTCTGTGAATGCCAGCAGCCATTATCTTTTGTACAACTAATGCACTTCTTTCAAAGTGAAGTAGTCAGGTGTTAGGAATGCTAATCCACACATGAGCCTTGAGTTCGCGCAGTTAAATAAATAATGAATGGTGACTATATAATAAAGCTGGCCTTGTACATCACATTGCTTTAATGTATAAATAGATTCTTTGACTCAAACCATTTCTCATAATGAAATAATGCATACATTATCATGTCATGTATATTGCGTATACACTGTACATAGGCATTAGAAAGAAACCAGAACAAAGGCGTACATTTACTTTTCACAATATTAATCTTTTTCTTTAATAATATATTCTAGTTAGACATTCAACGTGAAAACAGCCAAAAACTAATAAAAATGCTTTCTAAAAATTTTAAAAAATTAGGTTTTATTTTAAAACAAAAGTCTGAAATTTTGAATTAATCTCTGTTATAGGTTTTTTAAATTATTTTTTTGACAGCTGTTTTTTCTATGGATCTTTGACTGTATTTTCTTTTTATTTAAGTTCTTCTCCTCAGCTAAACTCTGTTCACAAAACTACTTTTTTTTTACAAAAGATAAATGCTGCAAGCAATTTTAGAATGAAGGCACATTAACCCACAACCGTTAGGGGTAATTCATTAAATGCAAAAAAACCTCTGCAAATTGCATGTAGTTTAGCAAAGAATTTTTAATTCAGGTTTTCCAAGGTTTTTCAAATTTGCCAGACTCATGGAAAATGATGAGTAGAAAGCATTTGCACTGCATTTGAGTGTTTTTTTTTCTCACATTTAAAGCAATCAGATTTTAAGGTTCCAGTTTTTATACAATAAATAATATTTAAATAAATAAGTGCAAATTGGAATTTGGTGAGTTTTTGAGTATGAGAATGAAGCAAATTCTAAAATTTACAAATTTAAATTTTGATAAATAGGCTTCGGATTAAGTGGTAAAACAAAATTAATTTGACAAATTCACCTCTAAAAAGCCTATAGAAATGAATAAATAGTGGCGGAATTTTACTGTGGTGTGCTCTTATTTCACACTTCAAACAGTATAAGGTTAAGTAAATGGGGCACAGGCAGCAAAATCGGAGAAGTGTTGAGGCATCTTTGTAGCTTGTCCTCCCTCAACATATGGCCTTCTAGCTTTTCAAGGATATGGTTGCAGTCTAGGTTCCTGGATAGCTAGGTGGTAGGTGTAACAAGGTTACCTGTACAGCGGGGAAGCCCGAGCATGGTCCTTAAAGCGCCATGCTGTTCTAGGGCTCGCGCGACGCGCCTCTTAAAGGCGCAGGCACGCTGGCGTGGTTGCGCCAGCGCGTTTTGGCGCGAAATTTGAATATTATTTAATTGCCATTCAGTGTACAGCCCTTTGCCCGTGATAGAACTTAGTTCTAGTGGTTTTCCTGAGCCTTGTGCATCTGTCTTTGAAATTCTGATCTGATTATCCGTGTTTGACCCTGCCTGCTTTCTGACAATCTGACAATCTGTATCCTGACCTTTGCCTGCCTACAAAAACTCTTCTGCTTAACCCTTTGTTTGATCACCCGGTTTGACCCTTTGCCTGTTTGACGATTCTGATATCCGCCTGCCTCGACCCAGCCTGTCTGACCATCCTTCTGCCTAATCCTTTTGTACCGTGACCTTTGGCCTAACTAACTCTAACAACAGAACTCCTCGCCTTGCTCCTCTCGAAAAGTCCAGGTGGCATCTGAGTACGCATCTGAGTAGCATCTGAGTACGCTCCTCCTGAAGCCAAAGGCGGTCACACTACTGGTGAAGCCGAGCCGAGACCAGGAAGCTTGGCACTAGTTCTGGTTTAGGGTGCCAACCGTAACAGTAGGTATGAGTAGCAGTGCTTTAGATAGGAGGTGCCATGGGAATATGTAAGAGATTCCAGTCATCCAGGCTTTGTGCAGTGGCGTAACTACCGGGGGAGCATGGGGTGCAATTGGGCCAGCTCGCTTGCCACTGACTCCGCCGGCAGAAAATGACGTACGGAGGGGGCGGGGGCCCGGCTGCACGTCCCGCGCCAGGGCCTGCCCCCCTCTAGTTACGTTACTGGTTTGTGTGAGTAGATAAATAACTGGAATCTATGTGGTCCCAATGGTATCTATAGGTGGCATGAACTATTATTGATTCTGACGCTGCTGTGATTTTAATTATCATGGATAGTGATACCATTCTTTCTAAACAAGAGACTATGTAAAAATATGCAGAAGTTATGATAAGCCCAAAGCTGATCCAATTAACAATAGTCAGAGCTTAAAGGGATTCTATTTTTTTTATTTCTAAATGACACTGTTTACACTGCAAATAATATACTCTACAATATAACATTTCATTCCAGAACCAGCAAGTGTATTTTTTTAGTTGTAATATTGGTGTGTAGGCAGCCATCTCAGGTCATTTTGCCTGGTCATGTGCTTTCAGAATGAGTGAGCACTTTAGGATGGAACTGCTTTCTGGCAGGCTGTTGTTTCTCCTACTCAATGTAACTGAATGTGTCGCAGTGGGACCTGGATTTTACTATAGAGTGCTGTTCTCAGATCTACCAGGGAGCTGTTAATTTGTGTTTAACAGCTCCCTGGTAGATCTGAGAACAGCTGCTATCTGGTTACCTTCCCATTGTTCTGTTGTTAGGCTGCTGGGGGGGAAGGGGGGATGGTATCTATCCAACTTGCAATAAGGCAGTAAAGAGTGATTGAAATTTATCAGAGCACAAGTCCCATGACTGGGGGCAGCTGGGAAACTGATAATATGTCTAGCCCCATGTCAGATTTCAAAATTAAATATAAAAAAATCTGTTTGCTCTTTTGAGAAATGGATTTCAGTGCAGAATTCTGCTGCAACAGCACTATTAAGTGATGCATTTTTAAAAACATTTTTTTCCCATGACAGTATCCCTTTAAAGGTGTGTCCCCATCATTTCCATCAAGCTGTATTAAGCAGGACCTAAGTGACCCTATTTGACTGGGAACAAAAAGAGAAAGGCACTGAAGGACACTGAAGGAATCCCTGCTGAAGTGCAACTTTATTGCGTGGGTTGCAATAAAGTCCCTCTCTCTTATTTTTTACCGGCTGGATTACTTGGTGCCAAGGATGAGTGTGCCAGTGGGACTAACCATAGGACACAGTATTCACTGTCTCCAGTGTATAAGCCTATTGTGAAGTACCCTATGTGATCAACAGCCACACCTGTAACCTCAGAGCTACATGATCATACATAAACATATAGTTTGTGCCAACAGTAATATTTATGAGTAGTGATGAGTGAATTTTTTTGTCAACCATGGATTCGTGGCAAAATTCCACATTTTCCCATCTGCAAATTTTTCCATGAAACTGCAGCAACAATTCGCTGAAGAAAAATTCAGCTCGACAAAAAAGTCGCCAAGAAAAAGTGCCCATAAGAAAAAAAGCCCACTGACTAATGCATTTTGGACAAAAAAAGTCAACATAAGAAAAAAACGCCCATTGACTTCAATGCATTTGGAGCGAGGAAAATTGTGGCACGCTTAAAAAAATGTTGGCGCCCATTGACTTCAATGTGTTTTGCAATTTTTTTCGCAGTTTTGCGTATTTTTTATTCATCACTATTTATGATATATTCACTGTTCACTCCAGATACAAAGTCTACAGGAGTCATCCAGAGTATATAGGGAAGGTACAGGTGATTTTTTAATATGTCATTGAGAAATGTTCATTAATCTGGGCAGAAATACTCATATATATAGTTTAGAAAAAAATATTTCATTCAGGGATAAAGATAAATGACAGACTAATAAAACAGTTCAAACACCATAGAAAAATTATGGCTAGAGAATACAATGCAATAAGGTAATACAGTAACTGCTGCAGGTTGGAGGAGTTATAGGAGACAACAAAGCAAGTCTCAGAGCAGAAACCACCAAAAGAATTAGATCTATTCATGTGCAGAAGTAAAAGATCTATTTCCAATTTATCAAGTAATTCAGCTGAGCATGAGGGAAGAGCGAGAGTGGGTCATACAAAGAATAGTTTTAAACAGAAAGGGTCTGGTGCTAATCCACAGAAGGAAACATGGCTTCTTGGGCAATTAAAGAAAGCAGCCGTGCTCAGGGAGGATAACATACAGCAAGCTGTACACACACAGAACATGAGCAGAATGTTATCAGGCATGGACAAGGGGAACCTTCTGACTTATGAAGGACTAATTTATTAATGAGTTGTACAGAGAGAGAGAGAGAGAGAGAGAGAGTAACTGCAGCAATATTTTCTAAGCTTACTAAGCTTAATATAGGAGAGAATTTAAACCCCATTGATTGGTTATATTGAAATGCCTGAAATGTATAAATTGTGATACATTGGAAATCATTTATATTAAATGTATGTTGATATTATTTCTGCTAAAATAAAACTGAGCAAAAATATAGTATTTTGCAAAGATTAAAATATTTGTATGGCTGCATTAAGTAGTGGTGAGAGTTACAATATTGTTAGGAGGCAGGTATATGATTCCCTAATGTGGATAGATGTGGATAGATCTTTATTGTTCTATGAAAAACAATGCAGCTATAGACGGTATGTAATAGCTCCTAAGATATATGTCCAAAATTCCTTTTTATGCAGAAAGAGGGCACTGTGTGTCAGCTGTGTGCAACAATACATCTATGGGAATGCTTGGGAATATAGTATGTGAATTGCGTATTATTTGTTATGTGAATCATTTTGTTATCTGTGTTTAGGCTAAATTTTCCATATGTACTGCAAGATGATTTGTTTTACACACAGCTTAAACTGTAGATTGGAGACAGAAGATATCGCTAATGGAGAATAAACAAATATATGTTTACAGAGGCCGATGGAATAAAAGAGGCATTAAGTGAATATTTCAAGGATAATTAAAAAAAAAAAGGGACCTGGCGGATGATAGGATTTAGACAGATCATAAGGTCTGATATGAGGGTAGATTATTAAATTAGCTTCTTTACTGGAAAGTAAGAATGTGATAGAAAAAACACTACTTATGCAAATAAGGGAATGAAACATGATGAATATCAAGTAGCAATTGCAAAGGATTTTGAACACTGTACATTTCTAAGGGGCATAAATTAATGTTGTGTCAAATGAAAGCTTACAAGCATGTGACCTTTAACTGTACATTGTATGCAAAATTAATAGGAAAAGGTCAGAGGAATGCCCAATCCCACACTTTTTTTAAACATTTATTTTTTTCGAACCAAGGGTCATGTGATATGCCTGCAGTAGAAGTGCACTCATAGCTATAGTCTCATATCAACGGTGATGTAAAAAATACTTCGTAATTTGACCATCGAATTGAAATACTTCAACTTCAAATATCGAAGAATTTTTCACTGAATTTTGCAAATCAAAGTAAAATCGTTCGAATCGAACGATTCTAGCGTACGATTGAACGATTTTACTTCAATGTGTAAAGACTTAGAAAATGATTGTAGAAGGTCCCCATAGGCTAACATAGCACTTTGGCAGGTTTAATTTGGCGAAGTATTGAAGTCGAAGTTTTTTTTAAAGAGACAGTACTTCAATTATTGAATATTCAAACTATTTTTACTTTGAATCGAAGTAGAAGTAAATTCGAAGTCGTAGTATCCTATTCGATGGTCGAAGTATCCAAAAAATGACTTTGAATTTTTTTACTTCGAAAATTCCCTCGAATTCACTTCGACCCTTGATAAATCTGCCCCAAGATGTTGCAATGCCAGGTGCCTTGGCGTTTATTTATTTTGACCTAAAATAGCTTGCCGAGTACTCTATTGGATGCAAATAACATTCTGAGATCTGTAGAGGATTCCAAACAAATAATTTAAATGTCAGAGACATTGCAAGAAGAGTTTAAATATAGTAGTAATGAGGTGAACACATATTTTTATTCAACTGTATAACCCATTAAATTCCACCCACAACAGCATAAAAATGTCATTGACACTGTAGATTTAGGATGTTTGATGAAAATTTGGTACTACAATTTAAGAAATCTATGGACAACAAATCAATGTACAGAGCTTCCACCTACCCCACACACCAATGCACACATCAAGATACCTAAATGATATGATTTCTTGATGCTGCAGGCCATCAGATCAATATTTCTTTCTCCATAGACATCACATTATATTATTCAAATAAAAAAAACTGACAATATCATCCTCTAAGCCTCATTTATAAATTCAGAGCATAGTTAAAAATGCAATTACCAAATCCAAATTGCCATATTTCTGCCAGTAGGGTAACTTCTTTTATGCTGGCCTCAAATTCAGGAACAGGATTGGAGCAGGAGCAAGGTCAGACAAGGCAAGGCAATGTCAAGTCAAGGACAGATTCAAAGCTCATACAGAACAAGCAAAGGAACAAGGAAAAATATACAAGAAACAATGCTAGGTTCAATGGAAAAACTAGAGCAGGAAACCAGAGCTAGGGGCAAGCCACAGTGCTCAGGAAGACCAATGCTCAGGCATTGAGGGCGAGGAGGGCTGGCTTTATATGCG
Source organism: Xenopus petersii (assembly GCA_038501925.1). Lineage (NCBI taxonomy): Eukaryota > Metazoa > Chordata > Amphibia > Anura > Pipidae > Xenopus > Xenopus petersii. The sequence goes on along the minus strand of CM076683.1, from coordinate 98,537,486 downwards.
GCAGGGTCAGTCCTTATTGGCTGACCCCAACCTTCCAATCAGGCTGCTGCTGGGAAAGGGCTAGAAAGACCAGGTGATAGTGAGCCAGCCTGCCGACTGCTCATCTGGCCAAAAGGTTAAGGATCAAAGCCAGAAACCCAAAGGTCCCTGGCTCAAATCCCAGCAGACAATTGCCTTATCTATGACAACCCAGAAAGCAATATTAAAAACGTCATGCAAATAAGAAATCCATTCATTGTGCATATGATAACAAATACTATCTACAGTGAAAATATAAGTGAATTTGCAGGTTTGATTTTATTTTCTATTATTCAGCTAATGAAGAAGATTCATTTGTATTGTTCTTTTATTTCCCATATCAAGTAATTAAGACAGACAGTTGTGTTCCTCCAGTTGAAATGCAGTCAAAATATTTGTTCCATGTGATTATTCTTCATCATTTAATGAAAACATAAACATCTGAAGACACTTGAAATATGATTATCCTAATATTATTCTTTTTCATAACAAAAAATGCTTATCTCCTCCTCTTCCACCGAATTTATTTTGGCTGATTGATATTGATGCTAAACTGAAACCAGCTGACATCTGTTTGGCATGAAGGCAAGCAGGAAAAATCAATCCAGGGAAAAATAATGTTGTTTTTATTACGCCAGCCTGGTTTTTTTGCATTTGCATCTGACGCATGGACAACATGGCCGGTGAGCAATAATTCAGATGCAGCACCATACATTATGGCGCTCCATTCCGTACCTGCCTTATGTCTGCTCTCTTGCCCATACTAATACAGTTTGTCGTACAAAAGAGATTTATCTTGCCAATGCATCTGGCATCTAAAAGAAACAAAAGGAAAACAAATAAGATGAATCTGGGCATCTTCTGTGCTCTTCTACATGAAATGTATTACTATTGTCGCTCCTGCAGCCTGACTGACAGCACAAGCAAGATACAGAGTGGCAGTGTGAAAAATCCCTTTTCCCAATCACATCAATCTTAGATTTAGCAAATCAGTAAATGACTGATTCATTCAAGCAACAGAAAATCTATTCCTGTGTGTTCCTAATTGGGGAAAAGTTCATACCCATGAGTTTCACAGCTTAGCAGTCTTGACAAAGTACTAAACGTGAAAGAAATAGGACATGCGGGGGAAAAAGCAGGCTTTTCCTTCTGGTTTTCTTCCATTGTATATGCAGAAATTTCTATTTATAGGCTATTTTTTTCTAGAATATTATTATAAATATTCTTACAATTGCCTGTCAATTTTTAGTTTCTTTCACTATTTTTATAATACAAGTCTGGATGCTAAAAATTATTGAAGGAGATATTCACCCCTAAATGTTTTTTTTTCTTTGCATGATGAAAGAAAATGTGATTTAAAGGGGCAAGTTAATCAACATTTAAATTCCTTTTTTTTTTTTACCGCAATTCAATTTTTAAACATTAAGTGCAAAAAAAAAAAAATTAAGAATATTTGTTCCATGTGATTAATCTTCATCATTTAATGAAAACATAACCATGAGTTTCACAGCTTAGCAGTCTTGACACCGTACTTTCACTATTTTTATAATACAAGTCTGGATGCTAATAAATGATTGAAGGAGATATTACCCCTAAATGTTTTTTTTCTTTGCATGATGAAAGAAAATGCGATTTAAAGGGGCAAACGAATCAAAATTTAAATTTTACTTTTATTTTACCGCAATTAAATTTTTAAACATTAAGTGCAAAAAAAAAAAAAAATTAAGAACCCGAACATAAAAATACAACATCTAAAGGCTGGTGAGTTCATGTAGAAATCATTGGGAGCCACATTAGCAAAATTCAAGCTTTTTTTTTTAGCTTTTGCTGTGGATTTTAAATTTGGCAATCTCATGATGGTCAGAATGTGACTTCACTGTTTTTGATTAGCTTTTCCAAGCTTATAAATAAGGACACATTTTTTTAAAAAATGTTAAATCTTTACAAGGTAGAAAATAAAAAGAAACGTGTATTGCAATGGTTGTAAACTATGTATATAAAACCTTTTTATTTTTACAAAGTTATACGTCTAAAAAAATATACCATATCACCAATATATCACCAATAAGAATGTTATTATGTTGCCAAAGCCTGTGTGGGCACATCCTCAAAGTATATGATCTGATCAGATAGGTTGATATATTGAAGCGCTGGTATAATCAGGCTCAAGAATAAATGAGAGTCGGCCACTATTGTAAGTAGAAAGGTAGGAATAATAAAGAGAGAAGAAACACACCACCATAGAGAAGATCACGTGGAAGGAAAAAAAAGAGAACCACTACACTGAAGTTGCTGCAAGAGGGCTATAAATAGCCAAGTCAGATAAAAGCAAACGGCAATAGAGATCCCAACCTGTGAGTCCTGGGCAAACTGTTATGTAGTCAACCCAAAAAAATATATATATCATACCGTGTACAGGGTTAAAGCTGTAATGAAAATCACCTAGAGTGTTAGTCATAGTTTATATCAGCCCATAATATTAAAAGCCTAAAATATTAACACAGCATATTTCAGCCCTGGATGTTGAGCTGTGTCTTACACCCAATGAAATGGCATCATGTAACAACAAGCCCCTCTCCAAGTATGCGCTTCCAGTGAATAATCCTTTAAATGAGGTTGCTTTTGGACTGTTGTGTAATGTAACATGGAATGTGTATAATAATGCAATGGATAAAAGAAACAAAACTAAACAGCGAAGTATAAGAAATAAAAAATAGTAGTCCCAAGAAAATCCCATGTGTGTAGAATAAAGAAAATATGCAATTTATGTGCATACCGTCTATCTTATGTGGACACTCATTTTATAAAAAAAAACCAAATATGTTAATAATAAAATAAATCTTTTAATGATGGCATTCGACCCCAGCCAAATCAGAAAAAGTCAATCACAAGTTCAATAAAATGATGCATAAGTGATCATCTCATTAAGACCCCTGGGACTAATTGTAACCAATGTATTTATACATCTTAACCCTCCATCTAAGGGGCAAATTTACTAAAGGGATAAATGGCCGTTGTTAAGGAAAATTCTCCAGAAAGACAATCTGCAGGGACATCACCAATTCCCTAACAGGTGTAGAGGACAATTCGATAGCGAAAGAGCTCAGTGCTAATGAAGTTTTGTGCCATGCGCCAGGTGAATTCTCGCTCAGGTGAACAATCGTTTTTCACCAAGTTATACTTGGCGAACTGATAAAATGAAGCTACATCCTCCTGATTTTTCAGGAGGATGTAAAAAACACTGTTTTTTTTCATATTTTAAAGTGGGATTGTGTTCAAAAGTTATATCTGTAAAATATAATTATTTTAAATTTTTTTCTAACCATTTGAAGAGCATGTCACATTTGTTTTAGGGTGGCCTCATGTCTAGGACATTAGAGGATCTATTTTTGCTTTATTTTTGTTCCTTGGACATTTGTTATAATAAGTGGCCACTTTAAGCAATTTCACCAGCATCTCTAATAAAGACGTCTATAAGACCTATATGTACCCGCCCTATTCAAATTGACCTAAGTGTAAGTGTGTTAACGAAGTTTCAACAGGCAGAAATTAATGCGAGCGAAAGTTCGCTATGAAATGTTCATGCTGACAAATTTTTGCTGGTGACACTTCACCAGCGTTCATGTGCCGAGACGTAACTTTGCATCGTGTTCGAAGTGTGGCAGAGCTTTCCGAGGCAAAAAATTCTCCCTATGTATGTATAGCCCCCTAGGGGCAAAGTGACTAACACTGTTACGCGCTGGTGTAAATTCACTAGCGAGGAGGACAGACTCTAGTGCTACTTTGCACTCTAACACCAGGCAAATTGGACATAACTACGCAAATTCACTAAGATGCGGATATTAATGAACGTTACCTCTTGCCCCAGACTTGCCTTCGCCACCTCAGACCTGGCGAAGTACAATAGAGTAGTTAGGAGTTCCTCAAAAAAGTCCCAAAAAATGCTGGCGTCTTTTACTTTTTACATGGTGATAGGCTGAAAAAGATCGTAATTTTTTTTTTGGGTTCCCTCCTCCCCCCCTACATTTCCTAACATATGGCACCTAAACAATACAGAGGGCACCTGTGTAGGGTAATATAACAACTCTATTTTATTTTATTAAGGTTCCCTGCCCTTGTGTAGTTACTGTAACATATATGTTCATTGTACGTTAACTTCACACCGCATGCTAATTAGGCATCGCTAGCGTAACTTCGAACTGCTTATCATATTATCGCTAGTGCAACTTTCGCAAGTATTCGGAACCCTGGACGCAATTTTGGATTTTCGGGAATTACCGTTGTCCTGGCGAATCTACGCCTGGCAAAGTGTTGCAATGTCAGCGAAGCTGTCACTGGCGTAATTTCTGAGGTAAGTAAATTTGCACCCTAAAGCATATTAGGGATGTAGGATAAAACTTTTTTTTATTATAAGACATAAAAGTGCCACATATAAGGGATTATTCTAAAACAAATTAAATATAATTAAAAATAATAAAAATTCAGGATGTTAAGTGTTACCTAATGGGAGCCCCAGGCAAATGCTGAACTTTCCACTACAACTACTCCTCTGCCTAGTTCTGAAAGAGGAGGATTAAATTAATAGAATAAGACAATCTCCCATATTTGAATTGGACCTAACACATGCATTATTTTACATGTTTTGGAATCATTCATATTCATATCCTGGCCTTTTATCAGCCTGCAACCAGGGCTTTATTTAGGTCAGCACTAGGCTTTGGATCACAGCTTGCCACCTTCCTCTCCAGAGATCCCAACCCAAATTGGAACAGATCCAAGTGATTCTTGGCTGCTCTTGTCATGCCCAGGGAAGCCCCCAAATCTACCCGGACATGTCACTATTTCACCCTATCCCCACCTCCAACTTGTTCTTCCTACTTCAGATTATTCAGGTGTAAAGTCTATGCATTTCAAATGAGCAGGTAAAGAAAGGTGATCAGTGATTGGCACATCTGCAGAACAGTTTGCACCAATCACAAAGAGGGAGGTACCCCCCTCCAGACACTTTTGGCTGTGGGGAGTTATTTGGGGGGAGGGGCAATATTTTATTAATAGGGCCTTGGCTTTCATCTTCTAAATCTGATGAATTAAAGCAGAACAGAGTGTTTTTACATAAAGAGATACTCTTCCAGTAAAAAAGAAACACATACTGTATATTTGCACAGAATCCAAGCGACAGTAACTTTTTTTTACATTTTACTATCATTGATTTTTTTTTTAATAAGCAAGAGAAGCTATCAGACTTCTGACTGTTCCTCGTCAGGCACTAATTAGATTATTTGTTAGTCTGGTTCATCAAAGCAGGAAATACTTAAGTGTCACAGCTGGTCTCAAGATAAATATCCTGCACCAACATTTAACATTAAAACAATTATGTCTATATTGGGATAGTATTTCACAAATGATTAAACAGTAAAAACCACGAAAACAATTGCTATCATGTGCTTTGGCATTACTGCGCTGGGAGCCTTAAATGTAATGTTACATTTTAGCATGTTTTCCTCCCCTGAAAGAAGTCATTTTAGCATAATGAAAATTTGAACACAGAGGCAAGGAGCTTCGTTCTGTTATCATGGGAAAAGAAACCATGTTCTTTAATAAAAATTTGATAAAAGGAAAAAGGGAAGGAACATTTGTCTACAATGAAACCTTAATCATGCCATTGTAAGCAGGCGCAGCTACAGCAACCTAAGGCAATGGGTGGGTGGTGGGCCGTTAAATGCTGGTTGGGGGAGTTGCACAGAAAGTACAGCCATCAAGTGCAAGCAGTTAGGCAACAACTGCCACCCAGCTGCCAAGCCAACAGTGTGCCACTGCAAATCATAGAGATTGAAGGGAAACGGTGGTACAATAAATAAGACACTCCTTGAGGAGCTCAAAGGCTTAGTTTCTCTCCTATAATGATTTCTTTTCTTAGAGAAAGAATTTTGGGAGCAGGCAGGCAATGTAGGCAGCTGTTCATTATCGCAAAGAGACATTCCAGGATCACAAACGTACAGTATTAGTTAGAACAAGCTGATATTGCTGGTGGTAGAAAAGTCTCTGGTGGAATGCACTGTAACAGAGCACAGGATCTGCAGGCATTTTCCCACCCACACCCAAGACTGATCTATTTATTCAGTTGGAGCCTCCGTCAAATGAAATAACACCTGCATTATGAAATCCCAGCACTCATAAAGGTGCAAATATAATGAAAGGGAGAGAAAGATGTAAATAGTACAGTTAATATCAAAATGCAGGTGAAGGTTTTAATTCATCCTGCCTGTGTCTCAATATCAAGATACAAAATATGAATGTCATAATAACAAAATGTACCCACTGTATAAAAGTGGCAATAGAGCAGTAAATAAAATCCATTCTATGTCCAGAGCAATCAAGTGATCCAAGGAAAAGTATTTTAAAGGTGTGTCTGTCTAAATGCTAGATATAATAAAGTGTTTAATGCATTATAAGAAACTTCAACGTAAATAAGCTTCTAAATAATGTCTGCACCTCCATTCCAGTAGAGTTAATACTCAAAACATCGATTGGATTAAAAGACTTGATAAATTCATCTGCTGTGCCATATACAACAACTACACTCCTACAAATATGTCCTCTCCAGTGGAAGAAAATGGTAATGTTAAAAATGGAAGGTGGGAAACACAATTACAGACTTAAAGGGGTGGTTCACATTTAAGGTAACTTTTAGTATGTTATGGAATGGTCAATTCTTAGCAACTTTTCAATTGGTTTTCATTATTTATTTATTTGTTTATAGTTTTATAGTTATTTGCCTTTTTCTTCTGATACTTTGCAGCTTTCAAATGGGCCTCATGACCCCCTTCTAAAAAAACAAATGCTTTGTAAAGCTACAAATGTATTGTTAATTGGACTGAATGAAAAGTTGCAGGTAAAAACTACAATGTGAACGCAGAAAGCAGCGTCTTCATCCAACAGTCTAACCACATAGTTTTTACCTGTGACTTTTTGTTCAGTCCAATCATATTTTGATGCTTGCGACTACATCCTACTTGTCTCCTGTGTTTTGTCACTGCACCCATGCACGATACCTTTCGAAGCTTATACAAGGTAAGAAATCACAGCAGGCAGACTTTCACGTGGGGGGCACACAAGTGGGGGTCGCAGGCCACCAATTGAAAAGCACTGCCCTACATAAATAAGGCCACATGGACATTTAGGGGGGTATTTGCTAAAACTCAATTTTGTCTAACTATAATTAAAAAAAAATTTGGACCAAACTCCCAAACCCACATCCCCTTAATTTACCATTATGTCTCCTCAAACCATTGTGACAAAATATCTACAGTTGCAGGAAAACATGTTTTTTCAAAATGCATCAGTTAATAGTCTGCTCTAGCAGACTTCTGCACTGAAATCCATTTTTTAAAAGAGCAAACAATTTTTTAATATTTAATTTTGAAATTTGGCATGGCACTAGACATTGTCAGTTTCCCAGGTGCCCTCAAGGCCTTGTGAATTGTGCTCTAATAAACTTCAGTCATCCTTTACTGCTATACTGCAAGTTGGATTGATATCACCCCCTCCCTTCCCTTCCCAAGCAGGAAAAACCCTGGAGATATTGGGTGCTATTCTCATGTCTACCACTATTTGGGAGAACAACTAAGGTTGTGGTAAAATACAGTGGGAAGGGGAGAAACAGTAGCTGTCTCAAAGTAGTTCCATCCTTAAGTGCTGGCTCTTTCTCAAAGCTCAGTTTCAGGCACAATACACTGAGATGGCTACCTCCAAACCAATATTACAGCTAAAAAAATACAGTACATTTGTTGCTTCAAGAAAAAAATCAATGGTAGAGTGAATTATTTGCAGTGTGAACAGTGTAATTTAGAAATGAAAAGTGAACCATAAAATTCATGACAGAATTCCTTTAAGTATTAATCTAAAACTGAACAGAATATTTGTATGTGCAAGAAACTTGTGGTACCAAGGGCTCATGACAGAACCTGATGTCAAGGTTCCACCAACTGCTAATGGGTTCTAGCATCTTGCTGAGAAAAACTTGGTAAATTTCCTTTACTTACTATTCCCATCGTTGTATCTGTTTTATTTTAAATAACAACAAATGAATATGTGATTACCGTAGTGCTTAATCCTTAAAACAAGTTTGGTATCTCCAGTTAGTGCATTAGTTGCTTTCTCAAAAGACCCATTTTCCTGACAAGTAACATGTAGTGTTAGCAAAGGATCTAAAGAACAGGATACTATGAGACAGGCACACTTGATATGTTGTTATAGATGTTATGAAGTCATACCTTGATTCACACAGATATAAAAGGATCAAATACCGTATATACTCGCGTATAAGCCGAGTTTTTCAGCACCCAAAATGTGCTGAAAAACTCTACCTCGGCTTATACGCGGGTCAGCTAAGGGGAAAAATAGACACCCCCTTCACCAGCGGAACCCCAGCTCTCATATGTGCCCTAAATCCCTGCATAACCAGCCAGTCCCTCACCGGCCGCAGATACAAGGCTCCTTCCGTGGCCCCAACACTCCTCCCTCTCCCATAGCGCATCAGGAGACTGAGTATGACGTAGCGCAGCTCCTCCTGTCTGGTGACGGTTGTGCACGTTATCTGCTGTGCCACCTGATGTCAGACTCTGCACGTGGAGGGAATCTGAGAGAGGCGAGTTGAGAAGGGAGCGACTGGGGATTACAGCAAGGGGCTGCCTGTGCTGATTTATCTTCTGGGCCGGTTGGGGCTGCATGCTTGCACTCACTGTGTTCCTTCTAAGCTGGCTCCTCTGCTACATTACGGGTGAGCAAATTATCCTGGGGGGGAGGAACGGGGGATGTGCTATCTGTGCAAAAGATCTGGAGGGGTGCTGCTGTCAGAGCAAGTGATCCTGGGGGAGGGCAAACAAGGAGGGCTCTTAGATTGTTTGTCCCTTTAAGTTTGCTGCTCTACTTTTACTGCCTGTTTCCATGCTCCTTTGTAGTTGCTGCATCTCTCCATCTCTCTGCCCCTGGTTGAGTTATAAGTTATTTTACTGTGACTGGTGTGCTTACAATGAATTAAAAATTGATTAAATAAATTAAATGTTCACTGAATTTTTACTTGATTAATTGTTAGTGTAACATGAATTTTTAGTTGATTAATAAATAACAAGTTGATTTAATGGAATGGAGTACTGTTTTTTTTTTAAACTGTGGGCAGGCCTACCTTTCATTGTTATTCAGTGGGTGCAGGTACAGATTGATTTCCAATCAGCCCCATGGCTTATACACGAGTCAATACATTTTTCCAGTTTTCTTCGGTAAATTAGGTACCTCGGCTTATACACAGGTCGGCTTATACACGAGTATATACGGTACACACATTTTCACAAAAATCACATTAATATCACCATTCCCTAAACAACTTATCTCCAATTATGAAACAATGGAGAAAATTAGTTGCAAAGCTATTTTAGCGGGACTATGGGCTTAATTCCCCAACTAACTCAGGAAGGCCCAGGGTAGAATGACAATATTTAATTTAAGGGTGAGAGTAGGAGTACATAGTACATGTAGTTCACAAGCTGTAGGGATTCAAGGATTCTGCCTTTAATCTGTCTGGAGCACCCCTGAGACAGCCTGAAGCTGATGTGAGCAACCCACAAGACAACTTTCAGGCTTAACACTGGTCTGTCTCCACTAACGATCACCGACCCCCCCCCCCCATTGTTGGATCAAGAACATTGCTGGTACATTTGTAATTCCAGCCCAGGTTCTGGCTGGTATTTTACTCTCCAGGTTGATGAAATACCGACAAGGTGGCTACTCCTAGCCTGTTATGATCCAGCTGCAAGCAATAGTGTAATTAACAGACTATTTATTCTCTTCCTAACCTGCTAAGACAAATACTTCTATTTTGAATTACTGTCCTGTAAGTCAGTTCCTGCCCAGCCTTGTTCCCCATTTCCCTGTTATGTGGACTTTGTTTGCCCTCTACCCTAACCACGTGCCTGTTCTTGGACTCTGTTTGCTTGTCACCTGCCTTAACCTTGTCCCTGAACCTGGACTTTGTTTTCTACCAGTTTCTTATATTCATATCTGGAGAGGTCTTTGTTTTCTCTGTTTTTAAAACTTTTGTTAAACACAAACCTCTGTAGAGTTTGCACTTGGTTACACAGCACATTAGCTCATGTCTGGTAATTTAGTGGGTAATTCTGACACCTCTCTTTGTATATGAACTTGATGCCTCCTGCCTGACCTGACCTTCAGCCTGATTATGACCTATTTCTCAGCTTGTTGCCAACCCTGATCTTGAATCTGTTCTATGGATTTGCCTTCTGTCTGCTATTCTATTTTTTTCATCTTCATTTATTATTATTTTAAATGCTGGTTATTCACAGCACCTGCCACTCATACATTTGTGGCTATACATGATAAGAACTCTCCCTGTTTATTTAATTGGTTCAGTAACCACTGACTCCCTTTACTGTTTCACTGTGCACTGTGTGTATGTTGTGAGTTACAGTCCAGCCACCTCTCATCCCCTCTTCCATATACTGCAGAGGCTCATCTGATACAGAATGTCATATATGTAGAGGTGTTCTGCCTGGGAGCAGCTGGATTTAGGCAATAGAGGCAATTATTACACTAGCCTCATTACCACCAAAAAACAGAAAGTACAGTATATAATATATATATTTATGTGTCACAATCCATAGGTTAAGAATCCCTATGATGGAGTAAACAATTAGTTGGTGGTTGCAAATGAAGAGGTGAGCAAAATATGAGACATGGCTTCTATTTTAGTTTTCGTTAAGAGTAAAATAAATTGCAGTTATGCACTAGCAGGATTTTTAGAGTTTCTGAATGTGAACAGTGAACACAAGATAAGCCTTGGATGGATTAATTCTCATCATTTAAAAAATAAATTAAACCAAATAAGGCTTGGATTTTTAACCCAGCAACATTTTACAAAAAGTGGATTATTTTATTTGTACACAACACCACCAGATACATAAGTGACATAAAGCCATGAAGCTTGGAGCAAGACAAATATGTCTGTTCCATCACCTCTTTGTGTCTCACCATTCTTTGCTTAAATAACATTTTTATTTTTCTCTTTCTAACCCAGGCTCCTGGTAGACTTTAAAAAATAGTAGTTGAATCTGTACTTAATGTACAGATCAAGTAAGGGGTTAAGCAAATCCTAAACATAATCATTTCAGTTTCACTGGCCACATATTCATTTTGCTTGCAAGACCATACACTCCATTTGTATATTGCAGCTAAACGTGTTAAATGTACAGTAGCTCGGCAATCTATGATATGAATGAAATGACATCAACAATATAACAAAATACAGTGAGCATATACATGAACAAATAGCTGAATATTCCCAAGGTCAAGTAACTTCCCTGTCCTCATGTCACAATGTTATCAATCAAGTATTCTTCTTAGCATTAGCTGAAGTGAATTAAAATTAATGATGGTATTTGCCTGAATGTTAGAAAGCATAATCTTGTTAAATAAGGAAGCGTTGCATAACAGTTTCTTTCCTTAGGCCAAATCATTGATTAACTATATAACACAGAAAAAGTAAGTTATCTTTTTTATTAGTGGTAACATAAATTAGCCATAGGAATACTAGATATATGTAAATCTCTGCAAGTGCAAGAGCGATAATGGGTTCAAAAGCCCCTTGCACTTACAGAGCATCAATTGCACTTGGTAAATGAATCCCAAATTCTTTAAAAATTAGCTACTGGGAAGTTTCAGTCATACAGTGTTGAATGAATGTTGGTGTTACTGAAAGTTAAATATATAAATACAGGTATGGGACCGGTTATCCAGAATGCTTGAGACCTGGGGTTTTCCGGATAACGGATCTTTCCGTAATTCGGGTCTTCATGCCTTGAGTTTACTAGAAATCCATTTAATACATTTTAAACATTAAATAAACCCAATAGGCTGGTTTTGCTTCCAATAAGGATTAATTATATCTTAGTTGGGATCAAGTACAAGGTACTGTTTTATTATTACAGAGAAAAAGGAAATCATTTTTTAAAATTTGGATTCAGCAGTTGTTTAAAGTTTGCTGCACAATATTTGGACAAGCCAATTCAATTCTGTTATACAGAAAGTTCCGAATTACGCAAAGGCTGACTCCACTTTATCCAAATAATCCAAATTTTTAAAAATGATTTCATTTTCTCTGTAATAATGAAAAAGTACTTTGTACTTGATCCAAACTAAGATATAAATAATCCTTATTGGAAGAAAACCAGCCTATTGGGGTTATTTAATTTTAAATGATTTTCTAGTAGATTTAAGGTATGCAGGTCCAAATTTACAGAAAGATCTGTTATCCGGAAAACCTCAGGTCCTGAGCATTCTGGATAACAGGTTCCATACCTGTACTAAAATTAATTTGCTAGATGCAGTAAATTAATGCGAGAAAAGCAATCATTTTGCAGGAAAGTTACAATCCACACGGTATAAGAGCATCAGACTAGTGATTAAAATGAATCTGTACTTAAGGTCGTTTCCGAATACAAAATTGTGCAACTACTAGTGGAAAAAGCACTAGAATCACTGCTATGAAAAACTTCTGTGAATTTTAAATTCTTAAACCACAGCTAAAAATATTTCAAGCTGTGTTAAGATATAGTATATGCATAAATAACAGAATGAACACTTGTTATATGAGGTCAATTCATGACCATGATGCTGTCTCAGCTACTATAAAGCCCTGTGTGATTAGCTCCAACGTTTTTTTCATTTTAGCCGGCGCAGAGTCAGGGAAGGCGTTTGGGGAGCCCAGCGTGGACTTACCCTAAAATGCTTTAGATGATTAGATATAAGAAACCAATCTGCTTAAACTATTCATGTAGTTGTAGCAAAAGATATGTCCTCCTTAATTAGAAAATACTAAAATTGGTGCTTAAACTAAATTTGTATAAAGTTTACTGGAAAATATTTTTTTCCCTACATTTATTTTTATTGATAGATTGTCCTTTGTACAAAATAGGAGTATTCATTGAGAAAGTATGTACAATTGTTTGCTCCAAATCAATAACTTGCACATTGCCTTCTGTAGACTGAAAACATAACTATAAAATAACAAGAAGGTTAAAGTAGGAAAAGCTCCTTACAAATAGGCAGAAACGCCACCTCTAAAAGCAAAGAATAGTTGGAGGAAAGACACAAAAGCTGAATTGAAAAAAAATACGAACATACATTTAGGGAACAACAACAATAGTAATGATGACTTTTAGGGGCACATTTACCTAGGGTCTAATATCGAGGGTTAATTAACCCTCGATATTCGACCGTTGAAGTAAAATCCTTCAACTTCAAATATCGAAGGAATAATCGTTCGATCGAACAATTAAATCCTTCGAATCGAACGATTTGAAGGATTTTAATCCATCGATCAAAGGATATTCCTTCGATCAGGAAATTGTTAGGAAGCCTATGGGGACCTTCCCCATAGGCTAACATTGGCCTCGGTAGGTTTTAGGCGGCGAACTGGGGGGGGGGGTCGAAGAAATTTTAAAGAGACAGTACTTTGACTATCGAATGGTCGAATAGCCGAACGATTTTTAGTGTGAATCGTTCGTTTCGAAGTCGATGGTCGTAGTCGAAGTAGCCCATTCGATGGTCGAAGTAGCCATATTTGACCATTCGAAAATCAAACTTTTTTTCCTCTATTCCTTCACTCGGCCCTTAGAGTGTGATGCAAAGTTAAAAAATATATATACACAAAGTAAAAAAATGTGGTCCTTTGTAGTATGTTTAAAAGGCATTATAATATAAAAAAATACAGAAGGGGTCAGTAGTTTGTGCAACAAATATTAATTTAAGGATTATCAGGGCCATAATCCCTTCCTATGTGTAATGTGAGATACCATGGATCTGATTACATACCTATGATGAGAAGGCACAGGTTTGTTTTTCACCAGTTTTGATTAAGGCCAATTTTTGTGATTATTATCATCTGGCTCATCTCTCTACAAAAAGCTTTTGGAGCCAAAGTCATATGGTAAATCCATAAATAGGATGGATTGTTTGATTTGTGTAAATTTAAGGGGAACTACAGTGCAGATTAAAATGTATTATGAGCTTCATCTAGAACTTTCTAAATTGAATCAGTTACCAATTCTGTGTTTTTTCTTAAAAAAAAATCACATTACTCTTCAATATCACCCTCTCAGCAATCTCTCTCTCTTCATGAGTCAGATTATGATTGAGAGATAGATCGAATACATTGCATGTGCTCTCTTTGCCTAGACAATATATTATAACGGACTCTAACACAAAGTTGCAGGTAGAGAGACAGACTGCTGAGACAGGGATAGTAAAGATCAACTTGATTACAGAATTTTTCATTGATTATATTTAGAAAGTTTATTATTTCCATTTGATAAAGCTTATTTTAAACTTTCAATCTTACAATAAATGTTATTTTCCTAAATTTGGATTTTATAGTAAAGAAAAACTTGCATTTTTCGAGTTTTTGGCATCCAGACTTTAATAAATAACCCTCTAAGTATTAGGTATTTTGGCATTGTTTTTTTTTTTGACATTTAAAACAAATGACAGCATTTTCAATAAATATTAGGGGAATCATATTAGCTACTATTTTTTATTAATTATCAGTATGATATATTATTTGTGCTTTTCAAGCTGGATGAAGTACTAATCGTTATTTCTGCTGGTTACTGACCTAAGAAAAAACAAGCTGTACGGTATTTTTTGGCCAGTGTAACACTTGACTTTTATAACTTGTTATTTCAATGTATTCTCTTGTGACAAACTGTGTAGTATTTGCACAGAACCAAAAGTATTGAAGCTTGTAAGCCAGTAGAAAAATTGCACACATGATATGTTTCACAAGGCCTGTCAGTGTATATGAACAGAAAAGCAATGTGATCAATATATAGTGAATAAAGTACCCCCTCTTGTAAAATATAAGGATATTATAAATTACCGAGGAGTTTCATGACCATATAAAAACATGAGGCCGAAGGCCGAGTGTTTTTATACAGTTCATGGAACTCTGAGGTAACTAATAATATCCTCATATTTTGCAACTGGGGGTACTTTATTTATTATAATACACTAATTTCAATGAGTCATGTGACAGAAATGACATCAGAACTCACCATTTATAACTGATGACATCAGAATTCACCATTTCTAAGAATATAATTTACAGAATATTCATGGCTTTTGTGTATTATATATATATATATCTATATATAATGTAACAAAACTTCCCTTCAGTTAAAACTTGTTATAAAGGGGACGTGGCACAGAATCCTTAAAATCATGTGGCTTTTCATCACACAAACAAAGTAACAAAATCAGAATCCTATTTTTTTCCCTCTGAGGCAAATTGGAGAGGCATCAGAAGGATTGTTGCCTTCCTCTGGATCATCTAGCAGTTAGGCAGGTTATTTTATTTATACTGTAGATATAAAAGGCTGAACTTGACTAGTGTGTGTCTTTTTTCAACCCAACTTACTACAGTATGTTACTATGACTGTGAATAGAAAAAAGAATATCAACACACTGAAGATGTTTAACCTGCAGTACCTACAGTCTCATTACCTACAGTATGAATCAGCTGCCCAGGGAAGTTGGAAATTATAGCTCATGTTCTTTCTCCGTAATTTAGAGAATATTAAAAACATCTTGAGCTGAAAATCATGCATATTTCTCAAGAGTAATTAACTTTTGTTTTGACATATCTACTACTACAGGTAGCCTTTCCACACCAGTCATATTGCAATGCCCTGCTTTTTCCTGCCACATATTGGTGCAATCTGGTTCTGCAACTAGATGGTCAAATTCTGGTTATTCCTGTCACATATTTATATATACTATTAGCATTTTGCATAACATTATATCAATGTCATATTTAAATAAAAATAAATACAATAAACATTGTCATAGTTATGTTTTAGCAATGCTCTATAGATTTCTGTTAATACTGACATAGCAAACAATATGGCAGTACAATAAATGGCACATGCACAACACCGGATTAAAATGTTTTCGGGCCAAATTCTCCGGCCTCACCAATAAGAAATTTACAATCTTTTATTATCTTAAGCTGGCCATAGACGCAAAGATCTGATCGTACGAATCGAGGATTCGTACGATTTTCGGGAAGTGTGTGGAGAGTTCCAACATTTTTCGTCCGGCGGAGATCGGTCGTTTGGTCGATCAGACAGATTAGAAAATTTCTGTCGGCTGCCGATAATATCTCTGCATGTATTGCCGATCGTACGATTTTCAGTGGGAGACTGTCACTAGCTTTGGTTGGACATAGATATCGTACGATTGCTGTCAGGGATAGAACATTGCTGATCTGTTCTTTAACTAATCTGACTGGTAAGACTTTGATCTGAATGGTTAGTGGCGGGTCGCGAGATGGGAAAGTCCGATCGTACGATAATTCGTACGATCGGATCTTTGCATCTATGGCCAGCTTTAGGAAAATACAGTCTGTTCCAAACAATGATATGTCAGGTCATAATGGCCTCTCAACAACATGTGCAACTTCAACAACTGAAAAATTCATCAGTCAAAATTATCTAGACAAAAATACAAAATCCTCATTGGGATCAATTAAAAGCCAAAGAAAAAAACACATGTATGTATGTGTATGGTATGTATGGTAAGAAAATAGTTTACACTTTTTGTCTTCTGACTATGGGGCAAATTTACTAAGGCTGATTTACTAACCAGTGCTGGCGTAAAATCACTAGCAAAGTGGACCTACTCTAGCACTACTTCGCACCCTTACACCAGGTGAAGTTGCGCTCTGGTGAAGGGACGTAAATACGCTAATTCACTAAGTTGCGCCAGACTTTACTTCGCCACCTCAGACCAGGCGAAGTGCAATAGAGTAGATAGGGATGGTTCACAAAAAGTTTAAATTTTTTGGCGTCTTTTACTTTTTATAGGGTGATAGGCTGAAAAAGATCTAATTTTTTTTTAGGGTATCCTCCTACATATGCCTGGTGTAAGGGTGCAACGTAGCACTAAAGTAGGTCCACTTCGCTAGCGAATTTACACCAGCGCCCGTTAGTAAATCGGCAAAGTAACGAAATTACATCACACTGGCGAATTTGTGCTAGCGTTAGCCGCTTCACGCTTTAGTGAATTTGCCCCTATGTGAGATGGTGTTGCCATAATTTGGAGCTTTGTGGATAACAGATACAATATCTGTATTTGGTACTGGCAAAAAACTAAGAAAACATGCTGTGAAATACAGGGCCTACATAGATATTAAAAGGTAAACAAATATCAGTAATTTCTTCTTGTTCTGCAAGTATCTGAAAAAGATCAAATTTTTTTTTAGGGTATCCTCCTACCCACCTACATTTGCCTGGCATAAGGGTGTGAAGTAGCACTAGAGTAGGTCCAGTTCACTAGCGAATTTACACCAGCGCCCGTTAGTAAATTGGCAAAGTAACGAAATGACATCACGCTGGCGAATTTGCGCTAGCGTTAGCCGCCTCGCCCTTTAGTGAATTTGCCCCTATGTGAGATGGTGTTGCTACACAGGGCCTACATTAATATAAAAAGGTAAACAAATATCAGTAATTTCTTCTTGTTCTGCAAGTATCTGAGTACAAATTGTTTTTTCCTGTGGTGCACAGTGACCTAAAATCAATACACAGCTTTACCAATATTGTGGATTTTATGCGGCACTGCCTGCCATTCAGACCCCATTGTGTGGTGTATACAGTATGATTTCTGTTTTTTGACACAGCTTTATAAACCCACAGCCCACAGTGCATACTTTATTTCAAGGGGGCTACATTAAAATAGTTTTTAATCAAAATCCACGTGCTAGTGATTAAATGGGTCTAAATGACTTCATTGATTTATTCAATATCTTGTATTCAAATGGTGGTCCAGTATTACCATGGGACATTTAATACTTTAATTGTATACCATATTACCACAACAACACAATCACAACACCATAACTATAATGCAATGTTGACATGGATGTTGATTCGATGACTGGCTTCATGAGGTTTTCCTCCAGTCCAGTGTGAAATAGAAGGAACCAGGAGTTATTAGACCACTGACAATGGGACTCCTCAACTGACCCTTCGCCTTCAGCCATCCCATTGAACCCCTTAGTTACACACAGTAATGAAACACAAGGAGCCAGAAATGGTGAAAATGGCCACAGCATTTATTAACATTTTATCAAATAAATAGGACCTTGCCAGCCTCACCCCAAGGCAATATTCAAAGCCACAATTCCATAAGGGAACGTTACTATGTTTTGCCGCTCCTCACTTAAGATCAGCACTATGTCATTATATCCACCACTGAGTATAAGGCTGCCTCTACCTACAGAGAGTATGGCCCCAAACTCTGCTACGAGCAGGAGCTGCATCTCGCACCAAGAGAGGAGTTCAGCAGCCCTGCTGAATCTGCTGTGTGTCGATGATAGTAGATCCAAGCAAGCTGTCACCTAGCACAAGCAGTAGTAGCATGTGTAGCAAGCAACCCACTGTGCAGTCACAGGAGAGAACCTCCTTTCTCCCTCTTCTAAATTTACCTGTGCAGTACTCTGGCAAGGTCCTACTGTTGCTTTGACAAATAAAAACTTAAAATACATTATCATATAGCCACTGTTTTGATCCAGAGGAAGGCAAAAAACCCAGCCTGAAGCCACTGCCAATTATGCCTCAAGAGGGAAAAAATTCCTTCCTGACCCCAATGGCCATTGGAAACATTCCCTGGATCAAGCATTTGGCATTCATTTAGCATGAATTATAACATGCAAACACTGTCGTGTTTATACTATATAACCCACAATACAACAGTACATGCAGTAATACCTCCACATTTGCTTATTAATAGATAATATGAGAAACTCCTGACATTTCACAAAATATGCAAAAAAAGGGTGGGTGGGATGTTTTTACCTGCTCAGAAGATAAGGAAGTGAACAGCTTCTTCCCCTGACATCACATCCCTCTCTTTCTCCACCCCCAGCCCAGCTTTCCCCTGCCTTAACTCATTCCTTCTCACCCACTCACAGCTACATCTGATTCTGCCAATCTTTAAATATAAACAGTGTAATCTGACTGCTGGTCATTCGGATCCCTTGTCATGCAGCCCCTGCGTTTATAGCTCCAGGGCTTTCCTTTTTTCAGTTTTACAGTGTCTAGTGTGTTGTTGAGTCCACAGCAATTGTCTATTACCCCTAAAGAAGTGGAATTTAATAAATGCATTACTTTAAGTTCAGCTGTCTATTCATGTGAAAATGCAATGGGTTGTTTTTATAGAGACTTTAAACATAACTGCTGCACTGAACTTGAGATAATGTTCCTAAATGTAGATCTGTAGATCTGAAAATAGCTTTCCTTTAATCTCCTTTATCTGTGAGCTCTTTTTGACCTGCTGTATGGTTGGTGTGCCATTGAGAGTAAACGTGAAACTCTACTTGTCTTGAAAACAATAACAAAGCTACATTTCTTGACATACTCCGTCTTATGCATCTAGTGGCGCCTCTTATACATCAATCACATTTCCTGCTCATTCTTCCTCACAATCACAATCCATGTTTCAATGGCATCTAACCTTAAACATCTTAGCCTTTATCTATACTCCATGAAATAGATGTAACAGTTGATCTACACCAGGGAAGTATACAGCTTTTACCCATTCAATCTTTTTGAGAAGATAGCAGGGCTTGCTAATGGTTTGTTATCTTTTAAGATATAATGATAAATAGCAAATATCTTGAAAGCCTGTGAGCCTAAAATGCAGGCAATAAAATGTGGAATGTTTTAGAAATCAGGACAAGTTTACATCTGAATATGGGGAAGGACGAGCAAAGAAAGCAACACTAAGAAAGATATAATTATAAAAACTGTGGAATACAATGGAAATAGAGAGTGTAGGACGAGACTGTCCATGTGGGATTTACAAACTCAAGGTTTTTTTATGTTGCTGTGAGTAACAGGTGTAAAACTTTGAATAGTGTTGAGTGGCAAACCTCAAAATTGTAACAAAATGCATTGGAGTCAATGGGAAGGCAAATTACATTGCAGTTAACGAAATTATAGCTTTGCAATAGAATATACTATTTCATGGAAAGGATAGAAAAGGTTCCAACCCCATTAGTTGATGTAAGAGACAATGGGGGCTCATTTATCAACACTGGGCAAATTTGCCCATGGGCAGTTACCTATAGCAACCAATCAGTGATTAGCTTTTTGAAGCCAGATGCAAGTAGAACAATGAATGTAGGAACTTGATTGGTTGCCAATGGTTACTGCCCATGGGCACATTTGCCCAGTGATGATAAATGACCCCCAATGTGATAATAATAATAACATCAGCATTTTTGTTTCTGGCAAAACAGACCAATAGAGAAATTCTAGCATAGAGTTGTGATAAAGTTCACCACTAGTGAAACTAGTGGCCAAATCTGTACAGGGTCAAAAAGTTTACTCATCCATAACCTTGATTACATGTGTTATATTGGCAAAAAAGAAACAATTATGAGCTTGATCCAATTTAGTGTTTTTCCAATTATATGTCAGGGTGAATGTTATGGTTCTGGTGTGGGAGAATTCATTGCTCCCGCCAAAAATTTTACATTTCCCGTTCTTCTATGATTTATGCCATGCCAGAAGTTTATTGGCAACTCATAGCACTGTTAGGTCAAACAACACCTTTAGGGAATGGTTTAAGGAGTGATATGATGTTATTGATTCTTTTTTAAATGATTAGAAGATTCAGGCAAATAGTAATTATTCTTCATTGCCCATAGAAATAGGCAAGAAAAGGTGGTAGAGCTTTTTGTATGGTTAACCAGTTTTGATGTTGATAAAATGAGGAAGCTGGGATTTACAAGTATAATTTAAGAGAACAGTCAGTTTAATTGTAAATGAATGTGATAAATAGTATAGGATCATTTGAGGGAACAGTCAGTTTAATTGGAGAAGAAGGTGAAAAATAGCTGCACTACTATTACATATAAGAGGGTCAAGGGCCATGGCTCTATCATAAGGGAGTTTAACTAAGTAGAAAAGATTATACACACACTCTATACACAATTATAATATACATTCTATATAAAACACGATAACTTGAACTAGAAGAGAGTTTAGATGTGTTTGCAAATGGTATGAAAATTTACTTTATCACAATAATAAAGGCATAGGAAAAGTAAAGGTCAAATGCAGATTTGACATTTTCCAATCAAATGACTTGGCTCTCACCAGAACAATTATATTTAGTTACAACACAATTATATATTTTTTCTACATATTTAATGAACAACACAACTCGCTAGCTGCTAGTTAAACCAGACTGAAACCTTTAGGCCAGTGTTACCTATTCATGTGCCAGATTATCATTTCAGTGATAAAACTATTTAGAAATATTGCATCTGAACAGAATTTATTAAAATTATATATTCTTTTCCAATTTAATACTGTAAATATTTTCGACTGTCAGGAAAGTTTTTAACAAATGTTGATACATTTATTAAAGCATCATGAAGTTTATGTGGGGATTGATTATTTGGCCAAGCTATTCTTTAACTGCCACAGCACTATACAACTGCACTATACAACTGCACTATACAACTGCAGGATTAATTTGCCAAATTCCCTTAATACCGAAAGTCTTGGATGTCTTAGTGGACAAGCAAAATATTTAGGGCTACAGTCAGCAACGTAACTAGAGGGCGGCGGGGGCAGGCCACCCGCCCCCCTCCGTATGCCCGGAACCGACAAGAATTTCGAAGAAGTCAGTGGCGCGCGAGCTGCCGGAAGCTCTGAGGGGGTGCGGGCCCTGGCCCAATCAAACCCCCTGCTCCCCAGGTAGTTACACCACTGGCTACAGTTGCCAACAGGTGTGTGTATACATCTGTGCAATTATATGCAAATATAAAAATTGATATATTGCATTGTTCAAGAAGAATGATGAACAAAGTTTGCTCAGAAAGGTTTAGCTTAATCCTGGGATTACAAAAAAAGGCACTGGTTAAAGAGATGGAGGCATCCAAACATCCTTCATCAAAAGGCCTGAAAAGCTGCTGTGCAAGGAAGAAGACCCCAATTTTAGTCTGGCAAACAAAAGCCATACTGAAGTTTGCAGATGATCAACAGGGCAAAGACATAGCCTTTTGAAAAAGAGTTCTCTGATCAGATGAAACCAAAAATGTAACCTGCAATGGCATCCCAGAATGGCATCATTCATTTAAATATTTAAATGAAATAAATTGGCTTCTAAGTTTGAAATGAGCTCATATAGTAATACACTAGATCTTCTGTTTGCCTTAACACAGGCAATATACTGTAACATTATAAGAATTAAGAAAAAAAAGTTCAATATCTTTATCATAGGTCAATGTAAACTTTAAGACTCAATTTCAATTTAAATTCTTGTTGCTCTTTTTTCCTCTCAGTTTCTATGTATGTCTCCTCCTCTTCTCTACCATTTACTTTAGTATTTTTGCCTAGTGCTACTAATTTACAGAGCATGTATCACATTTTTAAACAAGACAATAGTAAAATAATAAAAAAAACAAAAAAATCAAGACATTTATTTTGTATTTATGTCTTTAGGGCACTTTTACATAATTTTTTTTGCGTGTTTTTTTTTTGTTTTGTTCATCCATTAAAACGGTGCAAACATGTGTGTCTAAGTGACGAGTTATCCAAAGTCAAAAGCTGCTAACTTTTGTGTATTGCATATCTATACACAATGTGACATCTTTCTTATGTGACAAAGAGCTTAAAAGTAAAAGAACACAGCAGAGGACATTCTACATTGGTTTTCCTGCAGTGAACTGACGTATTTTCATTTATATAACTGACATTTTTATTGATAAATGTGACTGTTTTTTAACCAAGTGCAAAACTAAAGTAAATCAATTCTGAATCGAGCTCTAGGAAGCACAGACGTTCTTCTGACACACAGCTGCAGGTACAATACTGTGCCCTGCTGGGATCCCAATGAAAGAAACACAGTTCTTATGGGTGTGTCAGAAAGAATAGACAGGATTCTTGGCACAGGAAAGCACAGCTTAAAATAGTATTTATTCTTAAGTAAAAACCCTTTACTTTAAAAATTGTATGTGTGTTTGTAATAGGAATCTAGATTACTTTTATGTTTTCGTATTAAATCATTTAGTCAGAATTAAGCAATGTAAGGGTTCTATTGTTGTGTGATTTGGAATATTAGTATAGTGTTGTGAAATATGGATTCCTACAGCTATAAGTATTAAGAGAAATTTATAAGCTTAAAAAGCTTGATAATTTTTCTAAACATTTCTGTATGAAAACAGAAGCATCCCCTGATAAATTCATATAATTTGAACGGCTTTACAGACAAATAGCTGAAGAAGCTGATCCTCATCGAGATGCAGACAGTTGCCCGAGGGATCTCTGAGAGAGCACAATATCTGAAATGAAGATTCAATAACACAGACACTTGGCAGAGGTGCCCCATCCAATTCCTGGCACAGGGTTAACACCCCCATTGAAAAAAATGCTGCATGTACTACAGTTTAGAGTATACACGTCTTAATTTGCCTTGCAGGAGTCATAACCTGGCTAAATGCCTTCTTCTCTGTCCAAGCACAATAGTTATATGGCTAGAGTTACACCAAATGCAAAGGTAGCCTGGGACAAACAATGAGGGAAAATGTATGTAGTAATTTAGAATGCTGAACTAATTTAGATTATTAATAGACCTTGGGACAACTTTCTATTCTTCTAATTCTTGATGCCTACAAATAGATAAAAACCAGGGAGTGTAGCGTCAGAATGTAGCCATTACAGTTTTAGATTAGTAGCAGATGTACTGGCTTCAGTGCTCAATCAGTGAGCACCACCAATCAATGAACAATAGAAATGAGGGTAAATACAGTATAACTTAAAAAAGAGATTGCTGCTTGCTGCAATCAGCACCAATTCTGGCTGAATGGCAAACAAAGTGGCTTTTGATAGAAATCAGCTCATCAAGTTAAAACCTGCTATCTAGAAAGCTCCAAATGACTGAAAGTCCATTATCCAAAGGGGCAAATTTAATAAAGAACAAAGTGTTTTGGAAAATTTTCCATAATGACAATTCACAGGGACACTGCCAATTTCCTAAAAGGTGAAGAAGACAAATCACTAGGGAAAAAGCTCAGTGCTCAGTTCAGTTCTACCATGCAAATTCTCTCCTAGGTAAATAATCATTAATCCGCAAATTTATCAAAGAGTAAACTTTTGTATACTTAACCCTTTTCTACAAAGTCTATTTTCGGCAGGTTCTGGCTGGCAAATTGATAAGATAAAGCTATAGCCTCAACATTATTATGTCAGTGACATCACATCCTGTAATCCAAAAAAGTGATAAAAAAGAAACTCTGGCATTTTTTCATATATTAATGTGGGAATATGTTTAGACATTTTAATTGTTAAATATGTTATTTACACTTTTTAACCATTTGAAGCTCATACCACTTGTTTTAGGGTAGGCTCATGTTTTAGGGTAGGCAATAGAAGATCTCTTTTGTCTTTATTTTGCTTCCTTTGACATTTTTAATAATAATTGGACACTTCCAACAATTTCACCAACATCACTACTAAAGACATACATATGACAATTATGTAGCTGCCATATTTAAATTGATGTACGTGTAAGTATGTTTACGAAGTTTAACTAGGAAGAAAGTAACGATAGAGAAAAGCACACCAGCATTCATTTCGCGAGTCGAAGTTTCACATCTTGATAAATACACATTTTCGCCACAAAATAACGCCTAGCGTATGAAGAAGTTTTATCAAACTTTCCAAATGAGAATATCTTTTAGTGTATCCACAGCTTTACATCATTAATTCTGCATAGAACGGCATGTTCAACACATGGCTCAAGCTTGTGTAAATGGAGAGAGAAGCCATAGTAAACTATATTTCATAATGGTACAGGGGTATGATGAACTTATACTGGCAAGGTACTAGGGTGAAAATTAATGTACAGTTGTGTTCAGAATAATAGCAGTCTGACGTCACTAACCTGATCAATCACTGTTTTTGACAGAAATTATATTTCAACATGGCAAATAATTTACTAGTAGGTGTAATAGAAAACCAACAGAACAAACAGTCCTGACATGCATGCTGCTGATTCTGTGTAATTGAATAAGTAATTTAGGCTTGTTCCAAATTATAGCAGTGTTCAAATTAATAATAGCTTGTTCCAAATAATAGCAATGTGGAGTTTCATTCATTCTGTGAAAAAACAGGTGTCACTTACGGCTCTGATTTAAGGAAGGAATGCAGCAAATGTTGTGCATGCTGGTCATAGTGCATTTCTCTCTGCAAATAGTAAAATGTATTTTTCCAGACATTATTCAGAAGAATGTACTTTGATTAAGGGGACAATATATAAAGAAGTGCAGAAAATGGTAGGCTGCTCAACTAAAATTATCTCAAAAGCTTTAAAATGGTACCAAAGACCTAGAAGACATGGGAGAAAATGAAAAACTACCATTTCAACAGAATGGGCAAAATGGTAAAGAGTCAGCTAATGATCAGCTCCAAAAATGATGTAAAGTTACCTGTGAGTACTGTTACAATTAGAAGATGTCTATGTGAAGCCAAGTTACTGGAAAGAAGCCCCTGCCACGTTCCATTGTTGAAAAAATGTCGTGTGCTGAAGAGCTTACAATTGGCAAAAAACACATTGACTGGTCTAAAGAGAAATGGCACAACATTTTCTGGACTGATGAAAGCAAGATTGTTCTTTTTGGGTCTAGGGGTCATAGACAGTTTGTCAGACGACACCCAAACACTGAATTCAAGTCACAGTACAGTGTGAAGACAGTGAATCATGATGGCACAAGCATAATGCTATGGGGATGTTTCTCATACTATGGTGGTGGGCCTATTTATCATGTACCAGGGATCATGGATCAGTTCCAATACATCAAAATACTTGAAGAAGCCATGTGGCCTTAAGATGAAGAGGAAATGGGTTTCAACAAGACAACAAAGGCAAACACACCAGTAAATGAGCATCATCTTGGTTCCAGATCAGCAAGATTGAAGTTATGGAGTGGCCAGCCCAATCGTTGGACCTTAATCCAATAGAAAATGTGTGGGTGCTTAATGCTGTTTCTGAGGCAAAACCAAGAATTGCAGAAGAATTGTGGAATGTAACAGGTGCCAAATATATATATATATATATATATATATATATATATATATATATATATATATATATATATATATATATATATTAATTCTGTGATTCAAAGGAAGGCAAAATCTTGAAATTTTTTTAGGTTATAAAGTGAATGTTTGAGTTTGTAAAGAAGAATGCAGACACAACTATTTTTTCGAACAGCCTAATATTTCTCTTCATGTTTTTGTTTTTGTCTCTTTAGTGTTACCTTTCCAATTCCCATTTCTGGTGGGAACAATTAAACATAATACAACTAAAACAGTTACAATTACCTTTTACATAGAATTGTACTTGAAACTAGGTACTTCTCCAAATGAAGTCTACCTATCCATTTTAATCCATAAAACATGTCTCTCAAGGAAGTCTAAACCTTCAATTTACTTCCTAAAAAATACTCTAAATAAAATACATCAATTTAGTTTCTACCTGTATAATGTATGCCGGTATAGTAATTGAGTACTATCAGAACATGAAATAATCAGTCCATTAATAAATCTCTAGGACCAATATCTAGGGAGTCTAGGAGGGAAAAAATATGAGGGAGAATGAGGATTACTACACATCATAAAAAGCATTTCAAACTCCATGTTTTATTTGCCGGGCTAGAGATTTTAATTCCATGATCCAATTTGTCTCTCTCTGTAGCATCTTTTGTTTAAAATCACCTCTAGTCAGTGGTTCAACCACCTCCAACACCACCCATTTTAATTGGCCATGTGTGTGTTTTGCTTCATTAAAATGTAGAGAAATGTTTGAAATTCCTTATATGGCTCTTATGCTCCTTTATTCTGGTTTTGATACTCCTTCCAGTTTGTCCTACAAATACTAACTCACAGGGGCTTTTAAGCATATAAATGACTCCTTTAGAGTTGCACGTAACATAATCTCTAAGGGTAACTCTAGTGCCTTGTGTCGTGATCAATCTAATCACATTTTATAACTGAAGGACAACAAATACAATTTAAACATGGGGATGCTCCTATTTTGGAATCCCTTTTCTTTAAAGGTACAGCTGGACATAATAAATCCCTAATACTTTTCCCTTTCTTATAACTAAATAAGATGGGTTCTGTAAATATTCTACCAAAACTACTATCACCTTACAGAATTGGCAAATATTTCCTAACCACCTTTTCGATTTCTTTACTGTGCTTAACATATTTGGAAATGAACGGGATTCTATTTGTACTCTCTTTCAATTTTTTCCCTTTTCACAGTTGCTACATCTGCCCTAATTTGTGACAAACTGATGGTTCATAACTTCTTTCCAAAAAAGTGAATGTGGAAAGAAGTCATCACTAGAACATACAAAATCTTTATATAGGGACATAATACGTTTAGAAAGCAAAATTTTCCTTTTGATCGCCCTTTGGGTTATGAAAACTCTTTGCATGTAGTATTCTGTTCCTATCTGGTTTTTTTTTTCTGTACAAATAAGTGGCAATTTCCTCCTTATTAATAGACGAATTAACATCCAGAAAATTCAGTTCACTATCTGATAATTCAACTGTAAACTTAACTGTATCATGACTTGAGTTAGCCTCTTGTGCCATTTCTAATAACAATTCCTGTGTACCATTCCATAACAACAAAATGTCATCCACAAATCTCAAATAAAGTACAATATACTTGCTCAGTCTATGTTTTAAAAACAGTTTTTCTTCTAGTTTGTGGACGATTACATTAGCAAAGGAAGGAGCGAACGAAGCACCCATGGATGTCCCTTGCTTCTGCCAATAAACCTCGTTTTCAAATTTAAAATATTTTTTTCTGTAAAACCAGTTAAACAATCCAGTAAAAAATAAATCAACTGGTTATCTATATTGGTGTTCAACAGAGTCTTCTCTACGTACATTATCAGCCAATCTACGTATTAAATCATTTGTATCTTTTAAACAAATGGTTATATTGGTTACATCAACAAATTGGGCCAAAGTTTCCAGAACTGACCCTGGCCCTGAAACTATTGGTTGACCAAGTGGATTCTCAAGAGTTTTTATGATTTTTTGGCAACAGATATAGAACAGGTATTCTAGGGGAATGATGTTATTATTAAAGGCTTCTGTCACCATGGAGTCTACTTATATCTTTAACCTTAATTGTGGGGTTATAACGATTTTCTCATAATGGCCAGGGCGTTAAGTTGTATGTAAGCCTCATTTAAATATATGGTGCAGTGCATGATTATAATTGCACCTCCCTTATCTGCTTTCTTTATTATTATAGCATCATTAATCTTTAAAGCATCAAATGCTCTATTTTCTTTCAGTGACAAATGATTTGCCTGCTTATTTTATTTAAAAATTATAATGACTTTTGCTTGTTAAATCACCCACAGTCCTGCAGTTATGTCTATGGGATGTTAATACTTAGTACTGTTATTCATTAGGAAATAATTTTTAAGCATTGATAATTGAAGTAAAAGTTCATCAATAACTTTGTTACATTTTAATAGCATTCTGGAAAGTCTGATGTAAATGTAATTGTCAGATTGTATCATTTGTTTTACTCTGTACTGCAATTGGCAGTCATTTATCTTGCTTGAAACCCCTTGGTGCTTCATTCTACGTGCCGCCAAATTACTTGATTTAGATGTGGTTTTGCTTGTTCGAAATCTTGCTAAAGGAAAAACTGCATTTTAATAACATGGGAATTAATTTGAGGAATAAATAACCAGTGCAATTTAGGGGTTTATGAGGGCACTCTACAAAGGGCTAACAGCAAAAACTATTTTGTAAATAAACAGAGTACCCAAATTAAACTAAACACAGCACAAAGAAAAAAACACATTAGGGAAATCAGAAATTATGTTTGCCCCTTTTTTTTTTGCAAATGAAATGCTTTAGAATTTGAAACTGTGCCATTTAAACTTCCCTGTTCTATTATATTTGGCTATTCTACCACATGTTTTAACATTCACACTAACAGAAACAATTCATCTCTTTGCCCTGGGGAAGATTTTAAGGACCCTTGAATTTTATTAGGGAATAGAGTGTACTGTTAAACAAACTGAATGATTTGTTCAGCATGTACATGTATATTTAAGCTATATATCTAAAGGTTGAAAATATTTGGAAGCTTGTGCCTTTAACTCATGAATAAAAATGTGTAAAAAATTTTTTTTTATAAAAATATGTAAAAAAGGGGTACTATCAAATACTATCCCTAGGTCATGGTAATGATTTTTTTTTTCAATTCTGTTTCTGCATTATAGCCCACTATAACAGTCGTTTGTTTATGGGGAAACTGCCAGCTATCCACCTCTCAAGACTAGAAGTTTGTGCTGCTGCAATGCCTAAAAACTATATTTGCAAAATAAAAGTATATATTTTTTTAATCTATACTAGTTGCATGGCTTAGCTGGCCTACCACAGAATGACCTGTTCAGCCAACTCACTTTTTTTTTCAAGAACTGGGTCCATTATGTCAATCTAATTTAAGAATCCACCAAATTGCACAATATATATCCAACCTACTATGACCCCAATCAATTGAATAACACAGCTTGCCTGCATGTGACTATCTTTATTAAAAAAAAGTTTGATACAGATTCTTCAGTCAAAGAGCTTGTTCTATGTAATGCTTATTCATTTATCTATTCAGCGCTTATAAAAGTTCAGCTTATGTTACAACCAAAAAAATGCTAAAATGTAACCATCATATCTGTCATCATATCTATCAGAAAAAAATCCAAATCCATTGCTACAAATATTTTGTTGACTTACCCAGGGGTCCTTCGCCAATGAGGCGAGTTGAGGCTGTCACCTCAGGCGGCAGCGACCCACTAAGTACCAGGGGCAGCAAAAATGCTGCTCCTAGTACTTTAAGAGCGAATTTCCAGGGGAAGGGGGAAAGCAGCAACTGGTGCTGCCTCAGGCGGCGGAGGGGCCAGGATCACCCCTGGACTTACCTGAACTTCCAAATATTAATCAGACCAGCTGCTTACTCCTATTTAATAATCGTAATCGTTTTTACATTGTTTAAATATGACATGAACTAAGGGAAAGTTATTGAGGATAACAAGAGGACAAGGAATTCTTCTTGTAGAACATAACATGCATTTATCATGTTGTAAAATGACACAGAATATTCCAAATTAGATAAATCTAACATATGCAAAAGTATTTTTTTAGTTTTTAGAAACCACAGGTATTCTGATGAGATTGAGTACAGCTTCAGCATCCCACCACAGGGGTGATTCTGGGCTCAGGGGCTATCCTGAGGAAGGTCTACCTGATACCACCACCTGATACCTTTTTGCATGCCTCCAGTGGTGATAACATTGCAATTCAGTTGTACCCTTTACATTAAAAACTGCAGTTTTGGAAGTTTCTCAAATTGTCTCATGTCAGGAATAACCATGGCTTCGGATTTATTTATATATATATATATATATATATATATATATATATATATATATATAAAATGAAGAAAAGAGTCATACGTTTTATTAAATACATATTAAAAAGCAGGTCAACATTTTGGTCTGTATCTAAGACCTTTCTCAAAACCATAAACTGCTGATTAAAAGCTACATATATAAATAGATTAAAAAAAAAAACACACTCAACCAACCCCATGCTACATCAGTGGTCATATGACAGTTGCTAAAGCCCCAATTAAGGAGGAACATGTATATTTAAATTTAAACTGCATATGAACCTATTCACATCCATAGCATTAAAGCAATAGAAGACAAGCGTGTTACTCTCCCTGGATAATAATACAAAATATAAAAAAAAAAGTATTTTTTTTCCCATGCCAAAATTTAAGTGTGTGAAATAACTAAAGCCATCTGTTTATGTAGATGTAATGTAGTCAAACTCTTCAAGTGCCCCCTCTATACTACTTTAAAAGGTCTTTATTTAGCATTATAGTATACAGGGGTGCTGCACCAATGAGGCGAGTTGAGAAACTCACCTTTGACAGCAGTGCTGGGCAAGGTACAAACACTCTTAATAATACCAGCTTTGGTCAGTGTTTTACACAGGCAGTATGTTGAAGCTGTGGGACCAAAGCAACATTATTTTCCAATAAGAAAATGGAAACATTGTCAAAAAAATAACTGGCTTTATTTTAAGTCATAATGTTGATTTAGTATCCTTTTATTTCCCTTGGAGCTGTTTTCATTATATAGGTAAAATAAAAATGCAAATCAAAAGTATTTTAAAAACAGATGATAAAAGCCTGGAGTCAGTCTTCAACATCCACGGGGGTGAAATAATCTATGTGCTGGAATTTGAGAACCTCATTCCCCCAGCTGGTCCAACCAGGCTGAAGGTTGCGTGCGAAGAATTCCAAGCACTCCACATCTGGCTTGACATATTCTTTCAGGATCTCTGCACAGAATATGAGAAAGACAAAGAAGAAGAAGAAGACAGCGATGAAGAAGAACAAAAATCAATCTTCTTTCAGCTATTGGGAGATGGGAAAACTGGAGTATTTTGTTAAAAAGAAGACAGCAAATTAATTTCAAGGATTTCTTGAACAGCTTCTGCTATTTATAGTCAGGAAATCATTTAAAATAGGCACTCTTGAGATTGTGAACAATACAGTCGGAGCCTTAAAAGGTCTGATTTATCGGTTTTTATTTAGAGACAGGGAATGAGGATTTTTTATCATTGTGCTCCTGAGCAAGCTGTGACAATGTTTTAAAAGTTTACCTTACAATACAACTCTGCAAATGATGGAACAATTAGAACAGAATGATCAGGTTAAAAATCTGAGGACAAGGACTGTGACCACGACATGTTACTATAGTTGCATTGTGTTTTACTGCAGTAAGTGCAGGCTCCAGTTCAACAGTTGCTTTCTAAAAGAATAAGAAAAAACCTCTTTGGAACACAAAGACACATGCTGATGTTGTGACATACTAAAATTATTTCTCCCCGGGAGTGTTTGTAAGTGCAGCGTATCAAGTGTTTTTCTTATTTTCATACACAATGTCAGTGTAGTCTTTTCACCTGACTGAAATGTAAGTTCACACATGTATAAACATAATTTATTACTTATGTTTGTCAAACTCGACACATAATGCAGCCATTGATTCCTGCAAGAAATATTGAATAAAACCGTTATCTGTTGGAACTAAACAGGTGCCTGTTCCACTTAAGGCTAGTGCATTGTTATACCAACATTTAAGTTTCGTTTCTAATTTTTGTACCTTCTTTACAGAAGCAGCAGTCTTATCATAGTTTTCTAGATAGCTCTATATAGGAACTTTGAAGACTAAAGGGGTCATTTAAAACCACAAGTACAGCTGCATTTCTACAAATTTCCCCAAAGTGTAAAACCCCATTCTTTAAAGGTACTTGCATCAAAATGTGGCCCTTGTATGTATCGATGCACTTGCAGCCACTGCCTTCCTAATGGCTCTGAATCAAGCGCCGCTGTGCCAACTGAATTTGAGGAACCCTAGAGCCACCACCACAGCCAACATCTCACATGTCACACCCATCCTAAACATCAGAAATTATTCCACTCACACATGGAAAACTTCCAGCACAATTGATTTTACATCAAAATGCTAGCGCAATTGCGTCAGATGTAATTCCCCCTGGGAAGTGCAACGGTGCTGGAAAACGCTGCTGCAAAAATATGGAGATTGCACCTGAAATGCTCACAGCACTTGCAGTCATAAATGACTACTTAATATGTACAAGATAGTATGATTTATTTTTAGTTTTATTCGGTGGTAAAAAGAAAGCCATTCAGATCAGCTACTTCAACTGTTAACATAATGGAAATATAATAAAAAAAAGTATAATAAAGTATAAATAAAAGTGTAATAATGTATAATAATGTGGTATCAGCACCAGGCCAAGAAGTACTTGCGTCTAAGACAAATACCTCTTGTCTTGGCTTCCACTCACTCCCCCCCCCCAGTCCACTCACTGTTGCATGCAAGCACTGGCAGCAATGGCAAACAACCCCGCCCCACGTACATGAACATGAAAATGCTAAATTAAGGAATACTGCAATGTGGCTTCAAATTATATTTTCTTCCATTATGCAACAGTTTTTGGGTGGCATTCCATGTTCAGCCTCTATGTGAGAGATTCTGAAATTTTGCCATACCTACAGAAGAAAATGGCATTGCAAAACTGCAAAAAGTTGAAGAATTATATCTTCTGTATTTCAAAGAAAAGAATAGGAAGAATATGAAAAGAATAATTATATATTTTGGTTGTACAGAAAAAAAATTCATAATACCATAAAAATATGTTTTAAAAGTACACTTACTGATTGACAGTGTCGGACTGGACAACAGGGATATAATTTCCTAGCTTGGCTAAGCAATGTGGTGCTCATTTTTTAACCTTGCTTAAAATAAACACACATTGGGGCTCATTTATCAACACTGGGCAAATTTGCCCATGGGCTGTTACCTATACAGGGGGAGCTCTTATTCAGCCCTTCAGCAAATGGAAAACTAGTGTTAAAAGCTCTACATTTGTGCATACATACACAAATCATAATAATAACTCTGCCATATTTGTGGTTCTAACACATGTTCCTTCACTATACTGGGCCATTTGTGGACTAGCAGCCAAAACAAATATTTGAGGCAACCCCAAAAATCATTCTGGGGGAATTGCTGGGCCTCTTGAAAGCTCACTCCAGTGGCAAGTCACATAAAGAGGGCACCTAGCAAACTAAGAGCATGTCTAGCCCAATGTCAGATTTCAAAAATAAATATAAAAAAATCTGTTTACTCTTTTGAAAAACGGATTTCTGTGCATAATTTTTCCTGGATCAGCACTATTAACTGTGACAGAATACCTTTAACTGGAGAAAACATTCTCTCTGTTTAGCTATTATGAGTTCCTATTATGAGTTTACAATCTCCCACTGGGGAATACCATATAGAAGTAAAACAAGCTACTATTAAAAACTGAACTCAAAGCCTAAAAGTCACACTGCAATTAACTTTGTAACACCGTTTGGCTGTGCTACCATTGCACAAATCACCAACAATTACATGATTATTGATAAAAACAATTTTCTCCAATATGATATATTTAACTGTTTCAGGTAGATTTTGTATCAAATTTAGTACCAATATATGTAGGAAAGAATAAGGGATGCACCAAATTCACTATTTTGGGAATTGGCTGAATCCTTCATGAAAGATTCTGGTTAATCCTGACCCAAATCCAAACCCTAATTTGGATATGCAAATTATGCTAAGGAAGGGTTCTGTGAAAAGTCACGTGATTTTAAGGATTTACATTTTTGACTTAGAATTGATAACAGAGTTTCTACCCACTTCTTGCCTCAGGTTATTTCTTCATCAAATCCATTGTAATTATGAGTAGAGTTTCGTTCTACTAAAGATAGGTAAGCTTCCATATAATTGAGTTATTTGTTTGGTACTGATATATTACTTTTAATTTTTGTTATTTAGCTATTACAATTCATTGTGTCTTAATTGTAAATCAACAACTGGAAAAAAAAAGTAAGATTATGAGGTGATAATAAATAAGTACAATACGGAGTCCAAAATACTTTTGTATATAACACTATATTATATCCTACTTCTTATTAACACTTTTTTTCTAAAACCTGGTATTTTAACTTTGTTTTATTTTGTATTAGATGGTACAGGTATGGGAGCTATAATGCAGAATGCTTGGGACCTGGGATTTTTCAAATAAGGGGTAAATAAGTTATCAAACTGCAAATTTATCTCAATATTTTCTGCTACAAACTCCGATCAAATCCGCTAGGGTTTTTTACGATTGTTTATTATTACATTTTCCCAAAAACTTGCTTTGTGGGAAAAAAAAATCAGATTTCCATGAATTTTTTGGACTTTTTGATCCGATTTTCACGTTTTTTTTCGTAATTTTCACGAAAACTCCTAGGTCACTAAAAAGTCCTAGGTAGTGCCCAAAACCCAGCGCACATCAAAAAATCATTGGGACTTCTCCCATTGACTTATATGCAAGGTCTGAGATGCCGGATTTTCTGATTCAGACTTTTTCATCCCCGGGGTTTAATAAATTCTGAAAATTATTTTTGCATTCAGAGTTTAGTAAATAACCCCCTATGTCTAGTAAAAAATAATTTAAACACTAAATAAACCCAATGAAATTGTTTTTACCCCAATAAGGATTTATTATATCTTAGTTGGGATCAATTACAAGAAAAAGGAAAATTATTTGTTTGAAATGGAGTCATGGGAGAAGGCCTTCCTGTAATTTGGAGCTTTTTGAACGTTTTTCCGGATAATGAATCCCATACCTGTATATGATTATTGGACATATACATTTAGCAAGTATGTTTACTTAAAAGTGTTCTCCATCAAAAAACTACTTCTTTGCATATTAAATTAAGATAGAATTCTAAACAAATTTCCAATAAATATTCATTTTTTTTTTTTTTTTATTAACAGTTTTTGGTATTTGTAACAACAATGTTGACAACAGTGTTGTCATAGAACTTAAAAGGAGAAAAGAAGAGAGAAGGTGAGAGTAGGAAAGAGGGAAGGAGGGGGAGGTGGAGTACTGGCGTACGAGACAACTGCATGCAAAGGGTGCATAATTGTTCAATTGTGTCCTGAGAGTAAGCTGTTCATTTAATCAGATGGTCCACTTGACCATTCTTTCATATAGCTGTATGCGTTCCAGTTCTTGTTTTATTACTGTAGCTGTCGGGAGTGTGGCCTTCTTCCAGTGTTTTGCTAATAGACTTCTACTAGCTAGTAGTAATTGAATGGTTGCCCTTTTTTCATTTTTGTCCATGCTCTGCGTAAAGTGCCCCAATAAGACTAATGCTGGCGATAGTGTATGGGATAATCCCGTGATTTCCGTAATAAGTCAGTTGACTGTGGTCCAGTACGTTTGAGCAACAGGACACTCCCACCACACGTGTAGTAGGGTTCCAACTCCTGTTTGGCATCTCCAGCAGTTGTTTGGGACCCAGGGGAAGGCCTTATGGATTTTCTCCGGGGTCATGTACCAACGGTACATTATTTTAGCTGTCAGTTCATGGTGGTTTAGCGCCCTGGAGAATTTGGATGTTTGTCTGAACAGATATTCCCACATCTCCGTATCAATTGATATGTTCAAGTCTCTCTCCCATGCCTCTTTGGCTAACAGTGGTTGGCCTGCGATGGGTTGCATCAGTACGTTATAAATGGTAGAGGTACCTTTCTTGGTCCTCCTCATGGTCCAACATTTAAGTTCGTAGTTTGTTGGTTGATGTGCACTCAGCCATTGGTTTGCCCTTAAGTAGTGCTGCAACCGAAGAAATGTATACAGTTGGGCGTCCGGCAGACCATATTGCGTTGTGAGGTTGGAAAAGAGTTTGAGTCCATTGTGGTCATAGAGATCCCCAATTTTCGTGATGCCATGGTGTATCCACGACTGTAAGGGTAGATCTGATATCATCTCGCTAAGAATAGATATGGGCGCCACCATCGAGAGCGGATTGCAAAGGAGCCGGTTAGCCTTAGCCGCATACCAAGTCTTCAATGTGGCTATAAGTGGTAGAGGCAAGCGTTCCAAGATGGAGTAATGGTGCTTTCCAAAGGTCCAAATGTGGGACGGGCCGGTATGGCCAAATAGAGATTGATAGAGCCAGTGTTCCATGTCCACCCACTTTTTGGACCCCTGAGGTAGATGCCAGTCAGCCAGTTGGTCTAAAAGAGTGGCCCTATAATAGGCCTGCAGATTTGGGCAGGCTAAACCTGCTTTCCTTTTGCTGGTATACATCACTGAGCGCGGGATCCTCGGCTTCCGATGGTTCCAGACAAAGGACATTAACAGTCTCTGTAACTGTTGAAAAAATGCATTGTACAATGGGATGGGCAAAAGCCTAAATTTGTACAGGATCTTGGGTACAATTAGCATTTTAATTGCGTTCAACCGCCCCAGCCAAGAGACATAGGTCGTCTTCCATGTAGTGAGGATCATCTGAGTGTCTTTCAGCATGGACGCGAAGTTATACTTGTAAAGTTGCGCTGGGTCAGCCGATATTTCCACACCCAAGTAGTGAATTGTATCGGAACACCAATCCAGGTCATATTTATGCTTCAGATTGTCAACGTCCATCCCAGACAGAAGTATGGGTAATGCTTGGGTCTTAACCACATTTAGTTTGTAATAAGTCAGCTTGCTAAAATGACCAATCAGTTTAAACAATTCCTGCAATGCAATATCAGGGTTAGTTAGCAATAATGCAATATCATCCGCAAACAATAGAACCTTATGGTCTTGAGGGCCTATATTTACCCCCTGGATGCTTTGGGAGTGTCTTATAGCTTGGGCCAGTGGTTCAATACTTAAAATATAAATGAGAGGCGACAGCGGGCATCCCTGTCTAGTGCCATTCGACAAGGGGAAGGCGTGGGATAAGAAACCATTAACATTCACCTGAGCTATTGGGCCAGAGTAAAGGGCCAAAATAGCTCTGGAGAACAAACTAGGAACACCAAAACATTCTAACACTAGCTTCAGATAGTTCCAATTCACGCGGTCGAACGCCTTCTCTGCGTCTAATGCCAACAATATGGAAGGAATCTGTTGTTCACGTGTGCGGTGGATCATATTAATAAGCCGTCTAGTGTTATCATGTAACTGACGCCCTTTAACGAAGCCCGTCTGATCGGTATTTATCAGATGAGGCAAAGCCGTCTGCAGGCGTTTTGCTAGTATGGATGCGTAAATCTTAAGGTCACTATTCAACAACGAAATAGGGCGATAGTTCGCACATTTGGTGTTGTCCTTGCCAGGTTTAGGTATAGTGGTAATATACGACTTTAGCATTTCCTGGGGAAACTGTCCTGCATTAGCAGCAGCATTTAGGGCTCTAGTAAGATATGGGGCAAGTGTTGTAGCAAAGGACTTGTAATACCTGTTAGTAAAGCCATCTGGGCCCGGAGCCTTATTTTGCAGTAAACTTTTTATCTCCTGAAGGACTTCCTCCATTCTAAGGGGTCCCGTTAAAATTTAAATATCGGAGGCTTGAAGGCGTGGTAGGTGTAATGATAGTAGGAAAGATTTTATATCAGCTTCTAGGGGTTCTGTTATTGAGGGGTCGTCCTTCAGATTATACAGATCACTATAGAATTGAGCGAACGCATTAGCTATATCAGTAGGATTAATTTTGGTGTCTTGAGTGGGCGTCTGTATCTTCGCTATCCTGTAGTGTGTCTGTTGGGTAATAAGTTGCCTTTTAAGAAAGGCGGTCGCCCTATTGCCCATAGCGTATTGAATACTTTTAAGTTTCAGTAATTGGTTTTGGCATTTACTAAGGATGAGTAGGTTCATCTCCTCTTTGAGTTTATTTAAGAGGGCTATAGTTTCAGGGGTAGGGGACAGTCTGTTTTCCTGCTCCAAATCGTTTATTGTTTTAAGTAAGTGGTCCTGCTTAGCTTTCGCAACTTTCGATTTGTGGGTGGCTAAACTAATTAGATGTCCCCGTAACACTGCCTTATGTGCGCACCAAAATGTTAGATCCGCCGTGTCCGTGCTATCGTTTTGGGAGAAATATTCAGTTAGATTGTTTTCTATGCGATTGTAAATATTTTTGTCGTTCAGCAAAGAATTATTAAGCCGCCACGGGGGACGTGTAGTAAACTGATGGCGTTCTTGTAGAGTGAAAGCAACTAGTGAGTGATCTGTCCATGTTGTGGTCTTAATCAAGCATTTCGAGATATCGTTCAGCGTTTGGGGGTGGGTCAGAAAAAGGTCAATTCTAGTATACGTTTTATGGTGAGGAGAGTAGTATGAGAAATCTGACATGTTGGGGTTATGTACTCTCCATACGTCATACAGGTTGTATTGTGCTAGTAATTTGGAAAAGGTTTGCGATTTCTTAATGACTGCCTTGCGGTATTGAGTGGGGAGCGCGTCTACTCGTGGTAGTCTATCCTTAACTGGGTCTAGAACATTGTTAAAGTCCCCACCAATGATAACAATGCCCTGTTTATAATTTTGCAGTTGGTCAAAAGCTTGTCTCAGAAACAGGTTTTGATTGGTATTAGGGGAGTAAAGGTTCATCAACGTATATTGCTGCTGGTTGATACTGCATACAACTATCAAACACCTGCCAGTGGGATCAGCTAAATGTAGTACACTCGAAATGTCCAGGGACCTTCTAGCCATGATTGCTACACCTCTCTTTTTTGTGAGGGAGGGTGCTGCTGCTATCATTTGATACTGTTTATTTGCAATAGACATTTGGTCCTTTAGCCGAAAGTGCGTTTCTTGGACCCAGATGATGTCCGCCTGCATCCGTTTACATTCCGCTAGGGCTAGTAGGCGCTTGCGTGGGGTGTTTAATCCCCTCGCATTAATACTCATACATTTAAGAACCATTGTGGCTAATACAAATGCTGGTTTGCGTACGATTCAGCTGATCCCACAGTAGCAGAACAAAACACCACAATTCAGTACATGCCAGTCTCCTAGGGAGGGTTAGGGAAGGATAAGAAAAGACAGAAAAGAGCATTGAAAAGTAAACAAAGAACTTACAACTTATATACATTATAGCCAGCACCAGTGGCCAATCTCGCAATGCATACATGCCCAAAGTTGGGCAGACAGTCCTGCAGTGGTAGAGTAGAGTAGTAGGGGGTGTTCAGTATGGTAGTTGTGAAAACTCAATTTTGGTTTCCAGTTCCGGTGCCTGGAATCATAGAAACATAGGATCACTTAGGCGACCCAGGGACTTGGGGGTAGATATAAATTGAGTAGGTTGTGGGCAGTCAGGTAATAGCCGCATCAGCTTCCTTTGCCGCCTCAGTATCCACATGCATCCGACCAAGTGGGTGTTGCGGTGGTTTCAGTGGCGCTGTAAGTGGAACGTTCCACTTCGCTAGGGCTTGCTTCCCCTCCGCCACATTGAGAATAATTTTCGTGGAGTTTTGCCATTGCACCAAGAGCTTAGTAGGATATCCCCATTTATATGGTATGCCGTGTTGTCACAGAGCTTGAGTTATGCCAGCTAGGTCTCTGCGCTTCGCCATAGTAGCTGCAGAAAAGTCAGCAAAAACTTGCACTTTCTCATAAGGTTGTGGAAGCACTTTATGTTGTCTTGCGTATCGCATCAGATCTTCCTTAATGTGGAAGAAATGAATCCGAAGTATGGTGTCTCTGGGTGCCCCGCTTGGCGCATTTCTGGGCTTGGGGATCCT
Source organism: Xenopus petersii (assembly GCA_038501925.1). Classification (NCBI taxonomy): domain Eukaryota; kingdom Metazoa; phylum Chordata; class Amphibia; order Anura; family Pipidae; genus Xenopus; species Xenopus petersii. The sequence continues at coordinate 98,497,135 of CM076683.1, read as the reverse complement.
GTGTATTCTATCGATTAGGAGGTGGTCCACAGGGGTGTCTGGAAGTAGCGTGAGGATAAGGTCCTGCGCATATTGGCAGAGTTGTGGCTGCAAAATGTCCTCAGAAACACCCCTCAGCCTAACGTTGTTCCGTCTGGAACGGTCCTCCATGTCAGCCAATTTATTTTGTAACGTAGTAATGGCTGACTCTTGGGATTCAATGGTGTCAGCCATGGTGTTGTGCGCCCCAACCAACTCCTCCATTTTAGTCTCAATCAGGTCAGTGCGGGCAGCTATAGTTTGCAGCTCGGTTTTAATATCCTGCACTGCCTGTCTTGTATCCGTACAAATGTCCTCTCGTAACTGCGCAAGCAACACTTTTAAATGCGCCTCAGTAATGCCCTGTGTAGCGTCCGAGTACTTAGCTGGTTGTCGGTCCGTGTCAGGTGCGGTACGCCCTGGAGAGGACCTGCATGAGGAGGACTGTGCGCCATCTTGGCTGTCGTCTTGAGTTGGCGTCTTCGGCTGAGAGCCGTAAAAAGCGGTGAGTCGCAGGGGTTGCTGCTTGTCTTTCTTTTTCGGCATGCTTGCAGGGTTTGTTTGCGAGTGAGTAGTGCTCGTTTGGGGTCCGTAGGGTCGCAAAAAGCTGGAGTTTATCGGCACCGGGACTGGAGCTGAGCTAAGGTACGTGCGGTCACATGCGTCCGCAAGCCACGCCCCCCCAATAAATATTCATTAAAGATATTTATATTTGTAAAGTTATATGTAAAAGTAAATGCTATTAAACCGTGTCAAGTTTACATTCTTCAGTATGCAAAGTATTGAGGGACATTGAATCTTTGCTGGGGGAAACAAGTATACTACTACATTGTTTGAAGGAAAAACATATCGGAGGATGAATTTAATGGACTGATTTTAGTTAGCAGAATCAGCATGCCCCATGTTAAAAGAAGGTCATCTTTATAAAGGTCTGTCTTTGCCGAGCCAAGGTAGATATGCAAGGCAGAAACAAGTCGTGCTTCTGTAGGATGTTGTTTGAAAGGGTTTGTTGCCATGGATACAAAAGTTTCCCAACTACAATGCAAAGAGCAGCTGCCAATTGTTAGACGCATTCAGACGTCAGCTTTAATATGGCCTTGTTTTATAAAGAAGCACTTTAGAGAAAGAACTGGAAAATGGATGTAAATAATTGGAAGACCATGTACTGTAGATGCTGCTTCTGCAAACCCTGAACTTCACAATTCACAAGGTCTTCATGAGAAAAAAATGCGTAGAGTCAAATGTACTGTCTAACAGTACAATTACACTGTTTAATAGGCTGTTGTAAGACAAAGGCGAAATAAGGACCCACAAACAAAAGGATTTCACACAGGCAGTCAGAATTAACATGCTATTTCATACCCACACACTTAGATACATTGAATAATACCAAAACATGCTTTGAATTCAATCAAACATTTACTCTAGGCAGGACAACCGGCGAAACCCACAAAAATTAAACCAATAATCCTCCAATAGCCCTTTACCAGCAAGGACTTGATGGCTTCCAAATCTCGATAAAGTGCAAACAAAGTCTCCCCAAAATGCAAGGTCATACTATGTCTAGAAATGGCTTTTAGCAAGGGCAAACCCAAGATTAAACTCTCCTCAAAGAGGGTTATATCCCCCATGATAAATAAATGTATATGGTTCACTTTTTAACCATAGGTAAAAGGAACAGCCACCCACCTCGAAAATAGAACTAAAAGTACGGCAGGAGTTCATATACATTTCTATAGTAGCAATGATCTAAATTCTAGACCTTCAAAGTTGTCAACTTTGGTTTAAAAGGTGTTTCCCTTCTTGGATTTTGTTAGGAGTGTCTGCAACATGCACATGCTCAGTGTGCTTTGAGCAGCTGTTGAGAAGCTTAGCTTATGGGTCGTTGCAAATCATCAATAGAAACTGATGTTACAGGGTTGATTATTCATTCTGATGCTAATTGTGCTGGTTTCTGAGCTGCCATGTACCAATAATTACTTGCTAATCAGCCTTATATTGTGACATTTATATTAAATATATATTCAGTATCTTGTGTAGGTCCCGAAGCTCAGTAAGTGACAGCAGCACAGAGCATGTGAAGTGAATCAGCAGAAACAGGGTCAAACTGGGACGTCAGTGCCCATCAGGATCCTGGTTTGAAGGACCCTCCATACTGAACTGAAGGGTCACCCTTCTGGTGACCATCCTCACACTGCTCTCCCCACCTCCTTCCCCCCTACCTGTGCACACACACCACCACATACTACCATCATTGCAGCTGAAATGGAGACGGTATGGGTGGAGGAGTGGGCCTGGGTCGGTGGAGCCCATGAAGACCAGGGCCCATTGGGTTTTTCCCCCAGTGTGCCCCTTGTATGCAACAGCATTCAAAGCAGTTACTGAATGGACAGAGCAAAAGCTGGCCAAATCAAAGCATGTGAGACAGATGTTAAAATGGATAGTGATGGCTTACAATCTTATAGCTGATACAATAAGACAACGCCCTGGAATTTAATTTAACCTGATTTCATTGGTAAGCATACACCAAGAGGACAACAAATTGATGTACCACTATTTTAACATAGTAACATAGTAAGTAAGGTTGAAAGAAGGCACATGTCCAGCGAGTTCAACCTTTTTTTTTTCTTTTTCCTTTTTTATATGTAAACATGGATGCTTTAGATGTGTACAGAGTTATGGCCAAAAAATGCACATTTACAACTTTTTAAATTAATGCACCAGTTCTGCTAGAAAATTCTTGAAAATAATGCCATATTATTAACATATCTATTTATTTGTTTACAATAAAACACATACAATTCTGGAAAAATTATTAAATTGTAAATTTTTCCACACACAAATCCTAAAATGGACTTGGCAAAATTAGCTGCATGTTTTAGAAGTAAACTTGTGATGAGTTGCAGGTGCCTGAAATATAAGAAGCACACATGCAACCAGTTGGAATTGATTGTGTGTATCACTTTCAACATGGAGAAAAGAAAAAAGGAGGTGAGATTGAAAATTTTAAGAAAGCATTGGCCCTTATAAGTCCTTATGCCCCTGCATCCTCTGTATGCAATGTGTGGTAGAGTAGAGAGAAGACTTTAGTAGCCAGGGACTCCATTCTGCAGATCCAGTCCAGACATTGCAGTACACCTTCCACAGGACAGCTGTCCTGTGGAAAGGCTATTTAAATTTAATTAGAATGGGAGAGTGGGTCTCTCAGCAGGGCACAGCAGGTAGGAGACCCGGCTATGTAAAGAACTCCCAGAGGAGCTGGGAATGCTCTCTGTGTCTGCCTGAAGCAGAAAGTGACCGGGACCTTGAGTTGGTCAAGCTTGTGAGTCTGGCAACATGAGTGAAGGAAGCCAGAAAGCTGAAATCTTACAGGAAAGAGTCCTGTGAGTAGAGGGATGAGCCAAACGAGGTTGTTTGTTCTGCTGGTCATCCACAAGGGGCCCAGTCTAGTCAGGGACTGCTTCAAAGTGTGAAGGTAGTACCCAGTGGGCAAGGTTTTTATTTTATGTTTTTTTTGCCACAATGATCACCCCTGTGCATAATTGACTGTGTTTGTTTAAAAGTGGGAAAATAAACCTGTGTTTTCCTTGAAGAGCAGTGTGTCACTGTCTAATTGCTCCTTTGTCCTATGCTGCCTGCCCACCATTGACTAATCCCCCCAAAATTGACATGTGTAAGCTGCCAGTTTGCCACAAATGTTATAAAAAATTATGAGAACCATAGAATAGTTGCGAATCTCAATGGATGTGGAGATCAGAAAAAAAATATCAAAGAGAAGGCTTGCTTTAAATGTTGTAAAATAATGTCAGTGAACTGCCAGATAGATTTAAGCTGGCACAAGATACAATCAACTCCCATTATCCACTGTGATCTAGAAGAGGTAGAAAGACCTCAGTATGGTCAGAGAGACATAAGAAGGCTAGACTAGATTCCCTAAAACACACCTGACCAAGCAAAAATTATTTTGGGAAAATGTTTTGTGGACAAAAAAAATAAGAGCTATTTAGTAATTATGGTTATTTAGTAAAGTACAAGTATTTGTTCACAGTGGAAAATAACAATTGGAGGAGCAAGCTGGGTCAACTTTTACATCCAATGAAAAAATCCAGTAGCACACTGGTAATGTTGCAAAAAATCTTCAGTGATTTATTAGTCCATATACATACACACAGAAGGGCAATGTTTCGGGCCCTACTGGACCCTTTCTCAAGCCCGAAACGTTGCCCTTCTGTGTGTTTGTATATGTGCTAATAAATCACTGAAGATTTTTTGCAACATTACCAGTGTGCTACTGGATTTTTTCATTTGATTTTTTTATAGGTCATCATGAAATCTTGTGATTACCAAGGCATTGTAGAATGCAAAATTGGACAAAGTTTCAGAAAGATGAGTCTCCATAGCAAAAGAAGGACAATGACCAAAAGCACACTTCAGTAAGTAGCATGGAACAATTGAAGACAAAATGTTGTTTTGTTATAAAGAGGCCAGTAGTGAATACAGAACAAAATCCAACACCTGTGGTGAGATCTGGAAGCTGCAATGGAAGAAATAATCTTTCAGATCTGAATTGATGTGTTAAGTTCTGAATGGGATAGCACAGTTTTGAGGCTTAAAGAGTACAAAGAGATATAGGAGGAAATTCACCAGCATGATGTCATTTTGCCAATTTACTAAAAGTGTCCCTGCCGAAAATTTGCTAGCAAAGTACATAAACTAGCACAACTTCGCACCCTAACGCCAGGCGAAGTTGCACTCTGGCGATGGGGCGAAACTACGCAAATTTACTACGTACATCACCTTTTTCGCCAGAGTTTACTTCGCCAGGTCAGACCAGGCTAAGTGCAATAGAGTAGATAGGAGTTTGTAAAAAAAAAGTTTACATTACAAGTCCCAAAAAACGCTGGTGTGTTTTCATTTTTAAAGGGTGATAGTCTGAAAAAGATCATATCATTTTAATGGGGTACCCTCCTTCCCTAACATATGGCAACTAAACTATACAGTGGGGACATGTGTAGGGCATTAGAACAACTTTATTTTATTTTATTTTAGAATGGTTTCCCAGGCTTGTGTAGTGTTTTGTATTTGCTCTATTTGCGTCCACAGGATTTGAACTTGGCGCAGAATGCAAATTAGGCATCGCTAGCGTAACTTTGCTTTGCCTGACGAATTAACGCTGTCGAAGAGCGCTGAAGTGCAGCAAAGCCAACGCTGGCGCAACTAGGGAGGTAAGTAAATTTGCCCCATAGAGTCTGGGTTGCTGGGTTGTTAAATACTTAAGAATGTTAACACCAATCATGGCACTCATATGCAGCAACATTGATGTCAATGACATCACTCTATGCCGGTGATCAGTGATTGAGCTAGCCCCCTGGTGGAGAAGGAGCTGGAGGCACATTATGACAGTATCTTTGTTTCACAGTCTCACTTTCCAACAGCATTTGTCCTCTCGCTCTCAGTCCCCATGTGAATATATTACAACCCAGAGCTGCCAGTAGCTCTGAGGGGCCAACCCAGAAAGGTTGTATTCATCCTGCTGACTGCTGAGTGTCATATCTCATGCCCTATATTCCATAGCTGTGTCCCCATAGTGACCCAATATGTATGCCATTAAACTCGTCTCCATTTTGCCCAGGAGAATTGCGTTGTACTTTAAGTACTACAATACACATTAACAAAGCAAACAATACTTTTTTTTCCAGTAGTTATTTCTGACAGTAGCTGTTGCCATTATGTGAACTTCAGGGTTTAAAAAATTATGTTTTAAATAAACAATTGAAATAATGTACTAGTTACACGGAAACTGCAGTAGAAATGGAATCAATTAAAAATAAGTGTGGAACCAGACATAAGAACAATATTAACAGGAAATTTTGAGTTTGCTTATGTGAAAACCAGAGGCATTCTAATGCATTGCATTTTATAAAGTTGTTTGTAAATACAGAAATAAAAACCCAACAATCCATAAATTGCCTTCTAATGAGCAAATATTTCAAAGGGTCAGCTAATAACAAGCAAAAATAAAAAATAATGTGCATGCTGTCAAGCATTCTACAAGAGAAGGTTTGAAAACATGTAAAGTGAAGTCTTCCAGAGAACTAATTCAATTAATTCAAGTGACCTTGTGAAATAATGTTGATGCTTTTAATTAGTGGAAAAGTGTTTTGGGTACATATATGTATCGATATACAGTATATATAGGCAACCAACCTATATATATATACAGTATAGGATTGACCAAACCAGGGATGACTCCAGCTGACATAATTGTCCAGCTTGCATATAATAATTGATGTTTTTGTTTACGTGGATGGCATTTATAGTAGCTTTATGCATAAAATATTTTCATATCCTCAATATATTATGAGCAAGGACAGATGATAAGGATATATTTTCTGGCAAAAAAACTATTTGTTCACAAATGATATCAACCCCCTCTCTATCACTTTCTATTAAATGTTTCCTAAACCAAGGGTATTAATGTGAAATTGGCCCTCTCTTTGCTGCTAAAACAGCCTCTGCTATCCTGGGAAGATGACTTTCCACTAGATTTTTGGAACAACGGTGATGGGATTTTCTTGCACAAAAGCATCAGTGAGTTTGGAGATCACACATGGCATGCAGTTGATGTTTCCGTTCATCCAAAAGGATTTTATGTTTGTTTTGATGAGGTCAGGGTTTTGTGCAGGCCACTCATTTTCTTACACTCCCATCTCAGCAAACCCATTTTATACAGCCTTTTTACAAGGGTGCATTAGTGTGCTAAAGCAAGAAACTGACATATAATATAATTATATATATTATACAAAAATGTATAATTGTACACTGTAACCTTAAATTACTTTAATACTTTACCAATGGCATAATGAATTACTGGTGGCATATGCCAAACCAAGACTTTTCCATCAGACTCCCAGGAGGTGAAATGCCATTTGTCACTGCTCCAGAGTCCAGGTGATTATTACACCAATTCAAAAGATGGTTGGCACAAAGTAATGTTAGGCTTATTTGCCTTTAATTACCAATAACATCCTCCCACAGCCTATTAATAGTTCTTGTGCTTGCACTGCTTCCAGACAGTTAAGTAGTAAAGTTTACCAGAGGTCATATCATTTTAGATAAAGTCTGGATCCTATAGGGCACATGCGTCAAGACACTTTTGCCCACATAGTATTTATACTATGCCACATATTTGCTCTATTTTAACTTGGAATAAATAAAGATGTGATGTATTATTTCTGGAAAGCTGAGAAAGATATGACAAACATTTTTAGGGAAGCACTGAGCTGACGGTAAACTGTGATCGTTACATAGCCTGAGTGCTGCTGATGTTGATGTGTATGTATATAATATAGTATATATAGTATAATAAAGGTTTTACTACACCACTAACTTATAAACTTAACATGCTGTTAATATTTGCCAAACAAAAATGCTAACCCCCTAATTGTGTAGCCTGTGTGTGGGCATCAGGTCCCTTATTTTAGCTCGTAAACAAGATTTTGGGGTCATACAACGCTTGCCTTGATAACAGTGTCCACAAAATGGCTGCTGTCTGCTTGCTGTGATCTTGAACTCCAAGGGGCAAATTCTCTAAAGAGCAAATTTTCCCCACGAACACTCTGCCACACTTCTTCAAGCACAAATTCATTAACATTACGATAATTCACTAAAACTTCATTAGTACTCTTACGCTTAGGTCAATTTGAATAGGGCAGTACATATAGGTTGCATAGATGTGTTTATTGGAGATGCTTGTAGTGGCCACTTATTATTACAAATGTCCAAGGAAGCAAAATAAAGACAAACGAGATCCTCTAATGCCCTAGACATAAGCCCACCCTAAAACAAATGTGGCATGCCCCTGAAATTTTTGGGAAAAAAATATTAACACAAAAATCCTTAATAGTCAGAACTTTTGAAGGCAATCCCGCTTTAAAATATGAAAAAACGCCAGCGTTTTTTTAGAACTTTTATGACTTTCCAGCATACAGGATATGATGTCACTGACATAACATTGAGGAGGATGTAGCTTCATCTTATCAGTTCGCCAGGTCCAAGTTGGTGAAGGTAACTCTGGCAAAAGAAGTAACGTTCTGTAAAATTTAGACTTTAGTGAATTTAGTAAAGATAATTTGCCTGAGCAGAAATTCCCCTGGCGATTTGGTCTGAAACTGCACTAGCGATGGTCTATTCCGCTAGCGAATTGACCTCTACGCCTGTTAGTAGATGATGTCCCTGCTGATAAGATTTCTGGTGAATTGTCGCTAGCTAAATCTGCCCCAAAGACTGCAGGTGAAAAAAGATGTAAAGTATATAAGTAAGAAAAGTTTATCTTGCTTAACAAACACAATAGAAACGATTTTGGAATTATTTCTTAGGGTGACAGGTACCCTTTAATAGCTTTGCTTTCTTTGAATTATAATTAGAGGTATATTTATTATTATAATAATATTATTATTATTTATTATACTGTATGCCGGTACATGTAAAAGGCTGTTTAAAATAAATGGTAAATTTTGTGTAATTTTACACCATGTGAACGCCAGATTTGCCAGCGCTATTTTACACTGCTTCTGATGGAAGTTACTCTAAGAAAAAATGTGTAAACATTTTACGACTATTTTAATTGCGTACATAAATATATAAGCAAGTGAACAAATAAAAATGCAGAACAATTACGAACACAACTAAACCTCAAATTCCTTGTACTTGTTAGAAATTTTTGTACAATTACAAGCGGAAAAAAATTCTAAAAACTCAAAACCTTGAGGTAAATAAAGGTTTTACAATCTAACACGGACAGCTCCCGCTGGCTTCTGCATGACTTTGCCAGATTTTAGACGGCTCTAAAAAGCATTCGAGTTTTTCGTGCCTTTACACTTAGAGGCACATTTAACAAGGGACTAATTTCGAATTCATGTGAGGTTTTTAAAACTCCCATAAATTTGAAATTCAACTAACTCAAATTTATTAATAAAATCAAATTTTTCCAGCTCGGACGAATTGAAACGACCCGAAAACTCAAATTGAATTCAATCAAACTCGGTTTGAGTTTTTTCTCCAAAAAAAAAACTCAAACGTCAGAAAGGCTGCAAACATCTCCAAATGGATCCCTGGACCTCTCCCAAGTTTTAGGTGGTGAATAGTCAAATTCTTAAAGGGCCAGAGTATGATAAATCTCAAAAATCGAATTCGATTATTAAAAAACTCGAACTGAGTTTGGATAACTCCCTAGTCGAATTTGACAGTTTTGACCATAAAAAAATTATTTTTTAATAAATCTCCTAATAAATATGACAATTCAGTGGTTTTTAGTGTTAAAAAGTTTGATTTGTGAAAACAAAAAAAAATATTTACATTAATAAATGAACCACTAAATGTATAATTGAGAAAAAAGGGCACCTCTCAAGAGAAAGAATGTGATCAGCAGAAATACAAATATGGGTTGCTTCAATCAGGCTCTACAAGTACCTACGCCTTCTTGTCTCAACAGTCCTTACAGTGATTGGTTATTGCCTGTCAAATATTTCTAGCAAGTAATAATGTTTGTGATAAAGTGAGAATATTTTCATTACATACAGTAGGAAGGATATAAAAGATTTTGGGGTATCATAATTATACTAGTGTCTGCCAAGAAATGCATTTGAAGATTGATTTATGTATGGGATATTACTCTAGGATCCATTTTCACAGCATAAATGTTCAGCCAGATGTGGATGTATTGATCATCCTCTAATGAAATACTTTCATGACATACTCCTTGCTCAGTTTCAGCAATCTTATCTCTCCAGCGTTGATGGCAAGTGAAACACAGGGAGATCACACAAAGTCTACTTACAACGGGCCTGAATAGAGATTTTTATTTATTGTCTAGCAGTAGCAAAGGAATCCGCAGCTGAACTTGAAGTGACACCCAAGTGATTTAGTATGTAAATTTTGTGTATTTATCATATGAAAAGGTTAAGGATTAAGGCATTACCTAAAACATAGCCAATTAAGGTATTATATTAATCTACCAATTATATGTTGTGAGCAGCAGCATTTGTATATGAATTTAGCAATTTCCCAAATACTGAGGAATCCAGGCTTTCTATCACTGTATGTTCATGTCATACACGTGCACAATAAAGAGTATTTTTCAACCAAAATAATTAATAGCAATGGTATAGGAGCTGTTATCCAGAATGCTCTGGGTTTTCTAGGTAAAGGATCATTCCATAATTTGGATCTTAATACTTTTAGGGGCCTATTACTAAAATTCAAATTTTTTTTCTAAAACATTTGAGATGTATTAAGTGTAAAAACAACAAAAAACACTAAGGGGTTATTTATTAAAGTTCAAATGGCAAAACTATAAAATCCGAATTTTTAGTAAAGAAAAAAAACTTTCATTTTTCAGGATTTATTATATCCCGAGGATGGTAAACTTTGAATCCGGCATCTCAGACCTGCCGAGGGTGTATATATGTCCCAAAGATATTGTAATAACTTACCGCCCTGGTGATCTAGCGGTGAGTCAGGGACACCACCACGCCGCTCCTCTGCAAAAATTCAAAGGTATTTAAAGAGACAGTTTATATTTTGTGATTGCCCGTTATAGGATCTTTGTGAGTTTTCCTGGTGCTTCTGTGCTGTAAAGCTTCTGTTATCTGATACCTGCTGTGACCCTTGCCTGTTTTTGATGATTCTGACTTCTGAAATCCTGACGCTGCCTGATATCCGATTCTTCTATATCCGTATTCCTCCCGATTGATCTCCTGGTTTGACCCGTGCCTGTCTGACTCCACTGTACTCTGCCTGCCCCGACCTGGCCTGATTTGACTACTCTTTCTGCCTACGCCTTGTACTGTGACCTTCTGCCCAAAAGACTTTCGCTTTACGTTCGTGCCCCTTTGCTCATCCAGAACCCTTAGCTTGGCACCGCTCTTATTGAGACCTGGCGGCATCCGATTAGCTGAGGGCTCCTCCCGAGGTGAAAGGCAGCTGTTAAAGGCAGAAGCAAGAGCCGTGAACAGGGTGCTTAGCATTGGTTCTGAATTTAGGGTGCCGACCGTGACAGATATCCTGATCTGCACTGGGTTTTGTGCAATACTCTGAAGAGTTTATCCAAAGAATACTAAAATTCACCATATAAAAGCTGTCGAGGTCAATGACAGCTGCCCTGATCCTATTGGACCATTTCAAATCAATTCAGACTTTTAGAAGCTTTCTGATTTTTTTTCAATAGTAACTGCCCGAAAAACTTGAATTTTTAGAGATTCTCATATTTTTGGCACATTGTCTAATATTTAGTGATGGACGAATTTGTCCCGTGAGATGCAAAAAATTCACGCAGTCGCCGGCGAATTTTAACGCCAATTTCGCAAATTCGCCTGGCAAGTAAATTTGTTTTTTTTTTTTTGTTAATTTAAATAACCTCAAAAACCACTAAAATTCAGTATTGATAAATGGGCAACCCCATCTTCAAATTAATCGTTTAAATATGAAGTAAATCCAAAAGGATTGTTTTTGCCTCCGATAAGGATTAATTATACCTCAGTCTCTATGAAGTACAAGGTACTGTTTTGTTATTAGAGAAAATCATTTCTAAAAATGTAAATTATTTGCTTGAAATGGAGTTTATGGCAGATGGCCTTCCCGTAATTTGAAGCTTTCTGGATAACAGAAATCCAGGTATCGGATGTATTTCTGCTAAACTCATGTTAATGTCTTTAGGGATAAAAACAGTTAGGAAAAAAGAGAATGCTTTGCTGTTACAGGAATATAAGAAAAAGGCAATTAATATCTGCAGCAGTGACATACAGTATGAGGGCAGTGGGCTCAAAACACAAACCATATGTCACAAGAGGTTTTTGCAGTGATTCTTCCATTGCTGACAGACTTGCAGGAATTAATAGATCTGCCTGTGATGGCTTAGTTTAATTTTAACCAGGCCATTTATGCAAGTCAGAGGAATACATTGATACAATGAAAGAGATTGAGTGTACCCTCATTTGCTTGTCAAAACAGAAGCAAACTATTTGACTGTAGAAATAATTACCCATTTTTTCATCCCTGCTAATATCTAATACATAAAGAATGCAAGTGACTCATCAAGTTTTTGTCTGTTCATTAATACATTTGGATGTTTCTGTTGTTTGCAGATAGATTACTGGTGTGATTAAGGCGCACCCTGCTGGCCAGTTATGAAGCTACATTTATAGAAGAATTCAACTTTATTAAGTTAGAATGGCAGCAATATTTCTTCCGGAAAACTTATTTCAAGGATCCTTCACCTAATGATATTAGCCATTTGCTATAGGAAAGCCTAGTAATTGGAAAAACAAAAGCAGAAATAATGAAACTCTAGCTGCTGAAACTGCTACAATTTAGTATTTCTTTATTATGGAGAAAAAAAAGCTTTTTTTCACAAAAGATTAGAAAATACTAGCTAAAGTAAATCCCATAGAATGTTTTCGCTTTCCAAGATTCTTAATGAATGTATCAGCCAGAGACATTTATATATACATACAGTATTCCTGCCATTAGACCTGCACATAGTTCCAGGGATATCCAGATTTTATTTGACAAACATATACAGGCATGGGACTTGTTATCCAGAATGCTCAGGACCTGAGGTTTTCTAGATAAGGGATCTTTCCATAAGTTAGATCTCCATACACTTAGGGGCTGATTCATTAAGGGTCAAATATCGAGGGTTGATTAACCCTCGATATTCGACTAGGAATTGAAATCCTTCGATTTCGAATATCGAAGTTGAAGGATTTAGCGCAAATATTGCGATCGTACGATCGAAGGATTATTCCTTCGATCAAACGATTAAATCCTTCGAATCGAACGATTCGAAGGATTTTAATCCAACGATCGAAGGAATATCCTTCGATCAAAAAAACTTAGGAAAGCCTATGGGGACCTTCCCCATAGGCTAACATTGAGTTCGGTAGCTTTTAGCTGCCGAACTAGGGGGTCGAAGTTTTTTTTAAAGAGACAGTACTTCGACTATCGAATGGTCGAATAGTCAAACGATTTTTAGTTTGAATCCTTCGATTCGAAGTCGTAGTCGAAGGTCGAAGTAGCCCATTCAATGGTCGAAGTAGCCCAAAAAATACTTCGAAATTCGAAGTTTTTTTACTTCGAATCCTTCACTCGAATTTAGTGAATCGGCCCCTTATTCTATTTAAAATTAAAACCCAATAGGACTTTGCCTCTAATAAGGATTAATTATATCTTACTCGTGATCAAGTACAAGGTACTGTTTAATTAAAACAGAGAAAAGGGAAATACTTTTTAAAAAAATTCATTATTTTATTATAATGGAGTCTATGGGAGATGGCCTTCCCGTTATTCAGAGCTTTCTGGATAATGGGTTTCCAGAGAATGGATCCCATACCTTTATATACTTTTATTAAACAGCACACATGAAACAGTCAACATACATTATCCATCATTACTCAGAAATCAGAGTGATAGCTTATGGGAACCTCCTGGAAGGATTGGGGTGCATCTCTCACCTAATTCTTTGTTTCCTCCTTTTAGTGGTTAATTACTGGGGCAATGAACTCACTGACACTGCTTGTTGTTTCTTAAAGGGATTCTGTCATCGGAAAACATGTTTTTTTAAAAACGCATCAGTTCATAGTGCCACTCCAGCAGAATTCTGCACTGAAATCCAAAAAAGAGCAAACAGATTTTTTTATATTCAATTTTGAAATCTGACATGGGGCTAGACATTTTGTCAATTTCCCAGCTGCCCCTGGTCATGTGACTTGTGGCTGCACTTTAGGAGAGAATTGCTTTCTGGCAGGCTGCTTTTTTCCTTCTCAATGTAACTGATTGTGTCTCAGTGGGACATGGGATTTTACTATTGAGTGCTGTTCTTAGATCTACCAGGCAGCTGTTATCTTGTGTTAGGGAGCTGCTATCTGGTTACCTTCCCATTGTTCTTTTGTTTGGCTGCTGGGGGGGGGGAACTTGCAGTACAGCAGTAAAGAGTGATTGAAGTTTACATGACTTGGGGCAGCTGGGATATTGACAATATGTCTAGCCCCATGTCAGATTTCAAAACTGAATTTAAAAAAATCTGTTTGCTCTTTTGAGAAATAGATTTCAGTGCAGAATTCTGCTGGAGCAGCACTATTAACTGATTCATTTTGAAAATGTTTTTTTTTCCCATGACAGTATCCCTTTAAGGCTGCATAGATTCCATAGCTTTCTCTGACTTGTGCTCATACAGTGCCTATAACACATATCTAAACCAGGTACCCCCAAGCTTCGTTTTCCACAACAGACCTATATCACATCAAGCTCTTTTCTTTAAACACCGTTGGGAATCACCAGATTCACCTAATAGATTGTAAGCTGTTCTGGACAGAGATCTTATCCCAAAAACACCTAAATAAATCTATTTTTAAAGGATAACTATATCCTAAAAACAACATGGATCGAAATGCAGAAATTGAAGAAAGTAGAGAAATTCAGAATCTATAGAACAGTACTGATACAGGCCTTCATAGTTGAACAAAGACAGTTTTTTTGGATGCTATGGGGCAGATTTATTAAGGATCGAATTGAAAATTCTAATTTTTAAATTTGAATTTCGAGTTTATAGTATAGTTTATTGTGTAATTCGACTAGGTAATAGTCCAAATTCGATTCGAGCATTTGAATTTCGAAATGCATCATGAACAGTCCCTTTAAGAATTCGAATTCGACTATTTGCCACCTAAAACCTGCCGAATTGGTGTTTTAGCCTATGGGGGACCTCCTACAATCAATATGGAGTCTTTTGGTGGACTTTTGAGAAAATATTTTTTTTTTGGTGAAAAAACTCGAATCGAATTCGATCAAATTCCATTCCAATTCGATTTGAGTTTGCAGCACGATCCTATTCACCCGTTCTTTTAAAAAATAATGTAAATAAATTTCAATTGGTCATATCTTTTCGAATTTCGAGTTCATGGGAATTGATCGAGGTTTTTAGAAACTCCCATAAAGTCGAAATTCGGCCCTAGATAAATCTGCCCCAAGTGACAATCCTTGTGAAAAGCAGAGGCAACAAACATGTTTAAAAGCATGCAAGTAGAAAGTCACTGCACTTCAGATTTAGGTGTTATATTAGTGTTAAATTTTTCAGAGGGCTGATAAAAATACTGACAGCATTTTCTAGTGTTATTCCCAAAAGAAATGTATGATCTGCACAAAAGCTTTGGTTGGAACAATTAATTTTTTGTAAGATTAAAATAGAATTGTTCTGCTGTATTTTGTATTAATGCAAGTTTGCCCCCACCCAACACACACACAGGGCTGCCATCAGGGGGGGATGACAGATGGAGTTAAGGGGGGCCTGGCCGTGCTGCACTTACTTGCATTGCCGGGCCCCTGCCATCAGTGAACTGCAGACTTCAAAACTGAGGGTGGGCTGGAGCGCAGATGGCTGCATCTTGCTTCCTGTGCTGTGATTCGCCATGAAGTATAAGTCCCGGTAAAGCAGCATGGGGATTGGATGAGTGAAGTTTAAACCACCCCTCCACTTTATCCAATCACCATGCGGCTTTACTGGGACTTACATTTCACTGGCGAATCAGAGCACAGGAAACTGAAGATACAAGCATCTGAACTCCCTGGCTAAGGTAAGTGCAGTTTTCTTTTAACTTGTAGGGGCCCTGGCCAAATGTTTTTTTTTTAAATTGTAGGACTTGTAGAGGCCCTGGGCAATTGTTTTTTTTTTCTTTTTAAAAACTTGTAGGGGCCCTGGCCAATTGTTTTTTTTTTAAAAAATGTGTAGGGGCCCTGGGCAATTGTTTTTTTTTTTAAATAAATTGTAGGGGCCCTGGCGAATTGTGCCCTGGGCGCCAAAGTTCTTTTTTTTAACTTGTAGGGGGGTACTTAATGTTTTAGTGCTTGTGTCTTTCGTGGCCTTCATACTAATGGGTGAGGGAGGGGCGGAGAGGGAGGCCCAGAAAACTTTGTTATGCAGGGCCCCGTGATTTCTGATGGCAGCCCTGCACATACGAAACCACCAACATTCTACAGATACAATATCTTGCATTAACAAATATTTTGTGAATGGACAGGTGCATGCATTTTAGTTTAGCAACAACAGTATCAAGGACAGTATATTTTAAGTGAACTGGATGCAGCTGAGTTTATCTTGCATCCACATTATAATTCTTGAGGGACAAAATGCTTACAAAACCTGCAGGTTTTTTATTTTCAGGCTCTGCACGTCATCAATGCACAATAGTATTCCACTGCTGAGTATATCCACAAATAAAAAGGTCACTTAATCTAGGGTTACACTAACAAAAACCTATACATAGCCAAACAAACTATAAACAGCCATTTTTAGAGAATAACGTTTATTTTACTTCTGTAGCACTTTTTGTAAGCAAAATTTTTCCTACTACATAGCAAAGGGATTTGAAATTGCCAAGAGTGCTGGTACCTATCTTGTTGTTCCTCTCTGTTTGGGGGAAGTGCCGACTTCCCAGGGTGCGTGCGCCTGGTTTAATTATCTCTGAAGGGCTCGGGTGTGCACGTGCTTCACTGGCTACACTTCATTATATATGTGCCACTGCAGGAGACAAATCTCGTGAAAATGCCTCTCAATTGGAAATAACAGAAATCACCGACTTGTCGCAAAGTCACATGAATTTTCCTCCAGATGCAACTTCAGACGACTTAGACAGAAAGAAGCGATGTGTTGTTTTTACCGCAGCCGATTTCAGTTATTTCCAATGGAAAAGCATTTGTGGGAGATTTGTCGCCCGCGGTCATGCATTGTTATCTTGTGGTGTTTGTATTTAGGATTCACATTTTGCCCAATGGTTATAGTCTCATTTACTGATACACAAGAGCTAACAAAGAACACAATAATGTAAAATAAACGTAATCAGTTAAAAAATTGACTCCTTTTGCCTAGAAGATGTATTAGAGCTCACTCTATTAAAATACCAGAAATTCTGTTTGTTTGTACTGGAATCAGTTATTTGAGTAAGCTCTAATACATCTGCTAGGAAAGGAAATCCCCTTATAAAATATATTGTACCATTCATCTGACACCCAACTGCTGCATGAAGACAGAATGAAGAGAAACAGATGCTGAGAGAGGGATAGTGAATATAAACTTGATTATTTCCGAAACAATGCAGATTTTTTCAATTGGTTGTATTTACAAAGTTTATTACTTCAATATGAGGAAGCTTATATTACATTTTCATTTTTGAGATAGTTCCCCTTTAAGTATTTCCCCAACACTATTAGGTAAATCCTGTATTGGTGGATGCCCGTGCGCACCCAGCACCTGTGCAGCGTGCTTTTACTAGGCAACACACATATCAATAACTCACACTGCAAGCGGGTAGCACCGACAGCCATTGCCCAGCCGTATGGACACAGAGCCAGCCTGTCCCTGGTGCTCTCTGTAAAGGTCACAGAAAGACTAGAGTGTAGTACAGGGCAATGCCCATTATAGTACTTAGACACAACATACTGCCCTGTCATGGGAGTTCAGTCTCCATGTCGGGAGTCGGTCCCCAACCTACAGCAAAAATGACATATCCTTTCTTATTACCTCTCACAGTCGTCCTCCTTTGTTATATACAGTATGTCCTCTTCTTAGATACCACAAATACACTTTGCCTAGTACACATCTCTTACATCTGTTTATTGCATCTATGGACACAACAATTACAGAATGGGTGTTTCATATAATTTTGCAATTACATCAATCTAAAGTAGGTGAACAAATTTTAATTTGAAGTGGTCCCATACCCAAGTGTTTACTTCCGATTAGTTTACTGATTTTGTCATTCTTAGAATAACCTTATTAAAACCTCATTAAAAACACAATTGGTTCTATACAGTTTTTGCCCCACTCACTAATTAATTTACTCACTCACACTGGACTGACCAAGTAACTTACTAGCATGTAGACCCATCTGCCATATGCACCTCATTAAGAGTTATGCAGGGGAATGTAATAAAAGTCGCAAAGAGCAAAACAATTCTCACCAATAAGACTAAAAATCCACATCTCACAATGTAATATTGTTCCTTAAACTGTTATTGCATTGCGAATTTTAATTGCGCATTGCGAATTTTAATTGCGCATTGCAAATTTTAATTGCGCACTCATAAGAAGTGCTTGAAGGTGTCCTAATCTTTTGGAGCAAACATAACGACTTTTTCAGTAAGAAGTTTTATTACATTGACTGCGCATTGGTGCAAACTATAAAATTCGCAAAGGGTCTTTCACTGTCGGAAGTGGTCGCTAAACAGTTTCTGGGCTCGCAAAAGCTATATTAAATTCACACAAAGCAATATTTGTTCGCACAAAGGCATAACTTTTCGCATTGCGAATAGTTTTTCCGTTAGCGATTTTTATTACATTCCCCCGTTTGTGTTGTGATTTGAATGAGATGGGTATGAAGATTTGAGGCAAAACCCAACTTAAATGAACAGTTCAGAGTAAAAATAAAAACTAGGTAAACAGAGGCTATGCAAAATAAAAAATGTATCTAATATAGTTAGTGAGTCAAAAATGTAATGTATAAAGGCTGGAGTGACTGGATGTCTAAGATAATAGCCAGAACACTACTTCCTGCTTTGCAGCTCTCTTGGTTTCCACTGATCAGTGACTTGAGGGGGGGGCACATGGGTTATAACTGTTTGATTTTGAATCTGAGCTGAATGCTGAGGATCAATTGCAAACTCACTGAAAAGTTATGTCCCATGTGCCCCCCTTTCAAAATCACTGAATAACTCAGAGTTAGAGAGCTTAAAAGCAGGAAGTAGTGTTCTGGCTATTATGTTAGACATTCGCTGACTCCAGCATTTATACATTACATTTTTGCCTAACTAACTATATCAGAAACATTTTTAATTTTGTATTTTTACACTGAACTGTTCCTTTAATGACTATTATATTTTAATATGTCTTCACCTTACTGAATCCTCTAAGAAAGCAGAAATATATCCCATTGGTATCGATACACATATGACTTTCAAGAGTATACTAGTAAAACTGAAGTGTGAATTCAAGGGTTGGCTAAACAACTTTAAATAATATTAACAACCTTATTTGACAAGGAAAATGATTTAGCAATGCTTTATAATTTCACACAGAAATTATTTTATTTTGCCACAGAATCATAACATAACGTAGCGTGGCAATGTTTTTTTGACCATGCCCATTCTATGACCACACCCCCTAATTACTATGTCCATTTTTCTAAATGTGGTAGGTTATGAAAGTTCGAACACATTTCTGGGAGTTTTAGGGCTATGTTTTATGTGTTATAACAGTATTGCTAATGAAGCTGGAATTGCCCTATAAACTGCGAGGCACAGTTCTCTCAAGAGACTTGTTTATCTTAAATAGATTCAATGGTATCTTTGCTTATCTTACATTTTTACCAATTTATTAAAGCGCAATAGGTCAGTTTTCTTGCCTCTCTGTCAAAAAAAGTCTCTTACTTTAATTAATTGTGAGAAATGTATCTTTTTCTGGCGTCAGTGCAGATTAAAGAAGCTGTCAAAATTGGGAAAACCACAGAAAACGACAGTTGGGAGGTATGTTGTTGGTCTGCAACATCTTGATCAAGAACCCCAGGATCGATGTAACATGTACATTTGGATAAATATATGTTTAATATATGTATTTGAATTAAGCATTTTTCTCAGTTGTACTTAATATATTTTGAACGGTGCAAATATCCTTTTACATACACTATAAGAAAGTTATATTTAAACACATATAAACCTTTCACAATTTGCAACACCCACTACTACTGGACACTTTTTTCTTGTCAAACACTTGTCTGAAATGCCATTAAGTGGCGCAGATTTATAGATCACTTGCATTGTTTTAATAGTTTCATTATATCTAAGCCTCGGGCAGGAACATTACCTGCTGATTTATTGCACACACAGTATTAACACTTCTGTTCTTTGATCTGAACATTACATCAGCTACAACTCACTTATCAACTTAAATCAGCTTAGTCACAAATTTTATATATATATATATATATATATATATATATATATATATATACATATATATATATATATATACACATATACACATATATATATATATATATATATATATATATACACACACACACACACACACACACACTTAATTTTAAATATATAATTATTTTGAAATATAAACTTCTCCTGCTAATACAAATACTAGCTCACGGACACGTCCGTGTTAGTTGAATATTAATAGCAGTCTATGGAATGTTTTTCTTTAAAAATAAAGATTGTATAAACATTTTTTCGCAGTGCTGTTCCATATGAAAGCCAAGTTAACTGTACTACGTATATCATGTGATTTCTGTAGATCAATGATTGATTGATTGTTCAAATTAATAACAAGCTACCCATATAAATGAAGTCTATGAAAATAGATTGTTATCAGATAGGTCACCCATATATGAAAAAATGGCTATTAGTAGAATAAACTCTTTAAATACATCATTCTGTGTTCAATTAAATCATAGTACACAGACATACATAACTGTTCAATAAAACCAAACCAATCAAAAATATTAAACCTTGCAGACCAGATAAACAACAAAGCAGCATAGAACAATGCTATTGGATCCAATTGCTTAAGCTGATTGTTTCTATCCTTCAGTGAAATGTAAGAGTATGAAAAACTTAGGGGGTTATTTACCAAGCTCTGAATACCCAAAATTCCCCGAAATCCGAAAAATTTGTGATTTTTTTTATAAAATTTTCGGAATTTATTAAACCCCGAGGGCTAAAAAGTCCATCTCAAACCTCTCGAGGTTGCATAAAAAAAACTCAGAAAAATTCGGAGATTCACTAAATACTCGTGAAGATCTGAGCTTTTCCCGCAAAGCAAATTTTCGGGAAAATGTAATAATAAATAAGCGTTAAAAACCCGAGAGGGTTAGATCGGAGTTTGTAGCAGCCGATATTGAGATAAATTCGGACCTTGATAAATAACCCCCTTAATGTTTACAGCATCCAATAACATTTGCTAAAAAATAAATGTATTAATTCCATATTGATTCCACTGATTATGAGTGAGGTTTTCTGGAACAGTACATATACAGAAGTGTACACACACATGCAATAGGCATAGACTTTCTAACCCAGCGCAGACCAACTGGAGTTCTCCAGGTCAGATATGCCTCTTCAATAGATTTTTAGGGGGTTATTTATTAAATTCCAAATGCCAAAAACTCAAAAAAAGTTTTTTTTACTACAAAATTCAAATAATATTTCGGACTTTTTTAATTAAAATACTCCAAAAAAATTCGGATTCAGTAACTACTGCTTTGATCCAAATACTTTTCTAATGTAAATTGTGTTTTGTGCTGTAAAATGCTTAAATGTCTCAGTTGAAGGGTCACTATAACCTCACATTTTCTAGCAGTTCTGTGTTTAGTGCATGGGAACAAACAGATTACATGGTTGGTCCTATAGTAAATTAATTTACGAGCTATAAGAAAACCCAAAAATGAGCCCTGTGGACAGCGATAAACAGTTTGTAATCATCCTGCAAAAAGACAATGGCTGTTTCAGAAAGGCTTAATCTGCAAGATGAATAATAATTTGACTCTTTGAAGAGACAAACCAACTGGAAAACAAAAAATTATTTCCCCTCTTACAAAAAAAAAAAACACTGGCAAGTTATGTTACTAGTACATTAATACTAGAAAATGCCATCCTTTTTATAGTACAGTATGTTTAAAAGAAATAATAGATCACAATATTATAGTCATATTGCATTTAAAGTGAACAATCTAAATAACACATTCAAGCTGCAAGTGAAAAAAGAACAGAATCCATTATTGCTGCAGAGAAATCTGTGATTTAACCACTTCCTGAATGCTAGGGTACATAACCTGAACAACCAAATATGCAAATTGCATAATACTGAAGAAACGTGCAACAAAAAAGTAGTATAAAAACAGGGGAAAAGGATGAATATCAAGTGCAAATTGTCTCATTTCTCAACATTTAAATGTTAAAGGGTTTCTTTACACTGTGCTATCCTAAAAGCTATAAAGAAGAATAAAAATGTAGATAAAGGACATACCAGATAGTGGTGGTTTATGGGAATGAAGTTTGCATGGAACACTGACTATTAACTTCCGTTCTGGAATTGGAGGCAGGCAAATCTCTGATTTTCTATGAACAGAAAAGAATATATTATAAATAAAAAAAAATACATTAACACACACATATACCCCAGATATAAAGCCAATCTTAAATAAACATATAAAGCACATGTAAAATATTAGTTTACCTTGCTGTAGAATTCCCTGCGCCTTGGAATCGACCTATTATCAAAACTTCATAAGGTTTTTTATGGGTAGAATCGAGTGGAAATACAAATTCCCCAGATCTGGTTATCTGACAAAGAACATCCATTAGATAATTCAATTAAATGTCTTTGAATGGTAATCTAGGCTGACAGAAAACTCATAAATCTGCAGTGCAAACAAATCATGACTTATACACATTATTCGATTTAGCAGATCAATGACAGTATTTACATTTCTAAAGCTTTTTTTTTTTTTTTTTTTAAATGAGATGGTCTTTACATTTGAAACTTCAAGTTAGAAGATAATGTACAGTTATGAGACATAACATCAATAATGTTGATCACCATGTCATAGAGCTTCTAAATACATTTCAACAATTAAAAAAGATTCAAAATAAAAAAAAAGGTTTAGAATGAGCATGGATTAATGGTATAGAATACGTTACCCAGAACCCTGTTACCCAGATAGCCCTGAATTACAGAAAGGCTGTCTCCCATAGACTTTATTTTATCTTTTTTAAAATAGCATTTTTTAAATTGATATAACTTTTCTCTATAATAATACCTTGTACTTGATCCAAACTGACATTTAATTTATCCTTATTGTAAGCAAAACCAGCTTATTGAGCATATTTAATATTTACATGATTTTCTAGTACATTTAAGATATGAAAATCCAAATTACGGAAAGACCAGTTATCTGGAAAACCCCAGGTCCCCAAAATTCTGAATAACAGGTCCCATACCTGTATAAGAATCATTCATTGAAATAAAAAACGGTAAAACAGGTATAGGATCCCTTATCCGGAAACCAGATATCCAGAAAGCTCCGAATTACGGAATGTCTGTCTCCCATAGACTCCATTTTATCCAAATTTTTAAAAATGATTTCTCTGTAATAATAAAACAGTAGCTTGTACTTGATCCCAAATAAGATATAATTAATCCTTATTGGTAGCAAAACCAGCCTCTTGGTTTATTTAATGTTTACATGAATTTCTAGTAGACTTAAGGCATGAAGACCCAAATTATGGAAAGATCCATTATATGGAAAACCCCAGGTCCCGAGCATTCTGGATAACAGGTCCCATACCTGTACCAAGTTGGTTGAATGTTTATAGATAATTTAATACCTGTAAACAGTACTGAAGAATCCAACTGAAGTGTATATTCAATTTGCATTTATTCCCAGACACTTGGGTCTTTAAATGTATTATAGAAGACAATAATTATATAAGACTGGCCATTTTTAGTCGGAAATGGCAAATACATTTCTGTATTTCAATTCATCTTGGATATTGAGTTTCTGAGTAGTGAATTCGTATCTGTACATGCATCATTACAAAGCCACCTAAAAAAATTGCAGGAATTTCTGTCGTGCAATGCTTACAACTTCACTGTCAAAGAGCTATTTGTTACAATTATTGATATTTTAACTGACATTCTCAAATACTCATATTTCCAAACGTACAAAAAAAAATTGTGTTACTACCTTGACCCAGTGCCATTCTCCAAGAGTTTTGACAGACCAATGAGGGTAAAGATCTTCTTTGACAAATCGTAGATGCTTCTGTTTATTGGTGACCCACGTGATCACCAGGCAATCGGGTGCAGCAAGGACTGGTACGGGAAGCTGCTGAATTTCATTTGGTGATAAAGAACTGTACCTAGCATTGCATTAAAACTGAACTTTAATTTAGAAAAAATACTAAAAGTTTATATAAATCACAGTCTTAAGAACACTGAAGGAAAATTCCCAGAAATTATTTGCAGCAAATACAAAAAGGCAATACTGACACCTAATGGCAATACCTTTACCTTGAGTAGAGATTTTGATAAAAAATACTGTTCTACAGTTCTTAGTATATACCTACAATATGGGGCACATTTAGTAAGGGTCGAAAATCGAGGGTTAATAAACCCTCGAATTCAAGTATAGAGGTAAATCCTACGAATTGGAATATCGAATTCGTAGGATTTACCGCAAATCCTGCGATCGAACGATCAAAGCAAAAAACGATTTTAATCGATCGATCTAAGGATTTTCCCTCGATAAAAAAAACCTTAGAAAACTGATGGGGAAGGTCCCCATAGGCTAACATTGTAGCTCGGTAGGTTTAAAGTGGCGAAGTATGTAGTCGAAGTTTTTTTTTAAAGAGACAGTACTTCGACTATCGATTGGTCGAATAGTCGAAACGATTTTTAGTTCGAATCGAAGTCGAAGGTCGTAGTAGCCTATTCGATGGTCGAAGTACCCAAAAAAAACCTTTGAAATTCAAAGTTTTTTTACTTCGAATCCTTCACTCGAGCTTAGTAAATGTGCCCCTATGTGTTCAGTCTTAACGGAGACACTTAACGGAGGCCAGTGGAGTGGCTGTGGAGTGTTTTTTTTGGCTACTTCGACCTTCGACTATGAATCAAACGATTCGAACTAAAAATCGTTTGACTATTCGACCATTCGATAGTCGAAGTACTGTCTCTTTAAGAAAAAACTTCGACCTCCTAGTTCGCCACCTAAAAGCTATCGAACTCAATGTTAGCCTATGGGGAAGGTCCCCATAGGCTTGGCTAACTTTTTTTGGTCTAGGATAATCCTTCGATCGTTGGATTAAAATCCTTTGAATCATTCGATTCGAAGGATTTAATCGTTCGATCGAACGATTATTCCTCCAATCGTTCGATCAAAGTATTTGCGCAAAATCCTTTGACTTCGATATTCAAAGTCAAAGGATTTTCATTCCCCAGTCAAATATTGAGGGTTAATTAACCCTCGATATTCGACCCTTGATGAATTTGCCCCTTAATTTTTTATGAAATGCTACTTATTATTCATCATTATCCTTAGTATTTCAAATTTAAGGCTTAAATTAATGGAGAACAATAGTGTTGTGCCAGGCACTGTTGGGTACTTCAGCTAGGGACCCAATACGTTTTAAATCTGCTTGGCTGCTTCCACTTCTCGTTCTTCATTTTATAAAGCCAAAGTTTACTGTTGTTTAAAAACTCGAATTCAACTATTCGCCTAGTAACAAAACTTGCCAGTGTTTTTTTTTTGTAAAAGGGGAAATCATTTTTTGTTTTTGTTGGTTTGTTTCTTCAGAGTCAAATTATTATTCATCTTGCAGATTAAGCCTTTCTGAAACAGCCATTGTCTTTTTGCAGGATGATTACAAGCTGTTTATCGCTGTCCACAGGGCTCATTTTTGGGTTTTCTTATAGCTCGTAAATTAATTTACTACAGGACCAACCATGTAATCTGTTTGTTCCCATGCACTAAACACAGAACTGCTAGAAAATGTGAGGTTATAGTGACCCTTCAACTGAGACATTTAAGCAATTTACAGCACAAACCACAATTTACATTCGAAAAGTATTTGTATCGTAGCAGTAGTTACTGAATCTGAATTTTTTGGAGTATTTTAATTAAAAAAGTCCGACCAAACTATAATGATTGGACCTTATTTATTATTTAAAAAGCACAATTTAATCGGATCAGGATTCCCCCAAATCACTCGATTTTTCATTCTTTTGGCCGAAACATCCAAAATAGTTCAATTTTCAGGCTAACTTCAGTGCAGACTATATTGCTGTCTGTGTGCTGAAGAAGTTAGCAATAGACACGTACTGGCACGTAGTGATGCGCCGCTGTCACATACTTCTTTAGGGCTGAAGGTGTCAATAGACGTACTGACGTGCCAGTAAAGTAACCTACATGCCAGTAGGTGATTATTGCTAACACCTTCAGCACACAGGCAGCAGTATAGACCAAGTGGCACTAATGTGCCCAGATATTACTGCTACGGCTAGGCGATTCCTTGTTTAAATGAGTTAAATGATGTTAATGGTTCAAAGAATGTCAGGCTGAATGGTCGGCCCTCACACATTTTCGCCTCACCAAATCTGGCCTTCATTGCAAAAAGTTTGTACACCTCTATCTTAAACATTAGATACATAAAAAGATTTATATTTACACTTGCAAACAAAGCCCAAATCAATGAGAACATATTACAGCTTTGGAAACAACTGATGATTTTGTTTTAAGGCAGGATGGAAACATTGCCACATCCGTGGCACCAAGTTACTTCAACTGGGAATAGTTCTTTTGTTTTTTGAGCATTGTCAGGTTAGCTAGTTTGTTTGTTTAGAATGATATTGAGGTCTGTTGCGCAGTGCAAACAGCACAGTAACAAGAAAAGGAAGAAGAACGACTCATGTGAAATTACCTTTTGCTTCTTTTGACAGACTTATTCTCCCATGGCGGATCCATAACAATGATGTTATACCTTTTATCTGTGGGGAAAAAATGATTATCTGAACTGTATCAGAAAAGAACCGCCTCCTGTCCAGACATATCAAGCAAAACCAGAAACTGCAAATGTAAAACTGTGTTGTAGATATATTCTTGTTCTCTCTAATAAAATGGAATGCAATTCACAGTTTCGTTCTAATGTGAAATTCAACTCTTGGCTGAAGATGCTGTTGTTGCACATAACAGTGAAATGGCTGCATCAAATTATTTGTGTTAGACAAAAGTTCAGGCCTTACACAATAAGCATTCCAAGCTGCAAAATACAAGATGCTTCTATTTTCACTGATTTGGTTTAAACAAAACAACTAATAATGGAAATTTTTAACTCAAACTGCTAGATCATTGTGTGATGGGCATATGCTCATTAAGTTCTATGCTTATGCTGTTCTTCTTTAAAACATTCTAACTTACTTTTTTCTCGTTTATTTCAAGAAGTAAAGCAAAGTGGGTAGAGAAACAAAAGAAGTAGAAAGAATTAAGACTGTGTGTTTTTATAGCACTTGGGTCATCCCATATACTAGTTGACTTTTGATAATCAAGTTCCATTGATCTGTCAGGGACAATCCATTTATATTCATCCAAATTTGATTTACCAACCTCTGGCCAAGAATGTGAGCTTGCTAATTGGTAGTACTCCATTTACTAACTTTCATGAATTTCTTCCTTGTGGGTGATCAGAGTCCATATACCACGGGACA
Source organism: Xenopus petersii (assembly GCA_038501925.1). Classification (NCBI taxonomy): domain Eukaryota; kingdom Metazoa; phylum Chordata; class Amphibia; order Anura; family Pipidae; genus Xenopus; species Xenopus petersii. Next base: position 98,469,798 of record CM076683.1, on the reverse strand, counting down.
ATACATTTCTTACATAATATGAAAGCACTCTGTTTAAGAGTCTCCAAAATTTAACCATCATAATGAACAATGATGCCAAAGAGGCAGCGGGGGGGGGGGGTGTTGGCAGGAGAGCCAGGTGGATGGATAGATATAGTGTGACATTTCTCCAAAACCAGGATTGGTTGCTCTCGTATTCCTTGCCCCAGTCTACCTAGACATATGTGTAATCAGTCCACAACAAAAAAGGGTTATAGTTGACTTGTGCCGAGAAAAGCAATAAATCAACACTGTAATGATAAAAATGTTTGAGTGGGGAAGGTTTTGTACACATATTAAGATAAATCCTCATAATTGACATGGTATTCAACAGAAAATGAAAAACTTCACACTTTTAGGGTAAGGTCACACTGGGCGTTTTGGGGAGATTTGGTCGCCTGGGGACTAATCGCCTCGTCTTTGCGGCGACCAATCTCCCAAAACGTCTTCCCTCACTCTGCGACTTCAGAAAACGAATCGCCACGTGTGAATAGCACCGGCGATTTTTCATTTTAGCCAGCGCAGAGTGAGGGAAAGCGTTTGGGGAGATTGGTCGCAGCAAAGACGAGGCGATTAGTCGCCAGGCGACCAAATCTTCCCAAAAGCCCAGTGTGACCTTACCCTTAGACTCTATAGTCAAAAGGCATAGCATTACTTTCACCATGACAAAATGTAGTATGATGATGAGAAAAAAAAGGTTTAGGGCTCAAGCTAATCTGAATAAGACTGCAGCGGGACTACAATCAATAGCGAAAGAACACATCATTTGTAAAAAAAAAAAAAAGTATTAAATACTTGGTCTGGGTAAGCCAGGCAAATGTTTTTCATTTTTTAGTTACAATTTGACCACTGGGGGTCATTAATGATATGTGAAAATGTGCTCTGTCATTAAAGGTATGGCAACTCAATCACATTAATAAACACAAATTAACATTTATTTTAATGAACATTTATAGCAGTGAATGTTGTTCCTTTAAATATATATAGTTTTTGTGAAATGTAATATGTTTTGATTATGTAGGCTAAAAATATCAGAGCAAAATATCAATATATTCATTTACGGGTTTTTTTTCAAACATCCAATTGCAAAAAGATTTTTTTTAAAGTCAAAACATAGAAGTATTTTCTCCAGTTTACCTTATTCTAGATTGTTGTACTGACTGATTTACAATATAATATTAACTTTTTAACTCCAATTTTATGTACTCAGCCTTTTTTTGGATAAGCCTCCTCTTTTGTCTGCGAATATATGGTTTAGCAGTAAAGAAGCCAGAAAATAAGGCATCTGCTGAGTTCTAAATTACAAGTACAGCAAAAGCAATACACTGAGGAACTAGCTGCTTATATGCGGTGATCGAGTTCTCAAAGGATACAGCATCACTCTTGCCTGGCAACATACTCTATTTGCAAACATTTGCCAATATGTAGGCTGCAAACTGAACAAGGTCCAGGACTAATCAATATTTACAGGGGCAGTTAAATTAATATTTAGCATAAATTAAGACACTTTGATAAAACTGCCCCTAAAAGTCAATTGCAAGAGGAATTCCCCTTTTAGGATAGGAGCCTAATGGTAACTAAGCCATGCATAATACATTATCTCATGCAGTCTGCTCTGATGAGAGGAGCATGCTTCAGAATATAGAGCAAATGTCTTTGAAAAGCTGAGGGTGTACAAAAGGGATGCCAGGCACCAAGATCAAGGAGCATCACTGCTGACATTCTGTGTAGGCTCACAGGCTAAGCTGAACAATAATATGTAAGTGTTGTTGATCATTTGTACTGTATGTACAAACAGGCTTATCTTTAGTGCTGGTGTATTTTTCATACTCCTCCTCACATTTCCAAAGTCGAAAGAGTGTATATACAATAAACAAACTTTATTCATTTATAAGGTAGAATCACTAGTGTAAAGCAAATGTGCCCATTGGTCTTCCTTACATGTGAATTATCACCATGCATTATGGAAATCTTTGTTTTAAAATCTGAATAAATGGAAGTACAGGTATGGGATCTATTATCTAGAAGAGACCTGGGAATTTCTGTATAAGCGGTAGTTTCATAATTTGGTCACCAACTTTGGCATGATCATGGACTTGTGTTAGCTTAGTTACTATCAAGTGCAATGTTCAGTTGTTTTATATAAGAGAAAAGGGGAATTATTCAAACAAGAAGACACTTCGGGGTAATAGATAGCATACCATTACTCAGTATGATGATCTAATGGCATCTGCAGTGCCTTACTAGTCACCAGTAAAAGATCTACTAGTAGAATTGCCTTTTGGGCACACCAAGACCAGAACATATACTGTACAATATAATCGGTTGGAATGATCTGTGTTGGCCTTGTTCAAATTTTTGTAAATGCTCGTGTTTGATATTTTTGCCCCATCATGCCTTCATGTTTCATTTTTTTGTGGGCGCTGCTTTTCTATTTAAAACAATTTAATGCAGGAATAGGACCTGTTATCCTTAAATTCGAATATATTCGAAATTCGACTGGGGGTTATTTTTAAGAAAAAAATCTAATACCTTAAACTCGGACGAATTTTACAGACCCAAAAACTCTAATCGAATTCAAACCGAATTTGACCAAACTTGATTCGAGTTTTTTCTCTGAAAAAACTTGAATGTCAGGAAGGCTACAAACATCTCCAAAATGGTCACTGGGCCTCTCCCATTGACTTATAGTAATTTGGCAGGTTTTAGGTGGTGAATAATCAAATTGGAATCCTTAAAGGGCCAGAGTTTGATAAATCTATTTTTTTTTTTTAAACTCGAATCAAGTTTGGATAATTCCCTCGTCGAATTTGACAGTTTTCACAAAAAAAATTAGAAAAATCCAATTTTGAATTTTTAATTCAACCCTTAATAAATCTGCCCCTTAGTGTTGAACTCTAAAATAAAAAATGAATGTGTCCAATAACATATTAAACAACGGAACTGGCCTTACTGGTGGCAAAAGTGGTTAATAGCTAATTTCAGTTAGCTACATCAAAAGCATTAATGCCAACACAATTTTCCATGTTGCTAGCATTAGTTATAGTTTATCAGGTTTACATTCCATAGGTAATTACCTTTTTATTTACATATTTTGTTTTTACAAATCTCATCAAATTAGCCATGAACCTAAACTAATCATAAGAAAAACTCCAAATAGTGAATTTCCAATTAAATGTGATTTTGCTCTTCACTTTCCACTTAATGCAGTTCATGCAAATGTACATTTCTCAGCCCATTTCACCTTAAATTATTTGTATGATAGTGTATAATGCTTTTAACTGAAATGTGTAGTAAATGTTTTGTTTAAGCAGAAAAAAAAGGTTATTTAGTGTGCAATATCATAAACATAAAATTAACAGGGGTCACCCTCAGAACTCAGTACAGTCACCCACCACTCAACATTATTAAAACGTTAACAAAATTTCCATCCCATGCTAAATCAACAGACAAATGTGATTATGCTTTCAAGCTCAAAACATAATAGATGTTGCAACTTGCCAATGTAGCAAAGATCTGCTACTTTGGTGTACAAAATACATCATTTATTTATTTTGAATTCTTCATAAACTGTACTTTCTAAAAAATATATAGTTTAAAGAGGCAACATTACTAGTAAGAGCTTACCAGGAATGATTCAAGCTCATATTGGATGATTATATTGAATGATTGTATATCCAAGAACATATGGGTGATAAGATATGTAAAGTGCAAGTTTTGATTTGATTTTCAGAAATACTGTTAGTTTCCATAGTTTTAAGAATGCATATTTGGATTATTGAGAAATAAAATATAACAGGTCAACTTTGGCATTTTTAACATCAAATAGAACCCATAATATTAAGAAGGCCCATGTCATTCATATTTATGATCTTTTGTTTTTGTATCCAAGCACATGTAGATAAAACAATGTAAAATGCAAGTCCAAGTGAATCAATTGTCTAGCAGCCTTTTTGTAATAGAAAACATGTTTGACCTGCTTAGGAAAATATAAAGAGCTCCTTAGCCCTATTTAAGGGGGCAAAAAGAAAAAGGCAGCAGATGGGCAATTTGTGTGTAATGTTGTTCCAACCAATCCTGTAAAAATGTTTAATTCTATTTTAATATGCATTAGCTGCTAAGCACTCTGTGTACTTTTAAGAAAGGATGTATACACAAGATGGGGAGCCATCCCCACTATGCGCCCAAAAAAATCTTTTGTGAGCACATTTGAAACTTGTGTGTGCATTTTTAAAAACTGTGTACGCAGGTCAGAATGTAAAATGTTGTATTTTCACACATTTCTGGTACGGGTAGACCATGTTTAATGGATTTAACAAAATCAAATATGAACTAACACCTGCCTAAATAAGTTCAGTGGATCCATTCTGATTGGATGTTGGTGACTGTGTTATTTAATTAAATATAGTGTCACTTGATGCTGCTAAAGCCTTTGATTTTGTTGAAATTCTGCAAAGATGTGGCTGGGAGATAACTTTATTATCCTGTTTCTCTGCCATTTTCTGTTGGCATGTGTAAGGCTAACCAATAACCTATCTCACTACTTTCCCATAACTAGAGGCACTAGGCATGGTGGTCCAATGTCCCTGCTTCTATTTGTCCTAACGGTTGAGCCCCTGCTAAGGCTGATCAGGTCTCTGGCCCCTATGTTGAGTACTCCAGTTTTAGCCTTGGTGAACAAATCTGGAAAATTTTAGGGACTCCTTAGATGTGGCCCTAGTCCCTCAGTTCTTTCCCGCTACTCTCTTGACCCAGGTTGAATGCTTGAAATACTTAAGGGCAGTGGCTTAGACAAACTCTTTTCACAAATTCTCTAAAATCCAACCAATACCAGTTACTACTTAATAGCCTTTATCTAAACACCCTTCTCCTAAGTATATTAGACTTAGAAGCATGATCTTCCATCCCTGTTTACTGAAGAATTAGCTAATGCTCCCAACACTTAATTCTGACCAATTTACATGTTAGTCACATGAGGGAAATGAAAAGCACTAACTGTCCTAAGTGCAAACATGGGAAATATTGGGACAGGGTGATGGGATACAAGCAGAATAAAAAGACTACCCCCTCTATGATTCTCTCCCAGAAAAGCACTTATAATGAAATGTATGGCTGCAAAACTTTTTTTTCAGTTCACTTGTTTTCAGATTGTTCAGAAATACAGAATTTCTTTCCAATTACTTTTCATCTTTTATTTTCTACCATTTAATACAAGTTACAGTTGCTGTCATGTTTATGTCTCCTGTGTTTCAATCAGTGTTTCAGTTTGGCAGCTCAGTAATCCATGTACAGATTCCGAGCTTTTGTAATTTTCTACATTAGTTGATACATTTCTCAGCAGTATCTCTAAAATATTAGCAACTATTGTGTCAATTCTAACAGCTGCCTTTAATTAAATGTGTGAATTCTGCTCAGCTGGGACTAAGATAAGAAATGTATCAACAAAAAGTATAAAATTCATCAGTCTGTAACCAACCCTACTTTAGAAAAATATTAGAAAAAGGTCACAGTTAGAAAATAGAAAGTAATTGGAAAAAATATCTTTATTTCTAGTGAATTATCAAAATAACCGAGCTGAAAAAAGTGCTGGAAGGAAGGTGAACAAGCCATTTAAACCATTAGTTAAATGCTAGTTTATATAACAAAAACCATGGAGCTTGGGGGACACTAATGTGTGAAAGTATCCATCCTACACTCCAAAAGCAAACCAGTTCAGTGTCAAATCACAACAATGTATCCAATGTTTAAAACGTAACATTTAATCAACTGATTAAAAAGTTGCAAAAGCGCTCCAGACCACACACCCACTGCTGTTGAAAAGTCACAGCAGTGCTGGACAACTGTCCATAAAAACACTTAATTAAAAACTGCAAACGGTGGATCGATGAGGTAAGTATCGTCTTAAATGCAGAAGCCACAATAAGGCCAAATGTGCATAAATCACGGAGTAGCAACACCCACTCCCACCCTTCCGTTTTTTTCCCCCACAGTGCTGACACTACCTAGCTACGTAGGGACAGGGTGAAAGCTAGACTTCTCACCGTCCACCAATGCCGCCCAACGCGTTTCGCCGATTCGCTCGGCTTCTTCAGGGGCATTAGTGGTGAGCGCTCCTCATCCGAAAGTTTAAATAGAGAGCCATTGATCATTTACTCGCGTAACGCGAGATTTCGCGTATAGCCTATTTCCGGGTCAGTGACGTAGCGCAAAGGATAAATTTTAACTGGCCGCATACTTCCGGACATCTACGAAGATGCGGTACAAAGAGGGCAGAACTTGCAATGCGTCTGCCCAAACTTGCCTCACTTTTCCTTATTGCGCATGCGATGTCTATAAATGCCATAATGAACGAAATTCTCATACAAGGAGATTTATAAATAAAGTAAATGGCGTATAGCAAAAATAACAACTTAAGAAAAAAGTAATATAGTATCCACATAAGAGAAAAAAATATCGGGTTTACTTACATAAATCCCCTCCAATTTATAAAAACGGCTTAAAAGTGAACCCCTCATTTAGACCATTAGGGGCCCTACTATTGAGCCAGTAGATCCATTTTGCCTCGCATTGCAGAAGTTTCTTATCAATATCCCCAATTCTGGTAGTGTGTTGTAAATGTTCGACCGCAAAGAATTTCATGGTGTTAACCTTACCCTCATGTTTCTCATTAATATGAACCGCTACTGAGGTGTTTCGTTTGTTTCTAACATCACCAATGTGTTCAAGAATTCTTCTCCTAAATTCCCGGCAAGTTTTTCCCACATACAGTTTTGGACAGGGACACCTCATGATGTAAACTACACCTGTTGTTTTGCAGTTCATAAAGTGTGATAACTTGTATTCCTCAATGTCCATACGTCCCTTGACACTCAGAGTTTTTTCAATATAAGGGCACGCTAGACAATTGCCACACTTATAACATCCTATCGTACGTTGTGCCAACCACGAGGATTTGGTAGGAGTGGTAAGATGGCTATGTACTAAATAATCCCTCAAATTTCTACTTCTCCTGAAAGTAATAGTAGGGCGTTCTCCTACATATTGTTTTAGGACATCGTCCTGTTGCAAAATATGCCAATGTTTCGTTATTACACGTGTGATGGCATCATGTTCAGTGCTGTAATCCCCAATTATTCTCACTTGGTTATTGTTTTTTTCTTCATTATTGGTACTGCTGGTCAGCTTCTTTGGAACCAGCAGAGCATTCCTATTGATGGTTAATGCTTTCTTATAAGCCCTCTTTAGAGAGTTGTGAGTTATCATGGACAGAAGTGCGTATATACAGGAGTGTAAACGTTTACTTAATGATACTACATGTTATGCCCCTTTGAAGGGAGACCCCACTGCTACCTTTCGAATAGAGCTGAGTGCCATCCTGAAAAAATACAGATCTATTGACCTTTTGAGTAAAGATGAATATGAATTTCTTTTAGTCAAAACTCCGGTGATACCTACCTTCTATATCATCCCCAAAATTCACAAAAATACACAACTTCCACCAGGCCGTCCTATAGTATCGGGTATAGGTAGTCTGGCCGAACCATCAAGTATCTATGTGGATGAAATCCTGAAACCATTTGTGAATAGTCTCCCGTCCTTCATTCAAGATACAAGTGACGCCTTACGACATCTTGATGGGATCACTTTGGGGGAAGATCAGTGGTTAGCTTGTTTGGACACTGAGTCGCTCTATACAAGCATTTTGCATAGTGTTGGCCTAACAGCAGTGAGTGATATATTAAGCCAACGAGGCCAACAATTTAGCACCCACAATTCACTTGTTATAGAGTTGTTGGAATTTATTTTAACACATAATTACTTTACCTTTAATAATAAATACTATCAACAACTAAGGGGTACTGCGATGGGTAGTACATGCGCCCCCTCGTATGCCAACCTGTACTTAGGATGGTGGGAGCATAACCGAGTTTTTAATGACGAATTACATCAATATACGCAATTTATAACATTATGGTTGCGCTACATCGATGATGTACTGTTGATCTGGTCGGGCACACAAAATTACTTTTTTGACTTTGTAAAGATACTTAATAATAACAATATCAACCTCAAAGTCACTGCTGAAATTCAAAGGGAGAGTATTAACTTTCTAGATATACGCGTTTACAGAGGCATCGATCATAACATCCATACCACCGTATATCGTAAGGAAACAGCTACTAATAGCCTCCTACATGCTAATAGTTTACACCCACAAAGTACGATTAGGGGGATCCCTACAGGGCAATATCTACGGGTGAGGAGACTATGCAATACTATCACGGACTTCAAAATTGAAGCTAAAAAACTTTATGATAGATTTAAAGCTAGGGGCTATAGTCAGAACTCTCTAAAGAGGGCTTATAAGAAAGCATTAACCATCGATAGGAATGCTCTGCTGGTTCCAAAGAAGCTGACCAGCAGTACCAATAATGAAGAAAAAAACAATAGCCAAGTGAGAATAATTGGGGATTACAGCACTGAACATGATGCCATCACACGTGTAATAACGAAACATTGGCATATTTTGCAACAGGACGATGTCCTAAAACAATATGTAGGAGAACGCCCTACTATTACTTTCAGGAGAAGTAGAAATTTGAGGGATCATTTAGTACATAGCCATCTTACCACTCCTACCAAATCCTCGTGGTTGGCACAACGTACGATAGGATGTTATAAGTGTGGCAATTGTCTAGCGTGCCCTTATATTGAAAAAACTCTGAGTGTCAAGGGACGTATGGACATTGAGGAATACAAGTTATCACACTTTATGAACTGCAAAACAACAGGTGTAGTTTACATCATGAGGTGTCCCTGTCCAAAACTGTATGTGGGAAAAACTTGCCGGGAATTTAGGAGAAGAATTCTTGAACACATTGGTGATGTTAGAAACAAACGAAACACCTCAGTAGCGGTTCATATTAATGAGAAACATGAGGGTAAGGTTAACACCATGAAATTCTTTGCGGTCGAACATTTACAACACACTACCAGAATTGGGGATATTGATAAGAAACTTCTGCAATGCGAGGCAAAATGGATCTACTGGCTCAATAGTAGGGCCCCTAATGGTCTAAATGAGGGGTTCACTTTTAAGCCGTTTTTATAAATTGGAGGGGATTTATGTAAACCCGATATTTTTTTCTCTTATGTGGATACTATATTACTTTTTTCTTAAGTTATTATTTTTGCTATACGCCATTTACTTTATTTATAAATCTCCTTGTATGAGAATTTCGTTCATTATGGCATTTATAGACATCGCATGCGCAATAAGGAAAAGTGAGGCAAGTTTGGGCAGACGCATTGCAAGTTCTGCCCTCTTTGTACCGCATCTTCGTAGATGTCCGGAAGTATGCGGCCAGTTAAAATTTATCCTTTGCGCTACGTCACTGACCCGGAAATAGGCTATACGCGAAATCTCGCATTACGCGAGTAAATGATCAATGGCTCTCTATTTAAACTTTCGGATGAGGAGCGCTCACCACTAATGCCCCTGAAGAAGCCGAGCGAATCGGCGAAACGCGTTGGGCGGCATTGGTGGACGGTGAGAAGTCTAGCTTTCACCCTGTCCCTACGTAGCTAGGTAGTGTCAGCACTGTGGGGGGAAAAAACGGAAGGGTGGGAGTGGGTGTTGCTACCCCGTGATTTATGCACATTTGGCCTTATTGTGGCTTCTGCATTTAAGACGATACTTACCTCATCGATCCACCGTTTGCAGTTTTTAATTAAGTGTTTTTATGGACAGTTGTCCAGCACTGCTGTGACTTTTCAACAGCAGTGGGTGTGTGGTCTGGAGCGCTTTTGCAACTTTTTAATCAGTTGATTAAATGTTACGTTTTAAACATTGGATACATTGTTGTGATTTGACACTGAACTGGTTTGCTTTTGGAGTGTAGGATGGATACTTTCACACATTAGTGTCCCCCAAGCTCCATGGTTTTTGTTATATAAGTTTATGTCTCTACAAACCTGCGGTGTCCTTTAATACTACTTAATTATTTACTAATGGGCTCCCTATTTTTCTGTGTTAAATGCTAGTTTGTAACAGATTACCTTTTGTTAAAGCAATTTATGTGGCTAGGGGATGCCCCAGGAAATATGATAAATATGACCTGACTTGAGTGCAGCTAGCTCACAAGTACATTTTACCGAAGCATGTCATTTTAATATATTTGGCTACTTGTATATCTTCTATGCTTTCTACTATATCTTGTTAACTTCACTGTTAAAAATCAGCCACATTAGAATATTGTATTTAATCACATTGAAATGAATCATGTATCTTCACCAATATCCCATTCCCCTGGTTAATCCATCTTTTTTTAAAACAAATAGACAAAATGTGAATTCTACATCCAAATATTAAATTGAATATTTTTTTATATACAGTTACTTAAAATTAGCCCAGACATAAATATAATTAAACATTAAAGATCAAGATTCACTTTTTGTACAATGTTGCTATAGACAAATGCAACTTATAAATAACATGTTGCATAAAGCAGATTTATCTAACTCTGTTTTTGATATTCTCTCCTGCCATCTGCTGGGCCTGCAAGTGAATTTAACACTACTTGAAAGAATTTTTTTTTAAATTTGTCATTAATGAAAAAGAAAAAATACTTACAATGTAGGAGCGGTTCCATACAGGAAACATCTGACATAAGAAAAGTGCTTTTGGGTGGTATAATGTACTTCTCCCCCATGAATTGTATGACTTCTGGACATTCTGACTTGTTTTCATTGATACAGGATAATACATTTGTTTCTTGAGGTAAATAAATTCCCCTTTCTAGGACTTGCACAGCATGTTCACCAGGATTTAACAAAGGCATACATTTAGCCATATTGCATAATTCTGCCAACTGGCAGGGGTTATTGCACCGCCTAGGTTCAGTTTGAGAATGATCATCATCATTTACTAAAACCGGTCTAAGAAATAGTCTTTTAAATCCTTCTTGAAGTAGGGGTTGGGTGCCTTCCATAATGAAATCAGTTATCTGTAAAAGAAATAGAGGCACAAAAAGATAGTAATTGTTACACAAATTATTAACTACTAATATAAGGCTTTTTTGTGGCATTGGGAAAACTTTTATGAAATTTACATTCTATTGTGTATTACAGCATCAGAAAGTAGGTTTATTTTGTGCTCATTGTTTAAAAGGCAAATCAACCCCAAAATAGCAGTTTGCCTAGTAAAACATCATTCTAAGCAACTTTCTAATATACATTTATTACAAATTATTTGTAATATTGTATATTTGTATATGTATTGCTCTGAAAAGTTTTAATACAGTAATTGTATAGTGGAAAGTTGCTTAGAATTATGTTTTTGCTTATTAGGCAAATTTTTATTTTGGGGTTGACTTGCCCTTTAACCTTTACTAATGTTAACCTTAACTAATGTAGACTTTACGTTACCGATGTGAAAGCAGTACCATAGATTCTACTATTGCAGGTTTCTTTTTTATTTATGCAGTTTCATTCATTTACTACCAACATGCAGAGCATATTCATTCTTGTACCCTTAGTAAACCGGAGAATATTCACTAGAGAAATTTCATCTGTAGAAAAGATGCAAATATACGGCAATGCAAAGAGATTTTTCACCAATGTGACGTTTCTCCAAAACTTGTCACACTCTCCTTTTAGTAAATTGGCAATTGTGGGGAATTTAAATTTTTGATGAAAATACTCCAAAGTTAAATTTTTCCACCATTACTAAATTTGCCCCAAGACTATTCAAACTGGCTGGCTTTAATCATAATGCTTTTTTAGTTTAGTTGGTAGAGATTTGCTAAAAATTTCCACCCTGAAATTGTCAGAGCATTCCACTACTGAAATGCTATTTTTGCCACTGATAAAAATACTTTTGTATCATATATATATATCACTTGCAGTGGTTAATAAATGTTTTGCAAGACTTCCTTCACCAATTAATTATTTCTCACATATACTTTAAGGCTAGGGCCACACTAGGCGATAGCGCTGCGACTTTTAATCCGCAATCGCTGGGGAAACTTTTGCGCTGGCGTCTATGGGGAATCGCGAAAAATCGCCAGCGTAAAAACACACGCGGCGATCTTTTTTCTACTGTCGCTCGAAATTGCCTCGCTAGGCGATTTCGAGCGACAATAGAAAAAAGATCGCCGCGTGTGTTTTTACGCCGCGATTCCCCATAGACGCCAGCGCAAAAGTTTCCCCAGCGATTGCGGATTACAAGTCGCGGCGAAAAGTCGCCGTGAGTCAAATCGCGGCGCTATCGCCTAGTGTGGCCTTAGCCTAAAACACCATTTTGGTACTTGTGAGCAGGCTGAGGAAAGCAATATTTCTCTGCATTCCTCACAATAAGGCAGCTGAAAAATATTACACAACATTTTTTAAAAATGAAAAACACACATGCCTAAACAAGAAGTATAAGTACAGAGATGGGACCTTGAGTTTTAATGATCAGGGATGTTTCGATAATTTGGATTCCTATACCCTAAAGGCATGCTTCCAAACACATTTTTCAGTTCAGTTGTTTTCAGACTTCCTCAGAAATAAAGACTTTTTTCAATTACTTTCCATTATTTATTTTTTACTTTTTTCCAAAATCTAAATTTAAAAATCTAAAGTTGAATGTTCCCTGTCTCTGGTGTTTGAGTCTGGCAGCTCAGTAATTCTACTCAGTAGGGACAACGATAAGAAATGTATCAACTTAATGTATTAATTTAGAACAGTTTACAGGGTCGGCTGGTACTTTTTTATTATTACGGAGAAAAAAGACATTTTTTAAAAAAAATCTGAGTTATATGATTGTATTGGAGTTGTTGTGGTGTAAGGCAACCCAAACTCACATTAACCCTTTCCCTGCCAGACGTTTTGTCCTAGATGCGAACATCTACTGCCAAGCAGTTTTTAGATATTTTGCACTCTTTCACTTTAAGTGCCTTTCCTGGGGCGGTCTTTTAGTTTACCCAGCAAAACAATATATTGTTTTTTTCAGGACAACCTGAACTTTCAAAATATGCAGAAATTTTGGTGTAATTCTACTTCTGTAAAAAAATATTGGCTTCTAAGTGTCCAATAAAATGAAAAAAATCATGTTTCACAAAGAACAATCACATATATCAGAAACATCATTTACTTTATGTACGAGAACACAGCCTATTTGGAAAGGTCTATGTCTCCTGAACGCGGCAATACCAAATATATATCGTTTTATGGAGATTTCTCACTTGTATAGATCAAAATCTACAAGCAGTACACTACCAAATTTCCAAAGCACCGCTCCCCAAACGGCATACTTCTGATTTCAAGGCCAAACATTCCACTAACAGTAGGTTTACCCTAGAAAACTACCCATTATTAGAAAGAACAGATTCTGGTGAATCAAAAATGGGTAAATATATCTTTTGTACTCCAAACTACCAAGTTGCAATTGTTTCCTAAAGTTATAATGTTTTATAGAAATTGGTGAATTTTTTGAAAAATTACCTCAAAGCTTCCAATCTACAGAATCATATCTCCCACAAATCATTAGGTATCAATGTAAAACACCCCATATGAAAGCCTGGGGTCCGCTGAACAATTTGATGCCCAATATATATAGATGTACCCAAACATGTGGCATATAGGGGCCCTAAAATGTAGACACCTCATTTGAGCTATCAGTTCTGTACTTCCAGATACTGCAAAATCAACACATCTGCATCGTTTTGCGGGGGGTAAAAGTAGAAAAAAGTAAGTTCACCCCAGAAAACCATATATTTTCGGAAAGTACACATTCCCACAAATCTAAATTGGGTATGCATGTCTTTGTACTACAAAGTACCAAGCTGCAAATCATTCCTAAATGTGGTGATTTCGGTGACATTTCCAAAAATCACCTCAAAATTTCTACACTGCAGCATCGTATTACCCACATACGTTTAGGTATCAAGAGAAATCACCCCAAATATGAAAGCCTAGGGTCCTCTGAACAGTTTGATGCCCAATATGTATAGGTGTACTCAAGCACGTGGCATACAGGGGCCCCAAAAGGAAGACCCCCATATGGTCTGTCATTTCAGGTACAGCAAAATCAACACATTTACATCGTTTTGGGGGGGTACAAAAGTAGAAAAAAGTAAGTTCATCCCAAAAATCCATATATTTTCGGAAAGTACACATTCCCACGAATCTAAATTGGGTATGGATGTCTTTGTACTCCAAAGTACCAAGCCGCAAACCATTCCTAAATTTGGTGGTTTTGGCGACATTTCCAAAAATCACCTCAAAATTTCTACCCTGCAGCATCGTATTACCCCCATACTTTTAGGTATCAAGATAAATGCCCCAAATATGAAAGCCTAGGTTCCTCTGAACAGTTTGATGCCCAATATGTATAGGTGTACCCAAGCACGTGGCATATAGGGGCCCCGAAAGGAAGACACCCATATGGTCTGTCATTTCAGATACTGCAAAATCAAGACATTTACATTGTTTTGGGGGGGGGGCAAAAGTAGAAAAGGGTAAGTTCACCCCAGAAAACCATATATTTTCGGAAAGTACACATTCCCACGAATCTAAATTGGGTATGCATGTCTTTGTACTCCAAAGTACCAAGCTGCAAATCATTCCTAAATGTGGTGATTTCGGTGACATTTCCAAAAATCACCTCAAAATTTCTACCCTGCAGCATCGTATTACTCACATACTTTTAGGTATCAAGAGAAATCACCCCAAATATGAAAGCTTAGGGTCCTCTGAACAGTTTCATGCCCAATATGTATAGGTGTACCCAAGCATGTGGCATATAGGGGCCCAAAAAGAAGACCCAATATGGTCTGCCATTTCAGATACTGCAAAATCAAGACATTTACATTGTTTTGGGGGGGGGGGGCAAAAGTAGAAAAGGGTAAGTTTACCCCAGAAAACCATATATTTTCGGAAAGTACACATTCCCACGAATCTAAATTGGGTATGCATGTCTTTGTACTCCAAAGTACCAAGCCGCAAACCATTCCTAAATTTGGTGATTTTGGCGATGTTTCCAAAAATCACCTCAAAATTTCTACCCTGCAGCATCGTATTACCCACATACTTTTAGGTATCAAGAGAAATCACCCCAAATATGAAAGCATAGGGTCCTCTGAACAGTTTGATGCCCAATATGTATAGGTGTACCTAAGCATGTGGCATATAGGGGCCCCAAAAGAAGACCCCCATATGGTCTGTCATTTCAGATATCGCAAAATCAACACATTTATATTGTTTTGAGGGGGGCAAATGTAGAATAAAGTAAGTTCACCCCAGAAAACCATATATTTTTGGAAAGTACACATTCCCACAAACCCAAATTGGGTATACATGTCCTTGTACTCCAAAGTACCAAGTCGCAAGTCTTTCCTAAATTTGGCGATAAAAGCAACGGTTTTTACATTTTTGAAAATCGCCTAAAAATATTGCAATTGGCCGCATTTATCTCACCCAATTTCTTGCATACAATTGTAAAATAACATAAATATTGATGCCAAGGGACTACTGAACAGTTTGATGCCCAATATGCATAGATATACCAAGGCAGCTGGCATGTGCAGACCTCAAATAAAAATAGTGCATATGAGTTTTCTCCGCTGCCGATTCACCTTCTGTGAACATAGACCATTGACTTCATATTATGTGCCTCAAGACCCTCCTTACAGCAAAGACCCCCCAAAACCATATGTTTTTGGAAAGTACACATTCTGACGAATCCAACAAAGATAAAGACGTCTTTCTACACCAAACTACCAAACTGCAAAGCTTTTCTAAAGTTCGAGGTTTTTACAACATTTCTGAAAATTGCCTAAAAATGCTGCAGTTTGCCGCATTTTTCGCACACAATGTTTTACGTACAAAGAAAAATCACCCTAAATATGGACGTCAGAGGTCTGATGAATAGCT
Organism: Xenopus petersii; assembly: GCA_038501925.1. Lineage (NCBI taxonomy): Eukaryota > Metazoa > Chordata > Amphibia > Anura > Pipidae > Xenopus > Xenopus petersii. The sequence goes on along the minus strand of CM076683.1, from coordinate 98,453,865 downwards.
TGATGCCCAATATGCATAGATTTACCAAAGTATGTGATGTGTACGGACCCCAAATGAAAAACATGCATATGAATTTTCACACTAGCCAACTAAGCTGCTGAAAACAGTACCCCAACTTTGCGTTATGTGTTGTAAGACCCCCAAACTGTAAAAAGCCCCCAGAACAGCAAACATTTTTGGAAAGTACATATTCTGACGGATCAAACAAAGTAAAATCTATCTTTCTATACCAAAGCACCAAACAGCAAAACTATACTAAAGATACACAAGGAAAAATAATACAGGGATAAAATTGCAATGAAACCACAAAAATTGTATAAACCAATGAAATAACAAAATTACTGATCCAACAGCATTATTAGTGGCCAAAATCGATTACCCAATAGTCATGCTGCCAAAACAAATGGTTTTTAGGGGTAAAAAAAAACACAAATTAGTAAAATGAAAAAGTAAAAAAAAAAAAAATTCCTCTTTGTGAGTTTTTTGTGTATACACTTCTAAAAGTGGTGTGACAGTGTGTATATAAGTGTGAAATAAGTGCAAATAAGTGTACATAACTTTCCAAAAAAAATTTAAAAAAAAAAAAAAATCTTTACTAAAATGATTGTGTAACTGTGTACAGATCTATACAATGTAGTGTAGTGTGTATGTAGTGTTTGTGTAGTGTGTAATTTAGCACACTTACTTACATCCACTTACCATTGCTGGAGCAGGGGAGAAAGTCTAATCTTTCAGCAGCGTGTGTGATGAGTCACTGCAGTCAGGAAGTGCGTGGGCGTCGCCAGAGCAGGAGAGAGCAGAAGGAAGACGGAGGAGCTGGTAAGTTGCTTCTTTCTGCGATTTTAGGTCGATCCTGCAACAATCCTGTTGCAGGACCGACATGACAGCCCCCCAGCCTTGTTGCCCAGGGGGCTGTCAGCACTGCTAAGTCTCTGCAGAGGCGGCTAAAGCCGCTGATGCAGAGTACAGCATGTTAAACTGCAAGAACGTACAATGTACGTGCTTGGCAGTTAAAGCCCTTGCCTGCCAGAACGTACAGCGTACGTGCTTGGCAGGCAAAGGGTTAAACCCCAAGGTCCTGTCCTCAGCTCATGCTTCCGCCTATAATAATTTTGCTTCGGGAGGAGCCCTCCGCTACTCAGATGCCGCCAGGTCTTAAAGTGAGAGGACCAGGGAGAGAGTTCTAGGCAAGCACATGTTAACAGGAAGAACGGGGAATTAGGAGCATGGAACAGGCCAGGTCAATACCAATTGGGCAGAGCAGTAGTAAATTAGGAGGCAAGAAAGTAGTCACAGGCCGGGTCAAACACACCAGTAGTGCATTGCAGAATTGTTATCCAAGAGATTAGTCAAAAAACAGGCAAGAGTCAGGACAGGCAGCGCTAATGCGAGATGATGTCAGACACAGTGCCTTGTAATAACAGGAACCAGTGCGAGCGTCATTTAGATAACGGTGCATAAGGAGGAAGGATGTGGCAGGCGTTCCCGTCTCACCACTAGACCACCAGGTATTCTCACAGGAGTCTATGGGAAATAGCTTTCCTGTTATTCGGGAACTTTATGGATAACATGTTTCCGGATAATGCATTTCCAGATAACGAATATCATACCTGTATGTCCCAGCATACTGCTTGTTATTTAAAGAAATATAAATGCTGGCTTCCGTAGTGGGGGCGCTCTCCATATTTCCATCCTACAAAACCCCAAAAAGAACCTTTTGTTGCTGTCAATTGTTTTTGTTCCTGCAATTAACTAATATTACATTCAATTAAATTCAAAATTGTTTTAAGGAGCACTATGTTGTTAAGGGCAATGGAGTGACTTTTCTACCCTCAAGGGTTTATATTCCCTACCGCTTCAGTTGAACTGAAAAAGCCACTCGAATGAGTGGTGAAACGTTTTCAAGAAAAACTCAATGTGCAGTTGCCTTTGACTTAATTGTACTAGATACTGTAGTGGAGAGGTGAATGCTATCTCTAAAACAGCTGATAAACAAAATATAAAAAACAATAAATATCACTAATCAAGTACTATGAATCATTTCACTTTTAACTACTATGTCACAGCATTATGGTTCTTTACAAATTTGAAATGTCCGATTTTAAAATAAAATTATATAAACGCTATCTGGTATTTGAAATGCTGGTGGATGACTGAACTAAGAAATGATGGCCCAAAAGGACCCTTTTCTGTCATTTTCTATTCCTCCTTTAGTTATGCAGTATTGCATTTACTGTTTAAAAGCTTTAATTTTGACTTTAATTATATTAAAATTTAAAGTTTTATTACTCTTTAAAATGTAAAGAGTAATACAGATGTGCCTGCTAATGTTAAAATAGCTGACTGCTACCTCAATTTTGGTTTTAGGATTTCTTTAATAAAAAGAAATTACTGAAGAATAAATCTTATAGCAAATCCATCTTCTCTATTCCTTGCTCACATTATGACTTAGACCTGTGTTGTTTTCTCAATTAACCATTGAGGCATTGAGGCGGGGGGCGAACGGGGTGGAGGGGTTTTGTGCCGAAAGGGTTTCCTTCTCCTCTCCCAGATGCTGAGAGAGGAATAGTGAACAGAAACGTCCATCTTCCGTGTCCTCTGTAAGCTGAATGGGAGATCGGTATTTCTGCGCATGTGCAGTTGGAGCAGTTTGCCACGCATGCGCAGAATTACACAGAAATTGCCGATCTCCCAGTCAGCTTACAGAGGACACGGAAGATGGATGCGTGGAACTCCGCTGGAAGAATCTGCTCCAAGAGGTATGTATGTAGTATGGGCCATTTCCCGGGGGGGGAGGGAGTTAGCCTGGGGGGAGGAGGATCTACCAGGGGTGGGGGGTATGGGTTTTTTTGCAAAAGGGTTTCCTTCTCCTTTAATGACAGAATACCATCATACAACAGAAACAAAGATTTCAAACAAAGAACTAGTTTAAAGGACAGGATAAGGAAGGAGTACTGGATATGTTTGACAGATATAAAGTGGATAAAGCAAGTGGATAGAGAGAAGAGATTAGAACCAATACTATGGTTAGCTACTAAATGCAATGCCATATGCTGCATCGCTCACCTTGCTTATTTCTGATCTTGCCCACTCCCACACCTTGCATCTCATTACCTTGTCCTTTTAGTTAGTAAGCTCTTTTGCACAGGGCCTTCCTCACCTTTTGTACTGGTACTGGTCATCATGTATGTAACTCTGTATGTTCTCTGTATGTAATCCATGTGATTTCTTTGTATAAAGGCATTTATTTTACAGGTACAAAAAAGGAGGGTTGTGTGTGCACTCCTAAGGTCATATAAAAACATATTTAAGTACAATAATCCCCTGTCTAAATAATTCAATGAATATGCAAGTGCATGTACTTAAAAAAAAGAAAAACAGAGGTTTTTTTTACAAAGTTATGATCATAAAGTTGATAAGCCACCATACCACGTCAAGGTAAACCCCATACTGCAGTCCCTAACTTGTTTACCTGTAATCAAAATATAAAAGGTCATATACCTCTCTGCTTAACAGCATTAGTTGGAGTAGAAATCTCCTGAAGCTTGGTTTCAATCTGTGGACTAGATAGAGTGTCTCACAGGCGTTGGTTTCAAATAAAAAGGCTAAAGCAGGGGGAGGATTTAGCTCGCAGTTTGAAACCAAGGCACAGGAGATGTTCTTACAAAGTAATGCTATTAAGCAGAGAGGTAAAATAACTTTTTTACTATGATTAGAGGTAAACAAGTTAGGGACCACTGTATGGGGTTTACCTTGACGTGGTATGGTGGCTTATCAACTTTATGATCATAACTTTGTAACAAAAAAACCCTATTTTTAAAATTACATGCACTTGCATATTTACTTGACAGACCTTTAAATAAATATTTTGAAATTGTCCTTAGATATGCACCCACAACCCCTTCTTTTTTGCATTTATTTTACAGCACTGCACAATATATTGGCGCTCTACAAATACATGGTAATACATGTTAATAGGAAGACTGGCTAAACCCTAGAACTAAACACTAAAAAATGTATATGTCTAAAAATGCCATATTTTATATACTGAACTTTATTGCACCAGCCAAAAGTTTCAGCTTTTCAATAGATTTCCAGGATTTCAAACCTGTCACCATCGTGGAAACTGTCTGCGACACTCACATGCTCAGTGGGCTCTGAGCAGTTGTTGAGAAGCGTAAGGGTTGTCGCAAATTATCCAGCAGAAAATTAGGTCTGCCTGTAATATAAGATGATGCTCCAGTGCCGATTATTAAATTCTGATGCTAGTTGCACTGGCTTCTGTGCTGCCATGTAGTAAATATATGTATTAATTACTATTAAACTATCAGCCTTATATTAAGACATTTATATTATATGTGTACTGTATATTGTGAGTTGGTCCCTAAGCTCAGTAAGTGACAGCAGCACAGAGGATGTGCAGTGAATCAGCAGAAAAGAAGACGGGGAGCTACTGGGGCATCTTTGGAGACACAGATCTTTACTGCTATAGGGCTGTGGGTGCCTTGAGCTGATAGAGAAGCCCAAAACATAATGTACAACATTTCTAGCCTACTTCTTTTGTTAGTCTTTTGTTCTCCATTAAACAGACAGAAGGTGTAATGCTTGGATGTTACACTGTTGCAAGTCAGGAAAAAAAAAGTCTAGATACTGGAACCAACAGTGCTTGGTGGTGTACTGTTGCTGAGCAGTCAGGAACATGGATTCAGACAGTATACTATGTGAAAGATGGATTCAGATTTAGTTGCATTTATTTTATCAAACCAGGCACAATTGCATCATGTGCAACCCCTTGCAAGTGTGATGAAGCTGGGATTCTGCATTGTGGGGAAAAACATATGGCGATTGATTGCACAACCAGCTAAATAGTTCTTCTCTTAAAATAGTTCTTCTCTTAAAACGATTTCATTCCACATATTCATTTTTCAGGCATCCTCAAGATATTTCCTTGTAAAAGCAGCAGCCATTATATCCTCTAAATTATGTATGTGTCAAAAGAACCCATCTAGAAAACATTCAGTATTTCAGTCAATAAAAAATTCAGCAACATTTATTATTTACACAGACCTTGTTTGCTGAGTTTTATTACATCAGACGGGCCTTTATTAAACCATGGCTAAGGCTAAACCATAATTAGCACATAACTCCTATGGAGTGTAATCTATAAGGTGTTGATCATTACAGATCATACTATATTATCATGATTAACAGTAATTAAAATGCACTTCCCTTCCTCCACAGTGAATAATAGCAGAGTACAAGAGCAATATAAAAACAGAAAACTACAATATGAAAATATGAAACAATATGAAAACAGAAAAAACAGAGTATCCTATTCAATACATTGTGAAAAAGTGCTGACTTATTTGACCGAACACCAGTAACCTCTCTGGTTTTGTGAAGTTATTGTGCACTAAAATGTTCTTTTGTGTACACATTTAAAAAGCTGTATGAAGCTGTCGCGGCGAAAATTCACCAGAAACGGCTTCGCAGGCAGAACAACACTTCCCCAGGCGAAAATTCAATCAGGTAATGCTAATTCACCAACATCGAAGTTGCGTCCAGGGCGTAGAACGCTGGCGAAGTTGCAATAGCATTAATTCGGCAAGTTAAAGTTCAATGGAAGTATATGTTGCAGAAAATACATTACACTACACAAGCCTGGGAAACCTTAATAAAAGAAAATAGAGTTGTTATATATTGCCCTACACATGAGCCAAGTGTATCGTTTATGTGTCATATGTTAGGAAATGTAGGGGGGAAGCGGGTTACCCCAAAAAAAATTACGTTCTTTTGCAGTCTATCACCCTGAAAAAAGGAAAAGACGCCATCGGTTTTTTGGCCAACTAAATTTTGAGGAAGTCCTATCTACCCTGGTCTGAGGTGGCGAAGGCAAGTCTGGCGCAAGAGGTAACGTTCAGTAAAATCCGCATCTTACGTCCCTTCGCCAGAGCGCAACTTCGCTTGACGATTGAGTGCGAATGAGCGCCAGCGTCAGTCTCTTTCGCTAGCGAAGTTATGCCTGTGCCCGTTAGTAAATTGGCAAAGTTCTAACATGACGTCACGCTGGTGAATTTCGCCAGCGTTAGTCACTTTGCCCTTTGGTAAATTTGCCCCTTAGTTGATAAGTGCCTTTTCCAGCCTATTGTAAATTACACCTGTCCAGCCACAGGAATAGGACCTTGGCTGTACGAGCAGGACCTAGGGTATACCTGGTGACCCAAGCCACCCTTAATACTGTGAGAGTTTGACTAGAAGTATTTAAAGCACAGTATTATGTACCTTGACATTTCTAAAAACACATGTATCAAGAAAATTGGGAATCATACGACAGGCAGCATAACTGCTAAGGTGCTTTTATTTGTGTCCACACAAGTGTGGACACAAATAAAAGCACCTTAGCAGTTATGCTGCCTGTCGTATGATTCCCAATTTTCTTGATACATGTATATGATTTATGGATACAGAGACGGAGTATCCAGGGTATATCATACTGAAAAGCATTCCAGTCTAGGATATACAGCCGACGGTGTGAACAAATCGTTGAATTTCTAAAAACACAATAAACCTTGGGGTTTAATACAATTATGAAGAGCAGCATTTATTCTAAAAATTATTGTTGGACTTCTGCTTATTTCTGTTGTTACAGATTTCTGCACACACGCACACACGTTTCTAACAAATAGTGTGAATTGTAACAACAATTACTAGTAAGTTACTGATTTAATATGGTCCTGTATGTGCTATTGACGCAAGTGCTAGAAAAACATTCAGCATATGAAAAATATTTTGCAGCTGCTTATAACAAAGGAAGTTAATGAAACAGAGGCCAAATTGTTCTCCTGAGTGCTGAAAGGAAGAGTAGCACACACGCTATAAAGATTTTTTTTACAAAAAAAATTTTCATAAGACAAGTCCACGCAGGACTTCCAGTGACTACAGCATCCGAAGATCAGTATATCAAGTTAAATACATTACGAGACTGAACACAAACTGTGAGCAAAGCACACTTGACCAAGAGTGTTCTATCCCAAGTACACTGTCAAAGTAAACACAAGAGTCTGTGGTATGGGATCTATTATCCAGAATGCTTGGAACATAGGATTTTCCAGATAAGGGATGATTCTGTAATTTAGATACCTTAAATCTGATAAAAATGATTTAATTAAACCAAGTAGGACTGTTTTGCGACGAATATGGATTCATGCAGCTTAGTTGCCATCAAGTAAACGGGACTGCTTTATTATTACACTGTGAAAGGGAAATCAATTTTAAAATGTAGAATTATTTGTTTAAAATGGTTCCTATGCAAGATGCCACCCATAATGAGTAATTCTGCTTCTACATAATGAGTTTCCAGATGAGGGATCTCACAACTTATTTTATTTTTCTCTGATTGCTTTTTTCTGTCTCATGCCTGTCCTGCACATACACAAGAATACTTCTCTTAGCTTGTTATTAAAACAATGGCATTGTGTTGTAGGTGAGAAACCAGTGCCAAACTGCCATGTTAATTTAAAGAAAAGCACCAATATCAAGTGTTAAAAATAAACTAGAAGACACAGGCTGACAAACAGTACAGCACTTGGTAGGGAAATTTACTAATCTGTGAAAATTTGCCAGCGACGGCTTCGCACCCACCACTACACTTCGCCAGGCGAAAATTTGCTCAGACAACGCTAATTTACTAAAATGCCAGGGAGCCGAACGCTGGTGAATTTTCGCTATCATTAAGTCGCTAATCAAAGAGAAGATGTGCTAGCTTTAATTATTCCTAGCGCAACTTCGTTAGAGGTCTTTGCTCAGGCTAATTTGCATATGGCTGGAAATTATAACGTTTAATGGACGTATATGTTGCAGCAAATACTGTTCATTACATTACACAAGTCCAGGGGACCTTAATAAAGAAAATATAGTTGTTATAATATAAACATGCTGGCGAAGGCAAGTCTGGGGAAAGAGGTAACGTTCAGTAAAATCCACATATTAGTGAATTTGCGGAGTTACGTCCATTTGCCAGATCGAAAAGTCGCCTGGCGTTAGAGTGCAAAGCAACGCTGGCATCTATCTCCTTCACTAACAAAATGACGCCTTCGCCCGTTAGTAAATCGTCGAAGTAACGAAATTACATCACTTCGCCCTTTAGTAAATGTGCACCTTGGACTGGATGTCCGTTTAACAGCAAACCTACAATTGCCAAAGATGTTGGGGGTGGGAAGCTAAATAGCTGTTCAATAGAAAATCCCCTGTGCTTTGTGAGGGCTGATTTACTAACATAGCAGCAGTACAGTTACCCATGACATTGATTTATTATTCTACTGCCAGTATAAAAAAACTGAAAGTACAGATTTGTTTGGGTACTATGGCTAACTGAAATGATGTACTGCATCACATTTGTAAATCATCCCCAATGTATTCCATATTGAGGCCTACGTATCATGTGGTGTAATAAAATGGCTACAAAATACACAACACATCACCAGGCATCACTGTGTAAAAACAGTGTATTTATCAAGCTGTGTGTTGATTTCCAGAAGTCATGCACCTCTACGTAAAAATCTGGTGTAAATGGAAGCAGACATTCGAAAATGCAGCAGGAAATGAAGACATTCATCCTTCATGGTTTTTCAGCTTTTTTTTCTGGAGGAACTTACTTGCTGCTTGAATTTTTTCCATTGACTTTAATGAATAATGCAAGGTCAAGGTCTGAAGTGGTGAAAACGAACTGTGTCAAATCCGGCACTGGGGCAGCATAACATAAAACACCCACCTGATAAATGCACCATTAATTTTACACAGCTGAGCTTTTTACACTGTTTTTGTGGCACTAATTATTTAACACAGTGTGATAAATAAACCGATAGTGTTGGGGTTTGTAAAAGAACAATATCTGCAAGTGTCTTGTATGCCCTCCCTGCTTTTGCATGGGTACACCACTTTCTACACACACGCACGCACACACACACGCACGCACACACACACGCACACGCAAGCAACCAAAATTTATACTTAATGCAATAGGAACCTCCATTGGGGCAGGGACTGAGGCACATAATGTATAGTCTTTGTAAAGCACTGCAAAATATCTTGGCACTATATAAATAAGAAATTATAATTTGTATGTATTTACAGTATTTATGGGGGTATTTTGCTTTAATAGCGGCTATGTCTCTCACCTTGTCCTAGCATCCCTCGACAGGTTTAGACTTTTGGATATCACTATTCTGACTCAGTAAAGCATATGTAAATCTGCGTGGGATGTACAAGAAAGGCAATAAACATGGTGGAGCTGCACTACTTTGTTCCCCAGGCTAGAATTAGGATCACTGACATGGGAAATTGACTTGTGGGGTGCCCAACATATTGGTCCCTCATTCAGTGATTTTAGGGTTTTTGCCCTTTAATCAAAGTAAAAAAAAGTACCTTTTTGTGATACTCCATTGCATCCAGTTCCCCTTGATTAAAAGCACATGATCTTTTACGTTTCTGAAATAAATCAAATATGCATAATTGTTAGCAATATTTAAATGTATGGTGTTGCAGGAAAACATGTTTTTTTCAAAATGCATCAATTAATAGTGCTGCTCCAGCAGAATCCTGCACTGAAATCTGTTTTTTAAAAGAGCAAATAGATTTTTTATATTTAATTTCGAAATTTGTCATGCTAGCCATCTGTCCTTAGCCTGAGTCCAAATTGTAAAAACGTCTCCACAACTCCCAAGTGAACTATGAATCCCATAGTTTTTAATTGATGCATATTGCAAAGGTGCTAGAAATTATGTTTACTTTTCAAAAAGCTTAATTTATATTTGTGGGAAGTTCCCCCCTGTTTTTTAATATAGTTAGTGAGCCAAAAATGTAACTTAAAAAAATGGAGTGACTGGGTGTCTTAACATAATAGCCAGAACACTACTTGCTTTGCAGCTCCCTTGGTTTCCACTGATTGGTTACCAGGTAGTAACAAATCAGAGACTTGAGGGGGTCACATGGGTCATAACTGTTTTCTTTTAAATCTGACCTGTATGCTAAGGATCAATTGCAAACTCACTGAACAATTATGTCCCATATGGCCAAGCTTAAAGTTGCTGACTAACTCAGAATTAGAGAGCTGCAAAGCAGAAAGTAGTGTTCTGTTCTGTGACATCCACTCACTCCAGCATTTATACATTACATTTTTCGCTAACTAACTATATATTAGAAACATTTTTTATTTTGCACAGCCTATTTACACAGTTTTTTATTTTTACACTGAACTGTTCCTTTAAAACACCCCACATTGTTTATTCCCTGATAGTAAACCTTGCCTTATACATATTTCACCAAAAAAGGTCTGTAATATAGTGCAATGGACCGTATGCATAATACCTCAAACAGGACTGTAATAGAGTACACCTAAGCTGATTACACAAGAGGGAACAATAATATAATGCAATGGATATTATGCATCTTAAGGAAGGAAGACAGTGTTTAGTGCTACAGCTCATACAAACTTCCCAGTACTATTCTATGTGCAGGAGACAGGAAGAACATAGTAAGGTAAAATAATAAAGTACCTTTCTCTGGTTGATGGTGCCTGGGTTTGTTTCTGGACAAAGTATTGGAAGTGGTGTTGGGGTAAATTTCACTGGAATATGAGGTCTGAGGATCAGAAACAGGTCCTCTTTGATGTCATAGAGTTGCTTTTTATGGGATGCATCCTGACATGAGGTTGAATGTTGATACCATTTTCTAAGCAGTGAAAGCTCGTCTACCAGCCATCCAGCAGAAGTCTCACAGACCACTGACATGACTGTAAATTAAAAGCAAATAAGGTAAGGGTTAAAGTAGCAGTATGCACAAAATGTCTCTGTCTTAAATATATTGATAATGGGTTGAGTGCAGAGGACCTCTTGTAGTTGACTATATGTATTTTGTGGTCACACCCTCATTGCACCCCCGCCTAATGGTTTTAAAAAATAGTGGTGAGCACAACTTTCCCTTGTTTGTTATAGTCATACAGGAGCAGTGACCAGCTCCATGTTGTAGCTCCCACCCTTCCCAGCTATAGTCAGGTGATCCCACTGGTGTCTAATAAAAGGGCAGCCAAGTTTGGGAGTTTTACTTTGAAAGCAGCTAGTAAGTTGCAGGTAAAACTTAGTCCCTTTGTAAAATGTATAATTAACCAATTGAATTCTTAATGAATCAGATGAAAATGAAGCGTAGGACTGGCCAGATATGGGATGACTTTGATGTAGTTGGCCAACTTAAATATATTAAATATATTGCAATATATGGACAAACAATCCCTGTGTTGTTTAAAGGGTAAGGCATTTTTTAGTAGCAGTATGCACAAAATGTCTCTGTCTTAAATATATTGATAATGGGTTGAGTGCATAGGACCTCTTGTAGTTGACGAAGGGTTAAAGAGACCCATAGTTCCAAAATCTATTGATACAACACAGAAAGATGTATGAGGTGCATCGTAAGTAACACATAGAACTTGCAACTGTACCTTTTATTTTCACACAAACCAGAACATAACAGCCACATACATACATGTCCACTCTAACATGGAATACCTGTTAAATATGAAAGTTCTTTCTTTCTTTTAGTTATTTTATTTTCATATGTAATTTCTCAGCACATGGCATGTAAGACTAGCATTATTGCTTACAAATGCTAAATTGAACACATACTGCTGTCACATATATAGGAACAGGTATGCAATCTGTAATCTGGAAACCTGTTATGAACAAAACTCTGAATTAAGGGAAGGTCATATCCCGCACAGGCTATTTTTCCCAATTAATTATAATATTTTTTTAAAAAATCTGTAATATTATTTTTGTATCACTGTATTTGATGATAATTAAAATAAATATATCCATTTTGGGTGGGAAAAACTATTTTACTGGGTTTGTGCTAAGATGTGTTTTAGTGGATTTAAGATAAGGTTTGAAAGTCCCCTTTTCTGCAGAACCCTAGGTTCTAAGCATTTCAGATAGAGGATCCTATGCCTGTATTTTATTTTTTAATGCAAATGTATTTTACAAACTTAGGTGGTGCTGTGTTGACTGTTGTCTGACTGATTTAAGTATTATGGTGAAAAAAAAAAAATTATATATATATATATATATATATATATATATATATATATAAAAATAATAATTTTACTTTGCAATGGTTAAATTGAGGATTGTAAATCTACTTTTATTTGAGCTAAATCAGTCCCAAGTATCTCTGTACAGGTATGGGACCTGTTAACCAGAATGCTCGGGACCTGGGGTTTTCTGGATAATAATTTGGGTCTTCATGCCTTAAGTCTACTAGAAATAGTAGAAATTCATTTAAACATTAAATAAAGCCAATAGGCTGGTTTTGCTTCCAATAAGCAATTAATTATATCTTAATTTGGATCAAGTACAAGCTACTGTTTTATTATTACATAGAAAAAGGAAATCATTTTTAAAAATTTGAATTATCTGGATAAAATGGAGTCTATGAGAGACAGCCATTCCGTAATTCGGAGCTTTCTGGATATCCGGTTTCTGGATAAGGGATCCTATACCTGTACTGTATATGCTCTGTGTAGCAGAACCCTAAATAGACTGTTGGCAAACATCCTACAATTTAGTGAAGCAGAGGACCTCAGCAAATAATGGTCTTCATTGATGTCCTTTTTGGGCCCAAGAACATTCTGTGGCAGAGATTACAGCCCAGGGCCGCCATTAGAAATCACGGGGCCCCGTACAACAAAATTTTTGGGGCCCCCTGGGCTCCGCCCACACTGACGACCAAGCTCCACCCCATTTCCCGCCCACTCCACATCGCAGTTAAAAGACCACACAGACATCAGCGCTAAAAAAGTAACCCCCCCCACACAAGTTGTAAAAAGCTATTGATGGTCAGGGCCCCCTTATAAAAAATTGGGGCCCCAAAAAAAAAAATTAAAAATTAAAAAAAATTTGAAAAAAAAAAAAACTGGTGGCAGGGGCCCCCTTACAGGGGCCCCCTTACAAGTTAAAAACAAATTGGGGCCCCAAAAAAAATTAAAAAAAAAAAAAAAACATTGGCGTCAGGGGCCCCCTTATAAGTTAAAAACAAATTGGGGCCCCAAAAAAAAATTTAAAAAAAAAATTTTTTGAAAAAAAAAAAAACATTGGCGGCATGGGCCCCCTTATAAGTTAAAAACAAATTGGGGCCCCAAAAAAAATTTGAAAAAAAAAAAAATTTTTTTGAAAAAAAAACAAAAAACATTGGCGGCAGGGGCCCCCTTACAAGTTAAAAACAAATTGGGGCCCCAAAAAAAATTTAAAAAAAAAAAAATTTTTTTTGAAAAAAAAAAAAAAACATTGGCGTCAGGGGCCCCTTACGAGTTAAAAAAAAAATTGGGGCCCCAAAAAAACATGTTTTAAAAAAAAAAGATTGGTTGCAGGGGCCTATAGAATATTAAAATAATACATTGGTGGCCAGGAGATTAAAAAAAAAAAAATACACAAACTGGTGTTCAGTAGAATTGAACTCACGGCTTCAGTACTTCAACTTCACCTCCTTTCGTGACTTCGGGTCTTTTCACCGCTTCAGGACTTCGGCTTCGGCTGTTTTCGTGACTTCGGGTCTTTGCGCTGCTTCAGGACTTCGGCTTCGGCTGTTTTCGTGACTTCGGGTCTTTTCACTGCTTCAGGACTTCGGCTTCGGCTGTTTTCGTGACTTCGGGTCTTTTCGGCGCATCGGCTTCGGCTTTTCGGCACTTCCGCATTCGGCAGCACAGAGGCAAGACGTACGGCTCGGGCGCTCGTAAGGGGGGCCCGGATCTTCAAAAAATGCAGCGCTGCCGGGCCCCCCTTCATGCCCGGGCCCGGTACGCTTGTCCCCCCTGTCCCCCCCTGATGGCGGCCCTGTTACAGCCCATGTCACATGAGAGATCAGACCAACAAAACAGAGCAGGCTGATGCAAATTCAAAGTCAGCTAACAGTTAGGAAAGGAACAAAGTGTGTTGTCAAATAAGCAAGGGCCAAAAACCAATAAAGCAGCAAAGGAAACAAAAAGGTATCTAGTAGTGGTAAGTTTAAAGCAACTCGAATTTCACCAGGCATCCAAGGAACTTCTTCACTTCAACTTAGTGGTGAAACTCTTTTGCATTTTTAAATTTAAAAGGGTACCTGTTGTTAAAAAGTATTTCTCCCACTGGATGTGCACACTAAAAGAGCCATGTTGGCGCATTAGTTATAGTGTTATTCTGACTCCTTATGCACATGTGTAATGTTACACACATGCATATAATGAGCAAGCCAGGAGACTCGTGCAAATCTCTGAGCTCCCTCCTGAAGTGGGATGGCATTTGTTTCTCTATTAGCCCATGAGTGTAATACCATCACCAACATCCAATCACAATGGCTTCACTCCAGTTATTCTGATTGGATAAAACTCCTAGTTTTATTCAACAATACTGTCTCATCAAAAGGTCCAGTAGGCAAACCTTAGGTGACTTTATAACAGGTAAAGATAATAGTTAATGTAAACAAGCAATAGTATAAATCTAAACTTACGGACCTATATCATCAATAGTTTGCTTCATAGTATATTTCATATAGCACTTTATATATGTCCTACCCACACATATACCAGGCCTATTTATTTACACCAGAGACAATCATCAACAGTGATGTTGCCCATAGCAACCAATTAGCAGATAGATGTTAACAGTCACCTACAAGTTAGAACAAAGGAGATAGAGGATAAGAGTTGAAAAAAGTGCCAGATGCTAGTCAGAAGGGTTTTCCGCCACATCAATCCCAGCAGACATTACAAATTTAAAGCAAAGTTTGCTTTAAAAGGGAACTATCACAAAGACAGAATGAAGAGAAACAGATGTTGAGATAGTGAAGATGAACTTGATTATTTCAGGAACAGTACAGCATTTTTAATTGATTATATTTAGAAAGCTTCTTATTTCAGTATGCTGAAGCATATATTAAATTTTCATTTTCGCGATAGTTCCCCTTTAAGCTTGCAATATTTACAAAAACAAAGATCTAACCGGAACATTACTGGTGATGTTTGTCTTCAATGTTAATAAATATCTCCCATAATGTATAGTTCTTACTCTACTTTAAAGCCTAATATTTGTGTTATTTTTAACAAAATAAAAACATTTTTGTGGGGGTGAACATTTTTTACATATTCTATTCTCGTGTCTATTATGCATTAGCAACTTGAGTTTTATCCTTCTATGAGAACTGTAATCATTAAAATCTGCCATTTAATGTCTTTGATTAACCAACAAATATCTTCCCTTGGATTAGGTTTTATATCCATGAGACAGTTTTAATTATAACAATGCTTAATTTTTATTGTCTATTAATTAAAATAATCTGTTGCTGAGACCACTTTTCCAGGAATTAATTTCATTCTTAATTCTGATAACATTTAAAATCGAAGGTTACCACATAACCGTCTGAACAAGCTTTGATGCTTTTACTATTTATTTATATGGATACAGACAGGGCTGCCATCAGGGGGGGACAAGTGTCCCGGGCCGGGGCATGAAGAGGGGCCCGGCAGTGCTGCACTTTCGAAAGAGCCGGGCCATTTTTGATTCCGAACAGCTGAAAATGAGGAAGTGACGAACAGCCGAAGTCCTGAAGTGGCGAAAAGACTCAAAGTCATGAAAACAGCCAAAGCCTAAGTTCCAAAGCGGCGAAAAGACCCAAAGTCACAAAAACAGCTGAAGCCGAAGTGGCGAAAAGACCCAAAGTCACGAAAACAGCCAAAATTGAAGTCCTGAAGTGGCGAAAAGACCCAAAGTCACGAAAGGAGGCGAAGTTGAAGTCCTGAAGCCACGAGTTCAATTCTACTGAACACCAATTTGTGTTTGTTTTTTTTATCCCCTGGCCACCAATGTATTATTTTAATATTCTATAGGCCCCTGCCACCAATGTTGTTTTAAAAAATATTTTTTTGGGGGCCCCAATTTTTTTTTAACTGGGATGGCACAAATTTTTATTTTTTTTTTTTAAAAAAACTTTTATGGGGGCCCTGGCGCTAATGTTATTTTTTTTTTAAAACTTATAAGGGGGCCCTGACCATCAATAGCTTTTTATAACTTGCGTGTGTGGGGGGTTACTTTTTTAGCTCTGATGTGTGGTCTTTTAACTGTGATGTGGAGTGGGCGGGGGCTTGGCACCAGGGTGGGCAGGCCCAGGGGTCCCCGAAAATGTTGTTGTATGGGGCCCCATGATTTCTAATGGCGGCCCTGGATACAGAGACTAAGGAATATGGATGCAATATCTAAAACAATGAGTTTAGTACTAATGTCTGCCTTAAAGCTGATGGTAATTATAAGGTTCTATTTCTGAACATGTGCTTTCTGCATTAGTACTTAATGAAGGAAACAAGTTGCTATGCCTAAGGTAAGCCCCTCTACAATTTCATCTCCTCGTGTCACTACTTTAGCAGAACAATAATTTATTGCAGTTAATGAGGTATTTGCTGCCTTCATATTAGAATAGAATTGAGTACAGTGAATAAAGTTTCTTTTGTGGACTGATAAATGAAATGAAAGCTTGAAATATACAAAAAAATATACTTACTTACAGATCTTTCACTAATACATACATATGTAACTTAACTGGAGGCAATCTCCTGCATCTGCTATGGATTTCAAACTTCACCATATCAAAATCCCTTTAACAACTTGCTTCTCTATTTTAAAAAAATCATAATAGATCATCTTCCCTTCTTTCCATAGTGCATTCAAGGATGCCATTTTGAATTTTGTAATACAAAATGTCATGCCCTTCTGATCAGTGACCTTTGTTCCCTCAATTCTCAAGACAGGATGAAAACTGCCTTATTAAATTACTTGAAGATTGAATGTCAAAATTGTAATGAATATCTAAAGCAGTGCTTTTCCTATCTAAAGGTTTTTACAGTGATCATTGATGATATACCAATTTAATACATCACTACTGAAATTACTGTTAATTTTATAGTTTCTCAATCATTTTATAGTCAAAGGAGAAAGTAAAAACCATCTAATAGTGCATCTGGGGAACTACAAAGGCCACAGCCAAAATGACAGAAACAAGTAAAAAGTTTAACTTATCACTTTCTGCACACTTCACACACCAAAAGTGTTTTAATAGCGTGGTGATCAATGGGGGATGGAGATGAAGATAATGTCACTTCCTTTAAAGGAAAACTATACCCCCCAAACAATGTAGGTCTCTATTAAAAGATACTGAGTAAAACAGCTCATGTGTAAAACCCTGCTCCATGTAAATGAACCATTATCATAATAATATACTTTATTAGTAGTATGTGCCATTGGGTAATCATAAATGGAAAATTGCCATTTTAAAAAATAAGGGCCGCCCCCTGAGATCGTAAGATTCACTGTGCACACATACAAACCACATGTAAGGTCACATGAGCCAATTAACAGACAGAGTTCTGCCTTTTGCTTCCTCACTTCTTCCTGTTACAGTTAGTGTTGTAGTATTTCTGGTCAGGTGATCTCTGAGGCAGCACAGATAGAGTCACGAAATGGTGGCTCAAGGCAAGAGATGTAAAAGGGCAATATTTATGTAAATATATATTCCAGTTTGGTAAGATTCTTTAATATGTCATTCAATTTGATATAAACTATCTGTTGCTTAAGTATTCATTTTGGGGGTATAGTTTTCCTTTAAGATTGGGTACTTAAAGACAATTCCACTTTAAGAACTTAATAGCATTAACCGAGGACTATCCTTGTTTTCTAGGCAGCATGACATGCAATGTAAATCAATAGACAGAAAGAAAAATGTTGCAGACTTGTAGCTCTATTTTATTGACATTAAAGGGGTTGTTCACCTTCAAACAACTAGTTGTTTTCCAATAGATCACCAGTAATAACGACTTTTTCCAATTACTTTCTATTTTATATGTGTATTGAAGTGTAAAGTATCTTTTTTTTAACCTTCTAACGCAGCTCAGGGAGGGGGGGATCGCCGACCCTGTAAACAGAATCTCTGGGTTTCAATACAGGCAGCTGTTAGAACTGATACAATAGTTGCTAATACTCCAGAGATGCTGCTGAGAAATGTATCAACAAAACGAATTCCTGAGCTGCCAGAGATCGGAACATTCAACTTTAAACTTAGATTTTGGAAAAACAGTAAAATAATAAAAATAATGGAAAGTAACTGAAAAAAGTTTTTATTTCTGGGGAACAATCTGAAAACAACTGAACTGAAAAAAGTGTTTGGAAGGTTAACAACCCCTTTAAAAGAAGGTAAATGCATCTCAGTCAGGCCAAATGCAGATTTGATTCACAGTTCTCCATTATGGGCACATACAAATCCATAAAAACATTTGGCAATAAATATTACTATATTGAGGCAGATTTATTAAGGGTCGAATAGGAAATTCGAATTTTAATTTTTTTTTTGGTCAAAACAAATTGTGAATTATCCAAATTTGATTTGAATTTTAATTAAATTTTGAGATTTATCAAACCTATACCCTGGGAATAATTTAAATTCAACTATTCCCCACCTTAAACCTGCTGAGTTCATTTATAAGTCTATGGGAGAGGTCAAGTAACCAGTTTGAAGATGTTATTAGCCTTAGTGACATTCAAGTTTTTCTCAGAGAAAAAACTTGATTGGAGTTTAGTCAAATTCAATCCGAGTTTTCAGATTGGTATTATTTGATTCAGTTCAAATTTCGAGCATATGTGAATTTATTATGAGTTTTAAAGTAGACCTTTGATAAATGGGCCTCCCCATATTAAAATTTAGATAAGTTACTTAATCTTATGCGTTTCACAGACTTCCTCAAGAAGTGTGACACATGAATAGTCATTAGTTCATCTGAGTATGTAAAGTCAAAGGTGGTTATTTAAGCTCCAAATTTTTCTGGTCAAAACTTTTAAAGGGGAAAATACTTTTTTTTTTTGGAGAAAAAGATCTCGATTGTTAAAAAAAAGTACTCCAACTTAGATCTGCCGAGAACATGTAAAAGTCAATGGCAGATGTCCTGACAATTGGATGATTTAAAAAAAAAAAAAATAGTAGATTTCAGGTGATTTTACAAAAAAATCATAGGTTTTCAGTGCAAAATCCTAAAAAAATCATAGGTTTTTTAATGAATTTATTGTGACGCTTTCCGCACAAGAAATATTTGCGAAAATGTATTGATAAAATGGGGAACAAGTTTGTGAATAGTTTTCAGAAAATAGTGAGAACTTTTTTCATTCTCATAAATAACCCCCCAAATGTCTGCAAGTACCAAAGACTAAGGGAAGTCGATTTACCCCTGCCTCCAACTCTTATTGATTACCACAGCATGAAATAACTTTTGGTGTGTGCAGTGAGTGCTGTTTGTACTTCCTCCTTTAGCTGGCCACAGAGGCAAAGATCCGATCGTACGTATCAACGTACGATCGGACTTCCCCATCTCCCGACCTGCCACTAACCATTCAGATCACATAAAGTAGAAAAGAACAGATCAGTTCAATGTTCTGCCCCTGACAGCAATTGTACAAAAGTTATGTCCGACCAAAGCTGGTGACAGTCTCCCTCTGAAAATCGTACGATCAACAATACATGCAGAGATATTACCCGCAGCCGACATAAATCTTTTAACCTGTCCGATCGACCAAACGACCGATCTCCGCTGGGAGGGGTGTAATAGAAGGAAGTTCTTGCAACTTCCTTCTATTACACCCCTCTAACTGGGCCCAAGTGAATAAAAAACTAATTTTAGGCACATAAGAAAAAAAGCAAACAATATAGAGTATTATATTAATAAAACAAATATAACCACACCCGAAGTGCCACACTACTAGTGTAATTATTCATAATAAAGTGCATTGTGCAAATGATGTAAAGAGAAATCTCATCCACCTGTATAGTAGTATGCACAATCACCAGACTAGCAGAAGGTAAATACCAAGCAATATTATATTCCGAAATGGAATCATGAGGTGCAGAGTTATTAGACCTTCACCAAATGCATAATTCCCAACATTTCAAAACAGGAGGGGAAAAAATATGCCTTGCAGTGTGGTGAAATTTTGCCATGCCCACTTTTGATCACTCCTCTAAATACCACACCCATTTCACCAAAACACACACCAGCTACATTGCCGGTAAATATGTAATGTTGGTAAATTTGGAATTAGATTACCTGGCAACTAAAAATGATGGTTGATCCATCAACCCTACTTGACAGGTGTTTTACCAGCTAGGCTGCTAAAATACCGGCCGGTTGGCAACCCTAGTTGCCAGAGTGCAGAATCTATTAGCCAACACTTTTGGTTGGGGTTTATTATTTGCCAACAGGTGCCCTTTAAGGTATGCGATTACAGAACACTGCAGGTCCTGAGCATTGTGGATAACAATAAATAAACCGGTAGATGGAGATATTGATAGTATAACTGTAACAAGAGCCAGATTGAATACTTCAGGTTTCTATTGAATGTTACACAGCAGCTGCACGAATTGTTAATTCCTGTATTTTCTGGAGGGGCCTTGTTTCCCTTCAATGCTGCCTACAACTAGCTTAGTAAAGGCAGACCAACTACACAGCCAAGGGACCAAAATAAGCCCTCGCTTACTGCCGCCAGACAGCGCCCCCTACTTTCCATTTCGCGCCCACAGAACTGCGTTCCAGTCCAGGGCGGACGTGACGTCACGGGCCCGCTTTTGAACCTCTTGCCGGGATCTTTTAACGTTTCCCTGTATAGTCACGGAGACACGCAAAAAGCGAGGGAATAAAACATTTCTATCTTTGCCTCTGCCACCGGGGTGCCAAGCTACCGGCCCTAAACATGGAGAGTCACCTCCTGGGTCTTAATAGCGGCTTAAAGAGCGGCCGCGTGGTGACAGTGTTTGATAGGCGCCGGGAACAGAGTACGTAGAGAAAATAGTGAGCGTATGTAGCGGCGGTGGCTACGCTGAATTCCGTGCAAATATGTGCCAGGTGGGTAGTGCGCGCTGTGTAGGAGGGTTGCGCGCATTTTTCTTATGAAAAGAAACACGCGGCGGAGGGAGTTCGTGCGTGGAGCTGCACTTCGGCTGCACGTGTTCCATTCGCTGTCACTCACCGGAGTGGGAACGTGTAGTGGTTGCGTTCTCCTGTCAGCTTCTCTTAGTGGAATATCTAGCAACCAATGGCTGCCTGCTGTTTTCTAGGAGGACTTAACCCAATCAGAGACAAGTAGCTTGTTGTGCCCCATAAAAACGCTAGAGGGCCCAGGTTTATGGTAAAAAAGCACAAGCTCATTCTGTTGCTTCAACTGGAGTAAAGTGAATAACAGTTTTTAGTGTTCGTCTGTATCCCTGGATGGTCTCAAGGGGGTGGGCCTTAGTGCACCCCAAATCCTGCCACTGCACCCCAGCATCCCACAAGCAGCCAAATAGTGTTGGGGAGAAGGATAAACTTGTAGTTCAACAATAACAGGATAGTGGCAGGTTTGTCATTTCAGCTTTTGTCTCATACTGGAGTCCCAATCAAACCTACGACACCGTGGCTGCAGAACTCTGAACCCAAAACTTTATATTTTCCAGCACTCCAGAGTAGGACAAGTCCCTGTAGAGGGTTCTAATTTAAATAAATTTAAATCTAATAAAAGGGCAGCCAAGTTTGGGAGTTTTACTTTGAAAGCAGCAAGTAAGTTGCAGGTAAAACTTAGTATAATGAAGCAATAGAATTCTTAATGAATCAGATGAGAATTAAGCGTAGGACTGGCCAGATATGGGATGACTTTGACATAGTTGGCCAGCTTAAATATATTGCAATATATGGACAAACAATCCCTGTGTTGTTTAAAGGGTAAGGCATTTTTTAGTAGCAGTATGCACAAAATGTCGCTGTCTTAAATATATTGATAATGGGTTGCGTGCAGAGGACTCTTGTGTTTGACTTTGTATCAGCACCCATCTGTCCTTAGTCTGCCTCCTCCAAACCCCACTATTCCCTGCACATGTGATTTCAATAAGGAAAGGAATACCTCCCAACTGTTCCTTTTTCAGAGGGACAGTCCCTCTTTTGACAGCTCAACCCGCAGTCCCTCATTTGTACTGGAAAGTCCCTCTTTTCTCTGCACTGAACAGCCAGAAAGAGAAACAAAGTTTCTCACTTAATTGGCTTTTAGCAGAGAGCCCAGAACAGCTAACAGGTGCAAATAAGATACTTTGTAACAATTTTGAGACACAAAAACACAGTTTAGATAAGGAGAAATATTTTCAAACTTTCATAACCTGCCAAATTTTGTAAAACAAAACATGGTAATTAGGGGGTGTGGCCACAGAAAGGGGTGTGTGCAAAAAAATTGCTGCGCTACGTGCGGGAAAAAATTTTTTGTCCCTCTTTTTACTTCCAAAATGTTGGGAGCCATGGGAATATCATAGTGCAATGCATTGTGGGATGTGTAGTTCCTGCATGTTGTCTGTAAACTGTGGAGAAGTTGTTACAATTTGTAACATCAGTGTTTAGTCCCTCCTTCCCTGCCAGGATTTCAAATGATGTATTTATTCACTTTTTGAAGAAACCGGTAACTATGATGCATATATTAGGGGTTTTAGTGTTATGTGGGCCTCTTTATCAAATTTTGGTTTGGAAGCCAGAGTTTCTGTTTAAGTATTCATTTTGGGGGTAAAGATTTCGTTTAAATCTTGAAGATTTCCTTTAACCCTTTCCCTGCCAGCCGTTTTGTCCTAGATGCGAACATCTACTGCCAAGCAGTTTTTAGATATTTTGCACTCTTTCACTTTAAGGGCCTTTCCTGGGGTGGTCTTTTAGTTAACCCAGGAAAACAATATATTGTTTTTTTCAGGACAACCTGAACTTTCACAATATGCAAGAATTTTTGTGTAATTCTACTTCTCTAAAAAAATATTGGATTCTAAGTGTCAAATAAAATGAAAAAAATCATGTTGCACGAAGAACAATCACATATATCAGAAACATCATTCATTTTATGTACGAGAACACAGACGATTTAGAAAGGTCTATGTCTCCTGAACGCGGCAATACCAAATATATATCGTTTTATGGAGATTTCTTACTTGTATAGCTCAAAATCTACAAGCAGTACACAACCAAATTTCCAAAGCAACACTCCCCAAACGGCATACTTTTGATTTCAAGGCCAAACATTCCGCTAACAGTAGGTTTACCCTAGAAAACTACCCATTACTAGAAAGAACAGATTCTGGTGAATCAAAAATGGGTAGAAATATCTTTGTACTCCAAACCACCAAGTTGCTATTGTTTCCTAAAGTTATAATGTTTTATAGAAATTGGTGAATTTTTTGAAAAATGACCTCAAAGCTTCCACTCTACAGCAACATATCTCCCACACATCATTAGGTATCAATGTAAAACACCCCAAATATAAAATCCTGGGTCCACTGAACAGTTTGATGCCCAATATGAATAGATGTACCCAAGCACGTGGCATAGGAGGCCCCAAAAGGAAGACCCCCCCGTTTGTTCTGTCATTTCAGATACTGCAAAATCAACACATTTACATCGTTTTGGGGGGCGGCAAAGGTAGAAAAAAGTACGTTCACCCCAGAAAACCATATATTTTCGGAAAGTACACATTCCCCTGAATCCAAATTGGGTTTGCATGTCTTTCTACACCAAAGTACCAAGCGGCAAACCATTCCTAAATTTGGTGATTTTGGCGACATTTCCAAAAATCACCTAAAAATTTCTACCCTGCAGCATCATATTACCCACATACTTTTAGGTATCAAGAGAAATCACCCCAAATATGAAAGCCTAGGGTCCTCAGAACAGTTTGATGCCCAATATGTATAGGTGTACCCAAGCACGTGGCATATAGGGGCCCTAAAAAGAAGACCCCCATATAGTCTTGACATTTCAGGTACTGCAAAATCAACACATTTACATTGTTTTGGGGGGGGCAAAAGTAGAAAACAGTAAGTTCACCCCAGAAAACGATATATTTTCGGAAAGAACACATTCCCACAAATCCAAATTGGGTATGCATGTCTTTCTACGCCAAAGTACCAAGCCGCAAATCATTCCTAAATTTGGTGATTTTGGTGACATTTCCAAAAATCACCTCCAAAATATCTACCCTGCAGCATCGTATTACCCACATACTTTTAGGTATCAAGAGAAATCACCCCAAATATGAAAGCCTAGGGTCCTCTGAACAGTTTGATGCCCGATATGTATAGGTGTACCCAAGCACGTGGCATACAGGGGCCCCAAAAGGAAGACCCCCATATAGTCTGTCATTTCAGGTACTGCAAAATCAACACATTTACATCGTTTTGGGGGGGGCAAAAGTAGAAAACAGTAAGTTCACCCCAGAAAACCATATATTTTCGGAAAGTACACATTCCAACGAATCCAAATTGGGTATGCATGTCTTTCTACGCCAAAGTACTAAGCCGCAAATCATTCCTAAATTTGGTGATTTAGGTGACATTTCCAAAAATCACCTCAAAATATCTATCCTGCAGCATCGTATTACCCACATACTTTTAGGTATCAAGAGAAATCACCCAAATATGAAAGCCTAGGGTCCTCTGAACAGTTTGATGCCCGATATGTATAGGTGTACCCAAGCACGTGGCATACAGGGGCCCCAAAAGGAAGACCCCCATATAGTCTGTCATTTCAGGTACTGCAAAATCAACACATTTACATCGTTTTGGGGGGGGCAAAAGTAGAAAACAATAAGTTCACCCCAGAAAACCATATATTTTCGGAAAGTACACATTCCAACAAATCCAAATTGGGTATGCATGTCTTTCTACGCCAAAGTACCAAGCCGCAAATCATTCCTAAATTTGGTGATTTAGGTGACATTTCCAAAAATCACCTCAAAATATCTACCCTGCAGCATCGTATTACCCACATACTTTTAGGTATCAAGAGAAATCACCCCAAATATGAAAGCCTAGGGTCCTCTGAACAGTTTGATGCCCGATATGTATAGGTGTACCCAAGCATGTGGCATACAGGGGCCCCAAAAGGAAGACCCCCATATAGTCTGTCATTTCAGGTACTGCAAAATCAACACATTTACATCGCTTTGGGGGGGGCAAAAGTAGAAAACAGTAAATTCACCCCAGAAAACCATATATTTTCGGAAAGTACATATTCCAACGAATCCAAATTGGGTATGCATGTCTTTCTACGCCAAAGTACCAAGCCGCAAATCATTCCTAAATTTGGTGATTTAGGTGACATTTCCAAAAATCACCTCAAAATATCTACCCTGCAGCATCGTATTACCCACATACTTTTAGGTATCAAGACAAATCACCCCAAATATGAAAGCCTAGGGTCCTCTGAACAGTTTGATGCCTGATATGTATAGGTGTACCCAAGCACGTGGCATACAGGGGCCCCAAAAGGAAGACCCCCATATAGTCTGTCATTTCAGATACTGCAAAATCAACACATTTACATCGTTTAGGGGGGGGGGCAAAAGTAGAAAACAGTAAGTTCACCCCAGAAAACCATATATTTTCGGAAAGTACACATTCCAACGAATCCAAATTGGGTATGCATGTCTTTCTACGTCAAAGTACCAAGCCGCAAATCATTCCTAAATTTGGTGATTTAGGTGACATTTCCAAAAATCACCTCAAAATATCTACCCTGCAGCATCGTATTACCCACATACTTTTAGGTATCAAGACAAATCACCCCAAATATGAAAGCCTAGGGTCCTCTGAACAGTTTGATGCCCAATATGTATAGGTGTACCCAAGCATGTGGCATATAGGGGCCCTAAAAGGAAGACCCCCATATAGTCTGACATTTCAGGTACTGCAAAATCAACACATTTACATTGTTTTGGGGGGGCAAAAGTAGAAAACAGTAAGTTCACCCCAGAAAACCATATATTTTCGGAAAGTACACATTCCCACGAAGTCAAATTGGGTATGCATGTCTTTCTACGCCAAAGTACCAAGCCGCAAATCATTCCTAAATTTGGTGACATTTCCAAAAATCACCTCAAAATATCTACCCTGCAGCATCGTATTACCCACATACTTTTAGGTATCAAGAGAAATCACCCCAAATATGAAAGCCTAGGGTCCTCTGAACAGTTTGATGCCCAATATGTATAGGTGTACCCAAGCACGTGGCATATAGGGGCCCTAAAATGAAGACCCCCCCTTGTATGTTCTGTCATTTCAGGTACTGCAAAATCAACACATTTACATTGTTTTGAGGGGGGCAAATGTAGAAAAAAGTAAGTTCACCCCAGAAAACCATATATTTTCGGAAAGTACACATTCCCACGGATCTAAATTGGGTATGCATGTCTTTGTACTCCAAAGTACCAAGCCGCAAACCATTCCTAAATTTGGTGATTTTGGGGACATTTCCAAAAATGACTTCAAAATTTCGACCCTGCAGCATTGTATTACCCACATACTTTTAGGTATCAAGACAAATCACCCCAAATATGAAAGTCTGGGGTCCTCTGAACAGTTTGATGCCCAATATGTATAGGTGTACCCAAGCACGTGGCGTATAGGGGCCCCAAAACGAAGACCCCCATATGGTCTGTCATTTCAGGTACTGCAAAATCAACACATTTACATTGTTTTGAGGGGGGCAAATGTAGAAAAAAGTAAGTTCACCCCAGAAAACCATATATTTTCGGAAAGTACACATTCCCACGGATCTAAATTGGGTATGCATGTCTTTGTACTCCAAAGTACCAAGCTGCAAACCATTCCTAAATTTGGTGATTTTGGGGACATTTCCAAAAATGACTTCAAAATATCTACCCTGCAGCATCGTATTACCCACATACTTTTAGGTATCAAGAGAAATCACCCCAAATATGAAAGCCTAGGGTCCTCTGAACAGTTTGATGCCCAATATGTATAGGTGTACCCAAGCACGTGGCATATAGGGGCCCCAAAAGGAAGACCCCATATGGTCTGTCATTTCAGGTACTGCAAAATCAACACATTTACATAGTTTTGGGGGGAGCAAAGGTAGAAAAAAGTACATTCACCCCAGAAAACCATATATTTTCGGAAAGTACACATTCCCACGAATCCAAATTGGGTATGCATGTCCTTGTACTCCAAAGTACCAAGCCGCAAGCCTTTCCTAAATTTGGCGATAAAAGCAACAATTTTTACATTTTTGAAAATTGCCTAAAAATATTGCAATTGGCCGCATTTATCTCACCCAATTTCTTACATACAATTCTAAAACATTTAGCATAAATACTGATGCCAAGGGGTAACTGAACAGTTTGATGCCCAATATGCATTGATATACCAAGGCAGCTGGCATGTGCGGACCCAAAATGAAAATAGTGCATATGATTTTTCTCCGCTGCCGATTCACCTTCTGTGAACATAGACCCTTGACTTCATATTATATGCCTCAAGACCCTCCTAACAGCAAAGACCCCCCCAAAACCATATATTTTTAGAAAGTACACATTCTGACGAATCCAAAAAAGATAAAGACGTCTTTCTACACCAAACTGCAAAGCTTTTCTAAACGCAGAGGTTTTTACATTTCTGAAAATCGCCTAAAATTGTTGCAGTTTGCCGCATTTATCGCACACAATGTTTTACGTATAAAGAAAAATCACCCTAAATATGGACGTCAGATGTCTACTAAATAGTTTGATGCCCAATATGCATAGATTTACCAAAGTATGTGGCGTGTACGGACCCCAAATGAAAAACATGCCTATGAATTTTCACGCTAGCCAACTAAGCTGCAGAAAAGAGAGCCCCAACTGTGCGTTATGTGCCATAAGACCCCAAAACTGTAAAAAGACCCCCAGAAACCCATATATTTTTGGAAAGCATATATTTTGGCGAATCAAACTAAGTAAAATAAATCTTTCTATACCAAAGCACCAAACAGAAAAACTATACTAAAGATACATAAGGAACAATAATGCATGGATAAAATTGCAATAAAACCACAAAAATAGCGTAAATCAATGAAATAACAAAATAATTGATCCGGCAGCGTAATTAGTGGCCGAAATCGATTATCCAATAGTCACGCTGTCAAAATAACATGCTTTTAGGCAAAACAAACAGTACAATGAATAAGTAAAAAAAAAAAAAAAAAAACCTGTTTGTGAGTTTTTGTGTATACATATTTGTGCACTAATAAAAGTTGTCTGAGTGTGCAAATACATGTAATTAAGTGTAAATACGTGTACAAAATCAACCAAGTGTGCTAAAATAAAAAAATAAAAAAATACAAATTTTTACTAAAATGTTTATGTAAGTGTATAAATGTACTGTAGGTATGTGTAAATGCAGGTAAGTGGGTAAAAAAACGTGCACTTACCGTTTTTGTAGCAGGAGGATCGCTGGAACCGAAGGACGACTCCTGGCAGCGTGTCTGCAGAGTTACTGCGCAGCAGGAAGTGACTGGGCGCGTGGTTCCACGAGGAGGAGGTAAGCCAGCAGCAGCAGCGCTTACATTGCGCTTCTGCTACTTTGAAGTCGGATCTGCGACAATCGCGTCGCAGATCCGACTTGACAGCCCCCCAGCCACGTTGCCCAGGGGGCTGTCTACCCTCCTGACTCTCTGCAGAGGCGGCAAAAGCCGCCGATGCAGAGAGAAGGGCTCAGCTGCAAAAGAACGTACGAGGTACGTTCTTGGCAGCCTGAGCCCTGAACCGCCAGCACGTACGCCGTACGTGCTTGGCGGTTAAAGGGTTAAATCTTGAATATTTACTATTGGTTTACAATATTTTGTGTTTTTTTGCATTATTTAGCTTTTTTTTTAGCATTTCTGCAGTGTGGAATTTCAGCAGCTTTCTGGTGGCAACCAGCTGCTGGTTTAAATGGCAGACTGGAAGATGAATAGGATAAGGGAAAGCAGCGGCGTAACTACAGAGGAAGCAGAACCTGCGGCTGCAGGGGGGCCCAGGAGGTACAGGGGGCCCCATGAGGCTCTTATTGATGAGCAATTTCAACATATATTGGTCAAACAGGACAAACACTGGATATGTTGGAGGCCCTAAAATTAATTTGCTGTAGGGCCCAGCAACATCTAGTTACGCCACTGAATATAAGTATCACAAAATAACAATAAAATTGTAGCCTCCATGCATATAAGAAAATGTGTAATTTTTTTTATAATCAAAGTCTGTTTGCTTGATTGGGTTTTCTTTATGGGTTTGTACACTGTATGACCAAATGCAATGAAACTTCAGACATTGGGTCCCCACATGAACTGTATATCATGTTATTTAATTTGAACACAAAATTCAACAAAGCTTTTTAGGAACTGTACTTGCATCTGGGGAAGATAAGCAACTACTTTGGGCTTGAAAATCATTCATCTATTGGCCTGTCATTCTGTCTTCCTAATCAAATATCACAAATACTTGGGTAAGATCAAATGCACACAACAGGGGATTTTCTAAAGTTCAGAACTTAAATCTGCAATTGGTTTACCCCAAAATCACGTCTGTTCATCTGACCAATCAGACTGCCCACTTCACAGTATTGTGGATCTACTCAGATAGTGATCTGAGTTGCTCTAATATACAGTATCTGATAGCAAAGGGAGCCCCCCAGAAGATATATTGGACCTGTCTATCAAAATCTGGCCCTTAATTCAGCATGTAGAGAGAATGAAAAGAGACGAAAGGAGTGGAGTCACTTGATTTCAGAAGCTCTGAATTTTTTCACTAGGTATGAATTCGCAACGAAATTCCACATTTTGCTACCTGCAATTTTTTTTCCAAAACTGGCAAAAATTTGCTACGAGAAATTTCACTGTGACAAAACAGTTGTCACGCAGAATTGTCGTTGAGACAAAAAAGTTGCCATAAGAAAAAATACCCTATTGAGATTGAAAAATAGTTGCAGAGACAAAAAAACAAAAAAAAGTCGGAGACAAAAAAGTTAAAAAGCATAAATATTCAGTGAGTGAGAAAAAATTGCTATGCTCATAAAAATTGTCGCACATAAAAAAATTGTCTCCTGTTGACTTCAGTGTGCTTTGTGCATTTTTCACCATTTCACAATTCTTTTAGCAGTTTTGTGAATTTTTCAGCGAAAGGGGACAGATTCCCTTATTACTACTGAATTATGTTTTCAGAGTTGCAGAATTGGTAATTTTTTATATTTAGAAACTTTATTCCCATGGTAGAAAGATTATACATGTATGGGACCTGTTATCCACAATGCTCGAGACCTGGTGTTTTTGGGATAAGGGATCTTTCTGTAATTTGGATCTCTATACCATGTCTACTTAAAAATCATTTAAACATTAAATAAACCCACTAAGATTGTTTTAACTCCAATAAGGGTCATTAAAATCCTAGCTGGAATCAAGCACAAAGTACTTATTACAGAGAAAAATAGGATTACTATGGAAGATTGCCTTTTCATAATTCAGAGATTTCTGGCTAATGGGTTTCCGGATAATGGATACCATACCTGTATCAAATTTTAATTTTTTCATTCAGCAGTTAACGCTAGAATGACTCATGGGTCAATTTAATTTGTTAAAGGAATACTTTCATGGGAAAAGTATCAGTTAATAGTGATTCATTCTGCACTGAAAGTTTTCAAAAGAGCAAACAGATTTTTTTTTTATATTTACTTTTTGAAATCTGACATGGGGCTAAACATAGTGGGGCTCATTTATCAATACTGGGCAAATTTGCCCATGGGCAGTTACCTATAGCAACCAATCAGTGATTAGTTTTTAAAGCCAGCTGCAAGTAGAACAATGAATGCAGCAATTTGATTGGTTGCCATGGGTTACTGCCCATGGGCAAATTTGCCCAGCGTTGATAAATGACCCCCAGTCAGTTTCCCAGCTGCCCCCAGTCATGTGACTTGTGCTCTGATAAACTTCAGTCACTCTTTACTGCAAGTTGGAGTGATATCACCCTCTCCCTTACCCACTCAGCAGCCTAACAACAGAACAATAGGAAGCTGACCAGATAGCAGCTCCCTAACACAAGATAATGGATCCCGGTAGATATAAGAACAGCACTCAATAGTAAAATCCAGGTCCCACTGTGACACATTCAGTTACATTGAGTAGGAGAAACAACAGCCTGCCAGAAAGTAGTTCCATCCTAAAGTGCTGGCTCTTTCTGATAGCACATGACCAAACAAAATGACCTGAGATGGCTGCCTACACACCAATATTACAAATGAAAAAAAAAATACACTTGGTTCAGGAATTAAATTTTATATGTTAGAGTGAATTATTTGCAGTGTAATTTAGAAATAAAAATCATATCATAAAAATCATAACAGAATACCTTTAAGTTAAAAGCTAGACGCAGTGATCCCCAACCAGTAGCTCGTGAGCAACATGTTGCTCTCCATCCCCTTGGATGTTGCTCCCAGTGGCCTCAAAGCAGGTGCTTATTTTTGAATTCCTGACTTGGAGGCAAGTTTTGGTTTCATAAAAACCAGGTGAACTGCCAAACAGAACCTCAATTTAGGTTGACAATCCACATAGGGGCTACCAAATGGCCAATCACAGCACTTATTTGGCACTCCAAGAACATTTTACTTCTGAATGTTGCTCATGGGTTCAAAAGGTTGGGGATCCCTGAGCTAGAGAATACATTTCATATATCAATTTAAACTGAATGTAGTTCATTCCATGCATTAAACCTGTTTATAAGGGGGTATGTAAAAATCATCTTCTATACTTTTATTGTGTTTTATATTTAAGTAAGATTATGAGAAATAAGTTCTATATTTAATTTGTTTTTTTTTTCAATAATATCCTTTCTTCTTTGATACTAAAGGCTTTTGGCATCAACACAGATGAACAGTTACAAATAGGAAACCAGTCACCCATATAAACTTTGGTAAGTTTTAGTGATATTTTGCACACTCAAATACTTTATCCTCAAATTAGATATGTTCCTATAAAACCCATAGGAAAGTTTTTTCTGTTTAAAAACCAAGGCCCCCTAGCCCAGCATTACTGACTTCAGGGGACACTCGGTCACAGTTTATGGTCCTGTTTAATTATGTGAATCAAGCAAAACTTCCACAAGGAACGCGCCGCCCCCAGCGCAGAGGGATTGAAGAAAACTGTGTGGTGTCTACATCTCTCTTTCCCATTACCAACTGCAGGTATCGCTGGGATGGCATGGGGGCATTTTTAAACAAAAAAAGTTAAATAAAAGTTGATCTCTAAACTTCCCCAGTATGACTGACCAGTAGAGTATTATAGGAATGTGTCAGTATCACTTTAACGCATAAAATCACTTAATCTAACAAGAACCTTTAGAAGGCATCATGGCTTTACTTTTTTACTAATAAGTTATCTATGTATAAAAGGGACATAGCTTTGCCTTATACTATACTTTATTTGTCAGTGCATATTACTGAAATGCTTATTACCTTTTAAAAAACATCTTTAAATGGAGCTCCACTTTATTGCTCTCTCCAGTGTATTTGTCTTGAAATGAGCAGTAGTTGTTTCAGGAGATGGTTATCCCTTGTGATTCACAAATCAAATGTAAGGAGTAGTAGCTTGTCCCTGCCTGCCAGCATTAGGAGTGACAAGGGGGTGCATGGAGAGTGCAGCAGCAAAGTTACTGCTAGAGTTGTATTAATAATGCGGAAGAACTAACATACTTAAGCACAGTGGTGTCCATAGACAGCAGTTCAGAAGATGGCATGGGAACTCCTCCATGTTCAACCCAAACACTTTTTTTCATTTTTTCACTCAACCATATCTGTAATTGTGTGTTGCACCCTCACACCAAGCACTTTATATTCTTATTTTCATGCAAATTTATGGGCTGGGAGTGCTTGAGACCCATGTAGTTTTGGCTTGTGGTGTCCTGGATTAGGTGTATTTATATAGAAGCTGAATTAATTTCAAACTGAGTGAAGCATAACACTGATCTCTGTTAATATACATTGACTTTATAACTATTCAATGTCTTTTTAGTGTTTAATGTAGACTGTGTAGAAATGGCTTCTTTGCAGCAGCCTGTATGCTATGTCTTCTGTCCTCTTGTGCCTTTATAGATCTGATTGTTCAAGATGGTGTCACTTTATATCTTCTTAAATCACCTGACCAAATGCTGTTTTCTCCAACCAAAGAAAAAATTTACTTTTTACCACATTATGATACTGATGAATATTATGCTAGTGAAGGACAAAATCCATTACGTAAGTCTTTCTTTTTTTTTTTTTTTCCTTTTCACA
The DNA here is from genome assembly GCA_038501925.1 of Xenopus petersii. Classification (NCBI taxonomy): domain Eukaryota; kingdom Metazoa; phylum Chordata; class Amphibia; order Anura; family Pipidae; genus Xenopus; species Xenopus petersii. The sequence continues at coordinate 98,420,691 of CM076683.1, read as the reverse complement.
TACTAGTTGTCTTTAAAGTTTTACATATCTGGGTAATATATATATATATATATATATATATATATATATATATATATATATATATATATATATATATATATATATTCCTGTTAGTAAGATTCTTTAATATGTCACTTAGTATGATATAAACTAGCTTTTGCTTAAATATTCATTTTGGGGGTAAAGTGTGCGAGTTCTCTATGTTTAATATGTTTTTTTGCATTGGTTGCTTCCCCACCCACAATAGTTTCTTATTCTTTTAAAATAAAATGTTTGGCAGGTTTTAAGTGGTGAACGTATTATTATTTATTTAAAAAAAAATTAAAAATGAAAAGTTTCTAGAAACAAAGCAAAAAAAAAAAAAAAGGAAAGTAAGACACCATATTGTACAACTTCTAGTTGATTTCTTACCAGGAATGCTGCAGTTGATGTCAGTATTGACCTAACTGTCTGCAAAAAAAAAAAAAACATCTTGAATTTTTAATAAATTATAACCATAGTGTTTGGATTGTCAATGTGCCAATATTCTTTAATTTCTGCTTGGATTCTAAATTATAATACAAATAAAAATTACTTATTCTAGTTATGGTTGGTAGAATTTTTACAATTTGTATTAACTGACTTTTATTTAATTTTTTTTTTATGAAGCATTTGCCCTGGCTGAGTTAATAGACAACTCATTGTCAGCCACTGCCCAGAATCCAGGTGTCCGAAACATACAGATAAGACTGGTGAGGCGTTTTCGTTTTGCTAAAATCTATTAAGATATGGTTAATAATTTATGTAATACTTTAATTTTCACAAATTGTTTCCTTTAACAGCTTTTTGATGAGACTCAGGGAAAACCAGCCGTTGTTGTTATTGATAATGGAAAAGGAATGAACTCAACACAGCTTAAAAACTGGGCCATATACCGCCTGTCAAAGTTTACAAGGGGTGCTGCTGCCTTAAGGTTAGGGTATATGAATTGTTTTAATTCTGTTACTGATATCAACTGTTTATATGCTTCTTTCCATGGGGTTCTATCATGTTTAGGGTTATGGCACAATTTTAAATGACGAAATTACGTCAGTTTGAAATTGCTGATCACTGTGTTTTCGAATGATAATTGCATGTCAGAAATAGCATCAAGGCATTTAGGCTATTGCTGTAATCACCTCGCCCCCTTTCCTACCGATCACCTCGGCACTTTGGGTGGTGGGCCCTACTAACAAGTAGAGTTGGGCTCCAATGTAAAATAATCCTTGAACATGATCACACCCCAGTCTGCCCTAGCAAAGACTCAAAATCTCTGAATTATGGGATTGCCATCTCTCATAGGCAAATCTAAATCTGAAGTGAAATACCTAGGCACTATATTAAGATGTTAATATAGTGCTACTTTTCCCCAAGCTGGTGTATTTTTCCTAAAGGTAGCACCAGCTTAAGGAAAAAACGTTGGCAATTTAATTCACTGGTGTGTTTCCTTATTTGGTGTGTTATTTATACATGTGCATCTTTTCTGTTTATTTTCTTTGTGTTTTTCTAATTTTGTTTCATTAGTGAAGAAGGGAACTATGTTCGACCTCCACATGTGCCACGCAGTTTGAATAGTGACATCTAGTTTGGTGTCGGTGGCAAGCAGGCAGTTTGCTTTGTTGGTCAATCAGCCCGCGTAAGTTTTTTTCTGTGTGTGGTTGCCGATTTATACCAATGATGCTACATTTAGGGGCACATTTACTTAATGTCGGACCTTCCCCATAGGCTAACATTAATGCTCGGTAGGTTTTAGGTGGCGAAGTAGGTGGTAAAAGTTTTTTTTAAAGAGACAGTACTTCGACTATTGAATGGTCGAAAAGTCGACCGATTTTTAGTTCGAATAGTTCTATTCGAAGGTCAAAGTAGCCAATTCGATGGTCGAAGTAGCCAAAAAAAATATTCGAAATTTGAAGTATTTTTTATTCTATTCCTTCACTCGAGCTAAGTAAATGTGCCCCTAAGTTATTGTGTTTTATTTGACCCTTTCATTTGTAGTGTTGTTTTTTTTTTTTTTATTTACACCTGGAAATAAGATGCCCAGGTTTGGTCCTCATGAATAGGTCAGATTTTCAATTTATCCCATCACATTATTATTATTCTTCAACCGCAAATTGTGTCTTATTAGTTGAAAAACCCAGTTATAGTTGGTAGAGTTGAGCTGTTTATTTGCCTGTAGTGAAAGTGGTGATTGGTCAGTGTACCTAAGAAGCATGAAGAAAAGCTGAAGGATTTGCTATTTCTGTAGTTGTTCACCCTTAGGTTGTCACCTTATACCTTTTCACATGGACCTACAGTATTTATATGGGCTAATTTAGGTACTTCTCTGATGCATACTGGCTTCTATGCAGACATGGAGTGTGCTTTTGTACTAATAATTTTTCAGCCTTTTAAATTAAATACAAAATCAATATCTTGTTTTGCTAACTAGCAGATAAAAGGGGCGCTTTAGGTCTGCAAATCCGCAAGTGCAGTGAGCAAAATGGTAACTCAAGGGTTCCCCTGCATCAGTAGGTGGAGCAAAGCTCAATTCAGAAGGCAGGATGGACTTTTGTGGCACTGAGAACATATATGTTAATTTTAGCTACGCAAAGGTAGCAGCATGGTCACTCCCATTCATTAAAATGCAAATGTGAATAAATAAGATTGTCTGTGTACCTAAGCTTATGTGTTTTACTGAAGATACTGTATGTATATATATATATATATATATATATATATATATATATATATATATATAGTTCAATGGGAAACACCTGCACTCTGTCCTCTGTAGTTCTTTGCCGGGTGCTTGGTCAAAAAGACATGTATCAATTAAAGATGGACCAGCACTCCGTTTTCTTTATCAAACGTGTTTATTCAATACACTGTGCATCCAACGTTTCGGCCCGCATTGGGGCCTTTATCAAGGATAAAGTGTGTGTGACTTAGTGCCAAATATTTATACCCACAATTCCCTCATTAGCAGCGTCATGATGACCTCATTACAACACTCAATTAACAATTCAATACATATGATGAGTGGTTAATCACAATATAAGGTGTACCTTCGTACTTGTGCCAATAGGTGTCAGCAAAATACTGTGCATTTAATCTGTGCTCATATTCCATTGAAGTGAGTTAAAAACTGTTACAAATCAATCTCCTTGTTTCCAAGGCCGATGGATACACAAATACAGCACCTGTAAATTAAGATAAGCCTTATCTTAGTCAATTGCAACATATTGTCAATTGTAGCATATAATCACATAAGGGAAACGACATTTATTACAATTATTTCAACCCTCTTTTATATGTCTCACTACTCTTAAAACTTAAAATTGCAGGTGCTGAAATAGGGGAAGGTGGTATAGCATTTAAGTTAGGAAACAACCCAGGGACTGTTGACCGTTTAACCCCCTAGGTGCCACGCAGCCCAATTCATATATCCAATATGCTTCCCTCTTTAGGAGCATATTATCATAATCTCCCCCTCTTGCTCTCTTGGGGATCTGTTCTATGGGCATGCATCTAAATGCTGCCGGGCTATGTTTAGCCTCGGCCCAGTGTTTGGCCACCGGCTGTTGCGAGATGTCCTGTTTCTTGCTTTTATCTTTTTTACACTTATCTGGATCTAATGCAGCTCTTATACTGGACCTATGCATTGCCATCCTCTCTTTCAACTGCCTGGTCGTCTTTCCACAATATATAAGCCCACAGGGACATTTCACAATATAGATTACCATAGATGAATCACAGGACATCCTTTGTCTGATATTATACCTTCTCCCTGTGTGTGGATGGGTGAAATATGCACCTTGTATTAATGAACTGCAAAGTATACAACCCATACATTTAAACACCCCTGGGCGCTGTGTTAGAAAATGCTGGGCCTGTCTCCCCTGGTATTTACTCACTGGGTCCGATGGGCTCAATATTTCCTTCAAGTTACTCCCCCTTGCGTAACTAAACTTGGGCCTATCTGGTAGCTTTTTAGAGATGGTGTCGTCCGTTTTCAAAATGGGCCAGTGCTTCAACACACTATCCTTCACCACAGCACTGTTAACCCCATACTTACTAACATAGTAAATATCGTTGCCCCCACCTCTACTTCTGACACTTTGGTGCTCTTCCTGTTCCAATAAGACCTCCTCACGATCCAGGGAAAGGGCCCATTGCTTGGTATCCAAAAGTAATTTTCTGGGGTACCCCCTATCCAGGAATTTACCATACATTTCCATAAGATCTTCTGATCTTTTTTTGGGGTCACTATCAATACGTACCACCCTAAGCATCTGTGACTTGGGCAGCGAATTCAAAAGGTGCCTAGGGTGGTTACTATGGTAATGGGTGAGTGTATTTCTATCAGTCGGCTTTCTATATACACATGTCTGCAACTGACCATTTTCCTTGTACACCTTAACATCCAGAAAATCTATTTGCTGCAAATCATACTTAGCCGTAAATTTCACTGGACTATCTAAATCGTTTAGATATCCGACAAATTCATCCAATTTATCAGTAGGACCTAACCATACATAGAAAACATCATCTATATATCGTCTATAGAATGCCCCATACTGTCTAAACAGTGGATGGCACAATATGTGGTCAGACTCAAATTTGTGCATAAACGCATTAGCATAAGCTGGGGCCACTTTTGACCCCATAGCTGTGCCCGTGCGCTGTACAAAATATTCGTTCTCAAACTTGAAATAATTCTTATGCAAAATAAACCTAAGGAGGTCTAACATAAACTCCACAGGTGGGCCCACATACAATGCATTGTCTACAACCAATTCCTGCACTGCCTCCACACCTGCATCATGGGGGATGCAGGTGTACAGGCTCTGTACATCCATGGTTGCCAACACCATATCTGTAATGGGACAACGTATACTGCGAATCATTTTAAGAAAATCGTTTGTGTCTTTCAGATAACTAGTCATATTCTGTACACATGGTTGCAACAAAGAGTCCACATAAGCTGCTATGCCCTCATTCAAAGAGCCATTCGAAGAAATGATCGGGCGCCCTGGGGGCGCATGTAGGCTTTTGTGGACTTTTGGCAGCGTGTATATTGCTGGTCGAATGGGGTGTACTGGCAGGAAGAATGCACACATACTTTCAGTAACCCACCCATTACTCTTGGCCATCTGTAATAACAGTCTCAGCTCATTTTGAAAATTCACAGTGGGATCAAATGACAGTCTATTGTACTTAGTGGTATCAGCCAGCTGGGACAGGAGCTCTTGCTTATAATAGGAATAGTCCATAATCACAATCCCCCCTCCTTTGTCCGCAGTTTTGATAATAATGTCCTTATTTTGTTTTAAGGACTTAATTGCCTCCTTTTCAACCACAGTCAAATTTCCCCTCCACTTGTGTCTCTTGTTGTAATGGGACATTATATCCGCATCAAGCATGCGGTTAAACGTTTTAATGGAGGCATTATATATATATATATATATATATATATAATGAATAGAAGATCAGCACACTCTGTGAAGTTTAGGTGAAAACAAAATGTTGGTTTATTCACACATTTTATCAGACGTTTCGGTCCCACATGGGGACCTTTCTCAAGGATACTGTGCAGTAGCAGTGTTGCAATTAAATACCCACCCCCATCAGTGAATTTTGGGCGCCAAAAGTGATGTCATTAGTCCATATAAGGAATGTCAGTCCATCCTTGTATCACTCAGTCCATTTTCAAAAGTAAGTGCAATATCTCTTCTTACCACCGGGTGTCAGCGTTGAGTACATTAGTGTATAACAGTGTCCATATACATTGTAACATAGTGAGATAAAACTTAAAGGAAAAAACTGTATTGCTTTACATACAGATAACAAAAGATACTGTTTCTACTCACATAGTTGTAAGTAAATTCTTTCTGACATAGCTGTTAATGTTTAATTTCTTATGGAGCGGAGTACACAGGACCTGTCAATGTGACAAAACTAAGTTAGGTCAGAAAACAATTCAGCTGAAGTTGTCCATTTAATCCTCTAGGGGCAACACAATCTAGCTCAAAGATCCAAAAAGCCTCTCTTTTTAATAGCAGCTTCTCAATATCACCACCTCTAGGGTTTTTTTTTACATGATCAATGGGCATGCATTTAAACTGGGCAGGATCATGTCTGGCTTCTCGCCAGTGCTTAGCCACGGGTTGCTGGGCGATGTCCTGTTTGTTGGGATCAACTCGCCTGTCAGTATCTAGTGCTGCCCTGATACTCGCCCTATGCATGTTAACCCTTTCCTTCAGCTGCCTCACGGTTTTGCCACAATAGAGAAGACCACATGGACATTTGATGATATATACAACCATGGTTGTTGTACACGTCATCCTCTGTCTGATTTTGTAGCTCTTTCCCGTCCTGGGATGCCTAAACTCCGTGCCCAGAATTAGAGTGTTACACACAACACATCCTGTACATTTGTACACTCCTGGGCGTGCTGTTAAAAAGTGCTGTGATGGGGTTTGCGTGTACTTCCCCACCGGGTCAGAGGGACTCAGATGCTCCTTAAGGTTAGTATTTCTAGACAGACACGCATTTACACTAAAGACACTGACAGGAATACACTGTTGCATTACACCAGTCACCACCCGAGGCACCTCCTCGACTCACTCCCCAAATCTCAAATGATGAGGGTGGCTCACATAGACAGCGATCCTGAGCAAAAAATGATTGATCTAGGGAAAATGGGTTTAAAATTCCTAGAGAGGGGTTACCCACAAGAATTGATCAAACAAACTATGGACACTGTCGCATCTATGAATCGTGAACAATTATTACAGAAAAAGGTGCGCCAATTAGAAAGTGGTGACGTAAATGACGTACTATGTGAGTAAATTTAACCCCCATAGTAGAGACACCAAGAGAGCTGTGATAAACTACTGGGAAATAGTGTCCACCGATGAAGTAATGGGGAACATGATCCCACGCAGGCCCAGGTTCAGTTACTCTAGAAATACTAACCTTAAGGAGCATCTGAGTCCCTCTGACCCGGTGGGGAAGTACACGCAAACTTTTTAACACAGCACTTTTTAACAGCACGCCCAGGAGTGTACAAATGTATAGGATGTGTTGTGTGTAACACTCTAATTCTGGGCACGGAGTTTAGGCATCCCAGAACATGTCAATATCACTTTAACATTTGTATTAGTTGACTGAGCACCTACAATTTCTTAGAAGCACATACAAACATAGTAAGTTAGGTTGAAAAAAGACACACGTCCAACCTTTGAACTGTATTTTTACCTGCCGAACTGCTAGTTGATCCAGAGGAAGGCAAAACACAAGAGACAGGGTTCTCTTGTATTGTAATATAGAGAGACATAAATGACATTTGAGCCATGTTTATCTTTTAATGTAAGTTCAGGGGCACGTGGAGCAGATTATACACCTGCATACTCGGGTAGAGAAAATTGGATCTGCTGTCATGCACTCCTTCCTGGAGCCCGGTTGAAAGGTGCAGTTGGACTGTATGAATACTGATGCGAAAATTAATACTTTTGCATCTCTGCACCAATATCTGCTCCATGTAGCCCCACACAGGCCAACACAATGAAAAAAAGCAGACAACAGTGGATGATCCATGTGACCCTGAAGTAGAAACTAATGTTAATGTAACACTAGGCTGTTCCTCTGTCTGCAGATCTGTACTAATCCAATATGCGTGTGAAGGTATGTGTTTTTGCTCAAAAATTCACTCCTATAGTCTGTTCTTTTGCTTGTGTTTTTGCACAGGCGGAGAAACAGCCTAGTGTGATTTTAGCCTAAAACCTTTTAATTGAATTTATCTGTAATCTGCTGTATAAACTTGAGCCCTCTTGCCCTATTCAGCTTAAATGGTCTTCCCTATTGGCAACAATGCAGCATATTCATATAAATTGCAGTAGGGTTCATAAGGTATATCAGCAGGTTCTACAAGTGCAGGTTAACGGTACTAGGCAGGACACTTGTCACAGGCTCCCTTGAATCAGGTGCCGAGACTGCTGAGAAATGGAGGGGGCTTCAAGCAAAAAGGTTCGAATTTGCATGGAAAATGATTAATGTATATTGGAGAATTGCTCATTTGAAAAACAGAATTTGGCAGGCATCCCGTCTAAAAGCATATATCATCATAATCATCATCATGTATTCAAATTATCTGTAGGGGAGGCATGTTTTCTTAAAGGGGTGGTTCACCTTTACGGTAACTTTTATTATGTTATAGAATGGCCAATTCGAAGCAACTTTTCAATTGGGTTTCATTATTTATTTTTTATAGTGTTATAGTTATTTGCCTTTTTCTTCTAACTCTTTGCAGCTTTCAAATGGGTGTCGCCGACTCCCTTCTAAAGAGCAAAAGCTCTGTAAGGCTACAAATGTATTGTAATTGTTACTTTTCATTAGTGATCCTTCTATTTAGGCCTCTCCCATTCATATTCCAGTCCCTTATTCAAATCAATTCATGGTTGCTAGGGTAATTTGGACCCTAGCAACCAAAATGCAAATTGAAGAACCGCTGAATAAAAGGCTAAAAAATCAAAAACGTTCAATAATAAAAAATGAAAACCAATTACAAATTGTCTCAGAATATCACTCTCTACATCATAAGAATAGTTATCTCAAAGGTGAACAACCCTTTTAATAATCATAATCTTTTTTTTTTCAAAATAAATTTAGAGAAGGCATATTTGCTTTAATAATCATCCACAACCCCCCTTTTTTTTAAAGATCATAACTAAAACTGCCGATTCACAAGATGTTCATGAATTTGTTCTTTCTAAAGAAGATTTTGAGAAGAAAGAAAAAAACAGAGAACATATTTACAGCGGTTTTATCAGAAATAGAAAGGTAAGAAATAGGATTTATTCAGTGATTTAGGACAAATTCATTCATACTAATAGTTGTCTGGACATGTATGCCACCTCAAGAAAGCAGTTGCAACTGGCCATCCTGTAGGGTCACAGTCATTCCTGGATGATGAATCTTCTGGTAGTGAGTAAATGGTGCTAAGCGATGATTTAAAGGCGATCCTTTTTGTTTGGGCCTTCTGTTAGAACCATGCCCTTTGGCCATTCCCATTATGTGTGGGGGAGGACAATGAGCACAATGTTTAGTTTACTTAGGAAAACATGTCGTTATTCATTTAGCAAGATATGTTTTATAGCATATTCATTGTACCAGTGATACCAAAGATATAAAAAAGAGCAGAGTTTAATGGTTTATACTTCTTCTCCTGGCCACACATGTGATAGGTGTATAAGCTATGCTATACTGTGTAGTAGGTGAGCCCGAAAGTACAATGCCACAATAAGTACGAAAACCAACTTTATGTAACTAAAAAAAAAAACAGTTAACCCCAAAATATCATATATGTATTTGGAAAGGTTAATTCTTTAAGAATTAAAAATGTCTAGCTTCACAATTATTTTAAAAGGATCCTGTCATCAGAAAACATGTTTTTTTTTTAAAAACGCATCAGTTAAAAGTTCTGCTCCAGCAGAATTCTGCACTGAAATCCATTTCTCAAAAGAGAAAACAGATTTTTTTATATTCAATTTTGAAATCTGACATGGGGCTAGACATTTTGTCAATTTCCCAGCTGCCCCTGGTCATGTGACTTGTGCCTGCACTTTAGGAGAGACATGCTTTCTGACAGGCTGCTGTTTTTCCTTCTCAATGTAACTGAATGTGTCTCTCTTAGATCTACCAGGCAGCTGTTATCTTGTGTTAGGGAGCTGTTATATATGGTTACCTTCCCATTGTTCTGTTGTTAGGCTGCTGGGGGGGGAAAAGGGAGGGGGTGATATCACTCCAACTTGCAGTAAAGAGTGATTGAAGTTTATCAGAGCACAAGTCACATGACTTGGGGCAGCTAGGAAATTGACACTGGGGGTCATTTATCAACACTGGGCAAATTTGCCCATGGGCAGAAACTCATGGCAACCAATCAAATCGTTGCATTCATTGTTCTACCTGCAGCTGGCTGGTTGCTATAGGTTACTGCCCATGGGCAAATTTGCCCAGTGTTGATAAATGAGCCCCAATATGTCTAGCCCCGTGTCAGATTTCAAAATTGAATATAAAAAAATCTGTTTGCTCTTTTGAGAAATGGATTTCAGTGCAGAATTCTGCTGGAGCAGCACTATTAACGGATTCATTTTGGAAAAAAAAATATTTCCCATGACAGTATCCCTTTAAGAGTTGTTTGGTTAAATAGGACTTATTTTATAGCATATTGGGTAACAATTTTCCAAATAATCTGATACCTTTAAATTAGGGATGCAACAAATCCAGGATTTGGTTCGGGATTTGGCCAGGATTCAGCCTTTTTCAGCAGGATTCGGTTCCATCCAAATCCTTCTGCCCGGCAGAACCGAATCCTATGCAAATTAGGGACGGGAAGTAAAATTGCATGACTTTTAGTCACAAAACAAGGAAGTAACATTTTTTCCCCTTCCACTCCTAATTTGCATATGCAAATTAGGATTTGCTTTGGTATTCGGTCGAATCTTTGGCAAAGGATTTGGGGGTTCGGCAGAATCTAAAATAGTGGATTTGGTGCATCCCTAATTTTAATTCAGTGCATCACTTTCTATTTTGTTTCTCCCTCTCTTTTTCATAGCCAGCCGATTCTACACATGGCACAGAAGATGACCGTTTTCTTCACAATCTAATCATGGAAGAAGATGGAAAAGATAATTTTACAGCTGTGATAATAACTGGCTTTCAGTCTGTACATGTACAGTTTTTAAAGAATGATTATCATTTGTGGACTAGGCAGTTAGCGTGAGTACAAAGAGACTTCTTAGTGATTAGCCCATTTATGTAACCTATTCTAATATGTTTTATTTTAAAAATAATGTGACATAAGAATGTAGGAAAACTCTTAAACTTGTTCCTGTCTTGAGCTGCGCATTTCAATTTGTCCTTTCACTTGGGTGAATTAACCTATTAAATATGGTTCTGTGCGTATTAATTGGAACAGACCTTCATGACCCATAAACAATAAGTTGGTATATTTAGAGAAAGAGAACCTAAATCAGGGATGCAATTTTATTCAGCAATTAGCACATGGCGATGGTGTCATTTTAAGACATAATTTCACAACAGTTCATGCCATCAATCAGCAGGATTTATTTAGTGTCCCACATATAGTCAATATGTAACCAAGCCACAGGTAGGCTGGCATACTGCAGCCCTTGATCTTATTAATTCTCCAGGTTGCACAGATGTAGAGTATCTGATAGTTCCATAAGAGTTGAAAGAAGTCATTACTGGGAGAAATGTCAGTCTCTGGGCCTCCTTTTAGTGAATAAGCTGTTTTTTTTTTTTTATTCAATTAAAGGAACAGCAACACCAAAAAATAGAAATGTTTTAAAGTAGTGAAACTATAAAGTTGTGTTGTGTAAAACTGGTGTGTTTGGTTATATAAACCATAATAGTCTTTCTGAAGCAAACACACCAGGGCAACAATACATTCTATTGTCATTCCTTTAAAACACTTTCATTTTTGATGTTACTGTTCCTTTAATTTGGTTCCGGAGCCAATGTCCCAGTTGCTTCCCAGAATTCTTTCTGCTAACAGCCCACTCTTAGAACATATTACCATTGCTTTCCACACACCTCCTTTCAGAAATATTTCATGCCTTTGTTATGATCCCCATTCTGGGCTTTATGGGTGAAGGAATAACCAATGTTTGGCCAGGAAATTCTCACAAATTTCCATATTGAAATATATTAGATTAAGCAGACCGAATAGGAGCAATGCCTCTGAGGGATGTAACAAGCTTACTATCCAAGTTACACAATAATTTAAAGGGATACTGTCATGGGAAAACATGTTTTTTTTTTCAAAATGCATCAGTTAATAGCGCTGCAACAGCAGATTTCTGCATTGAAATCTGTTTTTCAAAAGAGCAAATAGATTTTTTTTATATTTAATTTTGAAACCTGACATGGGGCTAGACATATTGTTAGTTTCCCATGTACCCCTAGTCATGTGACTTGTGCTCTGATAACTTCAGTCAGTCTTTAGTTCTGCACTGCAATCTGGAGTGATATCACCCCCTCCCTTCTCCCCATCCCCAAGCAGCCTATCAGCAGAACAATGGGAAGGTAACCAGATAACAGCTCCCTGGTAGATGTAAGAACAGCACTATAGTACAAATCCATGTCCCACTGCGACTCCTTCAGTAACATTGAGTAGAAGAAACAATACATTGCCTGAAAGCAGTTCCACCCTGAAGTGCTGGCTCTTTCTAAAAGCACTAGGGATGCACCGAATCCACTATTCTGGATTCGGCCGAATCCTTTGTGAAAGATTCGACCAAATACTAAATCCGAACCCTGAACATATGCAAATTAGGGGTGGGATGGGGGAAAAATTTTTACTTCCTTGTTTTGTGACAAAAAGTCACGTGCTTTCCCTCCACACCCCTAACTTGCATATGCAAATTAGGATTCGGTTCGGCCAAGCAGAAGGATTCGGCCGAATCCTGCTGAAAAAGGCAGAATCCTGGCCTAATCCCGAACCGAATACTGGATTCGGTGCATCCCTAGAAAGCACATGACCAGGCAAAATTACCTGAGATGGCTGTATGCACACCAATATTACAACTAAAAAAAAAAATACACTTTATCGGCTAGTAATTTAATTTTACATGGTAGAGCGAATTATTTACAATGTAAACAGTTTAATTTAGAAATAAAAACTGCACTATAAAAAAGTATGACATTTCCACTTAATAGCCTGTAGCACATGGTACTGAATCACCCACATGAAACAAATGTATCTTGTAAATACAAGATAACTAGGTATAGCATACAAGCCCATGACAGTTCGGGTGTATCATATTTGTTATTAAATACTCTACAGGGCATGTAGAGTCTCTGATTTTGTCTTTGATTGAAGGGGGTATAACCACTGCACAATTCTCAATCCTACTCGAATGCTAAGATAACTCTGCCCTGCTTACAGTAGATTTCGGTAACATTTAAATAACTCATTAAATGGGAAAAAAGATGGCTGGTGATGCTGTGGGAATGAATAAACTAGTGCAGAGGTGATTGAATACGGCAAATATGAATATAGGTCCTTCATGTGAGTGTAGAATAGATGTCAAGATACATTTGAATGAGGGGAATGTATGGTAGAGATAGATGACTGTTACTCTGGGGCAAAAATGGGGTGAATGTTTGATAAAATGTGTGGCTGATCCAGGTGAAAATTTATTATGAAATGTGTTACAGACATGCCTCAACTAAGATGGTTTGGATAGATACAGAGCAGCCATGGACTAAACTAAGGAAATGTGGGTCAGCAATGACATATCTAGGAATGATTACTATAACATGAGGGTGTTCGTGGAATGATCTACAAGAAATGTGGGATATTTACAAAAAGTTGGCCCTTTTAATAATGTTAGTCTGGATTCTGTTGACATGGTTTCATCTTATTTCTAATCAGCCTTTTTCCTTTAGGCATATCTACCATTACTACATCCATGGCCTAGAGGAAATGTTTTGAATAAAAGCAAAATCAATTCATTGGTACACATTGAGGTAAATCATATATTTATGTATACTTATATGTATGCATCTAAACTATTTGTTTTCAGCTGAGCATTTACAACTGCAGTGTTCATCTTCAGTGAATTAAACCAATATGCTGAATTTTTGTAATAGTGTAGACAATGAGAAATATATTTGTTTTGTTTTATATTATTTTTCCCAAGCCTTTAAATGTAGGTTATTTGTTTGCAGGGCTGCTGTGAATTATTAAAAACATATAACTGTTTGTCCTTTTTTTTTCTCCTGAAGTACTTTGGCCAGTGTTGTTATTGTTACAAATTTGAACCACGTAGATTTTTTTTCACTTGTACAGATCTCTATGTTTGAAAAGGGAATGTCACAAAAGATTGATGATGACATGCAAACACTTTATATCAATATTGCAGCTGATACATTTGAATTTAAAGCCCTTGTTGAAGGTGTCGGTGTTGTAGAAAACATAAAATAGTCAGAAGAAAGGGGTAAATAATTAAAAAATATATAAAAATAAATAATGAAGAACGATTGTAAAATTGATTAGAATTGATAGTTCTACAACATACTAAAAGTTAACTTAAAGGGGAATCACACCTTTAAATAGTCAAGTTTAGTTATGTAGTTCATTTGCAGCAATTAAATGGTATTGGCTTAAAAGCAAAAGAGAAGTATTTTCTTATTTTAAATTTTTGTCTGACTGGGCTAATTTTTTGACCATTATTATTTATTTAGTGGGTATCATCGTTTTCAGTGTATGAATGTGGGCTTGTATTATACTGTATACTGAATGTTTTTACTGTCACTGACTTGCACATCTGCACTGATCGACAAAAGAGCAAAACCTATATACTGTAGGAGGAACAATTTGTTCAATAATGCCACAGATTCTTTTTTTTGTCTAATGACAGGAGGTTGTCTGTTTTACCATGTACATAGGCTGGCGGTTTACCAATACATTTGATAACCAAATTAACTGTTATTATTAAACTCACTTTAAACTTAATCTTCTCACTTAATATGTCTATTTGATGTGGTGCATTAAAAGACAATTTTTTTCTGATTTTACATCTAACAGGAGCAGCGGATGAAAATAGACAGGGAGTTTGCACTTTGGGTAAAGGACTGTCATGAGAAATATGATAAGCAAATAAAATACATTGGCTTTAAGTCCTTGGGCTACTTACTCTGCTATAGAATGGGATAAAAAGACATATAAAACTGGACAATTGGTAAGCATCTTTGAACATAATTTTTTCTAGGATTAAGGTTTAATTATATCTTATTTGGGATCAAGTACAAGGAACTGTTTCATTATTACAGGGAAAAACAAAATCAGCTTTACAAATTTGAATTACATTGATTAAAAAGGATTAACGGATCCCATACCTGTACTGTATGCTATTTGTTTAAATAGCAGTTTTTCTCCAACATTTTTACTTGATTTTGGGTTTGCTTTAACGTTTTTTGCTATTGTTTTAAAATAGTTTGTTGATTAAGGAATTATGTTATAAGGAAAGTTCAGTTAAATGAAAAGGATACATTAGTTTTTTTTTTATATGGGCACGCTTCTGATTATTTTTTCTTATGAATGTATACAAGAAGAAAACAATCTAATGCTATGGAAGAATTCTGATTACACTTTTGTTCTTATGCATGGCCCAGCTCACATTCCATAATATATAGAGCAAGAAGTCCAACCATCTCCTATGGAATATCACTGTCGGCTAATAATACACATTTTATGATGGGAAATACTGCAAATACTTCCAACAGAGTAAACCTAAAAAGTGATACAAGAATGTAGGCTATTGCAAATAAACAAGATAGGCTCTTCACACATGGACTACAGGAGTTGGGTGATTGATGACTGACAGTTTTTCTGTTCTAGGAAATATGGCAAAAGAAAACGCTAACGCTTGGCACAACAGGTGTGAGCAAAATAATGGAAACCCCAGACATTACATGCACGTTACATTACCAATAAGGAGCTGGGCCACCCATATTTAGAACCATTTTAGCCTTTCCTATTATACTGAACATTTTCAATTGCGACACTGCAATTTGTTTTTTGCATAAATATCTTGTTTGCCCATAATAGGTGTAAAGAGTACTAGGAACAGTACCACTTCATATCTGACAGAAGGGTGCATTGAACTATTTAGTAAGTATTGCTGGTTTTGTCTACTAGTCTACAGCTTTAGGGACCTTCTACTTTTTTTCCCAGTGATGGGTATCAGGATCCCAATACCACTTTTAACAATACACTGAATAGAAATCTGAAGAAGCAACTCCAGGGGGCACATTTACAAAGCTCGAGTGAAGGATTCGAATGAAAAAAACTTCACATTTTTAAGTATTTCTTTGGGTACTTCGACCATCGAATAGGCTACTACGACCTTCAACTTCGATTAGAACTAAAAATCGTTCGACTATTTGACCATTCGATAGTCGAAGTACTGTCTCTTTAAAAAATACTTTGACTATATACCGGGACAATGTTAGCTTATGGGGACCTTTCCCAACACTTTTCTAACCTTTTTTTGATCGAAGAAAAATCGTTCCATCGATCGCTTAAAATCTAAGTATTTAGATCTAAGTATTTGCGCTAAATCCTTTTAACTTCGAGGGTCGAATTTGAGGGTTAATTAACCCTCAATATTCGACCCTTGATAAATGTGCCCCCAAATCTTTAAAGTTTTTTAAATAAAATCTTACCCTCCCATCAGTAAGCATCTCTTGAAGGATTTTAAACCTTCTTAATTTTTCACTTTAATATTTTTGACACATTTGTTTTACTATAATAATCAGAAAACAATGTTACATAGAGTAATGGCTACTGGCAATGTTCTCTCTAATTTTTTCTTGGCTGTTGGCACACTTACTAAACCTTTGTGCGCAGCTCAAAATGATGTGTTCTCACACAAAATTCTTTGTGCGTATCACAATTTATTGTGTACGCTGGCCTCAAAATTTGCTTGTGTGCACACGAGCGCACAACTTAGAGGGAACATTGGTTAGAAGTAACAAAAAGAAGCAAGATCACTGAAATCTTAAGAACAGCACAGTGAGTTAGGAAATATAATAATGAGATAATGACAAATCTAATGAGAAAACTAAAAATAACTTGATAAAAAATATGAACTGAATAATACAGCTTTTGCCTGACTTATAAGAGTGTTTATACTAAAGGAAATTATTGAGAAGTGACTGCCCCTATTGCACTGGTTCCTGAGCTGTCATGTTAATTACTAATCAGCCTTCTGTTGTGACTTTTATATTCTCTATATACAGTATACTTTGAGTCGGGCCCTAATCTCAGGTAACCCACAGCAGCCCAGAGAATGTGCTGTGAATCAGCAGCAAAGAAGATGGGAAAAATATTGTTGGCAATTTCATGGCCACAGATCTTAAATGCTAAGGGCTTTGGTTGCCTTAATCTGGTACAGAATCCCAAAATATAACGTGCAGCATTTCTACCCTACTTATTTGTTAATTTTTAGTTCAAGTTTAAAACATTGAAACTGGATCTCAAATTAGACAAATATTTTCTAAAGATTAAACAAAAACCATCTGGTAACTACAGATACCATATACAGTAGCTGTATAAATTTTGGGGTGGTGATCTACATTAATGTAACCGAGGGGTAAATGGTTTGCATCCTTCTTAGCGATAAAACAAAGCTAGAAAAACATCTGAAATGAAATGATGTTGTACTCTACCTAATATTTGTTGATTTATTTGTTTTGGCTTCAACAAATAATATTTCCAATCCCCAACTTCGTGTTATGGGAAATCAAATCAGTCAAAGTGAGTCGGCGCTCCAGGTCCTTCATTATCGAAATTGTTCGAATCAACTAGAAAAGGAAAAGAGAAAAAAATAACAGAACAGGCCATAGCCTTCTATGGGGTTTTTAGCATCTGAGACCACAAGTCATATCTATACCTAAACCTATATCTAAAATTACAGTTTGGGATCGGTTGATAAAATGGCAGGGAATCCTACATAAAACCTGTGGGACTCTCAGTTCCATCTTTTATAATCAACCCATACATTTTTGCAAAGTTGGGTACTGTGTTTGATCTTTCTTTCTACTTAAGATACTGACTAAAAATGAGATTGCTTGAACTGATTGGAAAACGGCAGCTTTTGGCCTCCTTCTTTACTGTTAATTCTATAATGTCCTGTCCTCTTTTATAAACCCTGTAACAAAAGGAACAAAAATGCATTACATGTATACGTAGTAATCTTTCTTATTAGCCTTTAACAAATGACTATTGATAGTATTTGTGTAACAAGGTACCATGCATCGGTCAGGTACTTTCTCTTTTCTCTCTAAGCCTAAATTCATTTTAACCTATAATGCAGGGATCCCCAACCTTGTAAACCCGTGAGCCACATTCAAATGTAAGAAATGTTAGGGAGCAACATAAGCATGAAAATAGTTCCTGAGGATGCCAACAAAGGGCTGTGATTGGCTATTTGGTAACCCTTATGTGAACTGGCAGCCTACAGGAGGCTCTATTTGGCAACACAACTGGTTTTTATGCAATCAAATCTTGCCTCCAAGCCTGGAATTCAAAAATAAGCATGAGCAACATCCAAGGGGTTGGGGAGCAACATGTTGCTCACGAGCTACTGATTGGGGATCACTGCTCTAATGTATCAATTCCATGAATTCAGGCATGTCGTGGGGCTAAACCCATCTAAGAGCTTCATTGTTTGTGTATATACTATTTATATTAAGACAGCAAGTTGATTCATTTAATATAGGCTATTTTAAACAGGCTTAATTTAGGGTTTGACATGACTGATTTCTCTTTTGTAATAGTGATGGATGAACAGGTTATGGAGAAAAGAAGGGCCAAGGATGCATTTACATATTATATAGAGTGGCAGTTGGAATTGGGTTGGCTATAAACTTCCCTTTGTCTGAAGAAGTTTTCCAAATAATTAATTTTTAATTTCCAGATTCCAGAAGAACAAAGAAAGAAGAAAGGAAAGCAGCTGGTTGCATTTAACATTAACCTTGCATTGTTGCCCCTACTTGTGTAAAGAAGCAGAAGGGTTAAAAGTTAGATGCTTCTCATGGTTAAAAGAAAATTAATGATTAACTTATTTAACATAAAAAATGTAATTCTTAATTTGCATTTCTTTATTAATGTGCTCTTAGTCTCAAGAAGCTCAAAGCAAGTAACAATCATCTACACTCACTGCCATGAAGATCTTCTTCAAGAAATGGCATACTACCGAGCCAGACCAGAGCTAAGCCAATTTCACTGATGGGAGGGTGAGCTGCTGTCATTTCCAAGTCAAAGTTTGATCCTGTAGTTGGCCAGGGCTGTCAGTATTTAGGGTGTCCCTAGTCTTTAAAAAAGGGAAGCCACTATATTCTCCTTCTTTTTGGACCTGCTGGAGGGCCTGCGGTGAAGGTAGACCTCAGTAGGAGTAGTCATAATTAGGAAAGATCTGTAACAGCTCACTCTAGGAATAAGAAAAAAGATTTTTTTGTTCAAAGGGTAAGGCAATTTTAGTAGCTTAAGGCACAAAATGTTTCAGTGTCCTTAATATATTGATAATGGGTTGAGTGCAGAGGACCTCTTGGATTTTGTGGTCACTGCCTCATTGCACCGCAACTTTCCCTTGTTTTTTGGAACAGGAAGCTTGTACATGACTTGTATTTGCACTAGATCATATTACATGTACCTTTGCTTTGCCATAATGCATTACTTAGAAAAATCAAAGTCTCTCAAACAAAGGGGGATTATAGTGACACATTACTCTGAAGATATGACTGAAATTGGAAGTATTCTGAAAAGAATGTTAAAAGGGATGTTCAAGTTGTGCTATTATTGTAACAAGAGTTTTGGCAATGTGGTAGGCATATAAGCATGATCCATATGAAGAGATAACCAGATAACTATGGCTTTGAAGCTGACTTCAAAGGAGCTTTGACTTTAATCATTATTAAGTATTTACTAGGCTAATATTGAAGTTATTGTCACTTAATGAAAGTACGAGTTGTTGCTATGACTTTTTAATTACACTTATGTGACCTCAGATAGTCATAGCCATTGTAAAGAATAGATTACAAATTAAATTGCCTACGTTCTAAAACATTTCAAGTTCAACAGAAAAGTACAATGTTACCAGCAGCCCAAGGTGCAAGTAACATGGCAGTTACCACATATAATGAACAAAAAGCATGGCAAGAGAAGATCAAAGCAATTTAATGGGGACCTGTCACCCAAAAAAATTATTCCAAATACTATTTTATGACATTAGTCAAGCAAAATAAAACTTTAATAACACTATATAAATTATTTGAATCTTGTTTTGTTCGGTCTGGGAACTCATAATTATAACAAGCAGGCAGGAGCAATTTTGTGGACATTGTTATTAATTCAAGCCTTTCAAAGGAAGAAGTACGGACTCAGCCGGAGTAAATTCGGAACCAATATTGTGGCTTCCCCCTGCCCGCTATTTTGTGCTTTTAACCTATATTTCAATAAAGACATCCAAGTTTTACAATACTGGTTCCGAATTTACTCCGGCCGAGTCTGTACTTCTTCCTTTGAATTACTTGTCTTGCCACGGTCAGAGCGGAATACTCGAACATACCGGCTTTTGCGGAGCAACGCTTTAGACTCCGTTTCTTCGGATACAACGTTACCTTTTCTTGTTTGCAGATTAATTCAAGCCTTGCATCATCTCAAAATATTGTTTATGCACTACAATGGGGGGGGGCCTGATGTCCATCCCCATGCACTGGTTACACAATTAAATGGTAAAGCGCAAGGGGGAATGTGGGGAGAGCAGTGACATCTGTTAAGTACTGAATGGAAAGTGAAAGTAACTGTCTGCTCCGCCTCTATGCCTAGGGCCTAGGCCATAGAAGTTGGACAGCACTGTTCTAGGGTATGTGTGGTTTTATCACGTTATTCAAAGCAAAGATCTATATCTCTAGACCATTCTACTAGTAGCTGAGACTTACCCTAAGACCAGATCATGAGCTGCTAATTGTAAAATGACTGCACTGGTTTTGTATGGATTATTATACATAGCTCAGCTGTATGTAATTTTGCATCCCACACCTACACAGGGAAAACTGTCAAAATTATCTCACCAAATTAAATTGTTTTGCAAAAGCTTGCAATTATACCACATTAACAGAAAAAATATACAGAGATCCGCTTATTCAGTCATGCTTCTTGCAGAAAGCCCCACTTGGAGAATCAAGTGTAAAGGTCCAGTGACAACATAAACTGAGAACTGTACCGAAATACATCCCTGATCCCACCACTACGATACGCACCGAGGAGGTCATTAATATTGATTTAGCAGATGGGTGGCTGGGGAGCGAGAAATGTTTTTTGCCGTGTATAAGGCTAATGTCACATGTGGAGAACCAAAAACCCACAGCCTGACACACTAGCTGCTTTCCTAACAAAAACGTATATGTGTTTCATTAGCACAATCACGAATGAATGAGGAGAAGGAAGAAGGGCAGTTGTCCTGGGTTCACTTTACCATACCCTCCCTGACTGGCAACTCACTATCTGTCTCCCATCATGCAATGCAATTCTGCCACAGGTAATGCAGATATCCCTCCCACTGCACAACTTGACATTAAAGGGATCCTGTCATCGGAAAACATGTTTTTTTTTCAAAACATCAGTTAATAGTGCTACTCCAGCAGAATTCTGCACTGAAATCCATTTCTCAAAAGAGCAAACACTTTTTTTTATATTCAATTTTGAAATCTGACATGTGGCTGGACATTTTGTCAATTTCCCAGCTACCCCCTATGACTTGTGCCTGCACTTTAGGAGAGAAATGCTTTCTGGCAGGCTGCTGTTTTTCCTTCTCAATATAACTGAAGGAGTATCAGTGGGACATGGGTTTTTACTATTGAATGCTGTTCTTAGATCTACCAGGCAGCTGTTATCTGGATACCTTCCCATTGTTCTTTTGTTTGGCTGCTGGGGGGGGGAAAAGGGAGGGGGGGTGATATCACTCCAACTTGCAGTACAACAGTAAAGAGTGATTGAAGTTTATCAGAGCACAAGTCACATGACTTGGGGCAGCTGGGAAATTGACAATATGTCTAGCCCCATGTCAGATTTCAAAATTGAATATAAAAAAATCTGTTTGCTCTTTTGAGAAATGGATTTCAATGCAGAATTATGCTGGAGCAGCACTATTAACTGATTCATTTTGAAAAAAAAATATTTTCCCATGACCGTATCCCTTTAAGGGAGAACTAAACCTGAAGAAGTGGGCTAGAAATGTTGTACATAATGTTTTGAGCAACCACAGCTGATTAGTGCAATAAGTTCAGTATATAAAATATGGCATTTTTAACCATATTAATTTTTAGGGTTTCGTTCTCCTTTAAAGCTATGGCCAAATCCAGTTAAAGCCTCTTTTTCTAGGAATTCTTAATCTGTCATCAGTGTATTGAAGCCATAGGAAGAGTTTACATGCTGTGAAATGTTAAGCTGCTTGTAGCTGATAACTAGTCAGTTGTATCTCTTGTATTTACTGCTGTGTAGGGAATGCCTGGGTGCTGGTTCTGAATCTGTAGCAAGGGAGCTTAGTCACCTAATCGTCTCTCTGCTCCAAAGATAAACAGAATAAATGCAAACATATACAATTCATAAATGTGTTTTAATTAGAAAATATTTAAAATATAGTCCTGTCCTAGAGTCCTGGACCAACTGACCCTTGGCCGCTACTAAACACTGTAATCCCTACGGAAAAGCTGCTAGTACTGTAAGTTAATGGATGGCAGTCAGGGCTGCCATCACCGGTTGCTGGATATATTCTGGCAGGGGGCCACCAAGGGACTCCAAATTGGAAATGTAGGTCACTTGGTGGTTAGAATTGTGGTGAGAGGACAGGACATGAATGGATTTTTGGTTTGGTGCTTGTTGAGGCATTTCCCTTTTCCATTGGGTCCCTTTATATGGATTGGCAGGGTCTACAACCCAGGGGGCCCAGGTGACTGGTACGATATTAATTAGGGCAGACTGGAGGGGGGCTCCTTGATTACTGATGGTGGTCCTGTTGGCATTGGTGCAATTTAATTGCTGTTACACTCTTTAACTATCAGCTGACACTAATCTCATATACGGAGGGGCAGTTTTTAAGAGGCTTAATATTCCAGATGAATATTTACTCTCACATTTATCAGTTTGAATTGTGAAGCATGATGGGAATGTGCATGGCAGCCATTTGGAAAAGTGTTAGGTTTGCATGTATCTGACACAGAACTGTAAATACAGGGCTTCCATCCATAATCATGGAGCCCAATACTACTCCATTAGCAGGGCCCTTCCCCCAGGGTATTATTGGTCACTTGTGTAGTGGGCCCTGCCAACAAGTAAAACATGGCTCCAATAAAAAAAATGCCCCTTGCATGCATGGTCACACCCCTGATCCATACCTGAACACGCTAATCACCCAGACAACACCCACTTTGACAAGCCCTGCCCCTTTTACAGTCTGTTGATCGCACCTTTCTATCAGGGACCCTCTCTGTCACACCTCACAAGACCCCTGACTGCAGTATTCCCTTATGGAAAATGTTTACATAATTATAGTAAGCACTCAGTACAGTGATTCTTAGCTGGGCCCCAAAAATAGTCTGTCACCATTATTCTCCTGCATGCAGTAAACAACAGCAATGACTGTGCATAACTAATTCTGCTGATGATATGCCAACTATATAAGATACGCATTACCTACACCAGAAAAATATGAGGGGCGCTACACCAGTGCATGACATGAGAAATCCCTGATTCAATGGAGAAACAATTGCAGCCCATGCATTCCCACACTTTTTTTATGCATACCATGGCATTAAACAACAGATGGCTTAATTAATGGAAGCATGCATGGTGTCAGGTTCCCACATCAAATCAGCAATACTAAGAGTCATAACTGAAGGCTCCTCTCTAGTAGATATATAGCATTGTATAAAATGACTGTGTAATAACCTGAAATCCTACATTTCATGTAGTTTACATTCAAGGACTCTTTAATTTTTAAAGCCCCAAATGGAAATGAAAAAACAATATGGCGCAACCTGAACCTCTTTTACAGCTCCTGTGACCTACAGAGTGTGTCAGGGGTTGCTGGGAGTTAGCGTGTACAATTTTAGGAGCACAGAATTGACCAGGGCCACTATCAGGGGGACACAGGTGTGATAGTAGTACCGGGAACGGGCGATTTCTGCTTCTCAGGGAGGCCAAGCCATGCTGCAGAAGAAGCGACAACGGAGAAGAACGAAGTAGCTGTGATGGAAAAGAACAAAGAAGCCAAGATGGCCCTGGTGTTGGTATCCAATGACACTGAACACAGAAGTTAAAGCTCAGACAGTAGCTTCATGTGAAACAACAGGCAACACTCATTTGATCCTGTATATGTTATGCTAATAGTACATTGTGCTTTATGTTTAGGTGACATCAATGGGAACTAGTAAACCATACCAATTTAGATTCCTCTGCAGAGCACTGTTTGTCATTTACTATAAACACTGTGTATGAGGGACCTGACCCATTCTTAACACCCTACCCACCTTGCTGGGTTAAAATTCCATTATCCCCAGCTTCTTATCACTGCTTAGCTCTGTAGCACAGACTTAGGGAGCTGACATATGGGGCATTTCATTGCCTGGCGGGAAGTAGAGTTGCCATCTTCTATGTAGTGTGGGCAGGGGGTGGACAGGTGACATCAGCGGTGGGGAGGGTGACAGCCTGGGGTTGTGCCCGTGGTGTAAGGGGTGGCGTTATGATGTGGCGATGGTCAATTGGCGGATTTTGTAATTTGGAAACCTGGAGAGGCAGTTTTCACCCAGACAGCCCTTCTGAAATCCAGGCGGCAACCCTAGCGGAAAACCATGTCTCCAACAGGAAATTAAGCATTCCACAATGCCTGCCTCTTCACATTATTGCATAATTGCTTTAAAACTCCTCCTTCCACAATTACCAGGGCCTTAAAGGAGAATGAAAGGCATTATCACTGGGAGCATAAACCGCCAGTGATTATAATCAGATACCTGAGATCACGAGTCGGTGCTCCTGTTCACTGAAAAGAGCCCCAGCCCATGGTACTACTGTACGAGCCTCACACCACAATCTTCTTCATAGATCCTTTCTCTGTTTTGAGTGTAATGCACAATAGAATTAAAAATTTCCTTGGAACAAACAGTTTTTTTTCACTCTACCATGCATTCATAGCTTCACAGAGGATCCCAGAAAAGAAAGAAGATTGACACCTAACAGCTTAAAGCAAACATAACATTTGTCTGTTTCTCCTGGGGACAAAGGTCAGGTGGTCATCCAATCTGTGCAATGGAAGCGGCAGTGAGTATATGTCCGGCAGCAGTGGTGGCAGTGGGAAGGATTGACAGAGTGAGATGTGGCATCCAGTGAGGAGCGGAAGGTGTAGATAATGAGTGGGCAGTGCTTTGGGCACAGTGGCATCTTGGTCCAGCTCTGCCAAAATGTAAGACACCTCCCAGTAAATCCTGGTTTCCTTTAAATGGTGCCCAGTTGCCATTGCCAGTGTCTGCCATCGTCATTAAAAATAGAACCTTAGATTCCAAAATTATCTCATCCCCTCAGAAATATTGAGTTAAATTGCCAAAAAACTTTTATTCCAAAATTTAAAAACCCAAACTTATTTTGGGTAGGGTGAGTAACAGCTGAAAATGGAGTTAAGATATTTGGGAATTTGGTGTTGGATGTAAACATAAATTTTAGTGCACTTTTCCAAATCCTCCCTAAGTTCTCTTTGGAACATACCTCTGCTCTCACTAAATCCTGCCAGAGGCTTTCCTACCAAGCAGCAGTCCCACGCCCCAGCACCAGCTATAGTACTACCAATTGAATTTAGAAGTGCAGAGCATAAGCCAACCCAGAGTTGTTACATTCATGGTCAGTGGAGTAACAAGAGTTCAGGGAGCCCCCTTGCAGATAAACTTGACGGATCCACTCTGCCTAATAAAGTATACTCAGAATTGTACTTCTCAACAAAAAAAAAGTACAAAAGGTGAAATAATGATCCTCTGGGCAGTAAAGTAACTAAGCAGTGTCTGGGTACAGGCGGGTCCCCCACCACCCTCCGGAAGCGATTTTCTTAGTGGCTACATTGCCGTGTTTAGAATGGCTGCACAAAGTGCAGCAGAAGTGGCCCCCACCATATCAAGAAATATTGTGGCCTTAAGCATTGACACCTGCATTTCATGCCAGAAAGATCACTGCAAAAATGACCAATGACAAATCCAGTAACCCCAAGCTTGCTAGTTAGATCACTGCAGAAGTGGCCAATGAGCAATTATATTAACCCCAGACTTGCCACTAAGATCACTGCAGAAATGGCCATACGAACTGCATTGACCCCAGACTTGCCAGAAAGATTGCTGGGAAAACGGGCCAGTGAGAACTCCATTGACCCCAGGCTTGCCAGTAAGTTCGCTGCAAAATTGGCCATTGCACATTTTACAGTCAACCGGGGAACTGTGAGAAGGCCTTTGCAGCCCCCTGTGGTAGCCTGGTCCTTCAGGGGCTATAGGGGCCTTATTTAAACCACTGTTCATGGCCATAAATGCAAAAACAGCTTACAAGCCACCTCATCCAGGCAAGCTTGAACATAATCCCAGTGGTGCAAAAATATGTTCCTTATTTGTTGTCTTAAATGGGAGCACAAATGCAGCAGTAATCCCAAGATAGCGGGACAGTAGTGTAAATAAGG
Organism: Xenopus petersii; assembly: GCA_038501925.1. Classification (NCBI taxonomy): domain Eukaryota; kingdom Metazoa; phylum Chordata; class Amphibia; order Anura; family Pipidae; genus Xenopus; species Xenopus petersii. The sequence goes on along the minus strand of CM076683.1, from coordinate 98,394,397 downwards.
CCCTCCCACTATGGCATGCACTGCCATCTTTGATTTTTTTTTTACTGTTTTTGTCAAGCAGAGAAAACACAAGACAGTGTTGGGCAGCATTTGTGGTATTCTACTTGTGTAACGTAATGCTTTCAATCTATCATTAATGCAGTGATCCTACGGGCATACCTGGGGTCTATGGAGTTCTCATTGGCCATTCCTGCAATGATCTTACTGGCAAGTCTGGGGTTAATAGAGTGCTCATTGACCATTCCTGCAGTGATCTTATGGATAAGTTTGGGGTTAATGGAGTTCTCATCGGCCATTTCCGCGGCGATTTTACTGGAAGGTTAATTGAGTTTTCATTGACCAATTCTGCAGTGATCTTACTGGCATGAAATGCAGGTGCCTTGTTGTGCCGTGGAATGCTTGGGGTCACAATATGTCATGAAATGGTGGGGGGGCACTATGTCCTCTGGTGCACTTTGTGCAGTCATTCTAAACATGGCAAAGGGTGAATTTTGTATAATGGGCATAGTATTTAGAGTTGGGCATGTAAATATTTTCCCCATGCATAAATCATTTCACTCTACTTTTTTTACATGTTGGGACCTTTAATTCTGCCAGCCAGAGTGTATCTTATTAGACTTCTAAAGGGGAGGGGGGCCCCTTGTGTGTCTGTAGGGGGTCCCACTAACCTCTATTTATGCCACTACAGCAGGCGCAGGAGTCTCCCCTCAGCACTGGTTGTGCCCAAGTCTGGCAGCTCATCTGCTCTAGTGACCTCATGCAGGACTCAGGGGAGGAGGAGGAGAAGGGGAGTGGAAAGGAAGGCTGAAGCAGAGCACGGAGCTCTTACTGGGATAGTGTGGAATCTCTGGACATAGGGAGGAACTCTCTAACTGATCTCATGAACTCTCTTCCATTTGCCTGGAGACACAGACTTCAATCTGAACTTCACAAGCCATCTCCACTGACACCTCACGTTCCCTGAACACTCAGCCTGAGTTGTACCACTCTGCAACTGCCAGTATTTATTCTCTAACCACTGAATGGTTCCTTTTCCTTGGACTCTTTTTATTTTTTTTATAGTGGAACTTTCTGTTCCTGTTCTTCTGTTGGGTCCTGAGAGAGTTACGTGCAACATTGAGAGATGATCCCGTTCCCTGCTCCTCGCTCCTGGGCTCCTCTCGTGGCGCTGCTGTGTGCATGTCTCGTGCTGAGCGGGGCCTCGCCGCATCTCACCTACCAGCGTCCCGGCCAGAAGGGCAAGTAAGTAGCACTGACATATGTATTTATGGGCTGAACTATTCTTTATGTATATACTGTACATGCATGGGCAACTTCCACAGCTTCCCCAATTCCCGACATACTAACTTCTAACTACTGACCCTGCTGCTGGAGGAATTTGGGCAAAATGAGTTGTAGCTGGAGGGCCCCAGTTATCTATATTAATCCTATAGAGCAGCTTATATTACATTAATACAAGTGAGCACTTAAAGCTTATACTTTCCACCCTGAGCGTAGTCTTTTCTCCTACTTTATAAAGGGAATTTGGACCCCAAAATACTATTTTGCCTAATGAAAAAAAAATATTTTTTAGTAACTTGCCTATATATATATTTATTATCAATGTTCCAAAAAAGTTTTACAGAATCCTTTCCTACCCCTTACCCTGGTGTTTCTGACTGTAGAGATAATGTGGGAACACGTTTGCTGCTTCACAGATCGGCTTCTGCTACACTGTTTCAAAAATCACAACCACAAAAGAAGAGAAGAGGACAGAGAAATACTGCTTTCAATAGCACTTCTTGTACTTACAAATAACTTTGTGTTATTTGGGGGGGGGTGTTTATATCTCCTTTAATAATCACATTACTTTTCCCGGAGTTCATTTAGGAGAGGGATGTATCACTGTGATTTTCTCAGTTCAGACTTTTCCTCACATTGGCCCATTGAGGCATTATCTTATGGGTGGGTCCTGAAAGCAGATGTGTTCCTATTCATTTCCTTGCAGAATTCTGCTAAGACTAAAAGTACTAAGTGTTGTACAGTTGTTTGTGGGAATAACGAGGCAAATGGGCAAACCGTGAATACAATACAGTTATTGTGTGGGTTTACTGAACAAAAGACCACACACACACACGCGTAAGGTTAATGCGTGAGATCAAGTGGTTAATAGTTAACTCTTTCAGCCCTGTATCTTGTAGAAGACTGGTCAGCGCTGCAGCCCTAGGCAAGTCGGAGTTGGTGGTGGGATGTATGACCTCAAGATGCTAATTGGACTGAATGAAATTTGGCAAGTAAAAACGACAAGACTTCCGATGCGACGCAACTGTCGAGTGTGGACGAAGAAAGCAACCTCAAAGTTGACTAATTTAGTTCAATTATATCTTGACGCATGCGACACCCGACTTGTCGCGTGCGTTTTGTCGGCGGGCATCGATCCAACGAAAAACACTTGCGGTGTTCTACCCTTAGTCTTCCGACTTAGCAGCTGCAATGAATATATGAGTCAATAATGGTGGGTTTTGCTCTTTTATGGCAGGGGCACATGGGCAGATTCGGGGAGATTTAGTCGTCTGGCGACTAATCGCCTCTTCTTCAGGGTGACAATCTTCCCGAACTGCCTTCCCCTACCTTGCTGCCGGCTATAATGAGAAAACACCAGAGCAACGGCACTCGTGGCGCTTCGATTTCCGAAGTCACCCGAAGTTGCCTCATGAGGATTTTTTAATTTTATCAGGGGAGATTGTCACCCCAAAGAAGAGGTGATGAGTCACCAGGCGACTAAATCTCCCGGAATCTGCCCGTGTGCCCCTGCCCTTATAGAAACAAGGAATGACAGGAGCTAGAGTAGCTAAAGCTGGCCATAGACGCAGAGATCTGATCGTAGGAATCGAGGATTCATATGAGTCCCGACATTTTTCGTCCGGTGGAGATCGGTTACGGGTAATGTCTCTGCATGTATTGTCAATCGTACGATTTTCAGAGGGAGACTGTCACTAGCTTTAACTATTGTACGATTGCTGTCAGGGGCAGAACATCGGCTGATCTGTTCTTAGAACTTTATATTTGATCTGAATGGTAAGACTTTGATCTTTATGGTTAGTGGAGGGTCGGGAGATGGGGAAGTCCGATCGTACATTGATTCGTACGATCAGATCTCTCCGTCTATGGCCAGCTTAACTCAATAGCAACTTTGCTAATCACAAGGCTGTTATCTGCCCTAATTGTCTTATTAGGCACCAATTACAAAATTATTTGTCAGGTCAGGGGCACTTAATATGTACAGACTGGAATAAACAACTATAGTCAAACTATAGCAGCCTTACACCTTCAGTCTAAGTGTGCCAAGGTTATAAGTACACTTTAACATATTACAGTAGAAACCTGCTCAGCGGCATAACTAGAGTGCGCCGGGCCCCCCTGCTAAAAAAATCTTTAGAGGGGCCCAGTGCACTCGATCCTTATGCTCCCACCCACTTCCCGTCTGGACTCCACCAACTCCCCCCCTAAAATCCACCCACTATCCGCCCCATGCCTAGTTGCACTGTTTCCCTGCAGTAGGTTAGAGAGCGGCTGGGGAAGGGGGAATTCTTGTTGAGGAAGCAGACCCCCACAGTCCGGGCCCCTCTGCAACTGCGGAGTCTGCTTCCACTGACCCTGCTTTTCTGTTTCCCCGTTTTTCCCAATTTTACCTTAAACTTTTAATCCATGTGACTTGCCCCATAACAAACAATGAAAAGCATTTTTAGGCTAGAGCTTACAAGGTGATCTTCCCTGTTCAAAATACTGATCTTACCCTTTCTCAATGCACTGATGGCACCGCATCAGTCTGTCAGTGCACACACAGAGCAGATTTCAGTATGGAAACCCAAAAGTATTCATTTTCATTGAATTCAGTGCTGTACCATTACCCCTAGAGTTAGAGGTGGAATTAGTTTTTAAGGGATGCATAACTGGATGATGATCATGCTAATGACAAGGAGTAAACGAATGTCTCTGCTTCTTATTCCCCTGTTAAGAGCCTGCAGCTGAGTGACAATATCAGTTGCTTTCTTTTTATACAAGTGCAGTTTATTTTAAACCCCTTATTTTTGGGATTATCTATAGTTAAACACCTGAATGGTGCCTGTGCAAACGCTGAGCCTAGTGCTTAGCAGTTGTAAGAGATTATTGACTTTCACAGAGGCAGTCGGTTTGTACTGTTACTTGATCCCTGTTTCCTCTGCTACTGCTGTCAGAGAGACGCTGTGTGTTTATATGAAGCCTAAAATATGGTTTCCAAGTCAAGGGCAGAGACACACGATCAGATTCGGGGAGATTAGTCGCCCGGTGACAAATCTCCTCTTCTTCAGGGCAACTAATCTCCCCGAACTACCTTTCCCTGCCTAGAATGAAAATTGCCGTTGGGATGGCAATCGAATCATTTTGTTTTCCAAAGTCGCCCGAAGTTTCTTTGTGAGGCACATTTGGGTGACTTCGAAGCGATCTGAGTACCATCCTGCTGGCGATTTTCATTCTAGGCAGGGAAGGCAGTTCGGGCAGATTAGTCGCCCTGAAGAAGAAGAGATTTGTCGTTGGGCGACTAATCTCCTCGAATCTGACCGTGTGTCTCTGCCCTTATGAACCAAACTAAAGATAATTCCACTCAGTTCCTACTACTGCATCATACTCTAACATTTTTTGGTGTATAAACAATAAAAATATAAATATACCCTCTTTATAAAACCTGATTATTTTGATAACAAAAAAGGCAGATTTGCTGGGATGTAATGCTTTTCAAATCTAAACTTCATTTTTATGCTATTGCTTCCAATACCAGTGACATAATCAAATAATGGCATTCTGCCCCAAAAAGACTGTTTAGACTAAAGAAAGCCACGGGTGGAATGTGAGATGAAAACCGAAAGACTGATATTTGTTTGGATGAAAGATAAATACACACATGCAATTTGCTTTGAAACTGCCTGATTAGTTGGCATAATCCTTATCTGTGCAGATGTATTTGGCAGGTTAATTACACAGTAGAGAGAGAGGTACAAGCGCACTGGAAATCATTGCTTTTATGTGGCTCTGCCTGTGTGAGTCTATACAAGGGCAACAGCTTTTTACCTTCCTTTGAAGAGTCCCCTTTTTTGTGGCCATGGTTCTTGCATGATTAGAATGCCTTCATCTCCATTGTGTGCTATTAAGAGTGTGGCTAATTGGTTTTGTTCTCTGCAGGAACTGGTGCGCCTACATTGTGAATAAGAATGTCAGCTGCACGGTCATAGATGGGACGGAGAGCTTTATGCAGCCTCAGTACAGATGTGCCTGGAATCAGATCCACTGTCAGCCAACAATGGTGTAAGTACAAAAGGAGTCAATGGGTGGAGAAGTGAAGCTGCCAAGCCGGGAAATGACTTGATTGCCAGTCTTAATTGGCTAAATAGGTCCCTTGTAGACTTTAAAATAATGCAATGACCTGTCCTGTCCTGTAGCAGTAGGATATTTTAGACCTTTAGGCTAGGGCCAGACAATATGGATTCTCCGCAAGCAGAGAATCCATTGCCCCGCTGCTCTCCCTCTTCTGCAGGCAGATTTTGGCGCGAAATGCAAATTGCATCTGTCTAGTGGAGATGATGCATCTGGGTGCAGACAGAACAGGAGCAGAGTGGCTGGGGAGCCAATGCAGGCCGAGAACCGCAATTGTCTGGTCCTAGCCCCCTCCCCCCACAAAAAAACTTCAGGAGGCTCCAGTGCACTGCAGCTCCTACTTGACCTACTCAATCACATCCCCCCTTCTCCATCCGCTTGCATTGGAATAGGTAAGAGAGCAGCTGGAATGGGGGATTTTTCTACACTAAGCAGACCCCGTGGTCTGGGCCCCCCTGTTCCCCAGGTCCCCCAAGTGCTTCTTCTATAGTTATGTCACTGCTGCTGCTAAAGGGCTGGGGCTTCTCTATAAAGGTGTGGGGTTTAAGGGGAACAGGGATATGGTCATGATTCCTGATGAGAACCCTGACTGGAAAGTGCAAATAAGGGTTTTGGTTTTTGAGGAAACATAAAAACAACACATAAGTAACTTTTAAATGTATCGTATATAAGGTATAATACATTCTATATTTAGAGGTGTATGATGCAATTGTAAATGACGCTGTAAATGACTGCTTAATGTGCGCCATGAAGTGTAAGTGCCTAAGACCTCAGCAAGCCAAATACAGTATACAGCATCGGACTGGGGGCCCGGGCCCACCGAAACTTCTGTCTTGTGGCCCCCAGCAGGCCCCTGTCACAGCACACTTTGCGCAGCAAGAGGGTATGGGCCACGAGGGCCTGGGCCCACTGGGATTTTTCCTAATGTCCCAGTCCGAATCTGCAAATATACGGCATATTGAAATGAGTTGCATAATGCAAACTGAAAAAGCTGGCCATGGATGCAAAGATCCGATCGTTCGAATACCCGAACGATCGGACTTATCAGACTTCCACATCTCCTGACCTGCCACTAAACTTTCAGATCAAATAAAGTAGAAAAAGAACAGATCAGTCAATGCTCTGCCCCTATAGCAATCGTACGAAAGTTATGTCCAATAAATGCTGGTGACAGTCTCCAACTGAAGATCGTCAGATCGGCAATACACACAGAGATATTATGGTATGACAGATGTCGGGACACTCCACACACGATCCGGAAATCGTTCGAATCGAGGATCTTTGCATCTATGGCCAGCTTTAGGCTTTCTGTGCCTTCATGGTGAAAGGTAAATGCAAAGCCCTATCCAAGTAGATTGGTTTTAGCCATGAGGGTTTTAGCTGATTCTCCTCTACATAAATCCATAGAGATTGTCACATTTTCTAATTTTCTTTGGTGAAATTGAGCATATAGCTAACTTTAAATAATATGTTTAGCATAAGGAGGACACACATTGTGGCCAAAGCTCCATCTCTTTTTTTATGTCTAAGAACCAATTCCATAGGAAGGAGCATCACAATTTGCCTCCATTTATATGGAAATGTCAGTTTACCATTGAGCCCAGTTACAGCCATACTGTCCATCTCACTTCTATAGATGTCTTGCCCAGCATGGGGGTGTCCTTTGTGTGAAACCTCAGTCATCTTGTACTGATACACTTTAACAAATATAAAACTAGCTGGTAGAGCACCATCTTGAAGGATTTCCATGAAAATGGGAATCTTTTTACAAAATGTAGCGTTCTTTCCTGGGACTCTGTTTTGCAGTATTGTTAAAAGGAAGCAATGGAATGCTTTGTGATTCCTGAGATTTTACTGTTTGAAAAGAACCAGTTTGGGGTATACAACTGAACAACACAGCAGTCTGCAGTATGTTTCTAATCACTGCTATTTTGGGTCTACAACTTCAATAGTATAGCTGTCCTCAATCCATTCTGGCCCCTGTTTACTCACCGTGACATAACTACTGGTTGTACTGGGGGTGTAATTACACTAAACTAGCTATAGGTTTGAACCTTAAGGTGGCCATACACGGAGAGATCCACTCCTTTGGCGATGTCGACAAACAAGCGGATCTCTACCCGATATGCCCACCTTGAGGTGGGCAATATCGGGCTGATCCGATCGTGGGCCCTAGGGCCCAATGATCGGATCCTAATGATGGGTAACGGGCAGTAGGATCGAGGGACCGCATCAATGAACAGATGCAGCCGCGATCCAACAGGATTTTTAGTCCCGTCCAATCGACATCTGGCTGACTTTCGGCCAGATATCGATCGGGGAAGCCCGTTTATCGGCCCATGTATGGCCACCTTTAGGGCAATGGCACATAGACTAAGTAGTCTTGTTGTCTACTCTTAAACTCTTCTAGGAGATTCCAGGGGTTGAAACCCTGAAAATATATATAGGGTTGTGTGTATATACGACTATATCATTATAACTGTATAAATATGTGTACTAAACTACTGTGGATCTTAAGATCCCAATAGCCTTGGATATTATGCTTGTCCAAAAAAATCATCCAAGCCCCTCTTAACATCAGAATCAGCCATCACAACATCACCTGGCAGTGCATTTTACAACTTCACTGCCCTCACTGTGAAAAACCACCTACATTGCTGCAAATTAAGTTATTTTTCTCCAGTCTAAGGGTGGCCTCTGTGTTTTTTTCTTTCTTTTTTTTTTGCTCTTTTCTATGTGAAAAAAATATCCCCCACCATCTACCTATCCTATAATCTACTTGCAAAGAGTAATAATGTGCCCTTCTAAGCACCTTTTCTCTGCAGAAAATAATATTGAAGTCTACCCTCATAGTTTAAATCTTCCATCCCTTTCACCAGTTTAGTTGCACTCTCACCAGCTCAGTAATATCTTAATTAAGGACTCGAACCCAAAACGACACTGCATACTCAACGTTTGTTATCCACCCCATTAGCATTTATGCAATTTCTGCCAAAGTGTCATGCACTTATCAACCATGAACTTGCCAATTTGTTGCCTACTTCTCCAATTTTGTAAAGTCGTTGTACAAAAAGGCAATAAGTTGGCATTACATGTGCTGGAATGTAGTGTTCTTCAGGCATCCGGCAAACCCAGACATTTCAGTCAGACTTCCAGATGCTGAAATGAGATTGATTGTTCCAGAAAACATGCTTCCACTGCTCCAGATTTCAGTATTGGTGATCTTTACACCAGTACAACTGACACTTGGTACTGGACATGGTGATGCTAGACCTGCGTATAGCTGCTCATAAAACCCCCCATGCTTCCAATAAATGGGTTGCTTCCAGAGACAGCGAGTGTTTTCTAGCTAAAGACCTATCATTTTACAAGGAGTGGCTGCATACTTTTGACCACATAATGTAGATATACAGTAGCTCATAGAGAACAGCAGATTAATACTTGGAGTTTGCCTAGTTTGAATGTAGTGGGGAATAATATATAAATTTGATACAGACTCTATTAAACTACTAGCAGAGCTGGAGCGAAAAGGGCCTCCCCTCTTTTGTGGATAGAATATTTAGTGTATAACTCCCAAACTGATTATCTGCATAGGGTTTCTTTTGACTGATGATTGGAAAGTCAGAATTTGTGTTTGGACAACCATTATGTTATCTGATTGAACTGCATGACAGTAGCCTCAGAAAAAGCCCTGCACAGAATGGATATGGCCAGCTGAAATATACTCCGCTCCCCCTGTTTTGACAAAAGCTTGCTCAACTGCACTCATGCAGAAAAGGTGCATAAACACTATTTGAACTTCCAATAATGTATGAAAATGTATATAAACCTCTCCCTCGTGTTGTTCCATTGTTCAATGATTCATTCTGGGACTTTGAAGTTGCTTCCTGTGCTCCATCCCACTAATGGAAATCAAAGTCATTTCAAGCCAAAATCCATCAGTTAATAATAGAGTAAGGTGATGGAGGTGTTGAATTAGCCTAAGGGGTATTGGGGTACCCATTAATTATGGTTTATGATGATTGTGGTTTCCTTTAAATCTGCAGAATCACATATGTCTGTGCCCAAAAATGTATATATATATATATATATATATATATATATATTTCTGAAGCTTTAGGTTTAAGTATAGCAAAGTATAGCTTCAAAGTATAGCAGTATATATATTGCAGAATATTAGGCATAGGATCCATTATCTGGATACCCTTTATCCAGAAATCTCCAAATTATGGAAAGGGTGCCCAGTAGACTCCATTTTATTCAAATACATTTTTTTTAAAATGGTTCTCATTTTCTCTGTATTAATAAAACAGGATCAAGTACAAGGTACTAACTATGATTTCTTTATATCTCATTTATAACAGAAGCCAGATGGCTAATGTTGTGTAGCAATACTCAATGGTGGTGTTTCTATGTAATCCCACTAGATGCCACATCTACCATGAATATTTCCAGCTAACACCAGTCCATGAATTTGGTGTTAATTGTGAGCATAAAACGGCATTTAAATATAAATTAATAATTATATAAAAACTCAATATTTTGCAGGATGCAAAGGGAAACATCACAACACTGTGCTGTTAAGAATAGTAAGTTTAGCAGAGGGGGGGAAATTTGTGATCACCGCTTCCCTTTAAGCACATGACTATACAGGCAAGCAGTCACGGTGGCACCATTAAAACAACTTGGGACTAATTAGTGAGAGCTGTCACAGTGCGGAGACCATTGGTTTTAATAATCTTGTCAGTTGATGACCCAAACAGAAAGCTTATGCTAAACAGATCCAACTGAATATTTAACTGTGATGCAATGTTCTTACTTATAATTGTTTTTCCTAATTTTGTTCATTCTGTGTTGCTGTTACCATCTGGTACCAGTTAAAATCACGCAACCCAGTTTCCTACAGGGCTATGCATTATGTCCATGGATTCTCATGTGGATTCTCATGTGACAAGGAGAAGGAAATGACATGTTTAGAAACTGATTGCTTCCTCCAAACAATTACAAAAGAATCTGTGCGTATGTCACAATGTACCTATTTTACTCCATAAGCCAATGAAATTGTGGCTTTGCTCCATAATTGCAATAAGTTATTTTACCTGCCTCCTAGTCGCCCATGTGCAGACGTGTGCTGTTCATAGTAGCGCATTTAAAAAATTAAAGTAATTTAAAGGGTGGGCCACCTTGAAGTTTAGTATATTATGGAATGGCTAAAAAAAATTTTTTAATTGGCCTTAATTTTTTTTATAGTTTTTGAATTATTTGCTGCCTTCTTCTGACTCTTACCAGCTTTGAAATTGGGGTCACATGCTTAGAAAGGCTACATATCTATTGTTATTGCTATATTTTATATAGGGAAAAGGAAGAATAGGCACGCACTCCTACGGCACACTTATCCAACCTGGTGTGTCGCAGGAGTGCGTGCCTACTCTTCCTTTTCCTTGCATCTCACCCAAGCTACGGGTTCGGGGTGCTGCATCCGGTCCAGCTGTTCTCATCGGTGAGTGCGAACAATGTTTATATTAATTAATCCTTGCATTTTGCTGAATAAAATATGTTTTTTACGTCAGTGCTGAAACAATAGAATTCTATAATTAGTTCTAAATCTCAAAAAAAAATTCAAAATGGATCAGTTAATAGTGCTGCTCCAGCAGCATTCGGCACTGAAATCCATTTCTCAAAAGAACAAACAGATTTTTTTATATTCAATTTTGAAATCTGACATTTTGTCAATTCCCCAGCTGCCCCCAGTCATGTGACTTGTGCTCTGATAAACTTCAATCACTCTTTACTGCTATACTGCAAGTTGGAGTGATATTACCCCCTCCCTTCCCCCCCCCCTGCAGCCAAACAAAAGAACAATGGGAAGTAACCAGATAGCAGCTCCCTAACACAAGATAACAACTGCCTGGTAGATCTAAGAACAACATTTAATAGCAAAAACCCATGTCCCACTGAGACTCCTTCAGTTACATTGAGAAGGAAAAACAGCAGCCTGCCAGAAAGCATTTCTCTCCTAAAGTGCAGGCACAAGTCACATGACCAGGGGCAGCTGGGAAATTGACAAACTGTCTAGCCCCATGTCAGATTTCAAAATTGAATATAAAAAAATCTGTTTGCTCCTTTGAGAAATGGATTTCAGTGCAGAATTCTGCTGGAGTAGCACTATTAACTGATGAGTTTTGAATAAAACATGTTTTCTGATGACAGGATCCCTTTAAATATACTGCTTCCTTAGGTATTGAGTCCTCAGCTTTTGCAGCTCTTTGGGGTAGGTATGTACCACTTTGCACACTGGTTGGGATGGATTCAGCCCTTTTTCCAGAAACATTCGCTTCAATACAACTTCTCGTGTAGGATTTGTTATTCTGTAAAATGAGAGAATTGGGGAAGGGTCTGAATCATTGTATATTTTACTCTTCATCTTAAATTAGTGGAGAAGACAGCTGTTTTCCTTGGGTTAACTATGGTTTTTGGGAAAAGCCTAAAACTATCTGTGAAAGACATACACTATCATGTAGGAGCAGATTGTTTTTTATTTTTACTATTCTTTTAAAGTCTAGTTTCCTGTTCCAAAAATTGTGTTGTAAACATGGAAAGTGGGACAACTATTAGCTATTAACAAGTCTGAGTTATATTTCCCGCTAAAACCAGCCTTTTTAAAAGAAGCATGCGCTATATCTGTTTGTGCCATTTCTTGAGCTTATATGCAGAAAGAAGTATTGTTATTAGGTGCCATTAATCCTCCATTAGTTGGTCCTCATATTGATTCTGTTGCCCTTGGCAGATCATTGTGTATTACTTTGGGGCTTGGAATGTTTTCTTCATAATTCATTCATGTGTTTATGATAAGCAGAGTTATTTTGCTCCACAGTCCAAATCACAGTTGCTCAATCGTCGTTTGTGTTTTTCATTTATGAATATTCTGCTACTGCTTTTCTTCATTATTAGTTATTATTAGTTAGTGCTATTATGCATTTCACCATGTTGATCTCATTGCCATTCTTTCTTCAGTGCTCTTCGACTTCTTGGATTTCATGTTAGAATTTGGCATTCTGGATTGTATTTCCTCGCATTCTAGAGGATGGAAATTTGCTTTTGGGTAAGATTTAGATATTGCTTCCATAGTGGGATTTTATGGATTCCACGCGGTTTTAGCTTTCACATTTTGGCATTTTTACCTTGTTAAGGTCATATGTTACTATGGATTCAAATATCTTTAGATACTATGTATGAATACTGAGTTATTAATGTAATGTACAAGTGTTTCCCTAGAAGGAATTTGTCTTTTAAAGGTTGCCCTTTTCCTCCTTCAGTCTGATTTTTACACATAATGATGGTTGCTTTCCTAGGCTGTGTAGGAGAACTGGCAGCACTTTGCACTTTAGGTGCCAGCTTTGGCATTGGTTGGGCAGCCAGGAGCTAGATAGTTTATTTTTTCTTGTGTAAAGATTGAGTTGTGGTTGGCTACCTACATGCTACTATGCTTCTGTATACTATTAAACTGACCATAAAGTGGTAACCTACAGTACATTCTATTGTTCCTTTTGTTCAGGCTGTTGGCTCTTCTTCATTTTCATACCAACAACATTGTGCATTGGCTAATAAAACTGTCACCTCTGCAGACGATGTGCAATCCACCAGTATCACAGAATGGACCCCCAACCTTCCATGTATGTACAGATGGTTGGGCAGTATGGTTGAAATCAGCCAAAGCACCCATTACATCTGGGAATTTATGGTCAGTTGGTGTGAACTATATAGAGGAACTATAGATTTAGAGTACACTCAGTATCCCACTGGTTAGCTCTGCCCTCACTAGAATACTGAATCTGCCACAAATTTGGAGCTACTCCTACATGGTGATCAACTTCACACTGTCTTCAGGGGATGCAGCTTAGTTGGTGCTTTTGATTACAGTTATTTTATTGGCATTACATGATTAAGTTGCCCTCAACTCAACCCCCATAGGACTTTACTGTTATGCCACAAACATTTATGCTCTAAGCCCTCCCTACAAAGATGGTGGAATCACTGCTAGTTTGCTACCAGCCCTATAACCTTGCCTAATTTGTCCAGAGACCTCCTAAGCTCCCTTCTCTTTGTGGAGGCTGCTAATTGAGGGTTTTACACTGGAGAATGAATAGTTATATATAGTTTTGGGCGAAAAAATTCGATTTGTTTTCCGAAGTCGTCCGATGTTTCCTTGTGAGGCAATTACGGGGCGACTTCTGAAAACAAAGCACTCCTATGAGTGCCTGCCCCCAGGTGATTTTCATTATAGTCGGCGGAAGGCAGGGGAAGGCAGATTAGTTGCCTGTCGACTAATCTCCCCAAATCTGCCCATGTGGTGAGACCCTTAAACTGTGAGAAAGTTTAAGCCTGTGTTGTTTAGGGAGTTGCTGAGAGTTATAGTGTAACTATAGCTATTAGCAGTTGCTAGTACACCCAAGGTCTGTATATTTTCTTTTTTTTATGATGGACTTCATGCATAAAACATTCCAAGGGAGCGGCATCTCCAACTTTATGCCTGGTTTTGGTAGGCATCAACAGGGAGACTACAGAAATGTATAAGAGAACTGAGATTCAGTAATTGGTTTTGAGAAGCTGAATAGGAAACATAGATGGATAGCAGATTTTTCATGGTACATGGCACAAAGTCCTATTTGAGTCATTGTTACAGGGCAATTTACCTTCAAATCCAGACACTGAACGCAACAGAATCACAGGCATTCACATGGTCAGCACTTTTTTAGAATTCTGTGTATAGTATATATCTGTCGTTGATGAGGAATATGTATTTTAGGTGCTGTGCAGAATTCTATTTTAAAGACTGTCTGGAAATGTTCAGGGCAGGGTAAGTGCAAGATTCTGCTTCTGCATTTAGCAAATATTGTAAATATGCCTTCTCCATATCAGGAAAGCCAGGATACGCAAACACTAATATGCACTCATAACTTTCTCATTAGCCATGGAAAACACACATACACTTTATACACACTCACACATTCACAGACACAATATTCTCACCAGTGACAGCAAACACATAATATTCACATAAGCCATGGAACGCCTGAATATTGTATTCCTTTACAAAGGCATATTTCTAAAAGTATGTATAACCCTAATTTGGTTACTGTCTCTTTAAATAGCAACTTACCCTTGGCAATCCAAGGGCCCTGAGTCCCTTTTGTGTATGAAAAGTACCAGGAACTGGGAATTACAGGGCACTTCCTCCACCTAGGGAACACTGAGGAACACACCTCAGGGGAATTCCACTAGGAATAATAAAACACACTGTTTGCAAATGAAAGAAATATAAACTTTATATAAACTGCAGTAAAAGTTGGGCAAACGAATACACCATGCACTCTTACACTGGGGACACTACCTAAATCACTATTAGGTACTTAACTGTTGCTCCAACACAGTCCTTTTTAATATCAAAGTCCCAATCCTCGGGAAGGGGTTAATACCACACAGTTCAAATGAAATGTCCCTTCCCCAGAGCTCTTATTCCCCAGGTAGCGCTACCATTTCCCAAAAGTACCTCTGCCTTTGGAATTTAGCAGCAGCTCCCACATTGCAGGTAAATACCCAAGACTTGTCTTCACTTTGGGGCCCCATGCTTGTATCCGTGCCAGTATTCTCCCTTGGGTGGCTCACTCACCAAGGTGCTCTCAGAGGAAATCACACTGGAGATTACAGGCAGCTCTGCAGCAGGATAAATCTCACCAGTGAAACCTTTCTCTTTCTGGGTCTCTAGCAGCTTGGCAGGGTACAGGCTGGGCTCAATCTGTACCTCCACAGATTCCACAGATTTAACAGCTTCTCTGTACTTACAGCTACTTGTGCTGGCTCTGTTCAGCTCTCTGGGAGACCCCGTACATTTGGCTCCAAAGTCAGGCACACCCTCTCTCCCAAGGATGCATTGGGGTGCCCAGCCAATCGGATCTCCCTCCAGCCTGTAACTGGGCTGGATGATGTCACAGGCAGAAAAACACGGGGATTCCTCTTGTCCCCTACATTTGGTTTTCATTTTGCATCTAAAGAGTATAAATTAAATTCTTATATATAAAGCTGTGAAGTTGGGCTTAAAACAGGGTTTAACCTTCTGACATAAACTCCAGTGTAAAGGCACTGGCTGCAGTATTTGTAAACATGTATAGCAAGTTTAGCAAGTTTATTCCCTTCTCTGCTGGGAGAAATTGCTTAATTGGAACCGTTTTCCAGCTGCAGGTTGTAACATAGAGGCACAGCTTGGCAATGGCGGCTGCTACAGTATGTTCCCAAGCGGCGTAAACTGCCCACGATCTGCCACAAGGAAGTCGGTCAAGGACGTCAGGAAAGTTTTGAAAAATTTACTATTTTAATTTTATTCTGCTTTCTATTCTGCATTTCTTCTCATTAAAATAATGCAATGACGTGACCTCTTGTGCACGTCCAGTTAATGGAGATAAGTGCCTGTCTTTGCACACATTCCAGCAGCGACGTGTAATTATAGTGTCAGCCTGAGCTTTTGGAAGGGGATAACTTGCATGGGGTTTGGGTAATTTTCTGTGAAAGCAGCAAATATTGCTTTGTTGAAAGAAAGATGCTAAGAGGGTCTAATTGCTTCCATATGAACACAATAAGGGAACAGTCGTAAATGGAAGGAACTTGCAGTTGTTTTACACGTGTAGCTTTCTCTTCATTTCATCCATTGGGACGGGCATGCTATTTATATGGAGTTAGTAGCCTATAGACTTGCAGCTTATGAGTTGCTATTTCTCTGTCTTGTATATATTAAACTTTTCACTGTACAGAAAACATGATATACTGTAATAACTTTTACATATTTCACACAATTTTTCTAACTTTGATCCATGGTTGCCTATAATATAAATACATTTCCACTGGGTCATTGTGCCATGCAAACATTGGCTACAAGGGTTAATAATACACATATTATTATAACAAAACAATGAAAATATAAGCACTTATGTTCAATAAACATAGGTCAGGCCAAGCACCAAGTTGTAGTTTCTAGCAACACAGTTATTGAAATGGCTCTATGCAATTGGTCAGTTAATAAAAAACATCGATATTTCCAAGTACAAAGAGGCAAAAGCAGAGACTGCCCTTTGCATTGGACCTGTCCTGTGCATTTACTTTAAAACCACTGAAAATCTGTACAGTGACGTGTTTTTTCCCCTTATGAAAAATAGCTGTGCAAAAATCCAGGATTCGGTTCAGGATTCGGCCAGGATTCGGCCGAATCCTTCTGCCCAGCCGAACCAAATCCAAACCCTAATTTGCCTATGCAAATTAGGGGCGGGGAGGGAAATCGCAGGACTTTTTGTCAGATAACAAGGAAGTAAAAAATGTTTCCCCTTCCCACCCCTAATTTGTATATGCAAATTAAGGGTCGGATTCGGTTCGGTATTTGGCCGAATCTTTCACGAAGGATTCGGGGGTTCGGCCGAATCCAAAATAGTGGATTCGGTGCATCCCTAGCAAAAAGGGACAGTTTAATAAAATCACCAAAGCCTCACTAGTCAAGGTTTGTCAAGAACATTTATGATTAGTGATGAGCGAATTTATTCGCTGGCAGCGAATCGTGCAAATTCACCGCGAATTCGCGCCTGGCGAATAAATTCGCCCATCACTATTTATGATCTTTGCGGTTTTGAAGTCAGATATTGCAGATAAAGTTTGTGCAATTATATAATGAGTTTATATGTCATGGCAGCTCCCCTGGGAGCACAAAGAGAGACATGATTAGTTACATCAGATCCCAAACCTCCCATTTGAGAATGCAAACATATTTCTTAAAGGGGATCTTCACCCAAAAAATGAAATTTTCACATAGGGAAAGAAAGCGTCAACCTAAGAAACTTTTCAATATCCATTCACTAAAAAATATCAATGGTTTTAAAGTTAATGGAAACGTGTAGCGTCTGTCTGTTCGCATTATCAGCACCCGTGGGTCTGATGCCTAAAACATTGTTGCAAAAAAGCTCATTAAAAGATATGGGGGAGACCTGACAACTTTTACATTGCTTTAAGAGTAAGCCTCAGAGAACAGAAAGGGGTAAGTGAACTGCAATTACATTATATATGGAAATCATTGAAAATTTACATTTGAAAGTGACTTAGAACTACATTTTCTTTCATTATGGAAGATGCAAAGTTTAGCCCCACAGAACTAATAACTGCACCTTCTCTGCTAAGTCTATACAAGGGGGTCATTGAAAGATGCAGGACTTCCCAAGAGTCATGTGAGCTCATTGTTAACATCCTTTTGCCAATTTCATATCATAAACGCTTTCAGAGTAATCTAGACTGGCCATCATTCTATTGCTGTATAACCATATTACACAGACAGTCCTATGTGGCTTTTGATTCATAAGTCATATTCCCCCAATACCTGTTAGGGGGTCTTGAAATATAGGACAGTAAATATATTCCAGATGTCAGACATTATCAAATCAAAGTCAAAATCTTAAAGATAGTTAAGATCTCACTGTTTGTATCAGTATAATTTATCTACAGTGGAACCTTAATTTTACATTCCCTGATTTTTAAGTTTTCCTTCATTTTACATTGTTGTTTTGTGGGCCAACCTATATATATTATACATAATACATTTCCCTGATTTTACATTTTCCTGGATTTTACACCATTTTTCTCTGGTCCCCTGAAAAACATAAAATGGGGGTTCTACTGTATAATAATAATCATGATGATATCATTATTACTGTATACTGTATAGCAAATGTACATTCATGTTTGACAGCAGTTTCATCAATTTCCTTA
This sequence comes from Xenopus petersii, assembly GCA_038501925.1. Taxonomy (NCBI): domain Eukaryota; kingdom Metazoa; phylum Chordata; class Amphibia; order Anura; family Pipidae; genus Xenopus; species Xenopus petersii. Next base: position 98,376,208 of record CM076683.1, on the reverse strand, counting down.
GCTGTTTTCAGCAACAGAAAATCTGTAATGTAATGCGCTTTTACAGCTTGGAGATATAAGATAAGAATAAGGATGTTCCCCTGTAATACTCATCAGTGCAGAAGAGCCCTTTTTTGTCTATACTGTTATAGACATGATATATAGTGATGGGCAAATTTCTCCCATTTCGCTTCAACCGAAAATTTGTGAATTTCCTGGAAAATTTGTGAAAAGGCAAAAAATCGTCGAAATGCAATTTTTGCCAACGGCGTCAAAAATTTGTGTCACCGGCAACAATTCCAACGTACATTAAAGTCAATGGGCGCCTTTAATTGATGCGGGCGTCGGAAGTTTTGCCAGCGTCGGAATTGACACCAGCGTCAAAACATTTTTGATGCGGCAAAAATTAGCAGACGAATTTTGCGCCTGGCGAACACATTTGCCCTTCACTAATGATATATCTTCAAACCATCCTTTAGCCGAAAGTTGCATCAAGGACCACATCAACATCCTGGTTTTCAGCCAGATATTGTTTAGGGAAAGCTCATCAGAGAACCCCATACTTGGGCCAATAAGCCTCCAACGTAATCTGTCGGCAGCTTTTATTGGCCTGTGTATGGCCGATAACAACTGGCACCAGAAACCTCTGCTATGTCAGAGTGTTGTTTGCTGTTGGGCTAGGAGAGGAATGGTGGCAACCTTATACAAAAAGAAGGCCATGGCCATTCTTTCCTATCAATTTATTAAAGCAGAAATTGGATGGGGCCATATAGGAATATATTCCATGTCCAGTTAATAGCTATGCTCTTTACGGAAGGATTTTTGACAATATAAGTAAAGGGTGTCAACTTGTAGTTCTGTATTAATGCTAAAGCCCAGATGGTTGTTGAGGAATGTTTTTAGTTCGATAACATCTGGACATGCCGGGCTGGACCTGCAATTAGTTACATAAACTGATCAGTGCAAGTATTCCATTTCATCTAATCATTCCAATAAGTGTTGCCCCAGTGCTGCCCTTCTGTGCTGTTCACTAAGCAATCCGGCCAAGGGTGAGCCAGAATCAGGCAAATATGTTCTGTAATGGATATTAACACGTTTCTTTTCAGTAACTTGCATTACTGAATGTCTCCTTATAATAATATCATTTCCTGTAATCTAAACATACAGAACATCTTGTATAATACAAAAAACTAGAATATGTATTATGCACAAAAATGAGGTATGGACTTTACATATATGAGCTCACATCAGAAATCTGGGAGCACAGAAACAGGAAATGTTGCTAAAGGAGAACTAAAGCTCATGTCGGCTAGAAATGTTGTACAGTATGTTTTGGGATTCTGTACCAGCCCAAGGCAACCACAGTCCTTTTGCGGTAAAGATCTGTTTCTCCAAAGATGCCCCAGTAGCTCCCCATCTTCTTTTCTGCTGATTCACTGCACATGCTCTGTGCTGCTGTCACTTACTGAGCTTAGAGACCCACTCACAATATACAGTACAGATAGTATAGAAATGTCACAATATAAGGCTGATTAGTAATTAATACAGATAATTACTACATGTCAGCTCAGAAACCAGCACCATTAGCATTAGAATATAATAATCAGTCCTGTAGCATCATCTTATATTATAGACCAAACTAATTTTCTGCTTGATAATTTGTGACGACCCCTAAACTTAGCTTCTCAACAGCTGCTCAGAGCCCACTGAGCATGTGAGTGTCGCAGACACTTTCCAAGATGGTGACCCCCTGTGACAAGTTTGAAGTCCTGGATCATTGATGCTATTGACAAGCTGAAACTTTAGGCTGATGTAAGTTCTGTGTATTAAATTTGGCATTTTTAGCCACATTCTTTTTTTATGGTTTAGTTCTCCTTTCATTTAAAATGTGATGTACCTACTACAATCATTTCATTGGAGTGTTAAGGGTTGCTATATATATATATATTGCTATATAAAGGCAGAATATAAGAAGCAACAAGAAGTCGCTAAGTGCTAAATAAATGGGTGAAACACAGAGCATCCCAAAGTTGAGTGGTAGGATCTGATGTAAGTCAGAGGCTCAGATAGTGGGTCACAAAATAGGCTTCTGCTACTCTTTTTTATTTTTTTATCTAACCCAGACCTGCCCTGTGGCTTAGGAAGCCCTTGATACAGGTTTGTCAAGAGCAGCAGGCTGGCTGCAGCTATAAACCAATGATTATGTCTGTGCCCACGCCGTCATAGGAACTTTCATGTGGCTCATCTGTCAGACTCAGGGCTAAATAGATGCCTCATTGGCACAGCAATTGTAGTTATTGTCATGGTAAATTTCAATCAATTAATGTGCCCGGGTAACAGTAGGCATGCGGCCTTTAATTCTTTATAGCTTTCTATTAATAAAACAAAATATAGTGGAGTCACCACTGAAATAAACAGGAATACTGTGTCATTCCTTGTTGAACAAATAGTTGGCAACAACTGGGGAAAATATCTCAGGTTTCTATTGTCCTTTTATGACTATTTCTGTGGTCAGATGGTTTCCTGCTCAACTTATGTTTGAACCAACTGATTCTGTTTGGGGTTTTTTTCTGCCCTTGAAGTTTTTTCAGTAGAAGTTTCCAGTGTACTCATGATCGTTTTCTATCTCCTGTGCCTTCCGGAACAACAACACAATGGACCATTACGTGACATATAGCCACAAAAGCAAACATGCTAATGCGTGGATATAGTCTTATTGTTAACAACAACAGCATAATTCACTCCATGAAACCGAAAAATGTATAATATGAAACCTGTTTTTTTTTAACAGGTTAAAACTAATGGGCTTATTTATTAAAAATGTAATTTGTGAGGTTTTAGAGGTTTTTTCTATTTTTTATAAAATTGGTTGCCCTTTTATTAGCCACCTGTGGGATCACCTGACTATAGTTGGTGATTCCCACAGTATAGTTGGACTGCAGTCAGGTGATCCCACTGGTGTCTAATAAAAGGGCAGCCAAGTTTGGGAGTTTTACTTTGAAAGCAGGTAAAACTTAGTCCCTTTGTAAAATGTATAATTAACCAATTGAATTCTTAATGAATCAGATGAAAATTAAGCGTAGGACTGGCCAGATATGGGATGACTTTGACGTAGTTGGCCAGCTTAAATATATTGCAATATATGGACAAACAATCCCTGTTTTTTTTTAAAGGGGAAGGCATTTTTAGTAACTTAAGGCACAAAATGTTTCAATGTCCTTAATATATTGATAATGGGCTGAGTGCAACATTACTGGTTGAGACTGTAAAGCCACAACTACTTGGCCACACGGCTGATACATTGTTCCATATTTTGCTCATTTCTATTCTGTTTTTTTTTCTGACAGATACAATATGTTTTGTTCTGTATGCAAAAGAGAGCATCTCTTATTACGACTGCATTTTTTAAGATGACTTTGGGAAAAATTAAAAACCATTGCCTTTTGCTAAAGTGAATTTGTTATCAGAAATGGACATAGTGGACTATTGTCCAGTATAATTAAACATTATGCATGGGTATTTTATCCAGTACATTGCCATAAAACATGTAGATTAAATGGCAGTGTTATGGTGGAAGAGTTCAAAATTAACCAGCTCTTAAGATCCTGCTGTCTTTGCACAAATCACTTTCTCCCAAGGGTTTGAATTCGTAACCTCAATGTACAAATACATCACTATTTACTATTTACACTGATCACATTATCAAATATTTCACCAGAGAGGTGTAAATGAAATGTAGTCTTGCTTTGTCTCAGATAAGATAGCATGTAAGGAAAAATACCCCCAGACACTTTATTGATATAAGAGCATCTTTATCTGTGGGTGGAGGAAACAGATTTTCTTATCAAGGCTTTGTCATATACTGTAGATACTTTAGTTTGTGCTACTGCCACAATAGGAGTATCTATGGTACCACCTCACAAAAATAAATATTAAATACAAAAAATATATAATGAAAAAAATAATAAATAAGAAAACACTCACAGTTCACCTCAGTCCCAAGGTGCAAAAAAACAAAGAATACTGTATCCCAAAAATGTGAGGTTTTCCAAAAATAAAGAAACAGATATAAAAAGTAAAAAATTTTTATTAGGACATGGAGACCTAACGCGTTTCGTGCCTATAGGGGCACTTACTCATAGGCTATGCCTATGAGTAAGTGCCCCTATAGGCACGAAACGCGTTAGGTCTCCATGTCCTAATACATTTTTTTTACTTTTTATATGTTTCTTTATTTTTGGAAACCCTCACATTTTTGGGATACAGTATTCTTTGTCATATACTTTACAATTGCAGTTAGCATGAATGAGACAATAAAAATCAGATTTTTTCCAATGGAGCATTTTAAGGAGCCCAAAGGGGTTTCAGGTCAATGTGGTTATTACAGAGTGGGACCTGATGAATGGCATTTCCTGGAAATGAAGTCAGATATGTTGAATACATCCAATCTACACCCCCAATGGGATTTTGCCTTCACTCCTTTGCCTTTGCATCATTAATTCCACATGCATGAAACAATGTATATGTTCTGATCACTACAGTATAATCATGTTTTTAGGTTCATTTTATCAAAGGCAGAAGCCACGTAATGCCGATACACTTACCATATGGATGTCCATATATTCTATATGAAAAAAGTCTTCTCTACGTAAAATATCATTCTTTTTCAGTCTGTCTCATGGAATAATAAAAGGCAGATCACACCTGGACAGGAAACACCCCTGAGATCAACTATTTGTTGCTGTTATAATCGCCACTGCAAGGGCTGAGCAACTGCTTCATTAATCATTGTTTAAGTACAAACTACTTCCCTGCAAGTTCCTGGAAGAATTAGGAGGTCATTGCACAAAAAAATAGAAATTAGTTTGGAAACGACAGTGGCAAGCTTTGAAAATATAAGCAGGTTGGCTGGAGACAGACCAGGAAAACGAAGTGCTGTGCTGCAAAATATCCTTTATTGGACACTGAATTAAATCCTGACAAAGGATATTTCGCAGCAAGGCTCTGTGTTTTCCTGGTCTGTCTCCACCCAACCTGCTTATATTGACCATATTATGTATCTTGGACGGGGTAGGGGAACAGACTTCTAGGATTAAAGTCAGTTGGGAATTGACACCACAACCGGTGGGAATAAAGGAAAAATATGAAAATATGCTCCTTTCATTCCTTATTTAACATGCAGGACTGGAAAAGCATTTTGGTGGTTGGTTTCACATAACCAGATCACTTGAATTTCAATTCTGCATCAGTACATGTGCTCATTTGTGACAATTTTATTTGCCAAGTGCAAAGGGCTTGCAGTTCTCTTACAGTCATGTCGGTATGTGTCATTTTCTTTTTCTTACCCTTCAAGGGTACTAGTCTGACCATTCATTTTGCAGAGGTACGTTCATCATCTGATCTTACATTATTTCTTATCCACACTTAGCAAGTTGGTAGTTCTTCTTAAATTCCATATATTGAAAATAAGCATTTGCCATTTACATGGCAATGTATACACGATGTTTCAATAGCAATTCTGGTGTAGACATTGACTTTAATCACAAGAAACCATTCCTCTGATTTCTGTGGAAGTGATTTTTCTTGTATAATTTGAACAATCCCTTTGCACCTTAGTAACTTCTCCGGCAGCCGCATTCATATAAATATCCTTGGGAAGCAGATCAATTTTGCAGACCTGTACCTGGGATTGTAATCTCTGCATCTATTGTAACTACGTAAGAGAAGATAATGGAAACAATTTTGCCTATTTTGTTATTTCATATCTTTTATTTGTAATTCTTTTTTTCTCCAGCTATAAAGTGAGCTTCCGACCAAGATATACTACGTCGTACAAAGTTGTCACAGAGTTAGAGTGGAGGTGCTGCCCTGGCTATAAGGGGGTGGACTGCAAACAGGGTCCTTCAGAAGAGCCCAAGTATATTCCTCTGCAGACCTCAAGGCCTGCCCTTGGGAACACAGATATTGGTGAGAATTAATTTTGCACTTTTCTATTAGTAACAAATATCATTTTGGCACATCCTAAATCTGTATTTCTTGGTAAAGAGAGACAGAGAGAGAGAAATCACAAAAGGGGTGTCTTATTTTACAGTTATATGATTTTTTACTTGTCAGTTACTAGTCACAAAATCACAAAAGTGACAAAGTCACAAAATCTCCTACTATAGTCCTAGGGAGAGAGCATTTTATTAAGTTCATTTTTGCCTATTTTCAAGTTGCCTATTAAGATGGCTTCATCTCCTAGTAACATAAGGCCACAGGGACTGTATATTGGACTCCCTGAAAATTCCTCCTCTTGCCTGTATTTCTGTTTCTGTTTCTTGAACTTATTGGAGCTTGAACTTGTTGTTTTCTCATGCATATGGGGGGAAATGCAGTAATAAAGAGTTAACACAGTATATCATTAATTTGCCATGTTTTGGGAAGAGCGTAACTTGGATGAGCAAAATATTAAAAGGCAGCAGTCCCTTCTAATTATATACCGTATATGTTAGACTTAACTTTTACTATGCAATAAAAGTTGTGCCTATTAGACTAACTGAATAGGGCACAGCTTTCTCCATCAGTATTCAAGATTTTTGTCCCTGCACGCTATTCTTTTATGTTTAGTTAGTGGTTCGCTAATCTTTTGATCTGATTTCTAAATATGTACTGTTCCATACATGACATTCCTATTGATGAATGATGTAATGGACAATCACACGCAAATGATAATCAGTTCAGCTACAAAATGCCAAACATTGACCCTATTGCACTCTACAGTCTCCGGAAAAGTGCCAGTGGTAGCAGGTTTCCAAATCAAAAACAACAGGCAGCAGGGGATGAATTTGTGAGCCGTAGACCATAGAGTAGAACCAGTAGGGTTACTGTACAAACAATTACTACCAAGAGTTTCTTTGAACAATTTCAAGTATTTGTTTTATTATGCTGATTCTGTTATTCTTTGAGTAAAAATCTGGGTTAGTCTGATTGATATGTGTACTCAGTGTATATGTTATGCTTCAGCGCTGCACAATATGTTGGCGCTCTAGAAATACTTTACGATAATAATAATAATAATAATAATGTCACAACATTTTTGTTTGTTCATACTTTTCATGTTCATCAGTCAGCACTTATTCAATGAGTTTAAACTATTATTATGTGTTGGTGTTAACATCTCTATCAATGGTTCAACACATGTTTATAACTCTGTGGGCTGACCGCTAGTTAAGTAAATACTTATAGATATTTGATTCTTGCAGATTCTTCATGACTATACTGTAGAAGGCTCTAGAATATTTCCTTTTCTATTTTAAATGCTGTAATTACATAGATGTAAAGGATGGGGTAAAAGAGGAAAATCCATTAAGCTCAATCTTTGTTCAATGAGAAGCATATTTCCAGGCAATTCTCAGAGAGGGCAATGGAGAGGTGAATTGTGGCATTTTTATATGTCACGACCTCACGTGTTGGGCCCAAGACTGTCCTGGGTGCCAATGATCTTGGTGCTTAAGCCATTCTATTATAAATAGCTTAATTGCTACCTGCTCTGAGAAACATTCACTATAACCCAGCAAGGCTGCCCCCAATGCAACTAACAAGCTTATTTATTTGAATGCTAGTGATTTTGAAGCAAAGACAAGAACAGGGTAATACTACTCTTATATTTAGGTATGTTTAGTTTCATATATTATATTTTGATCTACGTATACTTGCTGTTAGGAGAAAATAATAATGTATGATAGCTGGAAACCTTATACTGTACTTGACAATATTAATACATTGGTTCATTAGGTCTGTCAGGTCCCTAAAACAAGCGTTGATGTATTATTTATTTTCATGCTCAGGAGAGCCTTAATACTATTCAGGACATTCCTGAATTCCACTGTCATGTTTACATTTCCTATTCTGTAAAGTAATACTTCTTAATATTGCCCATAAGTCTAGCATCCTCCAGTTTGGGAGCATGGCCTCCTGTCCCTATTGTCCTTTTTTCTCTGAACAGTACAGTACTTCCTTCCTGCCAGCTTCCCCTTTTCCCCTCTATTTTCCACACAATGAATCTTCGGTCTATTTTGCTCTTCGTTAGCCTTCATTTCCGTTGGTAATATTTTATCTGAGTTACAGAACACATCAGTTTAAATGGGGCCTGCAAGTGTGTGTGTGTTTTTTTAAGGTTACTAGGAAAAGGGAAATGTGAATCACCCACAGTTATATTTGTGTGAACTGGCCTTGACCTAGCGACATCCCCATCTGCAGTATTTCCTGATACACACGTGATGACAGAACTCTAAATTTGTCCCTCCAGAGATTTGCAGAGGATGGTAGTATGACTGGTTAGGGGTGATTTAGATTGCAATTAGCAGAAAAATAGACATTAGTTGGAATAGATTTGGTTTAGAGGAACTGGCAGTGATTTGCTATAACATGGCTGGGGTGGACACCTCACATTGGTCCTACCTTTCAAAAAAGTAGGAGAAGGTTGTGTTCCCTTGTTAACGTTTTATCTTTCTAAACTGTTGACTGATGTAAATATCCATCTCTCTGTCTTGGAGTGTGGTTGATAATTGGCATATGCCCAGTGGTAGAGGTTGGCAAAACTACCCATGTGAAGTAAAGAGGAAGCTGCTGAATGCTTTCAGTGCTTTACTCTACATGCTGTATAAATGTCTACAGGAGCTGGGGTTCAACAGCGAATTTACACTTGCAATGTCTGCATTAAAATAAATTAATTTGGTTAGATCATGGGGTTTGGACAGGTATAAACTCATTATACAGGGCTGGTACTGCTGACTGGGTTTAGGCTTTATTTTATATTTATGCTAAATTTATTATATATTTATGTGTATATATATATATATATATATATATATATATTAACGACTCATTTGATAAGCACATGATGCCTAATTACTGAAGAAGAGCTACACTAATGATGTCCTATTTTAAATGTAATCCCCTGTATATGAACCATAATTCACCAGCATCAACATGTACACACTTCCACATCAAATATGTATAAGTCATGAGAATGATCTCTCTAATTCTGCTTATTTAAAATGAACCCTGTCTTCTAATTTAGTAGAAAATACTTCTTTGCCAGATGTCAATATCGTCTAATTCTCCAACAAGTCCCCACAAATTCTTGTGCATACAGTAAGGGCTGTCCAACCAGATGTCAATGAACTGTTTGCACCTCCACTCTTCAATGCATTTTTTGGCATTCAGCCAACCAATCAATGTCCATTTATTAAGTGTGCCTATACACAGGAAGTCAAAGGTCACCGACTGTGGCTCTTCTGAGCTATTAATCTGGTAGCCCAAATGATATCTAATCCATTCTCATTCAGAGAATTACTGGGTTGGATGGAAAATCTCTTTGATTGAGGGAAACATTAGAAAAGGGATGTGGCCCAAACTAGGCAAAGTTTAGGACTTGTGCTCACATTTGGATTTTGATGTGCTTGGCCAAATTTACATAAGTACAAGAAACCAAAAGAAAATGTAGAAATTTTGTCCCTACCTGTTAACTTAGTATTTGCAAATATATACACAATCAATTTTAAACTAAGATTTAAAAATGTTTTTCTATTCTATTCTCTACAGGAACTGGGGTAATACAGCAAAAACCACAAGAGGCCAAAAGGGAATTGCAGGAACTGCAGAATTTAAATGAAGCACAAGAGAAAAAAATTCAGTTCCTTGAAGATGAAATGCTTCGTCTAACCCAGACAGTGATTGACATGCAAACATCTCTGGCAGGTGTAAATGAGAACCTAAAGATTACTATTCAAGAGGATGTGAGTAAGAATCTAGTTTCATTGCTCAACAACTTGCCACGACCAGAAAGTTTCTCCGGTGGTAAAACCGAGACTATTACTTTCCCAGGATTTTCTGGAAGTACAGAAAGAGAAGATGGTGTAAGGGACATTATTTCTGAATTAAATGGGGTGAAGGAAGCCTTACAGAGCAAAAGTCTTTTGATTGACCAACTCAATGAAAAATTAAATATATATGAAGAACGTTTAGGGCAGTTTCAGGAGGCATCACATGGACCTGCCCCTACAATGCACATTATCAATGCACCAGAGAAATCTATAGACGAAAAATTAGAAGCACTTAGAAATGAAATGTTCGATGGACTGGACATAAAAATGGCAGATATGAAAAATTCTTGTGATTATAAGTTAACAAGTGTTCAGCAACAATGTGAGGACCATGAGACCAGCTGTTTGGGTGTGATAGAGCTTCTTAGGGAGAAAGAGACAGAACTCAGAAAGGAAATAAATGCAGTAAAGTCCCAGCAAGGCGTACAAGGAGACAGTCAGAGCTGTTGCACAAATAATGGCGATCTTGACAATAAAATAAAAGACTTGGATCAAAAGGTTGAGAGAATTTCTGAAGCACACAAAGTTCTCAATAGCAGGATAGACAATGAGATACAGCGTATAAACAATCTATCGCCAGACAGCATTTATGAGGAAAGATTGACTGAATTAGATTTTAAAATTAACGTTACAGAAAAGAATGCTGAGGAGCATTGCTTTTATATTGAGGAGACTCTGAGGGCGCTAATTACTGCAAATTCCAATGAAATGAAGGATCTACTTGATACAAGACTGCAGAAAATGGAAGACATTGTTTGGGAAATCACAAATGCATCTTCTCCTGATGTTGTGCATTCTAGTATTGGGTCAACGACTCACCGTGAGTCAGGATCTGTCAGTGGACATCTTGTAACTGAAATAAAGGGCCTGAAGGATGCAGTACAACAACTTGAAGGCCAAATGTACTCCATTTTGCACTCTAGTGAAGACTATTCAAACCACAATGATGGACATAAAGAAAATGATAATGTTATTCTTTTAAAATCCTTGAATGACACAATAAATGAGAAGTTTGACCTAATCCAGCTGAACAAAGTAGGTCTAGAAACAGTGAGAGGTGACCTACGTAAACTACAGCATAAACTAAACAGCAATGAAGAGGATTTGAATCTGTTAAAAGATGGAGTGAGTGTGTTTAACAATCAGCTACTGGATATAAAGTCCACTGTTAAATATACTGAAACAGGACTTCATAAAAAAGTAGAAGAAGTTGAAAGACTTTGCAAAGATACCTCATACTCAGCAAACAATGAATGCTGTAATGACCTTCAGAGCAAATTTGAACTACTGAGCAGTGAAATAACTGTTGACAAAGGAAAATGTACTGAACATACTCAGGGAATTCAAAAGGAGATGTCTAATGTGGATGATAGACTATCAAAGTTGGAGAATGTTTGTGGGAAGCTTGACACCATCTCCGGCAGTATGCAAAGGATAAAAGATGGCCTTAATAAGCATGTTACCAGTTTGTGGAACTGTATACATACTATAAATGGAACCGTAAAGTCACATTCCAATGACATTTATGGCCTAAAGAATTCAGTCCAGGTGTTTCACAGCCAGGTCTCCAAAATTACTTCTGATCTCGACAATCTTATAAAGAGCCAACCTGCAGTAGGTAAGTGTTTTTCTCACTCTATATCAGTTTGTTTTAGTACAGTAATATCATTAATATGAAGAGTAAGATAAATGCACCCCTCCCCAGTGATCATAATCACTTACCTCAGGTCAGTGCTCCAGTTAGCAGAAAACTTTAATGCCCTGGAGTACTACTGAATGAGAACCATGGGGTGATGCTCTTCTTCCTCTCTTTTGTTCTTTGATGACATTGGGCTGATGCATGTGCAGCCCAACCCAACCTGGTTGGCTCCTCCATTTGTAGACCTGCGCCCAACCTGCCCATCTCTCACATCATGAATGGGGAGGGGCAGGTGTACATCTATAAATGGAGGCTGCTGGAGCCGAAAGCCAGCAGATTAAGGTTGTGGGTGGGGAGAGCTGAAGAAAAGCTCATCCCAAACCCATCTGCAACCCACAAAATGTGTGTAGAAGTTGGCCCAAACCCGCGGGTCCTACAGGTATCGGATTGACCCTGCACATCACAGGTGTCCAGCTTTAATCCTGCATTTGTAAGGTACATATGCCTTCACCCCAAATCCTCCGCTGCTTACTTGTGAAATCCCTGTAAGAACAGGAAAGTTGTGATTGAAGATGGGCTTGTGAGACAGCGACAATGTACCTACTGTATAGGATTTGTGCATTCCATAGGATGGAGGACAGATTTAAGAGCAGGGAAGCTGCAATTCATGTCAGGTTTGACTGTGAAGCAAAGTACCAATATAATTATCAGTCCTTTGCCCTGCAATGAAGCCCAACATGAATTGCAACTTCCCTCTTCTTAAAGCTGTGGGAAGAGTAGAATGTACATGGGAATCTATGCCTGTTATTAAATTAAGGTAAAAATAGGCTACCTTCAGCCATATGAATATGTTATAATATGCACTGCAATGCAACCGTTGTTGATACTTCCTTATCCTGCATGTAATAGACCCCTGTTTGACTAATGACCTTCATGCAGTCATTTATATCAAAAGCTTTTGGCACACAAGACCTTTTTTGGGGCCTAGAAATATCTTTCCTGGGAACTTCATGAATGCAACAGCACTGGCTTATTCATAATAAGTATAAGTCTATCTTATTGGCTTACATCCTCAACAGTGGTATTGTGTATATATATATATATAGTGTGTGTGGATATATATATATATATATATATATATATATATATATATAATTTGTTAATTTTAAGATAACACCAATAAGTTTTGCATGTTGGCGTTCTTAGAAATATATTCACTAAAACGATGGGTATAAGTATAAAACAGTAGTTTCTGTGTTACTGTAATAAGAGCAGCATACCCTGTGGTTTCCTGTTTGATTGCTTTTACATATCTGAGGATGTTAATTTATTTTGCATATCTATAATGCTTTGTAATTTGGTATCCTCATTACAGGAAGGCACATCTGTTCTCAATTGTGTTAACTTTCTGGTAGACGTCCCTGTACAGAATAAATCTGATATTACTTCACCGTGGGGATATCCATGTTTGGTATTATGGGGAGAATCGCTTTATGACTCTGTTTCATGTAACATTGTTTCATGGGAATAGTGTCTTTTATCATTTTAGTTCCTTGCTGAACATTCTGTAATAAAAACTTGGTTATTTGGTGCCATGTCGTTTGCTACTAATTCCAGTTTATTTATTGCCACTGAATCGAGTATAACATAAAAAGGTCTCCATTGTAATCCCCACTCTCTCATCATGAATACGTCTGTAAAGATTCTTTTAAATAATGAAAATTATTTTTTTTTCTTGTGTTTCACTATTCTAGCTAACCAAAAGAAAATATAATGTGTGCCCCATGTACTCTTGTCAGACTGAATGATTACATGATGGTGCTCTAATCCCTCCAGAAACCAAAAATAGAGTCAGCAATAACTTGCAACCCAGTATTAGGATCCAAACCACAACTAATTACAATACAAAATAATGCTGTGTTGTTGGTCCTTAGGCGCTAAACTACATGGAGAGAGTTTGTAGGATGGTGTTGGATCAATAGATCACATCCTACAAGTCACATGTAGTTGTACAAAATCTTGTGCTGTTGTGTGATTTTGCCAAAATTCTTATTCACTCTCTCGTCATATCACGTCTAGACTACTGTAACTTTCTTTTAATTGGCCTTCCCCTCCAGAGACTGTCACCTCTCCAGTCCATAATGAACACTGTCGCAAGGCTCATACACCTCAGCAACTGCTCCTCCTCTGCCTCGCCATTCTGTCATTCCCTGCACTGGTTTCCGCTACCTTTCAGAATCAAATTCAAATTAATGACCCTGACATTCAAAGCACTTCATAACTCTGCCCCACCCTACATCTCTGGAGTCATCTCTATATACTCACCCAACCGCTTACTACGCTCCTCTACTGACCTGCTACTCAACTCTTCTCTCATTACCTCCTCACATGCTCGCATTCAAGACTTTGCAAGGGCTGCACCCCTCCTCTGGATCTCTCTCCCACGGTCTGTCCGACTTTCTCCCAACCTTTCTGCTTTCAAGTAATCTCTTAAAACGCACTTCTTTCGAGAAGCCTACCCTCACTCTGCTTAACTACCAAATGCAACACCACATACAGTACCACATTTTTCACCCACTTAATTCAATCTTGCCCACTCCCACACCTTGTGTATTACTCCCTTCCCTTTAGAGTGTATGCTCTTTCTGCATAGGGCCTTCCTCACCTTTTGTACCAGTATTGATTGTGATGTATGTAACTCCATATGTTCTATGTACATAATTCATGTGATTTAGTTGTATAATCACATTTACTTTACAGTGCTACGCAATATGTTGGCGCTATATAAATACATGTTAATAATAAATAATAATAATTATGTTGCATGCCAAGATCAGATAAAATCTGACCCACAAAATGTAATGAAAATCTCCTGTATAGTTCAGCCCTTAATGTATGCTGGAGTGCTTCTACCAATGTTAATAATATACATGTAGGCCCTGCAATTATTAATGGGGGACTCTACTAACAGCATAGAATAGCTAGTAAAGTTTTGGCCCTTTGTCAAAACTGATTATGCTTAACTGGCTGAAAAGGATTAAGTGGTGACATTTCAGGCCTTCCTAGGTCCTTGGTCCCAAAGAGTTTTATTATAACATGCAGTGCAACCTAACCATGATTCCCACTTCATTATTCATTATATAAAAGGTCCCTTTTAACCAATCTTGGCTTTTTAGAGCAGGCTCCAGTATAATTTTTTAATATAACTTTTACTGCCGAATCTTCAGTTCTGCTCATCTCCAAGATTTGGCAATGCTGTTCCAGTCTCCTCTCAGAATCCTTTGTTCTTCAAAGCCTCTTAGTTTCTTGCTTCCTATAAAACAGTTCTGCCTTTGTATAGACAAAGCCAAGTGATTCAACAGTCCTTGTTTGAACTTGGTGTTCTTTCGAAGAACCAGATTTTCATCTGGTTTCATCTATTTTTCATCCGTTTACAAATACAAAGTTTTTACTTTAATTTCTGTTCTTCATTTACCTAGACTAAACAAATCTGTTTTAGTCCGCCCTCTTCTGGGTGCACAGTGTTTTGGGATGCAAAAACCCCAGGCTAGGTCTATGGGAAGCATATTGTATTGGGTGAAGATCAGTTTTGAAGAGAGAGTTACCAATGCAATATACTTTTCATAGACTATATGGAAGACAGTACAGGAATTTTGTCATCACAATACATAGTTCCTTTATAGCATAATTTTCTTTTGAGTGTTATGAACCGAATGATGTTGAGCAAATATTTATTGAAGAAGTGCATTTATGTCAAAGTTCAGATACTCTTTACCTAGGGTTACCAACCAGTTGGTATTTGACTATTCAGTCACCAACTAGGGCCAGGACTCACCAACTAGGGCCAGGACCAGTACAGGTATGGGATCCGTTATCCGGAAACCCATTATCCAGAAAGCTCCGAATTACAGAAAGGCTGTCTCCCATAGACTCAGTTATAATCAAAAAATCCAAAATGATTTCCTTTTTCTCTGTAATAATGAACCAGTACCTTATACTTGATCCAAACTAGGTTACAATTAATCCTTATTGGAGGCAAAACCAACCTATTGGGTTTAATTCATGTTTAAATGATTTTCTAGTAGACTTAAGGTGTGGAGATCCAAATCATGGAAAGATTCCTTATTCGGAAAACCACAGGTCCTGAAAATTCTGGATGACAGGTCCCACACCTATATTATAAAATTACATGCAGTGCCCTTATCAGTAAATTTGTAATTACTCACCCCTTCCTCTCTACTTGGACTGTTCCTCTCAGCTTTTTAAGTGCTTCATCCCTGCTCCCACACATACAAACACCCATTCTCTGCCTCTGATATGGCCATTCAACATCCTTTGATGCAGCCACCCCATCCCATGGCATCACCTTCCCTTTCCTACAAGTCAGTATTGCTACTGCAAAATGCAGCAAGCGTTATATTGCTAGGTACCGCAACAAAACAAAAGAGAGCTAGATGAACACACATCTGAAGGGCAATGGGGAAAGGTCATTTTATTGAGCTGGAGCCAACACTCAATAGGCTAGTCCGTCATTCGAAGTCAAATTCGTAGGATTTTTAAGATCGTACTACGATCGTACTCTGATAGTACTTCAAATGGAACGATTCGAACGATTTCATCGTACGATCGTACAATTTCACTTCGACTTCTAAAAACTTAGCCAAATCTTGGCTGTATGTTCTAGGAGGTCCCCATAGGCTAACATAGCAATTCGTCAGGTTTAAGGTGGCGAAGTGTCGAAGTCGAAGTTTTTTTAAAGAGACAGTACTTCGATTATCAAAGGTTCGAATAGTCAAAGCATTTTCACTTCGAATCGAAGTCGAATTTGGCCTATTCGATGGTCAAAGTACCCAAAATTTACTTAGAAATTTGAAGTTTTTCAATTCAAATATTCACGTAGAATTCACTTCGACCCTTAGTAAATGTGCCCCATAGTGTATATTGTTTATTATTGTTATGCCCTATTTATATAGCAGCAGCATATTCTGTATCCCTTTACTGAGATTACACATCCTTCTCACACACTATGATTGTTGTATCCGGAGCCAGTTAACCTACCAGTATGTTTTCCACACCTCCCAACAGTTTTTAGAGGGATAGTCCCTCTTTTCACAGCTCAACCCACAGTCCCTTGTTTGTACTGGAAAGTCCTTTTTTTTCTCTATACTGAACAGCCAGAAAAAGAAACAAAGTTTCTAACTTAATTGGCTTTTGGCAGAGAACCCAGAACAGCCACAGCTGCCGATAAGATACTTTTGTAACAATTTTGAGAGAAGCAAATAAGAATTGTAACAATATAAGATAACAGGTCCCTTGTTAGAAGTTAGGCTCACAGCTTAAAGGGCAATTCACCTTCACTGTGACATCTGAAAAAAAACACAGAAATATGTTCAAACTTTTATAACCTGACAAATTTTGTAAAATGAACATGCTAATTAGGGGGTGTGGCCACAATCACCACGCTACTCGCTGCAACTTTTTTTATTTCCAAAATGTTGGGAGGTATGTGTTTTCTGCTGGAGTAACTGGAGAAATCCTACATAAGCATAGAAAGAACATACATATTCCTTGCAGTTAGTGTCCTGGCTACTATTTGATTTGGTTTTGCTACATTAAGGACTTTCTCAAGGCTATAAGTGAGTGAATATTGAGTTTAAGCCTTCTAATAGTCTGTCTATTGTCTGTGCCATAAACGCACAGATATTGTCATATACCTGACAGCACTGATTAGCTTGGCATATAGTTGACTTAAAGATTGCTACCTTAAGCTGGCCACAGACGCAAAGATCCGATCGTACTAATCAACGTACGATTGGACTTCCCCATCTCCCGACCTGCCACTAACCATTCAGATCAAATAAAGTAGAAAAGAACAGATCAGCCGATGTTTTGCGCCTGACAGCAATCGTACAAAAGTTATGTCCGACCAAAGCTATTGACAGTCTCCCACTGAAAATCATACGATCGGCAATACATGCAGAGATATTATCCTCAGTCGACAGAAATCTTTTAACCTGTCGAATCGACCAAACGAACGATCTCCGCCGGACAAAAAATATCGGGACTCTCCACACACGGTCCGAAAATCGTACGAATCCTCGATTCGTATGATCAGATCTTTGCGTCTAGGACCAGCTTAAGAGATGTCATTGTTGTAGAAAAAGAATTGGCATCAGACAGGCCATGCGTGTGAAGGCAACAGTTAGATTTTCTAGCTATATGTGGTCACTAATTACGTAATAAATAACAGCAATTCCAACAAGGCCACTGTCTGCAAGGATTTGCTCTCCTTGAGCTTAAATGGCTTTCCGCTGGGTAATTTGATTTCATCCCACACTCCAAGACTATACAAGACTCCTTAATAGAGTCTTGTATGGTTACTAGACTCCTGATATGTGATATGCACAATAGTATACTATACTATCTAATAAATACTTGGCCATGTTAGGAGGGTGAGGCAGTCTGATCATTATACCTCATCATTTCCCAGTCTGGAACATCACTGGCTCATATTTGACCAGCGGTGTTGATCAACTGACAGCCAGTGTTTACATGGTGGTTTTAAACAATCGTTAAACAATTATTCAGAGACCTCCATCCAGATCATTTGTAATATCAATTGATCACCAACTCTGCTGCTAAGATTAGAGTCAGATGAAGCTGAGCATTTTAACATACATTGCTTCCTCCCCTCATTTACTAACATCTATCTTAGTGTTTCAATATGGAATTATCATGTGGAATATATTATAACATATTATTAAAACGTGTATTTTTCATGAAAGAGCAAACAATCTGGTGCATTGTTCAACCCTCGAGAAATCACTTGGCCTGTTGTTTTGATGCAGTGGTTTCTAAGAGGTCACTTTAAAGATAACTGAGGCATTACCACTTCAACTTCTATGTATTGAAATGTTCTCTTTTTTGGAAATTCATCTTTAATGTTAAACTTATGTTGTTGTATGTAATAGACCCATAACATAGCATACCAATAGGCCCAAACCAATGCATGGAAAACTGAGAGTTTATATTGAAGCACTGTTATATATTCAACTATGTCTACCAGATATTTACTGGCTTTGAATTTGTGTTAAAAAAGTAAAAACAGCAGATTGCATTTTTCTTCTTCACTAATGTGTTAATTCACAATATAATGTCTTGTAATAACCTAGGAAAAGAACCAGAGCAGACATTGCAAACAAGAATCATACCTCCGCTCCCACCAAGAGAACCTCAGAAGCCATCATATCCTCAAGATCCACAACAACCTGTGATACCGCAAATGCCTCAGTACCCAACACAGCCTAAAGTAACAGAACATGCAGCACAACCAAAGCTACCTCAGGAACCAAGTGTCTCAAAACCACACCAGCAACCATCACAACCAAGGCAACCTTTCTTGCCAGATTCTGTTTTCACCATCCCTGTGCATCCCGGAAGGGATGGCATCATTGTTGAGACTGGTGAGGCTGGCCCCCCAGGAAGAATGATCAAGACTGAGTCAAGACAGTCTCAAGGTTCAAATGGACTGGAAAAAATCTTAAAGTCAACAGGCTCAGCAACAAAAATACTTAAGTCTGGATCTGAACGTCCTCATGGTGCAGATGGGCAACAGGATATACCAGTTTCCAAAGGATTTGCAGGAGCACCAGGTGAGATGATTAATTAATTGTTTCATTTAATTAATCCATCTTTTTCATTTTCTCTTTCCGTGTTTTGCAATGAAACATTATGTTTATTATGTGTGTTATAGGATGCATTCAAAGAAAAGTAAAGGCAGGCACTGAAACACAATTCATAGTCAGTAACTCGCTAGTATTTTAAAGTGCTCAAGCCCTTGACCCTCAGGGAGGGAAGTGGATGAAACCATAAGGATGCTAAAAGTAATAGTCACACTGAAGATCACCAAAACAGGCCATCCAAAAGAAGCAGTAAACAAATCCTTTATACCATTATTAAAACAGCCTGGTGTAAATATAAATTTGTTTTTTACTACTTCCTTTAGATGGCCTGTTTTCTTAATCTTCAGAGTGTCTACTCCTTTTCATATCCTCATATTATAGAATGACCAAATTACCAACAATTCATTGGTCTACATTTTGTTATAGTTTTTGAATGATTTGCTTTCTTCTTCTGACTCTTTCCAGCTTTTAAATGGTAGTCCATAAATATATTTTTTGTTATTTATCTTTCTACTCAGGCCCTCTCCTATTCATATTTCACTCTCACGTTCAAACCACTACCTGGTTGCTAGAGTAATTTGAACCCTAGCAACCATATAGCTGCTGAAATTCCAAACTGAAGAGCAGCAGAACAAAGCTAATAATTTAAAAACCACAAATAATAGCGACCAGTTGCAAATTGTCTCAGATATCACTTTCTATGTCAGACTAAAAGTTAATTTAAAGGTAATAGTTTTCAGGCAGTACATTTTATGTGAGCCATAAATCAAAGGCTTCATGTGGATTACAGAGCAAAGCAGTCAATGGTGAGTTCCCTGTGTGTCCTTTGCCAAAGCCTCTATAAATGCAACACTGCTATCAAATCATCTCTTTAACATATTTGTTTGTTCTTTTTCAGGATATCCACAAAAAAATGTAAATGCAAGAGGTAATGTCATTTTTTGTCAACTGTAATTCTGTAACTCAGATGATTGTCACTTAAAACTGTAGTTGTCCAATAAATGCCATCATATATGGAATAATATTCCCATCCTTGTCTTAAAACACCTATTATTATTATTTCTATCACCAACATTTTCTGATTATACATCAGTCATATGAGTTCCTTCCCCTGTGAAGTTTACAATCAAGGTCCGAATTATAACTGCAAGCTAAGGATTGTTTTCAATTGTCCAGGCCATGTTATATCTATAGTAATAAATCAACTAGACTTGCTGTATGTTTTTCTTTGAAGACCTTGAAGTTTGGCTAGTCATCCGACTGGCTTTCTCAATTCAGAATGGCCTGTACAAGATATTTGTGGTTATATACCCTGAATTCTTACTCTAATCAGCATAATCTGTTTAGTATGACCAGCATGGGGTCAGAAACCTCATGGAGGTGAAGTGTTATCCCAGGGTCAGACTGGACAGCCCAGACCTACTCCACTGGCTGAGATAAAGATCCCGTATCGGCGTTTGTGCATGCGAACCAAGGCCTGGAGTTTTGAGGTCGGGAGGGGGCCCCCGGTGACTGGCAGGAGGACCCTTCATTTTGCAGCCCCCTGTGGGCTCCCAGACCAGAGGAGCTCTTCTGTGTTTCGGCCATTTGTTTATATAACGGTTGTTTCGTTTCTTTCACATACAAGTCCGAGCACTCCTCACTGCACTTCACTCTTCTTATGCTTTTCAAATATTAAAAACTGTAAACTGACAGATTACATTTATATTTTCTGTTTTATTTTTAGATCAAGCAAAACGACCTGGTGTTTCAGCATCACAAGGTAGTTCCTAAGATTTGTACATGTTCTTGTACCTATATAGGGCATTGTGTATTGTATATGGTGTATTATCCCTTAAAACAGGGGGGATTTCCAGGACATATATCTAGAAAGCCAGAAAGCAACACTGTTCAACACATTTGTTGAATGCCCTTGTTATTTATACTGTATAAGGGTTGCCCAAGGAAGGTTTGCGTTAGCCTTTTCCAAACTGGCCAATGGCTACTAAAATGAGTCTTTTCTTTTGGCACTGCAATGAATAAATGAGTTCATAATGTTGATCTCAAAATTTATTCTTGATGGACGTGTATCATTTTTTTCAACCTAACTTATTATGATCATTCATTCAAAGTTGAAAATACATGTTCTGGCTTACGAAAGGAATTACAAACATTTTTGGGCTGATATGTTTGGCTTCTTGATTGCTGATTATTTGTTTTTTTTTCTTTTAAATAGATCTTTTTAACATACCAGCATTTTCAGAAGCACAAGGTAATACATAGTGTGCATCAATTGAAGAGGAAGAGAAATATTTATATAGTGTGTAGCCAGGCGCATTTCAGTCTGTAAATGTTCACAATGCCCCCCCCTGCCCGTCGCGCTTACCTTAAGATTGCAGACGGAGGTCATCGCTAGCACAGAGAGTGAAAAGCTGAATTTCCAGTTTCATAACCAAAAATTCAGCTCTTAAATTTGCTCACCTTGCCTCATGGCAGAAATGGCCCTGTTTGTAGCTCTCTGAAAGTTGGTGATACATGGGATACTTTTCTGATGGTAACCCCCCTCCTTTCCTCCCATTGACCCCAACAGGAAATGCCTGACAGTCACTGGGAAAAAATACTGTACTAAAACTGCCAGTTGAGTGCATGAAAGGCACTGGCTCACCTAGTACTTTCAGCCTATTTATATTGTGATAAAGCATGCAATATTATGCTGGCTCATTAGGAGATTAAAGCTACCAAGATGGTTGGGTAATTTGGTCTATCTTAACTTCACAATGGGTTTCTAATACTGTTGGTTGAACCCTATATTAGCAATCAAAGTCCTGTGGGCTAGTTACTCTCATAGGCCTGCACTGACACCATGAGTTCATAAGAAATGGAAAAGAAGTGGTTCTTCCCTCCACAAAAGTCTGAAGTGTCCAAATGGGGGTTTTGCTAGTCTTAATTTGGATCAAAGTGTGTTCTGCAGAAAAAATATGTTCATATGTATTCATGTGAACCTAATATATATGAATTCCGAATAAGCCCAATAGCCCAACAGATTAAAGTGTATAATTAAAGAACAACTGCAATCTGGCACTATAAGCACTATAATTGCCTATAAGTTTAGCCCATGTCTCTGGGCTGCTTTAGGAATGCAGCATAACAACAAATCAGCTCTCATAATGTATATCCTACCCTTAACCTCTACTAGGGTTGCCACCTTTTCTTGAAAAAAATACCAGCCTTCCTATATTTTCATGAATTTCCTCTTAATAACATTGGGATCAAGCCAGGCCGGTAAAATAAAAGGCAGGTGGCAACCCTAGCCTCTACCCAAGTCTGTCAGTGGGCCTGCCAAGTGCCATAGATCTGTTTATTTGTGATATAATGTTATAAAGACTGGCCAAGTAAGTGGTCTTATACAATGATCTGTAGGAAACCCTCATAGATATAGGACTGATGTAACTCTGGGCTTGTTGTAGGAAATGTTTCGGTATTTGGCTTAAGTCTTTGTAATGGATTAAAGGGGTGGTTCACCTTTAAGTTAACTGTTATAAAATGGCTAATTCTAAAGGCCCCCCATACACGGGCCGATAAAAGCTGCCGTGCAGCTTATTGGCCCGTGTGAGGGGCCATCCAACGGGCTTCCCGATCAATATCAATCTCGACTGGGCAGGTTAAATAATCCCTTCGGATGGTGGCTGCATCTGTCCATCTATGTGGTCCCGCAATCCGACCGACCGTATTGGATCCATTATGATCCGATCGTTGGGCATAGCGTGGAGAGATCCGCTCGTTTGGCGACATTGCCAAACGAGTGGATCTCTACATCTATGGCCACCTTAAGAAACTATTCAATTATTTATTTTTTATAGTTTTTTTTAAATATTTGACTTCTTCTGACTTTTTCGAGCTTTCAAATGGGAGTCACTGACTCCATTTAAAAAAACAAAGGCTGTGTAAGGCTACAAATGTATTGTTAATGCTACTTTTTATTACTCATCTTTCTATTCAGGTGCTTTCTTATTCATATTCCAGTCTCGTATTCAAATCAGTGCATGATTGCTAGTTCATTGAAGGTTAATTCCTAAATTAACTGTTTCTATAGTTAAATGACATTTGACCATCAAGGAAAATAAAATGTAAGTAAGTGATGGACTTTGTTTTATTTTGCAGAGAATCTCAAAGTATCCTTTTCCGAATCACAAGGTAAAGATTGTAGGTATTATCAGAATTACAAAGAGACTGAGCCCAGCTACATATTGTTATAGTGTATTGGCCTTAATGAAAGCTCAGTGAGGGTAAATACCCTGGCGGGTTACGCAAACTGATTGACTGATTAGTAACGTTAGAGTAGAATTACCTTTGGAAACATCTGCAGAGATTTTTTTTCCCTTTTTTGTCTCTTTCTAATACTGTTACAGAGCTCCACAGTCCATGACTGTTCAATGAGTAATCGTCTCTCTGTTCTTAGATTTCTTGGTGAAGTGTTGGAAAATAAAAAAAAAAAAATCAGTGTTTTGCTTTATCTCATCATTGCTGGGCAACAGTTCTGTACAAATTCTACTGCCAGTTCTCACACGCAGCCGGTTCTTGTTAGTTTGATTTGTCATTTTGATTGCAAAAAGATGATTGCATTGGGTCAGAAAAGGGAAGATATGTTAATTAGCTTCACCTCGTCTTAGTCATGTTATATATTAATATGCTATTTTTAACAATGCCTATTCAGGGAAACGTTCCTAATAATAATCTCTTAGCGTTCAGCCTTGTGCTTGTGGTCATGGAACGCCTCGGTTCCAGCCGTGGGTAATTGGTTTTTGAACACCCATTGCAGCTCAATTTGAACAATGTTAGAAGACTAAAGCTGCCCATAGACTCAAAGATTCGTTTGTTTGGCGACATTGCCAAACGAGCGGATCTTTTCCCGATATGCCACTAATGGCATGCCTATATCGGGGGTAATTCGAACGTTTGGCCGTATGGCCGAACGATTGAATTACGATACGCCAAGGGGCTCCGATGGGTCGGTCGTTTAAAAATCAAACCTTCCCGATCGATATCGTGGCCAGATATCGATTGTGAAGACCTGTTGGAAGCCTCCATACACGGGCAGATAAGCTGTCAAATTGGTACAAATGACCGATATTGGCAGCTTTATCTGCCCGTGTATGGCCACCTTTAATCTTGACCTAACAATATACCAGTATTTGCTCTTTCCTTTTTGGTGATATTATAATGAGTTGTTCCATTTTCCCAGGAGCCACTACAACAACAGCTTTGATTTCCTTCTCTGCTGGGCTGAATGGAAAGAGGGAACCTTATGAGGTTGGGGTCATCCATTTTAACAACATTTTGGTCAACGATGGTGAACACTATAATCCATTAACAGGTAATGTGCACATGAACAGGTTTTATGATCAGATATCTCTGCTAGAGAGAACTGCAATACTTTGTTTCTTTAAAGGGGACCTGTCACCCAGACATAAAAAAAGCTTTAATATTAAAGTCCTTCTAAAATTAAACATGAAACCCAGATTCGTATTTAATTAAAACGTTCATACCTCTTATAAACACATTTAAAACTCTCAGCTGTCGATCATATACTACCTGCCCTGCCTCTATGCCTTTGGCAATTACTTTCGCTTTTCATTCTACACTTACTAAATGTTTCTTCCCTCCGCACATCCCGTGCCCTCAACAGCTTATTTTGTAGCCATTGCGAGGGCATTGGCATCAGGTGCCCCATTTTGGTGCATAAACACGATGTTGGCATGATCTAAAGCTTGTCTTAATAACAGTGTACACAAAATGGCTTGACATGTTTTCTTGAAATGTGCGGATACACTCATTTAAATAATTCTAAAAAACCCTTTATGATGTGGCTGCTACACGTGTGTAAATATTAATATCAGTAGAGGTGAGAATTAGCTTTCTTCCACACAAACATGCTTACATGTACATGTGCTAGGAGTTTGACTTACTAATCGCTTTTACTTTCCTGTATGTATGGCTATTAGTGATGGGCGGATTTGTCCCGTTTCCGTGGCACTGAGAAAAATTTGCGATGTCAATGGGCATCAAAATTATTTTGACGCGCGTAAATTCCGACGCCCGCGACAATTGTTATACGTGCACCTATTTTGGGCAAATGCATTACAGTCAACGGGCGTCTGAATAATTTTGATATTCATGCTCGCAACTATGCTGATGCGTGCCCAAATTTTTTTAATGCAGAAGATTTTTTTCTGGCAAATTGTTTGGCACTTTTGCAAATTGATTCGCCAGCGGTGAAACATGGAAATTCACAGCGAATTTGCGCCTGTCTAATTTATTCGCCCATCACTAATGGCTATGGTTCAGCTCAGTTTCATTTCATTCAAATGTCATGAATCCCAATTCCAGGCTTACTACTGACATGTTCCTTAGAGCCCTTCTGACTTTAAATAAGAATTTTCTTTTAGAACAGCAGCATATTTTATATTCACTGAATGTGTTTTTTGTGTGTCTTGTGTCCTTTAACCAGCTCCTTATTTATCCAGCTGCCAAGAGAATGTACTGTACTGAGGATGATTCACCAATTAACTAATAATTCAGGCAAATATGAAGCAGGACTGACTACAAATATGCGTTTGTTTAGTACACAGCATGTTTAGGACGCACCAATGTTTGTAACTAGTCCTGCTGCAAGTAGGGTTGCCACCTTACCAGTATTTTACCAGCCTGGCCGGTAAAAATTATGGTTGATCGCAATGTTATTAATAGGGAAAAAAGATAAATATATAGGAAGGCCGGTATTTTTTCCAGAAAAGGTGGCAACCCTAACTGCAAGTCATATTTTAATCAAGTAGTTACTTGTGAACACAATGATCTGTAAGAACAAGACTGATAATATGCACCAACGAATGTATTTATTTCTTTGAATTTAGGCTCTGTCGTCTTTCCCTGACAAGTCAGAAAGGGTTAATGAACTGGCCCATTTATGCAGATATGTTTGGCGTGTTAGAGCTCAGTAACATTTCTGGACTCTAGCATCCCTCTGGATCAATAATCCCCAAGTGGGTCAATAGTTTTCTTGTCACCATCAATACTACTTGCTTATAAATATCAAGCATAAATAACTCACCCCCTGTATTTATGAGTAGCAGCTAAAATGACATATGCAGAGGTCAGTGTCACCTCTATGGAAAGCATTAACTTTACAGCTTTTTGCACTTCTCTTTCGTAAATCAGCTGAGATTACTATATTACTTAATAGTATTTATCCCCCAATGCTTTAGAAGCACTAAAACAGTCAATGTATAAGTAACAGTGGGGGCGGTTTATTTAAAAGGAGAATGTTTGGTAATATTTTTGTTGCTCTTTGCAGTCTACTGGGGGAATGTAATAAAAGCGATTGTTTAATATAACTCTTTGTAAACCCAGAAAGTATTGTGTGACCCTGTTCAGCGGTGGAGAAAAGATTGGGGGTTCTACTGTTTGCGCCAGTGCACTGTGCATGTTCTACACTATCTCACTGCAGATGGCTCCGTAGACTCGAGTACCGTTTTCATTCGTAATTAGCCAATAGAAAGATTGCGCAGCCCCCAGCCCAGCGTGACAAATTCAGAAGATCCCTTAGCTGTGTCAGAAAGTCGCCTTCACTAAGGGTTCGCTGGATTGGTGGTGGCTTTGAATATTTTGCATGCAGCATCTCTTCATTGATACTGACACGTTCCTATGATTTTTACAGGAATGTGTTAGTATCTCTTTAAGAAGGTCTTAAAAAATACACTATGTGCAGCGTCAGACTGGGATGTATAGGGCTGCCATCTCAGAAACCCAGTTGCAGCCTCCCTAGTGACAAGCTGACCCTCCGCCCTTCATGTACCTATTTAACTTTTATTTCCTCCTAGCGGAAGTGATGGGTTGCAGAGGAGCGGTCACAGTTTACAAACAGGGAGAAGGCCTGGGTCAGTGGGGCCCACCTAGTATTTTCCCAATGTCTCACAGACCCAGTCCGACCCTAATAAAAAAATGACATTGTTTTATGTCAAGTGTACAATATTACACTGTGAAATACACATTTTTGTTCACATTTATTCAAATGCTTTTTCCCGTTTACGACCCCTTAGGCTTTTAGCTATCACAGTCTAAGTAATAATCTATGTAACTTATGATCACTCATGCACTCCAGCAACAGTGGAGGTCAAAACACATCTTTCTGCCTCCCACCGCTCCCGAAACGAATTAATATGACGCACCAATGTAGCAGGGACAGGCGGACCTTGGCACTAAAATGTTAACTTGAGTGTTTTGGTATTCAGGATCATCTTGAGTGCCCAATAGGGTAGTATAAGGAGTAATGATGGGGGAAGATTCACTGTTTTCCACCAGGGGCAGCAATATTCCACAGAACTATTATTAGGGATGTAGCGAACTGCCGATTTGGTGTTCGCGAACGCCGTTCGTGAACACCGGCAAAAAATGCGAATGTTCGCGGACAGTTCGCGAACTTCGAACACCCGCTAAAATCGTTCGATTCGAACGATCGAAGGATTTTAATCATTGATCGAAGGATTTTCATTCGAATCGAACGATCGAACGTTTTAAAATCGTTTGATTGAATGAAAATCATTCGATCGAATGCTTACAATCGTTCGAACGAATGGAAATCGTTCGATTTTTAGCGGTCGAAGGAATTCGAATGGTCTAATGGTCGAACGATTTTTATTCGAATCGAACGCGAACTCAAAATGCGAATGTTCCCAAACGTTCGAGAACATTCGGCGGACACGAACGGTCGAAGTTCGCGCGAACTAGTTAGCAGCAGAACAGTTCACTACATCCCTAACTATTATGCTATAAGCCTTAGAACACAGCCAGGGCTGGGTTAAGTAATATTGTGCCCTAGGCAATACTTCTGACTGTACTCACTCCGTGTCTGTAGCAAAAAAAACAAACAACTAAAAGACACAGGCTTTTCTTTTTTCTAACCTGCAAAACTCTCTGCTCCTGCACCATGTGCCTACCCCTAGTTCCAACCCCGATCTGTTAAAAGGTGCATTCACTTTTCAGATGAATATAGAAGTTAGAATTCAGCAAATAATTTAGTTCATTTTAATTCCTTAATTTCACTAGTGTATTCATAAATGTGAGTTTTCCTGTGGAGTCTATATTTAAATAAAAAAAAAGGAAAAGCTCATTACCTCATCTGGTGAAATATAGGAATTCACCATGCGGGAACACTTAGTGGGACATTAGTGCATGAATCATCAATTATTCGACTGCATTCCATCTCCGTCTGTGTGCAGTGCTGGCTGATCTCTATACATTACAAGGAGGGGGTAAGAATTTAAGAACAAGAGCAGAAAAGCAAGCGTTTAGGGCTAGTCCACACGGGGAGATAGCGACGCGTTTGCGGTCGCGGCGACAAAGCGCCGCGACAGTCGCCGCGACCGGCGCAGGCGACAGTTTTGTATGGGCGCCTATGTAAAAACGCCTGTGCTAACCACACGAGGCGATGCGCTTTTCAACAGTCGCCTGAAAAAGCCTGTCGCCGCGACCGCAAACGCGTCGCTATCTCCCCGTGTGGAAAAGCCCTTATGCAGCGGTTGTGTGGATCTGATTTCTTTGGAAGCTGTACTGTTTAAAGGAGCAGTTACCTAAGCCAGCGTGATTTTTGTTGTTGATTAGGAAGCATGTAATCATTTCCCAACAAACCCAAGATCTGGTTGGAAGATTATCCAGGCTTTTAGACTAATGTCTAAGCCTTCAGTCATTGAAAATATACAGAACCTACTCTTTTGCTGTTTCTATAGATCATTGTAATGAGGCCACATCACATACAGGTATGAAACCTGTTATCCAGAACGTTTGGGACCTGGGTAATTTGGATGTTCATACCTTAAGGGCAGAGACACACTCTCAGATTTGGGGAGATTAGTCACCCGGTGACAAATCTCCTCTTCTTTTGGGCAACTAATCTCCCCAAACTGCCTTCCCAGCGGATAGAATGTAAATCGTTGGCGGGATGGCACTAGGAGCACTTCGTTTTCCAAAGTCCTCGTGAGGCAACTTCGGAATACGAATCGCTCTGAGTGCCATTCTGCCGGCTATTTACATTCTAGCTGGTGGTAAGGCAGTTCAGGGAGATTAGTTGGCCCGAAGAAGAGGAGATTTGTCACTGGGTGACTAATCTCCCCGAATCTGAGCCTGTGTCTATGTCCTAAGTCTACTAGAAAATCATACAAATATTGAATAAACCCAATAGGGTGGTTTTGCTTCCCATAAGGATTAACAACAGTATATTTTAAGGACCAAGTACAAGATACAGTTTTGTTATTACCAAGAAAAAGAAAATTTGGATAATTTGGATAAAATTAAGTCTATGTTTTGTAATTTGGAGCTTCCTGGATAACAGATCACATACCAGAATCTACTATCAGAAGATTTTAAGATAGACAATCAGATTGTGTATAAATTGTCCCATGTGTGGCCAGCCTTACTTCTTCTGGCGTGGATGGATATTTGGTATAAAGAATTATTGTATAACATTTCAGTTAGATAAGAACATAAGAGGGCATACCCTGAAATTGAAGAATGGGTAGTTCCAACATCAGCAAAGGAATGGGCTTTTTACAGTTAAGAAAAATAATGAGGTACAAGCAGCCACACCTGCCTAGTGAACAACCAATTTAATAATCATGATTCCAGAAGATTTATGGAAATTTTATTGTCCAAATATAATACCTATCAAAATCATCACATCTGTGCTCTCCCTTTCAGCATAAGCTGGTCTGTTTTTGGCATTTATGCTGGCCATAGACGTGCAGCTTTATCCTTATGTCCGACGAACGATCATCTTCCAACCTACAACTACCCATTCAGATAAATAAATAAAAATAACAAATCAGACAATGTTCTGGCCATGAATTGACAGGCAGCAATTGTACAAAAGTTATGTCTGACAAATGGTAATGACAGTCACACACTGATATCAGCAGATAGGAAATACACGCAGAGATCTTATCACTAGACGACAGAAATCTTCTAACCTGTCGTCATGAACGATTGCAATGGAAGGACGATCCACACACGGCCCGGAAATTGTGCAAACCTTTGTTTCATACGACTTTATCTTTGTGTCTATGGGCAGCTTTATTCAGATCAGATACCGCTTATTGATGTGGAAGTACAACATGGGGCAGTGGTGTTGGAAAATTGTGAAGCAATTAGCATAGGTTTTAGTGCATTGCATGCAATTAATCCAGGCTGCATTGTAGGGTAAAAAACATGCAGTTGTTAATAAACTTTCTTTTTTTGTTGGGTTTCAGTACCTGACTAAGGCCACCACTGCCCTTATAGGGATTCTGTCACGAGTTTTATGGTGTTGTTTTTATTTCTAAATGACACTGTTTACACTGCAAATAATTCACTCTACCATGTAAAATTTCATTCCTGAACCAGCAAGTATATTTTGTTTAGTAGTAATATTGGAGTGTAGGCAGCCACTTTGCCTGGTCGTGTGCTTTCAGAAAGAGCCAGCACTTTAGGATGGAATTGCTTTCTGGCAGGCTGTTGCTTCTCCTACTCAGTGTAACTGAATGTGTCGCAGTGGGACCTTGATTTTTACTGAGTGCTGTTCTTTTATTTACCAGGGAGCTGTTATCTTGTGTCAGGGAGCTGTTATCTGGTTACTATCCCAGTGTTCTGTTGTTATTGAGGGGGTGATATCACTCCAACTTGCAGTACAGCAGTATAGTGTGACTGAAGTTTATTAGAGCACAAGACACAAGACTGTGGACAGCTGGGAAACTGACAATATGTCTAGCCCCATGTCAGATTTCAAAATTAAATATAAACACATCTGTTTGCTCTTTTGAGAAATTAATTTCAGTGCAGAATTCTTCGCATTGCAAATTTTTTTTTCCCGTTACCGACATTTATTACATTCCCCCATTAGTCTTCCAAACACCTTGATAAATTCACCATGTATTTTACACCACTTATTATACCGTTTTTTGGTGTTTATCGTTTTACACGGTATGATAAAATGTACCATGTGATTAGCTGCTGTCGTCTTGTTTATTTGTACTTTTAAAATCACAAGGTATAAAAGGAATGGGTTTTCCTCTTCTGTGAATGAATCCCTTGTTTGTGCACTAATAGACTGTATCACAAATGTTTCAAAGCAAAAATATGTTTCTTCATTTTCAGCGTGTGGACTAGTTATACAGTAGTTATACAGCTGAGATCTTTTGGCCAACAATATACTGCTCAAATTCTATGGGGGAAATTTACTAAAGGGCAAAGTGGCTAACGCTAGCGAAAATTCACCAGCGTGACGTCATTTTAGCACTTCACCGATTTACTAACGGCTGCTGGTGTAAATTCACTAGCGAAGTGGACATACTCTAGCGCTACTTCGCACCCTAACGCCAGATGAAGTTGCGCTCTGTCGGAGGGGCATAACTGCACTAATTCACTAACTTGTGGATTTTACTGAACGTTACCTATTGCGCCAGACTTGACTTCGCCAGCTCAGACCAGGCAAAGTGCAATAGAGTAGATAGGAGGATCTTCAAAAATAGTTGAAATTTTTACAAGTCCCAAAAAACGCTGGCGTCTTTTACATTTATCAGGATGATAGGCTGAAAAAGATTGAACATTTTTTGGGTTTTTTTTGGGGGGTACCCTCCTTCCCCCTACATTACCTAACATATGCCACCTAAACTATACAGTGGGCACATGTGTAGGGCAATATAAGACCTCTATTTTATTTAATGAATGTTTCCCAGGCTTGTGTAGTGTAATGTAGTTTATGCTGCATACACATCCATTGTACTTTAACTTGGTGCCGTATGCAAATTAGGCATCACTAGCGTAACTTCACTTTGCTTGATGAATTAACGCTAGCGCAACTTCGCTACCTTTCGCCTCCCTAGGCGCAACTTTGGATTTTAGTGAATTTGAGCAGCCCTGGTGAAACTACGCCTGGCTTGGGGGCAGATTCACTTAGGGTCGAATTTCGAAGTTAAAAATACTTCGAACTTCGACCCTCGAATTGAAATCCTTCGACTTCGAATATCGAAGTCGAAGGATTTAGCGCAAATCCTGCGATCGTACGATCGAAGGATTTTCCGTTCGATCGAACGATTAAATCCTTCGAATCGAACGATTCGAAGGATTTTAATCCAACGATCGAAGGAAAATCCTTCGATCAAAAAAAGGTTAGCAAGCCTATGGGGACCTTCCCCATAGGCTAACATTGACTTCGGTAGGTTTTATCTGCCGAAGTAGGGGGTCGAAGTTTTTTTTAAAGGGCAAGTACTTCGACTATCGAATGGTCGAATAGTCGAACGATTTTTAGTTCGAATCCTTCGATAGTCGTAGTCGAAGGTCGAAGTAGCCCATTCGATGGTAGAAGTACCCAAAAAATACTTCGAAATTCGAAGTATTTTTCATTCGAACCCTTCACTTTAGCTAAGTGAATCGGCCCCTAAGTGTGTCGCTAGCGCATTTTTGGCACTCAGTGAATTTGCTGCTATGTGTAACTAGGGCAACAAAAGCAGCATTTACTCTAATTGCTCTTTGGACTTGTACCCCCCATCCACTGCTTCAGGCCTACAGAACCTGTTTTACAGAAAATACCCTCCCATATTGCTCTGCTCTAATAAACAGTGTGGACGTCCGTCTTCATATGCAAATAAAGACAATTTGTGTTCAGCTAATTTTTTTCCTTTTTTGGCTAGGTATCTTCACTGCTCCTACTGAGGGCCGTTACATGATTACAGCAGTCCTCACTCCCGAACAAGACCATCACGTTGAGGCCATCTTGTCAGTGTCCAATATCAGCGTGGCACAGATGGACACGTCCGGCTACAGAAGAGAAATTCTGGAATATCACAAACCCGGGAGACCCATATGTGGGGGAGTGGGCACTTTCCATCTCATCCTGCATCTGAAATCTGGAGATGAAGTCAGTATTGTACAGACCGGAGGCAAGCTCGCCAGCTCCAGCTCAGACGAAATGTATTCCACATTCAGTGGAGTCTTTTTATACCCTTATTCGTCTTCATACAGATAATTTCATTCCACATGAAACAGAAGAGACATTTAGGAAAGATCTTCACTGCCGTTCAGTTGGGGGTGTTAATATATAATATTTACAAATTACTTAATTTGTGAACAGTTGCTTTTTTTATCCATTCTGTACCCTGATACATTTACATCACCATGGCTATAAATGTCTGCTTTGTGCTCAGTATTAGCAACAGTTTCCTGAACACTTTGTTATAAACACAGCATAGTGCACTGTTAAGGAATGTAAGAGTTTTTTTATTCAATTGAAGATGTTTTTATATATATTTCTTTTTTTTGTAAATTATCCTGAACTTGTTTAAGCAAGTGCCAACAATATAGTAATTTAATATTTAGTGTCTGATATTGTGTCTATTTCTTTTCACTCTCTAACTGATCTACTCTTGTAGCCAAAGTATAAAGGGTGCGCCTTTGCAAATTGTTATATACTGTAACAGATATCTCTAGCAGCCAATCAGCAGTTATGTTGTACTCATCCAGCACAGACAAAATTATAAAGTGAAACATCTGATTGGTCCTTGAGGAGCTCTCGTTGAACTGGGCTCGTGAATCTGTGTTTGGCTGGGTGAAATGAAGTGGGCCAAACATGATGGAGCCAGAATTTCAGGCAAAGGTCCTTATGAATGGAACAAATATATCAGACACAGTGACCACTGGAAGCACTTACAGGTAGATGTGGCCACAGGTAGACTGGGCTTTCTAACTTGCTCTGGATTCAATTTATTGTAGGCAATGGCTGCAATGATGCAATGGCCACCCTAAAGCTTTATGTATGGAATCAACATTGATGAGGCCCCTAGTGTAGCATCTTCAGCCAAAGGGAGTTGTATAGAAACGGCAAGGGGTATGCATATTTTTGCCATGCCTGCCCTAACCTTATCTGGAGACATAACAGAAGCTTGCATGTGTCTTATTCTATATTTTGTATTTACTGTATTGAAGCATCAGGCATCTGCTGTAAATGGGAGAAGTGATTGTACTATACTCGTGCTGTTTACTTATTTCTTAAATATATTTCCTTCTAGAACTTTTGTGGTAGAAACCAAAGATCACAATGGTTTATTTAAATGTTCCCTTTCCTTCTTGCATTACAGAGGAAACAATTGGAAACTGTACTGCCCTCTGTAACCACAGTCTGCAACAAATAATTCAAAGCAAATCAAGTATAAAACTGTGGAATCACTCACCACAATAGAAACGTGGCCCAGGTGCTCCTGCCCCAGGCCCTCAGCTCAAGGGAGTGGACAATCCGTATATGAAGCACAAAAAGTTGGTGCAAGGCACAGTGGTAGACTCACGTATTGATCAGACCAGGAAAACCACAGACCCACATTTCAAAAAGAATTGAAAAATAATAATGCTGTTACCCTTCACGTATTTGACAGTCCCCATTTACAGTATATTAGCATCTTCTTCTTGCCAACACTGGGTATAATACAACCATTCAATAAATTAAAGGCTACCCCCTCACTGCACTTTATTAAAAAAAATATGTATATGTGGAAAGCAAGAGAGCATTATTATTCCTTGAGATAATGGCAAGAAAGCTTCACGATTGCACCAACTTGGGTAAATCACCATATAGTATGTGTACCTGCAGATAAACTATGTATTAAGGCTACTTCAATTCTTTATATTGTGCTATAGAAATTCTGTCTGTGCCCAGTAACATGTTCTTCATTATGGAGTGCTGGAGCATTCAGCCAAGATCTGCTGGCAAGCTCTTCAACATGAGTAGAAACCAAAGCAAGCTTCCTGGTGGGTGTAAAATCCAGCCCTTAGTGTACAATCACATTGTGGCTTTCCTGAAACATTCTTGCTTGTCTGTGATTATTAAAAACCAAAAAGCACTCAATCCCTTTCTTAGTGACTGAATGTATGTTTTCAGGTTGTCTTTAGATAATATACGTGTTTGTGGTAAGATATACACCACTGTGATTTAACTGCCTGTTTGCCTCATTGTGCCAACCACTTTGTATAGTTCTGCCATAGGGAAACCCCTTTTCCTGACCTCTACCAAAGCAGTTACACATTAACGCGTCTATGCATTCCCCCAGGTTTTTTTTACTTTGATGTCAAATTGAAATAACTATTTTAAATATTAAAGATTGAACTATTTTACAACTTATATTTTGCATGCTTCTTCCCAAGTCCCAATGATTTATTGATGTGCGCTGGGTTTTTGGCAATACCCTGAAGTTTTCGGGCAAAATTCTGTGTTTTCAGTAAAAAATCCGAAAAAAAATTGTGAAAATTGGACAAAAAATCAGAAAAAATTGTGAAAACCTGATTTTTGTATTAATAAATAAGCCCAAAAAACCTGAGGGGAGTTTTTTTCAGAAAATATTGAGGTATATTCGGACTTTGATAACCCCCTAAATCTACTAGAAAAAAATGTTAACATTAAGCCCAATAGGCAGTTTTTGCTTCCAATAGGGATTAAGTTTACCTTAGTTTGGATCAAGTAAAAGGCACAGTATTATTATTATAGAGGAAAAGGAAATCATTTAAAAAAAAAAAAAAATTGATAATTTGGAGAAAATGGAAGATGGCTTTTCCATAATTTGGAGCTTTCTTGATAACAAATCCCAATATACCTAAGGAAGCAGAGTACAGAAATGTATGGCTCTTAATCAGTTTAATGAGTTTTATGAGGGATTAGAACCAGCTATACTTCTTTTTATTGTTCAAATTATTTTAATCCGTAAAATATCTATTTTTTTTGTTTAAGGCTACTCCTTGTTTGGCACTAACGAGGTAGTTAATTACATTACCAGTGCACCCGATGCATAATGGACTCCTGCTAAAAGAAAAACATCAAAACAAAGGGCGAAGGGGGACATACACTGGTAATTTCATTATCCAAGAATGCAAAAGGAAAAAGGATGACCCATATTATTTGCACCCCCATATTCATCCGATTCCTCTGTATAACCATAAAACTTAACTTTGATTACATTTTAAAATGAGTTAAAATTAGCATAGGCAGTAGCGTTACAGAAAAAACACCTTGGGGTAAATGTAGTTAGCAGCTAGCCAGTCAGCTGGCTTGAGTGCGGCAGTCTCTATATTCGAGCAACGAGGGCACCACTAAATATAGGCAGCTATGGTGGTGTCTAGCAGTGGTCCAGTGCACCATTGCACCCACTTATTTCCGATTTCCCCACCGTCTCCGTTCCCAATCAAGTGCCCTCCCAACCACAGGTTTCCCCATTAAGGCAAAAGTACCAGCTTTTGCCAAGTGAAACGCGTCAGGAGCAATTTCTAATTTTAGATTTGCTAGGCAGGGCGCCAGTCATAATTAAAACAATAGGCAAAAAGTATGTTCAGCTCAAGCACTATATACACTATATACACTATAAACACTATATACACTATATACACTCATCTTGATCCTGCCTCTTGTAGCACTGGAAATGTAGTAAAATATGTAGAAAAGTAATAAGAACTTTTATTTATAAACAATGCCATTTTTGGTGGCACCAAGCTCTTTTTGGCACAACTTGCTCATTAGTACAAGAGGATTTTTTTTTTATGCAGACAGCTCATTCATTCCTACTGTCTGGCCAACAAAAATAACTAATGATTTATGTAACTCACTGGATAAAGGGAAATAATAAATAGAACTTGAGTATCTGAACAAACATGGGTCCAACCACCAGTGACACGTAATTCAAACACATAACTCCATGGTTACATGGAATACAAATACATCTAATGCAGTACAAATGTAGCTATACCTCCGCGAAAACTCTGCAGAAAGGACATGTCTGACGTTTTCATGCAAATCATAGTTATATTGGCAACGTATAACCTGCTTCATGTAAGACTTACAGTATATGAATTTGTTTAAAAATGTGGAATTATTTAAGTCTGTAAAACTGGTTTCCAGATAACAGATCCTATACCTGTATATAAAATGGAAAGGGAACAGTAAGGGGCAGATTTATCAAAGGTCGAGGTGAAATTCTGAATTGAAAAAATTCGACTTTCGAGCTATTTTTGTGTACTTCGACTAGGGAATAGTCCAGATTCGAATTTTGAAATGTATCATGTATTGTCTCTTTAAAAATTCGACTTTGAACGTTCACCATCTAAAACCTGCTGAATTGCTGTTTTAGCCTATGGGGGCCCTCCTAGAACCCATTTGTGGACTTTGAAAAATCAAAGGTTAGTTACATAGTTACATAGTTAAATTGGGTTGAAAAAAGACAAAGTCCATCAAGTTCAACCCCTCCAAATGAAAACCCAGCATCCATACATACACCCCTCTCTACTTTTAATTAAATTATATATACCCATATCTATACTAACTATAGAGCTTAGTATCACAATAGCCTTTGATATTATGTCTGTCCAAGAAATCATCCAAGCCATTCTTAAAGGCATTAACTGAATCAGCCATCACAACATCACCCGGCAGTGCATTCCACAGCCTCACTGTCCTGACTGTGAAGAACCCCCTACGTTGCTTCAAATGAAAGTTCTTTTCTTCTAGTCTAAAGGGGTGGCCTCTGGTACGGTGATCCACTTTATGGGTAAAAAGGTCCCCTGCTATTTGTCTCTAATGTTTTCTAATGTACTTGTAAAGTGTAATCATGTCCCCTCACAAGCGCCTTTTTTCCAGAGAAAACAACCCCAACCTTGACAGTCTACCCTCATAATTTAAGTCTTCCGTCCCTCTAACCAGTTTAGTTGCACTTAGTCTCTGCACTCTCTCCAGATCATTTATATCCCTCTTAAGGACTGGAGTCCAAAACTGAACTGCATACTCCAGATGAGGCCTTACCAGGGACCTATAAAGAGGCAGAATTATGTTTTCATCCCTTGAGTTAATGCCCTTTTTTATGCAAGACAGAATCGGATTCAATCGAATACACTATTCCTTCGATTCGAATGATTTGAATTCGGCCGAATACGGACCTATTTGATCGAAAACTGACCTATTTTGCATTTTGAAGTTTTTTCAATTCGAAATTTGACCCTTGATAAATATGCCCCTAAGTATCATCCTTGGTCCTCATTCCCACACAAGACCCTCACGTGACCAGCTACAGACAAGACACCATTATACAGTAGATGTTGATAACTATTATAGTATATGCCTGATACTTTCTCAATTTTCTATACTTGTTACTGTTACTATACTGTATGTATTCATCGTTTTTGAATATATAACACCCCTTGTAAGTGTAGCCTTTGAAGCTTATTTTGTGGAGGAACTGTTTATTGTTATCCCATGTTTCATGGTGTCTCCTATTACTGCAGCACAAAGTTCCCAAGTTTGCCACCAGACCACCAGAAAATAGGCTCCCCATATTATTTAGAAAACTCCATGTGTTGTAAAATGAATACTTTTCAATGGAGGAGTTAGATACTAAATACAGAAAGATTTACATTGTTTCTTGTCTATTACATGTAATTTCCTTTCCCTGTAATAATAAAACTGTACCTTGATCTTGATCCCAGCTAAGATATAATTAACCCTTATTGAGGGCAAACAATATTATTGGGTTTATTTAATGTTTATATGATTTGTAGCAATATTACAGAAAGACCCCTTATCCAGAAAACTCCAGATTCTAAGAATTCAGGATATGATTAAAGGGCATGTAAAGGCAAAAAATAAAACCCCATTTTTACTTTCTTTAATGAAAAAGAAACCTATCTCCAATATACTTTAATTAAAAAATGTGTACTGTTTTTATAAGAAACCTGACTTTATGCAGTGAAATTCTTCCTTCATTTACTGCTGTGGATACTGTGCCTTACTTCCCAGCCATGCAGAACTCAAGCAGCTTTGTTTATGATGATCCCTAAGCAGCCCAGACCACACTGAGCATGTGCATAGTCTTGGTCTTGCAAAGATGTTTAACAAAGTTACAACATGGTGACCCCCTGTAGCCAACTTTGAAAGCATGAATTATTTGTTTGATTAGGCTTGTGGTGCAGTAAGTTCATGTTTATATTTAGTAAACAAAATACAGCATTTCTAGCCTTATTCTATTTTAGACTTTACATGCCCTTTAAGTTTGCCTAAAATTGAAAAGATGGTTAAAAGTACAATATCCCTTTCCATATTTGCTCTTTTATTGTTCATACAATACTAGGAAGCAGACACAATTATCCTTGTATTCTTCTGCTGTAGGTCAGGGGCTTTTGCTCTTAAAAAGAAGAAGGTGTTTCTAACTTCTACATTGTATAATTATCTTCATGGATGATATGTGCCCTTGGGGGCTGGAAACATGGGCTTAAACATACTAAAAATGTCAGATGTGCTCCAGTGACGGAGATATATTTCTTTTTTCTAAATGAAAGACTTTGCTGTGGGTAAACGTAAACAGAACTTGAGTTGCCTGTAAATGACCACAGAAATCCAGTAATTTTAATCAGTCTACATCAGCTGCTGACGGATAAACGGTCTGTATGGGCAATGCGTGTTCCCATTTGGGACCTTAGTTTCCATTGCTCAGTCACTTCAGTGAAGCTGGAAATATATATATATATATATATATATATATATATTACACAGTAACTGGTATATATGCAGAGAGAGAGATTTATCAAAGGGTGACAATTTCCACAAGCAAACTCCACAGCTCCATTTCATATAGAACTCAAACTCCCTGTTGAATTTTGCTGAAATGAAAAGATAAATATGGCCCCATGTGATGGATAAGTTTAACTGTATTTCATTGTGCCATGTGGGAAACATACACGAAATGATTAATGCATGGGAAATTGGTCATGATAAGTTGTTTCTGTGTTGAGGTGTTCTCTCCCATAGGTACAAACCCACAGGGCAAAACAAAATCCTTAATACTTACTAGGGATCATCAATAACATCTGCTCAATGTACCCTGGGTTTATGGCACATAGCAAGTATAATAGCAGAAGTAAAAGAGAATAATCTTTTTGGTTTTGGCTCTTCTTCAGGACTAAAACAAAGGCCCAGATTGTTTGGGACATGAGACTATTCATGAAGACTTGGGACCCTACATTCAATAAAATTGGTTTTTATTTTGCATTTGTAAACATAAAACCAAAGACAAGAATAAACAACAAACAAGCTTGATACTTACTTGACTGTTTACAATAATTTCGTATGTACAGTGACAGTTTGGATGCATAGAGGAGCATGTAACATAGTAACCGGTTATCAGCGTTTATTTCGGGGCAAACCTATAGTTCAGTCTAACTGGTAGGGATGCATGAGGGTTGGCATCCAACTAAGGTTCCCATATTTTCTCAAATTTCCCAGGTGTTTCCCTAGTATTGTACGTCAGTTGAGGTAACATAGTAAGGTAGGTTGAAAAAAGACACAGGTCCATCAAGTTCAACCTTTTAATTTTTTTAACCTGCCTGTTGATCCAGAGGAAGGCAAAAAATCCCATCTGAAGCCTCTCCAATTTGGGGGTAATTAATATTTAATAAGTCAATCCATTGCTGAAGTGTAGGGGGGTTGGGGCTCATCCATTTTATTATTATTTTGGCATAAAACTAAATAGACCGTAAAATTGTTCTGGATTTTTGTAGGGGCACTGCCTTATCTATAATACCCAATAAGCAAGTTTTAGGGGACTTGAGTCCAGGAAAGGATAGGGATATATTAGTATAGAGCATGACTTCTGTCCAGTACGCTGCCACCCTAGGGCCATCCCATATCAAATGGAGGAATCCAGCTACTCCCCTGCCGCATTTCACTCAGTTGATTATCTACCACTCTTTAGTGTGAATATAAATACACCAGTTTGCACACCAATTATTAAATATATAACATGATATATACAGTGCTAACAGCTACTACTGAGGCAGGGCTACATTTTAACCAAACAGCCTTAGGTGGAAAAAGGGGGCCCCTTTACATCTGTACATTGAGCTGATGTCAGCAGCGTTCCTGCAGCTTTCTAATGAAAACAATGCAAGTTGAGGCAGAATTCTGCAACATTTGTTTTTAATAAAAGAGTGACACAATGCCTTCAAGGGCAAACACTGTCAGAATTAAATTGTTTCTTATGCACAAAACTAAGCAGTAATGTTATGTAAACTAGTGTAGTTATGGGGAGGAGGTTTAATGGTTTACTTTTCTTCTGAAAATGTTATAGTTGCTTTCCTGTGTGTTTATGTATTACTTGGTATCTATGTGACGTGTCCTATTTTGCTGTATAATGAAATTCTCACTAACATTTACTACTACCACTACTACTACTACTAGAAAATCCTTTTGAAACCTAGCTATCAAACTAGAGAGAAAGGGTGAGCGATATGACAATGCTTTCATAGATGTGTTATCATAGATAATTTAAAGGGCATGTAAAGGCAAAAAAATAAAACCCCATTTTTACTTTCTTTAATAAAAAAGAAACCTATCTCAAATATACTTTAATTAAAAAATGTGTACAATTTTTATAAGAAACCTGACTGTATGCAATGAAATTCTCCCTTCATTTACTGCTGTGGATAGGAATTGTCAGATGGTCCCTAACTGCTGAGCAGGGAAACAATCATACTTATGAACTGCAGGGGGAGCCCCCGCCTTACTTCCCAGCCATGCAGAACTCAAGTAGCTTTGCTTATGACGATCCCTAAGCAGCCCAGACCACACTGAGCATGTGCACAGTCTTAGTCTTGCAAAGATGTTTAACAAAGTTACAAGATGGTGACCCCCTGTAGCCAACTTTGAAGCATAAATTATTTGTTTGATTAGGCTTGTGGTGCAGTAAGTTCATGTTTATATTTAGTATACAAAATACAGCATTTCTAGCCTTATTCTATTTTAGACTTTACATGCCCTTTAAGGGTGGTGTAGCCATTTGTTTACTGTATTCAACTTGCTGTTGTATCCACCAAACTCCGATCCACGATTTTATCTTATTAAAATAACTCTGGGTGGGGGAAAAAACTTGATAAAAGTGAGCGAAAACCCAAATCATACAAATTTTTCAGATTTGACCCGCTCGATTTTTTTCGTGTTATCGCCTGAAAACCAAACATTTTTCAGATTATCTGACAAATCCCAGTGCAGATCACGATATCTTCAATTTGTAAGAGGGACATCGCCCCTTGACTTATACATGACCTCGACAGTTTTTGAAGCTTTGGGGTATAATAAATCTCGAAAAATTTAAATTTTTACCTCTAAAAATTCAAGTTTTTGCCTAAAGAGCTTGGCCAGAAAACATTGAGGTTTAGTAAATAACCCCCTTAATGTAGAAACAGTATTGCCACCAATAAAAAATGAGCTCCCTCACCTAAACTTCCTTCTCCAGACATGTCTCATGTAGTACTCTTCATTCTCTACTTGATATATTTTTATTCTACCCTTTTTCACTTCTTTCTTATACCTAATCTTCATGTTATGGAAGTTTCACAAATTGACAATACCTTATTTAAAGGGGTAGATCAGTAGCTACAATGGCTGCTTGGGACAGTGACCCCTATTTGAAAGCAAAGAAGAAGCAGAAGAGGAAGGTATAAATAACTCAAACACTGGAGACCACTTGAATAGTTGCTAAGAATAAGACATACTATTCTAAAAGTTAAGTGAACTCTTAAAGTTGCACTTGATCTATTCTGTCATTATCTTCCTGTCTCCCTCTTACAACTTTCTTCTAAATTCCTTGCATACCTTGTCTTCTGTCATTTTATTATCTACATGGCCCTAATCTTCTAAACCTTCTGCAATCAGATTTGCGGGAAGCAATGGCTGCTAGTGACCCGCACACCCTAGCAAACTTGCACACAAATATCACTCCAACCTTGGGCTATTTTGATCTGATCAAATTGAAAGAAATTATAACACAGAATATTAGCACATATCCCCATAAGGCATTTTTAATGCTGTAGAGTAACACGAAGTCTGATGTCTTGCAAATATGATAACCTATAGAAAACATTAGTTGTGAGATGGGCCAGATTCAGTCAGATTCTTGATTGGATAGATTGTACTACTGTCATCAGATTTGGCTGTACAGGTATTATATAAAAGAAATGACGAAAAGCTTCCAATCAAATGCAGATATGACTGACAACCATGGCTTGATATCTGTCCAGATCACTTGCACAACACATACAGATTGTCGTAGAAAACATATACCGCATACCCTATGGTTGTGTCTGTGTGTGCATGGGCAGCTTTAGAGGCAGCCTCAATATTCAGTACAAATATATGGTAAGGTGCTAGAACTCACAGAAAGAACTGGTCAGCCCTCCAAACTAAACCCACTAAGAACATGAATGCACATTTATTTGACAAGCTCATTGTTTTCATTTGAAAGAACATCTGTTTAAAATGCATTTAAGTCCTGGAAAGTACTCATATACCAACTAGTAAATGACAGCATACCAGTGGCATATAAGGAAATCTGGTAACTGAGGAATTCAGGGTTCCAGTGTCTAATGACAGTTTGTCATGTGTCGATCGCATGAAGGTCTCTACCTTTTCTCTACCTTTTCTAAAGGGT
This sequence comes from Xenopus petersii, assembly GCA_038501925.1. Lineage (NCBI taxonomy): Eukaryota > Metazoa > Chordata > Amphibia > Anura > Pipidae > Xenopus > Xenopus petersii. The sequence continues at coordinate 98,332,533 of CM076683.1, read as the reverse complement.
TCCTCAATAAAGCATTTCTTATACTGTAACTTCAGCATCTGCTATATCAGCCACTTTCCTAATCATGTTCTTTGCTCCATAATCAAGTCATTTCCTCAGCATTTAGTAAGTATTCCTGTATCTCTATATTTAAAAATGCCTTTTGCCTGCCACTTTCCTTTAGTGCATCTTTTCTTAGTTATTTTACGTTCTTTAAATAATTTTTGAAACAGGAGTTATTTTTCAACCAGACCTTGCATGCACTATTCATGTTTCTATGGACAGCAGAAGGGACACACTTCTGCCTTAGTTCCTTGAGAAATGTTTTACTCCTTCTCACACCAGAACATATATAACATTGAAAAATCATAAAAGATTTGTTTCTTCCTCTCAAAGGATTTCATGCATGCCATTAGATTTAAACTCCAATGCCAGTGTTATCTCAGTGTTAATTAAAATCTTTCTTTATTCCTACAATTTTTTTGAATTGTTCATCCCCCACTGCTCAGCCTGCCCCAACCCCTACTGACTCAACTCCTATTGACCCAGCCAGCCCCTAACCCCTATTGACCCAGCCAGCCCCCAACCCCTATTGGCCCAGCTAGCCCCCAACCCCTACTGGCTCAGCCAGCCCAAGTGACCTAGCCTCCCTCCAGTCCTGATAGGACCAACCAACAGCAAACCTGGTTGTTAGAAGGCAATGAAAACTACTAGGAATCCAACGCTTTAGTCTTCTGCTGCATAAAACAACCCTGGCTTGGAGCCTTTAATGAATAGAAAAGTAGAGTTAATGCAGACTTTATCTAGTAAAAATCTTTTACCTTAGGCACCAGTGTTCATTAAACATACAAAAGAGGTTGCCTTCATTATTTTAAAGCACTCATCCAATTAATAGACAGGTTTGTGTAATCATGCCATGAGCCTTTTTCCCTAAACAATCGTTCACTATCTCTTTCAAATACAGGTCACTCACCTCTCTGGTTTGGTGGTACCTGCAGCAACGGGAGACACCAGTCAATGGTAACATTGCATATTCTGTAGTTACTATCTGAATAATATGTATTTGTTTTTTAAGTGCGCAGGTTGCACACCCTAAGTACTGTATGCTGCAGGACATATATGTGTAACACTCCACATGTGAGACTTACTTGATAGCACAGGAATAAACCTGGGCCACTCTGCAGTGGTATTGGGAGAGACTGATTACCTGGTACTTACTAGTGCAGTCTCTCCACCTAGTAGTATCCGGGAATGCACCTATGGGTGCATTCCACTAGGAAACAGTAATAATTCACACACAGTAGTTAGTAAACTAAATAACCGTTTATCTAAAAGTAAATGACCAACTAATACAAACAGCACTATTAACAAGGTGGCACTAACTAGACAAGTGCAAACTAAAAGAAAGCAAAGTTGAAGTTACCTATAGGTCATGCTGACTGTTTTCTCCTTAAAGCTTTCTTTCACTTAATAAATCCAGTTCTGCATCCAAACTCCTGCTTCCTGTCAGAATGTGAGCTTGAAGATGTCACAAAAGGGGCGGAGCTTCCCCTCCTCCCCGCTATCTCTCTCTGGCGTCTGTGAGCCATGTTTGCTTTAGTAACTGATTTGCTAAGTACTGTAACTTGGTCATCACTTATATAGTTTGTTTATTAATATATAATGAAATATAAATGCATATTCATTCTCTTTCTCACAGTGTCACACTGTTTTGGTGACTTGCGTCTGCCGCTGTGGAACTGTTATGTCTTCCTCCTACTGGGGCTTCTCTGACCAGCCGGCAAGACTTTAGGCTGGTTAGTTTGACATCAGTGGTAGGAAAGCTTTTCGAAGGGGTCCTATGAGATAAAATACTTGACTTCATTGCAAATCATAATACTATGAGTTTGTGCCAGCATGGTTTTGTGCACATCCAATCTTGCCAAAAATGTAATTGCCTTTTATGAGGAGGTGAGCAGGAACCTCGACTCAATGGCAGTGGATGTTATCTACTTGGACTTTTCTAAAACCTTTGATACAGTACAACATAAGGTTCCAATTTTACACATGCGGCGCTCTTGAAGTGGAGGTTAATAGGGATCACCACCTATTTAAAAAAAAGTTTTCACTTCCCTGCTCTGACGCTTTTAGTAATGGAGTACTCCCCCTCCAGATTTATAGGAAATCTGTAGTAAAAAATAAAAGCACAAAATACAGGGAATCTTTTCTAAGTGCAGTATTTTACTTTACGTTCAATATAATCCTCGAATACAAATTACACTCACAGGATAAAAATAATTAATCGTATATAAGTTCCTTATCTGTGCATCTCGCTCTCTGTCCCACTCCATGTGTGTTTAGTGCTCCGGTCTCACTCGGTCCTTCTGTTATCCGGATTTTGAGCTCTCTTAAATCCACACTTGTTCCTGGAGCGGTTTCCTTCTTTCAGACTCCTCACTTTTGTCTAACGCGTTTCGTGGACTTTGATCCGTTTTCTCAAGAATTTCTGATCTCATACCTCACTTCTTTCCTTTTTATTCCCCTCACAGATAACCCTTCCCAACTTAGAATTCTTTAAACTTTATTATTATCCAAGCTCTCAACCCCATAATAAATTACAATAAAATTCATTAAATATGCTATTAAACTTCATTAATTCGACTTAATTTATTTTAATTTAATATAATTATATAATAAATATAAATTTATATATATATATATATATATATATATAGACATTTTGTGCACACTGCTACTGAAAAATGCCTTACCCTTTAAACAAAACAGGGATTGTTTGTCCATATATTGCAATATATTTAAGCTGGCCAACTACGTCAAAGTCATCCCATATCTGGCCAGTCCTATGCTCAATTTTCATCTGATTCATTAAGAAAGCAGCTAGTAATTTGCAGGTAAAACTTAGTCCCTTTGTAAAATGTATAATGAAGCAATAGAATTCTTAATGAATCAGATGAAAATTAAGCGTAGGACTGGCCAGATATGGGATGACTTTGACGTAGTTGGCCAGCTTAAATATATTGCAATATATGGACAAACAATCCCTGTGTTGTTTAAAGGGTAAGGCATTTTTCAGTAGCAGTATGCACAAAATGTTGCTGTCTTAAATATATTGATAATGGGTTGAGTGCAGAGGACTCTTGTATTTGTCTATATGTATTTTGTGGTCACAGCCTCATTGCACCCCCCCCCCTGTTTTTAAAAATTAGTGGTGAGCACAACTTTCCCTTGATATATATATATATATATATATATATATATATATATATATATATATATTAAAAATTGTTAACCCTGTCACAGACCTTTCTTTGTAAGACCCCCAAACCTGTCTTCTGTGGGACCCAGTAATATAAATCCAGACAAAGAGTTCTGTAATCTATACATGGGAGCAATTTTGACACAATTCAGCCACAAACATCTGTTTGTCAAAGTAGCTCTGTGTAGAAGAATAGATTTCCAAATGAAATAGCTTTTCAGACTACAAACACACATGCTCTTTTCTAAGCAATGACATACAACTGCTGACTACTACTGCATTGTTGTTGATCAGAGAAAGAGAGACATTGAGAATATCCTTATGTAGGTGGACATGGATTCCAGCTAAGAAGATATGATTCATGTCTCCAAGGACAACGGAAATATGAGTATCATATGGACACAACGCCTTCTTTACTCCTTGGGGGAGGGAGGCATGGAAATGAAGATTGAAAGATAAGAATGGGGTGTTTCTCAACTACAGGAGATTCATACCTGTTTGGCTGCTCATTAATACCAGATGTGGACTATGAATAGTGCCTAAAATAAACGGTTTTTTGGATTCAAGAAGTTAGAGAAAGGGTAAGTTAATAATGCCTGGACACAAGTGGAAGTGCAATAAGGGGTGCAACATCCTTGGGCAGGGGGAAATATTGCAATGAACATGGCACATTGCAGTCCATAAATGAGTCCCAAAGTCTTCTGGGTTCCTGATATATATAGATATATAATAGATATATAATTATACTTGAGGAATCCCCATTGTAGACTTAGTATATGATGGAGAGATTATAAGGCTCATTTACAAATGCGAAAATGACCTAAAGTTGTACATGTATGTGTGTGTGTGTGTCAATAGCCACTACTGACTTACACCACGTGAATCACATGGTCTTTTTAATTGCTATGCACAGTGGTATAGGGGAAATTATGCCATTCCCACTCTTAAAAGTTAGACACAACTTGTGGATAATTAAGGGAGACATACAAGTTTACTAGTGCTTGTTTTGGAGTATTACAGTCAAGTGATGGACGCAACTTGGCACTCAGATGCAATGACCATGACATGGCAACACCAAGGAATCCCCATCAGGAGCTGCAAGGAAGACAATTCTATACTGACCCTGTTGGCTTGTTGCCTCTGTGGTCCTTGTGAGGAACAGAGTGGATGTAATTAAATTCTGCTTCTGACCTTTTCGTTACCACATTTTGATTTATTCAAAGTGGATGTTATTAGGTACTACATTGCTGCAATGTGATTCCCAGGAGAAAAGCAGCTCTCTCTTGGTACAAGGGTTGGGGATCAAAAAGTTACTTTAGTATGGTTAACATAAAGTAAGTAAGGGTTACATGTGGTTTTATGAGAGGATCATCCAAGCAAAACCTACGCATTTTCAGTAAAAAAAAAAAAAAACCCAGCTGTATAACAAATGAGATTTTGAAAATGCCATACTACTTTGAACCAATTGAATCCACAGGCAGCAGCACATATTCCAATTACTGTACCTGGGGGAGTTGGGGAAAGAAGCAAGATGAGGAAACAGAGATATTGCTGTGGAGAATAGTAGGATGTGTGACATGGAGAGTATAAATGACGTTGTACAGGACTGGCTTCAGATACTGGGGAAAAACCGCAGGAGACTGCCTGTTACTTGCTGCTGCCTTAATACATCAGTTTCTTATCCTGTGTTACTATCATATTTTCAATGTAGGGGGTAACTTTCCTGCAGAACATCTTCCAGTCAGCATGTGTTCTTAGTTCTAGGAAGCACAATCTTGCCAAACATTTTATAAGCTGATTAGTAATAGGCCCTAGTTGGTGTTCTGAGAACAACTATTTGACATCTGTTCCTAGTATTATTCAGACAGAGCAAACAGTACATAGGTGTAGTTTTCTCCTCTTCACTATAACAGCAATTGTTTTATCTGACTCCAACTCTTTGTTTTTTTGTTTGTTATGTCCATAGGATTTTGGTCCTATTTTATATTGTTTATCCAGTAATTGTTGGACAGAATATTACTGTTAAATACATCACAGGGTGTATGATTATATATGTATATGACTGGCTATAACAACCTATTATTAAAAGGATTCTGTCATTATTTTTATGTAGTTTTTATTTCTAAATTACTCTGTTTACACTGCAAATAATTCACTCTACAATATAAAATTGAATTCCTGAACTAGCAAGTGTATTTTTATTTTTAGTTGTAACATTGGTGTGTAGGCAGCCATCTCAGGTCATTTTGCCTGGTCATGTGCTTTCAGAAAGAGCCAGATCTGCTTTCTGGCAGGCTGTTGTTTCTCCTACTCAATGTAACTAAATATGACGCAGTGGGACCTGGATTTTACTATTGAGTGCTGTTCTTAGATCTACCATGGAGCGCTTTCTTGTGTCAGGGAGCTGTTATCTGATTACCTTCCCATTGTTCTATTGTTAAGTGCTGGAATGGGAAAGGGAGGGGATGATATCACTCCAACTTACAGCAGTAAAGAGTGACTGAAGTTTGTCAGAGCACAAGTCACATGACTGAGAGCTCCTGGGAAACTGACAATATGTCTAATACAGTATCAGATTTCAAAATTAAATATAAAAAAATCTGTTTGCTCTTTTGAGAAACAGATTCCAGTGCAGAATTCTGCTGAAGCAGCACTATTAACTCATGCGTTTTGAAAAAAGATTTTTTTTCCCATGAAAGTATCCCTTTAAGAAACAAACAAACAAAAGAAATAACAGAAGCCAATCACTGTGTGATTGCTCACGAGAGAACCTCCCAAACCAATAGTCGTACTTGCTGCCATTTGGGCAATCCTGAGGATGACATGGTTCTGGGAGAAAGTCTTTTCTCAATTTATGTTCTCAATATCTGTTTGGAGAACGCAGTCTATGTAGGCTGTAAAGATGTTGAAGAGGAAAATCTGGGGCACTGCTATTTATCTTGCACTCAACAGTGTCATAAAGCAGATGTCTACACATCAGAGAAAGTTGCATTTGCAACAAATCACTGGAACTAAAAGCTCTGTGCTATTCTACAGAAGTGTCATCCTCTTGGCTCTGTGTGAGAAATGCTTTGCAGATGAGCTCCATGTCAGAGATTTTGTTCCATAGATCTGAATCAATGTACAGTCTTGCTTACAAGTTGCTTCATAGAAACATGGATCCTGACCAGGGCCAGATTTACATCTCAGATCAGACACTGTCTGGGCCACTACAGGGCCTTTAGCAACTACCATGCCAAACCATGCCCACAATTTGGCCACAACCCACCACATACAATAAGTGGTTAACATTCTTCACTCTCAACTTGGCCTTTCATCATTGTCAACAGTTTCTGCTTCCAGATATTATTTAAAACTCCTTGAAAATGAAAAGAAACCAGATAACTCGGATCTGAGTGAGAACATTTTCTATTGAGAGAGGAACTATTCATGTTGCCTTATTTGCTCTACGTCAATCTTGTTAATATGTATGTTTAGATACCCTTTAAACAAATGGAAACCCAGGGTGAAAGAAAACAAGCAAGAAGACAGAAGATGGACAACAGTACTGGTTTTCTAAAGCTGATTAACCTGTAGGCAATTCACAAATAAAAATTATAGAGGATATGAAGCTTCTGTTGCTCAGTTCAAATAAGGTCATTGAACGAAAGACTAGTATCACTTTCAGGAAATGTAAGCTATCCAGACTGTTGTAGAATTCAACATCAGAAGAAAAACCACACTTACAGTGCCATGTAAAAATATTCAGGCACTTGACCAGTTCTCTCATTTTACTGAATAACAGAATGTGGTTTATTTTTTTCATATATTTCTTTAAATCACTGAAACTCAAATTGACTCTTTATGTCTCATTATGTTATGTTCTGGAAAATAATCTTAAGAAAAGCAGAATTCTATTTGCACAGTATCAGCAGTAACTACATTTGGGGGCATGTACCAGTTTAGACCACTGTTCTGGACCATTCTTATAGGCAGATGTTCTCCATGTCTTTATCCAGTTGGCTTGAGATCAGGGCTGATCCATTGTGGTATTGATGTGCGGGTCAACCTGACCCTGACCACTCTAACCAGATGTCAGGTTGTCGGTATTTATAGACTTGTGCCCAAACCGCCATCTCGGATGTCACTGAATGGATGAGATTAAGCAGGCGTAAGTCTATAATCACTGCTGCTGGAGGAGGAAGTGGGGCAAGGTGGAAGGAAGAGTTCAGTCCAAGTCCACATGCAAAGGATGCCAACCCAAACCTGCACATCTCTACATTGTTGCACATTTCCGATTTTGTTCTTAAACCACTCCAGATTTTTGCGATCTTTGTCCTGCTGAAAAATGAGCTTTTGTCCAAGTTGCCATATACAGTTGTGTTCAGGAGTCAACCACCTTCTGGCACCTGTTACATTCTACAATTCTTCTGCATTTCTTGGTTTTGCCTCAGAAACAGCATTTTTGATGTCTCCCCATAAGTATCTTATTGGAATAAGGTCCGGGGATTGGGCTGGCCACCCTATAACGTCAATCTTGTTAGTCTGGAACCAAGATGTTGCTTGTTTAGTGGTGTGTTTGGAGTTGTTGTCTTGTTGAAACACCAGCTACTAGGGCATTTCCTTTTTGGCATAAGACAACATGACCTCTTCAAGTATTTTGATGTATTGAAACTGATCCATGATCCCTGGTATGCGATAAACAGGCCCAAAACCATAGTATGAGAAACCTCCCCATATCATGATGCCTGTGCCACCATGTTTCACGCTCTTCACTGTGTATTGTGGCTTGAATTCAGTGTTTGGGGTCGTCTGACAAACTGTCTGTGGCCCCTCTCCAATCAACTTTTTTTTTTTTTACTTCTGAACAATGTCTGGAACAACCCATTTTACTCAGAGAGAAATGCACTACAACCAGCATGCACAACATTTGCTTCCTTCTTTCCTTAAATAAGGGCCATAATTGACAACTGGTTTTTCACAGAATGATTGACCTCACTAATTGAACTCACCTCTATTATTTGGAAAAAGCTATTATTATTTGAAACAAGCCTCAATGATTCAATTACAAAGAATCAGCAGCATGCATGGCATGACTGTCGGTTTTCTATTACTCTACTACACCTACTAGTAAATTATTTGCCATGTAGAAATAGAATTTCTACAAAAACACTTATCAGGTTAGTGATGTCAGACTGCTATTATTTTAAACACAACTGTATTAGCAAACTGTACATCTTTAGCATCCGGAATTCTTTGGACCTGGAGCGTTCTGGATAAGGAAGTTTTCCTCAGTAATCAGATCACCATTCCTTAAGTCCACTATTAAACATTTGAACAAATGGAACACTTTGCCACCAGTATGGATTCAACGCTTCAGGATTATGAAATGAGAGGAGTGACTGCACATTATTATGGCTGCCAGGCTGTGTCCCCTATTGTGCTAGGAAGGCTGTGCTCTTATCTTTTGCTGGACAACCAGTTTCTATACTGCCATGTATCCTTACAGATAATGTGAAATAAAGTATAAAATGATGTTAGGTAAAATACTTGAACACTTTATTTGGAAAGTGTTTTACATACTACAAATAAATACTTGCTTCATCTCTCAAACACAATCACCTTCAGTTAATGCTGGATTTACACGTTGCACTGTACCTGTAATACTTGGACTCTCTTCTCTTAGAGTCTGGCTGATTCTGCTCGCTATCACAAGGGATCACGACAGGCCTTCGCTACACAAAGAACAGGCCAGGGTTTGAAATGACATTATCTTGCCATTTGGAAAAAACCCATTGGTATTTGTTACCATTGAATGGAAACTGAAAGCGAGGTTCTCAGCATAGGCAAAAGGCTGGACATGAAGCAAACTGTTTAGAAACAAAATGATTTTATAGACTTCCGTCTACAGTTAGCAGGATCATAAAATTAAACTGCTCTATAATAAAGCATGTTTGAGTAGCTTGAAATGCAAAAACTGCATGTAAAATAAATTACAGTATTGTATATTTGGACATTGTCACAGATACTGAGAGTTAATGAAAACAAACAATAGAAGAGAAATCAACAGGAAATACTCATGTTTTTTTCTACTATATATATACAAAAGTCTTCATGAGTAGATCTGCAACATATCACCCTGCAATGTGCCACAGATACCACTAACTCTCAAAATATTGATCATAAATGACTAGACACAATGAGAAGAAAAATAGCCAAGGTTGCCCGATATGATGCCCTCCAGCTGTTGCAAACTACAACTGCCAGTATGTATGGGAAGTAGCGGACAGCTGCTGGAGGTGGTGATTGTGACATCCCTGCATTACACATTGGTAGTTAAGTTGCTTTGAAAGAATAAAACATGTTTCACATCATTCATAAAACCCATTTACAATGAATTAAGATATTGTACTAAAATAAAATGCCATTTGACATGTTTCCCTGAATATAGCAAAAGTATGCAATATAATTACTGACTATGAATTACAAGTTGAATGTAAAACAATGCTCGAAAGAAGCATTTCCATAAATTCCAGGCATTCACAGCAGTAATACTCCAGGTAGGAAACTGCCAGCAGAAATGATTGCACCTAACAATTCCACAACAGTTTATTCAAGAAGTTACGTCAGGTCTGCCATGTTTAATTCTGGCACAGGTTCTCTCCAGTAACAGAAAGAACTGAAATCAGGGCACAAGAAAGCAGAGTTTTGTTCTTTATCCAGCAGCGGGAAGACGTGTTCCACCAACTCACTTAAGCGGCTATACCTGGGGAAATGAAAGAGATGCAACATCAGTGGCGGAGACATCACAATTAAACAAAGTTTTTAAAGACATAGAAGAATCTTGTAAAGCATGAAAATTGGATTCTGTCACAGGAAAACATGTTTTTTTCCCCCAAAATGCATCCGTTAATAGACCTGCTTCAGCAGAATTCTGCACTGAAACACATTTTTTAAAAGAGCTAACAGATTTTTTTAATTTGTTTTTAAATCTTATATACGGCTAGACATGTTGTCAGTTTCCAAGGTGCCCCCAGCCATGCGACTTGCTCTGATAAACTTCAGTCACTCTTTACTGCTCCACTGCAAGTTGGAATGATATCACCTCCCTTCCCTTTCCCCCTCAGCAAAACTATGGGAAGATAACAAGGTCACACTGTGACTCCACCAGTTTCATTGAGTAGTTGAAACAAATGAAAAAAGGCCTAGATTGTGGCCTGAAACTTTGCATATCAGAGATCTAAAAGCCATGTGAAGCGAAGAAAGGCTTTTTAAATTCAAGTTGAAATTGTGGATGGTGCTATGTTGATTTTTTACTTTGTGGAGATGGCTGCCTACACACCAATATTACTGCTCAAAAGATACACTTGTTGTTTCAGGAATAAAAATTTATATGGTAGAGTGAATTACTTGTAATATAGTGTAATTTAAAAATAAAAACTATGCCATAAAAATCATGACAAAAGCTGATTAAAGTGGTTGTTCACTTTTAAATGAACCTTTATTATGATGTAGAGAGTGATATTCTGAGACAATTTGCAATTGGTTTAAATTTTTTCTTATTTGTGGTTTTTGCATCGTTTAGCTTTTTATTCAGCAGCTGGCCATTTTGCAATTTCTGCAATCTGGTTGCTTGGGTCTAAATTAATCTAGCAACCTGATTTGAAAACAAGATTGGAATATGAATAGGAGAGAGCCTGAATAGAAAGAGGGGTAATAAAAAGTAGCAATAAAGTTAATCTCTCCGCAGGCCCCAGACCTCCCTCCCATGCCAACCTCTGACTGTAGGGTCTACTGCTTTTAAAGTAACACCGCTGAACTGAACTTTTGGCTGTAGAAGAGCTACTGATACAATGTTCCCATGGTACAGTGAAAGAGAGCAGCATAGGAATAGCAAAAGACAAACACCGCTTTCAATGGCAGTACATTGGGTAGACGTCCCCTTTTTTCACCCATTATTATTTTTTTTTTTTAGGAAATCGTCTAGTGTAAAAGTGGACTTTTTCTGTAACCTTCTGAAAACAAAAACACAGGCACTTGGCCTATGAACTACCAGAAAATGATTGTGTAAAATGTTCTACTTTTGTGACACTATACTGAGTCAGAAGAGAAATGGCTCTTACGATGTCTTGTTCCCCTTCGTCCTTTCCTGTATCAGCTCTCCTTTTGGGTTTACAGTAAATATTCGGCAGTCTGGTAATCCCACTTTCATATAAGCAAACACATCCTAAAATGTTAAAAAAAAAGGTATGTCTTTAAGTGAATAAATTCTATACATCCAAAAATAAACACTCACATTGTCACTTTATATACACACAAGTAAAAAAAAAATAAAGTATTGTCATTGCATCACAAAATCCTTTGCTGAAAGGCATTAGTACAAATAATAAATAAGAATAATGGATAAATGGCAGAAGTGCTGAATACAGGAGGCTGTGGCTGATTCTCTCATTCTGGGGCCTCAGGAAACCATGAGTCATGTGGAAATGTCTTTAGTACGCAGGAGCTGGGAGACATCATACACTTCCATGAGGATTCTTTTCTCTTGATTAACTTGGCTTTCCTCCACTTTTGTTAAAACATGAAATAGGAGTATGATGGGAATCGAGTTACAAACAAGGGAAAAACACGTTCGCTTATATATAAGAAATTCGATTTGAAAGTAAAGAACAGGAGCACCTAGGAAACTCCAGTCTGCATTCACACGTGTTTTGGGGAAAATGAGTATTTGATTAAATAGGGAGGAAAATGTATTTGGTGCTTGAGTTTTCCCTCCGGGCAGTTCTGTCAGTGTAGGGAAGGATATTTGTTTCTCTGACACCTGGAGCCACATTTCTTAGCTCCTTCTCCCTCAGTACTGTTCCAGATCTACTGTTTTTAGTGCCTTGTGTTTGTGGCTGCTGGAAAAGTAATCTTAAAACACAAATAACACATACATAAAGAAAAATAGTTATGGCACGCGATGCCTTAAAAAATGTTATGTGTATCTATATATAATAAATACAGTATATATTATAAAGGGTGAGAGATTACTCAGTAGTAGCTCTTCTTTTCATTTTTGCAGCTCGTAGTTTATAACTTCCATCTGGGATTTCAATAGAATTTATCCCTTCAAGCATTATCCTCTGCTCTATATTGCCTCATAGGAAATATCATGGGTTATATCATGGGTTACACTTTAAAGGAAAGTGTAAAAATAAAAACTGTGTAAATAGATAGGCTGTGCAAAATAAAAAATGTTTCTAATATAGTTAGTTAGCCAAAAATGTAAAGACTGGAGTGATTGGTTGTCTAACATAATAGCCAGAACACTACTTCCTGATTTGCAGCTCTCTTGCTTTCCACTGATTGGTTACCAGGCAGTAACCAATCAGAGACTTGAGGGGGGACACATTGGTCATAACTGTTGCTTTTGAATCTGAGCTGAATGCTGAGGATTAATTGCAAACTCACTGAACAGTTATGTCCCATGTGGGCCCCCTTCAAGTCGCTGACTAACTCAAAGTTAGAGAGCTGAAAAGCAGTTAGTAGTGTTCTGTTCTGTTAGACATCCAGTCACTCCAGTCTTTATACATTATATTTTTGGCTAACTATATTGGAAACATTTTTTATTTTGTACAGCCTATCTATTTACACTGAACTGTTTCTTTAATCAATATGATGGGAACATTTAAATGTGGCGCCACAGACTGTATATGGGAAGGGGAGCAAATATAGGTTTTACATTTTATTGGATGTTTTTGACATGCGATTAGAGTTATTCATGTTTAAGATTGAGCAATATGCCCAAAATTAAATATCTGATTAGTCTGAAAGCTGACAGGTGTTTTCGTGGCCCTTCTATGCTCTTTTTAATGCTTCAATACAATTCTATTATTATGACTTATACTGGAGATAAATCAAACTGAAGCGCCACACCAACACACGCAATATTTAATGTCAAAATTCTGGCTGGAGGACTCAAAAACATCCAGCCAGAATCTTGAGATCGAACATTCCTGGAAGAGAAGAATTAATGGCATTGATGGTGTGGATGGAGCAATTCTTTCTGTGGTGAACTATGGTGTAATAAGCGAGAATAAAAAGAGAAATAGAAAACAGAAAATGTAGTTATAGTAAAGAAGGATACAACATATTCCGATATACTTACATTCGGCCTATTCCCGAAAGCAGCATAAAATGGTTGTCGGTTAGGAGCAAACAGGTTTTTAATGTCATTTAGGCACTCAATCTTGAACTTCTCAGGCTTCTTTTCAATGACCTCCCTAAACATGAAAATAAGGTATAAAAGCCAATTAATTACAATGTCCATATTGTAAATTGGTTTCTCCATTTTATATTTTAAACTCTTCCAAGTGGTTTATTAAAATTTGCTTGACAGACATCAAAAGAAAATTTAAAAAAATATATGTTGCCTACTTGAAAGAGCAAGTGCCCAACATCTCCCATGTACAGGGCCAATAATCACAAAAAAAAAAAAAAAAATTCTACACTACAAAAAGTAGTTTGTCGTTACTAGATGATTTAAAAGTGCTGTTAAATCTAGTGAGTACAGCCATAATTATAACCATTGGTGTCTTTGTGACATAATTGTTAGGTTTGATTTCTCAGCAGTGCCCTTTCCCACCCGCATTTGCTTCGGATTCCAGTGAATTGTACAGTACTGCAGAATGTGATGGTAAATTAAAAATATAGGATGATATTCACTTAACAAGAAATTGTTAAATCATTTAGAAATGCAAACCAATGGTGGAAGTTAAGTGTAGTATAACAGAGCAAGCAAAGGACTTACAGCAGGGGTGCCCAGACTTTGTGACCTTGTGATCTACTCTTGTCATCTGATGCCATAGTGAGATCTACCTTAAGAACTCATAGCAAGATGCCACAGAGGCAATTCCATGTATACCCCGGTACCCCAATTCACTAAAAATCCATTGAAGCCTATGGGTGACTTTTACATGCGACAATTTCTTTTTGCACGATCTTTAAAGTGATTGACTGGTAGACCACGATCGACACCCCTGAATTACAGTCATAAATTCTAACTTAATTCCACTTCTGTTATTTGTTTTAATATTTTCTTTGCTTTCCTTTTTCCCTGATGTTCTTTTCTGCTTTTTTCTGCTCTTGAAACTCCTGTACTTGGTCTTGCCATATGTCTTCTACACTTTTCTCCCAACTCTTTTATTTTATATACTCTAGCTGTCCCAAGGTCTTCAAAGATAATACTGTGTTAAAGGGATACTGTCATGGAAAAAATTTTTTTTTTCAAAATGAATCAATTAATAGTGCTGCTCCAGCAGAATTCTGCACTGAAATCCATTTCTCAAAAGAGCAAACAGATTTTTTTTATATTCAATTTTGAAATCTGACATAAGGCTAGACATATTGTCAATTTCCCAGCTGCCCCAAGTCATGTGACTTGTGCTCTGATAAACTTCAATCACTCTTTACTGCTGTACTGCAAGTTGGAGTGATATCACCCCCCTCCCTTTTCCCCCCAGCAGCTGAACAAAAGAACATTGGGAATGTAACCAGATAACAGCTCCCTAACACAAGATAACAGCTGCCTGGTAGATCTAAGAACAGCACTCAATAGTAAAAACCCATGTCTCACTGAGACACATTCAGTTACATTGAGAAGGAAAAACAGCAGCCTCCCTGAAAGCATTTCTCTCGCATGACATGGGGCAGCTGGGAAATTGACAAAATGTCTAGCTCCATGTCAGATTTCAAAATTGAATATAAAAAAATCTGTTTGCTCTTTTGAGAAATGGATTTCAGTGCAGAATTCTGCTGGAGTAGCACTATTAACTGATGCTTTTTGAAAAAAACATGTTTTCAAATGACAGGATCCCTTTAACAATATATAAAAGGTGTTACACAGCCGGACAGCTACATTTAATCAAATGGCTCTAATCAGAGAGCTGAAAAACATCTGTGTGTGGGAGCAAAAGATTAGGAGCAGACCAACCCACATATTTTGGCATGGCAGGACCAATGTTGAAAGTCATTTAATGTGCTCAAAATGAAAGAGAGAGCAAGCATCTGTGGCCTGTATTTGTAGGGTGATGGGAGTGTACAGTTGAAGGGGAGAAGGACAGTTCTAGGTTTATGTGGATTTGAGAGAGATGAGGTGGCTTTGGATATAGCATCTGGCATTTATGGTCACATTTGCCGTCAACAAAAGTTTTTATTAAAACTCAATACTGTTATGAGCATGATGAAAATAAAAATTGCACACAACTCTTAAAATGGCAGTACTCAGATCTGAAGTTTTTTCTCACCTTTTTCTTCCTACAGAAGCAAATTCAGATTAAAACCAAATAAGACATCGTACCTGTGGAATGCTGAGAAGAGGCTGCTTGGAGACAGCAGCAATGGTCCTCTAGGAAGTATAGTGCCTTTGTCATTCACCCAGTGCAAATATCCTCTGGTCATATCTGCCATCCCAATGGCACGAGCTGAGCAATAGAGAAATTTGTACCCATTCCTAAAAAGCAAAATATAATTTACACTGGTTACATGTTTAAAAAAAAAATCATAACTGGGATTAGTAAACACACAAACGTTTCATAAAATGAAGGCTAAAAACTTTCTAAAAGTAGATCATTTTACCCTAAAAGGGGGCAACATAGAAAATGGGAAAGGAAGGGAAGATGTGCTTTTTATTATTTTCCTATTTGCAGAGAAAACCACCTATTTTACCCTAAGCTGCTTACCAATGTTTGTTAGTTTTAGTGTTTCCTGCATACAATCAGGAAGAAAGGGTTTATTATACTATTTATATAGAATCAGCGGGGAGAGAGAATGAAATACACATTACAGCAAACTGAAACGGAACATGCCAGAGGCCCATGAGTGTGAGCTATCCAAAATATTCAAACAGTAGTAGTGGGTGGAATGCAGGAAAGGTCATTGACAAAAACACCCAACTAGAAGGCCATCCAAAGTGTTGCCTCTCCTGCTGCACTGCCCTGAGCTTCAAGATACAGGAGCAGGAGCTGATGGATTATAATATCAAATGGCAGTGTTATTTAAGAAGACCTGCTCCCAAGCACTGATTTTTCTTACTTTAGATACACTCATCAGGTCAGGTAAAATAATACATTTATTGTAAAATGATCCAACATTTTCATAACAATCATAAACCTTAGGTCACTATTTCTATACAAAATGTCAACTTTTTGCAGGACCTGATGAGTACAGTACTGTGTCCTTTTATTCTTGATAATTTGCCAGCACCTAGGCACAATGTTTTTTTAATTAAAGGAGAAGAAAACCTCCTGAAAGCATAAATCAGTCATTGAATAATTTATAGCGTAAGCAAGGAAAAACCTGGGAGGCAGAAGGTATCTGCTCAAGTGATTTTATTGGTATTTAACACTAAATGTTTCGAGCCTCCTGGCTTTTTGTCAAGTGTCATACTTGACAAGGAGCCAGGAGGCTCGAAACATGTAGTGTTAAATACTAATAAAATCACTTGAGCAGATACCTTCTGCCTCCCAGGGTTTTCCTTGCTTACGCTATAAGATTGTTCCAGTTTGAACTGTACCTTGGTACTGGTACACAACAAGGATGAAACCGACTACTGCACGCACCAGGGTCAAGGTCAACAGTCACCTGTGTTTATATATTGAATAATTTATGTGGGCATCATAAATTGTAGGTGCATATGCACTCTAATGCATTACCAATACTGATGTTTAGGGTTTTCTTTTACCCTTTAAAATCACGCTCCTTATTTTGTTATTGTATACAACTGAGTAATGCAAAATCATCATTTATTTGCTTTCTATCATTTATATATTTAGTGCCAGACAGCTAAATGTAAATTTTCTCTGCATTTATATTTAAAATGTTAGCTTGCCTCAATGATCTATGACTGATCTCCCAGATATATAAGTTAAAAATGAATCACAAGGCTTGTGCATCAAAGGCAACGTTTCCAGAAAGATTTTCCCTGTCTGATGCATCTGGCTCACCGAAGTAGCTAGTGACTTCAACAAGTGATGGGTTCGGCTGCAGGCAGGTGGGATAACAATATCCCAGATTCTCACTGCTGATATTGCAGAAATGGAATATGGCTATGCATGCGAAGGGAATCCCCCCCCCCACTGGAACCCCATTTTACTTGGCAGGGCTCACATCCCAGGATGGCAAGATGGACAGTGTGCTAATAAATTGGGGTCCCCTGGGGAGTATGGGGCCCCATTATTACTCATGCTGACTCTTACACGGAGCATGGAGCTCATTACAACATGGAAGATATTCTTACTCATGTATAGTGTGGTAAAGTTTTGCAATGCCTTGATGTGTCCAGTCTTTCCCTAGTTGTGGTAGGATCTGTCCTAAGGCATCGGACCTTCAAAAGAAAAAAAAAAATACAGTTTAATATGGCAACCCCACTACACAAACATAATTTAGCAGCACAGTGTCAGTTTAAACACATGACATTCACAGCTCCATTTTTACATGGAAGTATCAGGGTGAAAACACACAGAGCTACTAGTAGCCGCTACTTGTCACTGCTACAAAATAGACAATAGAGATAACTGGCTTTGCTAAGACATTATATGTGTTTTAGCTGATGCAATTCTCAGTATTGTCTATGGCTGGGTATTTGTTGGCATTTTGTAGCCGCAAGTAACTGCTACTAGTAACAGAGCTACTGGTAGCAACTACTTGTTGTGGCTACAAAATACCCTGCCATAGACAATATTGAGAATTGCCTCTGCTAAAAAAAGATGTAGTGTCTTAGCAAAGCCAATTATAACTAGTATCTATTTTGTAGCAGTGACAAGTAGCTGCTACTAGTAGCTCGGTGTGTCTGTAAGGCCAGACGAGGAGATTCGGGGAGATTTTGTCGCCTGGCGACTTATCGCCACATCTTTTGCGCGACTATCTCCCAGAACTGCCTCAGCGTCTTTTCCCCATAGGCTACAACGCAAAATCGCCTGCGCTAATGCACACGCGGCGATGCATTTTCAATAGTCACCCATTTGGGCGATTTTGCGCTGTAGCCTATGGGGAAAAGACGCTGAGGCAGTTCGGGGAGATAGTCGCGCAAAAGATGTGGCGATAAGTCGCCAGGCGACAAAATCTCCCCGAATCTCCTCTTCTGGCCTTACCCTTAAATACAATAACAATAAAATAACGATCAATGATGGAAATGTAGTCAGAGAATTTAAACATAAAGGACCTAAAAATGTAACTTCTTCTAGTAAAGAAGGGCACAACATTCCCACCATTATACTTTATTGAAAGATAACCACATAATACACAAGTCCAGAATATTATATAATATTATAATATATTATATAAAATATAATATATTATATAAAAATATATAAAATATGTAAGGTGCTTAGTGGTGAATCAGTGAAACTTATGCATAAAAAAAAATTAAAGTACCCTCTCTGTAAAAGGGTCTCTTGACACTTCTTTGCTCAGTTATTTTACTGCTCCCACAAAAAATAGTAAGAACTGAGAAAAGAAGCGAGTCATTTATTGTTTTTGCTGTTTTGTCTCACCAGCTTCCCAGATTAACCATTTCCTTGGAGGGGAGGATGATTTTCTTTTATTGCAGCTTTGAGAAAACATTGAAAAAAATCCTATAGATTCCCATTTCACACAAGCAGCACAGCTGCCATTACTTATCCCAGCTATTGTTTAGTATAGCTGCTACTCACACATAAACAACATTGTAACTGCCAGGATCAGGCACTTTTTACTTGATTTTACATTGCAGTCTGTTAAATCAGAAGCAAATTGGTTTTTTAGAAAGCGCACACCCAATTTTAATTTAATAGTGAGGTGCTTGTCCCCTGGAGACCGCCCAAATAGAGTCTCCACAGAAGAATCAAACAAAAATTAAATATAGGGACAGCACACTCAAATTTAAAAAGGCAAAATTTTATTACATTTACAAAAAGTTACACTCACATATTCGGCTACGGCCCAGTAATGGCCCTACGCGTTTCGACCACAGAAGTGGTCTTCATCAGGGGCAAAATCCATAAAGTGTTAGAAAAAGATAAAAGGCAGGGCCTTTTTTTTCTAACACTTTATGGATTTTGCCCCTGATGAAGACCACTTCTGTGGTCGAAACGCGTAGGGCCATTACTGGGCCGTAGCCGAATATGTGAGTGTAACTTTTTGTAAATGTAATAAAATTTTGCCTTTTTAAATTTGAGTGTGCTGTCCCTATATTTAATTTTTGTTAAATCAGAAGTGGCACCCCTTTTTGCAGAGTCCAGTAATACCATAGAATGGCAGAGGAGTGTCACAAAACTGCACGAGTACCAATTAGGGCATTAAGGGAACTTTGTCCAATATGTGATGACAGTTAACATTTAGGCAGTTTCCCATTAAGTAAGCCTGTATTATGTCATTTGACTATGTCATGACTATTTTAGGATGAGAAATGTTCCCATGTTGAATTGCTTCAGTGTGTGAGGTGAAGCTAGCTCCCTGCAGGAATCAAACACTAGAATTACACATTTGCTTAGTATATACACAATAGTGTTCTAAGCACAAAGGGGCCCCACACCAAAGATTTTCAAAGAAGAGGAAATGAGTTGATAAAAAAAAGGAAAAAACAGAAAACAGATTTCCCATGTCAGAAGCAGGCCCTTGAGATTATTGCAACACAATCTGAAATGGTACTTGCTTTGTAATTGTTCCATCAATGTCCGAAATGATTATTTTGTCATTCCAATCCCACAGATAGATGGTCGCTTCACACCGGCATGTACCTTGATACTGGGTTGTAATGCTAAATACAACATCATTTGGCCCATCCCTTAAATTCAATTTTTCCTGCACATGATAGAAAGAAAAATATTTTAAGCACAGCAGTAATCAGCAGAATGGTCTTGTCTATCCCCTCCAATCGGGTTGCTTCTAATAATTCCCCAGTGTCCAGACAGCTTAATGACACCATATAGCACCCTTTGTCTTATATACTCAAAATGGTTCCTTATTAAAATATCAATACATATTTATATGTAGTCTTGTTTAGCAAACATTACAGCACATTGCTTAGTATCAAATTATGTTTTTTTACAACTATTCAGAAACAAAGTATTAGCCTTGTAAAATTCTCTCTTTTAATTATCTGTTTCAACAAGGCTTTCCCAGTTGGATCTGACTCAAAGTTCCCTGGTGATTAAGAATCTGTCATATCAGTGCTAACAACGCTTCCCAAATGTCTCGTTCCAAGAATCAAGATAAAAGAGAGCATTTGTATATGATATGGTAAAAAGGATAATTCACGGATGTAATAGAGTTACAAAGACCGACGAGATCTTGTTCTTCTTGTTTTAAAATCAGCTGTAATGAAGAATATCAAGTTTTCTTAATTTGTTGATTTAAAGATAACCTAACAAGAACAATAACCTAACAATATAAACTTAAAATACAGCATTGACTTTGGTTCAATGTTTAATAGGGAGCAATTTGTAGGAACAACTCTGAGGAAGTGCCGAGATACTGGCACGAAACTCGTTAGTTTGCACCCCACTGCTGTAAATTGTATATGTGTGCTTTAATAAAAGCCGTATTGATATTATAAACGTCTTCCCCTCTTGGATCAGCGCTCGCTAATGCTAGGTAGATGTTACATAGTACAAGCCGGGTTAGAAGGTGCCGGGATCTCGCGGGAGCAGCGACCGGAGGGGATTTGCCGATCAGGGTGAGCTCCACCATTACCATGCTACAATTTGTAGGAAGTAAAGAATTCTGACAGATTATTAAATAGTTGTATTAGGTACAGTGACATCACAGTTATAATGTGGTTTATGGGGTCATAGGGAACAAGCAGGCTGGTTTAAAAGTTTTATATGTTTGCATTATACTTTTTTTAAATATAGAAGGTATGTGCTGAAAGTAGTGTTTTGGGCTGATTTATTAAAAATGTGTACCCTGCCCATATGTTCCCCTTTCTGCTTATTGTCTAGCAAAATCCTCCAGAAAAAAAACTATCCACCAATCCCAAACATCCCTAAACTGTTTAACCACAATGTTGTGTGATTCATTGTAAGACATACTCAGAGCTGGTTCATATTGTTTTACAGTTCCCCCTCATTGATTTCTCTCGGATTACTAAAACAAAGCAGACAAAACGCCTACAGTATCTATGTGGAAAACGTGGCTCTAGACTACATTAGCCTAAGAATTTGGTCACAAACCAACAGCCTCAGAATCGAAGGTTCAAGGTGTGCTGGACAATGTTCGGCCTCCACCACAAGTTGCTAATGTGGCCAAGAAGAAAACAGGCCTTCGCTTTCCCAAGTAAATATGAATAATCATACTTTTTTATGATACAAAGCAGTAGTTTCTGTCTTGCAGTGCTCAGCTCTTGCGCCACAGACAAAATGCCACTGGCATAATGAATACTTAATAAAGTCAATACTTACTACTATAATAATTAATACATGAAAAACAAAAATGCTTTTGTTACTATGAGAGAGTGCACGGAGATATTTTCCCACACTATGTTTACTTCTAAATTTGTTTATGCATACACAATGAGCAGTATACTGTATGACAATGCAATGGAAAAGGACAAACAACTGGGTAGTTACTCAACATAATAAACCCAGGGGATGTTCTAAACACATATCAGTTAGCACAACAAGACCTCAGTACTGAAGGTGGGCCTGGTATTTTCAATCACAAAGCAGTACATACTATTTTGTCAGAGGACAGTCGAAGTGTTTTCTTGTAGGCTGTGGTGCTTCCATGGCTCTGATGTTCTGTAGATGTAAATTCTGTATTTATTTGTTTGAGTTCCAACGACTCCTCATCACTTGATGAACTGTCATCAGCTGGTGACCTATTAAAACACACACACTTATTATTGACTGGGTTTTTTTGGGGGGGTTCCAATGTATTTTGGTCATCTGAGTCATATACCTCAATGTAAAGAAGCCTCACATTTTATAAAATAAATAATAAAGCATTACAAGAGTGCACGTCTTGTCTTTTCATGTTGTGTCCATGTAACATTCCTCAATATACAAATACTTTGAATATAGATAAACTCAAAAGCTAAGCTTGCAAAAAACATACAGAAGCTGTGTAATTCTTGCCTGGTGTTGCTTCCATATAAGTGAATAGAGATGATTTTGTCACTTCTAGGATGGACAGCATTGAAATACATTGTCCTGATTTGCTTTAAAGGGATACTGTCATGTGAAAACATGTTTTTTCCAAAATGCATCAGTTAATAGTGCTACTCCAGCAGAATTCTGCACTGAAATCCAATTCTCAAAAGAGCAAACCGATTTTTTTATATTTAATTTTGAAATCGGACATGGGGATAGACATAGTCAGTTTCCCAGGTGCCCCAGTCATGTGACTTGTGCTTGCACTTTAGGATGAAACTACTTTCTGGCAGGCTGTTTTTTCTTCTACTTAATGTAACTGAATCAGTCTCAGTGGGACTTGGCTTTTACTATTGTTCTTAGATCTACCAGCCAGCTGCTATCTTGTGTTAGGGAGCTGCTATCTGGTTACCTTCCCATTGTTCTTTTGTTAAGATGCTAAAGCACTGCGTATCTTGACAGCGCTATATAAATAAATGATGATGAAATGATGATGAAGATGCTGGGGGGAGTGGGAGGGGGTGATATCACTCCAACTTGCAGTACAACAGTAAAGAGTGAATAAAGTTTACCAGAGCACAAGTCACATGACTGGGGGCAGCTGCGAAACTGACAATATGTCTAGCCCCATGTCAGATTTGAAAACTGAATATAACAAAATCTGTTTGCTCTTTTGAAGAATGGATTTCAGTGCAGAAGTCTGCTGGAGCAGCACTATTAACTGCTTCATTTTGAAAAAAACATGTTTTCCCATGACAGTATCCCTTTAAATGACAGCTACACAGAGCTTCTCTGTTCTCTGTTGAAGCGTGTAGCTACAGACTGGCTGATCTAAATACATGTGTCAACACACACCTGGAGAGCGAGTAAAGTGACCAAATTTATTTAAAGCACTATGTAAAAAAAAAGGATGTAATGTAAAGAAGGGATAATCATGGCGATGAAGACTGCAAAAAGGAGTTAGGAGGATTGGTGGGACAGATTAGGATTGCCCTCACTTTCACAGAAGGAACGAAAGATTCTCTATGAGTCAGATATTTCTTGCTGACTATCTATGGGGAAATCCCTCAGAGTACCGGGATTGCTGCCAAGTGGGATTCTGCATCCTTAGTGAAAGCTTAGATTTTGGTTTTATCTACACCATGTATATAAAGTGGGATACATAATGATGAGAACAATCTTAAAGCACATGATTCAGCCAGACATGATCTAAGCTTAAACTTGCTAACATTTCCCCCTAAGGCTAAACACAAGGCAGGCTGAACTTTATAGGTTGGAGATAATTGGTGCTTTAAAAAAAAAAAATCACAGAGAAAAAATGCAGTTTATATGAATTTTACAATATAGCAATTATATATAAAAGTTATTCATTAAAGGGCACCTATCACAGCCAAAATCAAACACATATTAACAATCTGATCAGTACAACCTAAACACTTTTAATCAAGCTACATATATAGTTTTTTGAAAAAAACTGCAGGTTTTAAAATATCCCTTACTTTGTCAAATGGGTTCTTTCACTGAGGGAGTCCATACTGAAACTATAACAGAGACTAACATGCAAATTTCAGGAGCATGCTCAGATTGTAGCACTGCCTTGAGTATTCTACCCAGAATGCCTTGTTTGAGTAAACTCCTCCACTAGAAGTATCCTGAGATTTCCCTATCTTGTCCCCTGCTGGTGATGTTATTATGCAAATTAAGGGCACAAACTAACTTCCAGAAGGTGGCAGCACTACTGAACAGCAGCTAACACAGATGTTTGGCTGATTTGAAAACAGCTTAGAAGCAACCAAGGAATTTCAACAAGCTGCAGTTGGCTGGGAAGATATAGGTAGGAGGAGCCAGTGAAATCCAAGATGTCTGCCTCAGCTTGAACTGCAGTGTTGATAGGGGAGATCTTGCAGAAGTTATAGTGAGCTGATGATTTACATTATACAAAAAATTATAACTGTTTTTGTAAAAATCGGATTTCTTGAACTTTCACATAGTGTATTTACTTAGTAAATGATTGGTGCCCTTTAACTGGGGCTATAATAGGAATTCAAAGCTAGGTTACATATAAGGCTCTCTGCTAAGAGCAGCTATTTCTGTATGTATAGTTTCCCCAATACTGAAATCACTTGTGTGGATACTCCTTGGTTAACACCAACTATTTTCCTTTGAGAAGGGAAGGAAAAACTGTCTAATAGTCAATATAACTTCTGATGTCCAAAAGATAGGGGGCAGTGATTTCTGACATTTGCAAAAGGTAATGGGCGTACAGCACACGTCATTTCAATCTCTATTTCTCAATAGAAATCTAAACTGTATATACTGTAAGTTAATATTCATGCTGTTCTGCATTATATTAAAACAAATGGAAAAACAAAGTAAAATACTGCATTTTGTCTTATGCAAGGCATTTAGCGTTCAGTGACTTTGTCTGCATGCCTCTACTCCCCTTGTGTTTTGAAATCTTTGTGTTCTGAAAACTTTGTGTAGACAGATGCAGCAAAATAAGTTAGAAGTGGCCCTATATGGTACTAACCCAGTAAATTGGTGAGCAGCATCACAGAGCAGGGGGTAGACAACATGTCTGAATAATATGTCATTGTTTAACCCTATAAACAATCTAGCGGAGGTACTGGGATAACAGCCAGGTATGCAGAGTACATGATGTCATTCAGGATATTCATAAAAAATGTGATCTCCAAAGACGGCAATAGAAAGCAGCAACCTGGCTGAAGCCCAGATATGAATCAAAGCGAACATTGCAGGTTAATAACTTTTCCATTTAACATTTCCTACAGTGTATTCAACACAAGGTTGCAACTGATGAGTGTTTTTATTGTGTCTAGAGAAAGATTTAGCATGCATTAGAAACAACACAACATAAACCATACAAATGCTTTTACATTTATGCTAGTTGCAGTTCTGTGGAGCACGAAAACAATCACAAAGAGGCCAGAACCGTGCCTTATGCCATCAGTAGCATATTTACATTTTTATTTTAAGAACAATGGTGTCCTAACCAGCTAAAAGATAAGTGACATTTTTTAAAGTCACTGACAAGTACAGGTAATCCAAAAAATAACATTTACATCATCACGTTGTATGTTCTTATACCTAGGTTTGCATAAAAAAACACAAATTGGTAATATGCAGCCTTCTCGAACTATTTTCACCAGCAGCCAAAGGCTGTAGAGGGTGGTAGAAGTGACAGTCCAAAACATGTTGAAGTTTGCAGCTTGCATAAAATCATGGTTGCCTCTCTAATGGGATTTATTAGGTGTATTCTTAATGTACTGTAGGTCAGTGTTTTGCAGAAAGCATATACGTGCCAATAATGTGTCAAACATACCTTATATGAGGCTGCTCCATTGTTTCAGGTGTTTGATCGTTGCTTGGTTCTGCACCCAATTTATCCTCCTTTGAGTCAGGCTATCAAACAAAATATCAAATCTTGAATATCACCATGATAATTGTCTGCCTAAATGCATTGTATCAACAACATATATATTCATCATATTTAGATGGATTAAAGAACATTAGAGCAATGTGATGCATACTGTAGAAATATGGGTTTACAGTAGACTGTAATATGGCATTGTATGCTCCTTCAGTTGCCAGCTATATACACTGCCCATTTTGCAGTCAGAAGGCTTTATTCCCAATTCCCAGCAAGTAATATGCCCCCCCCCGTCATTATAATACTATGTGATGTGCTGTTGCAACCAGTGAGGTTAATAAAGCAAAATTACATTATTTACATATTAGCGTATATACAGTGCTGCAAACGTATTGATCATTTTTATCATTTTCTTAAAAGAGAGTCTTATAATGAAATCTGATTCTCAGCGATAATTTTAATTTCAAGAACACAAAATGGTTTCTATTGTTTTACATTACGGTAATTACAATTCAAAAGTGGATTGAGATCAGGGCCTTGACTGGGCCATTGCAGACCATTTGCCTTGTTATGCTTGAGAGTCCTAATAAAGATTTTTTACTATGATTTTCATTTTTGAAGTTTAAATCAATGGGTATGACAACTGTTAGGCACCTCCAATGACTATAATCAAGTATCTAATACCCTGGCCCAGTAATTTTTAGCAAAAAGGAGCACTGGCCTGGGGTATAAGGTAAGTAATTATATCACTGGGGTTGACTAATATTTTGGCACACACCCATATTTTGGCACTCTTTTAAGCAGTCTGAAACAGGTCCTCTCTATATATTGTACCGCCCATTCTTCCTTCTACTTGTAGCAGAAGTAGCAGTAGTGTGCTTTTCTCATGGCTGAATGCAATGTTCAGAACTTCATGATTTTACAGACACATATAATGAGGGCTTGCAAACTCACCCCATCATCAAGAATTACACTGTGCACTATTAGTGAAATGAATTATAGATACCAAAAGCCATGCATATCATAAGTTTACCTGCTTTACCATATTTTCCTTCTTACGCCAAAACCACCATCTTCCGGATTTCTTTGGCATTTTTTCTTTTACCCACGTTTCAATAGTACCCTGTAAAAGTCATGTTCAAATCATCCGTATTACTTAAGTCCAAATAAAGAGCATGATAGAGAATGTGTCGTATGCTGTTTTGTGCTAATTCTTAGTTTGTCTGGGTAAGATGATACTGCATATATCCTTTCAGTAAGTGTACAAGGCAGTTGTTTACAGTGCATTATATAAAAACTTTAGTTATTAAAGGAACAGTAACACCAAAAAATAAAAGTGTTTTTAAAGCAATAAAAATATAATGTACTGTTGTGGTGCACTGGGTGTTTGCTTCAGAAATGCTACTCCAATTTATATAAACAAGATGCTGTGTAGCCATGGGGCAGCCATTCAAAGCTGGGAAAGGAAAAAAGGTACAGAATACACAGCAGATAACATATAAGATCTGTAGTATACAATGGGATTCTTCTGAACTTGTCTGTTATCTACTGTGTATCCTGAGCTTGAATGGCTGCACAGCAGCTTGTTTACATAAACTATAGGAGTCTTTCTGAAGCAAGCACACCAAATTTTACCAGTGCAGCACAACAGTACATTATATTGTCATTCCTTTAAAATACTTCCATTTTTTTGGTGTTGTTGTTCCTTTAAGGACATGAAGGAACACCGTGGAGAAAATAAAGTTACGGGTAATTGAAAGTTACGTCAAGGGACAAATCTATACAGCAACGAATAGCTCAGAAACAAAATAAAGAAAAAAGTGAAAAGGATTAGGAACAATCCTCTAAAATTACGTCTTATTGCTTAAATTAAAAATTATGAACTATTTACAATTATGCAAAATTCGCAGCTCCTCAAATGTTTTATGGAAAGACTTCTTATCTAAAAAATCGATCAACCCAAACGTAATGGATAACAGATCCCATATCTTCATGTATATATAATTGTACCAATTTGCCTCTCTTTCAGTGCAGATGCTCAAATCTGTGTGTCTGCTTGACCGTCCCTTCCCAAATAACTTGCTGTGTGCCATATCATATCTGCCTTTGTACTTTCCATGTCCCTTACAGGCAGATTTAATTATCCTTTAATCATCGGTTTTTGAATGAATCACTGTAAAATTTTCAGTAACAAACATTTGCCTCATTAGCTTTTTTCCTTGAGCAGGATTTTTTTTTTTTACAAGAGTTTATTAAAAATAAAAAACATTGCCAGGTCTCGAGTGGAGAGTTATTTTTATATATTCTATTCTTTCTCCCAATCATCTCTGTGTCTCTGATTCATTAAAGGAACAGTAACACCAAAAATAAAAGTGTGGCAAAGTAATAAAAATATAGAGGGTTATGTAAAAAAAGGCACTAAGTTTGCCCAGGAGCAGTAACCCATAACAACCAATCAGCAGGTAGCATTTACCAGTCAACAGTTTAAAAGCAAACATCTCATTGTTCGCTATGGGTTACTGCTCCTGGGCAAACTTAGTGACTTTTATTATGTATAGGGGATAGTGTACTATTGCTCTGCACTGGTAAAACCAACATGTTTGCTTCAGATAGACTACTATATTTTATATAAGTAAGCTGCTGTGTAGCCATGGGGGCAGCCATTCAAGCTGGAGAAAAGGCACAGGTTACATAGCACATGACAGAAAAGCCCTGTCCAATACAATGGTATTTTATTTGTTATGTGCTATACATTCTGTGCCTTTTCTACAGCTTGAATGGCTGCCCCCATAGCTACACAGCAGCTTGTTTATATAAACTATAGTATCCTATCTAAAGCAAACATGCTAGTTTCACCAAGCAATAGTACACTATATTTTTATTACTTTGCATCACTTTAATTTTGTGGTGTTGCTGTTCCTTTAACAATGTTGGCAGCAGAATTGCTTAGAAAATTTAAGAAATAAAAACCATTAAAAGTCCATAATAGAATGTGCTTCAGTCACTGAATAGGACATTATTTCTACAAATATACTTCTATTCTCTTTACTACACTGCTCATATGATATAAATATAATATTTTTAGTCTTGTTCAACTTACCTTTGGTAAGTTTTTCTGGAACACTTGCAAACTCAAGATCATGGGAGCAGCCAATACCCAGTTATAGTATCTGTTAAAAACATTGCCATTAGTTTATAAAGGTAGCAGAGCAAGCATTTAACAAATAAAGGATAGTTAGTCTGCACATAGCTATTATATTGTCAGTCACTGCTACTATTATATTTGAATTCAGAAGCGGAATTGCTGGAAAGGTATTGTAGTCTACCAATAAAGCTAGTGACAGCTTCTAGGAAATCTGATTAATAGGGTAAATGAAAAATCAAAATAGGAAAAGACCCACTACTAGTACAGCAGTAGCCCAAGTATTTACAAAGTTAAAAAAATATTTATTTTTTAACGTTATCAATACTTG
Organism: Xenopus petersii; assembly: GCA_038501925.1. Lineage (NCBI taxonomy): Eukaryota > Metazoa > Chordata > Amphibia > Anura > Pipidae > Xenopus > Xenopus petersii. The sequence goes on along the minus strand of CM076683.1, from coordinate 98,303,346 downwards.
TACTGGGGGTTCTATGGGATGAGACCACTGTACATTTTCCTATATAAATTGGACTTATGATTAAGGAGCAGAGCTACATATCATAGTTTAACTCAGGGATCCCCAACCTTTAGAACCCATGAGCAACATTTAGAAGTAAAAGAGTTGGGGAGCAACACTAGCATTAAAAATGTTCCTGGGGTGCCAAATAAGGACTGTGATTGGCCATTTAGTAGCCCTATGTGGATTGTCAACCTACATTGAGGATCTATTTCCCATCAATTTTCAGTCGTAACGCATGGAAATGACAACAAAAAGCAGGGAAATTACGACAAAGAGGGTATAAGGCAGTCAAGTTTCTGTGTGCCCCCAAAGAGATAAATTGGCAGCAGCTTGAAATCTAGTTCTCCATAATGACTGCAGCCCAAATGTTTTAGGGGCTACAGCAACAAAATTATAGTGTTTAAAAAAAACAAGTGCCATCCCCATGACATCAGGATCTGGGGATTGCACTATAGAAATTCTGTTAGCGTCTGTCTCAGATGTTGACAAAATGAGTAAATTTGTAGCAAAAACGAGTGAATTTGACAGAAATTGTCTTCAAATGCAAAAATGATATCCATAATCTATAATCCACATTGATATTTAAAAAAGGGAGACAATCATAATAACAAAATATTTATTAAGATCAGTTTATACTGTAGGAGTGCCAAAAGCATTCAGTACAATGGCAATTCAATTACCTGTTATAAATCCGTACTACCAAATTAGGATTATCAATAATCCCTGGGTTTTCTGCAAACTGTTGGTAAGTAATCATGTGCTCCTTGAATTTTTCTGCAATCAGAAAAGAGAAGAAAGCATTATTACTAAAATTTGAAAAAATTGTGAACCAGTTATTGAAAAAAGTGGGAAACGGAAACAGAGATAACAAAAGCTCCATAAACAAACAAGTACTGTATGATGAGACTGCTCAAATGACCCTGATTTACAGCTATCTTCAATTTATATATTCCTGTGCTAAATAATTGGTGCGGATTGTGAGGTCAACACCAAGGTGGTTAATTATCAAATCGAATCTATCTGATTTTTTAACTAGAAAAAGTCAGACCAAACTAGAATCCACGATGTGACCTTATTTATTAATAAAAAAAGCAAGCATTTATCGGATCGTGGGTGAACTTGATAAAAAGGAGTGAAAATCTGAATCATTTGTGGTTTTCTGAATTTTTTCCCAAATCAAGTGTTTGGCATTCGGAACTTTAATAAATAACCCCCCAAATCTCCTGCTACACCTTAGTGCATGGACAAATAAAGTGCTCTGAGGAAGTTGCAGTACCTATTTACAATGATCTGTTTGGGGAAAAAACACTTTGTAGATAACAATAAATAAGCAGATTTTTTTTTCTGAAATTGTTAATAAATCATTTTTTCATCAACACATAAAAATGACCGGAAACATTCTAACCAATTACTTGGCTGAGAAAATGTGCTTTCTTTTAGACCTTATATCTCTGCTGCTAAGCTTCAAAGCGCTGCGTTTAGTAAAATACTGTACAGTGCTGATTTATAAAATATAATATTTTACATAATAGAACGCTATCATGAAACCTGTCAATGCCACTTTATAATAATAATTACCATGTTGACAGATTTATTAAGGTTCGAACAGTAAATTCGAATTTTCTATATAAAAAATTTGGGGTCAAAACTCACATTTGAATTAAAAAGCACCAACTCGAATGCGAATTTGAATGTGAAATTTATCCCACCACTACCATAGAAGCAGTTCTAATTAGAATATTCGCCACCTAAAACCTGCCGAATTCATGTACAAGTCAATTGTAGAGGTCCTTTGAATCATTTGAAGATGTTAATAGCCCTCCTGATTTAAATTTTTTTTCCATTCCAGCTCGATTAGATGATAACATTGGAGTTTTGAGTACATTTGAATTCATTAGTGTAATAAAAAAAAAATTCACATAAATTCGACCTTTGATAAATCTGCCCCTAGCATAATTAACTAACATGTTCAAATTACTTCTTGCCTTCCCACTGCTTCTGTTACTTACTTGCATCAAACACCTTTTCAGCTGTGGCTGCCCTAGCACTGCTATGCAATACCTTCAACACAAGTACTCTGCCCCAGTTGTACAGACAACTCCGCCACAGAACATTCCAACATAAAGACAGAATCCCAGGTCTCTTCAGGTCTTCAGTATTTTTTTTAAACAGCACAGTGCAATCAATCTCAACGCAATAGACAAAGGTGTTTGCAATAATACATGCGCCTTACAACTTCAGTGTAGCAACAACACATTGGTTCAACATAAACTGATGAACTGTGTGCAAAGTACAGGGGGAAGAGGTGCTAAACAGCCATGAAATTAATACCTGAGGAGGTGTTACTTCTATGATTTCCATAAAATTTTGTTACCAACGATGAGCACATCAGTGTGTCAGAAGTCATGCTTATTTGTACATAAACTAAGAAACATTTGCAAACTATTTATCTACATGGACACTTATTGCATCTGAGTTGAAGTACCCGCTATTTTAATGGGATGCTGGGGAAAATTATGTGTAAAAAATAAAACAACAATAAAACACAACAGATTCCTGTAGCCACCTGAAATGGGTCAGTTTAATCTAGATTAACAAGCACTGTGATGGTTCGTTGTGCATTTGTAACATACAACATTCTTATAAGATCATTTTTAGAGGCCCATTTATCAAAGTCTGAATTTATCTCATTATTTTCTGAAAAATACTCGAACCAAATCTGCACAGGTCTTTTCCCGTTATTTATCAATACACTTTGGCCACCCAAAAACTCAAACTATTCGCATGATTGCGCGAAACCCAGCGCAGATCAAGATATCTTTGGGACTTCTCCCACTGACATATACAACCTCGGCAGTTCTGAGATGCTGGATTTTAGGATTTTGACTTTTTCCATCCTCAGGGTATAATAAATCCTGGAAAATTTGTGTTTTTTTCCCCCCCACTAAAAATTCGGATTTTAAAGTAAAAAAAACAACAACATGATTTTTTGGGGTTTTTGCCATTCGGAGTTTAATAAATAACACCCTTAGTATTACTTGGCATTATTATCCAAAAAGAAGCAAATGACTTTTAAAAGGATGACACATTTAAAAAGAAGAAATGTGGGCTAATGTTACGGATTATTCTCTTAGCTCACCTTTGGAAATTTCTCCATTCTCACTGAGACCTCCACACAGTGAAAGTGTGACATCAGGCAGATCCATGGGAGAATCAGACAGGCACTCTGTTCCACTGTCTGCAGCAGCACTTTCCACTGACTGAGGAGACTGAGAGCCAGACAGGTCAGATTCAATCCACTGTCTTGAACCAGGATCTGATTCACTGCATGATAAGAAAAATTTTGTTATAGACACTACCACCATCATTTTGATCATGTTTTCAAAGGAAAACTATAGCCCTTCAAAAAATATAGGTTTCCATAAAAATATACTGCATAAAATACCTCAAATGTAAAACCCTGCTTTATCAAAATAAACAATTTTCATAATAATATACAGGTATGGGACCTGTTATCCAGAATGCTTGGGGCTTTGGGTTTACCAGATAAGGGTCTCAATACCTTAAGTCTACTAAAATATAAAAAAAAGAAAGGGTTGTTTATTGCCAAATTTAAAGGTAAAATGCAATATGTCTACAGACCTTTTATTGCTTCTTTACTAGTGATCATCCTTATATTACAGAGCAAATGGTGTCTGTAAAGTGACAACCCTGTAAACTGCAAGATATATGATTTACTTTGTATAGGGATGCTTATACCCAGTGGTTGGGATTATTGTTATTGCCATTTTCTCAACTTCAATTTCTGATTTTTTTTTTCTTTTTTATTAAAAAAAATTACCCCTTTTCTCCTAATATGCCACAACTTTCCTTATGGCAGCAAGCCGGATTTACTACAACTAGTAACCTGGGGGGGGGGGTGGGGGTGTGTGTGTGTGTGTGGTTTCGGCCTCGTGTTATTATATGGTCATGAAACTCCTCAGTAACTTCTAATATCCTCATATTTTGCAACTGGGGTTACTTTATTTATTGTAATACGCACATTTTAGTTAGTCATGTGACAGAAATAACATCAGAACTCACCGTTTATAACTGATGACATCAGAACTCACCGTTTATAAGGATATAATCTACAAGATATTCATGGCTTTTGTGTATTATATGTGTGTATATATATATATATATATATATATATATATATATATATATATATATATATATATATAGATAGATAGATATAGATAACAAACAAGGCAAAGTTGTGCTCACCACTAATTTTTAAAACCATTAGACGGGGGTGCAATGAGGCTGTGACCACAAAATACATATAGACAATTACAAGAGTCCACTGCACTCAAACCATTATCAATATATTTAAGACAGAGACATTTTGTGCATACTGCTACTGAAAAATGCCTTACCCTTTAAACAAAACAGGGATTGTTTGTCCATATATTGCAATATATTTAAGCTGGCCAACTATGTCACAGTCATCCCATATCTGGCCAGTCCTATGCTCAATTTTCATCTGATTCATTAAGATTTCTATTGCTTCATTATATATTTTACAAAAGGGACTAGTTTTACCTGCAACTTACTTGCTGCTTTCAAAGTAAAACTCCCATACTTGGCTGCCCTTTTATTAGACACCAGTGGGATCACCTGACTATAGCTGGGAAGGGTGGGAGCTACAACATGGAGCTGGTCACTGCTCCTGTATAACTATAACAAACAAGGGAAAGTTATGCTCACAACTAATTTTTAAAACCATTAGGCGGGGGCGCAATGAGGCTGTGACCACAAAATACATATAGACAAATACAAGAGTCCCAACCCATTATCAATATATTTAAGACAGAGACATTTTGTGCATACTGCTACTGAAAAATGCCTTACCCTTTAAACAAATATTTGTTATATATATATAAATATATATAGTCCCACAGTGCCTGCACTCAATCCGAAAAATTAAGCCAGAGGTGCACGTTCCAAAATAGAATAATATATGAACAGAGAAGATCAGCACTCTCTGTCATTTGGTGAAACTGTGTTGAGTTATTTCACAAAATATCACATCTTAACCAACGTTTCGGGATGCACCGAATCCAGGATTTGGTTCGGGATTCGGCCAGGATTCTGGCTTTTTCAGCAGGATTCATATTCATCCGAATCCTTCTGCCTGGCCGAACCGAATCTGAACTTGCATATGCAAATTAATTACGGGCAGGGTTTTTTTGTCCCAAAACAAAGTAAAAACTGTTGCATACGCAAATTAGGATTCGGATTGGTATTTGGCCGAATCTTTTGAGAAGGATTCGGTCGAATCCAAGATAGTGGATTCAGTGCATGCCTTATATATATATAAAAACAGCGCTGGGTCGGTACATCCAGACCACAAAATGGATGCCTTGGTGCTGGAACTATAAAACTATGGTCATAAAGTAACAAAAAAGTCCGCAAACACAGGACTTATGTGAAAGAAAAAAAATGATCGTTTATTCAACATTTCGGCTCTGCTACATGATCCTTCCTGAGGACGGTTCATGTAGCAGAGCCGAAACGTTGAATAAACGATCATTTTTTTCTTTCACATAAGTCCTGAGTGTGCGGACTTTTTTTGTTACTATCTATCTATCTATCTATCTATCTATCTATCTATCTATCTATCTATCTATCTATCTATCTATATATCTATATATATGTAGTGTGTGTGGTCACAGCCTCATTGCACCTAATGGTTTTAAAAATTAGTGGTGAGCACAACTTTCCCTTGTTATATATACATATATATATATATGGTGCGTTTTCCTGAGCTAACTGCATGAATTAATTTCACAAAAAAGATATGACATTAATAAATATACATGTGCTACTGTACTCTCTGTGAACAATACTTAACACTGAAACAAGCTGTGGACAGGCAAAGTACCTCACAGGGTGAACAATAATAAAGAGAAATACAGATATTTGATACCTTTTGGGAAAATACAGAGCTGCTACTTCAGGCTCCAGGATGTTTAAATCATCTAGATATATATCACCTGGCCCCTGATGCTGGCTTCTTTTTCTTACACCTGTTTAGAATTAAAGTGAGTAGAATAATTTAGAATTTTCAGAATGCTATGCAGTATGTACAGTATTACCAAACATATGCATTCTCACTGGACACGCAAGTTAACAGCAGTCCATAAAATAGGAACTGACCAGTTCAAACACATGCCATTCTTTTGTGACTAGAAGTTATCCAACATCCTATACTACAAGAAAAAGAATGTTGTAACTACTGCCTCGGGTCAGCATAAGGAATCTCTTTCTATAAAATGAAATGAATCTGATGGTTCTGTACACCAAGTTCTGCATCTCATTAGTTGTATTAATGGGGATGATATTACTAGGAATACATTACCCATACCATCCTCTTAAAAATGCCAACACAAGCAATGAAAATGTTCTATAAGTATAATTAAAGCGGATAAAACAGGACACTCCGATTTACTTAATTCATACAAGTATACAGTGTACCTTTTTTCTTGGTTGGTGAGTCTGTTTTCAAGGAAGGTTTCATTTCAGGCAAATTATTTATACTCTCCTGAGGGAAGCTTTCCTCCAGTACAGATGGGGAGCTTATACCACTTTCAGTGACAGGTTCAGGTGGCTGATCTGGATCCATAAGGACACCTATAGAACAAGGTCGAGGCTCTGGCTTAAGCACAGTGCAAACTGAGTCTTCCATGAATACTTCATCTGCTCCTCCGACCAATGCCTCTGAACTGATCACCCTGAAATGTGTATTCTCAGAAGGTGTGATTGTGGCTGTCCTCGGATGGTCTGTTCGTTCTTTCTTGCTCACCTGCAAAATTCAGATGGAGTATACTCAGATGAACCAACAGGAACATGTACATTTAAAAGCAACAAAACATTGTCTGATAGGACGTCAGAATTTCTATATTTCTAAATAATTAAAGCAAGAGCTGTACAATTTCTAGATAGATTCAGATTACATTTTGACAGTTTGTCACTTGCAGTACCCGCTTCCCATCACTACTGTTCTGCCATAATGGAGTTCTGATTTGTGTTTGAGATAAATTATTTACATTATATGGAATAACTTTTGAAGAAATCATCTCCCAAAAACGGCACCAACTTTTTTTTTACATATAAAAGGCAGAAAGAGAAACAATAAGAACCTAAATGAATTCAAGAGGAAACAGGGCAAGCTGTGCCAGACACGTAAGCTTGCTATCTATATATACATTTTGGGCAAATGAATCATTAATTATTTTCAATCACATCAAATAATACAGTGGTCACTTAATGTTGAATCTTGTATATAAAAGCACTGTATTGCACACTTTGGATACTGCACTGAGGTCTTAAGATCATGTATCTAGATTTACAGATTGTGTCAGTCCAAATAAACTGGGTATGGGCATACACTAATAGATCTGCTAGTTTAGCAAGGACCCAAGTGGATCTTTTCCCAATTTGACCCCCATGTGCTGGGCCAAACCAGTCTGATCCGATCCTGACCAATGAATGGATCCTAATAGGGCCCTGTGTAGAGCCATCAGACAAGGGCCACAACAACGTGCTGATGCATGCCTCGCCAGATGGGATTTTCAAATGTACATTTATCTGACAGCAGATAGCAAGGCCCCCCTCATGCATGGACAATAAGCTGCCCACTCAGTCAAAAGGGGCCTATACAAAAATAAAAAAACTATAGCCTTTAAAGGCAGTTTAGCATGAAATTAATTCTAAAAAGGATAGCATGAAATTAATTCTAAACAAGAGCCTGCATTGTTTCCTGTTAGTTTCCTGCAGAGCGTAGGTGACCAAATCATACAGATATTTGCTAATATTGGTCAGCTGAAGCCTTTGCTTTGGTATAATTTGAAAGGGATTATATGTTAATTTCACCTGTGCCTCAGAGGAGTCATATACACACACATTATGTGTGCTTTTTGTTGGTTATATATCATGCTCTATGGTTTTGCAAATGTTTCGTACAAAGCATACAGACTGAGACTTCAGAAATTGTAAAGCCCTTATTACAAAGAGTATCTACATTCCCTTCTTATGATATTTATGTGGAAGGATTAGCTGTTAAATAGAAACAAAGTATACGGTTTCACCTTAGTTGACTCAGGAAATCCACCCCATGTCCACTGCATCTGTGGTTCATTTCTAAGGATGCTCTCTCCAGCCTTTACCTCCAGTTCAGAGTCACTTTTAGGGCAATTTGATTGGGAAAAGCAGCTGAGAAAAAGAATAAGAAACTGGTATATTTACAAATGAAATGTTTAAAAATTATTTTTACTTATGGTACAATGTCTATGTGCCCACTAACTGTTAGTGAACTACATTACCCAGTATCCTAATGGAGGCAGGGGCTGACAGGGGATGCTGGTAGCCACATGTTAGCAACAGCTGGAGGGTTTTAGATCCAACAACATAGCAACAAAATTAGAATAAAAATGTTTCACTATCAATAACAAAAATGGCAAAGAAAATTAACAAAGCTGTTGGTGAACACGTTGAATAGTATTGGAACTACTTAATAACAAGGTAGAATAAATAACTTAAGAATTGCTACACCACATTTAACTAGATATAAGTGATGCAATGAAGCAAAAAAAAAAAAAAAAAAAATCCAGGAGCGAGCTCCACATCTTTGCCATAGATGTCTACTTGATTTAAAAGTAGTTCATAAGCTTTGCCAACATTCTAATTAAGAACAAACACTCCCCATGGTAGAACATATGGAATTCTAAAAGCAGACAAAAAAAGTTTCTACCTGTCCAGGGGAGACCAGTCTCCATCAGAGAGGGCATAATGATCCGAAATATGGCAGAAAGGCTCTTTGTATTCCTTCTCCCTTAAGGCTGTGTTTGAAGAGGACCTGAAAAAAGAAAGCAAAGCATCAGTAAAGAGAAATCTATATCATACTTTGTATGTTTGCCTCTAGTCTTATGGTTGACAATACATATGGGTATAATGTTTGCTCCTTGTCTTAAACACTATATTTGCCAATCCCCCATAGACTAAACAAAGGACTGGAAGAACAGCTGAGGTACAATATGCTGCCTACATATATCCATTTGTGAAAGGTGACGCAGCGCTTGAGCCTGGTGCATTACACACAATTTGGTTCAGCAGAGGTTAAATAAATAGCGAAGGTTGAGATTTTGGCTTCCCTCACATACAGACCAGCTTCACAAAATATTGCACAAGGGCCTTGGCGAGTACAAAAATGTAATTCCATCCCAAGGCTCCCTGTGAATGTTGCATGAATTCAAAAGCCAGGCACCTTATAATAAGTAACAGACATGCAGTTAGCATTTATATTCAGTAGGGGACTGGAATAATGCAAGCCTCATCAGTGATCAGTTGAAAAGAGAGAGATTTTGCAATGCCCTGACTATTTATTATCTATAACTAAAAAGGTGTGTGTAATTAAACCTATGTATTATAACATTTATCTGCAGAGATGATGAAGACATTTGCAGAAATGATAAACCAGGCGTTTAAAGAAAAGCAGACGATATTCCATTGCTACTTCTCTCATCTCACCTTCCACTTTCAGCCAACTTGCTCCTACACATCTATATGTATGAGGTTTTCTCTACTGGCCATGGCTGGGCTTTCAAAAACTTTCTGACCTTATGCCTGGTTCCCACTTTCCCACACACCAAGCTTTGAGTTCCCAGCCAACAGGGGCAACTTTATAGATATCTCTGACTCAGACATGCACAGTTCCATACTCTTTTCCCTACAGTTGCCATGGTAGCTATAGAGGCTACCCTCTACTCCCCAGCTAAACTCCTATCTAGACTCTATAGAGGGATTATGGAAACAGTCAAGTCACCCTTTGACCGAGCTTATCTCTTTTGGACACAGGCCATTTCAGGACTCGAATATGATCAATGGGAGGAACTAATAGAAAAATCTTATAACTTCCTAATCTCGATAAAAGATAGGCCCATACAGTATAAACTCCTCCACCAAACTTAAATAACGCCCCTCAAGTTGAAGAAATTTGGTAGGAGAAAGGACGATTTCTGTCCACTATTCAAATCTCCTGGCCTGGTCATGTCTCCCCATACAAGAATTCTGGTCTAAAACAATGGAGACCCAAGCAAATGAACTCGGTACGCCACAGACAGTGGACCCAGTAGTCTGTTTGCTAAGAGTAATAGATAGAGGTACTACCCACCAATGTGGCCAGAGTTAAGGTACATAAAATCATGTTCTATGCTAAAAAGCAGTGATCATGCACTGGATGGGACAAACTCTCCCCTCCCTAGCCTTCTGGAGACAGTTGGTGGATGGAGCTCTTCCCCTAATATAATTAACTTATGAAATGAGGAGGGCGCATGATTAATTTGACAGAATTTTGTGTGATCAGGACTCTGTGGACATGTAACCTGTTCCTTTAAACTCAATGTGACCTGCTTTATACCATTAACTACAATTGCACGCATATTGACAATTGCTATACTCAGTGATAGTTTTCTCCGGTCTGTGCAAGCCTGTGACCCGATATCACTCTCATGTCACACTTTTAGAGACACTGTATTGTATTATGTCTGTTTTGTGTTTGTTGTTTTTAAAATCAATAAAATGTATTGGTTAAAACTGTGGCAGTCAACCTTATTTAAGCAAATGGGAGGCAATATCCAAAAGAAGGAAGCGGAATGTGCCATAAGGAAGCTTATTAGCCATTCACCAAACCAAATTCCAGTTGCAAAAAAATGTGTTTACTGTGGGCCACATAAATAATAAGTGACAATGAGCCAATGTGCCATAGCCCTAATAAAAAACAATAACATAATACATACCATGGGGTTTCCTGTGGATTGGGGCATGTACAGAATTTGCTCAGTCATATCTGGTGCAGTTATTTGAGAACTACTGTACAGCACAAGTCACTGCAAATTGCCACAAAAATAGCACTATATGGGACGCATATTTGCTGTACTCTCATTCTGAAAGGGATTTATATGAAACTGGTCCACCCTTTGCGGATATAACAGAATTTGATCTTCTGGCAAGTCTTTCCACTAGATAAATGATATCCACCTAGAGGCCCACTGAATGCTGTATAGTCGCCAGACTGCTCAAAAAACAACTTTCGATATAAATTGTATTTATTTTACACACATTTACAGTTGCTTTCAGCTACAAGCCACAAGGGGATGATTCATGGCCTGCAGATAAACTCAGGCAGAGAATAAGCACCTACATAATATATTTTCCTGTGAATGCACCCGGAGCCATTACATGAGCCTGGGTGCAGGTAGAGGGAGCAGATTTTGTCAGGTCTAATGCATACTCACACATTTCAGCCCCAAAGTGCACGTTGTGTGCCTTGCACCCAGGCCGACGCAGTGGCCACGGGTGCAGTCACAGAAAAATGCTGATGCGAGCCTCAGGGAAAAGCCCTAGCCATTGTTTCTGGTGAACACAGCTTTTGCCAGTAGATGAGGAAATCACAAAAGGTAGGCGTTTTAGAGTGATATGAAGTGATGAAAGAATTTAAGCCACAGCTGCTGTGAACAGCTACATGCAGACATGTTTGCTGCTCAATATGCTGAAACGTCAAGAAATTTGGCTTGCAAGCATAAAGGGCAATGACATAAGAAGATTAGTCACCTGTGGGTGACTAATAAACTACAAATGCTTCCCCACTATAGATAAAGTGAATCACTGGTAGTGAAACATATGCATTGCTTTGTTTTTCTAAAGTCCCCGTAGTTTCCTCTTGAGGCAACTTTGGGTGACTTGAGAAAAACGAGGCACCACTTAAGTGTTTTTAGGAAACCATTTGAACCATTAGCACCCGCAGAAAAGGAGATTTGTTGCGGACGACTAATCTCATGCATCATAGCACCAACAGCAATAAAATAGGTATCTAAATCACTATACATATTGAACTTAAAATGTGCTTTTGGTGCCCCCTTGTGAGCAGAAACCATACATACAAAGCAGAAGCACATGGAAGATTTTTCAAGTCACGTATGGGACCTGTTATCCAAAATGTTCGAGACCTGGGGTTTAATAATTCATGTAATTTGGATCTTCATACCTCAACGTCTACTATAAAATCATTTAAACATTAAATAAAACCAATAACATGGACCATAGCATTTGTACCTAGATAGAGAACTGGCTAAAAGATAGACTACAAAGAGTGTGGTATATGGAACATTTTCTAATTGGACCAGTTGTTACTGGAGTACCACAGGGTTCTGTACTTGGTCCTTTGATTTTCAACTTGTTTATTAATGACCTGGAGGTGGGCATTGAAAGTACTGTTTCTGTTTTTGCAGATGATACAAAATTGTGCAGAACTATAGGTTCAATGCAGGATGCTGCCACTTTGCAGAGTGATTTGACTAAGTTGGAATACTGGGCAGCAAACTAGAAAATGAGGTTCAATGTTGATCAATGCAAGGCAAAAATAATATAAATGCAAGTTATACACTAAATGGCAGTGTGTTGAGCAGTTCCTTAAAGGGCATGTAACGTGTAAAATAGAATAAGACTAGAAATGCTGTATTTTGTATACTAAATATAAACATTAACTTACTGCACCATAAGCCTAATCAAACAAATGATGTATGCTTTCAAAGTTGGCTACAGGGGGTCACCATCTTGTAACTTTGTTAAACATCTTTGCAAGACTAAGACTGTGCACATGCTCAGTGTGGTCTGGGCTGCTTAGGGATCGTCATAAAGAAAGCTGCTTGAGTTCTGCATGGCTGGGAAGTAAGGCGGGGGCTCCCCCTACTGTTCATAAGTATGATTGTTTTCCTGCTCAGCAGTTAGGGACCGTATGACAATTCCTATCCACAGCAGTAAATGAAGGGAGAATTTCACTGCATACAATCAGGTTTCTTATAAAAACAGTACACATTTTTTAATTAAAGTATATTGGAGATAGGTTTCTTTTTCATAAAAGAAAGTAAAAATGGGATTTTATTTTTTTGCCTTTACATGCCCTTTAACCGAGAAAGATCTATGGGTTTTTGTAGATAACTAGTCCAATTCTGGGCAGCGTCATTCTGTGGCCACTAAAGCAAATAAAGTTCTGTCTTGCATAAAAAAGGGCATTAACTCAAGGGATGTAAACATAATTATGCCTCTTTATAGGTCCCTGGTGAGGCCTCATCTGGAGTATGCAGTGCAGTTTTGGACTCTAGTCCTTAAGAAGGATATAAATGAGCTGGAGAGAGTGCAGAGACATGCAACTAAACTGGTTAGAGGGATGGAAGACAAATTCTGAGGGTAAAATGTCAAGGTCGGGGTTATTTTCTCTAGAAAAAAGGCGCTTGCGAGGGGACATGATTACACTTTACAAGTACATTAGAGGACATTATAGACAAATAGCAGGGGACCTTTTTACCCATAAAGTGGATCACCGTACCAGAGGCCACCCCTTTCAGACTATAAGAAAAAATTTAATTTAAAGCAACGTAGGTGGTTCTTTACAATGAGGTCAGTGAGGTTGTGGAATGCACTGCCGGGTGATATTGTGATGGCTGATTCTGTTAATGTCTTTAAGAGAGGCTTACCGTGGGGGCTGAATCATGTTTTCTCCATCAGAGCTCAAGCCCATTTCCATCATTTCCTCAACCCCAGAAACAGCATGAAACTCTTCCTTCTTTTCATGTTTCATTTTCCTTCGTCTCCTCTTTTTCTTTTTTACAGAGTTTGTGCAGATGTTTTCAAAGTCCATAGTGTGGGAAAGCAAAGTGCTAATTTCCTCTTCACGTGAAGTTGGCAAATGAGAACTGGGATTCTTGAACACCTGATCAACTATAGGGATTGGAGAGGTAGCCAGATATGCTGGGACTTGTTCCTACAAATAGAATGAAAATATAATATCTGCAGCAGTCAGAATCTCTCAAACAGAAAGTAGTCAGTACAACAACACTTCAATTCTCAAAGTAGTGCAGGTTCCCCATTGGCCAAAATTCCACTGCCACATACATAGAATTCGATGATGGAACAACACCACTTGTCCTTGGAATAATATAAACGCCTTTATTGCATAATAATTAATTTATAGTATGATGTTTTTGCGTGCTTTTTATTCAGCAGCCCTCCAATTTGCAATTTCAGCAATCTGGTTGCTAGTTAGTCTGGTCCAAATTAGCCTAGCAACCATCCATTGATTTGAATAAGAGACTGGAATATGAATAGGAGAGGGCTTAAGTAAAAGGACTAGTAAACAGTAGCTATAACAATACACTTGTAGCCTTGCAAAGCATGTGTTTTTAGTTGGGGTTAGTGACCCCCATTTGAAAGCTGGAGAGAGTCATAAGAAAAAGGTAAATAATTCAAACTATAAAAAAAATAATGAAGGCCAACTGAAAAGTTGCTTAGAATTAGACATTCTATAACATTCTAAAAGTTGACCTAAAGGTGAGTTACCTCTTTAATTTTGGAGAATATTAATTTTGGAGTATATTAATTTCATATTAAAGCATTCATAAAAATTAGCTTTTGTTTAATATAAAGTAAAATGATGTCTCCTATTTATTAGTCAACCCAATTGCTGACAGCTACTCATGCATTAATATGAACACCCACTCTGAACAAGGAACAGTAAATGCACCATTACACTTACACTTTCTTCTTCGGTTTCCTGCACAAAGAAGGCTTCTCCATTGTCACCGAGTTTCATGTGCAAATCTACCTGGGTTCCATTGATTTCAATATCAATCTAGATTGAACAAAATAATTTTACTTTATTACTCATATTGAATCAGAACAGTATTGAAAGAAGACCAACAACCTACCATTGCTGAATTATCATTTCTACAACAGAAAAACACACATCTCTTTATGAATAACACAGATTAGGTCTTTGTAATGAAATATCTCTGTGATGGCAATCAATGACATCATTCATATTTAAGGATAACAACAGAAATTGGAATTCCACATTAACATAACTTGAGCTTTTTGAAAAGTAAACATAATTTCAAGCAGCATACATTAGTTAAAATATGCAGACTTTTCATGATTTTTAATGGTTTGGTACAGTTCCTTAAGCCTAGCTCCCTGCTGATCTCTCTGACTGAGCTGACTGACTACTGTCTCTCTCTCTCTGCTGAGCTGACTGACTACTGTTACTTTGTATCAACAGCCATCTGTCCTTAGCCTGCATCCTTTCAAACCCCACAATTCCCTGCACACGTGATTTAAATAAGGAACAGAACATCACAGTGCAATGCATTGTGGGGTGTTTAGTTGTCTGCATGCTTTGTGTACACTGTGGAGAAGTTGTTACAATTTGTAACACCAGTGTTTAGTCCCTCCTTCCCTGCCAGGATTTCAAATGATTCAGAAAGTAAAGAACTGTTAAACAGCTGGATTTCAGCACAGAAAATGGCATTTACTTTTTGAAGAAACCGGTAACTGTGATGTTAGGGGTTTCTGTGTTATGTGGGCCTCTATCAAATTTTGGTTTGGAAGCTGGAGTTCCCCTTTAATAAACATCCAATTTACTTTCTACTAACAATTCCCATGGTTAAAAGTATATATGTATATCTGTACATGATGTGAACAAACATAAATAGGGTTTTCTACTGATGCCTTGCTCAGTCATTTCCATGGTGGGGCTCTAGCCTATGTATTTATGGCCAGTAGAAGGGTTTGTTATTTGCAGATTTAGCATTTTGCACAGAAATCTGTTAAGGGAAGATAGTGTATGCAGGCAGTGCAGCAGAAGTGGACCAGCAGGGGTGCGGATTTTCAGCCTGTGTTTCTCTGCAGGCCGAGATCTGCATGGTGCGCACATAGCCATAACTCTTTCTTGTTCTTTGTGGCTCCATAGTTTTTTGCAGACTCAGGGGCCGCAAAAACAAGCCAAATTGAGCACACAGCTCTCTCTTTTTTTTGTTTGTTTAATGAATTACATTGCCACATACCTCCCAACATTTTGGAAGTAAAAAGAGGGACAAAAACTTTTTTTCCGCACGTAGCGCAGCAATTTTTTGACCACACCCATTTCTGTGACCACACCCCCTAATAACCATGTTTGTTTTACAAAATTTGGCAGGTTATGAAAGTTTGAAAATATATATATATATATCTAAACTGTGTTTTTGTGTCTCAAAATTGTTACAAAGTATCTTATCTGCATCTGTTAGCTGTTCTGGGCTCTCTGCTAAAAGCCAATTAAGTGAGAAACTTTATTTCTTTTTCTGGCTGTTCAGTGCAGAGAAAAGAGGGACTTTCCAGTACAAATGAGGGACTGCGGGTTGAGCTGTCAAAAGAGGGACTGTCCCTCCGAAAAAGGGACATCAAAGCCATCGGCTCTGTGAAATTGCCATAAGTTCTAAATGTCAAAGTCTATTCTTTTTTTAGCTTAAATAATACAAATAGCTACTTCTTAAGAAAGGCCTAAATTATTTTTTAGTAAGGTATACTGGAACAGGTTATTTCCAGCTCAGCTATAGGGACATCCAGCATCTGACAGTGGCTAAATTATTCTGAACAAATGGCAGAATGGCTAAATTTCTATACCAAGCAATAACCTTTTAGCATAGATCTTTCTCCATATATCTGTTTGGATGGCTGTTCTTGATGAGTAAAATATAGTCAAGTGCCTGTCTGAGATGATTAAATGGGATCTAAAACCAAAAATGAATTGTAAACTCTACAGACTTTTAAATTTGCATTCCTTTTCAGTTTTAGTGGTTTAAGATATACTTGTATTTTTTTTCTTGGATTGCCAAGACTGGTCTTTTGGCTCAATATAAAAGTCGGCAGCCCAAGGATTAGCTGAATACAGTAAGTGCATAGACAGAGTGCTTGGAATCCATTATGCCTGCTATTAGCCATCTAAAACTACTAATATCTCAGAAACCACTAAAATAGAAAAGAAGCATAAAATGCAAGTGCTCAACTTATCTTATTTGGGGGGGTTAGATCCCCTATTTCTTAAAGAACTGAAGACAAAACATATTTTTACTCTTGCTTCAGGTTCCCTGCTATTGTTTGCTTTGCTACAATCTATAATGATCTCAAGTACATACCACTTTCTCCTTAGAGCGCAAGACTCCGAGCTTCCCGAATCGCACATGAAATGGAGAGCACAAGTAGGTTCCATCCTGCTGACGAACCACTATAACGTCAATGCAGCCGGATAGGGTTGCCTGGTTGATGCCTTTATACAGTTCCCTCACTGTAACCAGGACATGCCCAGCAAGTTGCCCGACATAGTTCATGGTTTGGGACTGCATAGAGAGAAAAATATACAAATTTATATTAACATTTTTTGTAATTCTAATTTCAAAGTGACATTTCAAAGTGAAAAACAAAGCCACGCACACAAATTCAAGGAGTCAGCAGGATGGGCTCCTAATATTTCCAGCATATAGTAAGTATACGAGAAAAGCAGAAATGGCCTAAACCTGTGGTAGGGCTGCACACAAAGAAATTGGTGTCTCCAATGTAGGATTTTTTTCTCCCGACCAGTTTAAGTGAGATCCAACTAATCGGTCAAATTATCGTGAGGTTAGTGGGCACCCATCAATATGCAGCTAAAGATTTTTCGTCCACCATCATTCAGAAAATCGATCGGTCAGGTTCGAAAATTTTCATTGGTGACAGTGAAATGTATCCATTGTCCAAATGTTTGCCGTGTCAAGCACGCAGCTACCCACCGTTTTCTCAGATTCAATAGAAGATATCGCTTGAAATGGTATTTTTATTTGATGTTGGACAAATCATACATTTTAGCTTGGCTTTACAATAATGAAAAGATCTTTTAACGTCTATGGCCACCGCTACAATTAGTTTTGTAGGGCCAGATCAGAAGCACTTAGTGCAGCCACAAGGGGGCACACACATACTGTACAGCTATAATATGTATCTCTACTTACATGAACTGAAAGTATATAAATAAAACAACCCTATTTCTTACTCACAAGAGGGTTTTAATTCTGTACCTAATATGCTTTACTAAATAACCCAATGCAAGATAATGAATACCATAACTATTCCTCTTATGAGGCAGACTAAAAATCTCCCAAACGACCCACTGAATTCAAATAGTGCTAAATTAAAATTGAATTGAAAGGCAGGTTGCCAACAGGATTTAATGTGGATTATTTTACTGTTGTGGGCTTGCACACTCAAAAAAACGATATACAACTATGGTGGTATTATAAAAGAAGTCTCTACTTGTTTTGAACAAATTAGAGTGCCCTCCATTTAATGTTTCTTTATTTTGTAGGGCTGGATTTACATAGCAGGCGCCCCTAGGTCCAGTGCCATTTATAGCCCCGGTCCTCTCCCCTTCCTTTGTGCAAATTTTCAACATTGGGTCTGGAGTACTGGGGATTGGTGCACAGTAAATTTTAAAAATAATTGTATCTCCTGCGAACCCCCAGTGGTTCCAAACTAATGTGCTTGTGGTTGGGAAGCATGCCACCCCCTTAAATTCTGCAGCCCTGGGCCTTTCTACAAATCCGGGCCTGTTATAGGACATGTGGATTATCAGGTTAATCAGCATGAGAATCCTTTCTATACTAAATAAATAGGTCACAAGACTCAGCGCGTCATGTATGGCAGGTTTATAAATTACAAGTTCAGTTTCCTTGAGGAGGCGCATTCAGCCCCTATGCTTTAAAATGCATGAGCAATGCAGGTCTCCATACCTTGCTGCGGTTAGACGGTGTATATAGGGGAACACACGTAATGCTTCTCACAATATGCTGCTTAGCACAGTTCTCATTTGCTATTTCTACTCACATCCTGTTGATTTCTGAACGGTCTGATAAGTCTTCAAGACTGCTAACTCAGGAACTGTCTGTCCCTCATCCCAGCTATCAGTTATTCCTGTTCCCCGGCAGCAACTATACACTCTGTGCAAAGCAAACAACTCCCATAAACATTTACATACCAATCATAGCACATGAGCATGGGCTACTACAATACAATGCTATGTGATAACAATGGAGGGGGAAACATATAAAAGGCATCAAGTGCTGAACCTAAGGAGGTTTCTGCAATGAATGAGTATTTTGGGGCATATTTACTAAAGGGCGTAGTGAGCGTCACTAGCGAAAATTCGCCAGAAATACCATCTGCAGGAATATCACCAATTTACTAACAGGCTTAGAGGACAATTTGCTAGCGAAAGAGTTAATGGCTAACGAAGTTTCACTCACTATAACCAGGCGAATTTTCGTAACGATGCAAATTTACAATGTACGAATTTTACAGAACGTTACCTCTTTCGCCAGAGTTTCCTTCGCCACCTTAGACCTGGCGAACTGATAAGATGAAGCTACATCCTCCTCAATCTTATATCCTGGACATCATATTCTGTATGCTGGCGTTTTTTCATATTTTAAATTGGGATTGTCTTTAAAAGTTAAACTTTTTTTTACCATTCCAGGGGCATGCCACATTTAGTTTAAGGTGGGCTCATGTCGACCTAAGCATAGTGTACTAATGAAGTTTCGCTAGACAGAAATGAACGTTAGCGTAAGTTCGTTAGGAAATGCTTGCGCGGACGAACCAATGCTAGCAAAACTTCGCCAAAGTCCGGCTGCAGAGAAGGAATTTCGCACTTTAGTGAATTAGCTTATGCACTGCGAATTTACATCTGACGAAGTGGCGCGAACTGCGGCAGAGCCTTTGCAGGAGCCCTTTAGTGAATTTGCCCCTTTGGGTGCTTTGTTGCCTCTCTAGTAGTGAGAACATAAAGTGCAGGCCCATCAGGAAAATTACCAAAGAAACTTCCTGTATTTTGTTTTGCACAGACTATTTTGAACACATAATTACACCTATTTTGCAGAGACATATTGTTCTAAGTGTCCCCTTTCATAAAAGGGAAAGTAATGCTGTACAGCAAACACAGAAACAGAACACAGCCAAACCATAGAATATGTGTTTGTGATGCCTGTACAAGCTGAAGGCAAGGTTACTTTGGGATACAGAGTTGTCCCCACCTATGTACACAGAACAATACCATTTATTTAAGACAAATAAAACATTCTATTTAAATGACGTCTATAGAAGATGACATTTTAATATGAAACCGCGGTTCCAAATAGAACTGCATGGGAGACTTTTTGTCACACTTTGTGGGTGAGATTTTATCTGGTCAACAGGATCTTGTCATCAACAATTCTCAACTACATTTCTCAACTATATCAAATTTTGTGGGATGCTACAAAATCGAATCCATTTTGCTTTAATGTAATATTTGATCATACAGAGACAATGGATGGTAGTTAACGATTTATAAAGAAAATGAGCTCTTGAGTGGTGTCTCCAAAGAGAAATAACTTGTGTAGACCTTGAGAAGGTTGTCTTTTCATTCCCCCTTAATTTTGTTATACTCTCACAAGGTATTCAGTTTCTGGGAATCTAAGGCTAGGAACAGGTGTATCTGGGTGCAGGCACCTGGAACAGTAGAGGGCCATATTCTTGGCCTGCATTTTGTCACAGGACAAGTACACCTACATTTGTCCCTCTCATAACCAGGCATGCTTCAGTGCTCTTGCTCTAGCTACTTCTTCCTGGGGACTGAAGCAGTTCATTAGTTGCCATAGGACAAAAGCCCAGTCTGGGCCACTGCTGATATCACTCTGCTATCTATTCACTGTGAAGTGCTATTGTCGCAATGCATTCAGCCACAGAGCACAACCTGAGAACAGCTTGTTGACAGATAATGTAGAGACAAAGTTCATTCGTATGTTATTTGATCAGATTATTTCCTAAACAAAGCAATGTCTTTATCTATGTTTGTTCGCAAGGAGTGACGCATATTTGCTATTGATCAAATGTTTTTCCTTATGGTTGAAGAATTCAAGTAAACCCTTTGGAGCAGGACTGTGCAACATATGGGTAAGGGCACACCTGGCGATTCAGGGAGATTTAGTCGCCTGCGTCTAATCGCCTTTTCTTTGGGCTGACTAATCTCCCCAAACAGCTTCCCCCTGTCTTCCACCGGCTATAATGAAAAATCGCCTGAGGCATGGCACATGCGGCGCTTTGTATTCAGAAGTCGCCTGAAGTTTTCTTGTGAGGCACCTTCAGAATACGAAGCTGCACGCGTGCCATGCCGCAGGCAATTTTCATTATAGCTGGCGGAAGTCAAGGGAAGCCATTTGGGGATATTAGTCACCCCAAAGAAGATGCGATTAGTCGCCAGGCGACTAAATCTCCCCGAATCACCAGGTGTGCCCTTACCCTAAGTCCTATGGGTTAGATCAGTGGTCCCCAACCAGTAGCTCGTGAGCAACATGTTGCTGACCAATCCCTTGGATGTTGCTCCCAGTGGCCTCAAAGCAGGTGCTTATTTTTGAATTCCAGGCTTGGAGGCAAGTTTTAGTTGCATAAAAAACAGGTGTACTTCCAAGCAGAGCGTCCTGTAGGCTACCAAACAACCAATCACAGCCCTTATTTGACATCCTCATGGACTTTTTCATGCTTGTGTTGCTCTCCAACTTTTACATTTAAATGTGTCTCACAAGTAGGTTGGGGACCCCAGGGTTAGATAGAGTCAAAATCCTTTCTCTGGCTCCTAAGTTGCACAACAGATCCAAAGACAGGTAAGAGCTATTGTTACCACCTGCAATAGGTGCAAATAAATGCCCAACTGCTGCCTTTTTTTTGTTGCACTTTCCACACTGGGTTTGGCTTTGCAAAATTACATTATTATTCACATAAGTTCCTGCCCCAATGGGGCTTACAATCACAGGTCCCCATCACATACACATACACTATGGTCAATTTTATCAGGTTATCAGGTATGCCAGGAGTGTGAGAGGAAACCGGAGTACTCAAAACCATGCAAGCACTTGAAGAACATACAAACACCTTAAATACAACCTGGCTCACACACATGCAATACATAAATAATTTGGCATCAAAATGACCTTTGTATAATTAGTCAAGAGATGCCAACTTGAAAAAGAGTGCTTGTCGCTATTAAACTTATTGTATCTTGTCCTTGTATGTCACTAATAAAAACATGATAATGGTATGGGGCAGTGAAAATGGATTGGATTTAAAAAAAATGTAAATCAATAGAAAAAGTGTTCACAAGAGCAGTTTATGACCTTGCTATTTATTTACTTTAATCTTTAAGTTTTACAACCAGTTTATTAGGCTGTGTTATCTCCTGCCACAGAGGTTCAGGTCTTATAATGTTTCTATATATAATATTTTGGATTCGGTCACTTACTGCATCTCCATGATAAGGACATGATACTGGCATTTCGGTGGAAAACCATATGGCACTTAAATGAAAGTGAGTTCAAAGGAGCTACTTTCGTTTTCAGACAGGCATTAAATGCATTTTTATTGGGCAGTGTCAACTAAGTCTCACGCATACATCAGCCATAGTCATCTTAGGGCAGTGGGGAAGTAATAAGCCTTTAAGGAAAGCAGAGTTAATCCTGTGTACAACGTATGACCAGAACCCTAGCCATAGCCAAGCAAGACAGAAATGTATCCAAGTCATACTGGTTTGTTTTCTATACAATTTTAAGCCTTAGGGCAAGGTCACATATGGTGTTTCTACACTGCGGTTTTAAAAGCGTGCGTAAATATGCACAAAATAAACCTCTAAGGGTAGGGGCACACGGCGCGATTTCGCCGCGATTCTGTGCTGGGCGAGTTGCGAGTCGCTGCGTTTTTTAAGCCGAAATAGCTTTGTTAACTTTGGCGCTGGCGTCAATGCAAATCGCAGCGAAATCGCTGCGCTAATTCACACGCGGCGATTCGTTTTCTATTGTCGCCCGAAGTTGCCTCGCTGGGCGTTTCCGGGTGACAGTAGAAAAAGAATCGCCGCGTGTGAATTAGCGCAGCGATTTCGCCGCGATTTGCATTGACGCCAGCGCCAAAGTTAACAAAGCTATTTCGGCTTAAAAAACGCAGCGACTCGCAACTCGCCCAGCGCAGAATCGCGGCGAAATTGCGCCGTGTGCCCCTACCCTAAATGATAGAATACGCACTATTGACATTTCCAGATGGAGCTTGCAAGCCAACATCTGCCACACAATGCCAGTGTTTGCGTTTTTAAGAAGAAACGCCAATATGGCATGGAAACTCCATATTATTGAACGCTTTGGGATCCGCAGGTCTGGAAATCCACTTCGCTGAAATACTCTGTGTATTTTAAATATGGCGAGCAAACTATTGCGCATATACTTATTTATGGAGTTGTATGCTGGTGCCATAATTACGCTGCGTATTGGCTACATGGCTACATTTTGCATGTTTTCATTGGCTTATTTACTCTTGACCGCGCGTTGTTAGTGTGACATTGAGAGATAGATATGGGGACTGTAGCTTTGGATTGCATGTTCTAATGAGAAGGGCCGGATTTATCTCCTTTATCAATTAGTATTTGTATCATATAATCTGTATGGCTGATGGTAGTGTACAAATACTTCTTATATATACCCCTGCTGAATCCAAGAGGAAGCATTACTTCAGTAATATGGGAACCAAAATGTTTTTTGCAGGAGGAATGCTGACAAGCAGATTCATTCTTTGAATTCATGCCAATCCTGTTTCTTGTCTGATTTGTATAGAATTTTACTGGTTTAGTTTCAATTCAAATACAATGTTTTGTCTAAAAACAGAAAACTGCCATTTAAATGGATAGAAGAATAGCCAAAATGGCAATGATCAGCTCCAGGAAGATCAAAGAAGGTCTAAAATATTAGTTCAGTCAAAGGAAAGCAAAATCTTGAAATATTTTTCACTTTATAAAGTGAATGTCTGAGTTTGTACAGAAGAATGAAGACACTGCTATTTTTTTTTTGAAACTGCCTAATATTGCATTTTCTTCACCTTCATTCAATTAGTTTTCCAAAGTAGCAACTTCGGAAAACGGAACGATCCCTGTTTACATTCTAGCTGGCGGGAAGGGGAGATTATTCGCCTGAAGAAGAGATTTGTCACTGGGCGACTTATCTCCCCAAAACCTTAGCGTGTGTTACCACCCTTACACATACAAGACAACTTGGATACAGTGTCGGACTGGACCTTTGGTTTTGTTTGCTTTTTAATGGGCCCAGCCAAATGGGAACTGTGTCTGGGCCGGCGGGGGCCCACGTGGCCCATTTGACCCTGCTTGCATAACAGGACAAGAATATTCCTCACTTCTGCTCTGAAGCAGCTGAGCCGTGATAAAGCAAACAGTGCAAATAGCTATGTTAACAAAATCGTTTATATATATATATATATATATATATATATATATATATATATATATATATATATATATATATATATATATATATATATATACTTGATGATCTCAAACTTTTTCAGTTCAGTGGGCAGCTCAAGTAAAATCATGTCAATAAAAAGCAGGTTTGCGCTGAATACACATCCAACCAGTTATACTCCAGTTGTGCACTACTGTTCCAGCTTAGTTGATAGAGGAAAAGAGATAAAAGGCAAAAGCTGTACAAACTCCGTACACACACATTGTTCACTAAAGCAGGGGTTCTCAGCTTGAGTTTTTTTCACCATGGCCTCACATACTTATACTAGACAACACCCAGGCCTCACCCATCGGAAGCCATACTATATAAATTACAATGTGGAGTACTTGTGCCAGGCAATATAACGGTTAAATAAATGTTTACAAATACAAAGTCATAACGAAGGCTTTCACAACACAAAGTGCTATGGCACTCCCTGGTTCGAGTATACAAAGCCATTTCTGAGTGCCGTAAATTGGCTGGCATTAGAGAAACAGCTTTACTATGGGTTATACATTTTCTAATGTCATAGTGATAGGGACACTTTACTAGGAAGTCCATTGGGAGAGGGTGAGTGTGGTTAGGCTGGAGGTGGCATAATGGTACTTCAAAAGGTAAAAGCATGGCTCAGTGCTGCATCATTATTAATAATGACAGGTAGATTATAGTTGTGGAAACAATTCAGACTTAAGCAAGTGGGTTTGGTAGTAATGATGCCATAGTGATGCGGCATGGTTGAACTAGGATTCATCACACTACAGCATATACATTAAAAAGAAGCTACAGCTATCCTCATCATGAACCCTAGCACAAGTGCCAGAAACACCAAAATAGAACAAAATACTTTAATTTGAGTCGGATGCATATGCCACATTCATGTTAGCGGAGTCACACTTTTGTATATAGGTCCTCTAACCACTGTGCTCATTTCACCAAAGCACAACATGATCCAAAAAACAATCATTTGCATTTTTCAGAGGGATTTTCACTGCTCCCTTTTCAGGTTGAAGATTAGTCACCCCACAATTCATTTTCTATAGACATCTACTGATATACATTTCAGTGTTTAACAGAGGTTGTTCATCATTCATATCAGTCACTGTCCAAGTGAAACACATAACATACACAACTACACGCATATACATGATTTTCACCAGGCTCAGCCGTTGTCAGCCTGTGTATTTTTGCAGGCTGAGAGAAGCGGATCTGCTCCCTGCCCCATTTGTTTGAATTCAATCAGCCTGTGTGCACACACATACACACAGCGGAGCTGAAGCCAAGGTCAGCCCAAATAGATGAAAGGAGGCACCTCCAAGCTGACCTCCGCTTTGCTCTGCTGTTAGTATTCAAATCAATGGAGCAGGGAGTAGATCCACTTCTTTCAGTCTGCAAAAATATGCAGGCTGACAACAGCCAGAGCCAACAGCCTGTGAACCCATAGCCTAAAGGTGTCCATAAACGTAGAGATCTGCCCGTTTGGCGATGTCGTCAAATGAGCGGATCTCTCCCCGATACGCCCACATTGAAGTGGGCGATATCGGCCTGATCCTAGGGCCCAACGATCGGATCATAATGGATCCGATACGGGCGGCTGGATTGCAAACACGCACAGATGCGCCCGCGATACGACAGGATTTTTTAACCTGCCTGATCTCGGCGACTTTTGGACAGATATCAATCAGGGAAGCCCGTCGGATGGCCCCACACACAGACACGTGGAGAACATAAAAAATTCATGCAGGGAGGTTCTTGGCTGGAATTAAACACTGCGTGTATGGAAAATGCACTGTGGGTCTGCGACATTAACAACTAGTCTAGATCAGTTAACATTTATGTTTGCTGCAAAAATCTGCACTGCATGGCAATGTTAATGCTTACTTATTTAATGCTCCCCAGTGACTTTTTACACAAAGGAAAAGGAGAATGTCTGCTTCAATGAGTATAGACCCACATGGGATGTTGACATCAATTAACACTTTTGTTTCCAGTGGCAAACCTGAAAGGCAAACTCAATAAAAACAAACACCAGTGTACCGAAGGCTTAGAGTGGTTAGATTCCATCTCTTTCTCTGTTTTTCTCTTTCTTTTTGCCAAAAAAAAATTGCAGTGACTAAATATGAAACTAAAAGCAACTTTCCTTTGCATGTTTACATTAATAAAACCTTTACTTATTCATATACACCATAACAGGAGAGCAAATTTGATTCTAGGAAACAGAAAGTAAATGATCATTTCTCTTTTTAAAGACAGGCAATAAAGCTAAATACATGGAGGTGCTTTGCTATTTAAAGGAACAGTAACACCAAAAAAATTACACTGCTGCCCTGCACTGGTAAAACTGATGTATTTGCTTCAAAAACTGTACAATAGGTTATATAAACAAGCTGTTGAGTAGCCATGGGGGCAGCCATTCAATGAAAAACTAGAAAAGGCACAGGATACACAGCAGATAACAGATAAGTTCTGTAGTATACAATGGGATTCTTCAGAACTGATCTGTTATCTACGGTTTATCCTGTACTAACTACATGACTACACATGAGCTTGATGATATAAACTACAGTTGTGTTTCCTGAAGCAAACACACCAATAACCAGTGCAGGGCAACAGTACATTATATTTTAATTATTTCATACACTTTAATTTGTGGATGTTACTGTTCCAATTATCCACTGCAGCCCTGCAACATAGTTGCCTCTTTGCAGCTATGTAAACAGCCATTCACATTCATGTATTGCTGTAAGGCCCACTTTGAATAGCGTATGAACAATTTAGAATTAATTAAGGTTCAGGGTTTTTTTCTACAGGGTTGACTTCTCCTTTAACTGGGGGCAATTACTTGAAAGGGCTTGTACCAGCAATAAAGAGCAATATTGGGCATTTTGGAGCCACATTTTTTTGATGGAACAAAGGCCACAATTGCTCTGTGTACCCTAAATATAAAGGATTCCTAAGCACAAAGATTTTGAATTATGATTGCATTTATTTTATGAAGAAAATAATCACAATTCGATTTAGCTTATTGAACACAGTGAGCCCTGCCGATTCTAAAAATCCCTATAAATTAAACCTCACAATTAGCATTCCTACATGAACTCTTTCCCTCAATCAAAGCAAGTTCCAGAACAGATGAGTATAAAGCGACAAACATATTTGTCTGGGAAGGGTTACAAGCCATTTCTAAGGCTTTCGCTCAATCAAAACACTGTTAGGACCAAATGGAGAAGATAGAGTAAAGGCAAGAATTCACCTAGAAATAGCCAATCTGTAAAAATTCTTTCAAGGGTTCAGAAACAATTTCTACAGGAAATTACAAAACATCCCAAAATAGCCAAAGAACTGTTGGTCTGTCTAGCAGTGACGTAACTAGATATTCAGTGGGGTAACTAGATGTTGCTGGGCCCCACAGCAAATTCATTTTAGGGCCCCCAACATATCCAGTGTTTGTCCTGTTTTACCAATATATGTTGAAATTGCTCATCAATAAGAGCCTCATGGGGCCCCCTGTACCTCCTGGGCCCCCTGCAGCCGCAGGGTCTGCTTCCTCTGTAGTTACGCCCCTGTAGATATTACTGGGCCCCACTGCAAATTATTTTTCAGGCCTCCAAATTGTCTAGAGGTTGACCGGTTTTACCAATATTTATTGAAATTGTACATGAGCTAGGGCCTCATGGGACCCCTGCAGCTGCAGTAGAAAAGAAGCAGCAGATACCTAAGTGTATCGACACTCATCTCATATTTTCAAAAATAAAAAAACACTGGATATGCTAAGGCTTTTTAAGATAGCATTGGGATAATGTTCTGTGGACAGACTAAGCAAAACTTACACTCTTTGGACAGAAGAGGTTGCAGTTATGCCTGACAAAATGGAAATACAACATGTAAGTGGTAGTGTGATGGTATGGGAATGCTCTGGTACTTCAGAACCTAGACAACTTGCCAATATTGAAGAAACCATTAATTCTACACTGCGCAAGATGCTTAAGGAGAATATTTCTGAGATTAGAAGACATTTACTTGTCTCAGTCTATACACATAGCACTGCCTAAATACCAAAAATGTGAGTTTTAATTCTTTCATATGGCATCATGGGCAGAAACATGCAAATCACTAATGTCCCTTTGGCCAACTATGCATCCAGAACTGTTGGTTTTATAGCACAGATACAGCCTAATGGTTCAGAGCCATATATCCAAACTAGTGTGTAGAGAAATTGTGTTGCTCTATGGGTACAAAACCTAAGAAGGGCTGTCCAGCTAGAGGTCCGCCAGATGTATATGGCTCTTAAGGAATATTTTAAACGTGTAATGCATATAACTGTGCACGTTTTAAACATTTACACTGCATAATAATTAATTTGGGGGGTGTATTGTGCCCTTGAAGCACGCTAGAGTGGTGCAGTACATAAGTCACTTTGTGACTTGTTAGAAAATATTTGTTATTGACCAGCTGGAAGAGCCAACATAGAAAGTAACATCTATTTCTGACAAACAACAAGTGAATAAGAGTTTTGCTACCCCTTGAAAAACACTGAATGTAGGATGTACATGCATAAACAACAAGAAAGAACTCATATTTCCCATAATATTTCACATTATAACACGCAGGACGATAGTCTGTATCATTATAAATCACACATCCAAAAAATAAATCAATCCCCAAAACCTATGCCGTCCTAAGTAGCAGCTTTACAGGATTTTGTGAAACAGAGAAATTGATTTGACTCCAGGCTCTCAGCTCCTCACCTACTATATTAGTCCAACTCAATAAATAAAAAATGAACAGAATTGCAGAAGGGGAGATGGTATCATGCTATTTTGAAACATCAACCCACTCAAAGCTCCTGAACAATGCCAAGATTCTCAGCTGATTATCATGAGTACAGTACTACACAGAATATACAGCAGCACATTCTCAGCTTGCAGTTCTACAGGTTGGTGCTTCATGATCCACTGCAAACTGCACACTCGTTTAGCTCTACTGCTTACATGAAGTGTACTTCTATACATCATCTAAACAGAGAGGAGGTGAGAAGCTAGTCAAAATATACAAGCTTTCCTGCCAGGTATGCTGGGCATTGTAGTCCAGACTTCTCTGCCTACAAGTGTAACTTACCAGTAGGCTATAAGAGGTCCCTTCTTGTGTGTGTTCATCGTCTGAATCCTCTGTATGTGACTCCAGATCGTCCAACATAAACATTTCACATGGTATCACAGAGTGAGGCACTGCTCTCTTTCAATAAGTTTATGAAGAACTTTCACAAGAAATCCTCCTCCCTTCAGCCGGCTGGAAATGCACCTCGCTAGTTCACACGCCTCAAAAGGAAGCAGCTCACTATCTGGTAACCAATAACCACTTCAGCTCAAGCCACAACCTCTAGCACATAGACTTGACTATGGTGATACCCTGTACATGCACTGTTAGCTAAAGGGCACAGCCTTGTACTCATCAGTTACGTGATCTTCTAACATGTATGATAGCCATTCATATAGTTAATGATTCTTTTGCTCTGTGATACACTATCTTACATTCTACGAAGAAATTAAATATAATGCAGTAATTCTAATGTTACCTAAAAGAAGCTAGTTATTCTTAGGGCTATTCCACACGGGGAGATAGCGACGCGTTTGCGGCGACAAAGCGCCGCGACAGTCTCCGCGACTGGCGCAGGCGACAGTTTTGTATGGGCGCCTATGTAAAAACGCCTGTGCTAACCACACGAGGCGATGCGCTTTTCAACAGTCGCCTGAAAATGCCTCGCCAGGCTTTTTCAGGCGACTGTTGAAAAGCGCATCGCCTCGTGTGGTTAGCACAGGCGTTTTTACATAGGCGCCCATACAAAACTGTCGCCTGCGCCGGTCGCGGCGACTGTCGCGGCGCTTTGTCGCCGCGACCGCAAACGCGTCGCTATCTCCCCGTGTGGACTAGCCCTTAGGCACGGAAAGCTAAAGTAAGCACATTCCACTCTGGGGAACTGACTTAAAAAACAAACACTGTTGGTATGTGCATGTGTGCCATTAAAATTAAACCAACACATAGGGAAGTTACAGTGCCTTCTTCTATTGCAGTCAATTTAAGCAGCGTTGAGCATACCAGTAAACATTGTAATTGCACAAAAATACAATCATGTGCTATTACTGATTATGTTTGTGATGGTTTAAATGCATTGTGATTTCACATGACAAGATCCTTTAACACCTTCAACAACTTACTTATACTAATTATATAAATATGTAAAGGTTCTGCAGTTCCAGTTCTGACTATGGCACTAAACAGGCTAGGGCTCTCTTATCTCTTATGAAATATATGCTACCCAGAAATCCAATTGAGGGGTCAGAGAAGCTCTAATTTTATCCGAAGGCCGTGTCACATTGTGTGGCTACTTGCCTCCTGCCCTCTTTAGCCTTTTAGCTCAAATACAAAAGCTGAAATGAATAATAACCCTGACTTCTTGCTAATGAATTGCAAGTGTGATATGGAAACTTTATACCTCCTGCACACTTGAACCTTACATGCAATCAACCTGCTTCCTCATGAATAAAAATTATATACGAATGCTTAAAGGGAACTTGCACCCACAGCCTTTTGCTAAAATCCCAGAAAGTTCTGTCTCTGCAATTAGGAAAGACCTGACTTGTATCGATACTATCACATATAAAAATCTGGTATGACGGAGGTCTAATGGCTCTGTATCTACACTTGCAACTTATTACCATGTAGCCAGGGCGATTATTATATATAAAAAGCTGATTGCAGTCTATACGCTTTCATAGACCGCAGAAAGCAAGAAACAAAGGCTAGTTGTGTCTCTCCCATCTACTTCATATACAGTAGAACCCACATTTTGTTTTTCAGGGGACCAGGAAAAAATTATGTCAAATCCGGGAAAATGTAAAATCGGGGAAATGTGTTAAAGTAAATTTTTCTTCAAGTACTGAAGGATATAAGCACAGGAGTCCGTTTTACTTGAGACAATATTTACTGTTTTAATAACAAGGGTTAAGCATTGCAGCGTTAATGTTACACTATGGGGGGCATGTGCAAGGCCTCTCTGTCACTCACATACACAACCTAAAGCAATAAGTGATTGGTGCAGGACTGTATAAGGGGCAGACCAATTGGAATTGACCATTTACAGGCAGAACCATGGCAAAATATACATCTGGTTAGTATTTTAAATGCACCGAATCCACTATTTTGGATTCGGCCGAACTTCGCGAAAGATTCGGCCGAATCCCGAAACAAATCCTAATTTGCATACGTAAATTGCATATGCAAATTAGGGGTGGAAAGAGGAAAATCATTTTTTTACTTCCATGTTTTGTGACAAAAAGTGATGTGATAACCTTCCTCGTCCCTAATTTACGTATGCAAATTAGGATTCAGATTGGTGGGGTGGAAGGATTCGGCCGAATCCTGCTGTAAAAGGCCGAATCCCGAACCGAATACTGTATTCGGTGCATCCCTATTTTAAACCACTTTATTTTAGAAATAATCACATTCACAGAGGGGAAAAAAAAAGCAGTTTATGGGTACTTCAAGAAAAAGATTTTATGTAAAATCCGGGAAAACATTACTTAAAATCAGGGAAATGCATCCATTGAAATGCATTATAAAACGGTGGGATCACAAAGAAAAAATGTAAAATGCGGGGAAACTTAAAATCAGGGGACTTAAAAATCGAGGTTTCACTGTAGTTCCATTCCTTTGGACAGTCTATCAATGGCCATTCTAGCATCAAACAGTACTGCTACAGAGAAGCAAGTGTAGCTGCTTGGCTCAGAATTGATTTTTGGCTCCACCCTGGATTGCAATTACATAACATCCATAGTACAAAGGAGTCCAAGCAAACTCACGTGGTCCGGCTGGAGTAAAATGTAAAGCTGTCAGCCTGACCTTTCCATTCCTATCAATGTAATGTTTTGCAGCCACTCCTCTCCGTTCATTTGTTACTGTATGACAGCCCCTGTGCTATTTTAGTATTTGTGAATATATGCCATCTGTCCCCATCGGCATTGAAGTGGCAATGAAATCTTTGGTAAAAAGTAAGTAGACAGAGAACGCTAACACAAATGGGAAAAAGGCAATTTACATTCACTATCTGTACATAAACAATACACAAATGCTCACTGGAAAACAGATTAAACTATTCGACTTTAGGCAGCATTTGTGTTGTTTTCCCACGCATACAGGCACACGGGCTGACACAGTCCTGTTCACCAATCACTTAAAAGTGGATGTGACTAAAAATGAAAGAACATATGCAGAATACCAATATTTCAATATCCCTTTTCTTGTATAGTCGAAGAATTTCAAGAGTTGTTTTTAATGAAGCGATTGTCCACAAGAACAGAAAAAGTCTGATATTGAGACATATAATACAACGCAATAGGGCAGCTAAACTCATGTACACACCAGGGAGACATTATAAAGCCACTGTAACAAATATCTTAGATGCATTTGTTACTGTTTTGTGTGTTATCTTCTTACTACAGAAGCTCGTATTTGACACTTTTTCAGTTTAGATGCTTTTCTTTTTGCAGCTATTAAAAGAGGCTGTTGGTGGAGTATCGTATTCACGGTTACATTTTTTTTTCCATTTAAAGCTTGTAATCCAGAGCCTGCAACTAAACCATTACACTTGGCAACAAATGTCACATTTTATAGGAGAAACCGTTTCAGACTGTAGTCCTTTGGAGAGCCATGAATGACATTTGACCTTCCCGTGTAAGAACTAAACCCATTGTATTAATTATGCAGTATTATGCAGTGCAGCCTATTTATCAAAAACTCAAATACACAAATATGACCAATGCAGGGAAACAACAGTTCATTATATTTTAATTACAACAAAACATTATATCCCCTGTGGATAAATAAAAAATGATGCTTAATGGCAGGAAAAATCTTCTCTGTGATGTTACTCTAAGCAGGTGGTTCCCTTACTTACAGACTCTCCCTTAGGGCCCAGCACTGCTTCTTAGAGGGGTTGTTATCCTTTAAATTAACTTTTTGTTTGATGATGTTCTGATTAGGGATGCACCAAATCCAGGATTCGGTTCGGGATTTGGCCGAATCCTTCTGCCCGGCTGAACTGAATCCAAATTTGCATATGCAAATTAGGGGTGGGGAGGAAAATTGTGTGACTTTTTGTCACAAACACGGAAGTAACAAATTAGGATTCGGTCGAATCTTTCGCAAAGGTTGGCCGAATCCAATATAGTGGATTTAGTGCATCACTAGTTCTAATACAATCTGCAATTATTTTTTATATTATTTGTGGTTTTTGAGTTTTTTAGCTTTTTATTCAGCAGCTTTCCGGCAATCTGGTTGTTTGGGTGCAAATTACGCTAGCAACCATGCATTGACTTGAATAAAAGACTAGAATATGAAAGGGCCTTAATAGAAAGAGGAGTAATAAGAAGTAAGAATGGCAATACATTTGTAGCCTTACAGAGCATTTGTTGTTTAGATGGGGTCAGTGACCACCATTTGAAAGCTGGAAAGAGTCAGAAAACGAAGCAAAATATCTGAGAAACTATAGAAAAGAAAGAAGGAAGATGAACCACCGCTTTTTTGAAAATAGATTTAAGGGGTTGTTCACCTTACAAACAAGATGTTCAGTTGTTTTCAGATTGTTTACCAGTCATAAAAACTTTTTTCAATTGCTTTCCATCTTTTCTATTTTTACTGTTTTTCCAAAAGTGTAAAATTGAATGTTCCTGCCTCAAGTGTTTCAGTCTGACAGTTCAGTAATCCAGGAGCATTCTGAACTGTTACAATTTGTTACATTAGTTAATACATTTCTCAGCAGTGTCTGAGGAATATTTGCAACTATTGTATCAATTCTAACAGCTGCCTTTTAGGCTAAGGCCACACTAGGCGATAGCGCCGCGATTTGACTCGCGGCGACTTTTCGCCGCGACTTTTAAGCCGCAATCGCTGGGGAAACTTTGCGATTGCGGCTTAAAAGTCGCGGCGAAAAGTCGCCGCGAGTCAAATCGCGGCGCTATCGCCTAATGTGGCCTTAGCCTAAAGGAGAAGGAAAGCTACAGAGGCATTTTATTGCCAATAATTAGCTGCAATAGTGCAAGCTAGAACGCTATATTTATTCTGTAGAATGTTTTACTATACCTGAGTAAAAAGTTCTAGAAAATCTTTGTTTTTGTTTTGTTTAGAATAGGAGCTGCAGTATTAATGTGGTGTGACATCACTTCCTGCCTGAGTCTCTCCCTGCTCTGGGCTCAGATTACAGTAGAGAAGGGAGGGGTGGAGGGAGAGGAGCAAACTGAGCATGCTCTTGCCCAGGGCAATGAGGTTTAAGCTGAAGGCAGGAAGTCTGAGACAGAAGCCCATGTGTACACAATAGAAGGAAAGAAATGCAGTGTTTCTTTTGACAGGGGACTCAGGGCAACATTACTTTGGGGGTTTACTGGTATATTAAGATGGACCTTTCTGATAAGGCTTACTTAGTTTTAACCTTTCCTTCTCCTTTAATGAAATAATGCTCAACAGGGCCACAGATAATTAATGGATCAACTAAATGTATCAATTTAGAACAATTACAGTGACAGAGCTGCTTTAGAAAGAGTTAATATTTAAAGAGATACTGACATGGGAAAAAATTCAAAATGAATCAGTCAATAGTGCTACTCCAGCAGAATTCTGCACTGAAATCCATTTCTCAAAAGAGCAAACAGATTTTTTTATATTCAATTTTGAAATCTGACATGGGGCTAGACATATTGTCTATTTCCCAGTTTCCCTGAGTCATGCGACTTGTGCTCTGATAAACTTCAATCACTCTTTACTGCTGTACTGCAAGTTGGAGTGATATCACCCCCTCCCTTTTCCCCCCAGCAGCCAAACAAAAGAACATTGGGAAGGTAACCAGATAACAGCTCCCTAAGACAAGATAACAGCTGCCTGGTAGATCTAAGAACAACACTCAATAGTAAAAACCCATGTCTCACTGAGACATATTCAGTTACATTGAGAAGGAAAAAAAGCAGCCTGCCAGAAAGCATTTCTCTCCTAAAGTGCAGGCACAAGTCACATGACCAGGGCAGCTGGGAAATTGACAAAATGTCTAGCCCCATGTCAGATTTCAAAATTGAATATAAAAAAATCTGTTTGCTCTTTTGAGAAATGGATTTCATCATCATCATCATCATTTATTTATATAGCGCTGTGCTTTATTTCAGTGCAGAATTCTGCTGCAGTAGCACTATTAACTGATGCTATTTGAAGAAAACATGTTTTCTGATGACAGGATCCCTTTCTTAAGTCTATACTCATTTCTTCAGGGAAGTTTATTTGGTTTCAAGTAAATACAACATATTTCATTTAGGATTAATTGTATCACTTCATTAAAATCCACATCCTTCTAGAATGTTTTAGAATGAATAGATCTGGTGCATTACTTTTGGCAGTTTGTGAAACAGAAAGCTTTATCATAATACACAGTCCGCTATTCAATCCCCCTGTCACGATTTCAATCGAAAATATGTGCCAAGATGGCAACAGAAGCCCGGAGAGAGTTTAATGAACCTTTATATGTATACCATTAATGTGATAGCTACAGGGCATAATACGATTCACTTGACAGGGGAAGTATTCTACTTTTCATAGTCCATATCAACAGCAATCACAGATGCTCGGTGTGTTTATTAGCTATTGGCCTTTAGCACCGTCAAATGAACTGGAAAGTCTGTGTGAAGCCCTTTGTTCAGGACCTGGGTCTGCACAGTGGGTTTTTCAGTTTACATTTCCCCAGGCTGCAGCACACTGGAAACTATACATTAGATAGGCACACTAGAACACTGTGTTCTTTGTCAGACTTGCTGGAAACAACTGCCAAATCACAGCTTTGTTCTGGCCAAGAGGATTTACAGCAGCCAATAAAAGTCACAAGTTCAAAACACACAAACCTAAAGGCCAGAGTACACCAACATAAGGCAATGGTAAACTACAACTCTCAGCACCAGCAGAGATTTTCTACTCCAGATGACCATGAGTCTGATTTGTGCGGTTTCAGACTACATAAAAATGCAGAACAAAGTGCCCAAACAGCACTGTCTCATACTGAGTTCCACAGTGGGGTTTGCACACACCAGGTATGAATTACATCCAGTGTCAAACTCACTGGTGTTCATTGCTGAACAGAAGGACGCATGCCTTGGATGCTGATTTGACCCTTTGTTTTAGTGTGTAAGCAAGTGCCTATATGGTGATCACTACCATGGAGACAGACAACACATGTGCCAAGTTGTTTAATTTAAAGGGCAGGTACGCCTATGCAATTTTTCACAGTAGCAGTGATGCCAATGTAGAAGGGTTATCCATTAATATTGGAGTAAGAGGTTTAAAGGGGAACTCCACAAATACTTAAGCTTTTTGAAAAGTAAACATACTTACTTTCAAGCAACTTTGCAATATACATAAATTAAAAAATATGACTTTTTCATGATTTTTAATGGTTTCTGACAGTTCCCTAAGCCTGATCTACTGCTCATCTGTCTGACTACTGGTACTTTGTATCAACAGCCAGCTGTACTTAGCATGCATCCTTCCAAATTCCCTTCACATGTGATTTTGATAAGAAACAGAACATCACAGTGCAATGCATTGTGGGTTATGTAGTTCCTGCATGCTGTCTGTAATTTGTGGAGAAGTTGTTACAATTTGCCTGGATTTCAAATGATGCAGAAAGAGAACTGTTAAATAGCTGGATTTCAGCATAGAAATGGCATTTATTCAAACTTTTTTTAGTAACTATGATGGATATATTAGGGGTTTTCTGTCTCATGTGGGCCTCTTTATAAAATTGTGGTTTGGAAGCCGGACTTTCCCTTTAAGTTCAACTTTAAAAGCAACGTACAAAAGAACTGGTTACAGCAACAATTTAAAGGGGGCGATACATATATTCAAGATCAGCCAAATAAAAACTTCTATTGATGTTTTACTCTTTTGGTTTCATTTTTACTTACTTCTTCCTCCACACTACGGGGCAAATTGACTAACCGGGCAAAAATGTGCTAGCTACGGCTTCGCCGCCATCGGCACACTTCACCAGGCGAAGTTGCAAAGTTTCGTAGCCGGCGTCAAACGGTTGTGAAGTTGTGCTAGCGTTAATTCTGCAAGCAAAGCGAAGTTGCACTAGCGTTGGCTAATTTGCATACGGCAGGAAGTTACCGTATAAGTTGCAGCAAATACATTACACTACACAAGCCCATGGAACCTAAATAAAAGAAAATAAAGTAGTTATAATGCCCTACACATGAGCCCACTATATAGTTTATGTGCCATATGTTAGGAAATGGGGGAGAAGCCGGGTACCCTAAAAAAAATTTACGGTCTTTTTTGAGCAATTCCTATCTACTCTATTGCACTTCACCTGGTCTGAGGTGGCGAAGGCAAGTCTGGCACATGAGGTAACGTTCAGTAAAATTCACATCTCAGTGAATTTGTGTAGTTACGTCCATTCGCCAGAGCGAAAATTCACCTGGCGTTAGAGTGAGAAGTAGCGCTACAGTCAATCTCCTTCGCTATAGAATTTTCGCCAGCGTTAGCGCTTTTGTAAATTTCCCCCTACATCTCATCGGAATCAGCAGTTTTGGAAACTTCCCACCCCCTAACTGCTGCCTATGTCTCTATTATCCAGAATGTTTGGGACCTGGGATAAATGGTTTTTTTTCTCCATGATTTAGAATCTTTGTTTTTCAGCCTGGTGGTCACACAGAGGACTGCAAGATCTTCTGTAGCCTCAGTAAACCCCCTCAAGACATCTAATGAAGGTGAACTACCCTTTACAGTTGTATGTTTAGATGTTCAATGATATTTAAGATGTCATAGGTAATGTATATCACTTATTGAATTATTTGCTTCTGTCATTTGCCCTGGATCACACAAGCTGTATTTTTTAGGAGGTAAGCCTTTATTAGCATTGGCTGAATGCAAGTGCAAAATATTGTGCTCCAGATGCATCAAGATTCTGGGAGTTATAGATCTATATTAACTGAAGCCCTGAAAGTTTCTTGTGTTTGACATAGAAAAAATATGGTTAATTTAGGGCAATTAATCTCCATCTGATCATGTTCTGAATATGCCGATATGTGGTTCAGCCTATTATCTACCCAGTTTTTCCTCTGTACATATATGTACAATGCTGTAAAGCTTGCTATAGACGCAAAGATATAGTCCTAGGAATCAAAGTTTCATACGATTTTCAGATCATGTGTTGTTCTTCGCAACATTTTTTGTACCATGGCCATCGGTCGTTGAGTCAATTGGACAGGTTAAAAGATTTCTGATGGCTAACTATAATTTCTCCGATATCTTATGATATCAATGCATGTCAGTCACTAGAATTTGTCAGACATATCTTTTGTACAATTGCTGTCACAGACATAACATTGTTTTGTTTGTTCTTTTACTACTTTTTTTAATCTGAATGTTGTGTCAGGTTGGGACGTCTGATCATTCGTCCGATACAGGGGTGAAATCTGTACGTCTATGGCCAGTTTAAGGAAGAAAGACTATTTCTCTCTTCTATTTGAAAAGTAAACACTGTGACAGACCTGGAGCAAGAAGCACATGCCGCCTACACACAACTAAACTAACCACAGATTTAATCTCTCTAATGTCCCAGTTTTGCCACTACTCTTTTAAGGCAAAGGCCTCCAGTTTACTATGAGAACAGTTTATTTTTTCCTATATGAAAAAAAGCCTTAAGTAAAGTTAATTGGTCGTTTGTATGTTAACTTAATTAAGACAAAAATCTCTTGCATAAAAAACAAAACTGAAAGAAGATATATTTACAAGATTCAGAGTCCAATTAGTAACATTCACGTGACTATCCTGAAGTGCAAGGTGTGAGTCAGCAGTTGAGGGTTAATACGTGGGTAATTGCACTACAGTGACATATCTGTCATTAGGTGACATTGTGCTGTTCATCACACCCTTTCCATAGGTCTCTTATTAAGCAAATAAATACATCATTATCTTCAATGGGCATCTATCACAGCCAAAACAGAAACTGTATCTGCTGTTGGCCATACACTGCCATTTCCAGATGTCTTAACCATTTATCATGGATATTTGAGAAATACACCGGCACACAAGGATACTGCTGGCAGGGCAAGCTCTTGCTTGCCCTGCCAGCAGTATCCTTGTGTGCCGGTGTATTTCTCAAATCTCCATGTTGATTTAGAGGTAACTGATCCCTCTTTCACTGTGCACCAGGGAGTTCCCAGTCCAGAAGGCCAGGGTGTGCGAGACAGACTGTTTTGTTTCTACTGTTAACGATTTATCAACCTTGTGCATTTTATACTGGAGATCTCTCCCCTATAGGCTGGTAAGATCAGCCAATCAGACCAATGAAATAAGCAGAATACACATTATAAACAGAGAGGAGTCTGTAATTATACTCAAATTTTAAATTATATAGGTATTAGACATGTTATCTAGAATGCTTGGGACCTGGATAATGGATCTTTCTGTAATTTGGATCTTCTAAAAAAATGTAAATGTAAAAAAATGTAAATATTAAATAAACCCAATAGGCTGGTTCTGCTATCAATAAGGATTAATTATATCTTCGTTTGGATCAAGTACAAGGTACTGTTTTATTATTATTAAATTTATTATTATTTTTAAATCATTTAAAAAATGTTTGGATTATTTGTATAAAAAGGAGTCTATGAGAGATGACCTTTCTGGATAATGGGTTTCCACATAAGGAATCCCATACCTTTTGCAGCAAGATACAGAGATTTTTCAATACCTGTGCCTGATCCCATTTAAATCAAACACACTGCAATCAGGTTTACAAGGAACCAGTCAACCTTCCTGTATGTTTTGGGAGGAAAATGAAGTACCCTGAGAAAACCATGCATGCATGGCGAGAACATACATACTGCTTGCTCTTAGAGCCTAGGACTGTATAGCAGCTTTGCCAACCACTGCACCATCATTGTTCCTAAAAGATACAGACTTTCACAGAATTATTTACTGACAAAACATGAGATGTGTGTTGCGATAGTTGCCTTTAAAGGCTGCAATTTAGTCTTTCATTAACAGTGGTTATCCAAGCAATTACATGGTAGGACAGAAAGTTTCATTTATATGATTTTTATGAGATCTGGCCATAAATCACAAGCTTTAGGGCTATGGCAAAATGTCCACAAATTACTTTCAACTGGCGCACAAGAACCTAAATGCGGATAAGCAGTCTGCCAGTTACTTGAATGGAACACACCTAGGACCGACAGGGACAAGTATAGCCCAGGTGTCAGGAAAACGAAACTGTAAAAATGAATATGGATAGAAATTATGTATTTTATATAATGAACTTACTGCACTTGCCTGAAGGTTCAGCATCTCTGTAACAGTAATGATCCAGGGCTATAAATTTG
This sequence comes from Xenopus petersii, assembly GCA_038501925.1. NCBI lineage: Eukaryota > Metazoa > Chordata > Amphibia > Anura > Pipidae > Xenopus > Xenopus petersii. The sequence goes on along the minus strand of CM076683.1, from coordinate 98,262,635 downwards.
TCACAGGAGCTTACCATCTTGGATTATGTTAGGAGTGTCAGTGACACTGCACATGCTCAGTGTGTTCTGGGCAGCGTTTGAGAAGCTAAGCTTAGGGGTCATTTCAAATTAGCAAGCAGAAAAGTAGGTTTGTCAGTCATAGAAGATGAAAATACAGGAATGATTATTAAATTCTGATACAAATAGCACTGGTTTATGAGCTCGATGATAATACGAATCTCAGTTAATTACTTAAGTCTTGTATCATGACATATTTTATATATACAGAAACCAAAGGTCTGGTAATCGGCAGATCGAAAAAACAGGGCTCATGGCAATCCTTTTGCTTCTTTGATTAGCACATGAAGGCTGTCTCAAACCCAAGATACTCAAAAGCAGAAACTAGAAAATTATTATCACAAGAAAGTCAGAGTCTGGGAGAGAAGGGGAAATGGTCTTGTTTATACATGTTTGCTAAGGGGGTGTAAGCCCCGGCAACCAGGCAGGTGGGTATAGATGCTGCCTCTGCTCAATGCAAAGCAAAAGATCTGCAGTAAAAAATAAATCAGAAACTGTAAAAAAACAAAAAAAAGAAGTCCACAAACAACTGAAAACATGCCTACTTCTAGTAAAGGGGTTATTTAGTCTGAGAGTGAACTATACATTTACAAGGGATATTGTACAGACAATTTATGGTTTCAGAAAACAAGCAATATACAGTGCGGCTTTTCCAACGCATGGCTACTGTCTCAGGGGTGCTTTGTTCAAATGTTATTGCACTGAAAAGCCAAGCATTTTGCCGTTTCACTCTAATAAATTGGTCCCTGGAGGGCATACAAGTTTCTTCCTAAAAGCAATAATGGTTGTATCCTCTAAGGGCAGAGACACACTGGTGGATTCGTGGAGATTAGTCGCCCGGCGACAAATCTCCTCTTCTAGCTGGCGGAAGGCAGTTTCAAACTCCCCGAATCTGCTAGTGTGCCTCTGCCCTAAAAATACCAATATACAAATCTTAGCATTATTAGCCTTAGCCTAATTTTAAAAGGATACAATCAAGATGAGCTCACAAGCAAATGATAGCTAGTTAAAGGGGTTGTTCACCTTTTAATTAACTTTTTTAGTTTGTTATAGAATATCCTATACCTAGCAACTACACAACTGGCCTTCATTGTTTATTTTCTACCGTTTTCGAGTTATTTGCCTTCCTCTTCATCTCCTCAGCTCTCAAATGGGGTCACTGACTCAAGCAGTCAAAAGCCTGTTGCTCTGTGAAGCTACAACTCTACTATAACTGTTACATTTTATTGCTTATCTTTCTAATCACTCCCTCTCCTATTGATATTCCAGTCTCTCATTCAAACTACTACATGGTTGCTAAGGTAAGACCCTAGCAACCAGATAGCTGCGGAAATGCCTAACTGAACAAAAAGCTAATAACCGAAAAACCACAAAAAAGGCAAATTGTCTCAAAATATCAATGTCTGTCATACTAAAAGTTAATTGAAAGGTGAAACCTCCTTTAAAGTAACCATGACCATGAAATGGGCAAAACAAAGGCTGATCATCCCTTCTGCATCAGTGGACAACTTGACCAATATAAACTGGCCCAGGTTGGCATCTGGCCCAATCACTGTTATACTCAAGCTGGATTTACTTGGATGGTCAACTGCACAAATCACCAGGATCTGATCGGACGTCAGCAAAAGCCTTCTGATCACTAAAACAAACCTATTAGTCACAGAAATGGAGTAAAATGACAATTGGTTTCAATTGTCTAAATCAGTGATGTGTAACGCACACAGAACTCTGCAACTCGAGTGTGACACATTCAACAGTTGTTAGACCTGTGGAAAGACCACCAAAGCAGAATTCCACCAGTCCTCATAAAGCAAAGGTCATGAGCCAATAGCCCTGGGTAGATTATCAGTATATCTGTACACAGCAAACTAAAGCTAAACGGCTATCAGTCACAGCCACACACAAGGGGTTATTTACTAAACTCCTAATGGCAAAAACCCCAAAAAGTTGTGTTTTTTTTTTTTAGTATGAAATCCGAATCTTAGTGATGAAAAAAAAAAAAGACAAATTTTTCAGGAATTAATAAACCCCGAGGATGGAAAAGGTCAGAATCCGAAAATCCGGCATCTCAGACCTGCCGAGGTTGCATACAAGTCAATGGGAGAAGTCCCAAAGATATTTTGATCTGCACTGGGTTTCGTATAATATTGCAAAGATTTAGTGGTTTTCAGCTGCTTGGGTATAAAAAACAAAATAACAGGATAATCCTTCTTTAATAATTCTTTTGGAGCCATGTGATACTGCAAGGGACTGCCAACTGCCTGTTAAGTCACCAAAGCAGAAAATCTCAAGTGCCACTATGTGGCAGAGATGCCAGCTGCAAATAACCGAGTTCCCAGGCGGCGGCCAGTCTATTTATAAGAAATCTGAATCATTCTAAATCTGTAGAAAAACGTAAAATGTTCAGTAGAAAAAACACAATAACCAACATGTATTCTCTATACATGAACTCGGATTAGTCCCTCAAGATTCTTATTGTAACACTGTTGTTTGAACAGAGTTTGGTTAGAGTTAGACTAAGTCTTATGATAGTGACAAACAAATAACTCAGCTATGCCAGTCAGCCTGCCAAGCAGCAATTAAAATAGCTTGGCAGCCATTGAGAGGCTCATACAATAGCTATACAGGGTCACATGCACTGTCAGCTAACAAGCAAGTCGAAAATAGGAACAGTAAATAGTAAGTGTTCTAACAAACAACAGGTGCACAAGTCATTTGGCAGAGGTGGTCTAAGGGAGATAATACTGTAGGTTCTGGAAAAGCCATTTCCAATCCACAAGGGACAACCCTATGGCAGTCAGCTGTACACAACTAAAGGGCAATGCCATTTGCTACACTCAATAGGCCACTTTTTAGTAGGTTGCTTTGGCACAAGCAGGTATAGAAAGCATGAATATAAAGAAGGCATAAGCAACCTGTAATCCTCAGAAATCAAGTCATCGGTTTAATCCAGGGGTGCCCAAAAGGTAGATCGGGATCTACCAGTAAAACTTTAGCTAGCAGATCTTAAGACACTGTCAACAAACAGCTTGACTAAATCACCCTCCTATTTTGTGCAGATATTTATGCTAAGCTACATAAGAAATAGTTGTTTAGTAAAATAAAGCAATATCAGTTACCGATGCACCGAATCCGCTATTTGTTACTATTTACATATGCAAATTAGGAATCGGTTCGGTATTCAGCCGAATCTTTCACCAGGGATTGGCCGAGGCTTTCACCAGGGATTCGGCCAAATCCCTGGTGAAAGATTCGGCCGAATCCCTGGTGAATCTGCTGAATTCCGAACCGATTCCTAATTTGCATATGTAAATTAGGGGCAGGAGAGGGAAAAAGTGGAAAAAAATCTTCTTTTGTGACAAAAAGTCACGCGATTTCCCTACCCGACCCTAATTTAAATATGCAAATTCGGATTTGGATTCAGTTCGGCACAAGGCTTCGGCCGAATGCTGCTGAAAAAGGCTGAATCCCGAACTGAATGCTGGTTTCAGTGCATCCCTAATATATAGAATATATAAGTAATATTTTCCATGGAACAGAATGCTAACAATGCTTTTATGGATATAGATGATCATCACTAGAAGAAGGCGTCACACTAGTAAAGTATGGGCCTCCTGGTGTAATTTGTGCCACCTACAGATCAGTGGCAGTGCCAAGGTGGCCAGGAGAGGAATAATAAAGTTCAGTAATGCCAAGGACAGTCACAAGAAGCCTCAGAGCAAAGCCACATCTGTTCCAAGTGAAAGTGAATGTCCATGATAAGAATTCCTGTGCTTGGCAGTAACAAGGGATCTGATGGCATGGGAGAAGCCTGAACGCTAAGCAAAGTAAACACACAGCGTCTTGTTATCAATGGCAGTATCAATTGCTCTCCACTGGGCTTAGAACTACAACTCCCGACATGCACCTACAACCGGATGCGAGACGTTAGTGTTACAGGTATTCAATATATAAGCACCCAGGTCAGCTGGTACAAATAGAAGCTGCTCAGCCACCCCCTCGGCTCCCAGAGTCACTATGGGCAGCTTAATCCTTGCCAGGCCCCAGGGCGAGTTTAATGGCAGAACGGAGCCGACATAGACAGACAAGAATAGGATGTAGAGCGACTAATCACCTCTCACCTCTGGGCTCGTCTTCAATGAAGCTGTAGCTGAGGCCGCTCACACAAGCCGCTACTCTCAATGAATGGAACGTGACGCTACCGGTTTCCCTGGGCAAACTTGCCAGCTCTATCCCCCTCCTCCTCCTCCTCCACGGCTTCCCTGCTCCTAAGCACGGCTGCTGAGCCAGACAGCAATAGACCCAGGAGCCAGCAAAGGAAAGGGGCAGGGACGATGACGTTGAAACCACGCCCACTTGACTGCGACTCGGTGGGGGCGTGGCTCGCCCAGCGCAAGGTCCGATTGAGCGAGATGTGTGTGTGGCAAATGTGTCAGCGACCTAATAACAATATGAGTAATATGCTTTACTGTTTTGAGGCGTTGGGGCAGAGATAAAGTTCCAGACACGGGGAACTATCATGAAATCTATCATCACAGAAATGAATCATCACATGAAGTTATGAAAGTCTGTAAATATGATGTAGTATCAGTTTTGTACGGTTAGTGAAATATTCACATCTATAGAGTCCCACTGGCAGCGGCTGCTCTCCGCTCTCCTGACTGGATTGTGTCCTGCTCTGAGGTGGGGTTCATTTGCATGCCTCTCTCTGATTGGCTGTCAGTGCTGAGCGTCACCAGCAGCCCCAGTGATAGTTCAGTAGTTTGAGCATCACGTCCATTGGACTTACAGAGAGCAAATAAAGGCACATGTACTGCAGGGAACAGGGAGGGAAGTTGTTGACTTACTCATTCTTACTTTTCACAAAGTCGAAATGGGGAGTCGGAGAAGAAGAGAGCAGGAGTTTTACATGAATCTGAGTGGCAATATCGGGCCTAACCAACGGGCGGTCGGATCGCGGGACCACATCAACGAACAGATGCGGCCACGATCCGACGGGATTTTTAGTCCTAAGGTGGCCATAGACACACAGATCCGATCGTACGAATCGAGGATTCGTACGATTTTCGGATCGTGTGTGGCATGTGCCGACTTCTTTCGTCCGGCGGAGATCGTCGTTTGGTCGATCGGTCAGGTTTGATTTTGACCCGACCGATCCCGCCGGAGCTCATGGCACATCGTAATCTGATCGTTCGGCCGTACGGCCGAACAATCAGATTACCCCCGATATAGCCATGCCTGTTAATGGCATATCGGGGAAAGATCCGCTCGTTTGGCAACATCGCCAAACGAGCGGATCTTTGCATCTATGGCCACCTCTATCCTATCAAGATCTGGCCGATCTCGATCGGGGAAGCCCGTCGGGGGCCCCCACACACGGGCCAATAAGCTGCCGTCTCGGTCTGTCGGCAGCTTTTATCGGGCCTTGTATGGCCACCTAAACACGCATAGATGCGTCCACGATCAGGACAGGATATTTTAACCTGCCCGATCAAGAGATATCGATCGGTGAAGCCCGTCGTCGTCGAATAGCCTAACACACGGGCCGATAAGCTGCTGATTTGGTCTGTCGGCAGCTTTAATCGGCCCGTGTATGGGGGTCCATGTTTACTGTGTCAGGGTACAGAGCTTCTATGCTTACAGAAAGCTTTGGAGAGGGATGTAAAGGTAGTGTTTGTGTCTATGCATATGCCTCTGTGTGTGTCTGTACCAGTGTGTGTGTGTCTGTACATTTGTGTGTGTACCTTTGTGTCTGTACCAGTGTGTGAGTGTGTACCTTTATGTCTGTGTGTCTGTACATTTGTGTCTGTACCTATGTGTGTACTTGTGTGTCTGTACCTGTGTGTGTGTACCTGTGTGTCTGTAGCTGTGTGTCTGTACCTGTGTGTGTATGTGTACCTTTATGTCTGTGTGTCTGTACATTTGTGTCTGTACCTTTGTGTGTGTGTGTGTGTGTCTGTACCTGTGTGTGTCTGTATTTGTGTGTGTCTGTACCTTTATGTCTGTGTGTCTGTACCTGTATGTATCTGTACCTGTATGTGTCTGTACCTGTGCGTGTCTGTACCTTTGTGTCTGTGTGTCTGTACCTTTATGTCTGTGTGTCTGTACCTTTGTGTGTGTTTCTGTCTGTACCTGTGTATGTTTTTGTACCTGTGTATGTCTGTACCACTGTGTCTCAGTGTCTGTGTACCTGTATGTACAGTATGTGTTTTGGTTATGTACCAAGAAACAGTAATTGGGTTTTAGGTAGCTGGTAATTTATTGCAGGGTTTGAATTGGCATAGGTGATGAATCACATACATGCTTATCAATGTGCTGTCCTTTTAATATGTGCTATTTGGCTACTAAAAATGTTTTATACAGTATGTTAAAGTGAATTTTAAGGTAAATTATGTAGTTTTTTTTGGACAATATTCCTGTAATCTCTAAATATGTTAGTGCCATTGATGTTTACTTTTGTCCTTTACCTGATAAGTCTGCAAAACAATTTTAGGGGCAGATTTACTAAGCTCGAGTGAATTTTCAAAGTTAAAAAAGTTTGAATTTTCGAAATAATTTTTTGGGTACTTCGACCATCGAAAAGGCTACTACGACCTTTGACTTCGATTCAAACGATTCAAAGTAAAAATCGCTCGACTATTCGACCATTCGATAATCAAACTACTGTCTCTTTAAAAAAAATTCGACTTCATACTTTGCCAAATTAAAGCTACCGAAGTGCAATGTTAGCCTATGGGGACCTTCCACAGCACTTTTCTAAGTTTTTTTGATTGAATAGAAATCCTTCGATCGATCGCTAAAAATCTTTCAAATCGTTCAATTCGAACTATTCAATCGTTCAATCGTATGATTTCTATTCGATTGTTCGAATACGATAAAAATACGATATTCGAAGTCGAAGGATTTCAATTCGAGGGTCGAATTTCGAAGTTTTTTTAACTTCGAACTTGGACCCTTAGTAAATCTGCCCCTTACTGTTTGGGGATAGATTTTGTAGTGTTAAAAAGAATATGTTCAACCTTTTGCCCATGTTATCACTTGCAGAAAGAAAAATAATTTTCTTCAAGAAAATATATTTTATAACTTTCCCATAAATATTATCAGAATATGTCTCTCAGGTGAAAAATGTTTCTATAATTTTTTTAATTCACAAAATTGAATAATGCTGGTTATTTTATTGTATTTTCCCCGTCAATTCTAATGCATAATGCCAGCTCAGAGCTGGAAAGCACATGTAAGGAAATGTATTTAGTTAATTGAGGGAAGACCAATGTCAGTTTTTCACAAATAGGTTAAATATTTGCATTTGCAAAAAAAACTGCATCCTATATGGAAATCAATTGAATGTTATTAAATTGCCCCTAGTGTAAAGCTGACCTTAAATTGTGACGGTGCGTGTCTGTGTGTCTCTGTGGGTGGCGTCTGTGTGTGTGCGTTTGTGTGTGTCTGTGTGGGTGCGCATTTGTGTGTGTGTCTCTGGGTGCGCATCTGATTTTTTTTTCCAAGGCTTTGTTTATTTTCTTACTATCCCTTTTTTGATTCAGGACAGCTATCAGAATTAGATGTACAGGCCTGTGAAAACCCACACTGAATACTGTTTGGTATGGCTCACAAATAAGAAGTATACAAGTATAGAATAACAACATACTGTCAATGAGTTACAATATGCTGCATCAACCCAACCAGCTTGTATTTCTGCCATGATCATTTTACATCATACATGTCAGTGTCACCATACTAATAAATAAGAGCAGGTATTGTGCCAGCAGCATGCTTCCTGAACTTATTCTGGCACATTAAAATTGCTTGTTAAATGCATTAATTATATTTAAAATGGCACGTAAGTTCAGGAAATGTATTGTTGTTTTCAATTGCTCATATGCCAATATTCAGCCATGACAAGGAACTAAGTTGAGGACATGATGAAATGACACATTTTTACTGTATTGCTCATAATTTCAAGCAATGGTGACGTACATGAACCCATTCCTTTTTTAATATAAAAGACCTTCACCATGGACCAATTTTTCTGCGGGGTGGGGGAGATGCATGGGCGCTTTTCAGGCTTTCCAGAAAAACTGTCCAAACAGTATTTTGGTGTTTTTCGTGATCAGTAGAAAGCTTCCTGGGCTTCGTGCACAAGGGATCTGGAATTGCAGGTAATTGTGGCCTTTTTTTATTGTGTTTGCAGTATGGGCCAGGAGCGGCTTGGTTCGGCACAGCCCATGGAAATAATTTTTCAAAATTTGGATAAAATGGGATCTAGTCTTTCTGTAATTCGGAGCATTCTGGATAACAGGTTTCTGGACAGCCCTTGAGCCGCCAAGCACCCTCTGACCAGATATCAGCCAGACAGTCTGCTAGTGGGGCCCATACTTGGACCAATAAGCTCCCCTTTATTGAGAGGTAATAAAATGAATCCCTACAAACTCTTTGTACTGTCCTTTTTGCTGCAAAACAAATAAGCAGAACATGAAAATGGACACTACCAAAACCAATTCTAGATAAGATAACTTAAGACTTTTTATGTTAGCTTCATATTAAACATACAGTTAGCAAGTTAATGAGCTATGCATAGTTACGGGGATGAAAGGGGGGAAACTTAGGCAGAGATAGAGAGTGGGAAGGAGAAAAAGGGGTAAGCCAGGGAGAGACAAAGGGGTATATTTATCAAATAATGAAGTTAGAGATCATCACAGTCCTCTAGGGGTATATTTATCAAAGAGTGAAGTTAGAGATTGCCATAGTCCCCTAGAGTGAAATTCCGCCTTTTGAAAGGCAAATTTATCAAAGGGTGAATTTTCACTTTTACCCATTGATAATTACTCTTTTAAAAATCCCATAGACATGAATCGAAAGTGGCGGAATTTCAGTCTAGCAGACTATGGCCATCTCTAACTTCACTCTTTGATAATGTGAAATTCTGCCTCTCTCCATTCATTTCTATGGGATTTTTAAAACAGTATTTATCAATGGGTGAAAGTTCATCCTTTGACAAATACACTTTTCCAAATCCAATAGAAATGAATGGAGAGGGGCGGAATTTCACTCCAGAGGACTGTGGCGATCTCTATGGGGTATATTTATCAAAGAGTGAAGTTAGAGATCACCACAGTCCACGCGTGAAATACCGCCACTCACCATTCATTTCTAGGGGATTTTAAAAGGCCTAGTTAAAGTTCACCATTTGATAAATATGCCTTTGGAAATCTTATAGAAATGAATGGAGAGTGGCGGTATTTTGCGCGTAACTTCACTCTTTGATAAATATACCCCTTTATCTTGAAACTATCTGACTTTATAAAGAAAAACCACCTAAGACATGTTCCTGAATATTTAGTGAATCGGTCCCGTGTTCTAGCTGATAATTCTTCAAATCTACATTTGAGAGCAGAGGCACGTATCCACAGTATTATTTGTTTAATTGTCTTGGGTTGTCCAAGAATAATAAGGAAATGATTATTTCCAGTACATCAAGAAAACCAGTTTTGCTTTGTCACCTGTATAATCTGATTGGACCTGTTGTGATTTGTATAATGATTCGTGTAGTATGACTCAAGCTACTGTGTCTCTTAATTCATGTTAGTCATGTTATTACATATTTGTAATTTATATGTAATTTATATTTCACAATATGGAGCATGCCCTGTTTTACAAGTAGTCTGTTTACTTTTGTATTGCATTCCAGTTGTTCAGGTATACATTCCTTTAATACTAATTATATATAGATCTGCCTTAGACTATCTAGGTAATCAATGGGTCATAACTGGCACATTTTTGGTTTTGGAATTAAAAATAAAATAGTCACTTGTTTGGCTCTTTGTTTGGCTGTTCATGGGACGTGACCTGCTAAGATTCTCTGCGTCTCAGTATTATTCTTATTAGCTCATATGGAGGTGTAGTGAAGAAAGCATTCAGATGTGTTTTATTGCTCAGAATGAATAAAAAATGCAATGTAAATACAGTATATGTGAAACAGAATTCCAAAGTAAAATATGAAATGGAAAGAAAAACATTATTTTAAGGTGGTTACACAATTCTTCTCTTTCAATACGTTTATTAGTTTCATAAACAAGTACAGTACATATGCAAACATTCCATATGACAAAAATTGCTATCTTACAAGAAAAAAAAAATCAGCAAATGACTTCAACGTTATAATGTGAAATACAAACTCCAAATTAAGAAGTAACACAAAATAATACTCAGAGCATAAAATAATTAACACATAAAATAAAACATTACCATCCTTTAGATGTTAAATAAACCTTAGATTTAACAACAACCTCTTAAATATTTAGACCATAGACAATATAAAGAATGGGAAGATTTGTCATTACTAAAGTCAAATCGAAAAGCCTCCTGCAAACAAAACTGACCCAATGAGGACAAAATCTCTTTTAAAGTAGGAACTTCTTTCTTAATCCAATAGACAGAAATTAGTTTTCTTGTGACATTCATAAAAATAATCGATAAATTAAGTAATTCATGTTGTAAGCCTTGATTAATGAAGCCTATGTCACCATCAATTAAATCTAGAAGAGCAAAGAAGGAGGGTTACACAATTCTTAAATTAGTATAAGGGTGTAAATACAGTACATACATACATACTGTACATAGCCCCAGAAAAATGATAATGTGTGTTAAGTGGAAAGCTACAAACAAACACAATGGGACTGTAAGGAGTAAGTAAAGGTATGGGACCTGTTATCCAGAATACTCAGGACCTGGGGCTTTCTGGATAATGGATCTTTCCGTAATTTGGATCCTCATACCTTAAGGGGCACATTTACTAAGGGTGGAATATCGAGGGTTAATAAAACCTCGAATTCGACCCTCGAATTTAAATCCTTTCGAATATCGAATTCGAAGGATTTAGCGCAAATCCTACGATCGATCGAAGTAAAAAGCGTCCGATCAAACGATTCTAAGCGATCGATCGAAGGATTTTTCTTCGATCAAAAAAAGCTTAGAAAAGTGATGGGGAAGGTAGGTTTAAACTACCAAAGTATGTAGTATAAGTTTTTTTTAAAAAGACCAGTACTTCAACTACCGAATGGTCGAATAGTCGAACGATTTTTAGTTCGAATTGTTCGAAACGAAGGTCGTAGTAGCCTATTCGATGGTCGAAGTACCCAAAAAAATACTTTTCATTTGAATCCTTCACTCGAGCTTAGTAAATGTGCCCCTAAGTCTACTAGAAAATCAGGTAAATATTAAATAAACCCAATAGGCTGGTTCTGCTTCCAATAAGGATTAATTATGCCTTAGTTTGGATCATGGAGACAAAAAGGAACACCAAGAGCCCCAATAGTGTAATATGTTTTTACAGGGAGTAATGGTAGAGTAAACAAGTTAATACTCACAAACCAGGGTTACCGATAGGCAACCACTGTATAGGCAGGTGGGGAGATTATCCTGACCCCACTCAGGAATAAAACGTCGCTCTCTGTAGAAAAAGAAAAAGGGGATGATACCCCTCCACTTGGGGTGGACTCGATATAGTAGTAAGACAAAACAGAGGCGCCAAAAGGATAAAAATAGCTAAAAGCACTTAAAAACCCAATGGGTAATTCAATGGGTAATTTTCAATAATAGTTTATTCACCAAACAGTATTGCAACGCGTTTCGCAGGCATTTCCTGCTTCATCAGGCAATATGGAACGGGAGCAAAAACAACAGTGTCTTTGTATAAACACGCCAGGCGCCTCTGGATTATTTGAATAAAATGGATTCTATGGGGACAGCCTTTCTGTAATTCAGAGCATTCTGGATAATGGGTTTCTGGATAACAGATCCCATACCTGTACTAAGTTCCATTTTTTTTAAAAACCCATTGGGGCAAATTCCCTAACCGGTGAAAATTCACCAGTGACGGCTTCGAAGCCATCCAGGCCCAGATTTGTGGCGAGGCCACATAGGCCCGGGCCTAGGGCGGCACATTTTTGGGGGCGGCATGCCACCCAGCCACCTGTGCTCCCCAGTACTTCGTCGCTTGCACGCTGGGACCGCGTGGATCGCACGGCCTAGGGGGCCCGTCCAGCGATTCCGGCGCTGCAGCCATCGCAACACTTCGGCAGGTGTAAATTCACTAGGACAACGCTAATTCACTTGTGTGTGAAGTTGCATCCAGGGCGCCAAACTCTGGCAAATTTTCGCTAGCGTTACTTCGGCAATCAAAGAGAAGATGTGCTAGCGTTGCCTAATTTGCATACGGCGTGAAATGATAAAGTTACATGGACGCACTGTATATGTTGCAGCAAATACATTACATTACACAAGTCCAGGGAACCTTAATAAAGAAAATAGAGTTGTTATAATGCCCTACACATGAGCCCAGTGTATAGTTTATGTTCCATGTTAGAAAATGGAGGGGGGAACCCGGTTACCCAACAAAAAATTTACGGGCCATTGCAGGCTATCACTCAGAGAAAAGGAAAAGACGACAGCGTTTTTTGGGACTTAGAATAATTTTGCACTAAAAATTGAGGAAGTCCTATCCACTCCATGGCACTTCGCCTCGTCTGAGCTGGCAAAGGCAAGTCTGGCGAAAGAGTAAAATCTGCATCTTAGTTTAGTAAAATCTGCATCTAAGTGAATTTGTGGAGTAACGTCCATTCGCCAGAGCAAAAACTCGCCTCGTGATAGAATGCAAATGATCGCTAGCGTCTGTCTCTTTCACTAGCGAAGTTACGCCTGCGCCCGTTAGGAAATCTGCGAAGTGCCTGAATGACAACACGCTGGTGAATTATCGCTAGCGTTAGTCACTTTGCCCTTTAGAGAATCTGCCCCATAGTATCAAATCAGTGGGTATCATATTCTGGTCTGTTGCCTGAAATTAGGTAATAACCATTGCCCCACATGTGGGTAAAGGTGCAAAGTTTGGCACAGGCCTGGTACTAATTTGTTGGATACATTTTCTCAAGCAATCAAATATACAGTAGAATCCCGATTTTACATCCCCAGATTTTACATTTTCCCAGAATTGCTGCAGTTTTTGCCATGAACCCATTTAGACAAGCTGCGTTTTTTTTTCTTTCCTGGATTTAATGTATTCCTGGAACTTGTGCCATTTTGACACTTTCCCCTGCCATAGACAATACTGAGAATTGTCTCTGCTAAAACACACTTAGGGGGTTATTTATCAAAATCCAAATTTATCTCATTATTTTCTAAAATATACTCCAACCTTATTTATCAATACATTTTCCCGAAAAATTTAAGTGCGGGAAAAAATCATGAAAATCATACATAACCGTATGAATTTTGAGATTTTCCACCGAAAACTCAGCATTTTTGCACGAAACCCAGCGCAGATCAGGATATCTTCTGGACTTCCCATTGTTTTATATACAACCTCAGCAGGTCTGAGATGCTGGATTCTTCCTCCTCTGGGGAAAATAAATCACGAAAATTTTGAGGTTTTTTTTCACTAAAAATTCAGATTTTATAGTAAAAAAAAATTTTTTTTTTGAGTTTTGGACATTCGGACTTTAATAAATAACCCCCTTAGTGTTTTAGCTGAGAAAATTGTCTATTTTGTAGCCACTACAAGTAGCTCAGTGTGTCATTACCCTATACTGTAGAATAGGAGGGATCACCTACAGTATGTGCACTCCCTCCTAAAGGGCAGATAGCACAGTGCAAAAACAAACATGGAGGATTGTGCCCCTTTTATGCACTTTGCACCCTGTTGTGCAAGCAGTACATAACCTCTTAGCAGCAACACTAAGGGGCAGATTTACAAAGATTAACCCTCGATATTCGACTGCCGAATGTAAATCCTTTGAATATCGAAGTCGAAGGATTTACCGCAAATAGTTTGAAAAACAAAGGATTTTAATCCATCAATGGAACGATTTTTCTTCGACCAAAAAAACATTAGAAAGCCTATGGGGACCTTCCCCATAGGCTAACATTGCACTTCGGTAGGTTGTGGGTGGCAAAGTAGGGGGTCGAAGTTTTTTTTTAAAGAGACAGTACTTTGACTATCGAATAGTCGAACGATTTTTAGTTCGAATAGTTCCATTCGAATTTCGAAGTAGCCCATTCGATGGTCGAAGTAGCCAAAAAAAACATTCGAAATTCAAAGTTTTTTTTATTCTATTCCTTCACTCGAACTAAGTAAAGAGCCCCTAAGGGTCTGGCCACATGGGCAGATTCGGGGAGATTAGTCGGCAGGCGTTGACTAATCTCCCAGATCTGCCTTCCGCCAGCTAAAATGAAAATCGCCTGAGGGCAGGCACTCGGAGCAATTCGTTTTCTGAAGTTGCCCGAAGTTTCCTTGTGAGGCAATTACGGGCGACTTTGGAAAACAAAGGGGCCGATTCACTAAATTCGAGTGAAGGATTCGAATTAAAAAAACTTCGAATTTCGAAGTGTTTTTTGGGCTACTTCGACCATCGAATGGGCTACTTCGACTACGACTATCGAAGGATTCGAACTAAAAATCGTTCGTCTATTCGACCATTCGATAGTCGAAGTACTGTCTCTTTAAAAAAAACTTCGACCCCCTAGTTCGGCAGATAAAAGCTACCGAAGTCAATGTTAGCCCGGCTGGCCTAAGTTTTTTTGATCGAAGGATATTCCTTCGATCGTTGGATTAAAATCCTTCGAATCGTTCGATTCGAAGGATTTAATCGTTCGATCGAATGAATAATCCTTTGATCTAATTTTCTGTGCTAAATTCTTCGACTTCGATATTCGAAGTCGAAGGATTTCAATTCCTAGTCGAATATCGAGGGTTAATTAACCCTCGATATTCGACCCATAGTAAATCTGCCCCTACGTGTTTCGAGTGCCTGCCCCCAGGCGATTTCCATTTTAGCCAGAGGAAGGCAGATCAGGGAGATTAGTCGCTGCGAAGAAGAGGAGATTCGTCACCTGGCGACTAATCTCCCCGAATCTGCCTGTGTGGCCAGACCCTTAAACCGCTAACATTGTTTTGTTTCATGATTTATTGTTTCCTATGGGAAGGTCACACAGCTGGCATTAACTGTTACAACAGGATTTATTAACGTTTTTTCGCTGAACAGCAAAGCAAGGTAACTGTGCCAATATATTGATCAAGCAAATCACAGTTTTAGTCTAGCTGAATAGAGGGGGAAAGTTAGTCAGCTTCCAACGACTCACAACGAAGCACAGCCTCAGATGCAGTGAAATCTCCAGCCTGAATGAAGCAAATGATACAGAGCTGAAACGTTTTCCATCTGTTGCATTATAATACACAGTATCCTTGCTATGTTTTATTCTTGTTTGCCATCATCTCCTTCTATAATGGGTTTCTCATCTGGCCCTGGGGTCTCTTCAGTTGCAACAATCTCTTCAACACGTGGTTTCACCAAATCTGTTGTCAAAAAATGATATGTTACTGTGTGGAAAAAGAATTTGTCTTTCATTGCAGCGACATAATGATGGGAGTGGCAGAACACGCACACTTGGGGCTTCATTTACTATGAAGCATAAGGTAATTTATCAATGCTGCCACAAGTGCGATGACACTAAAATGAGTGCAAATGCTGAGCATTCATTAACATGTTGCTTGCATGTCTGTATAGTTGTACTAAGCATCATGGCAGCAGATCCACTAACGGGCGAATTATCACTAGCGTCAGCTTCGCACTCCTCGCACCACTTCACCAGACGCAAGTGCTCTGCGATTACACTAAATGACTAAAATGCAAAGTTTTGTTCCGGGCATCAACGCTGGCGACTTTTTGCTACCAGTACTTTGACTGTGCGAGCATTTCATAGCGAAGATGCGCTAGCGTTCATTTGTGCCGGCCGAAAATTCGCTAGTGATCTTGAGCTTAGGTCAGTTTGCATAGGGCGGGAAATTTAAAGTTGTATGGACTTCTTTATTTTATTAGAAATGTTGCTGCAAATGGTTGGTTACCGGTTTTTATTACACATGTCCAGGGAACCTTGAAGACAAGAGAGTGAATATAATGCCCTACACATGAGCCCACTGTAAAATTCATGTTATAAAATGTCTTGAGAAAATCGGTTACCCAAAAAAAGTCTAAGGGGCAAATTCACTAACATTCGTAGTTTCGCCAGGCGCAACTTCGCCGCACTTCGCCAGCCAGTTTCGCCAGCGCTCCGCAAATTCACTAAAATCCGAAGTTGCGCACAGGGATAGCGTAAGATTGCGAAGTTGCGCTAGCGTTGATTCGCTAAGTGAAGCAAAGTTACGCTAGCGAAGGCTAATTTGCATACGGTGCCAAATTCAAATTTCAATGGAGGAATACGTATCAGCACTACAAATGGCTAGAAAACCTTCAAAACATCAAATAAAAATGTTATTTTGCCCTACACATGTGCCCACTGTCTAGGTAAGTTGCCATGAGTCAGGAAATGTAGGGGGGAAGTTGGGGAGCCCCAAAAACATTTTATATCTTTTTCAGCCTATCACCCATAATGCCAGCGTTTTTTGGGACTTAGAAAATTTTTTGACTTTTTTTGAAGCAATCCCTATCTACTCTATTGCGCTTCGCCTGGTCTGAGGTGGCGAAGGAAGTCTAGCGTAAAAGGTAGCGTTCAGTACACTGCGCGCGTTAGTGAATTTGCGTAGTTACGTCGCTAGCGAAACTTCGCCAGGCGTAAGGGTGCGAAGTAACACTAGCGAAACTACGCCAGCGTTCGTTAGGGAATTTGCGCAGTAACGATAAATGCCAAACGCTAGCGAATTAACGCTAGCGTTCGGCGCTTCGGCGCTTAGTGAATTGCACCGAAGTTAGGACTTTTAAAGGCAATCCCACTTCAAAAACAGGAAAAGTAGCCAGCCTTTTTTTGAACTTTAATGCATTTTCGGCAGACAGGATATGATGTAAGTGACAGAAGATTGAGGAAGATGAAGCTTCGTTTGACCACTTCGCCTGGTCTGAGGTGGCGAAGTCAACTCTGGCGAAAGTTCAGTAAAATCTGCACCTTAGTAAATTTGTGGAGTAAACGATCGTTCTGGCAATAGAGTGTGAATGACCGCTAGCGAATTGGCGCCTGCTCCTGTTAGTGAATTGCCGACATCCATGCAGATGGCAACGTTGGCGAAAAGTCGCTAGCTTTAGCCACTTTGCCCTTTAGTGAATCTGGGCCATGGTGTATGCCTTCTGACAGTTGGTGTCAGGGAGCCGGGAGCCCCCTCTGGGGAGTAGTCCGGATCTAGGAGGAAGCCCCTCAGGAGGGATCAGGGTCGTGGTATCCAGGGGTAAGGCAAGAGAATAATCAAAGTCCAGGCACAGGTCAAAAGGCAGGCGGAATACAAACAAAGTCCAGGGCCAGGCAGGGGGTCTATGGCAGGCAGAGAATCAGCGAAGTCCAGGTCCAGGCAAGGGGTCACACCAAGGAATAAGGCAGATTATAGCAGGGGAAACAGCAAGGGAACCCAGGAATCTCTTAGGGAACAGGATCCTATTTTCGGGCGCCATCTTGGCGCCTCAGGCGTTCTTTTATCTTTGAATTTGGCGCCCTTGCGCCAGCGTCAGCGCGCCTGCGACCGGCGCGCCGTGCTGGCGTCACTGCGCCGGCGTCGGAACCCACGTGGGTTGCCTGGGCGCCGCCATCTTGGATTCTTCGCCGCCGGGAGCGGACGCGACTCCTCACGGGGGGCCTCAGGACCACCGGGACTTGGTTTCTGGGGAAACTTGGAGTGGAAGTCTCTTACCAAACGAGGAGCATGCACATCACGGTGTCCCTCCCAAGAGCATTCTTCGGGGCCAAAGCCCTTCCATTGGATGAGGTATTGAAGGGACCCTCTGGAGATTCTGGAATCAAGGATTCTCTCCACCTCGAATTCTTGTTGACCCTCCACAGAGATGGCAGGAGGAGGAGATTGGACACCAGAGAAACGGTTGGAGACGGTGGGTTTCACCAGGGAGACGTGGAACACGTTTGGGATTCTCATCTCTGGTGGGAGTTGAAGTCTGATGGCTACAGGGTTAATTATCTCCAAGATGGGGAACGGACCCAGGAACTTCGGACCCAACTTGGGAGATGGCACCTTCAAGCGAATATTCCTGGAAGAGAGCCAGACACTATCACCCACCTTGTAGGGAGGAGAGGGCCTTCTACGGCGATCCGCGAAAGTCTTGTGGACTAGAGCACTCTTCTCCAGGTTAGACTTGGTTGCAGCCCAAATAGCAAACATATGGGCTGCCAGATCATCTGCAGCCGGGACGTCCGACAACACGAAGTCCTGAGGAAAGGCTTGAGGGTGCTGTCCATACACCGCCATGAATGGAGACCTTCCTGTGGAGGAATGACATGCATTATTATGAGCAAACTCCGCCCACGGGAGGAGGTCAGACCAATCGTCCTGGCAAAGAGACACGTGGTTCCTCAGGAACTGTTCTAAGGCTTGGTTCACACGTTCAGCTGCCCCATTCGTCTGCGGGTGGTAGGCGGACGAAAATTTAAGTGTTATTCCCAAGTCTTTACATAGGGAACGCCAGAACTTGGCGGTGAACTGGGTGCCTCTGTCGGAGACGATCTCCACCGGGAAACCATGCAGGCGGAAGATGTACTTAATAAAGAGTTGGGATAATTCCACCGCAGAGGGTAACTTCTTCAAAGGGATGAAATGGGCCATTTTGCTGAAGCGGTCTATGACAACCCAGATCACAGTATTCCCACCGGAGGGAGGAAGTTCGACAATAAAGTCCATAGAGAGGTGCGTCCACGGACGAGAGGGAACCGGCAAAGGCTGTAACAACCCGCTGGGGCGGGAATGGCTAGGCTTAGAAGTGGCACAGACATTACAAGCAGCCACAAAGTCCTTTACATCCTTGCGGATATCAGGCCACCAGACTAGGCGCCTCAAGAGTTCAAGGGTCTTGGCCGGACCAGGATGTCCTGCTTGCCTGGAGCAGTGGGTTTGTTGCAGGATGGCCAGGCGAAGTTCTGGAGGGACGAAGGCCATGCCAATCGGAGTATCTTGAGGAGCCGAGGACTGCCCAGCCAGGATCTGGTCGGCAAATTGGGGATACAGAGAGGCAATGATCTTGACTGGTGGAATGATTGGTTCCTGCCTCACAGGGTCACGGTCCACCGGAGTGAAGCTACGAGACAAGGCGTCGGCCTTCAGATTCTTGGAACCTGGGCGATAAGTCAAAACAAAGTTAAATCGGGAAATGAAAAGGGCCCACCTGGCTTGTCTGGGATTTAGCCTCTTGAGGGACTGTATAAACTCCAGATTCTTGTGATCTGTGTAAATCTGGACAGGAATTTCAGAGCCCTCCAGGAGGTGACGCCATTCTTCAAGGGCAAGCTTGACTGCCAAGAGTTCTCGATTTCCGACATCATAGTTCTGCTCTGCGGATGAGAACTTCTTGGAGAAATACGCACAGGGGTGCAATTTTCCATCAGTGGAGTGTCTCTGAGACAGGATAGCTCCGGCTCCGACTTCAGAAGCATCAACCTCGATGCAGAAGGGTAGTGCAGGATTGGGATGTCGGAGAACAGCGGACGTGAAGGCCTCTTTCAAGGACTGAAAGGCTTCTATGGCAGATGGAGGCCACAGGCTGGGTTTACCCCCTTTCCGGATGAGGGCCAGGATAGGTGCAATGCGGGAAGTGAACCCCCGGATGAACTGTCGATAATAATTAGCAAATCCGATGAATCTCTGGATTGCCTTGGTACTCAGTGGGAGAGGCCACTCCTGGATGGCCGACACTTTCACGGGGTCCATCTCAAATCCCTCTGGAGAGATAATGTACCCTAGGAAGGGGATCTTGGATACCTCGATGACACACTTCTCCAACTTGGCGAAGAGAGAGTTCTTCCTCAGACGAGAGAGTACCTCCTTCACCTGGGAGCGGTGACTTTCAAGGTCCTTGGAGAAGATCAGGATGTCGTCCAAGTATAAGACTACGAACCTTCCTAGGAGATCTCGGAACACATCATTAACAAACTCCTGGAAGACGGCAGGGGCATTGCATAGTCCGAAGGGCATAACAAGATATTCATAGTGCCCATCCCGAGTGTTGAATGCCGTCTTCCATTCGTCACCCTCCCGGATGCGAATGAGGTTGTAGGCCCCCCGAAGATCCAACTTGGAGAAAATCTTTGCCCCTTTCAGCTGGTCGAAGAGCTCGGCAATCAGGGGCAGGGGGTACCTGTTTTTCACGGTGATCTTATTCAGGCCCCGATAGTCTATACAAGGCCGAAGGCCTCCGTCCTTCTTCTCCACGAAGAAGAACCCAGCCCCTGCAGGAGAGGTAGAAGGGCGGATAAACCCCCGCTGGAGATTTTCTTGGATGTACTCCTTCATAGCGGTAGTCTCTGCAGGAGAGAGAGGGTAAGTGCGCCCTCTGGGGGGCATGGCTCCTGGCAGGAGTTCAACCGGACAGTCGTAGGAGCGATGTGGGGGAAGGAACTCTGCAGACTTTTTACAAAACACATCGGAAAATCCCTTGTAAGCGGAGGGCAAAGTCTTTAGTTCCGCAGTGGAGACATTCACCTTCTCGAGGGGTTTTGGCGGAAGGCAATGTTGCAGGCAAAATAAACTCCAACGAGAGATCTGCCCAGTGGACCAGTCTATGGTGGGGTTATGCAGACGTAACCACGGAAGACCCAATATTACTGGAGTAGAAGGACAGGGGATGATGAAGAATGAAAGTTTTTCTTGATGCAGCGCCCCAACTTGTACAGATAGTTCCGCCGTGAACATTGTGACGAATTCAAACTCCAGGGGTTTGTCATCTATGGCGGTAATTCGCAGGGGTGAAGACAATGGGAGCAGGGGAATCTTCATGCGTTCGGCAAAGAAGGCGTCCATGAAATTGCCATCCGCTCCGGAGTCGAGGAAGGCCCTTTCGAAGATAGTCTTACTTGCCAGGTGAATCTGCAAAGGAAGGAGAAGTCTGCGTGAATTTTCTTGATACTTCTCCTGAGGCCCTCGAGTGATGCCCCCTACATGAGAAACCTGAGACATACCTCGGGGTACAAAACTCTTGGCTTTGGCAGGACAGGCGTTGGCAAAATGGGAATGCCCACCACAATACAAACAGAGACCTGCCATTCGTCTTCGGAATCTTTCCTGCACGGAGAGGCGAGTTTTTCCTACTTGCATAGGTTCCTCCAGGGGAGACGTGGACACATGAGTCACAGGGACAGCGGGAGCTTGCAGAATCGGCCTTTGAAAGCGAGGGGCCAACATGGGAGAAAATCGTCTGCTGCGCTCTCTCTCCACCTGGTGTTCTCTGAGGCGGGTGTCCACCTTAATAGATAGAGCGATCAGTCCTTCCAGGGTGTCAGGAGTCTCTCTGGAGACGAGATCATCTTTGATGCGGATGGATAGGCCTTGGTAGTATACGGCCTTGTAAGCGTCATCACACCAGGAAGTCTCCGCCATCAGTGTTCGGAAGTCTATAGCGTACTCATTGACACTGCGGCTTCCCTGCCGGAGTTGCAAGAGACGGGCAGAGGCGTTCGTGACCCGACCTGGAGCATCAAAGACTATGCGAAAAGCTTGGAGAAAGTCTTTAACAGCATAAGTCACCGGGGAATTCTTCTCCCAAAGAGACGTTGCCCACTCCAGTGGCTTGCCTTCCAATCGAGACATCACATACCCCACCTTGGAACGCTCACTTGGAAACTGCGTGGGTTGGAACTCAAATTGAATTTGGCACTGTGTGGCAAATCCCCTGCAGGCTTGTGGGTCCCCACTGAAGCGAAGGGGAGGTGGAATTCGAGGCTCACCTGTCGGGTAGCTTGCGTTCGTAGAGGCTGCCGCCATGGGGGGATCTCCAGTATGTGGAGCAGCGGAGGGCGCAGAAGGCACTCGAGCAAGCAGGATATCGAGTGCTTGCCCAATGCGAACCTGCTGGTTTTCGTAGTCCTCCATGCGGGATGCCAGTCCGCGGAGCGCTCGTCCGACATCAGGTGTGGCTTCCTCAGAAGGATCCATGGCCCGAAAATAATGTCAGGGAGCCGGGAGCCCCCTCTGGGGAGTAGTCCGGATCTAGGAGGAAGCCCCTCAGGAGGGATCAGGGTCGTGGTATCCAGGGGTAAGGCAAGAGAATAATCAAAGTCCAGGCACAGGTCAAAAGGCAGGCAGAATACAAACAGAGTCCAGGGCCAGGCAGGGGGTCTATGGCAGGCAGAGAATCAGCGAAGTCCAGGTCCAGGCAAGGGGTCACACCAAGGAATAAGGCAGATTATAGCAGGGGAAACAGCAAGGGAACCCAGGAATCTCTTAGGGAACAGGATCCTATTTTCGGGCGCCATCTTGGCGCCTCAGGCGTTCTTTTATCTTTGAATTTGGCGCCCTTGCGCCAGCGTCAGCGCGCCTGCGACCGGCGCGCCGTGCTGGCGTCACTGCACCGGCGTCGGAACCCACGTGGGTTGCCTGGGCGCCGCCATCTTGGATTCTTCGCCACCGGGAGCGGACGCGACTCCTCGCGCTCCCGGCGGTCTTGACAGTTGGGAACCCTGAATGCTGCAATAATTCCAGGGTTCTCACCAGTTGCAGAACTACCCTGCACCAGGCCTCCCTACGTACAACTCTTCAGATGGGTCCAGCACACACAGCAACCCCCCTCCCCCTTCGCTTACTCACGTCCCCACATATTCAGATTACTAATTTCTACATTTCTCATATTAAATGACAGGTACAATTTAAGAGTGTATTTAAAGTTTGTATATGTTTCCAAAATACCAACAAACTATTTATTGGCAGCATATTAATGTAATATAATGTGAGAAAGGTTAGTCCTGTACATTTGACCTCTTTTTAATCTTCAGGTGTAAGCACTAAACCCATTGTATTCTAAAGAGCACATCTGTTATCTACTTTGTAACTTAATTTAAATTTTTTTGCCTTGATTTACCGGTACTTGAATTGCTGCCCCTCATGTTTTTTTCAAATTGTGTTTTGGTGTCAAAATTCACACATTTAGAGGGTCGAATTTTGAATTCATGTGTTTTTTTGAACTCACATGAATTAGATTGTACTCGAAATTCAAATATTCGACTATTTATTAATAAAATCAAATATGTAAAACTCGAATTAATTTTACCGACTCAAAAACTCGAATCAAATTCGACCGAACTTGATTCAAGTTTTTTCTCCAAAAAAAACTTGAATGTGAGAAAGGCTACAAACATCACCCAAATTGATCCCTGGACCTGACTTATACAGCAATTCGGCAGGTTATTCTTAAATATAATAGGGCCAGAGTATGATAAATCTTGAAAATTGAATTAGAATTTTTTTAAAAACTCAAATTGAGTTTGGATAATTCCCTAGTCCCATTTGACAGTTTTGACCATAAAAAAATTCAAAAGTTCTAATTCGAATTTTCAATTCGACCCTTAATAAATCTGACCCTAAAATTTTAATCCCCCAATTCGAATGTAAATTTGAATGTGAGATTTATCACACCTCGACCATGGAAACAGTTCTATTTCGATTATTTGCCACCTAAAACCTGCCTGACGTTTCGAGTTTTTTTCAGAGGGAAAACTCGATTTGAATTAGATTTGAATTTTTGGGTCGGGACTATTCGATCGAATATTAGACATTCAGATTTTTTCAATAACCTCCCATTCGAGTTGTGAGTATATTCTAATTTATTATGAGTAAATAAAATCACATAAATTCGACCTTTCATAAGTATCCCCTATTTTTACATAATCTGGCAACCTTACTGCAGTGAAAACTGTCTTGAATGCAGAATACATTGAAATAAACAGAAGAAGGATTAACAGCTCATCCAATGGAAACTTGTCTAAATCTGTTGCTGGTTGACCAGTGTAGAATGATGTTGTGTACTAACATTTTTAATCAAATCCTTTTTATTAGTTTATACAACTGTTTATGATAGGGAAGCCACCTCTATAGGATGCACCAGGGGTGTTTTAGAGGTGAAGAACAGAGCAGGGAAAGTATTTTGAATGAAACACGATGAAATAGCTTAAAATCTATCGAAGAAATACATTAGTGATGTATAAAAATGTTTAATTTAAGTGATACCTACCCTTTAATGTGTTAACTTACCTTTATATTACCCAATTGTAATGTACAGTGGTTTGTTATATGTTACTTTAGAAATAACTTGATAATTATAACACTAGGGTCTGTTTACTAAAGTGCGTTAAAAATATTTGCACAATATATTGACAGAATTTTCGCCAAATATGTTATCGCCAGTTTACTAACCTGCGGTAAATATAAATTTGCGAATTTTCTTGCGCAAGAATAATTGTTCGCCAGTTATCGCATTCGCTGAAAATAACGCTACGTACACATTAACGCATGGTTTACTAAACAGCGAAATGTGTAAAAGACAAAATTAACGCCAGAATATTCGTGAACTTTTACCGCCACCTATGTAGTGGTGTAAAAGTATTTTTTTCGCCAGAAAATTCTCAAGGGGCAGGAAATATCCCATAATACTGTTTTTTTTTACCCATCATTTTACCATTCATTCTATGGCCATAAATGTCACAGTAAAAATTGCCATAATAACCGCCATAAAACAAGACTATTTTATAGCATAAATATTCGCAAAAACGTAATTTTTCGCCAGAAAATTTGCAACTCGCTAAAATTACCTCTAACGTAAGCTGGTTTCTTAACATAGTTACCGCAAGTGATCGCATTGACTTCTGAGCGCATCGCTGTTTAGTAAACTTAGTCGCTGCGAATATTCTGGTGTAAAAATATTCTCAGCGATAACATGCGGAAACTTAAAGTCAGATTTACCGCACTTTAGTAAACAGACCCCTCAAGATAAAATACTATTTATATTAGAGGCATTTGCACTGATTAAATATTAGAGCTTAGTTTATTATGATTCATTCTCTAGAAACATACAGAACAGGGCCATTTATTTATAACCTCTGTGAGAGCAGTTAATTCACATGTCAGCCTCCACTGATATATGCAAATATGCAGATTAGAAATGTCCTGCATGCACAGTAATCTATCTAACAGTCTTAAAGGGATACTGTCATGGGACAAAATTAATCAATTAATAGTGCTGCTCCAGCAGAATTCTGCACTGAAATCCATTTCTCAAAAGTGCAAACAGATTTTTTTATATTCAATTTTGAAATCTGACATGATGCTAGACATACTGTCTTTCCAGCTGCCCCCAGTCATGTGACTTGTTCTCTGATAAACTTCAGTCACTCTTTACTGCTGTACAGCAAGTTGTAGTGATATCATCAGGTCCCACTGCGACACATTCAGTTACATTGAGTAGGAGGAACAGCCTGCCAGAAAGCAGTTCCATCCTAAAGCGCTGGTTCAGTGGTGTTTGCGTAACTAGCGGGGGAGCAGGGGATGCGATTGGGCCAGGGCCCGCGCCCCCTCAGGGTCCACCAGCAGCTTGCGCACCACTGATTCCAGCGGCAGAAAATGGCATATTGAGGGGGCGGGGGCCCGGCTGCATGTCCCACACCAGGGCCCGCCCGCCCCCCTCTAGTTACGTTACTGTACTGGCTCTTTCTGAAAGCACATGACCAGGCAAAATGACCTGAGATGGCTGCCTACACACCTATATTACAACTAAAAAAGAATACACTTGCTGGTTCAGGAATGACATTTTATAGTGTAGAGTGAATTATTTGCAGTGTAATTTAAAATTAAAACTACACCATAAAAATCATGATAGAATCTGTTTAAGGTCATTAATTAGAAGCCAAACACTAAACCCAAACACTCCCATGACTATTTGAGGTTGTGTTCCATTTGCATGATGAGAGCTAGAGGAGGGTTAAATGGTGTAAGTATAACCATGTGTCCTTTATGTCTAACATGCCATCATACTCTTCAGCAAAGTATGGTAGAAAAACAAAATGAGAGAAAGACATATTTATGAAAATAGTTGCTGAGAGGGAGATGATACAATCCAACTAATGTAAGGGTAAGGACACACGGGCAGCTTCAGGGAGATTAGTCGCCCCAGCGACAAATCGCCTTTTCATCGGGGCAACAATTTCCCAGCAGGACCGGATTTACATAGTGGGTGTCCCTAGGCCCACTGGTGTTTGTCCCCCTGTCCCCTCCCCTTATTTTATGCAAATTTTCATTATCTAGACTGGAGCAATGGGAATTGGTGCACAGGAAATATATAAAATGATTGTATCTCCAGCGCATCCCCAGTGTTTTTGAACCAATGTGGGTGTGGTTGGGCAGCATGCCTTCCCCCCTAAAATCCTGCCGCCCTAGGTGGCCTTTCCACAATTATGGGCCTGTCTCCCGAACTGCCTTCAACTACCTTAACAACCGGCGATAATGAAAAATTGCCAGCAGGATGGCACTCATAGCACTTCGTTTTCCAAAGTCGCCCGAAGTTGCCTCACGAGGAAACTTCGGGTGACTTCGGAAAACGAAGTGCCGTGAATGCCATCCTGCTAGCGATTTTTTATTATAGCCGCCGGGAAGGTAGGGGAAAGCAGTTCAGGGAGATTGTCGCCCCGAAGACTAATCTCCCCGAATCTGCCCTAGTGCCATTACCCTAATGGTATATAGTGATCTTTAACAGTTTACAATACCTTGCTTGGATTCCTCTTTGGTGCGTAGTTTCGAATTTTGTTCCTTCTTCTTTTTTCCTGGAGTAATAGTTTCCATGACATGCCCTGCGGCATCAGCAACATACATTGCCATTCCAAGCTCCCCCATCATATGTGTCACTATCAGCTAGAATAGTGAACCAAAAGCCGTGTTATGTTGCACTGCCATGACCAGACATATTGATTCTGTATAACTGTCTGGCTTAGGATACAGTATAAACATTTGCATAGGTCATGATATCTTTGATCCACTGTTAGTTGGTGTGATAATTGTATTAGAAAATGCTTGGATAATCCTGGTTATAGTGCTCTGTGTTAGGTGACATAAATATTTCATTTGAAGAAAAGGTATGGGTTGCTTTCAAAAGACAGCGCTGCTGATATTCCTAAGGGTTTTATCGTACCACAGTCAATTTGGTGCAGGCCTGGACTGAGAATTAAAATAGGCCCTGGCATTTCAGGTACACAGAGGCTCAATCAGCCCACACAGAGGCCCAAACAGCCCCCACCAGCCCACTAAATACCGACTATCTATGGCACCTTATAGCAGCCCCTCTTCTGGCATTTGCCAGAACCCACAGATTGCCAGTCCGGGCCTGATTTGGTGATAATACTATCTACTGTATATATATGTGGCTCCTCGTACACTCTTGGTTGGAGAGAGTAGATTGGCATGTGCATGGCCAGCTTAAAGGAGAACTAAATCCTAAAAAGTATATGGCTAAAAATGCCATATTTGTTATACTTAACTTATTATACCAGCCTAAAGTTTCAGCATCTCAATAGCAGCAATGATCCAGGACTTCAAACTTGGCACAAGGCAGTCACCATTTTGGAAAGTGTCTGCAACACTCACATGATCAGTGGGCTCTGAGCAGCTGTTGAGAAACTAAATTTAGGGGCCTGCAATATAAGCTGATGCTACAAGGCTGATTATTCAATTCTGGTGCTAATTTCACAGGGGTCTGTGCTGTCATGTAGTCATTATCTGTATTAAATACTAAGCCTTTGTGGACTGGCAGCTTTTAGGAGGCTCTGTTTGACAGTACAGCTGTTTTTATGCAAACAAAACTTCCAAGCCTGGAATTAAAAATAACCCCATACTTTGAGACCACTGGGAGCAAAATCCAAGGGGTTGTTGATCAACATGTTACTTGCGAGCCACTGGTTGGGGACCACTGATCTAGGGGATTAAGGGGCACCATGTACCCAAATGTCATCCTTAAATCCACAATCCTTCAGTAGATCATGGAGCTGTATTATCTACTCTGCAGCAGTCTGGCTTTAAGGCAAATCATTCTTTTTTTAGATCACGGACTAAGTTTACACCAGCAGCATAGATCATTGTTGATGGAAAATTAAAAAATGCAGGTAAGATGCATTTTTGATATGTTAAGACATGCAACGATGCTATACTATGTATCCAGCATATTTCCACTGAATAATTCGTATTTCTGTGTAACCTGCTTTCCATGGCTGTAGCCATTCTGCACTGTGGAAACGAAACATACAAAAACTTGCCAATGAAATCAGAGGGGCAATGGCCAACTTCCAATGTTTTAGGCATTCTTTCTCAGGCATTTTTTATGCATATAGCTTAAAGAGATGTTTACTGAAAACTATTAGGTCTCATTTAACTCATGCTCTGAATAACATCTGGCCTCTAGTGATGGGTGAATTTATTTGCCAGGCGCGAATTTCCACATTTCGCCGCCGGTATATAAATTCGCGATAATTGCAGCAAAAATTCGCTGGCATCAAAATATATTTTACGTCGAAGACAATTCTGACGCCTGCGACAATTCTAGGCGGCCATTGACCTTAATGGGCGTAAGAATTGTCGACAGCGTCGGAATTGTCGCTGGCATCAAAAATATTTTGACGCAAGTTTTTCCACAAAGCGAAACGGTAGAAATTCGCCCATCATTGCTGGCCTCACAAGCAATGCTTCAACAATGTGTATGATCGCCCATCAATGTAAACGCTCCTCCCAACAAGTTCAGCCTTTGGTGCATCAAAATTGGTCAGTCAAAATGGAAAACTGTGAAAAGCTATAACTAAGGGGCTGCATCTCTATGGGCTGGGTTTTTTAAATCAGTGCAGAATTTATACAAAAGATACTCCAATATTTGTGTATTTATGAGATTTAGACTAGGGCTATTTGGATTCAAATATCTTTCACAAAAGACTAGTATGAATACTGCACTACACATATTGAAAAAAATAGTTGCATCAAGTGTGAACAAAAGATAGACACATGACTTTAAGGGGCAAATATACTTAGTGAGTTGAGTTCCCAATCTCTCTCAATTTTTCAGCAAGCGATTTTTCTGACTTGCTGCAGAATGACATTTAAGAAAAGCTAATTTTTCTAGCTTCTACCCGCTAGTAAAAAAAAACAAAAAAAACACAATTTTTTTGTTGTCATTAAGGGGGTCTATGTAGGTGAAAACAAGGACCGTAGGAGGTGTCACACCTTTTCAGATACAGTAGCTTTAAAACTTCTAAATGCTACTTTTGTGTTTGTGGGGTAGGTCCTACTTCTGGACTGGGCCCACAACATTACCCTATCAAATGTCAGTACTCATGAAGTTGAAGGAGTTTGAAAGCAAAGTATACCCCAAAAGTAAGAAAGAACGGCAATGTAAAAGGTAAGAGAAGGAGTGAAGTCAAGAAGAACATGAAGGAATGCAGTTATGGATGTACAGAGTTATAAACTTAAGACTGTATAGCACCCTTACTGGTATATATATATATATATATATATATATGTGTGTGTTTGTATTTTACTTTTTTTTATAGCGATGCAGCCAAGGAAAAAATTCAAAGTACGCTGAGATCAAAGACCACCAAGGTACAAAGTAGTTAAAGTAGTAATATAGTAACTTTTTTTGAAAGTGACCGTTTTATGTGTCTGTTAATTTGTGAGATTATTGGTACAGGTATGGGACCTGTTGTCCAGAATGCTCGGGACCTAGGGTTGTCCGGATAATGGATAATTTGGATCTTCATACCTTAAGTTTACTATAAAATCATGTAAACATTAATAAACCCAATAGGCTGGTTTTGCTTCTAATAAGGATTAATTATAGCTTAGTTTGGATCACATAGAAGGTTCTGTTTTATTATTACAGAGAAAAAGGAAAGCATTTCTAAAAATTTGTATTATTTGGATAAAATAGAGTCTATGGGAGACGGCCTTTCCGTAATTCGGAGCTTTCTGGATAACGGGTTTCCAGATAACGGATCCCACACCTGTACTCTGAAGGTAAATACAATGTATAGAATCACAGTAAAATGACTTAATTTACGAATGAGGTGAAATCAAAGGAAAACCCCCTAAAGTTAAGGTGCAGCGAGAGGAGTGAAATGTGTGATCGAAGAATGAGACAGTGAATCGAGGGGTGGAGGTAGAGAGGAAAATAAGTGCTTTTGTTTATTAGTGAACAGTGACAAGACAAGTACAGAATTGTTTGGGTTTTCTACATGTGACACAAATTAACACTAATGAAAGACATACAGCAGGATGGTGATATTACAGTATGTTTTTACAAAGCATTTAAAAATTTTTGTACAGTTTCATCAACCTTTATAAATGCTAAATGATAAAATAATTTCTCAGGTTTATTCTGCTAAGCAAACTCATTTCTTTCTAGCTTCACCCTGTCCTTTCACCTACCTCATCCTCTTGTGCCACTGATAAGCATTCAAGTATTATTATTATTATACTACACTGCAAGGAGCATTATCGCGGTTACCCAGGCTGGGCACGTGCCAACTGAGCTTCACAGAGATTAGGCTGAATGAAATGTAAGGGGGAATATAATAACAGGTGCAAAGTTAGCTCCAGTAAGCCCTTAGTAACCAATCAGCAGCTAGCATATACCAGTCTGTATCTGATAGGTTGCTGTGGGTTACTGGACCTATGAATCTATTATTTCATCTATTATTCTTTTATTCCATTATATTTTTCCTTGCATTAAAATATAGGTTTACAAATATAACAGATGTCACACCACATGACATAGACTTTAGTTTAATAATTGGCAAGCTCTAAAAAAATCCTATATTTAAGTTTAGTTCATAAGAATTTAATTTGAAATTTGACAACTGGAAATTTAAAAATGGAACTTGAATCCGATCTAGAACCCTGAAGCCCTCCAGCTGTTACTGAACTACAGTTCCCTCCCTTCTGCTATTGGAGGATGCAGTTCAACAACAAAATGAGGGCCAAAGGCTACACAGGGTTTATGGATTTGCAAGCTGTGTGACATTTTAACTTGAAGCACATTCTCCAAATCCTTTAGAAATTCATTGATGCAGGTATATCAACTCTAAACATCATCATGTGGGAGTGTTTGGAAGCAACACCAGGTAGGTAGGTGGCCTCATTTAAAGACTACATGCAGCCTAGAAGTGAGGTAGGTTAAAGGAGTGAAGTCAGTCCCTTAAGCACTCAGGTATAGCACTTTCCATCATCCCAACCTCCATAATTTCTCATTCATTCCAGATTCATTTTTTCTTAACATCAGTCTGAGCTTCCTCCTCTGCCTCTGGTCCATCAGGCATAAACACACTTACAGTGAAATCATTTATCTCAGTGCCATATTTGTTCTTTGCCCGAATGCCATATTTCCCGGAGTCAGTAGTGGAGACACAGGTGATGGTAAAGGTGGCGTACTTCCCAGCCTCATATTTCAGGATGCAATGATCATCTCCAGTAAGCTCCCTTTCATTCTTAAGCCAAGTGACCTCAGGTACTGGATCTCCCCAGATATTGCAGGTAAGGTTAAGCGACTGGAAGATTTGAAGACAATAAGCCTTAATATTAATATTATTGCAGTACTATGTAGTGCAACAGCTCACACAAACACATAGAACCTTTAAAAACTTAAAAAAACTCTACCCCCTACCCTACATAGACCCGGCTCCCTCCTCCCCTCAGCCTGTGTTACCCCGGGCAACACAAATGCCCCTAACGTTTTACTTACCCCTCGGTGCAGATTAAGGCATCGGATTTCGTGGGTGCCATCTACAGCTTCTTTGGTAATCTTCGTAATGAGACCAGTGCTTCTGCAATTTTTGCAAGTTTCGGCGCATGCGCAGTTGTCACAAAGCAGAAAATTGCTCCAACTACGCATGCGCCGCCACGCCCGGCTCATTCTGAAGATTTCCGAAGAAAAGAAGATGGCACCCGTGAACTCTGATGCCCTGAATCTGCACAGAGGGGTAAGTAAGACGTTAGGGGCATTTGCCCGTGGTAACACTTAGGCTGGGGGAGGGAGGTCTATGTAGGGTAGGGGGGTAGGATTTTTTTAAGTTTAGGGTTGAATTCTGCTTTAAGG
Organism: Xenopus petersii; assembly: GCA_038501925.1. Taxonomy (NCBI): domain Eukaryota; kingdom Metazoa; phylum Chordata; class Amphibia; order Anura; family Pipidae; genus Xenopus; species Xenopus petersii. The sequence goes on along the minus strand of CM076683.1, from coordinate 98,230,716 downwards.
GTCTTTGGGTGCAGGGGCTGAAAAATGTGGATGTGCAATGAATATGTCGTTGCATTTAACTTTAGCAGTATAATACCAGGTGATGATCTGATAAATTTTCTTCTGTTACCAATTTTTCTCTTATGTTTCTGAGCTCCACATCTAGTTTATTGTATATACTAGCTACAGATACTTCCACCAGAGCAAGTAGATACCATGTATAGTTAAAGTTTCAAAGCAAGAAGTGTTATTCACAGAAAGGCTGCTGGTTACTTCTGCCTCCATTGACTTGACCACACAATTCAACTGCATACAGTGTTGGACTGGCCCACCGGGATACCAGGAAAACTCCCGGTGGGCCCAGGTGTCAGTGGGCCCTTATGCTGCTAAACATTTGGCCTATTTCATGGTCAGTCCCTATTTCTATGAGTACAAAGAGGCCAAGTAGATGGAATAATGGATTATAGTATGTAAATAAAAGAGACTAGGAGAATAGTGGTTCAGCGAGGAGAGGAAGAATACTAGTACTGAGAGTGGGCCCCTGGTCTAAGGTTTTTGGGTGGGCACCTGGTGTTCCAGTCCGACACTAACTGCATACATACAGTATAACTAATTGTTTGACTTTCTGTGTACAGTGATTTAAGGTTCAGTATATTTAGTCCATATGAAATATCAGCCCTGTTCAGCAGGGTCTTGTGGAGTATAGCTGTATTTTGCTTTTTAATGAACTGTCTGCTGTTATTTCTACAGATATTAGGCACCACCCTTCAGTTTATGATCCGTTCAGATTTTCTGCCAATTGAACATTTTAGTTTCCAAACACTGGCCAATAGCAAATTCAGTAAATAAAAGCTGAATTAGCAGCCAGAACCTTTTGATGTGTTTACTTGTGTATTTGTAACTGCAATAATTGTATGCAACTATATTTCTATTAATATGCAAATATAATATACAATTGTATTTTGTAGTTTAATCAGAGACAGCTGCCTCGCACGGTGCCCACACTCCTTTAGCAAGGCCAGAGGTGCACGATCAATTCTCAAGCATATATGTAGAAGCAGGATCAGCACTCTCTGTTATTTGTGTTATTGTGATTTATTTCAAACAAAATAGCATCTCATCCGACGTTTCGGTCTCACATGGAGACCTTTTTCAAGACCAAAAAAAAAAAAATATATATATATATATATATGTGTGTGTGTCTGTAAGATCCGTACTTCTTAAGGGTATTAAATCAGTGCCCGGGTGCTACGCCTGGGATATTCGTTATAGAAACAGATTTGGCAGCGCACTCCTGGGTCTTCTAAAAAAGACTGACTACATTGCACAACATATGTTATATACACATCATAAGCGTTGGATTTGATCAACCTGTCCCTCCCAAGCATTATACCTGCTATTCAGAGAAATGAAATGAAGTGAAACACCTATGGTTTTTCTCTAGTCAACGGATTTTAGAAATTTTTGGCACACTTAGGGGCAGATTTATCAAAGGTTAAATGTTAGTTTTTTTAATTCGAATTAACTCGAACAACCCCGAAATTCGAATAGTATCTTATTTAAGAAAAAACTCAAATATCTTAAACTGAAAATAATATTATCGACCCAAAACTCGATTAGAATTCGACTAAACTCAAATTAAATTTTTTCTCGAAATGTCAGGAAGGCTATTAACATCTTCAAATGGGTCACTCGACCTCTCCCATTAGATTCTACATGAACTCTGGCGAATATGAATTGATCCCAGGATCCAGGTATGATAGATCTCGAATTCGAGTTTGGAGTATTCCCAGTCTGAATTTGTGAGTTTTGACCAAAAACAACTTGAGAATTCAAACCTTAATAAATCTGCCCCTTAATTTTGAATTGAATGAGAAAATATAGATCACCTTTCCTTCCTGGATAGTGACAACATCAGGCAAACCTCCTGTTACCCTGGCACGATCTGAAAACGATATCATTTGTCAGTAATGATGCCTGGTACATTGATGACATTTTCAGCATTTAACCATGCATTCTCACCAACACACATATTAAATAAAAGCTACTCACTTCTTTCTGCTATTGCAGCTTGCCTGTTAAATAAAAGAAAAATGCGAAATGAACATTGCAAATGAAATAGCTCCTGATTTTTTTCTACAAATCTCTTCAACTCTACAGCAGTGGGTAGGCCTGTAAAAATGATTTCACATTCCACCCAATGCTGTGTACTGTCCAAAGCACAAGGTGGCCATTCACTTTTGATATGCATTGTCTTAATAAATAACATAGGGTTGTCTTATCTGCACAATTATTCATTTCTGCATGGGAAAACTTACTTAAGCCTCTGGAATTCAGCAAAGGCCTCATCAAAAGCTGTGAAAGAGAGCAGACAAAAATGGAGTAAATGGACATGTCAGTAAAAATAACATAACTACAGTATATATATATATGTGTGTATATACATCAGTTTCAGTAGTGTTTGTAATAGTTTTACAAATATATATAGTGCTGACAATGTAGTTAAGTGACCTGTGGTTTAACAAAGTAATTCCTGCATGAAGTTTGTACATTCTCCCTACAGTTGTGTTTTCTATAAATGCTGTGGACTTCCTCCCTTTTACTGGAATTGATGTTTATGATCTGTCATTGTTAAATGATGAATTAGATGTCAGTAGTGTGGTTTGACAGCTACAGGAAGAAGAAGTAACAACTGGTGGTTGATAAACAGTGACATAATAGTGCAAGAAAATGGGAAGAAACATTCATAGGCTTAGGTCAGCTGAATGTCACTAGAATATGCCATGGTTAGAGACAGAGGAATAGTTATGCTGATGTGCAAATGATATTGGCATTTTATTCTGCAATAGCATCAACTTAATTACAGATCATTGTGCTATCCATCAAAAACTAATAAAGTACACTGTTCCCAATGGCCCCAACTCCATTTTAATACAGAAAAGCAAAGGAAGTCTAAAGCTGGCCATAGACGCAAAGATCTGATTGTACGAAATTATATTTTCAGTCCGGCAGAGATCGGTCGTTTCGTCGATCAGACAGGTAAAAAGATTTCTGTCGGCTGCCGGTAATATCTCTGCATGTATTGCCGATCATACGATTTTCAGTGGGAGACTGTCACCAGCTTTGGTCGGACATAACTTTCGTATGATTGCTGTCAGGGGCAGAACATCGGCTGATCTTTTCTTTTGTACTTTATTTGATCAGAATGGTTAGTGACAGGTCGGGAGATGGGGAAGTCCGATAGTACGATGATTCGTATGATCGGATCTTTGCATCTATGGCCAGCTTAAGGGGCCAGCAAAAATTTAAGTGGTCAAAAGTCAAATTTTAGTTTTTTCCAGATTCAAGATAGAGGCAAAAAAAAACACAAACACAATATACTCAAGGATATTCTTTGAACCATGAAAAGTCGCCAGAAAAAACCCGGAAAATAAAAGCTGGTGAGGGTCAATAGTAGTCAGGGGGAATTGTCTCTGAAAGCTTTAATCAGATCATTATTTTCCCAGTTCATTAAAACATTTGTTTTTTTTTTGTAGCGTTTTGAAAATGAATAGAACAATTGATTCTTGTGGGTGGGCAATTTTTTTCTATGGAAAATGTGTGCTAGAGTATTCTGTCACGTTTTCTCTTAAATCAGCTAACATTTGAGAAAAAATGCTAGACAAATTTTGTCATTTTTCTTTTCTAAAAAAGTATACTTTTCCAATCCTTATAAAAATATTCCACTTTCAAATCCCTCTAGTTGCTTTGTATGCCCTATGGATTACTGGAATTTTTCTGTTCCAGTAATCCTATGTCCATAGTACATTGCCAAACTCATACCTAAATCATCTATAAATGATTACTATTATCCTACTGTTTCCTTATATCATAGCTTCTAAGATCACTACCTCATCCTATCAGATCTATGTAGAATCATTCAAATCTTCCAACTCAACAACTCCAAATAAACATTCTTCCTACTTGCCTGAAAACCACCAGTAAGTTTTTCATTTACATCCACATTATTGCACTGCATAAAATGTTTATGATTAAATGAAAAGTTCATGGCTTGGCTTTAGTATATTTATCATTGTAAATAATTTGTAAACTATAGATAGTCTGTATATAGGGGTCTGTGTGCCTAATTGCATTTTTGCCCATATATTGCAAAATTAATATTGGCCAGTTCAGTAAATGTAGTAATTGTGTTGTATGGAAAACTAGTTCTCCAGGTTATCTAACTTTAGTTTACAAGATCTATCGTTCAATATCTCCCTGTGTCTGGGAAATGTACAATGGAATGTGTAAAAGTAATAAGTTATTATAAGACCAAATATAGTTTGATATTAAAGGAAAAGTAAAGCTACCAAGGCAGTTTATTGCCAATAGATTACCCGCAATAGTGCAAGCTAGAACACAATTTTTATACTTTAGAATGCTTTTTCATACCTGAGTAAACAGCTCTAGACACTGTCTCTGTTTTTTAGGATAGCAGCTACCATATTAGTTTGGCTCAGCTTATAGCAGGGAGGGGAGGGAGAGAAGCAAACTGAGCATGTTCAAGCCCTAGCCCTGGAGGTTTAAGCTGAAAACAGGAAGTCTGATACAGAAGCCCATGTGTACGCAATAGAAGGAAAGAAATGTGGTGTTTTTTTGACAGAGGACTCAGAGCAGAATTACTTTGAGGGTTTACTGGTGTATTTATAAAGACCTTTCTGATAAAGCTTACTTAGTTTTAACGTTTCCTTCTCCTTTAAAGGTATAAGAAGAGTTGTAAGGTGGCCATAGACGTAACAATTACGATCAATTACGATTCTTGGAAAAGATCTTTCCAAGAAAGATCGTTTGTTTCAATACACACATGTAGAGCTGAATCGTCAGATATACAGGTAGATATACGGGAAAAAACAATAGAATTCTACCTGTATCTGACGATTCAGCACTAACAATGGGCGATGTGTGGGTCCCTTCAAAGGCACCCAATCAAAATTTTCCGTCCAGCCTGATCGACGAGCCAAGTCTTCTGCCGATATCGGTCGGCTCTTTTTCCACCATACACGCAACAAATATCGGACGAAAATTAGTTTTGTACGATATTATCTGTGCGCCTATGGCCACCTTAATTGCTGTTATATCTCCACTAACATAATCATGTTGAAACGTAGTATGACTTGAAAGCATTTCAGTATTTCCTTTACCTTGTCCAGAAAGATCAACGTTCCTTGTGTGTGTTGTTTTTCCATCAAACATTTCCAGAACATATTTGCCTTTGTCATTTGGTGTAGGCTCATTTATCTGAAGCCACATCATCTCTCCAGTGACACCAGTCTTAACTCTGTCTGTGTATTTTATCTTGGCATCGCTGAAAAACATTTTTGAAATGTCTTTACAATTAGATAGCAGGGTGAAAAATGTTATCACTAACATAAGCAAACAGGTGCACGGATACCGCTGTGTCAGATAAGCCAGAAAAAAAAAATTAATATGGAAGACAATGTAATAATGTGTCTAACTTACTTGTGACACCAGCTTACTTTCAAATCTTCTACATAGTAATTTACAAAAGTATACAATCTGATGCCTTCTTCATTGCTCTGGATCTTGAGTTGAGAGGCAGACTCAGCTGAGAGAGAGAGATAAGAATTATTTTGAAGCAAGGCATTTAAAACTTCCTTTCTACTTGGACAAAAGAAGGTATGTGGCAATGGAAAAAGTCACTCTTACAATCTGTAGCAAACATTATGCATGCTCCCTTAACAAAAACATGTTAAATACTGTATATACGGGGTATATGTGTGTATATATATATATATATATATATATATATATATATATATATATATAGCTACAGCTAATGTATAATGTATTCAGAGCGTCAATGCATTTCTAACCCAATTTAGATAAATACACAGAGACCAGATTTTAATATGTTTTAAACAAATGTAATGACTTGATTTTATACTAACTGATAAAAGAAAAAAGGTTAATACTTACCAATCACTTTGCACACTGCTGACATGAGGTCATCAAATGCTACAGAAAAAGGAAGGACGCGGTTATTTCTAATATCCTTAAAGATATAGAGGGATTCTATATTACAGGTATGGGACCCGTTACCCGGAAACCCATTATTCAGAATGAGCAGAATTACGGGAAGGTTGTCTCCTATAGACTCCATTTTATCCAAATAATTAAATTTTTCAAAATGAATTTCCTTTTTCTGTGTGATAATAAAACAGTACCTTGTTCTTGATCCGGACTAAAGGTGGCCATACACGGGCCGATAAAAGCTGTTTTATTGTTAGGAAATCTGTGTTTCAAACGTATGTACTTATGTAATTAGGTTTCCTATTTCAATAGATATATTTTCCCTTAAAACTATGTGACAATTAGACTTTTAAATATTCTAAAATAAACCCAATTTGCATCTGAATGCAACTGCGAGCCTTAGCATTTTATGCATAAAAGTGGATATCATATGTGACTGAAGGAAACTTTGTCTTGGCCTTTGTGACATAAAAGCCACAGAAACCAAAGAAATTATAGATGATTCTAAGGGGCAGATTCACTAAAGGGTGAATTGTCGCCGGAGTCCGGTTTGCACCACTTCGCCCTGGACGCCGAACACTGGCGACTTTTCGCTATCACTTAGGTCAATTTGCATACAGCGGATAATTTAAAGTTGTATGGAGGTCTTTATTATAAATGTTGGTGCAAATGTTTGAAGTTACTACTTTTTATTACAAATGTCCAGGGAACCTTAAAGGGATACTGTCATGGGAAAACATGTTTTTTTTCAAAATGCATAATTTAATAGTGCTACTCCAGCAGTCTTCTGCACCGAAATCCAATTCTCAAAAGAGCAAACACATTTTTTTATATTCAATTTTGAAATCTGACATGGGGCTAGATATATTGGCAGTTTCCCAATTGCCCCCAGTAATGTGACTTGTGCCTGCACTTTAGGATGGAACTACTTTCTGGCAGGCTGTTATTTCTCCTACTTATTGTTACTCAATGGGACTTGGCTTTTACTATTGCGTGTTGTTTTTAAATCTACCAGGCAGCTGTTATCTTGTGTTAGGGAGCTGCTATCTCGTTGCCTTCCCATTGTTCTATTGTTAGGCTGTGTGTGTGGTAGGGGGTGATATCACTCCAACTTGTAGTACAGCAGTAAAGAGTGACTGAAGTTTATCAGAGCACAAGTCACATGACTGGGGGCACCTGAGAAACTGACAATATGTCTAGCCCCATGCCAGATTTCAAAATTGAATATAAAAAAATCTGTTTGCTCTTTTGAAAAATTTTTCAGTGCAGAATTCTGCTGGAGCAGCACTATTAACTGAGGTGTTTTGAATGTTTTCCCATGACGAGAGTTAATATAATGGCCTACATATGAGCCCACTGTAAAATGAATGTTCCATTTGCTATGGAATGTTTGGAGAAAACCAGAGAAAATCAGGACTTTTGCAGCCAATTCCGCTTCAAAAAAAGGAAAAGTCTCCAGCGTTTTTTGGACTTAAATGCATTTTCGGCACATAGGATATGATGTAAGTGACAGAAGATTGAGGAAGATCTAGCTGCTTTTAAGCACTTTGCCTGGTCTGAGGTGGTGTAGTCAACTCTGGCGAAAGAGGTTCAGTAAAATCTGCACTTTAGTGAATTTGCAGAGTAATGGTCCCGTTCGCTAGCGAATTGGCAACTGCGTCTGTTGTATTGAATTGGCAATGTTGCTGCGAGTAACAACGCTGGCGAAAAGTCGCTAGCATTAGCCACTTCACCCTTTAGTGAATCTGCCCCTAAATTTGAGCTTTGCAGCAGTTGTAGAGTGAGAACATACACTTAAATGTCATGATTTTTGTAGCAGGGCAATTTAAAGTGTATGCTATGTAAAAGAGCGGGAGACAGGGAGCGACATGACAGCACCATGAAAACAATGTGTATCTAACCTGAATCCTTAAGCTTGAGCACACTCTTGTCTTTTCCTCTGTCGTCTTTAAGTATAAGTTCATAAACACCGGCATCTTTTTTAGTAAACTGTGGGGGAAAAAAACACATTTAAAACACAGGTACAGTATCACACCAGCAAAAAAACAAACTAGGGGGGCTCCATGGTCTTCAAGAATGCTACAAGAATGCTCAGCAAGGGTTAAAACATTTAATCTACAGAATCACTATATAAAAATATGCAAAAAATAAAAAGATGCAGCATTCTCTCTTATTAGTATGTGGGGATCTTTGTACACATTTCAAGGCAGAACAAACTCTCACATTTACAAATGTCTAGAACCGGTTACCTAAGTCTGCTATACCAGTTAAATGAGAATGTTCTCACAATGCTTCCATAAACGTTCTTCACCATCAGGACTAATATGAAGCAAATTAACTAGCTTGATATAATTGTATGCAGTTTAACGCACAAATATTATATAGCATTGCTGTTGAATATCTGGCCCTTTTAGATTTGTCAGTGCCTGATAGCAGAGAGAGGGACAAATAGGGGTTATTTATTAAAGTCCGAATTGGTAAAAACTGTGTAAAAAAAATTGCACTATAAAATCAGATTTTTTTTGTGGAAAAAACCTAAATTTTTCAAGATTTATTAGTCCTAGAGGATGCAAAATGTCAGAATCCGAAAATACTTCATCTTCAACCTGCCTAGGTCCTGTAGAAGTCAATAGCAGAGGTCCTATTTGCAATTTTAAGGTATTATAGTCTGCGCTGAGTTTAGTACTATAATCCGAACATTTAGGGCTTTTCCGCTGCTTTCACAAAACATTCAGACTTTTAAGGTGTCAAATCCAAAAAGTTCAGATTTTTCGCAAGACAATCCAAAAAAGTCGCAAGTTTTCGTGCGACAATTCAAAAAAGTTGAATTTTTTTCCTGATCCGATTTTTTTTGTGGTTTTTTAATTATAAATCATGGATTCTAGTTTGGTCAGATTTTGATAAATAACTACCATAATGTTCCAAATTAATTGTTTTGCCATTAAAGTTGCTCTTACTGGTGATTTTGGCAGCTCTCGAGCTTACAGCAAGGTATAAAATGCAGGACTCATTTTGAAAATTGTAAAAAAAATTCTACATTATGACCACTATTATCTTTAATAGGCTTGGCAGAAAAGTGGCAGAATGGGATGTTCTAATGCAGGGGTCCCCAGCCTTTATCACCCGTGAGCAACATTCAGATGTAAAAAGATTTGGGGAGCAACACAAGCATGAAAAATGTTCCTGGGTGTTGCCAATAAGGGTTGTGATTGGCTAGTGGTAGCCCCTATGTGGACTTGAAGCCTATGGGAGGCTCTGTTTGGCAATGCACCTGGTTTTTATGCAACCAAAACTTGTCTCCAAGCCTGGAATTCAAAAATAAGCACCTGCTTTGAGGCCACGAAGAGCAACATCCAAGCGGTTGGGGAGCAACTTGTTGCTCATGAGCTACTGGTTGGAGATCACTGTTCTAATGGGATAGTATATGCTTTACAGTGTTATACATGGACAGCGTGGGCTACAGTTTTATAAGGGAATATCTCAAATCAAGGACATGTACACAAGGTCAAGGACTGCAGTATCCCGAGAAGCCCCTGGAAGGGCAGTTACTTATTACCAAGTCAAACAAAACACAGGCTTAAATGACAGATGGAATCAACAAACAAAGCAACTGAGTGCCCCCTCTCCAGCTGAATATCTGTGTGTTGTATACTCCATGGAAACATTCCTGTCCACCTTCCAAGAAAACTGGAATGTGTGAACAGATGAAAAGCCATGGAACAAAGGATACTTTTCAATCCAGCAAGAATTTGGGGTATTGTTAAAACTGAAGTTTACTAAAGTGTAATACAGTGACAATTACTGGAATTCTTCAATGTAGATACTGGATGTTTACAAATAAACATTAGTGGCCAAACTGGAATAAAATCTCTCCACCAGTTTCACATAACTAAAAAATAAAAACAAAGGCGGAAACAAGGAACAGTTTAGAGAAAAAGAACACCTCTAAGAATATCACAATATAAACATATGTATTTTTTTTATCATTTAAAAAGCCATTAGACTGAAGGCATTAACTTTTTGCTGGTATTATATTTTGATATATATTATGCTTAAACTGTAAACAAATTTACAGATGTTTGACAGTCATAGAAAGTGACTTACCTCAGTAATGAGCAAAGTACAAACACCATCTTTAAATTCATGTTTCTCGTCTTCCACTATCTCCCTTTCATCTTTGTACCAAGAAATACTTGTGTCGTTCTTAATGTTAGCCACCTATAAAAACAATAAAATAGACAATAATGCACACACCAGAAAAGGGCTGCATCCCAAAAACATCAACTTTAACTTAACTTATTTAGTATGTTATAGAATTGCTAATTCTAAGCAACATTTCAATTGACCTTACATTTTACTTTTTTATATATTTTTTTTATTATTTGCCATCTTCTGACTTTTTCCAGCTTTCAAATGGGTCTCACTGATCACAACTAAAACAAATAAGCTCTGTAAGGCTATACTTCCTCAAGAACTCATGAACTCTTCTTCCAATGTCTTACCTTGCTTTTTAGCAAAACATTGCACTCAGGGGTAACTTCCCACCCAAGATACTCAACAAAATGAGGACCTTTTTAGGAAATAAAAAAAAACAACATTCAGAATCAGTAAGTTATCCCTTCCAATATTTATTTCAATTAATATATTAATGGATTATAATACAGTATGATGGATACAAAAGGAATCATGAGGATGTGCAATGATGTATTGATTATTTTTCTTAAAATGGTGATTTAAAGTGAAAAGACCATACACAGTGAGATATGGCCAGCAAGCATGTCTCTTGATCAGATTGGCATAAACTGAAATGTGGTTAGCTGATGATCCAGTTGGTCTAAATCTGCTGTTTGTGGATGATCTCACTGACCCCATGAAGTTTGACTTCTAGTAGCAACCTTTTTTCCCAAGTAAAGGAGAAAGTATGCTATGAGCCAGAAGTAAAATAACTCCAAGCTCCTTTAAGTAATCTTTAAGCGAATAGTGTGATTGCATATACTCTATGAAAATATAAATGGATTAGCTTTCACCCAATACATTTAAAAGTGTCAAATTAATATTAAAAATCCCCAAAAATAATCATGGATTGTAATCTAAAGAATACAAAGTTATTGTCCAATTTCAGAACCTAACCTTCTCCACATAAGTGGAAATTTGTAAACAACAATATCTTTTTCTTCGTATAGTCTTAAATTGGCGAAACAATTGCTGGGAAAAGCTGCCCCTCCAGACTTAGCAGCTTATTGGGCCTTTTAAAGATATTGCTGGGCAATGACCACATTGGTTCATCAATGAGGTCCTCACCCAACGAGTTTCTGAAGACATTCGGAGACCAAACTATCAGATAATTCCAATTTTGCCAGCCATATTGGTGGTAAAGATTCGCTTGTATGGTGACCTCACAAAATGAGCAGATCTTATGATGTATGACCAGCTGCACTAGCAACATTCTTAATTGCTAAAAATAGAATTAGATATTAAAATCTGATTTATATCTATATATATATATATATATATAGATATATATCAAATCTCTGTTTTTTTAAAGTGAAGTAGTTATAAATACTGTACCTTGTTTCCTAAACCATTCTTGTCTCTGAAATCTTGCTTCTTTCTGTAACTTATCAAACACTGTGGAAATGAAATAAGATCATAAGAAGAACAATACAACATCTCATTATGTCACAGAAGGAGGAAGTAGTTTATTTTAAAATAAATAAGGATTTTACAGGAGAACGTCTGTCTCTGGGATGTGAAATATGAAATATTTCAGTCTGTGCTATAGTTCATATACAGTATAATGAAATTCCAATTTAATTCCACATTTAAGTTGCTGAATCTAAACCCAAATGTTTTTTTCAATGTCTAGATGACATCACATTGATAACAGTAGAGCAATGCACATAAGTATATTCTCACCATCACCAATCAAAACCAAGCTGGACTGATTGGTTGCTTTTCCATCCTGTAGCTGGAAGGTATATGTGCCTTCATCTACATCTTCGAGTTTCTCCATGACCATTTGTACAATACCAGTGTTACGATCCATACTCATCTTGTATTTCTTTAAGAACAATAAGACATTTAGTCATCAGCAGCTGAAGATGTATGTACAATAATAAGTACTAAAGATTCATTTTGTCATAACTTACATCACCATCCTTAATTTCCTTGTCATTGAACACATGGTTGGCCTTGCCATTAGCAGAAAGTTTCTCAGTTTGCATCCAAAAGCGAACTTGTCCTTTCTCCAAAATCTCAACAGCTAATTCTGATTGAAGGGGAATAACTGAAAATGGAAAATAAAAATAGTCCAGGTAATAAGTACACAAGATCGTAGCTTGTCTTTTTAAAAACCTGAAAATGATCTGGTTATGTATAATCATGCACAATAATATAATCATCACGTATAGGTTTCTAGGTACACACAAATTCTTGCTGAGTTTCCAATGCATGCTTCTCTATGAGATATAGACTAAAACTGTGTACTGGCTAATCACTGGTTTGGCCCACTTTGTGTTTAGATACTAGTCAATGATCTTGTGTGGGCAATATATATTTTTTATTCCATGGCATCCCTTCAAAAATAAGTATTATTTTAACACTATTTTAGGACAGCAGCGAAGCCCTCCAGTCGATTTACACAGTGCATTATGCAAGCCTTTAAATATGCTGAGAAATCTAATGCTACTTCTGAACTTTACATTCCAGTAGCCTAAAGCAGCTATAGAGGATCAAAACAGCACAAACAGTATATGAACAGACACTTTGTTCTCTGAATTCGTATTAAAGTCATTAGCGAGAGATTGGCTGCAGTACCACCAAGCACCGACTGTATTTATAGCTCATAAAAAACAATGTCATTAACAGTTACTTGTACCCTTCTGCTGTACATTAATGTTGGACAGATCTAACCACAACCATGTCAGTGTATATATTGTTGCTTATATGGTAGGACCATTAGGTCAAAACAGAGTGCAAAGACCTGTGTATGATAATTTCTTTACAGGGCAAATGGTACCCTCCCATTAGTTTTAGGAAATTAAGTTGTTACAATATTGGCTGGGATTGAAAAACAAGTTGGATAACTTTAAAACAAATTGTTTGCGGCTTGCTGTTAACTCAATGAGAATGCAATAACAATGATTGTTATGATTACAACATATTTTGGGCAGGTTCCATGTGATGACAATTGTTTGATATAGAAAACTCAGCACATGTGATACAATTTGTAATAAACTGAGAAATCAGTAATGAAGGCTCTGACAGATTTAGCTGAGCTTCAAGAAAGACATGTTGCGTAGACATAGTGTAACCTTAAACTGGAAAGACAGGTACTGTGTCATAGGAAGTATGTAACTTCCTCTACCAACAACCTAGTACCTACATTGTTGATAGCCAGGTTAAAGAACCCCATCAGAACTCACTCAGGATAGGTGACAGTTAGACAAGGGCCTTTTGACTGCCACTGTTTTCCACCAGGTGGTCATTGTGATCAGAACACCCTAGGTGCCAAAGGCCTTTATGTTTGTTTATTATATATGGGGGCCTTTATGACACCTGGAGGTACACAAACAGTTCCAAAGCTGGGCAGGTTGCATAAGTCATTTCTGACTGATAGCAGCCTTAACCCTGTAAAAGCATGATGTCAGCAGTAATCTACCTCCCCCACTGGTTTACAAGCAATTAAATGTAAGGGTTCTGCTAAAGCAGTCAGAACCAGATTCTATATCTGTCTAGGGTGGGGTTCATGTTATAACAGTTTTTTAGATACAAAAGTGAAAATACCTGGGAATTTGTGGTCATGGCTGAGTTGAAGGAGGCGTTTCAACTCTGGAGAAAAAAAGAAAGAGTTACATATAGCTATATACTGTAAATACATAAGCTGGCCATATATGTCCATATTTGGCCAGGCAGTTGAGTTGATTTTTACCATACTGCCCAACCATCTGTGCAAGTGTGGTAATTCAGACAGATACTCCTAAAATCCAAATTGTACATCACTGCTGTATAATAATAATAATAATAATCAAGGATTATCTGCCCTGATAGAAATTCTGTTTGTTGATTGTAAGGAAGTAAAGAGGAGCTGCAGCTTCTCCTCAATTTCTACTGTTGCAGTCATTGGGGTGAACCCCTGAATGTAATAAACAATAGAACATGTGTATGGACATCGTCCACTGACAGATCAATCACAGCCATGCTGATCAGCCCCTGGATAGCTACCTTAAAGGGATCCTGTCATTGGAAAACATGTTTTTTTTCAAAACAAATCAGTTAATAGTGCTACTCCAGCAGAATTCTGCACTGAAATCCATTTCTCAAAAGAGCAAACAGATTTTTTTATAGTCAATTTTGAAATCTGACATGGGGCTAGACATTTTGTCAATTTCCCAGCTGCCTCTGGTCATGTGACTTGTGCCTGCACTTTAGGAGAGAAATGCTTTCTGGCAGGCTGCTGTTTTTCCTTCTCAATGTAACTGAATGTGTCTCAGTGACACATGGGTTTTTACTATTGAGTGTTGTTCTTAGATCTACCAGGCAGCTGTTATCTTGTGTTAGGGAGCTGTTATCTGGTTACCTTCCCATTGTTCCTTTGTTTGGCTGCTGGGGGGGGGAAGGGAGGGGGCGATATCACTCCAACTTGCAGTACAGCAGTAAAGAGTGATTGAAGTTTATCAGAGCATAAGTCACATGACTTGGGGCAGCTGGGAAATTGACAATATGTCTAGCCCCATGTCAGATTTCAAAATTGAATTTAAAAAAATCTGTTTGCTCTTTTGAGAAATGGATTTCAGTGCAGAATTCTCCTGGAGCAGCACTATTAACTGATTCATTTTGAAAAAAATGTTTTTTCCCATAACAGTATCCCTTTAAGATGAGTATAGACTGCATCTATACTAGTAGCAGTTAAAGCAGTGTTTATAGGAGGAATTACTTTTTCTAGAAACATCCATGTAGGTGTACCTGCAGGGTAAGTGATTGCTTTGTTTTATATAAAACGACAGTAACAACACACCTTCCAGCCATTTACCGGGAGAATGGGAATGTTTGGCTCTTGTAGTGTATATATACATTTTGGCATTATGGACCAACAGTGTAGGGGAGCTAGCCCAAACAAAAAGGACGTTAAAATTGTGAGATCCATAGTTCTTTTTAGTTTGATAGCTTGTTGATAAAAGCAAATGTGTTGAGTTACCCTCTGCATCTAATGTGTAGCTGGATGAAACACCATCAGTATCTGTAACAACACAGGAGTAAATTCCCAGGTCTTCTTCTGAGGGATCATTGAATGTGACTTTTGTTCTGCAAGAACGAGAGTTTATTAATAAAGTATCAACCCACTGTAATTCTTATATTTATATAAATATATGTCTAGGGTTATGTGTAAATTTTATAGCACAAATCGTTTTCATGCAGCAAAAATCTATATGATGATGCAGTAATTCTTATAAGTTTCATAACAATAAGAGAACAATGCTATAATAATGCTAATGCTCACTTGCCACCTTTGGTCTCAATGGATACTCTTGATGAATCATCAATTGGTTCATAATTCTTGGACCATATGAACTTTGAGTCTGGAGTTAACTGATCACATTCAAAGTTCAAAGAAATGATACCATTGTCATCAACAATCACCTCAACTTCTTTGGTACCTAGAAAAACATCCGGAACACACACTGTTGGTACAATGAAGTATTGTCTTCTCAGGATAAAGAAAATGAAATGCAGTTGTTTTCTGGTTTTCCTATTACTTTTGAAGTCAAGTTGTGAAGAGCAGATAGAGAGTGGTCATTGGAGTGTATCTATAGTTTGGGTGGTTTCCCATGCAGTCCTAAAGTCCTATAACCAAGTACAGTGCCTGTAGCCCAATAGACCACAGGCCAACTCTCTATACTATTTTTCCTGCTCTCTTTAGTAAACTTTTTTTTATTTTCCTGGTCTCATCTATCCTCTATTCTTCCCTCTGTTTCTTCACTTTGTTCTCATACAGAAATGCACTATGCCCATGGTATAGGCATATAAAGCCAAATGATGAAGCCCATTGCAAGTTATCCTGGTGGACCAGTGGCACTGAAGATCCTTCAGCCATAGTAAGATACTCATTCCCTCCATTTTGTCAGTTTTCACTTATGTAGAATTGCAATTAGTTTCAAAAATATACAACTGAAATGCTAAATCTCCTTGTAGCCCCCACAGATGATTATAAGAAGTTCAGTGAAGTGCAAAACCTTTATGTCAGTTTATAAACCTGAAGATGCAACATTGGTATGGAGAGCATATTCCTATGTGAAATGCATCTGTTGCAATTATCATGGGCTTCTTTGATGGTGAATTTGACCATCACTATTTGACCATCACAAATTGACACACTCATCAAGATTATGTGCAAAAAAAAAAAAGAAATTATTCAAGAAAAATCCCACACTTTGATTACTCCATGGTTATCTTCCTCAGGGTAAAGAAACTGAAAGGTTTCTGGAGGGGCTTTAGCAAATGGTAACAATGTCCATATGTGTAAAATACCTAAAATGGCAGTAGTGGTCACACATTCTATTTCTAGTAGACTTTTGTGTTTCTTGTAATTAGTGTTGGATAAAGTTGCTAGACAATTACTAAATTGACTTTGTAGGAATATTTGTAAAGTATTTATGTTGTTAAGGAGTTTCAGGAAGTCCATGCTTATTGTTGTAATATGTGATTCAGGTCCTGGACTGGTTACCAAAGATCATGTACAACAATTCTCACACATTGGTTTGTATTTAAATCTGCAAAGAATTATTAGAAAATATGCGGCATATCATCAGACAAAACATACTAAGGGGGTTATTTACTAAACTCCGAATGCAAAAATCCTTAAAAATGAATGATTGTTTTTTTTATAAAATTGGACTTTTAAAAACTCACACATTTTTCAGAATTTATTAAACCCTGAGGATGGAAAAGTCCGAATCAGAAAATCCAGCATCTCAGACCTCTCGAGGTTGCATATAAGTCAATAGAAGAATTCCAAGTTCGGGGAAAAATTTAATAGTGAATGAGCGTAAAAAACCAGATCGGTTTTTATCGGAGTTTATAGCAGAAAATTCTGAGATAGAATCAGACTTTGATAAATAACCCCCTAAATATTCATTTGACATTTGTGCTTCTGATGCCCCATATGGAGCTGGAATGGAAGGCGTAAATGAGCAAGTACTATACATAGAATATGGCGGAATGAGGCAAAATGGCTGCCAGTCGTCAGAATTTGTGGTATGAATTGATCAATAATATGCTATTTTGTAATCCAAGACTACACATCAGACAATTCAAAAGCAAATAAAACATCATTTCAGATTGTTTGCATAGATCCTAAAGTCAATTTAGAAACTATACGTTATATATACTATCATATGAATGTGAGTAACTACCTGGTTTGGTCTGAGCCAGAACAGGATCTGTTAGATCAGATAATTTGCCAACGCCTGCCTGGTTTACAGCCCTCACTCTCAGGACGTAACGGACCCCTTCCTGTAGGTCTGCAATCTAAATGTAAAGCAAAGCAAGAAGATCAGCAATATAAATGTCAGAACATCATATAAAGATTTGCATCCAAAATGTGCTGGTTCTTTAATACAAAATGAAAATAGCAACAACGATAATATTAAAGGGAGCGTCAGTTTTCAAAAAATGGACATTCATGGGCAATATGGTGGCTTGCAATTTCTCTGAAAGCAATGAATCCAATATGCACAGCATTTAGTGATCTTTGAACCTACAATGGAATGTTAATCAGGTACTGTACCTTAATGTATTTGTTAGCAGTTGGTTTTTCATTGACACCTCTCCAGTGTTCATCTCCTGCATCTGCCTCCTTAATATCAATATAAAAGCCTGTAACGGGACTTCGACCGGTGTATACAGGGGACTGCCAAAGAAGAACCATGGAGGTGCTCCTGACCTCTCTCATTGTGAGCTGATGTGGAGGTCCTAACCGTGAGAAAACAGTTTGCATGTATCATAAAGACAGTAGGAGGAATGTAATGAAAAATTGCAAGCGTTATTTAAAATGGTGTTTTTGCTAATGTTAATCGCTGCTCGGAATGTACAATCATTCACTGGCGAATATTACATTGCTCATTATTGCTAAGAGAAGGTTAGCAACACCTGCTCTGGAGTTTCATTAAATATTTTGTTGCAAATAACCCTATGCGATTGCAAAATGGTATTACATAAACTGCGCATGTTTGCAAAAACCATTTGCGAGGACATTGCGAGGAGGACATTGAGGTCTGTAATCGGTCAAAAAGGACGCAAAAATGGTCGTAACATTCGCAAAGGTGTTTGCAAATGTGTTTAGCAATTACAAAACATATTACATTCCCCTAATTGTTTGTCAATATTCAACAAAATGTTGTGCTCAAAGAAAAGGTATAGGCCTTTTTAGGCTAATGCCATGCGAGGGCTCAAATTGGCCTGCTGAAATATCAGCTCCTATGTGGCAATTTACCTCCACTCTTGATTGCCACCTGAAACTGTTATCAGCTCAGGTACAGGCGCACTCAGCTGATTTTGGTGAAGAAATGTGTACGTTTCCATTCTCGTCCAAAATCAGGCAAGTGCAATGCCGGACTCAGAGAAAAAGCTGCCCTGGCAAAATTATCCAAGCATCCCATGTAGTCACACGCATGACAAATATTTTCAACCCCAAGGTTAACTAGAACTACTGTTTATTAATAAACAGAGCGCTATTTCCTTGACCAAGCAGGTGTACATTAGCATAGAATCTCCTCATTATTATACACCCTATGTGCTAAAACTGGCTTTTGCAACAAGTATCTCACCCCAGTTTCTATCAGGGCTATTCTTTTCATTGGATTAGTGGCCCTATACTTACAGTATATTCCCTCAGTCACTCTTATAAAAAAGCAGCATTTTTTTCAACAATTCCATGCCTGTGTGATTTTGAAGCCAGATCCTCAAAATGCAACTGCAGTCTTCAACCCAGCACTTAGCAGGAACTCATCCCATACAGCAGGGGTCCCCAAACTTTTTTACACGTGAGCCAAATTCAAATGTAAAAAGAGTTGGGGAGCAACACAAACATGAAAAAAAGTCCCTGGGTGCCAAATAATAGCTGTGATTGGCTATTTGGTAGCCCCAGTGTGGACTGCAGCCTATAGGAGGCTCTGTTAGTCCACAAACCTGGTTTTTATGCAACCAAAACTTGCCTCCAAGCCTGGAATTCAAAAATAAGCACCTGCTCTAAGGCCACTGGGAGTAACATCTGAGGGGTTGGTGAGCAACATGTTGCTTGCGAACCACTGGTAGGGGACCACTGCCATACAGCATGGACCCCAAAAATAATGCTTACAATGTGCTCTTTTCCAACTTGGGTACTAAGGCTAACGGGCAGGCAAAGCTGCACTGCTTGTTGGATAGAAAAGGTGTGGGATTAACCCCATTGTGTGGAGATTGGGTTGAAAGCAGAGTTCCTGGTCCCGCCCCATAGCACCTGCATGTGCACTAACAAATACAGGCATTAGTTTATCTGTGGTTGTCTGTTACAGACAGCTAATTTACATTTCTAAATCTAGCAGCTCATTTACATATCAAAGACTGACCTCATTAGCATTTTTAGGTGAGCAGCCAATTTACATTTTAAAGCAGGCGGACCACCAGGCATTTGCCCAAACCCACAAATGGCCAGTCCATGCCTGGGCAAGTGTGCCTTTTTCCTGAGTTGATGCACTGTTTCAGGTGCAGGTAGGAGGCTAATACCCGTGTAGGAGCTGATTTTAGGCCTGCATATTTCAGCAAGCAAATATCAACCCCTGTCTGGCATTAGCTTTACATGGTTTGGAATAAACCACACTTTACTGAAATGTTACACAGGGCTTTTTTTCTCCTGCATGGAATCACTTTCTGAACTAGTCACTAAACGCCCCAAAATACCTTTGTATTCTGGGTCACTTTATAAATCAGTCCAATCGTGAATATTTGCACAATTACATGATTGGACTGTTTTGGAACAAGTGATTCTCTGATCCAAATTACAAACATATTTCCTGGTGTGTTGTCGCTAGGGTTGCCACTTGGCCGGTATTTTACTGGCCTGGCCGATAAAAATGATGGCTGATCCCAATGATATTAATAGGGAAAAAAGATGAATATATAGGAAGGCCGGTATTTTTTTTCCAGAAAAGGTGGCAACCCTAGTTGTCGCCCACAGGGGACATGTTGCATTTCCCTAAATTGTGACTTAGATGCAGTAAACGGAGACAGAGACTGATGAGAATGATAAATTCTGTAAAGCACTGTTTAAAACATATCTGTACTATACAAACTAACAGGATAATAATGGAAAAATAAACAATTCTTATATAGCAATGGCAAAGTCTGGGGTATTTTGACATGATCAAAAGAAATCAGGTGAAATACTGTATTGATAGCATCACCTGCATAATCAAAATGGGACCTCACTCAAACTTATCCCGAACAGTTGTAACACGGCCTTTTGTTATTACTATAACTGTAAATATGTAAATATAATGGGCAATTACCTGGCACAGCAATGGTCCATTCCTCACATGTGAATGGTTTGCTTGGCTGTGAGGGTGTTCCAACCCCAGCCAGGTTACAAGCCGCCACTTGGTACTGGTACACCATATTTTCTTTCAGATTTAGAATCTGTATTTTAGAGACAATAAATCATGACATATTATCCTCTGCCAGCAATGTAATTGCCAATAAAGTAGCAGTTGTCAGATAAATGACAGTTTCTAAATGTAATATTCAGATCAGTGTTTCAGTTTCTGTATGCATTTGAGTTCTCCGAATCCTAGGTGCCAATTGTCCTTCATAATCTATGTGTAACTGAGCATTGCACAATCTGTAACTAATTCCTCCCACTCACAGTCATTTCAATTGGAAAACATTCAGAATGTCTAATGTGCAGCTGATAATTAATTCCACTTCTAGAGTGGGATAAAAATATCCAAGAGACATACATTTGTATTCTATTCGTCAGGCGCAGCTTTAACAATTCTTCAACTTTCCGTAATGTGAAGGCTAGTTAGTACCTAATTGTCATACAGATACATATTGCCACTGTCTGTCCTTAATCGCATGGCTATGCAATTAGTAACACATGGAAACTGTATATGAATTGGGCTATTTTGTAAAGTGGGTAACGTATTTGAACACTTTTATGCAAGCTTCAAGGGGAACTCCACACAAACATAACTTAAAGTGATACTTACACTAAATATACTAATTTTTAAAATATGAATGTACATTAATAGTTACGTAGGTCATGTTGATCGTTGAAGTTTCTAAAACTGATTGTTTTGCCAACCTGACTGAACGTTCTCAGCTAGGGTTGCCACCTTTTCTGGAAAAAAATACCGGCCTTCCTATATATTTATCTTTTTTTCCATATTAATAACATTGGTATCAGCCATCATTTTTACCGGCCAGGTGGCAACCCTAGTCTCAGCCTGTCAGTTAAAGTTTCAAATGCTAACGGACTCCTGTTGCACACATATGGCAGCCCCCTCATAGAGGAACATGGGCCATCAGACAGATAATATAACAGCATTGTGCAAATACTTTATGGCAAAGTTATAAGTTGCTTTCAAAGGCAATATTATGATTGATGTAAAAAAAAAAAGAGTTTAATTTCTGGTGACAGTATCTCTTTTGTGAAAAGTAAACATAATTTCAAGCAACTTTGCAATATACATCAATGAAAAAATATGCAGACTTTTCATGATTTTTAATGGTTTAGAACAGTTCCCTAAGTCTAGCCCCCTGCTCTCCTGTTGATCTTTCTGACTACTTTGCTGAGCTGGCTGACTACTGTTACTTTGTATCAACAGCAATCTGCCTACATCCTCCAAAACCCCACAATTTCTTGTACATGGGATTTCAATAAGGAACAGAACATCACAGTGCAATGCATTGTGGGTTATGTAGTTCCTGCATGCTGTCTGTAAGCTGTGGAGTAGTTGTTACAATTTGTAACATCAGTGTTTAGCCCCTCTTCCCTGCCAGGATTTCAAATGATGCAGAAAGAGAATAACTGTTAAATAGCTGGATTTTAGCATAGAAAATGGCATTTATTCATACTTTTTGAAGAAACCGGTAACTTATATTAGGGTTAGGGGTTTCTTTGATATGTGGGTCTCTTTATCAAATTTGGTTTGGAAGCCGGAGTTCCCCTTTAACTGCTGAACTTTTACTACAGTGCCCATGTTACTACATATGCCCTTTAGTACCCTTGTTTTTGGCACTTTAGTTTCAAAGTTGGGTTATCATTGGATAGACTCTGCATGACATGTATTAAATAATATAAAACATTTGAAAGAAATTCAGGGTAACTGTATGATTTACATTACTTGTAAGCTCATCTTGCTTAGCCTGCCCTAGTGCTCACAAGCTTTTAGCTCATTTAAACTAAAATAAAAAAATGTATATTGTCAGTGTGAAGAAATGTAGGTGATTATGGTGGTCTACAACCAGCCTACGGTAATTTGTTAATGGCTGTTGGTTTAATGTACAGTGGCAGATTAATGACATGTTAGGGCCCTAGGCTACATCCACACAAAAAAGCTGAATGGACCCCTGATCACCCTTCTGTATTAATCCTCCCCTCTTAATGTATATATTGTATAAACATGTACATCCTGGTTTAGGCTTCTGACATGAGGAAATTCAAAAGAGACTAGAACATGTTAAGATAAACAAAGGTCCGGGGCCAGATGGTATTCATCCCAGCATACTTAGCGAGCTTAGCTCTGTGATTGCCAAACCTCTTTACTTAATTTTTCAGGTTTCATTGAGGTCTGGCATAGTGCCGAGAGACTGGCGAAATGCTAATGTGGTGCCTCTATTCAAAAAAGGATCCCATTCTCAGCCTCAAAACTATAGGCCAGTTAGTCTGACATCAGTGGTAGGAACGCTTTTCGAAGGGTTAATAAAGCATAAGATACTGGACTTTATAGCAAATCATAATACTATGAGTGTGTGCCAGCATGGTTTTATGCATAATAGATCTTGCCAGACTAACCTAATTTCTTTTTATGAGAAGGTAAGCAGGGACCTCGATTCTGGGATGGCAGTGGATGTGATTTACTTAGACTTTGCTAAAGCATTTGATACAGTGCCACACAAAAGGTTACTGGTTAAATTAAGGAATGTTGGCCTGGAACATAGTATTTGTACCTGGATAGAGAACTGGCTAAAAGATAGACTACAAAGAGTGGTGGTAAATGGAACATTTTCTAATTGGACCATGTTGTTAGTGGAGTACCGCAGGGCAGGACCAGTGTTGTTAGTGGAGGTCCCTTGCTTTTCAACTTGTTTATTAATGACCTGGAGGTGGGCATTGAAAGTACTGTTTCTATTTTTGCAGATGATACTACATTGTGCAGAACTATAGGTTCCATGTAGCATGCTGCCACTTTGCAGAGTGATTTGTCTAAATTGGAAAACTGGGCAGCAAACTGGAAAATGAGGTTCAATGTTGATAAATGCAGGTTATGCACTTTGGCAAAAATAATATAAATGCAAGTTATACACTAAATGGCAGTGTGTTTGGAGTTTCCTTAAATGAGAAGGATCTTGGGTTTTTTGTAGGAAACAAGTTGTTTCTGGGCAGTGTCATTCTGTGGCTACTAAAGCAAATAAAGTTCTGTTTTGCATAAAAAAGGGCATTAACTCAAGGGATAAAAACATAATTCTGCCTCTTTATAGGTCCCTGGAGAGGCCTCATCTGGAGTATGCAGTGCAGTTTTGGACTCCAGTCCTTAAGAGGGATATAAATGAGCTGGAGAGAGTGCAGAGACGTGCAACTAAATTGGTTAGAGGGATGGAAGACTTAAATTATGAGGGTAGACTGTCAAGGTTGGGGTTGTTTTCTCTGGAAAAAAGGCACTTGCGAGGGGACATGATTACACTTTACAAGTACATTAGAGGACATTATAGACAAACGGCAGGGTACCTATTTACCCATAAAGTGGATCACCGTACCAGAGGCCACCCCTTTAGACTAGAAGAAAAGAACTTTCATTTGAAGCAACGTAGGGGGTTCTTCACAGTCAGGACAGTGAGGTTGTGGAATGCACTGCCGGGTGATGTTGTGATGCTGATTCTGTTATTGCTTTTAAGAATGGCTTGGATGATTTTTTGGACAGACAGAATATCAAAGGCTATTGTAATACTAAACTCAATAGTTAGTATAGATATGGTTATATATAATTTATGTGAAAGTATGGAGGGGTGTGTGTGTATGGATGCTAGGTTTTTATTTGGAGGGGTTAAATTTTGATGGACTTTGTGTTTTTTCAACCCAATTTAACTATGTAACTATGAGTACCTACATTCAGGTCTAATGTATAAACCCTGTTTCCAAAGAATTCATGTCCCATCAAGGAATACATCCATATTAGTAATACAAAATCCTTAGCATATCCAAACTACAATGGACTCTTAATATGTATTACTCTAAAAAGTCATATATACATGCCTTACAAGAAATATAGGGGGTTTTAACCCAAAAACAGTTTTTGCCTAATGAAGTAAAATCAAATTCTAAGTAACTTTCCAATATTAGTTCATTAAATATATAAAGCTTATAATATATATATATATATATATATATATATATATATATATATATATATATATATATATATATATATATATATAGGGGTATACATATTGTAGACACGCACAACTTTCATGTTGGTCATTGGTCAATGGGCAATTAAACAGGGAGAATTAAATAAAGCTCTTACTCTGTACGCTCTTTCGCTAATGGCTTTAATATTGGCCTCCTGCCATTCTCCTGGAACACCATTAATGACTTCACGGAAGTTCACATAGTAGCCTTTAATATCCAGACCCCCTGTAATTTTGGGTTCTTTCCATCCTAATACCATAGAGTCGCGAACACTTTCCAGGATGGTGATGTCATAAGGTGGAGATGGGATTGCTGTTTTAACGTATGATATACACATTAGAGATGAAATTAGTTAGAGATGAAATGAGTTAGCAATATACACAATGTATTGTATGTTGTTATGGACAACACAGAAGAGCCAATTGCAGTGCACCTCAAACACATTACTGTTACATAATACAGTAACCATGAAGCTGTATAAACTGTGGTGCAATCCAATGTCTTACAAAGTGAATAAGTTATGTTTTAAAGTGACAAAAGGTCAACCATATCTAAGACCAGTGGAGCATCATTAAGGTGCAATGATATTTTAGGATTGCCCAAAATATTGGCAAAAAGAATTTTCGTAAAAAAAGCTCACAATCTTTTAGGGGCAAATTTACTTAAGGTCGAATATCGAGGGTTAATTAACCCTCGATATTCGACTGTCTAAGTTAAATCCTTCGACTTCGAATATTGAAGTAGAAGGATTTAGCGATATTCGTTCGATCGAACGATTAAATCCTTCGAATTGTTCGATTCAAAGTATTTTAATCCATCGATCGAACGATTTTTCTTCGACCCAAAAAAGCTACCAACCAGGCTAACATTGACTTCGGTAGCTTTTAGGTGGTGAACTAGGGGGTCGAAGTTTTTTCTTAAAGAGATTATGGTCGAATGGTCGAATAGTCGAATGATTTTTAGTTCGAATTGTTCGATTAGAAGGTCGAAGTAGCCCATTCGATGGTCGAAGTAGCCACAAAAAAAAAAAACATTCGAAATTCTTCACTCGAGCTAAGTAAATGGGCCCCTAAATGTGTATCTGTCAAAAATTCTGCATTGATTATTGCAAAGCACAATTTCATACAATGGCATATTTTGGAATGTATGTGGAAGTTATCATTGCACCCATGGTGTTGTACAAAAGAAACCAAACTTACCTACTTAAAATGGAGCCTGAGCCAGGGGTTTATTCATTAAATACTGCTAAACTGCATGATAATGATGTGACAATTTAGTTCCGGTTGAAAAATGTTCAGTACACCAGTATTATTAATAAATAAGCCCCTTTGTTTGGGTGATTGCATTTCCAGTTACTTACCAATAGGCAACAAAACAGGAACCTTTGCCAGCATTGTTTGTGGATTTACATTTCTACCGACATAATTCACACAAATAGATATATTAGCAGAAGTCCATCGATATTGGCCTGTTACTCAAGATTTAAATGAACTAAGCTATACTAAAATAATAATATAATAATTATAATTCATAAAGAGACTAACGTGAAATGAGAAAAACATCTTGTGCAAGATTTAAGGCTGTAGTTTAATGAAGTTAAGGTAATGCATTACTGATAAACAGACACACAACTAGGCCAGCATAAATCACGGCTTCTGCATACCTCCCAATATTTGAAAAACAGAAAGATGGACAAAAAGTTGTGCCAAGCTTGAGGGTCTTTATCCAAAAAAACAAGGTCAATTTGAAGTTTTGGGACATAAACCCGATCAATGCGAACAATTCAAATTTTTTTGGGACATGAACTCGATCTTTAGAGGTTTTTTCTCCGTTGTTTCTCATTTGACTTTTGACATTCGGATTTGGTCATAAATACCGAAACATTTGAAATTCGAGTTTATTCGAGGTAGAAAAACCCGCACACAACTCACAAATTTGAGTCTTGATAAATATGTCCCTAAGAAATTTGTCCTGACATTTTATGGAAAATACATGCATTGGTAGGAAAGAAATGGCAAAAGGCCATACAGAGAGTTTGTTGCTAGCTTTGTAGCATCTACTGCACAGAATATGCTGTTGGTACACTAGCTTTGAAGGAAAGAATCTCTTGACTATTTTCTTGCAGCACCATTTGTCCCCCATGTATTATTTTCCTAGCAGTGCTCTAAGTAATGTTCTTTGTACAGTGATCAGAAACACAACAGCTGGAGCAAACTGAAAGAAATGTGTCAATGTGCCAATTAGGTCTACAATCATCATTGTTTTATATGGCTGAAAGGAACCCTGATTTGAACATTCAAATGTAATGAAACATAATTCCATTATCTGCGAGGGCTTGTTGCATGACTTTAGATTTGGTGAAGTATGAAAGAATTCAGCTCAATGCCTAACTGAATCCAAGACTTGGTGTATCCCTAATGCAAACATCTCTTGCAGAAATAAAAGCTTACTTTTACATACAGTATGCATGCTCCAAATACGTTCCTGGTACCAAACCCTCATGCACAAAACACAAGGCAAGTCAGTAGAAGAAGGAAAAGTATACAGTAGCAAATTAGACATGCGACTTCGACACAAGATGTAGAGAGATGTATTAAGTTATATTACTGTGTTATATTCAGAGTTCTGTGCAGCAAATCTAGGTTCCTACAGAGGGAAATATAATAATATTGGAGTTGAAGGGACACTGTCACACAGTAAAGTGACTGAAAGGGGCCATTTGGTCTTTACTATAAATTGATTTAAGGGCCTTATGTAGTCTTATATTTACCATGTTTGAATCAGAGCCTGAGAGGTGCCACATGGCCTTTTGTATAAAATGATTTAGGGATCACATGTCATCAGACATTTAGGGGCAGATTTACGAAGGGTCGAATTTTGAAGTTAAAAAAACCTCAAAATTCGACCCTCGAATTGAAATCCTTTGACTTCGAATATCAAAGTCGAAGGATTTCTAGCGTAATAGAAATCATACGATCGAACGATTACATAGTTCGAATCAAAGATTCGAATGATTAAATAGTTCGAATCCAACGATTCAAACAATTTTTAGCAATCGATCTAAGTGAAAAGTGCTATGGAAGGTCCCAATAGGCTAACATTGTACTTCGGTAACTTTAATTTGGCGAAGTATGAAGTCAAAGTTTTTTTTAAAGAGACAGTACTTTGATTATCAAATGGTGGAATTTTCAATTGATTTTTACTTCGAATCGAAGTCGAAGTAAATTCAAAGTCGTAGTATCCTATTCGATGGTCGAAGTACCCAAAAAACTACTTCGGAATTCGAACTTTTTTACCTTCGAAAATTCACTCGAGCTTAGTAAATCTGCCCCTAACAGTGTCTAAGGTGCCTATTTATTAACATTTGCATTTCTGTTGTTCTCATAAGTCTAAAAATTTGTGATTTTTTATTTCTGTACGTAAAAAATGTACAAACATCCACCCAGTAAAAGCTGTACGGGCCCTATAGAAGTCAATTGGGGCAAATTTACTTACCTTTGAAGTTGGTGTTGCCGCACTTCGCCAGGCGAAGTTTCATCAGGGCGCCGCTAATTCACTAAAATCTGAAGTTGCGCTCAGGGAGGCGAAAGGTAGCGAATTTGCGCTAGCGTTACTTCGTCAAGCAAAACGAAGTTACGCTAGCGATGCCTAATTTGCATATGGCGCCAAGTTAAAGTACAATGGACGTATATATGTAGCAGCAAATACATTACACTTCCACTTCGCCTGGTCTGAGGTGGTGAAGGCAAGTCTGGCGCAAGAGGTAACGTTCAGTAATATCTGCAAGTTAGTGAATTAGCGTAGTTATGTCCCTTCGACATAGCGCAACTTCGCCTGGCATAAGGGTGCAAGTAGTGCTAGAGTAGGTCCACTTCACTAGCGAATTTACGCCAGCACCCGTTAGTAAATTGGTGAAGTAACGAAATGACGTCATGCTGGTGAATTTTCGCTAGCGTTAACCACTTCGCCCTTTAGTAAATTTGCCCCAATGGGAGCTGTGCTGATCTTATTGGACCATTTATGATGAATTTAAACTTTTACAGGTTTTTGGATTTTTTTTACTAGTGATTGTCACTAGTAATTGTCTGGAAAATGTCGCATTTTTTTAGCGCAATGTTAATTTTCTTTTTCATTTGTGCTTTTTTTATATTCAGATCTTTTAATAAATGACATGGCATTTTGTGGTTTTAGAAAAAAAATAGTTTTTTCATGGTTTCTACAACCTCTAAAACTATCCAAATGAGAGTGCTGATAAATGGGCCTCCCCTTAAGATGGAATATCTGTATCTGATTTTTAGAATTATATACTGATCGCAAGATAACCTCTTTGCAAATTATTATTTATTAATTGTATTTAGTGAAATGTACCAGAAGAGCCGTATCTGGTTCTATGAGTATTGTGCAGACATTTAATAAAATGATAACAAATCAGGGCCAGTATAATATAAAATCTAACCATTTCAATGTGCACCTTTTGCTAAATTAATTTTTATTGAAAGAAGATGGAAGGCGATTATAATGTATGGAGAGAATCTTGCACTCCAATTAATTAGTGTGAAAATATATATTACACATGCAGGACAAATACATTGGTGCCATCATTTGTGACAACAGGGGTGTGAGTTTCACTTGGGTTCTTCCTGTGTTTAGTCTGCCTTTAGTGTACTAAGGATGGGCTCCAAATGTTCCTCTTGTTCTTCTGTTTATACTGTACTAGACACAATATACAGTATTTCCGCAAACAATGAAGCTTGTATGGTGAAATGAGAATTAGACGGAGACAGAATGGTAAGATAAGCTTGTGGTTTTCATCAGCAGAGGAAGTGATCATGATTGAAGATGGCGCCACTGAAGTTCTACTTACATTTCTGTCCTTGTTCCTCTTTCTGTTTCGAATGGCAAGGAGCCACAGTCTCATTACTCTGACTTATTTTACTTACTCCAGTGTGTCCAGGTGTAACACATTTACTGGGTGAGATATTTGGGGTTTTAGCATTGCTATCGCTCAAAGTATCTGTGGCAAGCAAATGCTGCGTGGACTCATGCTTGACTTCCCGGCATGCAGGGTAGTCTGTTAGTCCATCAGCAATACCACTCAGTTCAGGACACGCACCATGAGGCAATCCTCCCCCTATAACGTTCAGAAAATAACAAAGATATTGGAAAATGTATTGTTAATTCATGAGATAAGTGGTAAAAGGGTCATGGATTTATTGATCCAATCAAGACCCTCAATCACTCAGTGCCAAGAAAACAAAACATGTAGATTTACTAGCATACCACATAACATACCATATAACATGCTGAGATATCATAAAAGAAAGGTATAACAGTACACTCATATTATACAGAGCCAGTCAATGGCTTGAGGATTCAACATTAAGGAGCAGATTTATTAAGGGTTGAAGTGAAAATTCGAATTAGATCAAATTTCAATTGTAAATTATCCGAACTTGATTCGAGGTTTGATTCAAATTCGAATTTCGAGATTTATCATACTCTGGCCCTTTAAGAACTCGAATTCGACTATTATCCAGCCAAAACCTGCCGCTTTACTGTATAAGTCAATGGGATACGTCCGGGGATCAATTTGGTAATGTTTGCAGCCTTCCAGTCATTCAAGTTTTTTTCAGGAGAAAAAAACTCGAATCAAGTTTTTTTTTATGTGGAAGAAGTTTTTTTAAATCGAATTGAGTTTGTTTAATTTGAATCGAGTTTTTTTTTAATTCAAATCAAGTTCGTTTAATTCAAAACTATTTTTTTTTAATTCGAATCGAGTTTTTCTAATTCAAATCAAATTCGATTCAAGGTTACGGGTCGATTCAATTCACCCGAGTTGAGAAAATTCGATTTTATTAATACATTTCGAAATTCGACCCTTGATAAATGTGCCTTCCCCTTTTACTACAGATGAGTGCACTAAACAATACAACATCACCATGCACATGATTTCTTCACTGTATGAAAATGCCAGTGCTCTGTATTTGCTTAGGAGACAAATATCATCCAACGTGCTCACTGGGACTTAACTATGTTGGGTGCAGTCTCTTTTATGCCACTGGTCATGCAAGAATAATGTCAATACTCATGACCCATAGACAGGCATTCAAACAAATCATGCATCCGTTGGTTTATTAGTATTCTGCATACTACAGTTTCATTATAAATACTAAATGAACAGCAGTAAATTTTAAGTTTTGGTGATGACAGGAATACCGCCTGCTCAACCACAACTTCCAGACTTCCACTGCCATATATATACGGTATGAAGGAAGTGGATAACGAAATCATTGGTGTTGGTAGAAGGTGAGAAAATACACAACATTAACATCAAGGATAAACTGTGACAAGTCTGTGATGAGGCCTTTGCATGGATTGAGGGAAAAATAATAACCAGAAGGAAATACAAATTTTATCGCAGAGCAACACTACCACTTAATATCTAAAACTAGATTTTTATGCTAAAGGTCACATATTTCTACTATGTTTCTTGATGGAAAATCATAATGTCATGAAAAGACTTACCTATAGCAGCTTTGACTTCTATGGCCTCAGAATCAGATGAGTAGTCACTGAGTCCTGCCGCATTGACAGCTCTGACACGGAATACATACTTCTCACCAGTGAGGAGCCCATGGCAAATGAATCTTCATTGTAACAGGGAACAACAATCAACATTAACATG
The DNA here is from genome assembly GCA_038501925.1 of Xenopus petersii. Classification (NCBI taxonomy): domain Eukaryota; kingdom Metazoa; phylum Chordata; class Amphibia; order Anura; family Pipidae; genus Xenopus; species Xenopus petersii. Next base: position 98,199,358 of record CM076683.1, on the reverse strand, counting down.
TACAGTCATATGAAAAAGTTTGGTTACAGACAAACCAAAGTTCCCCTCCTAAAACCTGCATTATCTACTATGTATGCTGTGGCTGTCACCATGGCTACACAGCAGCTTGTTTATAAAAACTATAGTTGTGTCTCTAAAGCAAACACACCAGCTTAAGGGTCTGGCCACATGGGCAGATTTGGGCAGATTAGTCGCCTGGCGACAAATCTCCTCTTCTTTGAGGCGACTAATCTCCCCAATCCTTCCCCTGCCTTCCGCCGTCTAAAATGTAAATCACCTGGGGGCGGGCACATGGAGTGCTTCGTTTTACGAAGTCACCCGAAGTTTCCTCATGAGTGCCTGCACCCAAGCATTTTTCATTTTAGCTTGTGAAAGGCAGGGGAAGACAGATCGGGTTGATTAGTCGCCGCGAAGAAGAGGAGATTTCTCGTCTGGCAACTAAACTCCCCAAATCTGCCCGTGTGGCTAGACCCTTACCGGTGCAGTAACTGTAGCCTATATTGTCATTCCTATAAAACACTTTCACTTTTTGGCGTCACTGTTCCTTTAAGTAACATCATATGATTACTTTACCTTTTGCCTTTTACAGGGTTGTTGTTACATGGTTCCCAGTGCCCGGACCCTGCAATGCTGGCATCAATGTAATACCCAACCAATTCTTTGGCATCCTTCGACTCAGTCCATGTGACAACCACTGATGTGTCTGTGTTTCTTGTTGGTATAATGTTACTTGGAGGTTGTGGGATATCTAAAAGTATATTAAAAATGAAAAAAAAAAAACTTGAGCAAGTTCTGCACTTGTTAGCCTATGCAAAAGATTCCTAAACATCAAGAAGCACAACTGTAATTAGTTTCGCATTTTGGATAATTCTTGCAATGTTATACACATTATAACATAATAAAATGTTTTTAAAGATTTTTTTATAGAAAGAGAACATATCTTTAATTGTAAATTTTAGTGGATGTCCCAGGTAAAGATATTAAAAATAACAGAAAGTGCCACAACTACATAGGTGTTACCTACACCACCAATCAGATAGTTGCTTTAATTTTCTAACTTATACTAGGCTGTTCAAAGCTATTTGCTGATTGGCTGATTTTGTGCAATTAAGCATCTCCATTAGTGAATTATCCCTACAGTATTTATGTGATTTGCTGCAAGCTACATGTTGTCTGTGGCTGCCTTATGACAGGGTTTAGTAACCAGGTGCCTTCCCAATATTATTCAAGCATTCCACCGAAATACTCACAGGTCCACGGGTGGGCTATGACTTAGTTAACCCCCGAGCTGTCATTGCTATAAACATACACCCAAAATGTAATGGATGTGTTCTACCTTGTAATTCATGCAAATGTTTTGTTCATATACTTTCATAACATATTTGTCTGCTGGGAACAACGCAGCCATGTTGTCAATTACGTACATTGCAAATCACTGACTCATGCTGAAATTAGTCAATTGCAGTAGGTAAAATTAGTCAGTGCCATGCAGTATGAGTGTTTTTATAAGAAATCCTAAATATGCCTGTTGGTAAACTGGACACTGCTGATAAAGGAGAACTAAACTCTAACAATGGATATGGCTAGACATGCCATATTTGATATAAAGTACCAAGGCCGCCATCAGAAATCGCAGGGCCCCATACGAAAAAATATCCTGGGCCCCCCGGGCTGAGCCTACCACAAGCCCCACCTACAGGTCTCTCCACACCCCACAGGTCCACCACACACTACAAAAAAAAATGGTTCCCACATGTTAATAAAAAAATAAAAAAATATTGGTGGTCAGGGCCCCCCATTGAAAAAAACATTTGTGGTCAGGGCCCCCCCATTAAAAAAAAATTGTGGTCGGGTCCCCCCACGTTATAAGAAAATTGGTGGCCAGGGCCCCCCTGTAAAAAAACTTGCATTTTCTTTACTTATTGGTCACAGAATTTCAAGTCCTGGTAAAGCTGCATGGTAATTTGATGAGCTGGAGGAGAAGTTCAAACCTCAGCTATCCAATCCATGAGCAGCTCAGCCGGGACTTAAACTCTGTGACCAATAAGGGAAAGTAATGGACAGAAGATACCTCCCCTTGTGCTCCGCCCTGCCTTCCTGAAGTCAGCAGCTCTCAGAAAGCAGGGGGGCCCAGCTAATCAAGAAAGTGCCGCGTGGCCGAGCCCCCCTTATCCTCGGGCCCCCTAGAACTCTCTCCCCTGATGGCTGCCCTGTAAAGTACTGATCCTACTTAACCAGCCTAAAGGTTCAGCATCTATTACAGTAAAGATCCAGGCCTTCAAAGTTGTCACATGAGTCTCCCATTTTGGATTTTATTAGGAGTGTCTGTGACACTGCACATGCTCAGTGGGCTCTGAGCAGCTGTTGAGAATCTAAGCTTAGGGGTTGTCACAAATTATCAAGCAGAAAATGAGGGTGGTTTGTGATATAAACTGATGCTACAGGGCTGATTGTTAATTTCTTATGCTAATTGTGCTGGTTTCTGAGCTGTTGTATATCAATTATCTGAATAATGTATTAATCAGCCTTACATAGTTATATATATATTGTATATTTTGAGTGGGTCCCTAAGCTCAGTAAGTGACAGCAGCACAGAGCATGTGCAGTGAATTAGCTGAAAAAGAAGATGGGGAGCTATTGGGGCATCAGGATCAGGATGGAGACACAGATCTTTACTGCTAAAGGACTGTGCTTGCCTTGGGCTGATACAGAATCCCAAAACTTAATGTACAATATCTCTGTCCTACTTCTTTAGTTAAGCTTTAATTTTATTTTAAAATTCAAAACTTGAGAGCTGCTAAACAATAAGATAAATTAAGACCTACTGCAAATTGCCTCAGAATATCACAATCTACATCATTCTGGAAGTTATTTTATAGGTGAGCTATCCTTTTAAGGCTCTGTATTACTCACCAAGCTTGTCACCTACTACAGTAGCTTCAGTGGCTTCAGAAGGCTCCCCGACCCCAGCAGAGTTACAGGAACGCACACGGAAACTGTATGATTTCCCTTCTGCCAGATCGAAAAGTGCAAAACGCGGGGATTTAACTGGGATCTCTGTATTGACTCTTTGCCAGTTATCTACTCCAGCAACACACTGTAAATTAAAAGGTTAGAAAGTTCAATGAAAAGTTATTTATGAAGAATTGCAGCTGTTTCCTAAAAAAAGAAGCAAAACATAGAGTGACAGGAGGGGATTGTATACTGGTATTATTACCCTGCTAGGACCATACATGGAGTAGATTCTGTTTGCCCTGCTTAGTTCAAGAAACAACAAAATCATAGATTTTTTTTTGTAATTTAAACAATAGGTAAGAAGTATGTACAGCACAAGGCCTATACATTGCACTCATGTCTAATAAGGACTTATATTGCAAACACAAATAAGGAGAGCCAAAGATAACATTCCAGAACCCTGTACATATAGCCTCCTTATGGTGCATATAACAAGTATATGGCTCCCTTGCAGAGGCCAGGTCTAGCCTGTTGGGTATTGTTTAAATGAAACTCTAAAAATGGTACCGGTATATTACCTTTTCAACATAGTACATGACACCTTCATGGCCACGCTGACCTGGTGGTTTCCAGCTAAGCACCACATAGTTCTTGGTGGCTTCAGTAACACTGAGATCAGTTGGGGGGCCAGGAATAACACCCTCTGTAAAACAAGAACCCCTGTAGGATTAATGACATAAAAAACAGGTTGGTGTACAAATGCAAGTCTGTGCTTTATGGCAAAACTCATGGCGTAAAATGCCCACTTAAAATGCCCTAGCTTCATAAATAAGCTCTATTATGGTGATCAGATATGGATTTTAAATGAAGCATATGCTATATGAATTTCTGGTGTGTAAAACAAGGCTGCTCTAAAATCAAATACACAATCAAGAAAACATTCAACCATTTTTTATTCCAATCTGTCCACTAGGAAGACTATTTCCTCTGAGGTTTCTGTATGATATTCAACACAGTATAAGTAGTAGAGCTGCTCCACCTCATATTAATAAACATCATCTTTAGTCATTAGTCTTTTGGTTATAATTACAGAAATATTCAGGTGTACTTAGTGCTGCTGCTAGACTCATGAACGGCCATTAATGGTGTCTAAAAGAATGGTTTAGTGTGCAAAAAGGGGGCCAAATGTTTTGGGATCTGTTATCTGGAAAATCTGTATCCAGAAATCTCCAAATTACGGCAAAGCCATCTCTCATAGACTCAGTTGGAATAAAATAGTTCACATTTTTTTAAAAAATTACTTTTTTTCTCTGTAATAATACTACAGTGCCTTGTAGTTGATCCCAATTAGGATCTAATTAATATTTATAGGAGGCAAATTTGCAAATACAGCAGTTTAACAAAGTTGTACTTTCTGCAGCAGTACACAAAAATGTTAAGCCCCGTTAAAGTAATTTCATCTATACAAATATATATACCAGTGGGCTCTTCCTCTGTGACAATGATTTGCCCAGTCCATGGAGCAGAAGGGCGACCTGAAAGAGATCCAAAAAGATACATCATTTTTGCAGAAAACATTTGCAATTCAACTAAAATGATTTTAAGGGGGGTTATTTATCAAAGGTCGAATTTTAGAGTTATGTGAATTTTTTAAACTCTTACTAATTTGAAAGTACTCACAACTTGAGAGGGTGGTTATTTATGAAACACAACAAAAAAGACTGCTACTGCTCGCCATTCTTCCCTTAATCCAGGTGCTCTGTCAACAGTGTCCCCACTGTGGATACGATAAAACTCAACAAGCAGACGGCACTTCTGGGATAAGGTTTATTGGGGTTACTGCTGTTGAAATCTATGACTAAGGGATATACTCCCGAAACGCATTAGGTTTCAACAGCAGTAACCCCAATAAACCTTATCCCAGAAGTGCCGTCTGCTTGTTGAGTTTTATTTATGAAACAACTCGAACGCCTAACATTTGATCGAATAGGAACAACCCGAAAATTCGATTAGAATTAGAATCGAGTTTTCCTCTGAAAAAAAAAACTCGGCTATTAACATCTTCAAATTCAACAGACCTCTGCCATTGACTTCTACATGAACTCAGCAGCTTTTAGGTGGCAAAGCATCGAATTAGAACTGTTTCCAGGATTGAGATGTGATAAATCTCACATTCTAATTCAAATTCGAGTTGGTGGTTTTAAATTCAAAATTGTGAGTTATGACCATAAAACTTAAAAAAACTGAATTTACCATTCGAACCTTAGTAAATCTGCCCCCAAATTATATACTTTTCAATTCAATGCAACCAGGCCCGGATTTGTGAAAAGGCCACCAAGGAACAGGGCCTAGGGTGGCAGGATTTTAGGGGGTGGCCGACCACACACACATTGATTCAGAAACACTGGGGATGTGCAGGTACAATGGTTTTTTAAATTTCCTGTGTGCCAATCTCTATTTTCCAAAATAAAAGGGAGGGGACGGGGGGCGATGAACGTCAGCGGGCCTAAGGGTGCCTGCTATGTAAATCCGGCCCTGAATGCAACCAGCAAAAAGGCAGGATCCTGCTACCTGTGTTGTTTAAGAATACACATCTTTTGGAACTGCAGGAATAATACACTGTCATCTATAGGTAAAGAAGTATTTGTCATTTATTAAGTAAAGCTTACACTTTATTCGGGCTCTGTCAGCTGGATCCAGGGCAGCGATTGGCTCTGACACACGGGATGGTCTGCTAATGCCAGTTTTATTCACAGCCCTCACGCGGAATATGTAGGAACGGCCCTCTATTAATCCAGTCACTGGGAAACGGGCAAACTTGACTGGTGTGTCGTTGCACTGGGTCCAGTGTTGGGTTCCAAGCTCACATCTAAGACAATACAGAGCAAGAGATAATGATATACATATCATGCATTGTATGGATATATCACTTACCTTTTTTGTGTTCCTGAAGGGGCAAGGAGGGGCCACATCTCTGGTACAAAGAGTAAAATTCTGCGAATTTCTGGTTTAGCAAACTGGCATACATTATAAGATACTAAGCAATTAGTGAGGTCACAAGATAAAAAAAATCATTATAGGAATCTATGGAGACCTTTTCAGCCCTGCCTTTTGATATCTGGCTGAATCTGAACAACTATCACATAGGTAGGCTTTTGAGGGGGTCCTAATCACAGGTAAGTATTGGCTTTTATCAGCCCAGGTATGGCCACCTAGCAAAATTAATTGCACACCTACATGTCAGAGACTGGGAATATTTTGGGAAAATATATAGTTGATTGCTCACTGCTTAAAGAAGCCTCAAATAGTCTGGGACTTGAGATACCATTTCCAGATTGGAAATTATATCTCAAGCCCACACTTTTATGCTAAACTGAAGTAGAACACTTGCCAGTTAACTCTGCAAGCAGTGGCACTAATTGGTGCAGCAAATTGCAGCCAAGAGCAACCGTGTAATCTTTTGTAGACAACCAAATAATTACTCAGCAGTTAAGTCGTAATAATAATAATAATAATATTGTACTATAATAAATGGTGTCACTGGGACGGGACAGTCTTCTTTGCATCTTCATTTTCACTGACAAAGTAAATATTGGATTAAATGGGAAACTGAGGGCAGAGTGAATAAGAGGTAGAAAGCAGAAAAAAATCAGTTGCAGTTGTTATAGAAACACTCATCTAGAGTTATACTAAATTTATAGGAATGGTCTACAAATAAAATTGGGCAGAAATGAGCACATCTCTGCATTCTTGCCATTGTCTAGTTATGCAGGTGTTATAAACTTTATATATAACATATAATAATAAATGTAAATTAAATAGAGATAAAAGGGGCTATTAGGTTCTTTAAAAATGCTTTCTTTGCCAGAGCTCACCGCACAGCTACTGTCAGTGTGATATATTTTTACACTGTCTACCAACAATCATGCATTATTTAAATATACAGGCTTGACAGTCCTGCTCCATTTAATCCTATGAAGCTTAAGTGATGTAGTAAATTACTGAAGCTTGCAAGGTATTGCTGCTGTGCCAAAATGGATTAATATTTAATAAGAACAAAATGAAATGTCATTCCCAAAGTAGTGGTCCCATTGGCTGTGCACTGGAAATACGATGCTTAGGGAATTCTGACTTAGAATGTATGGAAGTGATGACTTTGGATACTTGAACCTGTGTAATTAGTAATTGTATACAGTCTGGTACTGATTATTTTGGCTATTGGGTAGCAGAAAGTAAAGATACTATTGTGGATGAAATGTAGCACCAGGAATGGATGAAATTTAGCACCAGGAACACAGAGCCCTTGGACACCTTTCTGGGATACAACTGTGTTTGAATCAGTTACTTAAACACACATATATTCCCTTTAAGTTCAAATTTTGGCATAGATTGTGTTTTTTTATTTGATAAAGATCTATTATTGGTATCAGCCCCGGACTGGGAGTCTCAGTAGGCACTGGAAATTCAAGTATATAGAGGCCCAAACAGCCCCTCTCAGGCCCAATAAATAGTTATGGGACTAGTACAATGGTACTATAGCATCTTATAGCAGCCCATCTGGCATTTGCCAGAATCCACAGATTGTTATAACAAGACTGTATGACAATCTTTTTTTTAAAATCTCACCTGTCAATAAAGTATCCTAGAATGGAGCTTCCACCATCAACAGCTGGCTGCTTCCAGGAGATGATAACATAGTCCTTGTTAGCATCAAGACACTCCACATCCAAAGGTGCAGCCGGGGCTCCAGCTACCTCTGCTTCAGCATCTGAAATAAAACCAAGCAGTGAAGAAACAATATAGGATTCTTTTGATCAGTTCAAAATGATCTTAATCTCTGGAGACTCTAGATCACTAAACCTGAAGCTGCTGGGCCCAGTGTCGGACTGGGATGCCGGGGCCCACCAGAAAACCTTAGACAATAGGCCCACTTTCAAATTATTATTCCTCCTCTCTTCATTTAACCTCTCAATTCTCCTTGCAGATAGCATTTACTGGTCACCTGTTTAAAAGCAAACATCTTGCTATGGGTTACTGTTCCTGTGCAAACTTTATGTCTTTTATTACATATGGGCGTCTGCTGGAAAACTTTGGTAAATGCATACTTGTTAGACACACGTGGAGATTTGGAAAGATTTAGTCGCCCGGCGACAAATCGCCTCCTCTTCGGACTACTAATTTCCCCGAACTGCCTTCCCGTGGGCTAGAATCGAAATCACTGGCAGGATGGCACTCGGAGCGCTTCGTTTTCCGAAGTCGCCCAAAGTTTTCTCGTGATGCAACTTCGGGCAACTTTGGCAACCCCAGCAGAGACACACGTGGAGATTCGAGGAGATTAGTCGCCCAGCAACAAATCGACTCTTCTTTGGGCGACTAATCTCCTCGAATCTCCACGTGTGTCTCTGCTGGGGTTGTCACCTGCATGGTATTTTCCCGGCCTGGCCAGTAATGATGGCTGATCCCAATGTTATTAATAGGGCTCCCCTGCATTCAGTTCAAATGCATTCAGCCACATGGGAGCGCAGGAAGATGCAAATACAATGTATCAGTGCTTATCTGTAATTCCCCTTCAGCTGCCCTGCTGAAACGCTGAGCAATGCTTCTGCTTGCTCGTTTATTTAATAGTGAGCAATGTCAATAGTATTTATATCAGAACCTGTCAAAATAACAAAAAAGACGGTGGCACCAATTTGACTTGTATTTGTGAAAGTGCATTATCATGTTTGGGTTACATTAGATGCATAAGATACATAAAATGCTGGCGTTCTTATTTGCCAAAAACAAACCAAAAATGTAAATATTAATAGCCCCTGCCTTGTAGCAATGACTGACTGAAACAGACATGATACCATTAAGGTATACCATGATCCCATGTAGGTAAGTAAGGTTGCTACTGGACATTTACACCCAAGATGTGTCTTGACTTGACAGCAGTCGTTTTAACCAATACCTTAAATCAAATGAATCGCTGATATATGAAAGTAGTGCCAATCCACTAAGCACTAGTACATAAATAGCAACTTAGTTGTAGTGCTAAACTAACTTATGCACAAGATAAAAATGGACACACACGGGAGACAGATACTTCCTCTTACAGAAGTGATGCAAGCAAACATTTCTGGCTTCCACAAGAGCTAAAAATGAACAGGACGGAGAACCAAATACTTGCTGTAAATAGATCTTTATCTTGCTTGCTTACAAAATTCAAAACAATGGGGGCTTTATTATGAACATATTTGTTCAAGTGCAGTTGCCAGCAGTTAAGCTGGCCATAGATGTTGAGATTTTTAAAAGATCAGATCCTGATTGTGAGACCACGATCTTCTCAGAACGATCGTACGAATTTACCATCAACTAAAAAGACCAAATCTGCTTGGCCCTGCACACATAGATAGATTGCACTGGGACCGACAAAGATTTTTTGACCTGGCCGACAGATGTCGGCCGAAAAATCGTAAGATGTACGATTGTTCGAATCCCACTATCCGCACGATAATTCCGAAGGATTGGTCGGACTTCCCTAAAATCGGTCGTTCGGCAAGAAAAATTGTTGTGTCTATGGGGAGCTTAAGAATGTGTTCTTCCATCTTCAAACGTGTAGCAGACTGATCAAAATGAATTTCATGTGTTTCCTTTTACACCACCCAGTAGCCATATTTATTCATGAGGCAAGTTAATTCTGGTTGAATTGTAATGATGGTGAATGCCATTTCTTTACACATCATTTTCTGTGCTGTTTGAAAATGCTGAAAGTTTACATAGAGATTTATAATCACCTGAAATCAACACAATTTAATAACTGCACTGGATTTTATGCAGACATGCCTGGCATTTGGATGGCAATGTGTCTTTTGATAAATAGGCCCCTCAAGTTTCATCAGGAGATTGTAGACTGAAACAGAACTAGTTCTATGGTGCAAAAATGATATCACAATCTGGTTCAAGGTGGCCATAGACTGGTTGTTTTTGTATGGCATCTTACCACTGAACAGATGGATACACGTGGCCATTTCTATTATGCCATTGGTTTGGGATGTCAGAAGGAAGAGGTTTTCTAATTCCACTTCCTCATCTGCCTCATTATCATTGACTTTCTCATATGGTGTCCGATTAAATGTCCATACAAGCATGATTTGAATGAGCCACCATTATACATGGTACATAGATATCGGATGGGATAGTCTAGCCAGCTGTAACGGACTGTGTCCCAAACCCAGAACTAACTCCAAGGTCCCGGTCTCGGCTCACTCTTCTGCCTATAGCAGCCACATTTGGCTTCGAGAAGAGCCCTCCGCTAGTCAGATGCCACCAGGACTTAACGTGAGAGAACCAGGGAGAGAGTTCTGGGTGAGCATGGGAACCAAATATATAAGGAAGAGAGAGAAGACAGCATAGTCGTGATGCAAGCCGGGTCAAACCAACAGACAATGCAGTACCAAACAGAAGGAAGGAGCGTAGTCAAGGTCAAAGGCCAGGGTCAAAACCAATGGATGATGTACTGTATAGTACAAAATCATGATTCGAGAGAATAGTCAGTAAACAGGCAATGGTCAGGACAGGCAGCAAGTTTAGAATGGTCAGGGACAGACAAGGTCAAGAACAGACTGAACTGACTTGAATAGCACCCAGGATCTATGAGGAATAGACTTTTACGTTGGGCACTGAGTAATGGACTGTAGCCCCTTTAATATATAAATTTCGCACCAATGGGTTATGACATCAGATGCGGACACTCGTCAAACCTGGAAATGTCGCCGGCACGCATCATTTGCAGTTTGACGCAGAGGAAAGAAGACACAGTGGGCATCGATTCTGGATACTGATTGTATGGAAAATTACGTTAGGACACAATGGTTAACAGTATCAAAAGCAGAAGATAAATCCAGGAGAATGAGAATATCATTTGGCCTTAGCAGTCTGGAAATCATATGCAACTCTACATAAGGCAGTCTCAGGGGAGTATGCAGGTCGAAAGCCAGACTGCATAGGGTTGAGCAGATTATTGGTGCAGAGAAAGTTAGTAATACGGGAAAAGATGAGATGTTCCAGAAGTTTAGAGGTTAGTTGTAAGAGAGAGACAGGTTCAGTGTAGTCTTTTTCAGAATGGGCTTGACACAGGCCTGTTTGAATAACGAGGGGAAAGTAACAGGAGTTAGTGAGGAATGTTAGTTATTGGCCCCATTAAGTTAAAGGACCAGTAAAAAATGTTTTTACATTAAACATATTGCTTCGAAGCACTTTTACTAACAAATACATCATAGAGACACGTTCATGTAATAAGTACATTTTAAATACGGTAAATAACATTACCATGTACTGATAGGGCTCATGTTACAGTGCCTCTTGTGATATCCTTCCGTCAGCTTCCCCCATCTCCCCTGTGTATAATCTCAGCACTGCACTCTGCTTACAATGGAATCCAGACACAGCAGGACATAAGAAAGCCTCCATCACCCATCCCTATCCATGAATTCCCACTAGAAACCCATTAATCACTGGGAAGGCAGGCTTCTTTACATGATACAGAATGCAGAAAATGGACTTCCAGTTTAAACCGGAAGTAAAGTGATTGCCACATTGCCTATTGCCCTATACACCAATGTAATGTTATTATTCAATAACTACCCATGGTACTACAATCCCTGTATGATAGATATGTTGATAAAATTGTTTAGAAGCTATATTTGTAATGTGAAAAATTTGTTCCTTTAAGTAGACGATTAAAATAGATGCAAGTTATATTTAAAAGCAATTCACTCATACTAAGAGGCTTATTTATTAAAGGTCGGATTTTAGTGGTTTTGGAGGAGTTTGTAACCACGATTAAACTCACAAACTGACAATTGTCATGGAATTTTTAAAAAGATCTAAATATAGAAAGTGCAAACAATGCACTATAAAATATGAAAACATTGAAACCTCATTTCTGACAATTCCTTGCAAAAAAAAATCCAAAAATCTCTTAAAGTCCGAAATGATTAAAAGCAGTCCAATCAGATCAGCACACATTTATAAAGTGCCAATACGTTTTGCGATGCTGTTCAATTAAAGGGGATGTAAAGGCAAAAAAATAAAATCCCATTTTTACTTTCTTTAATGAAAAAGAAACCTATCTCCAATATACTTTAATAAAAAAAAATGTGTACTGTTTTTATAAGAAACCTGACTGAATGCAGTGCAATTCTCCCTTCATTTACTGCTGTGGATAGGAATTGTCAGACGGTCCCTAACTGCTGAGCAGGGAAACAATCATACTTATGAACAGCAGGGGGAGCCCCCACCTTACTTACCAGCCATGCAGAACTCAAGCAACTTTGTTTATGATGATCCCTAAGCAGCCCAGACCACACTGAGCATGTGCACAGTCTTAGTCTTGCAAAGATGTTTAATAAAGTTACAAGATGATGACCCCCTGTAGGCAACTTTGAAAGCATAAATTATTTGTTTGATTAGGCTTGTGGTGCAGTAAGTTCATGTTTATATTTAGTATACAAAATACAGCATTTCTAGCCTTATTCTATTTTAGACTTGACATGCCCTTTAAGGGACATATAAACTAAACATAAAGATTGCATACAAATATACAGCCAATAGCAAAAATCTATAAGAGTAGGGTGGCCAACTGTCCAGTTTGACCCGGACAGCCCGGTATTTTGAAGGGCTGCCCGGGTCAAAACTTCCGGCCCGGTTTTCCAAATAAAGAAAACCAGGCAGGATTCCCTTGATTGACATGGCGATCGGGCAATCGCTGATCAACGCACCATAGCCCCGCCCCTGACATTACTGACGCTCATCTATGGCACTGCCACACCCCCTGATGTCACGGCCCCGTTCCCCTGCCCGGTCTCCACCGTTTCGAAAGGTGGTAAAAATGGCCCATGTGTAAAAATGCTTATGTCTGTACTTTACAAAACTTCGCCCCCACATAGAACTAAGGCAAATCCAAAATGTACCTGCAAGCAAAAATATAAAAGAGGTATGAACCATAACATCACTGTACAATGGTTTTGACATCAGATCAGTGTATATCAGCCTGTACCAAGAGTGGTACAGGTATGGGACCTGTTATCCAGAATGCTCAGGACCTGGGTCTTTCTGGATAATGAATCTTTCCAGAATTTTACTAGATAATGTAATCATTAAATAAACCCAATAGGCTGGTTCTGTTTCCAATAAGGATTAATTTTTATGGGCGTCCTGCTGAATTCAGCGTAGGCGCCATTCTGAAGGCCTTAAATAGAGCCAAGAATCTTGTGCATAGAGTCACCATGACGTTATCAGTTTCAGCTGTTCCTTTCACAGCTGGAAATGAAATGATATCGTCTCACTTACTGTAAATATGAAATCTGATACAAGTATTTAAAACTATTTTTTTTTTGCAAATGATCCTTTCAGGTACATAATTTCATTAAGTGTCAGCAACTCTTTCTGTACGGGAAACTATCAACTATCATTATATTATGCTAAAAATGCTTATTTATTTATGTAGTCTCCTGTTTCCATATTAAACCTGTTTCTTAAAACGATGTGTAGCTTTATCTCATTGCTTTCATCCCATTCATCATTGTGTTTGTATTACCCTAAAATTGTGCCTAGCAGAGAGGGAGACACAATGGGACTCACTGCACAGTACATGTATCTATTATCCGGAAACCCATTCTAGATATGCCATTTTTCATAATATCCTATTTAAGCTATTCACAATTTTTGTCACATTGAATTCTTCTCTGTCATAAAGAACCTGTATATTTTGCCTAATGTTACTTAAGTTCATATAAATACAAATTTATGGCTTAACAGTCATACTGGGATTTTCTATTGTTTAGGGTAAGGGCACACGCTAAGATTCAGGGAGATTTAGTCACCCAGAGACAAATCGCCTCTTCTTTGGGTTACTAATCTCCCAGAAAAGCCTTCTCGTCGGCTAGAATCGAAATCGCCAGCGGAATGGCACTAGGAGCGCTAAAACCAAGCGATACGAATGCCATCACGCCAGAGATTTAGATTCTCTAACTTCACTCTTTGATAAAGATTTCACAAATTAGATCCCATACCTATGCAAACATACTCTGGTGATGTGCAATATAAAGGGTTGCACCTTTGTGTGACAAGGTTGATTTTAGGTGCCATGGGCTCCTGGGTGTCACACCTAGGTTTTTTTTCCAGTACATTTAGTACAATAGTTTTGTAACTGGAAAAACAAGTTTATTTTTTGGAACTTTATTCTTAATCAATTGTATGGATTTTTTTTTCTTCAGTCATGAAAGCTCTGACCTTTCACTGTAAATTTAGCAGTTTTTATGTTATTCTTGTATATAATTATAACTATTCTAAAGAAACAACCCCAGTCCTATAAACACAAGAAAAATAACCTGACTTCACAATAAAATTGTTTGACTAGAAAGGTATCTGTACCCCATGTACAAAAAAACATGTTAGGCCTTGAAAACAAGGTGGATGTCATTTTGGATAATAAAAGTGCAATACAAATACAAATTAACGGAGAAATTAAGCTTAATAAAGAATTAGCCTAGAAATGTTATACATGAAAGGGATACTGTTATGATTTTTATGGTTTCGTTTTTATTTCTAAATTACATAGTTACTACACTGCAAATATAAAAATGTATTCCTGGACCAAGAAGTACATTTTTTTACTTGTAATATCGGTGTGTAGGCAGCCATCTCAGGTCATTTTGCCTGATTCTGTGCATTCAGAAAAAGACAGCACTTCATGGCAGAACTGCTTTCTGGCAGGCTGTTGTTCCTCCTTCTCAATGTAAAAGGAGAAGTCGCAGTGGGACTTGGATTTTTACTATTCACTACTAGGTAGCTGTTATCTTGTGTCAGGGAGCTGCTTTCTGGTTACCTTCCCATTGTTTTGTTAGGCTGCTGGGGGAGAAAGGGAGGGGATGATATCACTCCAACTTGGAGATTTGGATTTCAAAATTAAGTATTAAAAAATCTGTTTGCTCTGTTGAAAAATGGATTTCAGTTCAGAAGTGCTGGAGCAGCACTATTAAATGATGCTTTTTTTTTTTTTTTTTTTTTTTTTTTAAAACATGTTTTCCTATGACAGTATCCCTTTAAGGTGTACAATTGTACCTTGCTGCTTGGAACACAGGATAAAAATACTAGGCGCATTGTGCAGAAAGCTGTGTCAGGAGATGTGGTTCAACCATGTCCTTAGTGCTTGCCTCCTTTTCAATACCGTAACTATCCAACGCGGGTCCCGGGTGCAGCGTGTGCAGCCAGATCCCCCTCCAGAAACGATCGTCGATGTTGGATTTGCGCACAAGCAAACTTCCGACTGGCCCAGAGAGGGTGTGGGCCCTGATGCAATCGCACCCCCTGCACATGATGGTGGTTCCGCCACTGCTTGCTTTTTTTAGGCCCTAGTTCTCCTTTAAAAAGAATTTGGGCATATGTTTTTCACAATATTAATATGAGTAAAAGTTAAAAACTTAATAAATGTTGAATGCAACCTCATTTAATGCACTGCAAGGTATTTTCCTGTGGCTCAGGAAGTCTTGCTGTGTTTTGCAATAGGCTTAGAGGAAGGAAGGCATGGGTGATACATGTCACCTTTTACTGTCAAAGCCTTATCTCATATACAGAGTGAGAGCAATACTTCCTGTCATTAATGTGTTATCCTTTTAGCCCCCACAGAAGCAATACGACAATACCACATCTTAATGCTTCACGTATAAAATACTATGTAGATCAAAGATGCCTTCAGTTCACAAAAAGCTACTTCAATGCACTTTAGTAAAGACCGGAACTAGGGGTAAGCAAAAGAGGCACGTGCCTAGGGCCCAGTGATATGGGCCTTGTCCCCCCACTGCTTGCTGGTTATTCACTGCACGCTACTGGGTTGTCCAATCATGGATGGCAGACAGGTTGGCTGGAACACAGGTCAATCATACACCTATTCACAGTGGCCGAGGGGTGAGAGCTGGCTTGCCTGGTTGCCTAAAGGTACCCATAGATGCAAAGATTTCTCTTGCCTAAAGACCGATTTTAGGAAAGACCGACCAATCCTTCGAAATTATCGTGCGGTTAGTGGGATTCAAACAATCGTACATCTTACAATTTTTCGGCCGACATCTGTCAGAAAATTGATCAGCCAGGTTAAAAAATCTTTGTCGGTCCCAGTGCAATCTATCTATGTTTGCAGGGCCAAGCAGGCAGCTCCCCTTTGTTTTCCTGGCAATATCGACTGAAATGGTCTTTTTAGTTGATGGACAATTCGTATGATCGTTTTTAGATAATCGTGGTCTCACGATGACGATCGGATCTTTTAAAAATCTTTACATCTATGGCCAGCTTAAGCTGGCCAGGTTGGCCGCCTTTGAAATCAATACACTTCCATATACTCTACTTTTGTAGGGTATAAAAAGAAATATTACTTACAAAGTATTCTAATTCTTACTCATATTCTTCAATACATTCTCACATATATTTTAATTATAAAACAAATAGATATTATTTACCTCTGACAAATACATAAGCGCTGTATTGTTCATAGTATTCACCCATAACGGCCCGAAGAGTATATAAGCCTTCATCTTCTTTATTCAGGTGGGTAAGAGTCAGGGATGAATGTTCTCCACTCCAGTGCATGCTTCTCCATTTGGAAGGGGTGAGCAGAACTCCTGCACATTGGAAACAAATTATGATGTAGCTTCACAAAAACATACCTTCCAACATTTTGGAAGTAAAAAGAGGGACAAAATTTTTTTTCCGCACGTAGCGCAGCAATTTTTTGACCACACCCCTTTCTGTGGCCACACCCCCTAATTACCATGTTTGTTTTACAAAATTTGGTAGGTTATGAAAGTTTGAAAATATTTCTCCTTATCTAAACTGTGTTTTTGTGTCTCAAAATTGTTACAAAGTATCTTATTTGCACCTGTTAGCTGTTCTGGGCTCTCTGCTAAAAGCCAATTAAGTGAGAAACTTTGTTTCTTTTTCTGGCTGTTCAGTGCAGAGAAAAAAGGGACTTTCCAGTACAAATGAGGGACTGCGGGTTGAGCTGTCAAAAGAGGGACTGTCCCTCCGAAAAAGGGACAGTTGGGAGGTATGCAAAAACGTAAAACATAAATAGTAGTGCAGTTATTCTGTATTGGAGTATGAATGGTTATGAAACTCCTGTTTTATTTATTTAATAGAGCAATTTGTAACTCTTACAAATACTGACTTTAGGTGGATATACAGATAGAGACAAAGGTTGCTGCTAGAGAACATAGGGCCCAAAGTGGCCCTACTTAATGTGTTAATGTCATTTACATGAACCTATCAGCCTATCTGGCTTACTCGGGTTTATAAAACCTATTTATTTCGATCACACAGCATCATATAGGAATGGTTTGAGGCTAGCACTACCGAAGAACCCTTTTATACATTGTGCGCTTGTTTCAGTAACAGGATCTATGCACACAAATATGCAATGCCCATAAGAGGACACCACTAAGGAGCAATGAATGCTGAGAGCCATAGACAATGAGATGTCTCATCTAATTAAAGACACAATATGTTAATTTGCAGTCAGTTCTACACCTGTCCCTCATTGTCAGCAGCATAACACATACGTCATCCGTAGCGTGCCCTTTCCATTGTTTCCTACGTTGGATACATTGTTATTGTATAACCCGAAACTTGATCTTGTGAAATGCTGATAATATTTATATTTATATCCAGAGATATATAAAACTTGACCTTTATAAGACACCTGGCTGTATGCTCTCTCTCTATGTACAGCTGTCACACAAATCTATTCTGCCATTGTGCATCATAATTGTTCATTATTGGGGACATTCACCTGGGCAACCCCTTTAAAATTAATTTTAAAGGGGTTGTTCACATTTGAGTTAACGTTTAGTATGACGCAGAGGATGATATTCTGAGATAATATGCAATTGGTTTTAATTTTTTATTATTTGTGGTTTTTGAGTTATTTAGCTTTTTATTTGGCAGCTCTCTAGTTTGCAGATTCTGTAACCTGGTTGCTAGGGTCCAAATTACTCTAGCAACCACGCATTGCTATAAATAAGAGACTGGGATATGAATAGGAGAGGCCTGAATAGAAAGATATGCAATAAATAGTGGAAATAATATTGAATTGGTAGCCTTGCAGAGCATTTGTTTTTTAGGTGGAGTCAGTGACTCCCATGTAAAAGCTGGAAAGAGTCAGAAATAATTTAAAAAACTATACCAAATAAATAACGAAGACCAATTGAAAAGTTGCTTAGAACTGGCTATTCTGCTACATACTAAAAGATAATGCAAAGGTAAACCACTCCTTTAAGTCTGTCTTTGGAGGTAATGGCACCACATTTTCATACAGGCTACTTGTTACTTGTTATTTCAGGGATTTCCTGCATGAGGCCCACTGGTTGTAGCTTAAATCCTACTTACATGCTTTAGCATCAGCTGCTGGAATACGGGTCAAACATGCCTATATTACATACCTAGAAATAGATGGGACTACTGTATAATACTTTATCTAATATATGTATATGTCTGATGAGAATATGTTGGAAAATATGTTAAATAGTAACCCTAGGAGGCTCCAGGCTGAGCATCCCTGACTTATGTCCTAATTAGAGGGATTATTACTACCATCTATCTGAGGAGTCCATGGATCAGAGGATTCCAGGAGACACTATGTTTGCCCAGGAGCAGCAACTCATAGCAACCAATGAGATGCTTTATTTGAAACAGGTGACCAGTAAATGCTACCTGCTGATTGGTTGCTATGGGTTACAGCTCCTAGGCTCATGTGTTTTATTGCATAACTAAGGGGCCAAAAGTTAAAAATTTTTTGGATACTTCGACCATCGAATAGGATACTACGACTTCAAATTTACTTCGAAGTAAAAATCGTTCGAATATTCGACCATTTAATAGTTGAAGAACTGTCTCTTTAAAAATCCTTCAATTTCAATATTTCGCCAAATTAAAGCTACCGAATTGCTATATTAGCCTATGGGGACCTTCCAGTGCATTTTTTAAAGTTTTTGGCATCGAATAAAAATCCTTCGATCGTTAGCTAAAAAATCGTCCGATTTGAAGGATTTAATCGTTCGATCGAACGATTTTTATTTGATCGTTCGAATGCTATTTTAGCGCTTAATCCTTCAAATTCGATATTCGAATTCGAAGGATTTCAATTTGATGGTCGAATTTCGAGGGTTTTAACCTCTCGAAATTCGGCCCTTGATAAATCTGCCCCTTAGTGTTGTAATTCAGAAACAGTTGAAGCAGGCACCTTATTTCATACTATTAAATTAACGGGCGCTAGAACATATGTAGTCAAACATTCGCCAGAGACGGTCCGTGGGGCACATGCGCAGTAGCGCAATCCCACGGACACAGGGACTGGACACAGAGACACTTAAACTTTATTATATAGGATAGTACGGAAAACAGAGCCGTTTTGGCTCCAGTCCCTGAGGAGGATATTAATGCATTAGAGAGAGTGCAGAGACAAGTAACTAAACTAGTTAGAGGGATGGAGGATTTAAACAATGAGGGTAGACTGTCATGGTCGGGGTTGTTTTTTCTGGAGAAAAGGCTTCTATTTTAGGAGGCCTGATTCTTAAATGAATACAGGAAGGACTAAGCGGCGCCGAGCACAACTATATGGAAGTGCAAATATTGTATTATGACTTGTTTACCTTCAGTGAAAGTGGTTTTACATGCACAGCACTACAAGGAAAAGTGCAAGTCATAAATGAGCCCTTAGGTGTAGGTATTTTCTGTTCCACAAATATGTATAAATACTGTATATAGAAGGTTGTCTTTTCCAGTTGTACCTCAATTTTTTAATGGGTTGACTGAACTTTGGATACACAAGCAGGGCCAGATTTACATAGCAGGCGCCCGCTTTGTGCACATCGCACATTTTCAGCATCGGGTTTAGAGTACTGGGGATTGGTGCACAGGCATTTTTAAAAACTATTATATCTCCTGCGAATCCCCGGTGCTTTAGAACCAATTTGGGTGTGATTGGGTAGTATGAAGCCCCCCTAAAATTCTGCCACCCTAGGCCCGGGCCTTTGCGGCCTTTCCACAAATCCAGGCCTGTACACAAGCAGACATTTCACTTTGGGGGGCATTAATCCACATGAAAGAGATACTAATTTAACAAAAATTGTGGCCAAACGTGAATGTGCTTTTGCAAGATTTTGCACTAAATTGCATTTGTTGTATTTGCCGTTTTCATTGATTGTTATGTGTCTAACAAAAATGCAATTGCGAAAAATAAAAAAAGTTAATTGTGTCACCAAAAAACCCATCAAAATGGCACAAAATCCAGTGCAAAATTGCTGCTTTTTTTAATAAATATGTGCCTTAGTAGCCATGACATGTGGAGTAGGTCATATACATGATAATCACCCTACACACACATCTGCTACTCAATACCAGAATAAATAAAAATGACCCATCATCCCTTATCTGAAGTTGCCCTGCAAATCTGAGTGGCTCATAGAACTACAACATTTTAAAATGATTCTTCCCAACCATGAAAGAACAGTGACACATAGTGGCTAAAATTATTAACACTTTTTGGTTTCTATAGAAGTCATTTGGGAGATGATAGACGAAGTAATATCCAGCCATAGCCTATTTTTTTTGCATTATTCAAGAAAATTCTAATTGGTTTTAAAATGATTTAGTGAATGATTGATTTTCAAAGCAGTATCTATCTGGCTGTTTATATTCTCTGCTACAAAGTTTCAAGAGGCAAAGAGAATCAAAATGTATAAACAAATAGGAAGAAGAGGTTGAGAAAAGACACACACCCATTGGGTTAATTTTTTTAACTAACTAAATTATAGTTGAAGGCATAAAAATGCATTATTTGCATCATGGGGGTAAAATGTTTTTCGCTGAATCAACTGTGTTCTGAGAGTTAATTCAGTAAATGTGCATTTTCTCACTTTTGGGCTTGTAATTCTGTACATTGTGAAAAAGAACTTATTAAGCACAGTCAATTTTTCAGAGTCCCCTGTAACCATATTATCTTCACGAGTTAATGGAACTGACATTCTTCAACGTTCCACTTTGTACTACCGATTTCCTTTAAAAAATGTGGTGGATTAGTCCTTGCAAGTGAAGCAATCTTTTCCTCGTTTTCTATTTTTCTTGATCGCTGATTTACAACATTTCTAGTATTTATAGGTTCTAGAAAAGTATCTTTTCCCTGTGTCTTTGTTTTAGCTGAAAGCCTAATGTCCCAATCTACCTGTTGAAGTAACAAACTAAAAGTGCTATAGATTGCTTTGATGAGTCTTCCTTGAACAATGTAAGATTCTGTTTTGCAACAAACATTAAAGGAGATAATATTATGGTCATAATAATAACAGTACTGGCTGTGTGATTGCTCCAGCCAATATCTAATTATCAAAATACTTATTATTACAATTGCAAAACAACTTTAATTACTTTAATAATATCTAACGAATGTATACTGGAATTATTTTAGGATTACATTTTTTTGGTTAAGGGTCAGAAGATACAACTTTTTTGTATCACAGCTTCTATAATGCAAATGAAACCTCCCTGGCCATGTTGGCTTTCCTGAGTGGCTTTAACAATAAGACTGCAAAAGGTAGAAAAATCGGTTATATACTTACCGTTCTTGTACCATTGAACCTCAGGTTGAAAGCGTTTGATTTTAGGATGAATGATGACTTTAGACCCCAAGCTCAACGTCTCACCCTCTTTGCCAAATGACACTCCAAACGAGTCAACAAAATAAATCTCAAATTTGGAAGCAAAGCCGTATGGAGTGACACTAACTGTAAAGGCCAAGATAGGCAAGAATGGAAATAAAAACTTTAAATAAAAAATAGCATATTCAAAGGTATCAGATTAGACTACATACTGTAATTAGTCGGCAACAGTTTGGTAATATCTAGAGTATGATGAAGCTGCTATTTACAATTTAGTATTATATTTTAGCCTTAACTTATAAAGAGACAAGTCATATCAACATTATAGCTGTGTCACACACTGTTTCAGTAGATATGCCACTTACAGCTGAACGGTGTACTCTTGGGTGGGAAATCGCTGAGATCCAGTTCTCCTTTGTACCCTGTTGGAGGCAAAAATTTTTAAATCCACTATAGGAACCAGTTTCAGGACAAAAATGTTAACAATGAATTGGGAAAAAGGAGTCCTGCAAACCTACTCTTTACCACAATGGAGGCATATGCCGAATTCTCTCCTTTTACGTTCATAGCCGAGGCATGATACTGAGCTGTGTCTTCAAAATCACATCTGTGGGGACATTTCAAGTGTCAGTTGTTGCTACTCTGTGAACCCTGTCCCATGCAAATCATAATTAATACTTTCCCAAATGAGCAAAGCTAATTTGTAAGATCAGAAATGAAACCAGAGATAGTTGACAGTCTTAACTGTTGTAGGACTGTTACTCCCACCATTCTTGCCCACTTACATTACAGAGGCTGCTGAGAGCTGAAGTTCTGCGTCAATTATGGCTATACTTGCCCTTTAGTAATTACATTCCTATCAATATTAAAGGGGCACCTGTTTAATTAATTATAGTAGCTTGATAGCTACCGGTGTTGGTCTAAAACGTTGCTGGTGCCCAGCCAGAACCCTTAAAGGGGACCCGTCACCCTAATTCTATTTTATCACATTAGTCAAGCAAAATGAACTTTAATTGCACTATATAAATTATTTGAATCTTGTTTCCTTGGGTATGGGAATTCATAATTATAGCAAGGAGATTGAAGCCATTTTGTGGACACTGTTATTAAGGCAAGCCTTACATTATCTCAAAATCTTATTGTTGCACCAGAATGGGGGACCTGATGTCCATCCACATGAACTAAATGGTAAAGAGAACTGGGGAATGTGGGAAGAGCAGTGACATCTGGAAAGTGCTGAATGGAAAGTGAAAGTAATTGTCTGTCCCGCCTCTATGCCTAAGGCATAGAGGAGGTGAAGGCAATATTTGATGGACAGCTGAGATTCTTAAATGAGTTTACAACAACTATGAATGCTTTAATAAAAAAAGAATTTGGATTTCATGTTTAATTTGAAAAGGACTTTTATTATACAGTTTTTTATGTCTGGGTGACAGGTACCCTTTAATTCAATAAAGGCTTTTAAAGAGGATTATCTTTTTGCTGGTGTGGTCTAATACTATTAAACAATAGAAGTCATCCATAGTACAGACAAATCTGCCAATCCATACTACAGATGTACAACAGAGCAAATGCAATTCCCAGCCATTTATAGTGTGCCTTGGCTTCCACAGTACATGTGTATAATACTTTCAGTTATTGGGCTTGATGTTTAATGCTGGATTGTATGAGAAGCCCAACTTCACAATAGACTTGTATGACAGGGTAGTGATCATGGCAGCAGGAATTATTCTCTGTATTTCCCTCCCAGTGCCAGCTGTAAAATGTTAATTTGGGATCCGCTATGTTTTAATTTCTAAACCATTGTGACAGATTTTCCAGGAATTTATCATGGGCCTATAAATAGAAGAGGAATTTGGCTGACACAGGGACATGTAAACCACAAAACCCTTGCTAGGAGATTGGGCTATAACAATAGAGCTTAGCACTTGATATAGAATAACTTGTGTATACTTGCAACAGACGTGTAGAGTTCTTGGAAATAATAAGAAGTAGAGACCTATGTTAGCAGCAGTATTGGTTTCACCTAGCAGTATACATTGTTGACAGGGCTACATTTAGACGAGGACAAAAAGTACATTGGAAATAGGCCTTCATCCTTAGAATGATGTTAGAAATGTTATTGGCTAAGTTAAATTGCCCTTTCAAATAATACTATTTTTTAACACTGCATTATTGGTATCTAATATGCTGCCTTACCCTACTGCTGAACTACAACCACTAGCATCACACCAATTAAATATTTATGGGCCTTAAATATTATTGGGGCAAATTTACTTATGGTCGAATATCGAGGGTTAATTAACCCTCGATATTCGACTGCCGAATTGAAATCCTTCGACTTCGAACGATCGAAGGAATAACCGGTCGATCGGATTAAATCCTTCGAATGGAACGATTCGAAGGATTTTAATCCATCGATTGAAGGATTTTCCTTCGATCAGAAAATTGTTAGGAAGCCTATGGGGACCTTCCCCATAGGCTAATATTGGCCTGGGTAGGTTTAAGGTGTCGAACTAGGGGGTCGAAGTATTTTTTAAAGAGACAGTACTTCGACTATCGAATGGTGGAATAGTCGAACGATTTTTAGTTCGAATCGAAGTCGAAGGTCGAAGTAGCCAAAAAAAACATTTGAAATTCGAAGTTTTTTTCCTCTATTCCTTCACTCGAGTAAATGGGCCCCTATCTATTACGCTATGTACAATAAATGGTGAATTTATAATGGTGTATTTTATGTTACGCTGTGTGAATGCCAGATTTAACGCCATTATTGTATACCACTTCAGACCTTTATAAGTTGATCTAATAAAAAACCACAACATTTTAAGTTGTTAAACTTCGTGATATGTTGCAAATTTTGTCACCATTTTTGCACCACATATTAAAACTGCCCCTTAGTATTATTATGCTCATTTATATAGCAAAAAATGTACTCCCTAGTCTAAAATAAAAGGATAGTATAAGTCGCCAAGGAGTTCCATAACCATATAAAGGTACACTGTGCATTTATACAGCTCATGGAGCTCTGAGGTGACTTTTAATACGTTTAGGATCTGTTATCCAGAAAGCTCTTAATTACATGGAAGGCTGTCTCCCATACATTCTATTTTAATAGAAAAATTTAGAAAATGTTTTTTAAAAATGTATTTATTTTTTTCTCTGTAATAATAAAACAGTACTAAGATATAATTAATCCTTATTGGAGGTTTATTTGATTTTTTAGCAGACTTACGGTATGCAGATCCAAATTACAGAAACATCCCTTATCCTAAGTCTTGAACATTCTGGATAACAGGTCTCACACCTGTATCCCCATATTTTACAACAGAGGGTTCATTATTTATTATAATACACAAGTCATGTGACAGAAATGACAGGATGAATACAGGATATTCATGGCTATTGCGTATTATATACATTTCTGCAGAACTTTACAGAGATACTGCCCATGATTTTAAGTGGAGATAAAATCTAAAGTCCCTATCACATGCTGATCTATGTTTGGAAGTGTGGGAGGAAGGCGGAACAGCCAGAAAAAACCCATCCAAGCATAAGGCGCACCTATGCATTTTGAACAATAAGCTAAGCATTTCAAGAGTGTTTGGGTGCAAGTACCTTTAATAAATGGCATCAGTATGCTGAACAAGTGCGCCCATTTTTGAATTACCACAATTGCCACTAAAGACAAAAATGAGAACCAGGGGCACATTTACCATAGGCTAACATTGATGCTCGGTAGGTTTTAGGTGGCGAAGTAGGGGGTCGAAGTTTTTTTATAGAGACAGTACTTCGACTATCGAATGGTGGAATAGTCGAACGATTTTTAGTTTGATTCGAAGTTGAAGTCATAGTCGAAGTTGCCAAAAAAAACTTTCGAAATTCGAAGTATTTTTTATTCTATTCCTTCACTCGAGCTAAGTAAATGTGCGACTCAATGTGCCCTCTCAGTGGGAATTCTCATAAACTGTCTCTTTAGTAAGGAATTCCTCAGCATGCTGCCTGTATGTATGCTGCCATGAATGTTCTCTTGTAACCTGCACTCTCTTACTCTCTTATCAAACAAAAGTTAATAAACACAATTTATGTCGAATTTGTGAGTTGGAATATGAATTCTCTTTATAAATTGTTGCTGTTTCTAATAAAACTTTTTTATTAATTAGCCCCTACTAAAGGTGGGTCCTAACATGATTTATACAAAGTTTCAGTTTGAACCCCTATAATCCCTAGAAGTAAACAAGAGTTTTATAAACAGTAACATTAGTCTTTGCAGCCACTTATGTTTCACGGAGTGCTCCAGCCAAGCTTGTCATCTCCTATTATTCCTAGATACTTTCCTATTGCCGACTTGTTGTGGGCTTTTCATCTATTATTAGCTAGCTTGCTGCTTCTTCCAAGGTACTTTACATAAATACCCAGCTCTATCTGCCACCTGCCCTTCTGTCACGAGCAAATGTCAGACTCTTGTTTTGCTACTTGTTGCATCTGTCACTTGTCTCTCTCTCTCTCACTCACTTGAATATCTCCAGGGAGTGAATTCCATATCCACCTTCAATCTTGTACTTCTCGGGGTGAGTCTGGGTATCTATGGGCACGTTGTTTTTGTACCTGGAAGAGGAAAACATCAGAGTAATGTTATTGTGTTTAAACTGGCATTAGAATATCTTAACTCATCTGCCAGTCTATCATTGAATCCACTGCTAGCTGCTAAGGTAATTGGATTCTAGCAACCATATACAGTAACTGCTGAAATTACAAAGTGAAGCAAAAAAAAAAAAAACAAAGACCAAATGCACATTGCCTCTGATTATCACTGTGTACGTCAATTAATGATTAAATGTGCATTTGGCACATGGGGTCCATGTGGTTTGGTCACATTCATAGTAGCTTCTTAGTGGCTGGCGTCCTAGAGGAATGTAGGATCTATAAAATACTTTACAACAGTAGCTGATGCCAATATAGAAGGCACAAGGCACCCTCCTTTGGGGAATAGCTTATAGGGGAGCATTCAGTGTCAAGTGTAGTAAGAATAGGGGTTAACTTAGCCAGGAAAATGGGGGTCCAGGTGCTCAATCCCCAGACCTTCAGCTCAGGGAGGCAAATAGTATGCAAGTAGATAATGAAGAGCTGTCACATACCAGACCACATTCCTAAAATTGAAGTAGTTAAAAAAAGTATTTATTTAGCAAAGCCTTAGGGGTTTCCTACCTTTGGGGCACTTATTCATAGGCTCATGACTAAGTGCCCCTAAGGCACGAAACTTGTAAGGCTTTGCTGTGATGTTTTTTTGCTAAATAAATACTTTTCTGACTACATCAACTTAAGGATTGTGGTCTGGTATGTACACCAACAAATGGATCTTATAATGTATGGCAGTTGTAATGGAGAACTAAACCCTAAAAATGAATAAGGCTAGAGTATACTAGTAATAAGTTGGGCCTTCAAAGTTGTCACATGAGTTTCCCATCTTGGATTTTGTCTGGAGTGTCTGCAATATGTATCTGCTCAGTGGGCTCTGAGCAGCAGTTGAGAAGCTAAGCTTAGGGGTTATTGCAAGTATCAAACAGAAAATGAGGTTTTCCCTGTCACATAAGCGGATGCTACAGGGCTGATTATTACCTTCTGATGGTAATTGTGATTCTGAGCTGCCATGTACCAATAATTATTTATTAATCAGCCTCAGCCTCATATTGTGACGTATATATTATATATATATATTCAGTATTTTGTGTGTAGGTCCCTAAAGGTGGCCATACACGGAGAGATCCAATCGTTTGGCAATTTCGTCAAATGAGTGGATCTCTCCCCGAGATGCCCACCTTGAGGTGGGCAATATCGGGCTGATCCGATCGTGGGACCTAGGGCCCAACGATCGGATCCTAACGATGGCTAACAGGCGGTCAGATCGCGGGGCCACATAAACTAACAGATGCGGCCGCGATCCGATGGGATTTTTAGTCCCGTCTGATCAACATCTGGCCGACTTTCGGCCAGATATCGATCGGGGAAGCCCGTTCGGCAGCTTTTATCGGCCCGTGTATGGCCACCTTAAGCTCAGTAACTGAAGTATAGAGCAGAACGTAAATGGGGACCTACATGTCATATTTGGAGGCACAGATCTTACTTATGGGCTGTGGTTTCTTTGGGCTAGTACAAAAGCCCAAAACATGATGTACAACATTTTTGCCCTACTTCTTTAGTTAAACTTTAACTATCCTTTAAGGGTCATCCAAGGATATGCTCACTCCTTACACAACTTTTGCATTTGAGCAGAACATTTATATTTACACACAAATGTTTTTGCTGCCTACTCCAGACCCCTAAATTTATCTTGATAGTGGCAGAAGGAAACTGCAAACTTTTCCTCTCCTTGGCAGCTTAAAGAAGTTAAGAGATTCTGGAAGTTGCCGTTTAAGAAATGTAGAATGGACATTCTTGCTTCAGAATAACAGAAGGTTACAATACAAGTTTTTCCCCCCACAGATTATTTGACTAATTTTAGATACCACTGAATTTAACTTGCCTTAAATTTGGAAAAATATTCAGTGATGTATTGAAACAATGACATGATTTGAGGTAAATATAAATTAATTCAGTAACATTAACAATAATTTTTGTAATAATTCCAGTAAAATAAATATTCTTTACATATCCCATTTCCCTTGGGAACATACCATGTGACACGGGGCTCAGGCCAGCCACTCACTGTGCAGTGAAGTTTGATACTTTGTGTCTCCCAGATTGTATGGGAACGGGGCTTGATGATAAATATGGGAGCGTGTAAAAGCATATCTTCGTTTATCTTTCTGTGAAATTCCTCGGTGTCATCTAACTGAAACGATACATGTTACAGTGATCATGGATCTATTAATAGACGCAACATAGAAATGTAATGGTTTAGTTATTTGGCATAAGCACGAAATACAGACAAAGTGACAAAGGATGATATGTGGTTTATAGAAAATGTTAGCATTACCGATATAGCCTAAAGTTGATGGGCAAACATATCTAGCACAGGTATTGAGGCTTTCTGAAGAAAGAGCGATGCCACTGTTGCACATATTCCTTATTGTCACTGTCTATTTCTGAACATATGGATGTGGAGGCTGCAGTTGCTAGTGCAGGGAATGTAGGTCCTCTACATACATTTGCGGAATAAAAATGGGGTGCCTACAGCTGACTGACGTTCATGCTCTTCCACTACAGGCATCCCATTTTGACTGTTTATAAGTAATTTAAATTTTGGCCCAGTTTGGCATACCAAGCAAAAGAAACTGCTGCAGCTATGTACATGAGTATATATTATAAACCTTATGGGTTTTTTTGCATGCTTTATGTCAGTGTTGTCCAACTGGCAACCCACCCCGCCCCCCTTGTGTGGCCCTCCATTAGGGTAAGGGCACACCTGGCGATTCGGGGAGATTTAGTCGCCTGGTGACTATTCATATTCCGAAGTTTCCCAAAGTTTTCTTGTGAGGCAACTTCGGGCGACTTCAGAATACGAAGCGCCACGTGTGCCATGCCGCAGGCGTTTTTTCATTATACTCGGTGGAAGCAATTAGTAATTAGTCGCCAGGTGTGCCCTTACCCTTAAAGTTTGGCTGCTTTGATTGCCTCCCTTTGTGAAAGGTTTAAAAGGTCCACTGCATTGTTCTCTTGTCTCAGGCTGTAAAAGCCCTGCATTGTTCATACTTGTAATCCTATGTATTTTTCACACCTTTAAGACCCGGTATTGTTCACACCTGTAAGGACTTTCATTTGTTCACACCTATAAGACCCTGCACTGATCATACCTCAGATGGTCAGTGCCCACATTGTTCGCTCCTCAGACCGTAGTAGCAGCACTGGAATTGTGTCACTGTACCTACTGTTCATCTTAGGCCAGAGACACACACTCAGGATCGAGGAGATTTAGTCGCCCGACAATGTTTGTATCACAAGTTATTTCAGTGCATGGCTTGTTTCTATAAAAAAGCAAGACTGAAGGCAATGCTTGCTTTAAGTTATCTGTATATTATTATTATTATTATTATTATACACATACCCCCATATGTAATAAAAGGCACTAAGTTTGCCCAGCAGCAGTAACCAATAGCAACCAATAAGATATCTGCATTTAAACAGGTGACTAGTGAATTTATTCACCAGCCATGGATTTGCGGCAAAATCCGATTTTCACCATGTGCGAATTTGTTCACGAAACTCCCGCGAAAATATGCAGCAGAAAAAATTTGCAGAGAAAAAAACGCCCATTGACTTTAATACATTTGGACAACAAAAGTCGTCATAAGAATAATGCCCTTTGACTTGAATGCATTTGGAGCGCGAAAAAGTCGCATATGTCTAATATTACGTAACCCCAATAATGCTTAAAATTCGATCCTGCAGTATATTTATTGCTCAGTAGGATGATTGGTTCTGAAAGTATATCAACTATGGGATGTTGGTTTGTTGTCTAAGAGATTTTTATGATAAGTCGTTTTGGTGCTGGGGATTATTATTATTGGCTGACTATGCAATGACATGACTCAGGGTAAAGATATTTCAGTGCGCAAGTCTGTTCAGTGACTTACAGAAGGTAGAGTTGCACAGATAAAGAATTGCCACTGTGTGATGTGGCAATTACTTTGACATAGATTACATAGAAGATACAACTTCTCACTCCATACTTGGGGGCATTGCAGTTACACAAGCTCCTAGGGAAAGTGCCTGAATCCATGTCTGAGCCCTGAGAACTGGTAAGCTGAACTCGAAGGTAGGGCACCAAAACCAACAAGCTATAACTTGGTTTCATGTTACAGTTTTCTTTAGTCTTACTGTGATATAATTACATCAGCATTGGCCATACAGCTGGTTCCATATTCTTCCCAAAGACAGCAGTAAGACGTATGTACAATTTACATTGGGTGTCAATTAAACAACATTGTTTTGTACTGGGATTTAACATTTAATTCATGAAGTAAATCAAATGATTTATATTCATTTATCAAATTATTTCTGTTGTTCACTGAAGACTTAAACCAAAAGTATTGTTTAGTAGCAGGGAATGCTATTTATATTACAGATTATTAAATTACCGTCTTTTTCAGCGCAAGTCGCTCAGCCTTTTCCCTTATCTCGACACTTCTTGATTTTTTCTGGTAGTGTTCGGAATGTTCTGATAATGAAGAAGCAGCTCTTGACATACTTATTCCTTCTCCAGTGGCAAACAGATTCCTTCTCGCTACGTAACCTGCAGTCTCCTTAATTCTCTGTTCTTCAGTATCAGTTATTCCACTCACATATTCATGACTAGAGAGGAACAAATCAGATTTTCAAATAAACAAAATAAGACTAGCTAAGGTCAAGTTCCTTAGAGATTTATGTATTTTATATTGCCATGGCAGTTATGTAACAGAAAAAAGCCCCAGAATTGTGATATGCCCTCTCCCAATATATATGATATAGAAATACCACTGGATTACCTCCAAAAAGGTATTTGATGATGATCAAATCAGACCCATTCCCTCCAGCCACTTTGTCAACATTTCCCTTGTATTTCCTAATACTGAAGCCTAACCATTATTAGGCATGCTAATTCTTTATTATGCAATACTAAAACAAATTAATGAGAAAATAAGGTACATCACATGCAAAAAGCATTTTTTTTTCAACAAGTTCATAATCATAAAACTGCCAAGCTATCATAACCATGTCAAGGTAAAACTATCTACAAGACTAATTCCAATCTTGACCAATACTTTGGTCCTACAGGCTGATCTCAGTGGAAGTGTGGCTTTTATATGAGACACATCTCCAACAAAAACAAGGGTTTTAATTTACAAGTTCATGATAAAAGGTTGGTTAACCACAACATACACATTAACCCAATGACCATATGGTGGTCCTAACTATTTGTGTATATGTAGCCACTTGCATTGAATGGATTACTATTAAACATTTGACAATGGGATGTACATACCATCCTACACACACTTTGCATGAAAGAACAGAACAAGAAAATGAAGATCTTTTCAAAGAGCTGGAGCACCTTTATGACATCATGTTGAATTTAGTTCTCTTTTATTCTGAGGACACAGTCTATATGACATTTGATATCATTACAAGCTACCATATGCTTTTATAAATGTAGCCAAGACCTATTTTATAATCATGTTTTTTTTATGTTGGGATATTCCCCGTGTTAGATGGCCTCTCCCTATGCCTTAAGTTCAGAAATCAAATGTGCAGGTGTTTAAGTCACAAAACTTCAGGACTAAAAAAAACACACCCTGTCCTAGAAAACAGAAGATGTATTTAAAAGGATAAGCTCATACAATGCCTGGGAAATTAGGAGATGTGCATTATTTAATACACCTTTAAAAATATTGTTTTGTCCAGAGCAATGCACAGTGTAGCCATATACATATGTGTATACTAACATTATCGTGAAGATAGGGCTATTAAGATAAGGGTATAGGTTACACTTTTTCCACCCTTTAACTGAAATGATAGATGCCACCATACTTATATGATGACCACAAAGCACTCCTTTATAGAGACCCCATGCCAACTGCAACTTGTGTTGGAGTGTAAAAACAAAACAGCATTAATTTAAAGGAAAAACAAGAATAAGATTGGTGCAGCCCCTAGCCATGCTTGGTTAAGGGGATAGTGCTTCCTTTGTTACGAGACTGATAGAAATGGCAGTGAAATTCTATCCTTCTGTTACATAACTTGAGATGTATAGCTTGGCACTGTTACTAGGGCACATGGCATTAAAAGTCACTGAGATTGAATACCCAGGCTAAAATTAAATATAAAACATACTTACCGTCCTCTAAATAAAGGAACCACATAGTCAACGTCTTCATTCTCTTTGTCTTCAAATGGGAGTACATGTTTTGATCTTTTTGCCCTGGGACTTAGCTTTTGTGATCTATCGTCTCTCATTGTGTAAGATGACTTGAGGCTAAAGATAAACCCACATACATATTAACAAATCACAGTGCCAATATCACAAGACCATTTAAGTTTATTTTACGGATAGTCTCAAAACTGTCCATTATAACCACTTTTAATGATGTCCTTAGCACTAGAGGGTTCTTACAGCTAAACATCTAGGGGCCGATTCACGAAGGGTCGAATTTCGAAGTTAAAAATACTTCGAAATTCGACCCTCGAATTGAAATCCTTCGACTTCGAATATCGAAGTCGAAGGATTTAGCGCTAATCCTGCGATCGAACGATCGAAGGATTTTTCGTTCGATCGAACGATTAAATCCTTCGAATCGAACGATTCGAAGGATTTTAATCAAACGATCGAAGGAAAATCCTTCGATCAAAAAAAGCTGAGCAAGCCTATGGGGACCTTCCCCATAGGCTAACATTGACTTCGGTAGGTTTTATCTGCCGAAGTAGGGGGTCGAAGTTTTTTTTAAAGGGCAAGTACTTCGACTATCAAATAGTCGAATAGTCGAACGATTTTTACTTCGAATCGTTCAAATCGAAGTCGAAGGTCGAATTCGAAGGTCGAAGTAGCCCATTCGATGGTCGAAGTACCCAAAAAATACTTCGAAATTCGAAGTATTTTTCATTCGAACCCTTCACCCGAGCTGAGTGAATCGGCCCCCTAATGTACTGAGCTTGGTTCAGTATTTCTGAAAAAGGATTCACCCTTCCTTGTGTGCCTGTTGGTAAAACTGCATAAACAAGAAAGCTGTAGAAATATTTTCCAGCAGCTAATATAATGCAAACATGATTTAAACCTGTTCAGAACTTAATTTGCTGAACTCCTAAATGCATTAAAAAGGGAAAATTGTTTTTGGGAAGATATACATGGTTTCTGTAATTTACCCTCTGTAATATTAAAGTTCTGAGAATTCTACTATACGTTAGAAAACAAAAGTAAGTTCTTATTGGCTGATATGGGTAACTGCACTAATGAATGCTTTTTGCAGTGTTAGGGTGGTGATCATGGGTTCTGCATTTGGGCAATTACCTGGGATCAGTGTTTTATATTCTGCAATTTAAACAAAAGTGAAGGGGCAAGTATTGTCAGGCACTTCATCACTCATAGGGGGAAAAAAGTACCCTGTGTGTTAGGACCCTAAGTCCATGGTGGG
Source organism: Xenopus petersii (assembly GCA_038501925.1). NCBI lineage: Eukaryota > Metazoa > Chordata > Amphibia > Anura > Pipidae > Xenopus > Xenopus petersii. The sequence goes on along the minus strand of CM076683.1, from coordinate 98,165,622 downwards.
CTTTGTCCAGTGCTTTAAAGGTTAAAGGACAAGGAATGTTAGAATCACTGTGCTGTCGCAAGTTGAGCTGGCACACCTTTTCTTTCACAACTGCACCAGTCTCTGTGATTTTCCTCTGCCTTCCCAGTACAGAATCAACAAAGAATGTATTTTCCATTCATGCACTTGCTTAACGGTGGCATAGAGGATGCTGTGACACGTGACACTAGAAGTGTATGGTGGTGAACCGCTAAGAAAAAAGTATCCCAGGTTGGTGCACATTTTGTCGATGATTTGTAATTATACAAATGAAAATACACAGACACGGCATCCCCGGCATTGCAGTTAAAATTAATAAATCACAATATTTGTTTATGATTTAACCAACTTAGAGCAGAGTTTGGAAGAGTTTTGGAAGAATTTAGAATTGGAATTGTTCTCAAAGCTAGAGGGAAAGAATGAGCTGCTTTTATGAAAAATAGAGCAAAATAACAAAATGTCAGGAAAATATTATTAACATAAGGACTGATAGGAAAATGCCAGAAATCTGAATTCAACCCCATATATTTGCTGAAAGTATTTCAATTCGTTTTGATGAAATACATTTGGATATAATAGTTACATTCCAGTGTTTAGATTTACAAAATCACTGGGGAATCTTGCATCCACACCCCCAAATAATACCTGCTAGCCATATCCATGGAAAGTCACAGTAGAAAGAGAAGGGAAACCAGAGGAGCTGCTGTAGAATGCCACAGACAGTCACTGTTTATTGGACCTGGGTGGAATGTGTGGGACCCCTCTATGTAACTTAATTCGATTGTTAGTAAATAGGCCCCCCTAATTATTAAGAAGAACCCTTAAACTTGTGACACACTGGGCGAATTCTCCTGCTAAAAAATGCTAAACACCCATTTAGTTAAAGTGATTCTGCCTGTCACAGATAGAATCAGCCAGAAAAAAGTAAATTTGAGTGTTTTTTTTTGCCAGGCCACAGGAGCCATTCCTACCATTGATTTTCAGAATGTGCCCTAATTTCCATAGCCCTTACTGTTTAGTTAAACCCTAGATTTATTTTAGCAGCATTCAGAGCTGCTTGTCTGTTTTGCTGAGCTTGTTAAACCAAAGACGTCATATTCAAGGAGTTTGAATTTCACCGACATTTGCCCCTAGTGGATGATCTTTCCCTAAGAGTATGCCAACATCTCCTTATTCACTGCTCTTCCTACTACATCAGCAAAGTCAGCAGCCATAACAAGTGAAGAACACCATAGAAGCCATGAGGGATGGCAAAGAGCTTTGTGAAGAAAGATGTGCTGAAATATAAGACCTCGTGAACACTTGTCAATCATTTCCATAGTGCCACATGGCTGCCCAAACCTGATCATGTGTGAGGGGCTGATGGCATCTGCTTCATGACATTAATGATGCCAAAGAAGGTTGTGATCAATGTGAAGCGTAAATATTGGCACTTAAGATACCTTAAAACTTTTGTGGGTCAGTTTCCATTGATTAAAACAACGATGTATCAAAAATGGGACATATCAAATAATGGAACAAGTTTTGTAAAATATGTTCTTTTTTGAGTTTTAAACCTTCTCCCGTTCACTGGATTTGCATTAAGTAATTTTAAGGTAGAGAGACATGTTAAAATTGACCAACACAAACAGGTATTTAGAGGTTACTCTGCTGAATTATTCAAGCAGCATCACAAGTTTTAAAATGCTAGAAAGATGGCATCAAGATATGGAACCATCGCCTAATAGGAGACCTAAGCTCACTTGGTCTTCACTTGTAACACTAGTGTACCCCATATCCTTATTGATTACAGGTTTGGCTATGAAATATAGCAAATAAATTAAAAGCCAATACCTTGATCAAATGTGGGGTGTTCCCAAATGTATTGTAGTGCTCCAGACACGTGAGTGAACATGACTCACGGGTCTGGAGCACTACAATAAATTTGGGAACACCCCAAATTTGATCAAGGTATTGGCTTTTCATTCTTTTGCTATACATATAACTGGCGGTGGAGGAGGCCAGTACCAATACCTTTCCCCATTACCTCGTATTTTTACATTGGCTATGAAATATGCCTTATCCAAGGAAATATATTTGCTGTTTGGAAATTTCAGTTCCATTGTGTCCTGTACCCTATTATGTGAAATAAAGATTGGCGTTTTGCCACTAAATTAAGTCTTTCCTGCTCACTGTAATTGGATCGCTGTCACATAATATGAAACTTGTACATGAAGTCCAGCAATCATGGATACTGTGGAGATCACAAAAAACAAGGCCAGTGGCAACCAAGTTGCAAATGCAGCAGTTAACTAATGTAGCACACTAAAGAGGTAATTTATGACCTCCCTGCATGGTGCCAAGTGTCAAAAATGTATGATGGTCTTTGAGCTCTGTTTCAGAGCTCACAAATCAGCAGCTTCCCTGTTGACTAGTCTGTTTTTCAGCAGCAGGTTCAAGTGTGGTGGGCAGGGAGATACACATAGGCATCCCCCTCCTGCTCCCTAACCTGCATGTCATTAGATGAACAAACATTTCCAACCTTATGAGCATATGAACTGTGCTGCCCATAACCTGTTTTGGCCTGTTTTATGGCTAATCCACTCTTGCAGAAACAAATATACTTTATAAAATATTTAGTTGCAGACATTTTAGATATTCCTAATGGTTAGTTCCACACAAGAAGTAAAGGATTATAATGCTAGTCTCAGTACACATCAAGTACAAACTCACTTTATTCCAAATGCAACTCCCATATTTTTGTTAAAATAAGAGATGCAAATAGGGAAGGGAAGAGAGTCGGTAAGTATTTTATTGTAATTATTTTTAATGAAGAAGTAGTCAAAATACACAGTTAGTTTGTAAGACGTTAGTTGGCATGAGGAAGCAGACTAAGAGATGTGTTGATTACCCAAGATGGCTGCTGTGAGAGGCAGATCGACGCTTCTCTTCATGTTGGTACTGGCTCAGAGTTGACTGTAAGTCTGTGCTGCGGTAACCACGGTCATAGTGATGATGGTGCCTTTGGTAGAAGGGCAAAGACATTCTGCCACCTCTGTTCACCTCTTACACTGGGTACAAAAACATATTTATTTATTTTATCTCCTTTCCATTGCTGATTTGTTAGGACTATAGTAGTACATTTTTATTGTGTAATGACAATATTTAAGGAATGTTTTCGGGCACCATGCTGTCATTCTACAATTTCTTGTGACAGGTCCTATCCATACACCTACACATTTGTTATTAAAGAGAAAAACTACTAATATATGTATAATGTTTGTAGCACCTAGCCTAATGCATTGACTGACCGGATTGTCTCCACTAATCTGCGGGCTGATTGGATTTCTTTATGAAGAGGTAGGACACATGAAGATAGTTGGCAAAGACAAAAAAAGTCTGACTGTCTTTTGTGGCCACCCAGACTGCTTTTGTAAACATTGATGGCATTTCATAATTATATGTTCATTTATGTACTCATGTTGTCATGGTTTTAGATCATACACACCTGCACCAGGTTTTAAGTGGTGACATTTAAAAAAAAAAGAAGCTTATCAGCAAATGCAACAAAATGAGAGTGAAATTAAGATACAGTACAAGTCCTACTGGCTTACTTGCAAATGTTAGATGCATGTAAAAAAGTCACCCAATCAAAATGTTCCGACTTGGCCAGGTCTTTTGCCAATATCGGTCGGCTCATCTTCTGCTGTACACACCGAATATTGTACAAAACTTCATTTTGTACGATAATATCTGTGTGTCTATGGCCACCTTTAGGATGGGCAAGGTACATTGTGGGGAAAAAACATTGCCAATGCATATTTACTGAATTGTTTTGTTTTCCCTGACTACAAAGGTGATTCTTCCTTAGTTTGCAGATTTCGTGAAGCATCTCCTGCAACTATTTAAGTGTGGCGAGTCAGAGCCTAAATTATATCATCACATAGGGGTCTTGTGTTATAATTCACTTATAAGAAGCCAACAGGGGGATGACTGGAAGGGGGTTGGCGTGGCATAATTGCCAATGGTAGTCAACAACTAACGTAAATCACAAAGTCAAAATTGACTTTACATTGGCTATACAGTAAGATATCAAAACAGCTGATATAGGTTGTTCTGTAGCTGCTTATTATGTAACCTTTCCTAAAATGAATCGTTGTCCTATAATCTTGCTAATCTTCTGCCAAAGTACCCTCTTGTCAAACATAGTAAGTTGCAACAGTTCTTACACATTAGGGGGCAAATTCACTAAGATTCGTAGTTGCGCCAGGCGTAACTTCGCCGCACTTCGCCACACTTCGCCAGGCGTAGTTTCGCCAGCGCTCCGCAAATTCACTAAAATCCAAAGTTGTGCTCAGGGGTAGCATAAGGTTGCGAAGTTGCGCTAGCATTGATTCGCTAAGCGAATCGAAGTTACGCTAGCGATGGTTAATTTGCATACGGCGCCAAATTCAAATTTCAATGGAGGAATATGTAGCAGCACTACAAATGCCTGGGAAACCTTCAAAACATCAAATAAAAATTTTATTTTGCCCTACACATGTGCCTACTGTATAGTTAAGTTGCCATGAGTTAGGAAATGTAGGGGGGAAAGAGGGGAGCCCCAAAAAAAATTTTGATCTTTTTCAGCCTATCACCCATAATATAGAAAAAAGCCAGCGTTTTTTGGGACTTAGAAAAAATTTTCACTTTTTTTGAAGCAATCTACTCTATTGCGCTTCGCCTGGTCTGAGGTGGCGAAGGAAGTCTAGCGTAAAAGGTAGCGTTCAGTACAATGCGTGTGTTAGTGAATTTGCGTAGTTACGTCCGTTGCGCAAATTCGCCAGGCGTAAGGGTGCGAAGTAACACTAGCGAAGTTATGCCAGCGTTCGTTAGTGAATTTGCGAAGTAACGAAAATGCCCAACGCTAGCGAATTGACGCTAACGTTAGGCGCTTCGGCGCTTAGTGAATTTGCCCCTATATCAGTGTTGGTCTTGGAAATTAAACATATTGTCCAACTGAAAATGAAACAGTGGAAGAGGCTTAGGCACAAACCCTTACTCATAGAGCCGTATTGATGGAAAAATGTTAATTTGTCTTTTTTGGTAAAAAAATATGTTTCAAAACATGCTTTATTTTTAATTTACTGCATATCATTATTTAATTGATTATAATATTATTTTTTTTAATAACTCTCAAATTCCACAAAAATAAACTGATCTGCTGCAAAATAAGTTGGAAGTTAAGAAAACCGTATTTCGCAATTCCTTGTTTTAATATTAAGATTACAGAATTTATAAGGGGGTTATTTCAAAATCTGAAATTTTCTCGTTATTTTCTGTAACCAACTTAGAGCAGAGTTTGGAAGAATTTAGAATCAGGATTTTCTGAAAGCTAGAGGGAAAGGATTTTATGAAAAATAGAGCAAAATAACAAAATGTCAGGAAAATATTATTAACATTAGGATTGATGGGAAAATGCCAGAAATCCGAATTCAACCCCCTATATTTGCTGAAAGTATTTCATTAATTTGTTTTGATGAAATACATTTGGATATAATAGTTACATTCCAGTGTTTAGATTTACAAAATCACTGGGGAATCTTGCATCCACGCCCCCAAATAATACCTGCTAGCCATATCCATGGAAAGTCACAGTAGAAAGAGAAAAGAGGGGCTGCTGTAGAATGCCATAGACAGTCACTGTTTATTGGACCTGGGTGGAATGTGTGGGGCCCCTCTATGTAACTTAATTTGATTGTTAGTAAATGGGCCCCCAAGATATAAGAAGAACCCTTTAACTTGTGACACATTGGGCGAATTCTCCTGCTAAAGAATCCTAAACACCCATTTAGTTAAAGTGATTCTGCCTGTCACAGGTAGAATCAGCCAGAAAAAGTAAATTTGAATGTTTTTTTTGCCAGGCCACAGGAGCCATTCCTACCATTGATTTTCAGAATGTGCCCTAATTTCCATAGCCCTTACTGTTCAATTAAACCCTAGATTTATTTTAGCAGTATTCAGAGCTGCTTGTCTGTTTTGCTGAGCTTGTTAAACCAAAGACGTCATATTCAAGGAGTTTAAATTTCACCGACATTTACCCCTAGTGGATGATCTTTCCCTAAGAGTATGCCAACATCTCCTTATTCACTGCTCTTCCTACTACATCAGCAAAGTCAGCAGCCATAACAAGTGAAGAACACCATCGAAGCCATGAGGGATGGCAAAGAGTTTTGTGAAGAAAGATGTGCTGATCATGAAAAAATCCAATTTGTACAAATTCTTTTGGATTTGACGGCCCAAAACCTGAGACTTTTTCAGATTTGACGCCCAAAACCACAAAATCTTCGGATTATTGAATAAAACCCAGTGCAGATTAAGATATCTTCAAAATGTCAATGGGACATCTGCCGTGATGGTCAATGCCAATGGAACTTCTACCTGAACTCGGCAAGTCTGAGTTGGAGTACTTTTTTATTCTGACTTTTAACACCATAGGGGTCTAATAAATCTCGAAAAATTCAAGTTTTTTTACACAAAATTTTTTATTTTTTCCATTTAAAAGTCCGACCAGAAAAAAATCTGACTTTAATAAATAACCCCCATACTGTTAGATCCATCTGGAAAATGGCTTTGACAAAATTATTGATACTGTCTGCTTATTTGTTTTTGGGCTGGCATAGAAGATCAAAACATAATGTGCAACATTTCTGCCCTACTTCTATAGTTAAGGATTCATTTTTCTTTAAGTTTAAGGTATTCCTCACCTTCCCACAGCCTTTAGACATTTAACATCTCCTTGACATTCCATTTCATCTGGAAAGTCTTGCAGATATCCCTATAATGGTCCTGCTTCTGATTATAATGAATATTGCTCTCCCTGATATATGTGACATATGCTTTTCTACTTCACTATTCAATTGCAAGTTTCTAAGTCTAGCCTAGGCATCTCCACCAATGCTGGACTTGAACCATAAAGCACCCATATATATAAGACATTATTTGTATTGGACTGTAAGAGTGAGACCCATGGGTCGAATATCGAGGGTTAATTAACCCTCGATATTCGACTGGGAATTGAAATCCTTCGACTTCGAATATCGAAGTCGAAGGATTTAGCGCAGATAGTACGATCGTACGATCGAAGGATTATTCCTTCGATCGAACGATAAAATCCTTCGAATCGAACGATTAGAAGGATTTAAATCCAACGATCAAAGGAATATCCTTCCATCAAAAAAAGTTAGGCAAGCCTATGGGGACCTTCCCCATAGACTAACATTGACTTCCGTAACTTTTAGATGGCGGACTAGGGGGTCGAAGTTTTTTTTAAAGAGACAGTACTTCGACTATCGAATGGTCGAATAGTCGAACGATTTTTACTTCAAATCCTTCGATTCGAAGTCGTAGTTGTAGTCGAAGGTCGAAGTAGCCCATTCGATGGTCGAAGTAGGCCAAAAAAAACTTCGAAATTCTAAGTTTTTTTACTTCGAATCCTTCACTCGAAGTTTGTGAATCGGCCCCTTAGTATCAAGTTTGACTTTTAATGTTTATCATGTGGATGAAGACAGTATTCAAATTCTGTACAATTGATGGAGACCCTACAATATTGCAGCACATAAAGAGATGCCTATAGGTACCCACTGAATAAATCAGATATTGCAGGTGACAGTTCTGCTTCAAAGTCTCACGTGAAAACCTAATTATGCACACAAGTGACATAAACAGACATATGCGTAAACAGTCCTGAAATAAGTTTGCTGAATAAAAAAGTGAGCCAATCATTCAAATGCAAATGGAAAATGTTTCTCTAGTGAATATTTATGAATGTTCATGTACAATACACTGGTTTCATTGTCTTAAATGCAAGAGTAAATAGTCTTCTATCAGAATCTTCTACATTCAAAATCAACCATTTTCATCAGCTTTATGAAAATGTTTTGTCTTGAATAGTCACATAAGTAAATGTTGTATTACAGCTGACAGCACTCTGTAAAGTACTGAATAATTTCTATAGTTCCAATACATTGGCACCCAGCTTTGTTTCTGTCTGACCTTCAGTGCAGCATGTAGTGTCATTCTCAAAATACAATGAATGTGTTGACACTTTATAAATGCATGTAATGAATATTAATAATAATAAGAAGAAGAAGAATATATTTGACCTGACATCAATTCTATTCTGTACATGTATAAATAATATGTTTTGTGCTCAGCTATATTTCATGATCCAATGTTCAATGCGGTCTTAGCTGATAATTTTTCATACAATTACACCAACAGCCCTACTAGAAACACAACAGGTACAGGTATGGGACCTGTTATCCAGAATGCTTGGGATTTGGGGGTTTCCAGATAACTGATCTTTCTGTAATTTGGATCTTCATACTTTACGTCTACTAGAAAATCATGTAAACATTAAATAAACCCAATGGGCTGGGTTTGCTTCCAATAAGGTTTAATTATATCTTAGTTTGGATCAAGCACAAGGTATTGTTTTATTATTATAGAGAAAAAGGACATTTTTAAAAAAATATGTAATATTTGGATAAAATGGAATCTATGGGAAATGTCCTTTGAGTAATTTGGAGCTTTCTGGATAACAGGTTTCATAATAATGGATCCCATACCTGTATTTTACATGCTCCATCCTAGAACTGGTGCTCTAGACAGAGCAGGTGCAAAAAAAAAGCCCTAATTTTTTTTACCCTTGGCACTATATCATGGTAGTGTTCCCATGTTCTTAACTTTACTATATGTCTAGTAACTCATAGCAACCAATCAGCAGGTACCATTTACTGCTCAGCTCTTTGAAAACAAACATTTGATTGGTTGCTCTGAGTTACTAATGACCAAATGTATATTTCTTTAAATGGTCAATGTACCGAATATTTATTATGCCCCCTATTTTTTTAGTGCTATAAGTCATGGACAAGGTGCAGTGTGTAGCCATGTGGGTGCAATGTACCATCGTTTATAGCACATACAATAACCTCATCTATGGCACATTGTACAGTAACATGCCAATGAGGGTCTAGGTAGCATTTCTTTTAACAAGAAAGATTTTAACGGATATACCTGATACCTCAGCACAGTCCCAATATAAATATATATTATGGGGTATATTTCACAAAATCTAGAGGATTACAGTATGTCTCTATCTGACTCAATGAAATGTTCTATTTAAATGAAAAAAAACACCATTAACAGTTTTTATCTATTAGAGGCCAATTTATCAAAATGTGTATTGGTGAGGTTTAGAGTTTTTTTCTACTAGGAGGAAACTCAGAATTTAAAAAAACTCGGAAACTTGAATTTTGCCTAGGACAACTCCCACTGACTTCTACTTGAACTTGCCACCTTTTAGATGCTGAGTGTTTTTTGCTTAGTAAATACCAGACATTCGAGTTTTTGAAAATATAATTCGAATATTTGAATTATGGTAAAACTTCAAATTCAAACTTTGATAAAGCACCCACTTAATCTCTACATACTCTAAAGTGCTGCATTAAGGAAATCAAATCAAGACCACACATAAATAGGCCAAATTGTTCATTTAAAGGATGTGTTTGACTATATGTATTTTGTGGTCACAGCCTCATTGCACCCCCGCCTAATGGTTTTAAAAAATAGTGGTGAGCATAACTTTCCCTTGTTTGTTATAGTTATACAGGAGCAGTGACCAGCTCCATGTTGTAGCTCCCACCCTTCCCAGCTATAGTCAGGTGATCCCACTGGTGTCTAATATAAGGGCAGCCAAGTTTGGGAGGTTTACTTTGAAAGCAGCTAGTAAGTTGCAGGTAAAACCTAGTCCCTTTGTAAAATGTATAATGAAGCAATAGAATTCTTAATGAATCAGATAAAATTGAGCATAGGACTGGCCAGATATGGGATGACTTTGACGTAGTTGGCCAGCTTAAATATATTGCAATATATGGACAAACAATCCCTGTTTTGTTTAAAGGGTAAGGCATTTTTCAGTAGCAGTATGCACAAAATGTCTCTGTCTTAAATATATTGATAATGGGTTGAGTGCAGAGGACTCTTGTGTTTGACTACATTTAAAGGGCATGGTCATATGAGCTTGCACTCTACAGGACAGCTTACAGAGTAATGCAGACATTGTCGAACTGGGGTGTCCTGGGCCCAAAGGGGCTGTCATCTCAAGGTCCCACAACCCTATCTGCAGAGACCCCCTCTACCCCATCACACAACTCCTGCACCACTGTGGATGCCTGGACCGGTGGGGCCCACACACACAAAGTTTGCCCAAGCCCTGTAAGCTTTTGTTTTATTGTTCATAACTGACAAAGCAGAAAAAATAAACAGCTGATTGGTGGTCATGGATCACAACTGAGGGAAAGCTTGTTCATGCTTATGTACAACCCTTACAAACCAATTTTTACTTTTTTTCCACATTCTTGGAACTCTAGTCATCATATTGACCTTTGATACTAATGTTCAGTTTCCAACAAAACTGTAGTAAAACTGAAAGGAATATAAATCCAGAATAGGGCTGCAGGGGCACTCCGCCAATGAGGCGAGCTGAGCTGCTCGCCTCAGGTGGCAGCTCCAGAGAGGATTCCAGGGGTGGCAAAAAGCCGCTCCTGCACCTTTAAGTGTCGAATTTACGGTTTTTAAACCTGGAAATTCGGCTGTACTATTGCGAGAGAGTGCAATCGCACTCTCCGCAATAGTGTTCCTGCCTCCCCTCCCGACAGGTAAGCCGGCGAGGGGGGGGCGGTATTGCTTCGTCAGAAACGGCGCTGTAGGGCTGGCCTACAATTGGGGAATCTTTGTTGTTGTAAAGTGGTTAAAGGGGACCCGTCACCCCAAAAAGAAATATTCATCATCCTATTTTATCACATCAGTCCAGCAAAATTAACTTTAATTACACTATATAAATTATTTGAATCTTGTTTCCTTCGTTCTGGGAATTCATAATTATAGCATGCAGGCAAGAGCCATTTTGTGGGCACTGTTATTAAAGGAACAGTAGCACCAAAAAAATGAAAGTGTTTTAAAGTAATGAAAATATCATGAAGTGTTGCACTGCACTGGTAAATCTGATCTGTTTGCTTCAGAGACACTACTATAGTTTATATAAACAAGCTGCTATGTAGCAATGGTGTAAATTGAAAAAAGGCTATATGGTATAGGTTAAATAGTGAATAACAGATAACACCATTATGTGCTACAGAGCTTATCTGCTATCTGCTGTGTAACTGGAGCATTATCTCCCTTGAATGGCTGCCCCCATTGCTACACAGCAGCTTATTTATATAAACAATAGTAGTGTTTCTTAAGCAAACACAGCTGTTTTACCAGTGCAGGGCAACACTGCATTATATTTTCATTAGTTTAAAACACTTTCATTTCTTGATGATACTGTTCCTTTAAGGCAAGCCTTGCATCAGCTCAGAATCCTGTTTGTGCACCAGAATGGGGGAGCCGATGTCCATCCCTATGCCCTGGCTACACAATTAAATGGTGAAGAGAACTGGGGGAATGTGTGGAGGACAGCTGAGATTTTTAAATGAGTTTACAACAGCTATGAATGCTTTAATAAAAAATAGAAATTGGATTTCATGTTTAATTTGAAAAGGACTTTTATTATACAGCTTTTTGTGTCTGGGTGACAGGTCCACTTTAAGAGGCAGAAAAACCTTTGTGTAAAAAATATTGAGCCATATAAGAACTCGCCGATTTATACGGCACATAACAAAAGCCACATGTAGAACAAGAGCAAGGTACAGGTGTTTTAATTCCATCACCTACAATGCATTCATGCAACAGAATTTATAGACAAGACTGTTTCAGAAACCCGTTGATATGAAGTTCATCTGTACATGCACCTTTATAATAGATAGTCCTCCATATCTGCCTTGATGGTGCCTCTGATGAAATTTGGAGACCAATAAATAATTCACATATTCTACAATTTCTGTTTTAATTTACACAATCATTTTTGTATTATTTTGTATCTACACCAAGACTTGTCATGGAGCATTGCCTAATTACAGAAAAGGAGCCTTTTGTATCCAGTAGTGCCCAGGTTAAAAGCAAAATATAATTAATGATTCATTAAATATGTATTTAATGTTTAAAGACACTCTAAATCTGATATCAGCTTATACAGTATTCCATAGTAGGCCAAAAGACAATTCAATTCTACAAATGTTGGCATTCCTCACCGCTTTTATGCCGGTTGGGTAGATCAGATTAGAACCTATTGATCCTATTAGTCGGATTCAAAATATTATATTATAAATCACTTCTTTGATATTACCTTTTTTATACACCATGTTACTAGCATAAGACCAGATTCTTCAAAGGGCCTGGTCTGTTAAGTTCAGCTGTCTCTACTTTCAGCTGGTCAGTGCTATCCTGAGCAAATGCTTTTCAGTTCCAACAACATTAGCAACAGGCAAGAAGGAACCACACAGTAACATTCTAATGTATCTCAGATAAAACCTTTAATTCTGTCTTGTAATCACCGCAAACAGAATCACATTATTAAAACATAGAAAGGAGAAAATTATGTTAAAAAAAAAACAACTTTTATTTTATTTGCGAATTTTATAGAATTGTTTACAAAAAAGCTTAAATAAACATATTTAATTAGTATATTACAATGCCAAATGGCCTTGCTAGATAATGTAAACAATGCTGTGTGATGAAAGTCTAATAACCAACATGACTCCCAAGTATTAATGAAGAAATTCATATGTAACAATAGAGCAGTTCCATTAGTTCTGCCTGATATCAAAATAAGTTCGGATCATAATAAAGAAGCACTTATCAAACATCATTCTACTTTGATAAAGACACCAAGCTGCAATAGAAATGGAGGACAAGTTAATGGTCCCTGCCAAATAAGAAGCCCTGGTAACTGTAGGAATGTGCAGAGTTAAGTGCAGAGTTTACTGATTACAGAAAGGTGATATCTGAGTACAGAGCCTTGTGCCGCTTACCTGGGTGTAGGGTAATGCAGTTGGGGCAGACCTGGAAACAGTGTACAGAAGAAAATAAAATCCAGCAAAGAGTTTGCAGACACCAGTACTATGGACTGGACTTGTGAGTCCAGTGCAAAAATAATGCTTGGTGTCAGTGGAATGTCAGAGCCCCAGTCCAAGCCATTTATGGCCAGACGGCATGATAAATATAGCAGCACAGGGAGGGAGAGGGACAGAGACACACTGATATCTCCTCATATCAACTTGTGCTTCTAGTGAAGCAGTAATACCATGTCTGAACTAACACTGCTTCGGTGTATGGCATATCCTTTCAGCAATTAACAGGTTAACTCAAGACCATTCACCTAACAAGAGTGCTTCATTTGGGAATCTAAGAAATCTGGTGGTAGAAATGCCAACATTTCAGTAACAGCTTTGCACAAGTGGCAAACTGACTAACTGCAAATACAGATGATTGTGTCCCTTCTGAAGAGGGTGATCTCTCGCAAGAACCCACAGAGAAATGGGGCTTGCCATGTAGCTTACACATTCCCAAATAGTGACCCTGTCTGAGTTCACTTTAACTGGAGATTAAAATATATGGCACAAATACAAAGATCAAATATCTATACTCTGGGCTCCAATAAAAAGAATATCTATAAGTGTTAAGGAAGCAATAAAGTTAAAAAAAAGTAACAGTTCTTAAAGAGGCCACAACAGTTATAAACAAACCCCTTTACAGTAACATTTAATGATTAATCCTTAATGAGTGGCTTATATAATGGAATATGCCCATTGTACTGCTTCATGCATTATTTTTGGGGCCTCAACACGCCATATATTTAGGTTAACCTATGTACATTTTTCATTTAGAATTTAGTGCAACTTACTCTTTTCCCTGCAGTGAGTTGCGCCAAGAACCACTTTCATTAAAGGTACAGGTATGGGATCCATTTTCAGGAAAGCTCAAAATTAATGGAAAGTCTGTCTCCCATAAACTCCATTTTATCCAAATAATCCACATTTTTAAAAATGGTTTCCTTTTTCTCTGAAATAATAAAACAGTAGCTTGTACTTGATTCTAACTAAGATATAATTAATCCTTATTGGAAGCAAATACAACTTATTGGGTTTATTTAATGTTTACATGACTTTCTAGTAGACTTAAAGGGGACCCGTCACCCAAAAAAAATATTCAAAATCCTATTTTATCACGTTAGTAAAGCAAAATTAACTTTAATTACACTTTATAAATTTTCTGAATTTTGTTTCCTTCAGTTCATAATTCATAATTATAGCAAGCAGGCAGGAGCCATTGTGTGGACACTGTTATTAAGACAAGCCTTACATCATCTCAGAATTTTATTTGTGCACCAAATTGGGGGACCTGATGTCCATTCCCATGCCCTGACTACATAATTAAACGGTGAAGAGAACAGGGGAATGTGTGGAGAGCAGTGACATCTAGGAAGTCATAAATGGAAAGTGAAAGTAATTGTCTGCCCCGCCTCTATGCCTAGGCATAGAGGAGGGTCAGGCAATATTTGATTGACAGCTGAGATTTTTAAATGAGCTTACAGATATGAATGCTTTAATAAAATATAGAAATTGGATTTCATGTTCAATTTGAAAATGACTTTTATTATACAGCTTTTTGTGTCTGGGTGAGGGTCCACTTTAATGGCTGTCTCATTATTGCCCTCCTCTTTTGACCAGTAACTGTTGATTCACCATTCTGCTGCTCATTCCTTGGGACATCCTACCTTTCTAGTGTGAAACTTCCACTTAATACATATGGTGAACTTGGATCTGACCCTAATATCTTCTGCCCTTTTGCTGGACTTTATTACTAAGGTTTCAGATGATTGAAATGTGCACAGTAGGCTAGCAATCAGGAACCACAGCATGCAGTTACATGCAGTCTAGAATCATGGACAGACACTTTTCTCAGTAGACATCCAATTGGTATGATAATCATATCAATCAATCATTTCAGGTGTCTTGTGCCCTTACTTCATATGTACTTGACAAAGAGTAGAACAAAACCATTTTAAATATAAATATATTTTTCTAAAATATCCATTTTTTATCTAAAATGTTCCTCTCTTATCAATACCTGAACAAATTATTCATATATGCAAAATAAAAACCCATTTCGGCTTAGATACTGTTTACAAATACTGTCAATATGAACTGAAGGTCAGTTGTCATAGGATCGCCCTCTCTTTGGGTTTGGAAGCAATGCCACATTCCTAAATCAACAGGCAGGAACAAGAGAACTTGTGAGACTGCTGATCCTCACTACTGAGTTGGGCAGTTGACAATATAATGAACTGATCAAAGAATATATTTAGTAGTCCCAAAAGCATGCTCAGTGTTTCTTGCACAACCTTATTTAGAGTGATGTAGGCATGGGCTCTGACCCAAAAAAACAAAATAATACATTTTCTAACCAACTGTACTTAGTAAAATGTCTAGGTTAAAGCAGCTTTATGTCCATAAAAAGCCTTTGGTTACAAGTGAGATTATGAAAGTTGGTAGGAAAAAACTAGGATACACTGAATCCCGGATTTGGTTAATGATCTCAGCCTGGCCAAGGTGTATCCTACCCCTATAAATTGAAGAAAATCGGCGAGTGGACATTTGGACGTATGCTGATGAAGGCTTTGGTTCAGTATTTGGCTGAATTTATAACCCTGGATTGAGGGATTCGGCTGAACCCTAGGAGGGTTTGGTGTACCTTTTGAAAACACCTATATCCCACAACTCATAAACGTTATCCTTGGACAATCTTGGTCATTACACAACAAGTCACACATCCCATTCAAACCCATTTTGAACTACTCAGTAGTACAGTCCTAGCAACACTAGACTATGGCATGGAGACCCAGAATAGAAAGATACAATAACAACATGGCAAAGGTCCAGCAGCACAATACCATAGCACAGAAGCACTTAGCTATAACTTATCTAACATTCTAGCAGAGCTATCAGAATGTACGAAATTAAACAATTACAAGCTACACACAAATGGCAACCACATCATGTTATTAACATAAACGTATTTTTAGATTTCTCAATCCTAATAATACTAAACATGACATGTTAAAAGACAAGGAAATTCCCAATTTGTAGCCCAAGTGAATATAATCTCTAGCCTTGGAACCCAGGCGATGTTCCTCTTTGCTGAAAAATGCACTGGCACAATGTACTTTTCCTTTAAGCGCCACACCTCTCACCATTCTAAGGACAATTATTATGCTCAGTATGGTAACATTTTCAGTTACTACAGTTAGACCCATAAATCTTTGGACAAAGACAACATTTTTCTAATTTTGGTTCTTTGCATTACCACAATGAATTGTAAATGAAACAGGAGACTTTAGTTCAGTGGGTTGAACAAAAAGATTGCATAAAAATGTAAGGAACTAAAGTATTTTTTTTAACACAATCACTTCATTAAAGGGCTCAAAAGTAATTGGACAATTGACTCAAAGGCTATTTCATAGGCAGGTGTGGGCAATTCCTTCATTGTGTCTATCAATGAAGCAGATAAAAGCACTGGAGTTGAGTTGAGGGGGGGGGTTGCTTGTATGTGGAAGATTTTGCTGTGAACAGACAACATGCAGTCAAAGGAGCTCTCCATGCAGGAGAAACAAGCCATCCGTAAGCTGCAAAAACAGAAAAACCTATCCGAGAAATTGCTACAATATTAGGAGTGGCAAAATTGGACTTTGCTAAAAAACGTCTAAAAAAGCCAGCACAGTTCTGGAAAAACATTCTTTGGACAGATGAAACCAAGATCAACCTCTACCAGAATGATGGCAAGAAAAAAATATTTAGAAGGCATGGATCCAAAGCATACCACATTGTCTATAAAACATGGTGGAGGCAGTGTGATGGCTTGGGCGTGCATGGCTGCCAGTGGCACTGGGACACTAGTGTTTATCCATGATGTGACACAGGACAGAAGCAGCTAAATGAATTCTGAGTTGTTCAGAGATATACTGTCTGCTCAAATCCAGCTAAATGCAGTCAAATTGATTGGGAGGCATTTCATAATACATATGGACAATGACCCGAAACATACAGCCAAAGCAACCCAGGAGTTTATTAAAGCAAAGAAGTGGAATATTCTTGAATGGCCAAGTCAGTCACCTGATCTGAACCCAATTGAGCTGCATTTCACTTGCTGAAGACTACATTTCCAACAGAAAGGCCCACAAACAAACAGCAACTGAAAGCCACTGCAGTAAAGGCCTGGCAGAGCATTAAAAAGGAGGAAACCCACAATCTGGTGATGTCCATGAGTTCAAGACTTCAGGCTGTCATTGCCAGCAAAGGGGTTTCAACCAAGTATTAGAAATGAACATTTTCTTTTCAGTTTTTAAATTTGAAGTGATTGTGTTAAAAAAAGGCTTTAGTTCCTCACATTTTTATGCAATCTTTTTGTTCAACCCACTGAATTAAAGCTGAAAGTCTGTGGTTCAACTACATCTGAGCTGCTTCATTTAAAATTCATTGTGATAATGTACAGAACCAAAATTAGAAAAAAGTTGTCTCTGTCCAAAGATTTATGGGCCTGTATATCATGCACTGATTTTTAATGTTAGTGCAAATGCACCCGGATACATTAAGGAATTCCTGTGAAATCAGTGAAGATGGTGGCATGAACCTTAAGGAAAAGTATCCAGGGCCAGTATATTTTTAGCATAGGATTGCTTGCCCTGGGACCATGGTTAAAAATTATATTCACAGGACTGTCAAACTAATTGGCACCTGCTTATGAATTGCATTTTTCTTAGTTGTTTTAAGACATTCTCTGTGATTTCCTAAGGGAAGGCTACATTCTAATGTTATTACAGCAAGTGAGAGTCCTCTGGGACAGAACAGGGACAAATCTATTAATACTATCTGGCACCAGGTTAGTAATGTGTTCTTCTGGCTCTGTAGTTATACTAATCAGTTACCTAAAAGGTTACACTGAACTCAGTGATTAAATTTAATCAACATTAAAGTATAGTTAAATAGCACTGGAGCACAGTGGGAATTCACAAAAGTGAAAATGTAGTTAGAGTAGATTCAAATTTTTTTTACACCAGAAAAACATCCAACTTAAAACATTAAAAAATCTTAATGACAAGGTTTCATTTGTCCTATTACTGATGTACTGTATACTATTAAAAAACAGAGGCTGAAAGTTTTGATATGTGCAGCTGTTTTTGTTTAAAAATGCATATTTAAGCCTGATGTCTGTTTTGAGTCAGGCAAGAAAGGTCTGTTTACATGGTCTTTGTCCTACTGTATAAAAGAAACTGCACAGTTCATGACTACTTTCAGGTACTATAAGGGTGAAAACACACAGAGCTACTTATGGCAGCTACTTTTCATGGCTACAAAACAGAAAATAGTGATAATTGCCTCTGTGTTATAGCAGAGGCCATTCTCAGTATTGTCAACTATGGTATGATATTTTGTAGCCATAAAATCCACTATAGAGCAGCAGTCCCTTATAAATAGCTGCCAAGATACCAATGTAGGAGACGTTTGATTTTGACAGCTCTACTTAGTAAACCACCATCCTCAAATTCTAAGAAAACTGTGTTAAAGTGTTAAACTATTAATTTAAAGGTGAATTGAGCTTGTAATATGACGTAGAGAGTGATATTGTGAGACAATTTGCCATAGGTTTTCATTTTTATTATTTGTGTTTTTTGAGTTATTTCAGCAGCTCTACAGTTTGCTTTTTCAGCAGTCAGCAGTGGGCCCAGTACCCTCTCCACCTGTGACACTAGCACTCCAGCCCCCTACACCTCATCCACCAGCTCAGTGCTGGCACATTAAATGTATATATTGACAATCAACAGGCTGGGTAGGGAGAATGGTTGCCACCTGGCCAGTATTTTACAGGCTTAGCTGGTGAACCACCTGCCAAGACCAGGGCGGTATTACAAATTTTGTAATACTGTGAAATGCGGCCCCTTGCCCACCCCCTTAAGCCCCTTAAAATCCTGAAACTGCTCAAAATGTACCATTCCTTTTCCTTTTTCTCCTTGCACAAGCCTCCAGACGACACATGTGATATAACCCCACCCGTTTGTCATCACACCACCCTCCTATATCACGGCCTGTACCCCTTTTGTCCCCCTTTACAGGCCTAGCTGGTAAACCACCTGTCAAGGCCAGGGCTGGTTCTACCCAGAACCTGCTCAAAATGTACCATTTCTTTTCCTTTTCCACCTTCCCCAAGCCTCCAGGCCAGCTCCGGACTGGTTTTCAAAATAGGTACTGGCATTTCAGGTACACAGAGGCCCAAAGAGCCCCCACCAGCTCACTAAACAGTGATGGTCTATGGCATCTTACAGCAGCCCCTGCTGCCTGTTTGCCACAGAAGTGGGGACACTGTACAGGTATGGGACCCCTTATCCAGAAACCCATTACCTAGCAGCTCCTTTTATGCAAATAATTTGAATTTCATCAAATAATTTACTTTTTTATTATTATTAACATGTATTTATATAGCACCAATATATTTCGCAGTAATAATAAAATAAATACCATGTACTTTATGGCTTTATCACACTGCATGAATGCATATTGCCTTAAAGGGATACTGTCATGGGAAAAACATTTTTTTTCAAAATGAATCAGTTAACATTGCTGCTCCAGCCAGAAGTCTGCACTAAAATCCATTTCTCAAAAGAGCAAACAGATTTTTTTTATATTCAATTTTGAAATCTGACATGGGACTAGACATAGTGTAAATTTCCCAGCTGCCCCAAGTCATGTGACTTGAGCTCTGATAAACTTCAATCACTCTTTACTGCTGTACTGCAAGTTAGAGTGATATCACCCCCTCCCTTTTCCCCCCCAGCAGCCAAACAAAAGAACAATGGGAAGGTAACCAGATAACAGCAAGATAATAGCTGCCTGGTAGATCTAAGAACAACACTCAATAGTAAAAATTAATGTCCCACTGAGACACATTCAGTTACATTGAGAAGGAAAAACAGCAGCCTGCCAGAAAGCATTTCTCTCCTAAAGTGCAGGCACAAGTCACATGACTGGGGGCAGCTAGGAAATTGATGTCAGACATGTCAGATTTCAAAATTGAATATAAAAAAATCTGTTTGCTCTTTTGAGAAATGGATTTCAGTGCAGAATTCTGCTGGAGTAGCGCTATGAACTGATGCGTTTTGAAAAAAAACATGTTTTCCGATGACAGGATCCTTTAATTTCATTTTTAAATCATTTTTAGCAGATTTAAGGTACATTGATTCAAATGAAGAAAAATATCCCTTGTTCAGAAAACCCAATTCCAGATAAAACAATCCAATACCAGTACTGTGATTAAAATAAAAAAAAAATCCCAGCAGTTTAGTCTTGGTGCAAAAAATGAAAAGAGAAATATACTAAAATATTTTACAGTCTACATTCATTTTTTTT
Organism: Xenopus petersii; assembly: GCA_038501925.1. Classification (NCBI taxonomy): domain Eukaryota; kingdom Metazoa; phylum Chordata; class Amphibia; order Anura; family Pipidae; genus Xenopus; species Xenopus petersii. Next base: position 98,145,244 of record CM076683.1, on the reverse strand, counting down.
AACAAATCCAAAGCACCAAATTTTATCTGCCTGTTTTTTGTTGCTTTTTAGGAGTGGGAGTTACCATATCTGTTGCATTTTATAATTAAATAATCTCACTCACAGTGTTTACGCAAACAAAATTGATATTTTAAGAAGGCTTTTCATCCTCTTCATGGTTATCCTAGGACTGAATATAATACTTGTGTTTGCAATTCAGTTAGCAGTGGCTCCCTCTGCTGGAAATCCAATGATAATGAAGAACTATAATTCCGAGCAGATGATTTATGTTCTTAGGATTTCAGGAATGTAACGTATATAATTAACTTCTGTTTTTCTGTTATCCAGAAGAATTTTAACATTTGTGGTCAAAATGTGCTGATATCTTAGGTTCTGGGTTTAAGAAAATCTATGATGTTGTGTGAGTCACAAAAGCAACCTTAATCATCTCTGACACACTGTTTCTGGCTTGCTTAAAAATGCCATATTTTATATACTGAACTTATTGTACCAGTCATGTCAGCTTCACAATAGCAGCAATGATCCAGGACTTCAAACTTGTCACAGGGGGTCACCCTCTTGGAAAGTGTCTGTGACACTCAAATGCTCAGTGGGCTCTGAGCAGCTGTTGAAAAAGCTAAGTTTAGGGGTCGTCACAATTTATCCAGCAGAAAATGAGGCTGTCTTGTAATATAAGCTGATTCTTAAATTCTGATGCTAGTTGCACTGGTTTATGTACTGCTATGTTGTAATTATCTATACTGATTACTAATCAACCTTATATTGTGACATTTCTATTCTGTAAATACAGTATATTGTGAGTGGGTCCTTAAGCTCAGTAAGTGACAGCAGTACAGAGTATGTGCAGTGAATCAACAGAAAAGAAGATGGGGAGCTACTGGGGCATCTTCAGAGGCACAGATCAGGGCCGCTCCTGCCATGTGGGAAGGTTGAGAACCTTGCCTCCGGTGGCCGTGAGTGGCCAGTTACAAGGGGCGCAAAAGGAGATCAGTAGAAAGTTAGTTTGGCTTTGCACAGCTGTTGTCATTGCGATGGCGCATCAGGGAGCTGAGATTGAAGGTAATTGGGGCCTTTTTAATTGTATTTGCTGCTAGATTGCTAGATTGCAGTCAAAACCAAAGGAGGCCCTGTTCGGCAAAGCCCATGCCCGGCACAGGTCCGCAGCCCGGTGATTGGGGACCCCTGCACTAGGGTATAGCCTTTTCTTACCAGATTAGCCTATGACTGCTCCCACTAATATCTAGCTTATTACATGTCTGTTTGGCATTCCAGATGTGTATGTGTGCCACCCTTTAAACAGCTAAGAATTAGACTCTAATTACTAAAACCCTTTTGAGTTTCCAACTTCACTCACACTTTTCACTGGCATTCTGGCCCGGCCCTTCCCTTTCCAGGTGTGCTTTTGAAGTCACGAGATCTCAGCCGCAATTTCCGTAAAAGTGGCAGCAAGGAGACTTCCAGTCTTACTCTTGTTCGAAATTGGCCTAGATGTATAGGGCAGAATTGCCACTGACAAAGGCTGCTGCTGAGTTTTGTAGTTCATGGGTTATCAGTGCTGCAGAGAGGTCTAGTCTCACAGTAGATCTGCAGTATGGGCTGCTGGACCACTGAATTTATTGCAGAGGATTGTGAGAGTTGTAGTTTTACAAACACTGTGATCGTGTATAATGTCCAGCCTGTGTGTCCTGTTCACCAAACATCATTTTTACTGTTTCTCGGTTTCTGGGCCTTGGATCTAAGGCAACCCCCCTAGAACTCTTTGGTGCTACGTTTGAGGTTTGCACCAGGAGCCCTCGCTTTACGGCATGGCTGCTTTAGCTTATAGGAGCTATTCTCTATTACGTTCAGTGTGAGACACACCTTATTTGTTGTTTCCTTACAACTGAGCATGGTGGCAGTTAGAGCACCCTGGGTGCCACAGTTGCTTATGTTAAGTAATGCCACGTGTGCCCAGTATATTAAAACATCTTAATGCTATTAATTAATCTTAAAGAAGTTGTCTGGCTGGTGACAAAGTTTTCACATACTCATTTGAAACTTTCAAGTATAAACATGTTTTGCAATTATCCTGTCAGTTGATACTTCCTGTGTGGATGAACTCATTTTATGGCTGGAGCTGAATATAGCTAAGATAAGGCTAAAGGCACATAGGCTGTTTTTCTGCTTTTGCTGATTATAGTGCAGTCTGCCTGAATGTGCCTGTACAACTAGGATGAGGTACCTCGTGAGGCAACTTTGGAAAACTAAGCGCTCCGAGTGACATCCCGCCAGCGATTTAAATTCTAGTCAGTGGGAGGCAGTTCGGGGAGATTAGTCTCCCCGAAGAAGAGGAGATTTGTAGCTGGGTGACTAATCTCCCTGAATCTGAGCATGTGCCCTGACCCTAACAGAGGCACCAGTTCTCTTTCAACAGACCAGTATCTGCTATGGCAGGATAAAATCAATACAAACAAGTAATATATAAAATATACCATCTCACTTAAAGGAACAGTAACACCAAAAACTGAAAGTGTTTTAAAGTAATGAAAATATCATGTAGTGTTGCCCTGTACTAGTAAAACTGATGTGTTTGATTCAGAAACACTACTATAGTTCATATAAACAAGCTGCTGAGTAGCAATGGCAGAAATTGAAAAACGGCTATATGGCACATAATATATAATGGATAACAGATACCATTATGTTCTACAGAGCTTATCTGATATCTGCTGTGTAACTTGAGCCTTTTCTTGAATAGCTGCCCCCATGGCTACACAGCAGCTTATTTATATAAACAATAGTAGTGTTTCTGAAGCAAACACACCAGTTTTACTAGCGCAGGGCAACTCTGCATTATATTTTTGTTACTTTAACCTTTTAAGTGCCAGCAGAATTTCACATTTTGGTTACGCGAAATGCCAGCCGTTTTTGAAACATTTTGTGCTCTCTCACTTTAGGGGCATTTTCTGAGGGGAAACCTATAGTTTACCTAGGAAAACTATACATTGTTTTTTTCGGTAGAAACTGAGCTTTCTAAATCTGCCTGAGTTTTCATGTATTTACACCTGTGCAAAAAAATTTATAGTGCTAAATACAAAAAAAAAATGAAAAATTACCATTTTTCATCGTATATCAATTTATACCAGAAAAATATTTCATTTTACGGATGAAAATCCAACTGATTTGGAAAGCCTTATGTCTCTCGAACGTGCCAATACCAGATATGTATAGTTTTAGGGAGATTTAGGATTTCTGTACAGCAAAAACTCCCGGCAGTATATTACCAAATTTTGAAAGCACCAAGGCAGAAAACGGCATGCTTTAGATTCCAAGGCAAAAAATCCTGAAACCGTAGGTTTACCCCAGAAAACCATACATTTTTGAAAAGTACACATTCTGCCGATTACAAAATGGGTAACTATGTCTCTCTACTCCCAACTACCAAACATAAAAGCTTGTCTGAACATAGCGGTTTTTCAACAAAAAATTCAAAATTCTGAAAAATCATTTCAAAGGTTTTATTTTGCTGCTCCGCATATCCCAAACTATATTAGGTACCAAGAAAAAACACCTGAAATATGATTGCCAGGGGTCCACTGAACAATTTGATACCCATTATGCATAGGTTTACCAAAGTATCTGGCATTTAGAGACACCAATATGTAGTTAGCACATCCAAATTGTTCAGGACTTTACTTCAGCTACTGAGAAATCAACACATTGACTGCATTTTTGTGGAGTAAAAACACAGAAATATATGTTTACCCCCCAAAACCCATATATTTTTGGAAAGTACACATTCTACCGAATCTAAAATGGGTACCCATGCCTTTCTGCTCCAAACTACTGAGTCGCAAGGCTTTCCCACAATTGTCGGTTTTGGTGAAATATCTGAAAATTGCCTCAAAGCTTCAACTTCCCAGCACCATATCACCCATGTATCGTTACGCACCAAGAAAAAGCACCCTAAATATGATTGCCAGGGTTCCTCCAAACAGTTTGGTGGCCATTGTTCATAGGTTTATCAAAGTATCTGGCATTTAGAGGCCTCAAAATGAAGTTAGCGCATACAAATAGTCCTGTGGGTAACTTCATCTAATGAAAAATCAACACATTGACTGCATTTTTGTGGGGTAAAAACACAGAAATATATGTTTACCCCCCAAACCCATACATTTTTGGAAAGTACACATTCTACTGAATCTAAAATGGGTACCCATGCCTTTCTGCTCCAAACTACTGAGTCGCAAGGCTTTCCCAAAGTTGTCGGTTTTGGTGAAATATCTGAAAATTGCCTCAAAGCTTCAACTTCCCAGCACCATATCACCCATGTGTCATTACGTACTAAGAAAAAGCACCCTAAATATGATTGCCAGGGTTCCTCTGAACAGTTTGGTGGCCATTGTTCATAGGTTTACCAAAGTATCTGGCATTTAGAGGCCCCAAAATGAAGTTAGCGCATACAAACAGTCCCGTGGGTAACTTCAGCTAATGAAAAATCAACAAATTGACTGCATTTTTGTGGGGTAAAAACACAGAAATATATGTTTACCCCCCAAACCCATACATTTTTGGAAAGTACACATTCTACCGAATCTAAAATGGGTACCCATGCCTTATTGCTCCAAACTACTGAGTCGCAAGGCTTTCCCAAAGTTGTCGGTTTTGGTGAAATATCTGAAAATTGCCTCAAAGCTTCAACTTCCCAGCACCATATCACCCATGTGTCATTACGTACTAAGAAAAAGCACCCTAAATATGATTGCCAGGGTTCCTCCGAACAGTTTGGTGGCCATTGTTCATAGGTTTACCAAAGTATCTGGCATTTAGAGGCCCCAAAATGAAGTTAGCGCATACAAACAGTCCCGTGGGTAACTTCAGCTAATGAAAAATCAACACATTGACTGCATTTTTGTGGGGTAAAAACACAGAAATATATGTTTACCCCCCAAACCCATACATTTTTGGAAAGTACACATTCTACCGAATCTAAAATGGGTACCCATGCCTTATTGCTCCAAACTACTGAGTCGCAAGGCTTTCCCAAAGTTGTCGGTTTTGGTGAAATATCTGAAAATTGCCTCAAAGCTTCAACTTCCCAGCACCATATCACCCATGTGTCATTACGTACTAAGAAAAAGCACCCTAAATATGATTGCCAGGGTTCCTCCGAACAGTTTGGTGGCCATTGTTCATAGGTTTACCTAAGTAACTGGCATTTAGAGGCCCCAAAATGAAGTTAGCGCATACAAACAGTCCCGTGGGTAACTTCAGCTAATGAAAAATCAACACATTGACTGCATTTTTGTGGGGTAAAAACACAGAAATATATGTTTACCCCCCAAACCCATATATTTTTGGAAAGTACACATTCTACTGAATCTAAAATGGGTACCCATGCCTTTCTGCTCCAAACTACTGAGTCGCAAGGCTTTCCCAAAGTTGTCGGTTTTGGTGAAATATCTGAAAATTGCCTCAAAGCTTCAACTTCCCAGCACCATATCACCCATGTATCGTTACGCACCAAGAAAAAGCACCCTAAATATGATTGCCAGGGTTCCTCCAAACAGTTTGGTGGCCATTGTTCATAGGTTTATCAAAGTATCTGGCATTTAGAGGCCTCAAAATGAAGTTAGCGCATACAAATAGTCCTGTGGGTAACTTCATCTAATGAAAAATCAACACATTGACTGCATTTTTGTGGGGTAAAAACACAGAAATATATGTTTACCCCCCAAACCCATACATTTTTGGAAAGTACACATTCTACTGAATCTAAAATGGGTACCCATGCCTTTCTGCTCCAAACTACTGAGTCGCAAGGCTTTCCCAAAGTTGTCGGTTTTGGTGAAATATCTGAAAATTGCCTCAAAGCTTCAACTTCCCAGCACCATATCACCCATGTGTCATTACGTACTAAGAAAAAGCACCCTAAATATGATTGCCAGGGTTCCTCTGAACAGTTTGGTGGCCATTGTTCATAGGTTTACCAAAGTATCTGGCATTTAGAGGCCCCAAAATGAAGTTAGCGCATACAAACAGTCCCGTGGGTAACTTCAGCTAATGAAAAATCAACAAATTGACTGCATTTTTGTGGGGTAAAAACACAGAAATATATGTTTACCCCCCAAACCCATACATTTTTGGAAAGTACACATTCTACCGAATCTAAAATGGGTACCCATGCCTTATTGCTCCAAACTACTGAGTCGCAAGGCTTTCCCAAAGTTGTCGGTTTTGGTGAAATATCTGAAAATTGCCTCAAAGCTTCAACTTCCCAGCACCATATCACCCATGTGTCATTACGTACTAAGAAAAAGCACCCTAAATATGATTGCCAGGGTTACTCCGAACAGTTTGGTGGCCATTGTTCATAGGTTTACCAAAGTATCTGGCATTTAGAGGCCCCAAAATGAAGTTAGCGCATACAAACAGTCCCGTGGGTAACTTCAGCTAATGAAAAATCAACACATTGACTGCATTTTTGTGGGGTAAAAACACAGAAATATATGTTTACCCCCCAAACCCATACATTTTTGGAAAGTACACATTCTACCGAATCTAAAATGGGTACCCATGCCTTATTGCTCCAAACTACTGAGTCGCAAGGCTTTCCCAAAGTTGTCGGTTTTGGTGAAATATCTGAAAATTGCCTCAAAGCTTCAACTTCCCAGCACCATATCACCCATGTGTCATTACGTACTAAGAAAAAGCACCCTAAATATGATTGCCAGGGTTCCTCCGAACAGTTTGGTGGCCATTGTTCATAGGTTTACCAAAGTATCTGGCATTTAGAGGCCCCAAAATGAAGTTAGCGCATACAAACAGTCCCGTGGGTAACTTCAGCTAATGAAAAATCAACACATTGACTGCATTTTTGTGGGGTAAAAACACAGAAATATACGTTTACCCCCCAAACCCATACATTTTTGGAAAGTACACATTCTACCGAATCTAAAATGGGTACCCATGCCTTATTGCTCCAAACTACTGAGTCGCAAGGCTTTCCCAAATTTGGCGGTTTTGGTGAAATATCTGGAAATTGCCTCAAAGCTTCAACTTTCCAGCATCGTATTGTCCATGTATCATTACCAGCATAAAGCATCCTAAATATAAACATATGGGTCTACTAAACAGTTTGATGCCCAATGTGCATAGATATACCAAACTATGTGGCGCACAGAGACCCCCAAATGACAATATGTATAGACATTTTCACGGCTGATGCTCTGGCTGCTGCAATATGAGCACCTGGAGTGTGTATTATGCGACATTAGACCCCCCTAACAGTACAGAGACCCCAGAAAACCATATATTTTCAGAAAGTACACATTCTGACGAATCCAATATGGGTAAATAAGTGTTTCTACTGCAAACTCCCAAACTGCAAAGCAATGCTGAACATAACGGTTTTTATCAAATTTCTGAAAATCGTCACAAAGCTTGAATTCTACCCCATTATATGCCACACATTTCGTAACGTATCAGCATAAAACATCCTAAATATGAACGCCAGGGGTCTACTGAACACTTTGATGCCCAGTATGCATAGATATACCAAACTATGTGGCGCACAGAGACCCCCAAATGACAATAGTGTATATACATTTTCATGGCTGACGCGCTGGCTGCTGCAATATGAGCACCTGGTGTGTGTATTATGCGACATTAGACCCCCCTAACAGTACAGAGACCCCAGAAAACCATATATTTTCAGAAAGTACACATTCTGACGAATCCAATATGGGTAAATAAGTGTTTCTACTGCAAACTGCCAAACAGCAAAGCAATGCTGAACATAACGGTTTTTATCAAATTTCTGAAAATCGTCACAAAGCTTGAATTTTACCCCATTATATGCCCCACATTTCGTAACGTATCAGCATAAAACATCCTAAATATGAACGCCAGGGGTCTACTGAACACTTTGATCCCCAATATGCATAGATATACCAAACTATGTGGCGCACAGAGACCCCCAAATGACAATAGTGTATATACATTTTCACGGCTGAAGCTCTGGCTGCTGCAATATGAGCACCTGGAGTGTGTATTATGCGACATTAGACCCCCCTAACAGTACAGAGACCCAGAAAACCATATATTTTCAGAAAGTACACATTCTGACGAATCCAATATGGGTAAATAAGTGTTTCTACTGCAAACTGCCAAACTGCAAAGCAATGCTGAACATAACGGTTTTTATCAAATTTCTGAAAATCGTCACAAAGCTTGAATTTTACCCCATTATATGCCCCACATTTTGTAATGTATCAGCATAAAACATCCTAAATATGAACGCCAGGGGTCTACTGAACACTTTGATGCCCAATATGCATAGATATACCAAACTATGTGGCGCACAGAGACCCCCAAATGACAATAGTGTATATACATTTTCACGGCTGACGCTCTGGCTGCTGCAATATGAGCACCTGGAGTGTGTATTATGCGACATTAGACCCCCCTAACAGTACAGAGACCCCAGAAAACCATATATTTTCAGAAAGTACACATTCTGACGAATCCAATATGGGTAAATAAGTGTTTCTACTGCAAACTGCCAAACTGCAAAGCAATGCTGAACATAACGGTTTTTATCAAATTTCTGAAAATCGTCACAAAGCTTGAATTTTACCCCATTATATGCCCCACATTTCGTAATGTATCAGCATAAAACATCCTAAATATGAACGCCAGGGGTCTACTGAACACTTTGATGCCCAATATGCATAGATATACCAAACTATGTGGCGCACAGAGACCCCCAAATGACAATAGTGTATATACATTTTCACGGCTGACGCGCTGGCTGCTGCAATATGAGCACCTGGTATGTGTATTATGCGACATTAGACCCCCCTAACAGTACAGAGACCCCAGAAAACCATATATTTTCAGAAAGTACACATTCTGACGAATCCAATATGGGTAAATAAGTGTTTCTACTGCAAACGCCAAACTGCAAAGCAATGCTGAACATAACGGTTTTTATCAAATTTCTGAAAATCGTCACAAAGCTTGAATTTTACCCCATTATATGCCCCACATTTCGTAACGTATCAGCATAAAACATCCTAAATATGAACGCCAGGGGTCTACTGAACACTTTGATGCCCAATATGCATAGATATACCAAACTATGTGGCGCACAGAGACCCCCAAATGACAATAGTGTATATAAATTTTTACGGCTGACGCGCTGGCTGCTGCAATATGAGCACCTGGTGTGTGTATTATGCGACATTAGACCCCCCTAACAGTACAGAGACCCCAGAAAACCATATATTTTCAGAAAGTACACATTCTGACGAATCCAATATGGGTAAATAAGTGTTTCTACTGCAAACTGCCAAACTGCAAAGCAATGCTGAACATAACGGTTTTTATCAAATTTCTGAAAATCGTCACAAAGCTTGAATTTTACCCCATTATATGCCCCACATTTCGTAACGTATCAGCATAAAACATCCTAAATATGAACGCCAGGGGTCTACTGAACACTTTGATGCCCAATATGCATAGATATACCAAACTATGTGGCGCACAGAGACCCCCAAATGACAATAGTGTATATACATTTTCATGGCTGACGTGCTGGCTGCTGCAATATGAGCACCTGGTGTGTGTATTATGCGACATTAGACCCCCCTAACAGTACAGAGACCCCAGAAAACCATATATTTTCAGAAAGTACACATTCTGACGAATCCAATATGGGTAAATAAGTGTTTCTACTGCAAACTGCCAAACTGCAAAGCAATGCTGAACATAACGGTTTTTATCAAATTTCTGAAAATCGTCACAAAGCTTGAATTTTACCCCATTATATGCCCCACATTTCGTAACGTATCAGCATAAAACATCCTAAATATGAACGCATGGGGTCTACTGAACACTTTGATGCCCAATATGCATAGATATACCAAACTATGTGGCGCACAGAGACCCCCAAATGACAATAGTGTATATACATTTTCACGGCTGACACTCTGGCTGCTGCAATATGAGCACCTGGAGTGTGTATTATGCGACATTAGACCCCCCTAACAGTACAGAGACCCCAGAAAACCATATATTTTCAGAAAGTACACATTCTGACGAATCCAATATGGGTAAATAAGTGTTTCTACTGCAAACTGCCAAACTGCAAAGCAATGCTGAACATAACGGTTTTTATCAAATTTCTGAAAATCGTCACAAAGCTTGAATTTTACCCCATTATATGCCCCACATTTCGTAACGTATCAGCATAAAACATCCTAAATATGAACGCCAGGGGTCTACTGAACACTTTGATGCCCAATATGCATAGATATACCAAACTATGTGGCGCACAGAGACCCCCAAATGGATATAAAGTAGATAAAATTTACAAGGCAAAACAAAATAAGGCAGTAAAGAGTGAAATGCAAAAAAATCCAATAAAACCACAAAAATCTATGTTTTTTTTCCAGACTAGTTTTATCGGCCGTCAGAATCACAGTTTGAATATTTTAGCTGGGCCAAACAGGTTATACGGCTAGAAACAAGTGAACACAACATACGCAGAGCTGAAAATGCAATAAAATGGCTAAAAATTCAATAAAATGGCTAAAAATGCACCAAAATACCCAAAATTGCAATATAATCACCGAAATAACATAAAAAAGATATTGCACAGTACGGTTAGCGAATACGCTATTCGTAATGGCAATAAAACATTTTTTTCAGCCAAAAAAAGAGACGATGCGATAAGAAAAAAAAAAAAAAAGCCACAATGCCATGTATGTGCGTGTGCGTGTGTACAAATGGTAAATTACATGTTATGTGCGCGTGTGTGCGTGTGCACGTGTGTGTAAGTGCAGTGAGTGTAAGTGACCCCCCCAATCCCCAAAAATGTATGTGTAAGTGTGTGTAAGTGTGAATCTAAGTGTGTATTACTGTAATAAGTGTGTGTTGGTGTGTTTGTGTGTGTAATTGTTGCACTAACCTGAAAAAGTCGCTGAAGACTGTTGCACACGATGTGGAGGGGTCCCAGGAAGACATCTGCGACGATCTGCGTGTCTCTGGGCTGTGGGGGCGGAGCTGGATGGCGCGGTGTAGGCTGCAGCAGCAGGACACGTAAGGAACACGTGCCTGCTGCTGTTTTTGGGCCCCTGGGCGATCGCGCCCCAGGGGCCACTCGATCCCCTGCTCTGCTCGTTGCCTAGGGGCAGGGGATCGAGCAGGAACGGAGCGAGCGGCTCTAACAGCCGCTCCTCCGCTTCTGAACCCGGAAGTGCTGCAGAACGTAGAATCTACGTTCTGTGGCATTTCAAGTACCTTTGCCACAGAACGTAGATTCTACGATCTGTGGCATTTAAAGGGTTAAAACAATTACATTTTTTGATGTTACTGGTCCTTTAAGTCTATGATGAATCCAAATGACTAATTATTTGGCTGACTAAAATTTCAAGTTTTAAAGTGCATAGATCTCCAGCCCTCCCTGTACTAACTGCTGTTTTGAGGCAACATATGAGTTAACAAGACCAATCCAGGATCCTTTCTGTAATCCAGAAGTGTGCCATTTGTGAATAAACAAACTATGAAGTTAAAGGAATTGTTCAGTGTAAAAATAAAAACTGGGTAAATAGATAGGCTGTGCAAAATAAAAAATGTTTCTAATATAGTTAGTTAGCCAAAAATGTAATGTATAAAGACTGGAGTGACTGGATATGTAATATAACAGCTACAACACTACTTCCTGCTTTTCAGCTCTCTTGGTTTACACTGACTGGTTACCCTGGTAACCAGCCAGTAACCAATCAGAGACTTGAAGGGGGGCCACATGGGTCATATCTGTTGCTTTTGAATCTGAGCTGAATGCTGAGAATCAATTGCAAACTCACTGAACAGAAATGTACCATGTGGCCCCCCTTCAAGTCGCTGACTAACTCAGAGTTATAGAGCTGGAAAGCAGGAAGTTGGATTCTGGCTGTTTTATTAGACATCTGTTCACTCCAGCCTTTATACATTACATTTTTGGCTAACTAACTATATTAGAAACATTTTTTATTTTGCACAGTCTATCTATTTATACGGTTTTTAGTTTCACACTGAACTATTCCTTTAAATGCTCAGTTTGCTAAATGAATGTCACTGTGGTTGCCAAAACAGGCTGTGGCCACTGGCGCAGGAAGGCCAGTAACAAGGCTGATAGATTGAGATATTATTCTGCTTATTTAGTTTTGAACTTGCTTTAGTTGATGGCTTAGCACGTGGGCCAAGCAGATGTCTGTCCACTTCTCTCTTTAATGACATTCTTTACATTCTATGCCACCAGCAAATTTGTCAATAGGGTATTCTGGCCTGGTGGCCATATCTATATGTATTAATTAATAGTAACAGCCTTGCATCCATAGACAAACATGAAATCGAGCAACAGTTAAAGGACCAGTATTATTAATTATTTTATTACAAAATAAAAACAACACCCTCCATATAACACCCATTACCTACAACATGTTACAATTTTACCCTGCGTTTACCTAAAAAGTCCCCAGTAAAACCAGGGCCGTACCAAGGGGTAGGCAGGGTAGGCAACCACCTAGAGCACAATCACTGGGGGGCTCACTTCTCAGGAAATTTTTCTTTTTTTCTATCTTTTTTTTTCATTTTTACTATTCAGCTTGTTTGGCCTTTATTATTGACATTATACTTTTTCAAACTTGCATGCCTCAACCCCCTCTGGGGTTTGTTTCAGCCGATTTAAATTGTGAAGGTGCTCCCCCTCCCTGGAGCGTGACTTGGCGCCTTCCATGATGATGTGAATGTGCAGTAGGCTGCGGTGCGTGATGCATCCATACGTTGGGGGTCAATCATTGCAACGGATCGGGCAGCAGCAGAGAGGACCTGTGGGCACTAGAGGGTGAAACTCACGCTGAAGACCTGTCCTACTGGTGCTGGGCTCTTTTATTACTCCTCTGAATATGACTGACACTTGCTGGCACAAGTACTGATCATGGGGGGCTTTGGCCTGGGGAATTGGAAATATTTATGGCTGCTGGGATGGCACAGGTACAGGTGGGGGCGTGGGCTTGGGCAGCAGTAGTATGGCTGGGCTCATTGTTTGCTACTGGCCCAGGTACAGATCATGGGGGCTTGGGCCTGGGGAAATATTTATGGCTGCTGGGCTGGCACAGGTACAGTTGAGGGTGTGGGCTTGGGCTTGGGCAGCAGTATGGCTGGACTCATTGTTGGCTGCTGGCACAGGTACAGATGGGGGGACTTTGGGGCAATATTGATGCATAATGGCTGCTGGCACAGGTACAGATGGTGGGCTTGGACCTTGGGGCAGTATTGATGGTTATTGGCTGTTGGCTTTGACAAGCTTTAATAAGCAACTTTTTATGTTTATATGCTGTTTATAAGAAGTCAGTATACCTTAACTGTAAATCATCAGGCTGTCCTTGTGACACTGCTTTCATTTGTCTGGGTCTCAGACTAGGGGGACCAGATCACATGAAAATTCAGGGACACTTCTAGAAAATCCAGCTACAAGGGCTGCACCGACTGCAATTTAATTTAAATGCAACATGTATTTATTAGGTTTGTCCCTGAATTTTCCAGAGATCTGGTCACCCTACCTTAGACCTTTTCTTCGCGTTGGTTATTGATAGGATGCACTTTGTTTATTTACCAGGATAAAACTTTAGTATTTTTTGATATACCTTATTTTTGTTGGTAAACATTAAATATTTATATAAATGAAAAGTTTCATTCAATAATGCTTTTTATTTTATTAAAAAACCATAATGGTAAGGTGGGAAATGCTAATGCAGGACGGCGGGGGGGGGGTTGCTGATCGGAACCCTTGTTTAGGATGCCAAACTACCTTGGCCCGGCCCTGAGTAAAACTCCCCTCCATGGTGTGCAATTCATTTTTGCAAGCCGATAGGGCGACCAACCCTTTACCTATGGAAGTACATGCCCACCCCCGACAGCTTCTCCTCACAGGACTTCCGGTTGGAACACAAAACCAGGAAGTCAGAAGATTTTCAGAGCAGTCAGTGAGGATTTGTACTACAGCACGTAAGTTCTCCCTCTTCTTGATGCATGTTCTCTTTGTATGGGGTAGGACTGAAGGGCTGGGGAGAGGCATTGCTGCTGGAAGGGCTGGGGAGAAGCATTGCTGGTGGAGAGGCATTGCTGCTGGAAGGGCTGGGGAGAAGCATTGCTGTTGGAAGGGCTGGGGGAGAGGCATTGCTGCTGGAAGGGCTGGGGAAAAGCATTGCTGCTGGAAGGGCTGGGGGAGAGGCATTGCTGCTGGAAGGGCTGGGGGAGAGGCATTGCTGCTGGAAGGGCTGGGGAGAAGCATTGCTGGTGGAGAGGCATTGTTGCTGGAAGGGCTGGGGAGAAGCATTGCTGGTGGAGAGGCATTGCTGCTGGAAGGGCTGGTGGAGAGGCATTGCTGTTGGAAGGGCTGGGGGAGAAGCATTGCTGCTGGAAGGGCAGGGGGAGGGGCACAACTTCTGGAAGGGTGAGGGAAGGGAAAGACTGCATGAGAGAATACTTAGTGCTCTGAGGAGAAGACTTGGTGAGTGAATTGCTGAGGGGAAGGGTGGATGAGAGACGGCTGAGGGGAGTGAAACAGACTGTGGAGGGGAAGCCTATGTGAAGGGGGGAGGCTAATTGAGTGGAATGCTGCGTGGGAAAGACTTTGTGTAGGGGCACCAATGTATGCGCTAATAACAGCTGACTCCAGATCCGGTTGCCCCTCACTGTGCAATACTAGTAAAAGCAACCCGCAGACACGTGACCAGAATGTATGCCCTGTAACAACAGCCCCCTAGATCCTGAGTTAAAACCCTTTTGAGTTTCCAACTTCGCTCACACTTTTCACTGGCATTCTGGCCCTTCCCTTTCCCCTTCCGGGTTCTACATTCGAAGCCAGCTATTTCCATAAAAGGGCATATGGTAGCCAATACGTCAGTGACGTTGCCTGCCTCGGTATGCCGACTAACTTTGGACTTGGACGAAACTAACTCCAGAAAAGGGGGGTGGTTGAAACTTAAGGCATATTATATATACAGCATTTCTCTGGCTCTTTTAACTTTACATATTATAAATCACCAGATAAGTGTAGCAGGGGTTTCTTCATTACACACACACCGAAGCTGTAATGTTTAATCTACGTATTGTCAAATCCCGTGTGCATCTGTCACCCTGTGTCGGATCATTTCCTGTGTTAAGTAATGCGGAAGTGAGTGTAATGGGAGTGCCCGGTGAAGGGGTGTTGGCCGGGGATTGAGGTGGAACAGTCTGTGCGTCAGGGGCTTCCAGCAACCTCGGATATTTCTATTCTATCGCCGGTCGGTAAGTGATCTCCCTGTAACCCCTCGTTAGAGAAGACTTTGTGCGCTGAAGGGAAGACTTGTGAGTGAATTGCTGAGGGGAAGGCTGGGTGAGATGAAGGCTGAGGGGAGTGAAATGCTAAATAAAAGGGGACGTTCAAGGGAAAGGCTGTGTGAGAGGAACATTGAGGGGGAGGAACAGACACTGGGATGGTGTATAATGTCCGGCCTGGGTGTTCTCGATTTCACTGTTTCTCAGTCTCTGGGCCTCGGATCTCAGGCAACTCCCCCTCTGGAACTTTTACTGCTGTGTTTGAGGTTTGCACCTAGGCTTGTCTCCTTTTCTGGGGAAAAAAATACCGCCCTTTCTATATATTTATCTTTTTTTTCCCCTTTTAATAACATTGGGATCAGCCATCATCTTTACCGGCCAGGTGGCAACCCTATGATTGCAAATTGCACCCGGTGTCCTCTCTTTACGGCACGGCTGTTTTATCTCATAGGAGCCATTCTCTAATACATTCAGTCTGAGACACACCTATTTGTTGTTGTAGTGTCAGTAGAGATTCCTCAGTGGCACAATATGCTCGTGTACCTAGCTTTACAACCTTTCTTAAAGGGAATCTGTCGTCATTTTAAACTTTTTTTTTGCATTTTTATAAAAAACACACATCCATAAACACTGTCTGGCAAATAAAATGTTAATCCACAAATCCATGCATAAGTTATTTTAGTTTGTATTTTGTCATGGGGGCTTCCATTTTTGCTCATTACACATTCATCCTGTGCTGCTCTAACAGCAGGCACAGCATTACCTGTGTGCTTGGAGGCAGCCACTCTGTAATGAAAAGCCAGGTCGCACCAAGACATGAGAATCTAGCTGTACACTCCCCCTCCCCTCTCTGCCCATGCGTGTGATGTTTGGAGGAGAGCGGTCACATGGTTTGCAGGGAAGCAATTACTTTCACTTTCCTACGTCCTGCTCTACAGCTGCACTAGCAGCCCCTCCTCCCACAGACACTATCCAAGCTCCTGCCGTTCTGTAAAGGTGGCCATACACGGGCCGATAAAAGCTGCCGACAGACTGTGTCGGCAGCTTATTGGCCCGTGTATGGGGGCCCCGACGGGCTTCCCCGATCGAGATCTGGCCGAAAGTCGGCCAGATCTTGATCGGATGGGTTTAAAAATCCCGTTGGATCGCGGTCGCATCTGTTCGTTGATGCGGTCCCACGATCCGACCGCCCGTTTGTGAATGCTAGGATCCGATCGGATCTGCCCGATATTGCCCACCTCAAGGTGGGAATATTGAAGGGAGATCCGCTGGTTTGGCGACATCGCCAAACGAGCGGATCTATCCATGTATGGCCACCTTTAGTTTGTTCTCTGCTTTCCTTTGGAGGGGGGGAGCTTTCTCTCCTTGCTGCCTTCCTAGTTTGTTTTACTGGTTACTAGATGAGGTAAAGGAGCTGTGAGTTCCCTCTGCTTATCCACCTCACACACACTGCGCTCCTTTCCTGCCTGCAATACTTCTTTTTTCATTAACTACTTACTGTCTCCTTTCTCCTGAGCTATTTTAACCCTTCCTAGACTTCCTCCTAAGTTTTCCTGGTTTTCAAGTATGTCCTCCTTATTTTATCCTTTTTTTCTATTACCTGTCATCAGTCCTGGGAGTTTACTCCTGTGTTTCTGCCATTCATTTTTGTGTAAACAAATATAATAAACTATCTATATAAAATATTTTTTCCAGTGCCCAAAATGAATTGTGTGTGTGTATATGTATATATGTGTGTATGTATATATGTGTGTATATATATATATATATATATATATATATATATATATATATATATATATATATATATTTATTTATTTTTGAAACGTAAGTGGGGGCAGTGATCACAGGACTATCTTATTTCAGTCCTTCTGAAGTGGTGTCAGTGGGAGCTTATCTTGATTCCTGCCTACTGTTCAATTGACAGGCTCAGCAGACAAGGCTCTATTTACATTACAGCAGCTTGTAGGAGGGAGGGGTAATGACATCACTCCAACTTGCAGTGCAGCAGTAAAGTGTGACTGAAGTTTATCAGAGCACAAGTCACATGACCTGAGGGCAGCTGGGAAATGTCAAAATGTCTAGCCCCATAGCAAATTTTAAAATTAGATATAAAAAAAAAACCCATTTCTTGTTTTGAAAAACGGATTTCAATGCAGGATTCTGCTGTAGTAGCACTATTAACTGATACATTTTGTAAAAAACATGTTTTTCCTTGACAGTATCCCTTTAACTGTTTATATCTCATCCTTCCTCTTGTTAGGTTCAATCCCTATCTCTTCTTCACCCCCCCCCCCATTCCTGGCTTTATACATTTAGTAGAAGAAAAGGTGGGGGAGTGATTGTATGCAGAGCCTTCTTCCTGAACACACAATGTGTGTATTTCCTGTATGGCAGCTGCAGTTGCTACACAGCCAGTCTAAGCCATATGGGCACTGCCTCTATCTTCCCCTTGGTTGTGAGTCTGCAATGCTTCTAGCAAACAAACCTGATACCAGTTTCAGAGCATTAAAGAAACAGTACAGCTACAGACTTATGATTTAGACAGACAGGAAAAGGAAATGTTCATATTTGAATTTAACTTCAATATCATGTATAATACCGACATTCAGAGAGTCATTGCAGTTGGTTTTCCATATTATTCTGTGTTACTTATATTACTTGGTAATATGACGTTGGTATTCCCTGTGCCGTAACATTCTCTGTGCTTCTGGGAAGGCTTTCCACTAGATGTTGAAACATTATTGGTGGGATTTGCATGTATTAAAGGATATGTAATCCTTTAAAACAAGTGTAAAATTGACGAGAGTGCTATTCTAGGGATCTTTTGTAATTTACATTCATTATTTATTTTTATTCCAAGATATTAAGGGATACATGTGCTGTTAATATGAATGAATTTGGTTACAACAGCGCCACCTGCTGGTCATTTTCCCACCAGTCTGACCACCAAGTAGTCAAGGAAGTTGTCAGGAGGCTGCTCTGATGTTCTTCTGCTTAGAATAAAAAACAGAAACCTTTCTCACATCTTTCCTAACCAGAAGATCATCAGAGCAGCCTCTTTCTTTCACCTGACAACTTCCTTGACTACTTGGTGGTCAGACTGGTGCGAAAATGACCAGCAGGTATTCATTCATATTAACAGCACATTAATATCTTGGAATAAAAAGAAAATAAATAATCAATGTTAATTACAGAAGTGCTTAGAATAGCACTCTCATGAATTTTACATTCACTTATTTTAAAGGTTTACTTATCCTTTCAGTCAGAAGGGCATTTTGAGGTTTGTCACTGGATCTATCATACTGTAAGTTAATTTGAAACATCTTTTTCCCTTACAACTGAGCATGGTGGCAGTTAGATCACCCTGGGTGCCCCAGTTGTTTATGATAAGTTAATGGCATGTATGCCCAGTATTTTAAAACATCTTAATGCTGTTAATTACCTGAATCAGGGCGGTGCTATTGGTGCTTCTTTTATGACATGATCCTGCCCTCATATGAGTAATAATAAGCTCATATGTGTGTTCATTTTAAGTGCTGATTATGTTTCCCACCTCATTACATCATCTCTGCCCTTCCCTTTAAAAAAGAAAAAAAGCAAAACTATTTGGATGGATTCTTACAGTAGTTGTCAGGCTGGTTTACATAAACTTTCAAACATAAACATATTTTACAATTCTCCTGTCAGTTGATACTTCCTGTGAGGATGAACTCATTTTATGGCGGGGGCTAAAGATAAGGCTAAAGGCACAACAAAGGCTGCATTTCTGCTTTTGCTGATTGTAGTTTAGTCTGTCTTTACTGGTGTACAACAGCCAAGCGTGTTGGACTGGTTTTTTGTTTTATTTTTCTCCAGGTGAATATCCACCACTATTGGTGCTTTAAGGAAGTTCACATTACAGTAAATGGCAGTGGTTTTTGGTTGTGCCCCATGTGCCTTTAGGGTCAGGGCACACGCTCAGATTCAGGGAGATCAGTTGCCCTGGCAACAAATCTTCATTATCCAAAGTCGACGAAATTGCCACCCGAGGAAACTTTGGAAAACGAGGCGCTCCGAGTGCCATCCCGCCAGCAATCTACATTCTGCCAGCGGGACGCAGTTTGGGGAGATTAGTTGCCCCGAAGAAGAGGAGATTTGTGGCCGGGCAACTAATCTCCCTGAATCTGAGAGTGTGCTCTGACCCTTAAGATGGCCATAGACGCAAAGATCCAGTCAGTGCTATAGTAGAAAGCAGGACAAATCCAAGGCAGTAACTATGACTGCAAAGTGCTTTTATCGGGGAAAAGTGCTCCACAACATGTTTCGGGCATTGGCCCTTTATCAAGTCGCAAAGATCTGATCGTACGAATCCTCGACTTTTCTGACTGTGTGAGTCCCGTCATGCGGAGATCAGTCGTTTGGTCGATCAGACAGGTTAAAAGATTTCTGCCGGTAATTTCTCTGCATGTATTGCCGATCGTATGATTTTCAGTGGGAGACTGTCACTAGCTTTGGTCGGAAATAACTTTCATACGATTGCTGTCGGGCAGAACATCGGCTGACCTTTTCTTTTCTACTTTATTTAATCTGAATGGTTAGTGGCAGGTTGGAAGAAAGGAAAGTCCGATCGTATGATGATTCGTACGATCGGATCTTTGTCTGTGGCAAGCTTTAGACCAGGGGTGTCCAAACTGCGGCCCGAGTGCCACATGCGGCCCAGGATGCATATGAATGCGGCCCAGCTTGGTTCCGGAGGAAACGTCATGTTGCAAAGGATATAGGAGGAGGAGGGACTCTGCCCATTGGCCAGTTAGTAATAATAATATAATAATAAGTCTATTTAATATCCAGGTGTCCCATATTCCAGTGTATAGCTCCATCTGGTTATCCAACTGGCATTGTAGTTCTTTTCTGTGTATTTCCATTACTTTTACAAATCAAACGTGTTTGTGTATTTCATTTGTGGCCCCAGACAATTTTTCTTTTTCCAGTGTGGCCCGGCGAGCCAAAAGTTTGGACACCCCTGCTTTAGACTAAAGGTTTGTTTGTTTAGATTTGTATATTTACCGGTGTTGGGTTTCAGTAAGCCGTAATAGAGGCCCCCATTTCTCTTTCAACAGACCAGTATCTGCTATGGCAGGACACATTCAATGAAAACAAGTAATATATGAAATATACATCCATCTCACTCATGTCTATGATGAATCCACATGATTAATTATTTGGCTGACTAAGGTTTCTCTTGAGTGCATAGATCTCCAGCCCTCCCTGTACTAACTGCTGTTTTGAGGCAACATGTTAGTTATTAAGGGCTGGGACACACTGGGCAATTTGGGGAGATTTAGTCGCCTGGCGACTAATCGCAGCGACGTTTCTCCCCGAATGCCTCCCCTCGCTCTGCGCCTGGCTAAAATGAAAAATCGCCTGTGCTAATCACACGCGGCGATTCGCCGCGTGTGATTCGCGCAGGCGATTTTTCATTTTAGCCAGGCGCAGAGCGAGGGGAGGCATTCGGGGAAGATTGGTCGTGGAAAGTCGCGGCGATAAGTCGCCAGGCGACTAAATCTCCCCAAATCGCCCAGTGTGTCCCAGCCCTTACAAGACCAATCCAGGATACTTTTTGTAATCCAGAAGTGTCCCATTTGTGAATAAACAAACTATGAAGTTAAATGCTCAGTTTGCTAAATGAATGTCACTGTGGTTGCCAAAACAGGCTCGCCCAGGAAGGCCAGTAACAAGGCTGATAGATTGAGATATTATTCTGCTCAGTTAGTTTTGAACTTGCTTTAGTTGATGGCTTAGCACGTGGGCCAAGCAGATGTCTGTCCACTTCTCTCTTTAAATTACATTCTTTACATTCTATGCCACCAGCAAACTCGTCAATAGAGTATTCTGGCCTGGTGGCCATATCTATATGTATTAATTAATAGTAACAGCCATACATCCATAGACGTACGTGAAATTGTGCCACAGTTAATTTATTTTATATCATCCTAAAAATGACAGGCTATATATACATTACCTTGAATAGCTTTCTTTCTGTACCATTTGGTCATGGTTGTTGCCCTAGTTTGTGTCTTTAAGAAACACTGGACAGAGCTTTGGCTGCTTTGGGATACTAGTCTAGTAATTAGCTTTATCCGAAAGGTTTATATAAATACACCAGTAAACCCTCAAAGTAATGCTGCTCTGAGTCCTCTGTCAAAAGAAACACTGCATTTCCTTCTGTTGTGTACACATAGGCTTCTGTATCAGACTTCCTGTTTTCAGCATAAACCACCAGAGCTAGGGCTTGAGCATGCTCAGTTTGCTCCTCTCTCCCCCTCCCCTCCCTGCTGTAGCCCAGAGCTACAAGTGAGCAGGAAGAAACTCTGGCAGGAAGTGATGTCACATCAAGCTAATATGGCAGCTGCTATACTAAACACAGAGAGTTTCTAAAGCAGGTTACTCCGGTATGGTAAAGCATTCTACAGAATAAATATATGTGTTATAGCTTGAACTTTTGTGGCTTATCTATTGGCAATAAACTGCCTCAGTAGCTTTCCTTCTCCTTTAATGCCCAAGTTGCTAAGATGAATTGCAGGACATTAGCGTTATGTCAATCAAATTCTTGCAGTCTTCGTAGCAAAAAAGTTCAAAAATTATATCGCTTGGAAAGTGACATTTTATCTTGGACTTGAATACAAAACAGCAGTGTAGCCCTATTTGTATTGCATTGACATGTTTTCGTATGGTGTTAGTATTACGGTGATCTGTTAATTGCGTATGAAGAGTTTCATATTGGCTTAGGCTAAGGCCACACTAGGCGATAGCGCCGCGATTTGACTCGCGGCGACTTTTCGCCGCGACTTAATCCGCAATCGCTGGGGAAACTTTTGCGCTGGCGTCTATGGGGAATCGCGGCGTAAAAACACACGCGGCGATCTTTTTTCTATTGTCGCTCGAAATCGCCTAGCGAGGCAATTTCGAGCGACAGTAGAAAAAAGATCGCCGCGTGTGTTTTTACGCTGGCGATTTTTCGCGATTCCCCATAGACGCCAGCGCAAAAGTTTCCCCAGCGATTGCGGATTAAAAGTCGCGGCGAAAAGTCGCCGCGAGTCAAATCGCGGCGCTATCGCCTAGTGTGGCCCTAGCCTTAGGGGTTACATTCCTTCCAAACTGAAACATCCTCCTGCAGGAACTGATCTTCATCTGGCAATAATTGTATCCAGCCATGCTTTCTCTTATCGTAAAGGTTCCAAAAATGCATCATTTCCTTCAGTCCCCAATCCCTGGGCCAATGATTTCAATTGTTCTCTTTGGCTTCTAACAACAAACACTGATAAAACCCTTCGCTGAGGGCAGGTATGTTGAGGTATGCAGCAATGCGCATTCTGTGTATTGTAATCTGGCCAGTGGTGATATTGTTAATATTTTTGGAAATATATTTGCTTCCACAAAAATACAGGTTATAATTAGAGATGCACTGAATCCACTGTTTTGGATTCAGCTGAACCCCCGAATCCTTTGCAAAAGATTTGGCCGTATACCAATCCGAATCCTAATTTGTATATGCATATCGAAATCCTGCTGAAAAAGGCATAATACTGGCTGAATCCCGAATCAAATCCTGGATTACTAGTTATTAGGGATGCACCGAATCCACTATTTGGGATTCGGCTGAGTCCCCGAATCCTTAGTGAAAGATTCGGCCGAATCCTTAGTGAAAGATTCGGCCGAATCCTTAGTGAAAGATTCGGCCGAATCCTTAGTGAAAGATTCGGCCGAATCCTTAGTGAAAGATTCAGCCAATTACCGAACCGAATATGAATCCTATACTGCATATGCAAATTAGGGGCAGAAAAGGGAAAAGTGGAAAAGATTCTTCTTTTGTGACAAAAAAATTCAAGTTATTTCCCTACCCGCCCCTAATTTACATAAGCAAATTAGGATTTGTATTTGATTCTGCCAGGCACAAGGATTCGGCCGAATCCTGCTTAAAAAGGCTGAATCCCGAACCAAATCCTGGATTCTGTGCATCCCTACTAGTTATAATTATAATATCTGCCATTTTATTCATGTGGTTACTTTATGCATATTAAGAAAGCTAACATTATACAGCATTGTAGGCTGCTAATTCAGCCATTGAAGAGTTGTGCGCCTGAATCTCGGCTCCTCTTGTATATGTTAAAGGACCAACAGTGCTTAGGAACCAGCACACCTACTCTGTTAAAGTCCGTTACCGCTATGTCTAATTCCTGAACTGCGGCAAAATATTAGGAAATTGACATTTGCCTAATACAAAGGGTTTAAAGCAGGATTATGTTAGTAGTGTTTATTCGTATAGTAGTGTTATTTTTGTATATAAATATCCAGTAAATTATTGGAAGAAGGTATTCTGGCCACTAATCCTTATTTATCGCTATATTAGTAAGAACCAGTAACCTGTGTTGCATAACTGGAACAGGATTGTGAGTGACTGATCCCTTAAGCTTCATTCACTCAACAGACTGTCTGATTCATCAGCTTTAGGTTACCATTAAGCCGTCTGATCATCTTGTGCAGAGAAAAGGCCCATCCACTAACGTCTCCTTGTGGGCAGAAATCCACACTGTGAACACTGACAGGCCAATGCTTTACATGCCACTGTGAAAATTATTTGGTCAGCCTTTATGCTCAGGGGAAGAAAATACTTGTGTATTCTTAAAGGGATATTGCCATGGGAAACACATCAGTTAATAGTGCTGCTCCAGCAGACATCTGCACTGAAATCCATTTTTCAAAAGAGGACACTGGTTGTTTTATATTTAATTTTGAATCTGACATGGGGCTAGACATATTGTCCGTTTCCCAGCTGCCCCCGGTCATGTGATTTGTGCTCCGATAAACTTCAGTCACTCTTTACTGCAAGTTGGAGTGATATTTCCCCCACCCCAGCTGCCCATCAGCAGAACATGGGAAAATAACCAGGTAACAGCTACCTTGTAGATATAAGAACAGCACTCAATAGTAAAAATCTATGTCCCACTGCAACTCCTTCAGTTACATTGAGTAGGAGAAACAACAGCCTGCCTGAAAGCAGTTCCATCCTAAAGTGCTGGCTCTTTCTGAAAGCACATGACCAGGCAAAATGACCTGAGATGGCTGCCTACACACTAATATTTAGGGATGCACCGAATCCACTTTTTTGGATTCGGCCGAACCCCCGAATCCTTCACGAAGGATTCGGCCGAATACCAAACCGAATCCGAACCCTAATTTGCATATGCAATTAGGGATGGGAAGGGGAAAACATTTTTTACTTCCTTGTTTTCTGACAAAAAGTCACGCAATTTCCCTCCCCACCCCTAATTTGCATATGCAAATTAGGATTCGGGTTCGGCCGGACAGAAGGATTCAGCCAAATCCTGCTGAAAAAGGCCGAATCCTGGATTCGGTGCATCCCTACTAATATTACAACTAAGAAAATGCACTCGCTGGTTCAGGAATGACATTTTACATGGTAGAGTGAATTATTTGCAGTGTAAACAGTGTCATTTAGAAATGAAAACTACACTATACATGACAGAATCCTTTTAAAGTGATAGTAACACCCCTAGTTTTGTGCTTCGATCTCTACTTTGAGATCTGCTTTTGATTAATCACAAAATTACCAATATAAACCCTCAAATTAGTAAAATATATTGTTTTAAAAAAAAAAAAAAAAACACCACTTCCTCGTGGAGAAGGATATTATACTTCTGTAGGTATGTAACTATACAATAACAATCCTCCCCTCCTCCACTTCTCTTCTGCACTGCTCTGTCATTTTTTTTAATGGTGCTTTAAACTAATTCTACCTTAATTTTACCTTACCCCCCCCCCCCCAGTAAGGAAAGTTTCTTTAAATGAGATAATGAGCTCTGTATAAACAAGGCACTATATCTCAACTGTGGTTTGAGTTTCAGGTTTATGAATGAGGAGCTCATACGGGGAGGGGGGGGTATCATTGGACTGATAATTCAGTTAACTATATGATACCCTTTCCACAAATGCTTTGAAGGACCAGAAATTTGGAAATTGAAGTATTTTGTAGTGCAAGAAACAATAGAAGATGATGATTTCAGGCAGATTTTGGCCATGGCATTCTACACTGCATAAAGACTCAAAAAGTTCCAAACCCTCCATATAATAAATCTAATACAGGTATGGGATCTGTTATTCTGAAAGCTCCAAATTACAGAAAGCCCATCTCCATAAGACTCCACTTTAGGCAAATCCACATTTTTTAAAAATGATTTCCTTTTTCTCTGTTATAATAAAACAGTGCCTTTTACTTGATCCAAAGTAAGATATAATTAACAGGGATGCACCGAATCCAGGCCGAATACTTCTGCTAGGCCAAACCGAATCCAAATCCTAATTTGTATATGCAAATTAGGGGCGGAAGGTAAATTACATGACTTGTCACAAAACAAGGAAGTAAAAAAACAAAATAGTGGATTCGGTCCATCACTAATAATTAATCCTTATTAAAAGCAAAATCAGCCTATTGGGTTTATTTAATGTTTACATGATTTTCTAGTAGACTTAAGGTATGAAGATCCAAATAACAGAAAGATCTGTTATCGGCCTGTGGGGGGGGGGGGCTGGAACAGAAGTTGTGGTCCGTGATGCAAAAGGGGTGGAGCCATGCAATGTGCAGCAAAAGCGCGCAATAGCCAGAAGACTTAAAAAAACTGTTCGGAGCGAATTGGAGGCGGGCCAAGGCCTTTTTTAAGGTTATTACAGGTTACCGGCAACTAGATTGCCGGTAAATTTGTAATACTGGCCCTGGCAGGTGTTTTACTGGCTAGGCTGGTAAAATACCGGCCGGGTGGCAACCCTATTAGTTGCTGAAGTTCCTAATGGTGCCAATAAGACGGTGTGCTACAGAAATCTATTGAGTCATGTACTCTGTATGATTTCCTTTATGGTTCAGTCCAGGTTTTTGCAGCGTTACAGCAGAGTGAATGTGCCTAATTGTTTCCAGGATGACTTCATGTTTTTATATAGAACATGGTTTTATTTGAGTGTTACATTCTGTGCAGAGAAAGTCACCGCCTCAGTTCTGACATGGCTAAGCCTATTTGTAGGTCAGATCTGGCATATAATTGTCAGTTGGTGAGCAGGACACTGAAAGTGAAGTCGCAAAGGAGATTTCGCTCATTTCCTCCAGCAAAAACTTTGTGTATGTTATGCAACTGCTTGTTTTGTTTGTTCTGCTGTTTCTTTGTATGTCTTCTTGTTTCCTGCGGCCGTTGTGATACCTGGAGCACTTTTCCTAAAAGACTGTGGCAGTGTATCTTGTCTCTACGGACTTTATTCACTTTGGCACATACTAAAGCTTATATTAGAAGACCCCTGTCCAAATGAATGTGTTCTTACCTTTTTTTTTTTTGATTCGTAACTTTCATTTTTAGATTAACCCACCGCCAAAATGTCCAGCAAAAGAGCAAAGACCAAGACCACCAAAAAGCGCCCTCAGCGTGCAACTTCCAATGTATTCGCTATGTTTGACCAGTCCCAGATCCAGGAGTTCAAGGAGGCATTTAATATGATTGATCAGAACCGTGACGGCTTTATTGATAAAGAAGATCTGCATGACATGCTTGCCTCTCTTGGTATGTAATGTTTCATACACTCGGGGAGATGTTATTGCTGTGGCTTTTTGATATTCTGGTGCTATAAATCCACTGAAATATTTATATGATGTATAACATGTCAATCAGGACACTACTTCCTGCTTTTCAGCTCTCTTGGTTTACACTGACTGTTTACCAGGCAGTAACCAATCAGAGACTTGAGGGGGGGCCACATGGGTCATATCTGTTGCTTTTGAATCTGAGCTGAATGCTGAGGGTCAATTACAAACTCACTGAACAGAAATGTACCATGTGGCCCCCCTTCAAGTCGCTGACTAACTCAGAGTTATAGAGCTGAAAAGCAGGAAGTTTTATTCTGGCTGTTTTATTAGACATCTGTTTACTCCAGCCTTTATACATTACATTTTTGGCTAACTAACTATATTAGAAACATTTTTTATTTTCACACTGAACTATTCCTTTAAAGAGATACTGACACCAGAAAATAATCTTTACTTATAACATTGTCTTTGAATGCTTTTTATAATTTTGCCATAAACGTATTTGTCTGATGATTTTACATTACCATACCTCCCAACATTTTGGAAATAAAATAGGGACCAAAAAGTTGTTGCGCGGAAATTTTTGACCATGCCCATTTTTGTGGCCACACCCCGTAATTACCATGTTCAATTTACAAAATTTGTCAAGTTATGAAAGTTTGAACATATTTCTGTTTTTTTGTTTTTTTTCCAGTTATTACAGTTTTGCTAATGAAGGTGAATTACCCTTTAAGCTGAGTCTAACTTCTCCCAATGGACCTGTTATCTTATATTGTTACAATTACTTATTTGTTTATATCAAAATTGTTACAAAAGTATCTTATCTGATGCTGTGGCTGTTATGGGCTCTCTGCCAAAAGCCAATTAAGTTAGAAACATTGTTTCTTTTTCTGGCTGTTCGGTGCAGAGAAATTCAGGACTTTCCAGTACAAATGAGGGACTGCGGGTACAGCTGTCAAAAGAGGGGACCGCTCCTCTAAAAACGGGACAGTTGGGAGATTGGGTTCTCCAGTTTGCAATTTCAGCAATCTGGTTGCTAAGGTCTATGTATTAATTAGAATAAGAGACTGGAATATGAATAGGAGAGGCCTGAATAGAAAGATGAGTAATATAAAGTAGCAATAACAATACATTTGTGGCTTTACAGAGCAATTGTTTTTAGATGGGGTCAGTGACCACCATCTGAAAGCAGGCAAGAGTCAGCAGAAAAGGGCAAATAACTCCAAAACTATAACATAAATAATGAAGACCAATTGCAAATTTTCTTTCCAAAATGTTGGGAGGTATGGGAGAACTACTGCTGAATAAAAAGCTAAATAACTAAAAAAATAAAAAAATGAAAACCAATTGCAAATTGTCTCAGAATATCACTCTCTACATCATACTAAAAGTTATTTTAACGGTGAACAACACCTTTAAAGGAGAAACAAACCAATGCTACTAAAACCCCCTACCCTACATAGACCCCCCCAGCCTAGGTGGTACCTTTGCTAAATGCCCCTAACTATTTCCTTACCCCTCGGTGCAAGTTCTGTCCAGCGGAGTTCACTGGCACCATCTTCAGCCACTTCTGTAATCTTCGGATTTTCTTCCAAGCTGCGGCAATTTCCGTGACTTTCGGCACATGCGCAGTTGTGTCAAAACAGAAAATTGCTCCAACTGTGCATGCGCCGATATGTCACTTACTTGCCGAAGATTACTGAAGAGAAGAAGATGGCTGCCGTGAACTCTGATGCCCTGAATCTGCACTGAGGGGTAAGTAAAGAGTAAAGGTGGCCATACACGGGCCGATAAAAGCTGCCGACAGACCGTGTCGGCAGCTTATTGGCCCGTGTATGGGGGCCCCCGACGGGCTTCACCGATCGAGATCTGGCCGAAAGTCGGCCAGATCTCGATCGGATGGGTTTAAAAATCCCGTTGGATCGCGGCCGCATCTGTTCGTTGATGCGGTCCCACGATCCGACCGCCCGTTTGTGAATGCTAGGATCCGATCGTTGGGCCCTAGGGCCCACAATCGGATCTGCCCGATATTGCCCACCTCAAGGTGGGCATATCGGAGGGAGATCCGCTCGTTTGGCGACATCGCCAAACGAGCGGATCTATCCATGTATGGCCACCTTTAGGGGCATTTAGCAAAGGTACCACCTAGGCTGGGCGGGGGGGGGGGTCTATGTAGGGTAGGGGATTTTAGTAGCAAGGGTTTACTTCTCCTTTAAGCGGGACATGTTTTTTTTTTTTGTTTTTTTTTTTATATATATCTTCCCTGATTTAGAAAAGTTCCATTTTGACAAATCATGTTACATAAAAGTATGTTCTGCTTAATAAGATTAATTTTCTACGTGTTTACAAATGATCACTGGCCACACACATGCTGATTTACTGTCACTAATGTATTAGAATTGTCTATGTATATCTCAACATTAGATTTTTTATCAGTTCCTGCTTCTGAATGAAAAGGTTTAAAAGCCATCACAGCATATTAAATATAACGGTAAAAAAATCTTAATAATAAGTCGTAAAAAAGAAAAATATAACGGTAGAATAAAAGTGTTTAATGGCCAGTTGTTGTTTGTACGCAGCCTTCTGGTGTGTATCTGTTCTGCAATGACTCCTCTTCTGTGTTGCCCTAGTGTCTGCCTAGAATGTGTTGCCTAATGAATCTTCCTCTCAGTGCAGCTTTTTATCATTAATTTGGCATGTGGAATTCTTCAGTCCATGTAAACAGAGAAGAAATTTCCACTTGTAAATATACATTTAAGAATCCATAACATGCAAAAGAAACGGTCCAATGAAAATCTAATAAAGGATGCATTTATTTGTGTAGAGGCCACCGATGTGCTAGCACTATATAATGCGACTTTCGGAATGCCATTTTGCCTCTTCATCTTTCTTTCGATTTTAAAGGAGAACTAAACCCTAAAAATGAATATGTATAAAAATGGCATGTTTTATATACTTAACTTTTAGCACCAGCCTAAAGTTTCAGCTTCTCAATAGCAGCAATGATCCTGGACTTCAAACTTGTCACAGGGGGTCACCATCTTGGAAAGTGTCTGTGACACTCACATGCTCAGTGGGCTCTGAGCAGCTGTTGAGAAGTTAAGCTTAGGGATCGTGGCAAATTATCAAGCAGAAAATGAGGTTGGTCTGTAATATAAGCTGATGATACAAGGCTGATTATTAAATTCTGATGCTAATTGCACTGGTTTCTGTACTGCCATGTAGTAATTATCTGTATTAATTACCTTATATTGTGACATTTCTATTCTATGTGTACTGTATATTGTGAGTGAGTCCCTAAGCTCAGTAAGTGACAGCAGCACAGAGCATGTGCAGTGAATCCGAAAAGAAGATGGGGAGCTACTGGGGCATCTTTGGAGACACAGATCTTCCCTGCTAAAGGGCTGTGGGTTGCCTTTGGCTGGTCCAAAACATAATGTACAACATTTCTACCTACTTCTTAAGTTAAACTTTAGTTCTTCTTTAAGGGCGCAGTGCACCTAGCATGCAAAACCGACTGTTTTCATCCTGTAAGATGCCCACTGTGGAAATGATGCAGCCGTTGTCATTCAGTTTGTGTCTCTGAAGCCCTAGTACTTGTATGAACATTTGTGTTCCCATTAATAGCAGCTGTATTGATTTGTTATTCTGCCTTTCTTTCTGTGATAAAGGGAAAAACCCCACAGACGATTATTTAGATGCCATGATGAATGAAGCTCCCGGCCCTATTAACTTCACCATGTTCCTTACCATGTTTGGTGAAAAGCTGAATGGGACCGACCCTGAGGATGTCATTAGGAACGCATTTGCATGCTTTGATGAAGAAGGAATAGGTGAGTGTATGCATACAGCACTTTCTTCCCTCCTTACTCTTCATTTCTCTCATCCACGTTTATCCTTCAGTATCAGGCCTCTTAAAGGAACAGGAACACCAAAAGATTAAATTGTTTTAAAGTAGTGACAATATAATGCAGTGTTGCCCTGCACTGGTACAACTCATGTGTTTGCTTCAGAAACACTACTATAGTTCATATAAACAAGCTGCTGTGTAGCAATGGCGGAAATTGAAAAAAGGTTAAATAGTGGATAACAGAAAACACCATTATGTTTTACAGAGCTTATCTGCTGTGTAACCTGAGCCTTTTCTCCTTTGAATGGCTGCCCCCATTGCTACACAGCAGCTTATTGATATAAACAATAGTAGTGTTTCTGAAGCAAACACACCAGATTTACCATTGCAGGGCAACACTGCATGATATTTTTATTACTTTAAAACGCTTACATTTTTTGATGTTACTGTTCCTTTAACACTTTAACACTTGTCTGCTAACCTTATTTCTTCTTATTAAATTTTAAACTAAATCGCGTTGAGATCAAATTCAGTTTTACAGTTTTTATCTAGGTTATTAACTGGTTGTTTTTACACATATTTAAAATCAAATTACAATAGGCGGCATTAAAAAGGGAATACAGTAAAACTTCAATTTTACCCTCATTTTACACCATTCTTTACAGTCCCACCAATATATTTTGTATAATGAATTTCCCTGCTTTTAAGTTTTCCGTTATTTTTTTTCTGAACCCCTGAAAATGGGCTTCTACTGTAGCACTCAGCAAAGTTTGATAAAGAGGCCCACATAGTACAGAAACCCATAATATACCCATCTCATATACCCGTTTCTTCAAAAAGTATGAATAGATGCCATTTCTATGCTGAAATCCAGCGGTTTAACAGTTCTTCTCTTTCTGCATCATTTGAAAACCTGGTAAATTGGAACAACTTCTCCACAGCCTACAGACAACATGCAGGAACTACATAACCCACAATGCATTGCACCATGATGTTCTGTTCCTTATTCAAATAATGTGTTTAGGGAATTGTGGGGTTTGGAGGATGTAGGCTGACAGATGGCTGTTTATACAAAGTAATAGTAGTCAGCCAGCTCAGCAAAGTAGTCAGACAGATCAGCAGGAGAGCAGGGGGTTAGGCTTAGGGAACTGTTCCAAACCATTAAAAATCATGAAAAGTCTGCATAGTTTTAATTGATGTATATTTCAAATTTTCATTATGTTTACTTTTCAAAAAGCTTAAGTAATATTTTTTGTCTTGTTAAAGTGGAACGCCACAAAAACATATTAGTGCAGAGCTGCCATTCTTGAGCATGAAGTGTTTGGCATGCGTTTAATCAGAAACTTTATGGCAAAAGTACAGGGGTGATGCAGCATTTAACAGTTCATAATACATATTTTCATCCATATTGTATTCAGCAAAACCTAGCCTTTAATGTTTACATGTACAATTGTTCAGTGTAAAAATCAATGGGGTAAATAGATAGGCTGTGCAGAATAAAAAATGTTTCTAATATAGTTAGTTAGCAAAAATGTAATGTATAAAGGCTGAAGTGACTGGATGTCTAACTTAATAGCCAGAACACTACTTCCTGCTTTGCAGCTCTATTGCTTTCCACTGATAGTAACCAATCAGTTACTTATTCGGGGGGGCACATGGGTCATATCTGTTGCTTTTGAATCTGAGCTGAATGCTGAGGATCAATTACAAACTCACTGAACAGAAATGTCCCATGTGGCCCCCATTCAAGTCGCTGACTAACTCAGAGTTAGAGAGCTGAAAAGCAGGAAGTAGTGTTCTGGCTATTATGTTACACATCCAGTCTTTATACATTACATTTTTGCCTAACTAACCCTCTATTTATTAAAAGGAGGCAAACGGTTTGTTTTCTTAATGGCCATCACAACAGAGGTTTGCCTGCAGTATGGGGTGACAATATTTACTCCTGACTCCACAAAGGAAGGGATTGTACATATCGGTACAATAGTAAAAGAAGTAGAGCCAGTGGGTGCAAGGAGTATGTTTATAAATTGTGTGATAGAAGGGAAAATCAGATATTCCATTTGCTGAAATATATATACAATTCTATTCATAGGTTTTATCCAGGAGGATAATCTGAGGGAATTGCTGACAACAATGGGTGACCGATTTACAGATGAGGAAGTGGATGAGCTCTTCAGAGAGGCCCCAATCGATAAGAAGGGCAATTTCAATTACAACGAATTCACCCGCATCTTGAAACATGGAGCTAAAGACAAGGATGACTAAGCTGGAAGTGCCGCTGGAAGAACAACTGCACTGCTCTCATCCTCACATCTCTCCTCCTCGTAGAACTCCTTGCATGCATTTAGCTCTAGATCTTTTCTTTTCTGTGTATTTATGGATCTGAACAAGGCCCTTTTGGCACTCTGCCACCTATGTAACCAAACTGGAAAACAAAAAGTGCAATGTAACAATTTTGTAATAAGATTTGGAATTTGGTGTTTACTATAAGCCGTGTTTAGTTTGGGGGTTGGCTCCTTTAGATTTGTTTATTCTTTCTTCTCATTTAAAGCTGCTTGTGGAACATCCCAGCTAAAACTTCCAAAGTGCCAACGAGCTTCTTGTCTGTTCCTATATATATATGCTAGAGCCTGGGGCTTGTTTCTCCTAAACATCGAGCTGAGGCTATTAGCACTATACACTGCACATGTATTCTTCATCTCCTGGCAAGGTTTCTTGCTGCCTTCTCACTGGAGGAGTAGAGGTCCCCATAAAGTATTCCTATTGGCTAACCGTACTGGCATGATTAAGAGCTAAATGTTAAGAGAACACCGTTTTAAATCAATATCGGCATTTTTATAAAGTGAATAAAAGGTTTTTTTCTAATTATACTGTGTCATATGTAATTTTATTTGGCTGGTTCCTGATTCATCCAACTGATGTCTGGTTTAAAAGAGAAGGAAAAGTTAAAACGAAGAAAGCTTTATCAGAAAGGTCCACCTAAATATACCAGTAAACCCTCAAAGTAATGCTGCTCGAAACACAGCATTTCTTTCCTTCTATTGTGTACACATGGGCTTCTGTATCAGACTTCCTGTTTTCAGCCTAAACCTCCAGGGCTTGGGCTTGAGCATGCTCAGTTTGCTCCTCTCCCCCTCCCTTCTCTGCTGTAATCTGAGCCCAGAGCTATAAGTGAGCCGGGAGAGACTCAGGCAGGAAGTGATGTCACACCAAGCTAATACGGCAGCTACTATCCTAAACAAACCGAGAGCTTCTAGAGCTTTTTACTCAGGTATTGTAAAATATTCTACAGAATAAATATAACATTCTAGCTTGCACTATTGCAGCTAATCTATTGGCAATAAAATGCCTCTGTAGCTTTCCTTCTCCTTTAAGACATATACAATCTCTCCAAAAACCCAATATCCAGAAAGCTCTGAATTACAAGAGGCAACAAAGTAAATTGTAGGATATTTTTTTATTATTTCTGTAATACTTATTATACAGTAACTTGAATATAATTTAAGGGCATGAATCCAAATTGGTGGCAAAATAATACTATTTTATTAACATTTTTTTAGTAGACATAAGGTATGGACATCCAAATGATGGGGGAAAAAAATGATCTGGAAAACCCTAGGTTAAAGGCACTTTAATTTATTGCCCACAAATGCCTTGTCTGCACTGACAGTCGCACCTGTGTACTGCACTGACTGCCGATTAACCAATACTGCACCAGTTGCTATGGACTGTTCAGCCAATCAGGCTGCTGCATCTCCAGGCCCAGCACAACCATCCATCTTCATCCCACTTTTGTTTCCTCTATAGTTACATCTGACACAAGCGGTTAATGAAACGCAGCAGTCTTTGAATGTTCTGCTCCCAGTATAGCGGCAGCTGTTCAAACTGAGAAGACACGGCCATGTCACCGTCCTGTGTCGCTGCTCATGCAGAGCCAGGGTAAACGGCTGCTTGGCTTCTTTGTACAACTGTCATTTGTGGTGATGGGTACAGGCCATTTGCACAACAATATCATCTCTTTATTGGGCAAAAGGAAGTTGGCATTTTGCCTAATGATCTGCACATATTTTGGAGCTCTGACCTCAGCACTAAATTCCCAGTGCTCTGGTCATATTTATTTTATTCAT
Organism: Xenopus petersii; assembly: GCA_038501925.1. Lineage (NCBI taxonomy): Eukaryota > Metazoa > Chordata > Amphibia > Anura > Pipidae > Xenopus > Xenopus petersii. The sequence continues at coordinate 98,110,293 of CM076683.1, read as the reverse complement.
TTCCACCCCTACTAATAAATCCCTTTTCCAAAAGGTCTCCTATTCATGAGACAGCTGCCTCTCAGGATTACTGCGCTATGCACAACGACTGCCTGCAAGTATCCCAGTTATTTCCCATTGCTCATGCCAGAGGAACGGCTGTGCTATTAAAGGAGAGCTGAAGGCACTGTCTTAACACCAAACATTGTGGGGCAGAATTATTGAAGGTCGAGGTGAATTTTCAAATGAAACAAATCGATTTTTGAGCTATTTTTTGTGAACTTCGACTAGGGAATAGTCCAAATTTGATACAAATTGAAATTTATCATGTACTTTGACCATTCGCCATCTAAAACCTGCCGAATTGCTGTTTTAGCCTATGAGGGACCTCCTAGAACCTACTTGGAGTCAATTGGTGGGAAATTTTTTGTAATAAAATTCGATCTAATGCGCTATTCCTTCGATTCAGGCGATTCAAATTCACCCCAATACAGACCTATTCAATCGAAAACGCTTCTATTCGACCCAAAAAAAACCCTTTGACTTAATTTCGCTTGGTCTTTTTGAATTCGAAGTTTTTTCAATTCAAAATTCGACCCTTGATAAATATGCCCCTGGATGTCAGAAATAATAAGTGACTAATTGAATTGGGAAAAAATGGTTTATTTGTCAATATAATGTCAGCGCATTTTCTTCTTTTAGAATGAGATCTAGAACCATAACGAGATCCATCATCCACGTTGCTAATGGAGTTGGTACACTCTATGGAGCTGGCATTCAGGGACCTGACAATACTAGAGCTGGAAAATTTAAATTTGAATAATGCTGGACAGTGCTAATAAACATCCCGAAGAATCGAGCAGCAATATTTTGCACTAACACATGTTGCAATGGATGTGCAGGAGGATTTAAACTGCCCATACACCTTAAAGGGGTGGTTCACCTTTACGTTAACTATTGGTCAATTCTAAGCAACTTTTCAGTTGGTCTTCGTTATTTTTATAGTTTTTTAATTATTTTCCGCCGCCTTCTGACTCTTTCAAATGGGGGGTCACTGACCTCACCTAAAAACAATGGGGCTGTAAGGCTACAAAATGAATGTTTTAGCTCCTTTGTATTACTTGTCTTTTTATTCACGCCCTCTCCTATTCATATTGCAGTTTCTTACTGAAATGCATGGTTGCTAGGGTAATTTGGACCTAAGCGACCAGATTGCTGACATTGCAAACTGGAGCGTTGTTGAATAACAAAAACAAAATTTACTCAAAAACTACAAATAATAAAAAATGAAAACCAATTACAAATTGTCTCCGAACATAACTCGAAGTTAACTCAAAGGTGAAGAACCAGTTTAAAGGGATAAATAACCTTTAAAGGAAAACTATACCCCCAAACTATGTAGGTTTCTATAAAAAGATATTGCATAAAACAGCTCATATGTAAAATCCTGCTTCTTGTAAACAAACCATTTTCATAATAATATATTTTTCTAGTAGTATGTGCCATTGGGTAATCATAAATAGAAAATTGCCATTTTAAAAAATAAGGGCTGCCCCCTGGGATCATACAATTCACGGTGCACACAAACATACCAACAAACCATACTTGTTAGGTCACATGAGCCAATTAACAGACAGAGTTGTGTCTTTTGCTTCCACACTTCTTCCTGTTACAGTTAGAGTTGTAGTATTTCTGGTCAGGTGATCTCTGAGGCAGCACACAGACCATCACAAAATGGTGGCTCAAGGCAAGAGATGTAAAAGGGCAATATTTACTTTAATACATATTCCAGTTTGGTAAGATTCTGTAATATGCCACTTAATATGATATAAATCTGTTGCTTAAGTGTTCATTTTGGGGATATAGTATTCCTTTAAGTTAACTTTTAGTATGTTCTAAAATGGCTAATACTAAGCAACTTTCCAATAGCCCTACATTGATTTCTTTCTTTTTTTATAGTTTCTGAATTACTTGCTGCCTTTTGACTCTTTCCAGCTTCCAAATGGGGGTCACTGACCCCACCTAAAAAAAAACAAATGCTCCACAAGGCTAGAATTTTATTGGTATTGCTACGCTTCATAATTTTGAAATCTGACATGGGGCTAGACATTTTGTCAATTTCCCAACTGCCCCAAGTCATGTGGCTTGTGCTCTGATCACTCTTTACTGCTGTACTGCAAGTTGAAGTGATATCACCCCTCCCCCCAGCAGCCAAACAAAAGAGCAATGGGAAGGTAACCAGGTAGCAGCTCCCTAACACAAGATAACAGCTGCCTGGTAGATCTAAGAACAACACTCAATAGTAAAAACCCATGTATCACTGAGACACATTCAGTTACATTGAGAAGGAAAAACAGCAGCCTGCCAGAAAGCATTTCTCTCCTAAAGTGCAGTCACAAGTCACATGACCAGGGGCAGCTGGGAAATTGACAAAATGTCTAGCCCCATGTCAGATTTCAAAATTGAATATAAAAAAATATGTGTGCTCTTTTGAGAAATGGATTTCAGTGCAGAATTCTGCTGGAGCAGCACTATTAACTGATACGTTTTGAAAAAAACATGTTTTCCGATGACAGGATCCCTTTAAGCTGTCTTTTTAAAAATGTACAGCAATATCATATATACTACACACAATATATACATTATACATAACTATAATGAGTTATAATGAAGGACTACAGCTACAGCTTTCAAACTCTCAGAGATCACACCCAGGTAACATGAAATTAGGAGAGAGTCACATAATCAGACCAACCAACCAACCTGAGAGAGAAACCAGGCAAAGTGACTCACAGAACTTCAACTCATTAACTTGTCGTGTCTAGACTGAAGCAACCGAAATACCTGAGTAAACAAAGACATTCCATACTGCTGGCAAGTGATTGCCTGTGAGTTATTCCAGGCAGCGGATCAGTTCTGAATATCTATGATTTCCCGGGCACAGCGGTTCCTCTGGTTACATAAGAGTCGGAATTGAGAGTTATGAGCAAGTAATAGAAATATTCGCGAAATATTCGTCCGAATACGAACCGAATCCTAAGTTGCATATGAAAATTAGGGCAGGGAAGGGGAAAACATTGTTTACTTCCTTGTTTTGTAACAAAACGTCACAAGATTTCCCTCCCTGCCCCTAAGTGGATATGCAAATTTGGATTTGGTTCGGCCAAGCAGAAGGATTCGGCCGAATCCTGCTGAAAAAGGCCGAATTCCGAACCGAATCCTGGATTCTGTGCATCCCTAAGAAATATAATACAGATTTGGAAAGATAATTTGTGGAACACAGAATATCAAGAGGCAAAGAGTACAAAGGGGACGTCTAGTGTAGAAAACGTTATAACCACAGAGAGGTTCAGACCACAGAAACACAAAAAGGCACTGGGGTCAGTGAAAGGGAGGGGGGATGATGGCAGGCGGGATTGTAGTAGTAAAGAGGACCCTGCCAGAAGAGCTTAGACATAGGGGCAAGTTGATCAGCTGATCCAGTTGGGAGGGCTTGCTATTCTGATAATGGCTGCAGTTTCCTCTTCTCCCTAGTGCTTTGTACCTTTTTCCCAGTTGAGATCATGCCAAATGTACCACCATGGATAAAATGGGAAACATTAGAAGTTCACATGATTGGAGGATACTGAAGCCAGGGAAAATCGATCAAAGAATTTTTAGAAGGCACACACTCCAAAAAATTAATTAAATGTGAGGTAGATTCCTGCGCGGAACCAATTTGTTAAACCCGCAACCGCATACTGAGCCGCTACCAGAACCGCAAGTACCTTATCCGCCACCCGCTGACCATCAAGAAACAGGAAGTGCTGTCATTGCAAACCGGAAATGACATACTTAGAATACAAATCTTTTTGCGTTTTTCACTTTAGAGTGTGCAATCCTTTTTCTTTATTTTGATTTTTTATATTGAAGCCAGGGAAAAGTGACAGAACAAAACCTGCCAGTGCTCAGACTACCAAGGTCACTCCATTTGTTTGTTTTTACGTGTAGCTCTTTCGACTGCTGCTCTTTAGGGCCCAGGAGAGACACACTCTATCTGAGCCAACCAAAAGACAGCTCTGTGTACATGATTGTGTTATGGTTTGCGATAAAGCCTTAGCTAAAGCATGAATAACTTGGGCAACACGTCCTTTAATGTGACACGGTCTATTGAGTACAGCCAGTGGTGGTGAACCTTGAGAGTCAGCACCAGGAACATCAAGGGATTGTTGGATGATCCATTCTTTGTTGCAAATACTCCGAACTCCCAGATATGCAAGACGCAGGCATTATTATTATCTCACTTTAAATTCTCAAACCTATGAAAGTGTTGGTGTCAGCTAGGGGGAAGCTGGCAGTTGTAGTTAAACAACAACTTTGATACTGGCAGCTGCCGTAGGAGGAAAGTAAAAGTCGCACAGAAATGATTTTACCCCTGGCAAAATGTTGTATAAAGATTAACACAAGTGCTGTTCAACCAAAGTCATTCTCTAAACACCGGAACCATTTTTCCCGTAGGTTAATGCATGACTGGGTCTGGCCACACACAGAGAGCAGTCTGAGCTGTGTATACAGTGGCAGTAAGTGGGATTGCAAATGTCTTTCCTTTCAACTCATGCAGCCGACACCTGTGCCCCGAGGCCACACACTGAGCCAGTGCCAGGCGACTGCATGTAGGAGCCACGTGTTCTCTACAAGTAGCCCGTGCTATGCGCTCCCTTCCTTTGAAAACCCACAGACACATGAGATGTTAGATTTGTGTCTATGTTTTGCTCTTTGGTTTGATGTTACTGCAGCCCACAGTGGATTCTGAAGAGCCCAATAAAAATTCAGACTGTCAGTGACCAACTGCAAGTGTCTCTGTGTCACTGTTGCCAAATAACACGTCTGGCAATGGCAGTATTCTCCACACAGAGCCATGAAAGCTCCTGCTGTTGTGGGAATAACATTATCTATAATATATAATATATATCATTATCGTAGCTGCATGCCCTGCATAATTAAAAATATACATACATAGCAGTCTCCGCCTTTGGGGCAGATTTACTAAAGGGCGAAGTGGTCGTCGCTAGCGAAAATGCGCCAGAAATCTCATCCGCAGGGACATCGTCAATTTACTAACAGGCGTAGAGGACAACTCTCTAGCGAAAGAGACCCTTGCTAATGCAGTTTCGCGCCCTATCACCAGAATTTTCACTCAGGCAAACGATTGTTACTCCACAAATACACTAACGTGCGAATTTTACAGAACGTTACTTCTTTTGCCAGAGTTTCCTTCGCCACCTTAGACCCGGTGAACTGATAAGATGAAGCTACATCCTCCTCCATCTTATGGCAGTGATATCATATCCTGTATGCCGGAAACTCATAAAAGTTCTAAAAAAAACACTTGAATTGTTTTTATATTTTTAAAGCGGGATTTTCTTCAAAAGTCCTATTAAAGGTTTTTGTGTTAACATTTTGTTTCACCATTTGAGGGGCATGCCACATTTGTTTTAGGGTCTAGGGCATTAGATCTATTTATTCTTTATTTTGCTTCCTTGGAAATGTGTTATAATAAGTGGTCAATTCAAGAAGTTGCACCAACATCTCTAATAAAGACGTCTATTCGACTTATATGTACCAGCTCTATTCAAGTTGACCTAAGCGCAAGTGTACAAATGAAGTTTCGCTAGGCGGAAACGAATATTAGCGAAAGTTCGATATGAAATGCTCGCACTGACAAATTAACGCTAGTGAGACTTCGCCAATCGTTCGGCTACAGCGACGCAACTTCGCATTTTAGTGACTTAGCGTAGCGCTAGCGAATTTACGCCTGGTGAAGTGGCACGGAATGTGGTGAAGCCTTCATTGATGAAAATTCGGCCTATAGTGAATTTGCCCCTTTGCCTTTGAGTTAGGGAAGCAATCATTCTAGAGTAGGACTGTCTACTACAGGCCCTCAAAGAGATTTTTATGTGCCCCCACCCATGTTCTAGGACCCCATAGACTTCTTGGCATGGCACCTTCATTTGAAAATAATTGCTTGTACAAGTGAACTACCACTGTAAATATAGCGCATACACACTTGTTGGTTCTCCTAGGACCCCCTCTTGCTCAATGTTCATGCGTTGGCATGTGTTTATGTTTTTAACCCATTTTTGCATTATTCTGTGCATGTACTCCTGACACAGACCCCACGCTTAGGGCTGAACTCCAAGAACGATTCTTGTCGGATCCGTGTCAGATGCAACAAAACGCAGGCGACAAGTCGGAGGCGCCCAATATAATGGGACTGAAACATCTTTGGTACAAACTACACACAACACCACTGTCAGGTGAAGACGCAGAGTTCGGCGTTCATATCCCACAGTCATGACGTCCGTAGTGAAGTCAAGAGTATAGGTGAATCAAAATTAAAAATGAAGCAGTTCTGTAAAAAGATCCAGAATAAAAACTGTATATAAAACCTTTTATATACTGTTTTTATTCTGGATCTTTTTACAGAACTGCTTTACACATGATTGTTATTAGACACTAATTGTCCACTAGTTGGCTCACAAGGGTTTAAAAGGCTGTGTTTGGATTGTCAGTTTAGCTTGATAAAAGGCAATTTGAGGCCTGAAACGTTGCTGTGATGCCCAGAAGTCTGCAATAAAGGCATTTTATCTTACTAAGATTGAGTGGTGTTGTTCAATTACAATTTCTTCAATATTGGTGAAAAGTGGCCACTGGGGAACCCACAACATAAGAAGGAAGGTGTAAGAAGTTGTGCTGACCATTCTACATATATATTAGTCTCCCAGTGACAAATTGCTTCTTCTTTGGGCAACTAGTTTCCCTGAACTGCCTTTCCTCCGGCTAAAATGTAAATCGCTGGCAGGGTGGCACTCGGATCATTTTGGCTTTCCGAAGTTGCCAAAAGTTTCTTTGTGAGGCAACTTCGGGAAAGTAAGTGTTTAGAGTGCCATCCTGTCGGCAATTTAGCAGTTTGGGGAGATTAGTCGCCCGAAAAAGAATCAATTTGTCGATGGGCGACTAATCTCCCGAAATAGCAGCGTGTGTCTCTGCCCTTAGGCCTTCCATGCTTCTTTTTCATACCCTGTTCCTCTTTATATTCCCTCAAAGTGACTCTACACATGTATTTGTCACATCTATCCATCCCAAGTTTTCTTGAACTACATTTCCCAGCATTCATAGTTAGCAGTAGATGAGTAGAAAGCAAGAAGGCATGGATATAGAGTATGTGTTGAATATCCATTTTGCTTGATGGTGGCTATGTATCTGATGGGCAGGATCACAGACAAGGGATTACTTGCCCATAACAGCCCCAGTCTGTAATACCAACTTCTCCCATTCTTTTCAAGTGTTATTTATCTTTTTCCTTTAATTAGCTGTCATTCTGTCCGTATTTGCAAAGGCCTTGGAGTCATTCACTTATGAAAAATCCCTTGGCTGGCTGCCTATTACATTACACATCCACTACATAATTCTTTAGCAACCTTCACCCCTTTGTGCCGTTTCAGTCCCTTGCTGTTTCCTGGCACAGTCTTTATACCTAAACCTGTGCCAGAAATACATATTCACTTCTCTAACCCCGATGGCAAGTTGCACATTATCTCTAGAACTCCCTGCGACAATGCCATGCCCATTCCCATTGCAGCCACATCTGGTGTAAAATGTTCTACTTGTTTGCGGCAAATAGAATTATGCTAGAACTCTGTAGGGAAAGGTTTCATTGTGTGAAGAATACGCAGTGAATATGCTGCTATATAAATAAATGTAAAAATAAATAATGTTTTCCCTCATAGCTAGCCACGACTTTGACTAAACTTGCTCAGTTAAGGGCATAGACATACACGTGGAGATTCGGGGAGATTTAGTTGCCCGGCGACAAATCGTCTCTTCTTCGGGTGACTAATCTCCCCTCAATGCCTTCAGAAAATGAAGCGATCCGAGTGCCATCCCGCCGGCGATTTAGATTCTAGCTGGCGGGAAGGCATTGTGGGGAGATTTGTTGCCCGAAGAAAAGGCGATTTGTCGCTGGGCAACTAATCTCCCCAAGCTGCCCTAATGGTTTATTAAATACTTACTACTCATTCTCAAGGAATGCAGACCTGTTCACCTCCCTAAGGTTGTGATCTTTGGGTCCCTCCCTCTAAGCAAATCAATCAATAAATATGACTGGGGTTTCTAGTTTAAATGCAATAGGATCCAATGATGTTTCTCCTTAAATTTATACACAGTACTTTTCTCATTTGGAAAATAGGTGAATTGCGTTTGACAATTAGGTGCTTTCAATTTTGGCACTGCAACAATTCAGAGCAAATGTTAGTTTTGCTTGAAGCAAGCCTTGAAAGCTATGCAAAGGATTAACAGGAATGTGAAGGGTGGGAGGAGGGCAAGAGTTAATGAGGGTCTGTATGCTTTAAATTAGCAGTACCCGGGGCTCACATACCATTACACTGTTGTGAATGGCATTTAGTTCCTATTTAAAGGAAACATTTGGCTGGCCAATATTTTTATTAAATATCAGAATCTGATGGCATCCATAAAAATATAAATACATCCGCTTCTGTCCACAGCATATTACTGGAGAAACAAAATTGGCCAACGCTTTTCAATTGCCCTTCATTTTTTCTTTTTTTATAGTTTTTTATTTGCCTTCTTCTGACTCTTTCCAGCTTTCAAATGGACATCACTGATCCCATCTAAAAAAAACAAATGCTCAGTAAGGCTACACATTTGTTTAGTAGTATTGCTACTTTTCATTATTCTTCTCTCTTTTCAGGCACAATCCTTTTCATATTCCAGTCTCTTCTTCAAATTAATGCATAGCTGCTAGCGTAGTTTGGACCCTAGCAACCAGACTGCAGAGATTGCAAATTGGAGAGCTGCTGAATAAAAAGCTAAATAACTCAAAAAACACAAATAATAACAAATGAAAACCAATTGCAAATAGTCTCAAAATATCAATCTCTACATTATTATACTAAACGTTCATTGAACAACCCCTTTAAATCAATTTTCAGCCTACACTTTATTTTTCTGTTCCATCTAACCATTAGCTGCACTTTTATTTGTGTGAGCTGCTACATGTACAGTAGTAACAGTAGTCAGTTGGAAGTCAGTTAAGAGCAAATTTAGTAAGCAGTGCCACAAAATGGCATCAATATACAACATCTCCAATGTATAAACAATATACCGTAAACAATACATAGCTGAGCAATGATTTTATGCTGAGTCCTGTAAAAAGAGCTCATCTGAATTTTGTCCCCTTAACGTTAATACTTTACACCTAGTGCTTTAAATTATAAAATGGTTTGCACCAGCTTGGATGTTGTGAATAGATTTCAACAGCTCTTCATTGTAAATGTCACTGAATGATGTCTAATCTATATAATGCTATAGGAATAAAGGCTAATAATAATAATAATAATACTAGAATGTATCCCAACCCTAACATTACTCACTATACATATAATTTCCTGTCTAGCTCTGCAGTTCCAGCCTCTAAATTAGAATGAAAACACCTGTAGCTTCCACTCATTTCCTCTCTGCTTTATTTATGAACTGTTACCCAATCTTTATTCTTCCTTGGAAAAGTGCAATTAGGGAAGGTGCTAATATGTAATTGTCTTGTAAACACAGATCTAGTTACGGCAGTGCCAGTGTTTGGTTCCAAAGGATTGATCAGACAATCACCATTTCTACAGATAATGACAGTGAGCACATTGTATTTTTTCTGGAAGGAAATGGCCTTTTTTTATCCTTAAAGGAGATGGAAAGGTCTTCTAACTTGGGGGTGCCAAAAGTTAGGCACCCCCAAGTGATCGCAAGTACTTACCTGAAAGCCCAGGCCGGTGCTCCTATCAGGAGAAAACCACACTGGGCCGGGATTCTATCAGCGAGCACCACAGAGCGATTGTCTTCCGGTTTCTTCTATTTTCTCGCGGCAGTGCAGTAGCGCAAAAAGCCAAACTTTAACAAAAAAGTTGCCTATTTCTTTCTACTGCACATGCATCTGCCCCTGGGAAACTTGAAGAAAGAAGAAGCTGGAAGATGATTGCTCCGTGGTGCTCACTGGAAGAATCCCAGGCTGGTGCAGTTTTCTGCTGATAGGAGCACCAGCCCGGGGCTTTAAGGTAAGAACATGTGATCACTTGATGGTGCCTTAAAAGGTGGCCATACATGAGCCGATAAAAGCTGCCAACAGACCGAGTCAGCAGCTTATTGGCCCTAGGGTTGCCACCTGACCGGTATTTTACCGGCCTGGCCGGTAAAAATTTTGGTCGACCCCAATGTTATTAATAGGGAAAAAAGCGAAATATATAGGAAGGTATTTTTTTCCAGAAAAGGTGGCAACCCTAATTGGCCCATGTATGGGGCCTTTCGACAGGCTTCCTGATCGATATCTGGCCAGAAGTCAGGGCTAAAAATCCCGTCGGATCCAACTCCCCGTACTCCTGCTTTATGATCTGATCGTTGGGCCTACGATCGGATCAGTACGATATCGCCCACCACAAGGTGGGCATATTGGGGAGAGATCCGCTCATTTGGCAACATGGCAAAATGAGCGAATCTCTCTGTGTATGGCCACCTTAACTTTTGGCACCCCCAAGTTAGAAGACCTTTCCTTCTCCTTTATCATTCTCATCTGAATCCACAGTCCCGTAGAATTCAGTCTGGTTTGTATTGTGCACAGTTCACATAGAGCCGATATCCAAGGACAGGCCGGCCAGTTGTGCTGTTTGACTAAATGAGGTGTCACCAGGTGCTGAGTCACTGTCTTTGAATGTCTCACTTGTAATCCTCTCGATAAGAGCTTCAAGGCTAAAGAACACAGCCTGGAGAACTAACTGGCTTGTAAAAGCATCCATGAAACAATAATGTGATGTTTTCCAAAAATACGCACGTGCAGGTAAAAAAAGAGAACTTCTTAGGATTAAAACCCAACTGTCATATTTCAACTGCAGCCGCATAGAGGAGCAGGTTCAAGCACCTTTCCACTAGTAACTGTGCTGGTGTCTGGAAGCAAACAACAGAAAAATATCCTCGGCTGCTAAAACTTCTGCTTTGATCACAGAAAAAAAGTCATTTTTTCATAATACATCTTATTCATCTCTGGGAAGAAAACAGTGGCTTCTTTATGGAAACATGGACAACAACACTCTTCAAATCTGTCTGTTCAACTTTCATTGAGGTACTGCTTCCAAAACACACCAGATCTAAACCAAAAAAACTAAATGATATAACTTACTCAGAGAGACCATCGGACACTTTTGCAGTTTACTTTTATTGTCTGTTTTTGTGGTTTCATGGGAGTCATCAAGCAAAGGGTTAACTGACTATACAGGAAGTGCATTGACAGTTATGGGAGCTGACACTCTAACCTTGAAAGAGAGCAGTAAAGCTGGTATGAACAGTCTAAAACGGTTAAAATCTCAGACACCACAAAGAATAGAAAAGGTATGTGACATTCCCAGATTCGATCAAGCTTTTATGGCTTCTTTGGAGGCAGTTTTGACATCCACAGTGGACTACAATGATTGGGTCCAAAATAAAAACCCTACCTGTTGCGGTCCTTCCTTTGCAGGTGGATAGGGCAACTGACCAAAAAGGAACAATGCTTCAAGGAACAGTTTTGCGGTTGTGTGCCCAAATGGTTTGCATTGTTAAGCAAGTTTATTCAGAATTTTCCTTATTCTTTCTTTTTGTATTACTTTATTTACCCCAAATATCATCCTGGAGGAGATTCTGTTTATGTCAATGTGTAATCTCTGATTGCCTAAGATCCTCTTCTTTTTTTCTTTCTATACAAAAATACAAAACCTCAATAAAAAAAGGAACAATGCTGTTTGGCCATTTATGTTATCGGCCAAATTTCACAATAGCTGACCTTTTGTCTCGAATTAAGAGTCGTGGCAGTGAAACTAACATTTAAACCAAACAAATGTTTGTTTGTCTATTGTGGTTTAATTTGCACTGGAGAATGTTGTAGAAAAGTTGGGTATCACACCATATTGAAATTGTTATCTAACAGGAACCCTATTGCATTTATCCTTTGCTACTGAATGGTGTTATGATTGCACAGATGCTCTTGATGAATGCAACAATTGCATAGTAGCTTGGACAGCACTGAATTATGCAATTATGTCCCCCACAATTACATAGGGCCTCAGCCTTCCAACATTGCTATTACCATCCTCCAACCCTGTTCATAAGTACAGGTATCGGACCTGTTAATCAGAATTCTGGGGTTTTCCGGATAAGGGCTCCTTCCGTAAGTTGAAAACCATTTAAATATTAAATTAGTAGTAATGGTTGAATTTGTCCCATTTCGGGAGAAAAATTTGTGAATTTCCCGCAAAATTATTGAAATAGCAAAAAATTTGCTAAACGCATTGAAGTCATTGGTTTTGGAAGTGTTTTGACAACTGCCTTTTAGGAAAAAGTCTAATGAGCCTTAACGGAACAGTAACACCCAAAAAAATTAAAGCATTTAAAGGGAATGACAATATAATGTAATTGCTCTGCACTGGTACAGCTGGTGTATTTGCTTCAGAAAGACTCCTATAGTTTATATACACAAGCTGCTGTGTAGCCATGGGGGCAGCCATTCAAGCACAGGATACATCAGATATGTTCTGAAGAATCCCATTGTATAATACAGAGCTTATCTGTTACCTTTTCTCCTTTTTCAGCTTTGAATGGCTGCCCCCATGGCTACACAACAGCTTGTTTATATAAATGATTGTAGAATTTCTGAAGCACATACCGGTACACCATTTTTACCAGAGCAGCTCAACATTACATTATATACTACACTTTTATTTTTTGGCGTTACTGTTCCTTTAAGATTCACAGGTGGGCTAAAGACCTGGCGCTTTATTCTTATGCCAGTTAAATAATTGATATAGTCTGTTTGAAATAAGCCAAAATTCATGGAAGCAATATATTTGGCCAAGGAATATTGGGTACTGGGTTGTATAAAATTTAGCTTTTGAAAGTGAGGGTCCCTATAGCCTAGTGCTGTCAAGCAAGTATAGCGGAGGAAGCATCCAAAATTCATATTACAGGTATTGAACCTATTATACAGAATGCTCTGGAACCGGGGCTTTCTGGATAAGGGATCTTTCCATAATTTGGTTCTTCAAACCTTAAGTCTACTAGAAAATCATGTAAACATTAAATAAACCCAATAGGCTGGTCTTGCTTCCAATAAGGATTAATTACATCTTAATTTGGATAAAGTACAAGGTACTGTTTTATTGTTAAATTTTTTAAGCTTTCAAATTTTTGATTATAATGGAGTCTATGGGTCTTTTTACAATTCAGAGCCTTCTGGATAATGGGTTTCCGGATAACCAATCCCATACCTGTACGGTTTGCAAATACATGTAATAAATATATGTTTTATATACTTTATCTCTTTGTAGAGATTACTTTTTGAGTTTATAGAACCCTATTTTACAGCATTTTGTAATTTCACAAACGAGCAGAAATTCACATCATGTTATTTTTTGACAGATCTTTTGCATAGTAAGCTCAACCGCAGTGCCCTAACAGAGAAAGCCAGCATGAATGGATGTTGTTGTTTCTAGTAGATGCCTGAGCTAATGAAGACAACATGGCATGTCCCATTCATATGAATAAAATATGCAAATAAATGCTCTGCTCATACATAACCTATTCATTCACATTTTATATCCATTTCATGGGAGGTGAACCCAAAGTAAAAAAAAAGTCTATGTGTATAAGGACACACACATATAGATATATTCATTATCTAATTAAGAACATGCCTATATTCTGTTCTTTAATTATATAATGCCAGCTGGTATTTAATACACATCCTTGCAGCATTAGGATACATTGCGCATCATTTTTCCTGAATACGTCTTTGCTTGACTAGATCATTTGTGTTACAATAGTGCCCTGAACAACAGATTTTTGGATTTCTCTGCTATAGAGAATGTAATCAATTATACCCATACTTATTCTTTTCTGCCTGCCCACTATTAGAGTGCAAATGAGCAAGGATCCCCCACACCCCCTCATGACACGAACAATAGGACAGACTGCGAGAGAAGAGACAAGGTAGTGAGAAATACAAGTCTAAAGAGTAGGTCCTTTCCCAGACAGGCACTTCCTTATCAAGAGAATATTCATAAGTACAAACTGTCTGCTTCACAGGAGCATGACTTGTTCTTGATCATTTTAAAACAGTTCTCGGGGTGCAAGAACAGAGGAAGCTGACTCTGATATGTGGTTTGGCAGAAAGGTTATTTACCCAAGTTTTAGGGGGTTCTAAAACACCCTAAAATCACCATACAGACATGTTTTGATGGTAGTTCTACTACATCTGCATCTCTATGATTATTTTTTATGACAACAGAAAGTCACCCACTGCCCCTACTCTTATTATTATTATACCAGCCTAGGGTTCTGTGACCTGTATAATATAACTTGGACTTCGTTTGTGCCTTTATATGACATTAAATAAGTCTTATATATTATAATCTACAAAAAGGACATTTTACATTGTACATCTTGCAAATTATATTCTCATACACGGTTTTGTTCTGACACCTTACCGTATATAGTGCTGATTCCTGCCTGACATGAGAGACCTGAGCTGAGCAGAAGGAGGAGAAGTAGTGGCTGTGGGATGTGGTCGTATAGTAGAGTGCTATAGACTGCAGGGAGGATAGAGTATGATATATGTAATTTCAGATGGGAAATGCTGCACCTGGTCTATAGATGGGTCAGGGTATAGCTCTGAGTCCCTTCTGCAGTCTACCCTACCCTGCTGAGCTTAGGGGGGTTGTTGGGTTTTGTAGGAGCAAATGTCGAGTAGCCAAGAACTGGATGTCACTGTCTAGCACTAATCTGTCCCTGCAACCTGTATCCTGCAATGTCAAGAGACAATCTAAATCATAGTTTCAATTATGTTCGGGGATTTCAAGCTGGGAGGAGATCATGCTATTTATATATATATATATATATATATATATATAAATATATATAAAACTCGTCCGGCTGGAGCACTCACACAATCAAGGCCGACTGCCTGGGTGCAGGTTACAAATAGTAAGTACAAAACAATCTTGAAAAAAACCGCACTCACAGGGCTTGTAAAGATGAAAAAAGAAAAAATTTTTTATTACGACGTTTCGGCTCTAATACTAGAGCCTTCCTCAGAGCCTTCCTGAGGAAGGCTCTAGTTTTAGAGCCGAAACGTCGTAATAAAATTTTTTTCTTTTTTCATCTTTACAAGCCCTGTGAGTGCGGTTTTTTTCAAGATTGTTTTATATATATATATATATATATATATATATATATACACACACACACACACACACACACACACACACACATACATACACATACAGGTATAGGATCCCATTATCCAGAAAGTTCTGAATTATGGAAAGGCTGCCTCCCAAAGACTCCATTATAATCAAATAATTCACATTTCTGAAAATGATCTCCTTTTTCTTTGTAATAATAAAAGAGTGTCTTGTACTTGATCCAAACTAAGATATAATTAATCCTTATTGAAAGCAGAATCGTCTTATTGGGTTTATTTAACGTTTACATGATTTACTATTAGTTTAAGGTATGTTCAAATACAGAAAGATCCGTTATCCGGAAAACCCCAGGTCCCGAGCATTCTGGATAACAGGTCCCATAACTGTACTGATTCAAAGAGAAATACGCATGCATTTCCATTGCAAACAAGGATTTTAGGTTCACATCTTCAATAATACTGTTGCAACAGTATGTTTGTAAATGTTTTTGTTTTTCGCGGCCATCAGGTAATGTAATACATGAATCCTAACAAAGGCAAAATAGTGTGTTACAAACAGGTTTCTTAAACTGTCTCACACGCCCTCTATTCACATCTCTATAAAATCTGCAACAACAAAAGCTGCCACACAAAGTGAAAATACAAGAAACTGGCGGACTTCAATTGATCTGTATGTTATAAGAGCCTCATATGCACCATTGTAGCTGACCTGTAGAATATGACAATTTTATCAGCAATTGTGTGCACCTCTATAATAAAGTTGACCCAGGTGATGTTTGGGAACTAGGGTGATCTTATTTACCATTAACACAGTGTCTTGCAGTCACCAATGAAGTTGTTTCAAGAGAAGACTATAGGAAATCGCATTGCTCGCATTTCAGTTTTCTGGATAACAGGTTTCCTGATAATAGACATGTACTGTACCTTGGATTTTAAGCTCAGGAGTACTCCAGAATGGGTTTGTTTGTCTTGTTAAGGTAGTTTGGGTGTGAATATTTGGGTTAGATGTGTCATTTGGAACAAAGATAGATAGATGATAGATGATAGATGATAGAAGATAGAAGATAGATGATTAGATGGATAGATGATAGATAGATAGATAGATAGATAGATAGATAGATAGATAGATAGATAGATAGATAGATAGATAGATAGATAGATAGATAGATAGATGATAGATAGATAGATAGATAGATAGATAGATAGATAGATAGATAGATAGATAGATAGACAGATAGATAGAGATAGATAGATAGATAGATAGATAGATAGATAGATAGATAGATAGATAGATAGATGATAGATAAAAGATACATAGATAGATGATAGATAGATGATAGATAGATAGATACTTGATAGATAGATAGAGATAGATAGATAGATAGATAGATAGATGATGCTGTCTGCTTTTATATACTTTGTGGAATTTTGTAGCAATTTTTAATATCCTTCTGTTATATAGAAGTCTGTTTTATGTGTTTGTAGATAGATAGATAGATAGATAGATAGATAGATAGATAGATAGATGATACATAAAGATAGATAATAGATAGATAATAGATAGATGATACATAGATAGATGATACATAGATAATAGATACATAGATAGATAATAGATAGATAGATAGATAGATAGATAGATAGATAGATAGATAGATAGATGCATGCTGTGTGCTTTTATATACTTTGTGGAATTTTGTAGCAATTTTTAATACTGTATCCTTCTGTTATATAGAAATCCATTTTATGTGTTTGTATGTTCCTACATATTTTTGTTTGGTTTTACACTGCTTGAACATAGTACATACACATTTAGCTTACAATATAAAGTTATGCCTATCTTGCTAAAGTCTGCTGGGTAGGTGTGTGCAGGTTACAGCTGCCATAAGCTCTAAGAAAGTATAAAACCTAAATATTTGGTTTATTGGTTATTATAATATTATTGTCTGCATTACATGTTGAACATCTCTAATGACACAAATCACTATACCGCCACTAGGGGGAGCCAAAACAGAGGACAGAATCAAGCAGAACTCACTTCTGCACAAAAAAGCAGTGGTGCTGGAGTCTAACAGGCCAGGTTTTCAAAGTTTTTTTTATTGCTTTCAGTTAACACTTCATTTAACCAATTATGGCAGCTCAAATTACCACTGGGAAAGTGCACTTCAATGTGTGCAGACCTTGCCGGCTGCTGAGGTTGAAATTGGGGCTCCACTGGCAAACGGTGTGTTTCACTTTCATTGACATTAATGGATAAACAATTCTGCACACAGCAGAGTGTTTTGTGATTTACTGATCAATTTAAGCCATAGAATAAGAGTAACAAAGGTGTTCTACACACTGGTGACACAATGACATAAACAGAGGCATCACAACACTGATATTTTTGCAATGGAAAGCATTATTTGTTAATGGGAAACAAATTATTCTCAGGGAGAACAGAGTACTCATTAAAAAACGGCAGGTACCCACAGAGGGGAAGATATAGAAGAGGAAACTGAGAAGTAACTGAACTGTAAATTAAGAGTCATGAAAAGCAAAAGGAATGTGATATAACACAATGGAAGATTACAAAGAGCAGGTAGACCAATGAGATAACTAGAAGAAAACAGTAGGAAGAAGAGAGAAACGTGTGATATTTCAGCAAACGCACTGCACTCACAATTCCTAACGTGACAGTCATTATCTCATTTTTTCTTTTGTATTTCCATGTCTCATTGAAACATTCTGATAGGTGAGGAGTGCAGCTGTGGATAAGATCCTCTCTCCATGTGGCTCTGCACAGGCCCCTAATGGGATCCAGTTGTGGTCTCTGAGGCCAAACAATCAAATCCGGCAGATTGAGTTCAGCTTCTTGGTGTCAAGTTGAAGCAAAGATCATTTGGCATAGTCACCAAAGGAAAGGATTGTTGGCCAGGGCAATAGCACACTTGGAAATTCAGAGTGGTTCGTTGTCTGAATGATTTCAAGCTTGGTGGGCGGATCACAACATAGTGATCAATGGAAACCACTGCGTGGACAATATTTTTAGAAATGAAATATTAAGACAAACATCTCTCTTGTTGCATTTAAGTAAATGTATATGTTTCAACTTACATACAAATTCAACTTAAAAACAAACCTACAGACCCTATCTCATGCATAACCCGGGAACTGTCTGTACATACATAGATATGATCACACAAAACAAATTTGTACAATTTTCGGACCATGTGTGGGCTCTCTGAATAATCATGCTGCCAATTTCCGTATCATGGTGATTGATTGTTTAGTTGATTGGACAGGTTAGAACATTTCTGTTGGATAGCAATAAAATCTTTGCATGTATTATATACTGGGACATCTATCTATCTATCTATCTATCTATCTATCTATACATCCATCCATCCATCAATCATTTATCTATCTTCTATCATCTATCTATCATCTATCCATCCATCATTTATCTATCTATCTATCTATCTATCATCTATTTATCATCTATATCTATCTATATATCTTTTGTACAATTGTTATCTATCAATTAATGGCCAGAACATCATCGGATTTGTTATGTTTGCGACTTTATTCCTACAATTTAAATTTTAATTATACATCATTGCATTAAAATGTGCGATCAGTAGTCGTAAGTTTGTCATATGACAAAGCCCAGCTATTGCCCATTCAAGTCTACCCTCCATTAACAGTACCTAAAATATACAAACACTAAACATGGAACTGGGTGAAACAATCAGAAGAGGCACATGAATAGGGCCACAGCTGGGAGGGCACAGGTACTTACCTTCTCTGTCACCTACCCCTAGTCCAGGCCTATGTCCCCAACCCCAATCCTCTCCCCTGTATAGTATTATGCAAACAAGCACCTTTTCTAGCTGCACTCGTCTGCACGTCTACAGAACAAACAAGAGGCATGACAAGGCCAATGCTTTTTTCTTGGATGAGAATGGACAGTGCAGCGAGTGACAGCTGTTTATACAGGGAGCAGGAAAGGCTGGGATCATTGGGAGGAGCTGTCTGATTACAGATATTCCTGTGGGTGCCTCTGAGCATTGTGCTGAGTGTTTCACTATATTCTGCACCAAATCCCTTTTCGACAACAGCACTAGAACACTGATTTTATTACTATTTCCAGGGGCCCATAATGTACTGTTCAGTGAGTTCACACTGTATTATAAAATGATTAAAAAAATAAAATACTGCCATTTCAAAGAAGTCAGGGGAGAACTTGCACAGGGAGCAAGGCAAGAAACCTGCAAGTCCTGTAATTGCCTCATTATTCTTATTTTCATTCTTTATCTTGAAAGCATGGAAATATTCCCGAGTGCTTCACAGAAATTATACAACAGTCCCTGCCACAGTTATACTTGAAGTCTATGGTCCTGCCTGTTTGTTTTTAAACTTCAGCTGAGCAATGGTCTCCAACAATATGTCACTGAGAGTGACCCATTACAAATCTATCTTTAGAATTGATCAACAGCTGGAGGACTGGAGAGCTGCTGAATAACTCAAAAACCACAAATAATAAAAAATGAAAACCAATTACAAATTGTCTCAGAATTTCACTTTCTACATCATACTAAAAGTTATTTCAAATGTGAACAACCCCTTTAACAAAAAGTAGGATGCTGTATAGTTTTAGGCTTCTTAACAATCCAAAGCAACCACAGCCCATAAGCAGGGGCAATTCTATCACCTGAGCCGTCTGAAGTGGCTCCTGTAATCGTGTTCTCTGCACAAGAATAGCCAAATTTCCAATTTACATTCGGCTCTATGGCTTTTTGCTGTCCCTGGTAACTTGTTCCTTAGGCGAGTTTTTAAATCAGTCTTATGGCAGCAGAGCCCCTGCCCATCAGCAGGTAAGATCTATGCCCCTGAATATGCCCATAGTAAATCCTTATGTTTTCTGCTGATCCACAACACATGATTTGAGCAGCTTTTATTTACATCAGCCGCGCTTACAGCATACTGTGAATATAGAATAAAAAAGTCATGATACAAAGATGCTAAGTATTTAATACATATTCTTATTACATTGCTGCTCAGAAACTAGTGCATCAGAATTTACTAATCAGACTTGTAGCATCAACTTCTATGACAAGGATAACCTATGCTTGATGATTTGTGATTACCCCTAAGCTTAGCTTCTCAACAGCTGCCCAATAATTATTTTAGGAGTTAGCAGTACAGATACTCCATGAATATTTTAATATAGTCAATTCCCTTGATTTTTAAAATGATAATAGCAGAAGTAACATTTTTTTTTTAGTCTTATTTTATTTTAGTGTAACCTGTGCCTTACCTTGAGGGGCATGGAGCAGTGTAAGGGGAGACATTTGGGGGACAAAGCCTATTTATCTCTTGTACTTGAAAGCCCAGGTTGAAGGTGAAATATGTGAGATTTGGGGGTGAAAACTTATTTAGGCAATCAGTTACTGCTGAATCTTAACAAGAGGGGTAGGGATCTATAGTAGTCTGGTGCTGTTGGTGGGTTCCATGCCATGAAAGCTGGCCAGCCCCCACACCATTGGCCGTTGAAGTCTTAAAATCGAAAACATTTGAGGGTCACTAGATGCTGTTGATGGGGTTGGCAAACCTCTGGGGTTTGAGTGTGGTTGGGTATATATTTTCATAGATTCCTCCCCCTGAAATCTGTATTTACATGTAGGACTGCCATCAGAAATCGTGTGGCCCTGTACAACAACATTTTCTGGGCCCCAGCCCCCATCCCATACCCCACCCACTCCACTGGTGGCCAGGGCCCTGCTACAAGTTAAAAAACAATTGGTGGCCACCCCCCACAAGTTAAAATAAAACATTTGTGGTCAGTCTCCCCAAGTTAAAAAACAAAAAAATTGGTGGCCGGGGCCTCCCATAAAAGTTTTTTTTAAAAAAACCTTAAAGTTTAAAAGTTTTTTAAAACATTGATGGCCAGGGTCCCTCCATAAATTAAAAAAAGAAAATGGTGGACAGGCCCCCCCATAAAGTTTTAAAAACATTGGTGGCCAGGGCTCCCCATTCTTTCTTTTTTTAAAAAAAACATTGATGGCCAGGGTCCCTCCATAAATTAAAAAAAGAAAATGGTGGCCAGGGCACCCCCATTAAAGTTAAAAAAAAAAAAACATTGTTTTGTAAACAATTATAAGCCTGATGAAACATGCAACATATTTAACCAGGTTTTACTGAGCAGACGAGAGCAATGATTGTTACTGGATACTGATATGATGTGTGCAAGTTAGCATTTTATGGAAGAACACACATATAAACTTTTTATGGAGTGACATCTGGATGCCATTTACTAGTGCAGAGACTCATTTGCATTTCCTGCAGGAGGTGGGTTACTTGGCTTCCTATACATGCACATTATTCAGCAGGTTGGTGTCTGAATGGGGGGGGGGTGTGAAAGTTAAATAACTATTAAAGCAGTCACCTTCCTTTTAATAGACAGAGGTGATAATACATGTAATTGCTCATTCTTTTGCTTTTCAGGACACGGATATTGATTAGACATTAAAGGTTGAATACACATAATTTCAAAGCTTTTATTTTTATTTGCTACTTTATTTATTATCCCCATTTATTATCCTGTGTCACTTACGTACCCCCAAATTAGGGAGAAGGATTGAACAATGTGTTTGTTGCCTGACTGTGTTGTTGTTACTGAAATAATTCCATTATTCCTTAGTACACCGTTATATACAATATTACGTATATTATCAATAAGCAAATTTTTTTGACCCTTAATTAACCAATATTTTTTTTCACTCTGGGTGATTAAAATATTGGTTTGTGGCATACGCATCTAATATAGGTGGACAGGGTGAAATACTGTTTTTGCTTTAGGACAGTGGTAAAGTGTTTAGCAATGTTGCCTTGCAGCACTGGGGTCCTAAGTTTGAGTCAATCCAGGGCACTGCTGTATCTGCAAGGAGTTTGTATAGTCTCCCCATGTCTGCATGGTTTCCTTTTGGGTACTCTGGCTTCATCCCACACATACAGGAAGGTTAACTGACTCCTGATAAAACTGACCATAGTGTGTGAATGTGATAAGGACCTTAGACCAGTAGAGTAGTGGCAGTGGTTAAAATGTTCTTATAGAAAGCTGATCCACTCTTGTCCACCCTACTGTATATTGTGTGAGGACTGAAAGCAACTACCAACCGTTTCTCAATGTCTGTGACTGCAACGGCAGTTTCTGAACAATGGATATCTGTTTAGTCTGTAACAACACATAAGCAAGATTATTAGCCGATATGAGAGCCCTGTCACTTCTGACTCATATGATTGTAAGGCCTATGAGCAATGGAGAAAAGTAGCATCCACAACGGAGGTCAGATCAAACATAATCCACTTGTTTGGAGTATAGACTGATTGGTGGTTTTCCTCTTATGTAAATCAAGCAATTACTAAAGAGCTGACACTGCAATGAAGCTCTCAGGCCAACACAAGACACATTTTCTCTGCTGGCTAAGAATGCTGGAAGTAGTGGTTTACAAGAGCTGGATAAGAGGGGCTTTGAGATGATGGACACACAGCTGCCTGTCATCAGCATGCTTATTTACACAGGAAACATTTTATCCTCTTTGTCTCCACAAACTCCCATATAGCATCCTGTGCTTCATGAAAGGCTTGCTAAAGGGTGGAGGCAACAGTTTACTGCGACATAACTTACCTTGCATTCACTTGGAGGTGTATGAATGCCTGGAATTATTTAACCAAGTGGGAACTTTACATAAATGTCATTTGGAACATGAACAGATTCAATCTGCAGTTAATTGCGTCCCTATTTTTTAAATGTTTGTATGTATATTTTCATTTGTATATCGCTCCTTGAGGACAAAGCACTGTACAGCACAACAATAAATTAGTAGAAGAAACAGGGGGTCATTATAATAAGCACAGAAATACAAAACACATAAATATAAAGTATAGTTAAAATACATATTAAGTGGTTATTGTCAATGAGACAAAAAGATGGAGGTCCCTGCCCCATAGAGCTTACAGTCTAAATGGGAGGGTAACATACAGACATAGATCGGAAGGTTATTAAGTGCTGTAGGTTACAGTGGGTGACACTGCCATATACAGTAAGTGCCAGTTCCCAGTTCAGATGTTATGCAAGTGCTCCAAGAAGTAGTCTTTGAGTTTAGTTCTGAAGACATTGAGGGAGGATTCTCTCCAGAGAAATTCAGGAGTGGTATTCCAAATATAAGGAGCAGCAGTACAGAAGGGTTTGATGCAGAAAACAGCAGTAGAAGAGGTGGTGCAACCAAGAAGTTGTGCTGAGGAGGATTTGGCCAGGAACATATGGAGAAACAAGAGATGAGATGTCGTTAGGTGCAGAAGAGTGAATGGCTTTAAAGGTTAGGAGGAGGAGTCTGTAAGTTATTCTTTGATTTACAGGAAGCCACAATAAGGATTTTAGCAGGGGAGAGGCCAGTGCCCTTTTGGATGAGAGGAGGAGAATTCTGGCAAAAGTATTTAATACAGACTTTAGAGGGGAGTTTTGGAAGCCAGTTATTAGAAGGTTACAGTAATCTAGTCGGGATAGGATGAAAGCATGCATGAGTGTCTTGGCCGTAGCAGGTGAAAGAAAGGGATGGATTTTGTCAATATTGATTAAGAAAAAGTGGCAAGTTTTGACAGTGGTGTTAATATGATCAAAGAAAGAGAGAAAGAGGAGTCAAATATTACCCTAATACTGAGTTGATAATGTTAATGGGCATGCCATCAATTGAGACAGTAAATGGGGGAGTAGGAGCAGGATTAGGTGGTAAGATGATAAGTTCAGTTTTTGTTAGGCTGAGTTTGAGATGGCGCTGGTTCATCCAATTTGAGATAACTAGGAGGCAGAGATTTGAGCCTTGGTTTCAGCTGTCAATGAAGGGGTGCATAAATATATTTGGGTATCATCGGCATATCGATGATAATTAAAGCCAAAATATGGGATGAGATCTACGAAAGACAGAGTGTACAGGGAGACCAACAGAGGACCAAGTATAGAGCCTTGTGGCACCCCTACATTAAGTGGAGCTGGAGATGAGGTATTGTTATCATAGGATACAGTGATTGATCAGTTAGAGAGGTAAGAAGAGGGCCAAGATGCAGTCTGGTTACAGATACCAATAGAATACAGAATCTGCATCAGGAGAGAGTGGTCAACTGTATCAAATGCAGATGATAAGTCAAGGAGACTAAGGATAAAGAAGTGACCTTTGGCTTTGGCAACCTGGATATAATTTCTAACTCTGCACAAAGCAGTCTCAGTAGCGTGTGCAGGCGGAAACCAGATTGCAGAGGGTCCATCAGATTATGGGTGTGTAGAAAGTTAGTAATACAGGAGAACACAATACATTTTAGGAGTTTAGAGGCAAACGGTAGAAGTGAAATAAGAAGGTGATCAAGTAGTTGCTACATCTGCAATAGTTCCCTGAAAACCCCACCTCAAAGCCGCCCCAAGCCCTGGAACCTTTGCGCAGCTGACCCTCTGACACTACTAAAGGATCTTCTGCCTTGTTTCTGTGATGCGGGCTGGGGGCGGGGCGATCCTTCCATAGGCTGAAGTCCTGTTTTCATTCGTAATTAGCCTAAGGAAGGACCGCGCAACCCCCAGCCGAGCATTACTGAAACTGCACAGGAGATCTTGTAGCAGTGTCGGAGGGTCGGGTCAATCGAGGTTCTCAGGGCGGCTTTGAGGGGGGCTTTCAGGGGAACTATTGCGGATGCAGCAACTACTTGATACTGACACGCTCCTATGATTTTTATAGGAACGTGTCAGTATCGCTTTAAGATAGCAAGTTGTGAGTGAGGTGGACAAGAGACGCTTGGAGACTTCAGATGTTGTTACCAGAGGAAAGGAATTAAGACATGCAAAAGGGGGCTTAGGAAAGAGGAGCTGGTTTGCATTAGAAGAGGTAGGAATATGATTGCGGATGTCAGGTTGACTGATATTGTTGATGAGGAATGGAGAAGAGTATTGAACATAGAAAACAGGTGTTGTGGGTTGGAAGTGTGTAGTACTCTTGCTTGGCCTTTGACAAGGCAGAATTGAGGCATGACAGTAGAAATGTATAATGAATAACGTCTGCTTGTGTAGGGGATTTCTTCTTCATATGTTCAACAGATCTTGTACAGGAACGTAGAAATCTGGCTTGTGAAGTCAGTGTGGGTTTTGAGTACACTTAGCCTGTAAGGGGGCAAATGAACCAGTGGTGGAGGATAGAATGTGATTATACTCACTTACTAGAGTATCAGAATCAGATATCTCCCTAAAGGAGGAGAGAGTGGAACTGAAAGACCGAGCTACAGCTAGAAGGTCAATGTCATGTGTATTCCGAGTTAAGAAAGTGGGGGAAGGAGCAGGTGGGGAGGGAGAGAGAGAGAAGGAATATGTAACCAAATGATTATCGGAAATGGGGAAGGGGTCACTGTTAAAACCAGAGAGAGAGAGTTTTTTTTTAGTAATACCTAGATCCAGAAAGTGGCCATCCTTATGAGTAGGGGTGTTTGTCCACTGTTGGAGTTGATATGTGAGTTAAAATCCCCAAGGATAACTGCAGGGCTGTATGAACAGTGCAAGAAAGAGAGTCAGGTGTTAAAGTCAGAAAGAAAGGTAGCAGAGGAGGAGGCTGACAGGGGTCTGTAAATGGCAGCTACCCTTAATGAAAAAGGGTGGAAGTGTCAGGGCCTAACAGCTTAGGAAGCAGGAATGTCTGGACCAAGGAGGAAGCACTAGATATACTGGAGTCCAATAAGCGGCAGCAGAAAGGTTAAGAAGGCTCTTATATGCAAGCAAGGGTTCAGAGGCAGGTCAGAAACAGAAGCAGAGGGTCAAAGTCCAGGAAACAGTCACAATAAGAAATCAGAAACACCCAGGAACACTAATAACTACAACATATTTTCAGGCAATGAACCCGGGTCTTGGTGTCCTTTTTATTTCGAGTTATCTTAGCGAAAACATGTCGCGATGATTTCACATGCATGGCGCAGCACAACAACATCAGTGCATTGCCATGTTGGCTCCAAAGCGGGTGCTCCACAATGGAGCACTCCTGACAGTACCCCCTCCTCCAGGAGGGCCACTGGACCATCAAGACCTGATTTCCAAAGAAACTGTAGATTTGGGGAGCATGGACATTGGAGTGTTTCACCCAGGAGCATTCCTCTGGACCAAAACCTTTTCATTGGATGAGGAACTGTAATGATCCCCTGGAAAATCTTGAGTATAGAACCTTTTCAATTTTATACTTCTTCGGTAGTGATGAGGGAGGAATTCAGATGACTCCTTACAGAAGACATCAGAGTACTCCCTGTAGACAGCTGGAAATGACTGAAGGTCAGCAGCGGAGATGGTCATCCGATGAATGGGATCAGCAAGTAAACAGTTCTTCAAACAGAAAGGACTGCAGCAAGAAATTTGGTTGGCAGACCAATTAATGGAAGGGTTGTGCAGGCGAAGCCAGGGTAACCCCAAGACCACAGGAGCCGAGGGGCAATTTATAATGAGGAAAGATTTTTCCTTATTAGACAGACTTCCAGTGTATCATCAATTGCCAGGAACTGCAAAAGGGGTAGACAAGGGAAACGGGAATACCAAGATGCGGCCCCGAAGTCTAGGAAGGTCTGCATGTTGACAGCATTGGAGGTCAGCCGAATTTGTAATGGAAGGAGGAATCGATGAAAGTTCTTTTGGGGAGAAGGTTTGATACTGCCCAGATAAGACTCCCCAATCTTACCTAGGTGCAGGAGTTTCCCTGCTTTAAGGGACAAGTTATTAGCAAAGTGGGCCTTGCCACCACAGTATAGGCATAACCCAGTAGAGTGTCTTCAGAATTTCTCTTGCTCAGAGAGATGTGCCTTGACAATTTGCATAGGCTCCTCAGAAGCAGTAGCAGGGGACTGAGAGGTAGGGATCAGAAGCAGAGGGAGAGAAGGGCCTTGAGGACTTGCCCTGTACAAGTTTGTTTTATTGGCCTCTATGCGAGTAACTGGTAACTAAAGATTTTATCTCAAAAGGCTACTTTTGCCTGGAAATGATGTTACCAAACATGCTGGGACCTTTTGCACACCAATGGCTGAATCATTCCATTCCCACAGTTTATAATATTATTTATATTTTTTGCCTAACAATTGTCAGTTGTATAGATCTTGTGCGTGTAGTTTGGCGTTACCCTTTAATATACAGATTCTAAAATCAATAGTTCACCTATCTTAGTCACCTACTTTAGTCTCCGGAATTCACCCCAAAGCCTATATTTTGAGTGATTCAACCTCGGTCTTTGGGGCTCCATACTTAGGTCAGTGTCAGCCCAGGCTAGCCTGTCTTGTTCGAACAAGATAAAAATAAAGTAGGAAATAAGATAGAGTAGTGGTGGCCATACACGATAAGATCTGCTCGTTTGGCGACTTTTTTCCCTTATATGCCCACTAATGGCAGGGTGATATTGGGTTAATCCAAAAATTACAACGAAGAGAATGGGCGCCAACAAGTCGTAGGAAAAATGAAACCTGCCTGATCTATATCAGGCCGATTTTTGGAATACTTTTGATCAGGGGACCCATCGGAAGCCCCTAAACATGGGCAGATAAGGAGCCGAATCAGTCTAAGGGCAGAGATACACGCTCAGATTCGGGGAGATTTAGTCGCCCAGTGGTAAATCGCCTCTTCTTCAGGGCGGCTAATCTCCCCGAACTCCAGCCAGCAGGAGGCAGTTCGGAGAGAACTAAAGGATCGATTTTGGCAGCTTTAATCTGCCCGTACAATCTGCCCGTACATGGCCACCTAGATTAGTTTTGAAAAGGATATGTAACTTTACTTTTTATCTTTACAAATGTATTAAAAACAAATGTAGAAGTGGATAAAGAAATCTCAGTCACAGCCTCTCTAGATCTCTTGCTCCTGCATTCATAACTTTCCCATTACCTCTACTCTATTTACCAGAGTTTGGAACAGATTGACCTTGACCCCCCCCACCCCACCCGCTGTGCCTGACAGTTTGCAAGCAGAACACTTGTGGGTTTGCCACTGTAGCATGTGAGGGAAGTAGCGCTTTCACAATCAGCATGTTTTCACTGAATGACTCACAAACACAGCAACGTCACATTCTTGTGTCTGACATTATGCAAATCACTATGGCAGCGGTCTAGCTGCCAATGAATGAATGTGTAAATGCCGGCCTTTAAAAGAAGTGTGACCCGAAGAAAGTGACTGTTGCAAACAGTAACTGTTAGTAAAGTATGATGTTGCAAAGTCTCTCATGACCAATACAGATGGTTCTTATCCTGACAATGATTTCTAGTGTCATTTTATTATTGCCAAACTATCTAATGAAGGAGATGATCTGTATTTGTTTTAAGCATAATTTGACACTGGGAGACCTCCCAGGGAAGAAAAGTTGTGAGGATAGTAGTCACACAGCATTCTAAGGGTTGCTTTGGCAATGCAGAGGGGCCCAGCAATTAGGCAGGGGGTGGCCTGGCAGCTATTCTCTCTGGGGCTGCTGTACTCACTTTATGGCACACTCAAAGCACTTTAAGGCTCAGTCACTAGTGATGGGCGAATAAAATCTCCAGGCGCAAATTCCCGGTGAATTTATTTGTTTTGACTTGCAAATAAATTTGCAAAATTGCTTAAAAATCTGGCACGTCAAAAAAATATTGTCGCGCTTCAGAATTTTCGCATGCATAAAAATTGATGCGTATCATAATTGTTCGGAGACCCATTGACTTTAATGCATTTGGACAAAATTGGCGCGGGTATAAAAATTGTCGGGGGCGTCGAAATTGACGAACGTCAAAATAATTTTGACCCTATTGACTTCAATGTGTTTCACAAATTTTTCACCGTTTCGCAAATTTCACAGGAAATTCATAAATTTTCCTGCAAACAGAAACGGGAAAAATTCGCCCATCACTATCAGTCACTTGCATGTAAACATGAGTTCAATTCTGCAAAGTTTATGAGACTCTGCTTTTGTATTTGTGTATTGTACATTACCTCAACAAAAGGCCTGGATTCATAATTTTAGAGGCACATTTATCAAGGGTCGAATTTCCCTAAAATCCAAATATACTCGAAATTCGACTGGGGGTTATTTAAGAACAAAAACAAATATCTTAAACTCGGACTTATTTTACCGAATTGAAAACTCGAATCGAATTCGACCAAACTCAATTTGAGTATTTTCTCGAAAACTCTCGAAGGCTACAAACATCTCCAAATTGGTTACTGGATCTCTTCCGTTCATTTATACAGGAATTCAGCAGGTTTTAGGTGGCAAATAGTCAAAGTGAATTCTTAAAGGACCAGATATTGATAAATATCGAAGATCAAATTAAATTTTTTAAAAAAACACAAATCGAGTCTGGATAATTCCATAGTCAAATGTGACAGTTTTGACCATAAAAAGTTTCAAAAATTCGAATTTTCAGTTCTGTTCCCTTATTGTAACACACTGCAGGAAGTCTCCACCTTCAGGTTAGCTTTTAGTATGTTATAGAATGGCCTAATCTTAGAAACTTTTCCATTGGTCTTTTTTATATATATATATATATATATATATATATATATATATATATATATATATATATATATATATATATATATATATATATATATATATATTACTTATTTGCTCTGTGAGGTTACAGTTTTTTAAAAACAATAATTTTTTATTGGGTTTTGCAAGTTAACAGTAT
Organism: Xenopus petersii; assembly: GCA_038501925.1. NCBI lineage: Eukaryota > Metazoa > Chordata > Amphibia > Anura > Pipidae > Xenopus > Xenopus petersii. Next base: position 98,080,349 of record CM076683.1, on the reverse strand, counting down.
ATCGTACAGTGTGGGCAACTGTAGTGTTAATCAAGGTTGCAAACTCAGAATTACAGAACATAATAGTCAAAATAATGAAGGAAACAAATAAGTGTAAGGGGAACATTGCACAGGTAGGGGGTTATTTACTAAACTCTGAATGCCAAAAACCCCCAAAATTTGTGTTTTTTTGATTATAAAAAAACGATTTTTTTTGTGGGAAAAAAAATCACATATTTTTCAGAATTTATTATACCCCGAGGATGCAGAAAGTCCGAATCCGAAAAATTGGCATCTCTGACCTGCTGAGGTTGAATATAAGTCAATGGGAGGAGTCCAAAGTTTTCTGGGTTTTTGGGCAACAATCCAAAAACATCTGAATTTTTGGGTGGAAATTCCGAAAAATTTGTAAAATTTGTATTTCTCACAATTTTCTCCTGCAAACAAAATTTTCGGTAAAGTTAATTAATAAATAAGCCGAAAAAACCCTTGCGAATTTGGTCAGAGTTTTTTTGAGATAACTTCGTACTTTGATAAATAACCCCCGTCTTTACCATCAGTCAATGTAGACACATAAAAAAACAGCAATTGACCAGCTTTTCTCATCGGCATCCTAAGTACTGTATAAGCAGTAGTAACAAGAGTCTCAGGAAAAAACATTCGTGAGGCTACAGTTTTAATGGTATCATTACTTTTTATTATTATTTTTATAGACAGCTGCTGAAATGCCAAACTGGAGAGCTGCTGCACAAAAAGCAAAATAATTCAAAGAACACAAATAATAAAAAATGAAGACCAATTGACAATTGTCTTAGGATAGCATTCTCTATATCATACTCAAATTCATTTAAAGGTTAACAACCCCCTTTGAGCTGGAATACATTTTTCAGTTTTTGGTCATATGTATGGGGGAAGAAGGCTTGTGCTTTCCTAATTTTGCAGTGAAGGAATATTATCCCAGCATTTCTGAGAAAAAGTTTCAGTATGATGAAAATGTGTCCCAGTTCTGGCCATTGTTTATTTCTCTGTCGTCTTAGGGGGACACAGGGAACGATGGGGTTAAGCTCCACCCTCCAGGAGGCAGGACACTTGTAAATAATCATTAAGGGGCGTGCCCAACTGGGCTTAACCCCCTACACTGTAATCACCAATCAGTTTTTCAAGTGTCCTGCTTCAAGGAGGACGGACATTCACATACTGTTAGAATTTCTTCGGCCAGCACAGGCTGGCACCCAGGGTGTCACTAGGAGCAGGGGTACCTGTCTCCTCCATAGTGAGCCCCCAACATTGATGAGCCACCGGGGTCATTTCTAGCACTAGCTATAACGACCATCCTGACGGTTCCTGCACCATATTAAGGGCAGAAGGTCTGGCCGGTGAGCTAACAGGTATGTAGCACAGTCCCTTCCCCATGGCACCCTGCTACAGGCTCCTTTCCCACTGCCTACAGCTGCTCAATTACAGCACTCTGCAACAGGAGCTGAGGGAGAAGCCCTACAATGGCAGTGCTGTTACTGCTGAGCAGTGCGTCACCGAGCCCACACTAGCCAGACTGCCCTGGTACCTGTACCGGATCGTGCTGCTGCGCAGGTTACAGATTATGCGCCGTCTAGGCAGCGCATGGAGGAGATTATTCCATTAGCCGCACCTCTTCAGTTTCGCGTGCGTCGTTGAAACGCAATGCGTTCCAGTGGCCATTTTGTGGCTCAGACGCACAGCTTCACAGAGGACAGCAGCGCATAGGGAGAACTGGTCCGTTGGGGCTCCAGTTCAAGCAGCACTCCACGAGGCAGTGACATAGCGCCACACCAGCGTTATCCCTTGCCTTATATACACTTGGCCACCAATCCCTATGGCAGAAGGTAGGTCAGGGGGACCCTTTACAAGGGCAGGGGGCAAAGCAGCCACAGCAGCCCAGGTGAAATACTTGGCCTGCAACAAGTGTCATGCTAAATTGCCAGGTGACCATGGAGAGCCACTGTGCAGGTCCTGTGCAGCGGGGCAGGGGATACTGCCAGCTTCAGGGGGTAACCAAAATCCCATTCCAACCACAGCTCAACCAACCAACTCTGGTCAGGAGGGAATATCCCAGTCCCTGGGAGTCAGTCACCAAACTGAGCCACCAGCCCCCATATGGGCAATTCAATTAAGCCAATCACTGGCATCACTTCAGGGACTACCGGCCATTGCAGTTCGTTTGGGCAAGGCTTTAGCTAAACTCAGCCACAAATCCAGTAACAATCGTAAACGGCCAGACGTGCAAAAGAGTGATATGGCCAGTTTAGCCCATTCGGACGACTCGTCCCTTGATCAAGCCTCTTCTCAATCTGAGGGCGAATTGCCCCCTTCTGAAGATTCTTCAGGGGAGGAGGATGAAAACATAGACGAGAGTAAGGACCGGGATATCCCTCATGATATAGATGGGCTAATCAAAGGGGTCCTTGAGGTACTAAATATCTCACAAACACAAAGACGGCAGGGAGAATCATCACACCTGTTTAAAAGACAGCATAAATCTACAAACTGTTTTCCTTCGCACAAACAGCTCCTTGACATCATACAGGGAGAATGGGATGCACCAGAAAAGGAGTTTCAGGCGTCAAAGAAATTTCCCTACCCTTTTCCCAAAGAATTGGTGGACAAATGGTCAAATCCGCCAGCAGTAGACGCTCCGGTCTCTAGGCTGTCTAAGTCTACCACTCTCTCAGTAACGGATGCATCGGCTTTTAAAGACCCTTCTGACAGACGACTAGAGGGATTTTTAAGAGCCATTTACTCTTCTGCGGGGTCAACATTGCGTCCATGTCTAGCTTCTGCTTGGGAAGCCAGGGCAATTCAAGCGTGGTCAGAGTCACTACTCAAAGATATCCAAGAAGGCGTTCCCAGAACTGACTTGCTATCCACAGCTCAGACTATTGTAGAGGCATCAGCCTACTTGTGTGACACTACTCTGGATACGTCGCAGATTACAGCTCGCACTTCAGCTCTATCTGAGCCAGCACGCAGAACCCTGTGGCTAAAAAGCTGGTCAGCAGATATCAGCTCAAAGAAATCCTTACCATCTCTCCCATTCAAAGGGCAACAATTATTCGGAGAGGAATTGGAGAAAATTATTTCACAAGCAACGGGGGGGGGGAAAAGCACCTTTCTCCCCCAGACAAAGAGTAGATCTTCTGGCTCGACCAGACGTGGGAAGTTTTTTCGAGGTCAAAGTGGACGATACCAACGAAGAAACAGCTCACCACAACGCTTGCAATTTCTTGGCAAAACGAATGAAAAAGCCCGTATCCCATGGAGACACAACAAAACCCATAGTAAACCTGCCGCTGACAAACCCACATCAGTCTGACGGGGCACCCTCTCAGGAATCGTTGGAACAAATAGGGGGAAAGTTACTACGATTCCGGGAGGTATGGACTCACTATTCGTCAGACGCCTGGGTCAACGAAATAGTTTCAGAAGGCTATCACCTCGACTTCACAAACAAACCCCACAGAAAATTTTCCATGTCCAGAGTTCCCTCCAGCCCAAGAAAGGCTCAGGCCTTTTTAGACTGTGTTGCCAAAATGGAGCGAACAGGAGTGATAATACCAGTGCCAACTTCGGAGAGATTCTTAGGTTTCTACTCCAACCTGTTCATAGTGCCGAAAAAAGACGGGTCCTTCAGACCAGTACTGGATCTCAAGCAACTGAACAAATTTATCCGGTCCATTCGATTCAAGATGGAAACACTTCGATCTGTAATTCGAGGGATGGAACAAGGACAATTGATGATGTCATTGGACATCAAAGATGCATATCTTCATGTCCTAATATGGCCCCCACATCATCAATACCTACGATTTGCATTTTCGAACCGACACTACCAGTTTGTGGCACTGCCGTTTGGCCTGTCATCGGCACCGAGAGTGTTCACCAAACTCATGGCAGTGACAGCAGCAACGCTACGTCTACAAGGGATATCAGTGACTCCATATTTGGACGATCTACTTATCAAGGCCAGGTCAGAGACCAGAGCGAGAGAGGACCTAGATCAAGCCATTTGGCTACTTCAACACTTCGGCTGGACCATCAATTGGTCAAAATCTGTCCTACAACCCAGCAACGTGATGATATTCTTAGGACTAGAATTCAACACAATGACTCAGATAGTGTGCCTTCCCAAGTCAAACAGGACAAAATCAGACAACAGGTTCATTCCTTGCTCTCCAAACAGAGCATAACTGTTCACATGGCAATGAAAGTACTGGGACTGATGGTATCAGCCATCGAGGCGGTTCCCTTTGCGCAAATTCACTTACGTCCTCTCCAAGCAAACATACTATCAGTATGGAAAGGAGGACCCCTGTCACGACTATTCAGCCTTTCCCAGTCGACAAAGCTGGCCCTCCAATGGTGGCTACAACCGAACAATCTTGCAGTAGGACAATCCTGGGCGACTCCGGACTGGATAGTGATGTCCACCGATGCCAGTCTGCAGGGTTGGGGGGCCACGTGGGACAACCTCTCAGCACAAGGTCTATGGTCTCAAGAGGAGTCCAAACTTCCAATCAACATTCTGGAATTAAGAGCCGTAAAACTAGCACTAGCTCACTGGGCGCATCTCCTGTACCAAAAACCAGTACGTGTCCAAAGCGACAATGCCACCACAGTGGCATACATAAACCGTCAGGGAAGAACTCGCAGCAGAGCGGCGTTAGCGGAATCTCAACAAATTCTCAGTTGGGCAGAGGTCAATTCAGTGAAATTGTCAGCAATACACATACCAGGAGTATCCAACATAAAAGCGGATTTCCTCAGTCGAAATCAGATAAATCCGGGGGAGTGGGAGCTTCACCCAGAGGTATTTGCAGAGCTAGTAGATCACTGGGGGCAACCTCAGATAGATCTCATGGCATCCAGAGACAATCGAAAGGTTCCAATATTTTTCGCACGTTACAGAGATGTGTTGGCAACAGGAGTAGACGCCATGACACAAAAATGGAGGTTCGACCTGGCATATGTCTTTCCTCCTCTCCCTATGCTTCCTCGTGTACTCAAAAAGATCAGACAGTCTCCAACCACAGTAATAGTGGTGGCACCATACTGGCCTCGGAGGACTTGGTTCTCGGACCTTCAAGAACTATCAGTAGCACAACCAATCCGTCTGGGTTGCAGGCCGGATCTTCTTCGTCAAGGACCGATACTTCATCCCAACCCAGGTCTATTCGCCTTGACGGGATGGCTTTTGAAGCATCCATATGCTCGAACTCAACATACCTCGAGTTCTGTCGTTCCTACAACGAGGAGTACAGCTAGGTCTTAAACACAGTTCCTTAAAAGTGCAAGTGTCAGCTTTTTCTATCCTTTTTCAACATCGGCTAGCATTAGACGATACAATACGCACATTTCTCCAAGGGGTAGCGCATATAGCTCCTCCCTTCCAACCCCCAGTTCCGGGCTGGGATCTTAATCTCGTGCTTGAGTCACTGCTGGATCCTCCATTCGAACCATTGAGCTCCATATCAGATACCTGGCTCACATGGAAGGTTGTATTTCTAGTGGCGATTTCTTCAACCAGGAGAGTATCGGAGTTGAGTGCACCATCCTTCCTGATCTTCCACAAAGATAAAGCTGTTTTACGTACAGTACCTTCCTTCCTACCCAAGGTAGTGTCATCCTTTCACATAAATCAGGAGATCGTAGTTCTGTCACTCTGTCCAAAAATGACAAAGAAAAACGCCTTCACAAATTAGATGTGGTCAGAGCACTTTGATGGTATCTGGAACGGTCGAAATCCTTTCGTCGCTCCCAATCTCTGTTCATACTGCCATCTGGACCTCGTAGAGGACAAACAGCTTCCAAGTTCACCATTGCTAGGTGGATCAGACAGACCATAAGACATGCTTATCTGTCAAAGGACAAGGCACCGCCAGAAGGTGTCCGAGCCCACTCTACAAGGGCAATGGGAGCTTCATGGGCATGGCGTAACTCAGCCTCGCTGGACCAGATTTGCAGAGCAGCTACCTGGTCCTCCACACATACAGTACATTCTCCAAATTTTACAGACTCGACACCTTTTCTTCTGCCGAGGCTTCACTCGGGCGTAAGGTGTTGCAGTCAGTAGTCAATTAATGATCTAGTAAATAGGCTCGTACCCACCCGGCTGTTAGGGGCTGCTTTGTTAAGTCCCCATCGTTCCCTGTGTCCCCCTAAGACGACAGAGAAAACAGGATTTTTGTTACTCACCGTTAAATCTGTTTCTCTGTAGTCGAAAGGGGGACACAGGGCTTCCCGCCATCAAACGAGCCTTGACCAGTTGGTCGTGTCCAGGGTCTTCCTGGACTATCATCTGCCTTATAGTTATAGTTTCCGTTAATATTCATGCTAAAGTTCTTTGGGACAAACTGATTGGTGATTACAGTGTAGGGGGTTAAGCCCAGTTGGGCACGCCCCTTAATGATTATTTACAAGTGTCCTGCCTCCTGGAGGGTGGAGCTTAACCCCATCGTTCCCTGTGTCCCCCTTTCGACTACACAGAAACAGATTTAACGGTGAGTAACAAAAATCCTGTTGTCTCTGACCCATGGGATGTGATCTAACGTAACAACAAGGTAAAAGTGCCAAATCATATGTCAGCGCGAGTCCACAGAGTTACACAGATCTGAGGAGTGTCCAACTGTGACATATAAGGAGACCATATAAGGAATTTTATCACATCCATTTTTAGTGAAGAAAAAAGGTTAATAAGGTTAATCACATGTGGACTTTTTTCTGCCAGCACAAAAACACTAGTAAAGTAAATATCAGTTAGTGCAGAGACACAGGCTCAGATTTTGGGAGATTAGTTGCCCAGAAACAAATCTCCTCTTCTTTGGGGCGACTAATCTCCCCAAACTGCCTCCCGCCAGCTAGAATGTAAATCGCCGGCGGGATGGCAATCTTCACGAGGAAACTTTGGGAGACTTCGGAAAACAAATCGCACCGAGTGCCATCCCTTCGGCGATTTACATTCTAGCCAGTGGAAGGCAGTTCAGGGAGATTAGTCGCCCCAAAGAAGAGGTGATTTATTGCCGGGCGACTAATCTCCCAAAATCTAAGCGTGTGTCTCTGCCCTAATGCCTGTGGCCTAACACCATTCACTGCGATAGCATTCTCTGTCAGTGCACACTTTCTGTTTGAAATGCAATCCAAATCACCAGTAACATATGCCATTTAGCATTTGGAAGTTATCTCAAAATCAAATCAAAATCCAAAATTTATCTCAATATTTTTGAAATATACTTCCCGAAAAATTCCAGTTGGGGAAAAAACTCGAAAACATTGTGAAAATTCGAATTGTACAAACCTTTTGGATTTTCCGCCCGAAAAATCTGTTTTTTTTTTTAACGATTTTTGCCTGAAAACCACTAAATCTTCGGATTATTGCACAAAACCCAGCACAGATCAGGATATCTTTGGGACTTCTCCCATTGACTTATATACAATCTCGGCAGGTCTGAGATGCTGGGTTTTCGGATTCTGACTTTTTCCATCCTCGGGGTATAATAAATCCCGAAAGATTTGTTTGTTTTTTTCACTAAAAATATGGATTTTATAGTAAAAAAAAAAGTTTTATAAATAACCCGCTTTGTGGTTTTTTTTTTAACAAAACTGACTGATTTATATATAGATAGGTTATAGGCTGACAGATGATTGATCACTTGATAGACAGATAACATGTACATAAACAGATGAACAGACCGAAAAATAATCAGCACACTTACAGATCAACAGATGATGAGAGAAAAAGTGAACGTACTATATGTGTATAGGAATTGTGTGTCTCTTTATGTTTCCAGGGGCTTCAATCTCTTCCCATTGCCCAAAAACATACAGATAGGGAAAATTGGTCCCTGATGAAACTGACCCTAGTGAATATGCACATTTGCATACATATGATTGCATGCTTCTCCGAGGCAGGAATTACGGAACACTCTCTGTAACGTGCTGTATAAATATTCAACTATTATAAGATCAGATCACACAAACATGGGATAGGTAGGTAGAGACATATGGCACCAAGTCTGTGCATGTTTTCCCGTTTTGCTCTCAGTAAATTGATTCTCTTTGTAGGATCAGATTACTTTACATTCCTCCATGTGGTGAAGTGACATAACTGCTTTTTGCATCATGAAAGCTTGTTTTGTTCCCAATTGTAGCTAACAAAGCTCCACGAATACAAAGAGCCGACAACACACCTATCTAATAAATCCATTGGAACATACATTTGCTTATCTTTGCACCTGTGTGTGGTTTCTGCACAGACTTTGGAGCCTACATAAGTTGGGCAGTGGTAAAAGAACAGAGGTACAGATTTTGCTTATAAAATCTGCTTTTAATGTACCTCTTGGCACACCGCCATTTCCTTCTAAAATGTCTTTACTGAATGCAGCAAGTTCATACCTTCCTGACATTGTGCAACAGGTCTGTTATATCTGTTTTTAACTATTTATTATTAGTTAAATATAAAATTGTGATTTTCATCTAATGTAATGTTTACACTTGTCCAACACGGAAATCCATAAAGAGTCATTTTAAACTGCTGAAGTAAATTATTTCTGTTTTTTTCATGTTTGCTATTATTCTTTGCGAACAAGGCAGGCTTGGAGTCATTAAAGGGATCCTGCCATGGGAAACATGTTTTTTTCAAAACGCATCAGTTAATAATGCTACACCAGCAGAATTCTGCACTGAAATCCATTGAGCTCCAGGGAGCTGTTATCTTGTGTTAGTGAGCTGCTATCTGGTTACCTTCCCATTGTTCTTTTGTTTGGCTGCTGGGGGGGAAAAGGGAGGGGGGTGATATCACAGTTGCAGTACAGCAGTAAAGAGTGATTGAAGTTTATCAGAGCACAAGTCACATGACTTGGGGCAGCTGGGAAATTGACAATATATCTAGCCCCATGTCAGATTTCAAAATTGAATATAAAAAAATATGTTTGCTCTTTTGAGAAATGGATTTCAGTGCAGAATTCTGCTGGAGCAGCACTATTAACTGATTAATTTTGAAAAAAAATCTTTTCCCATGACAGTATCCCTTTAAGCAAAAATTTGGACTGAAACAAAATCAGTTTATTTTTACCAGCAGAGAATCACCTGGCCCTGTTCTAGTCCCCTTTTATTGACTTCAAGCAGTACAGTAGATTTTTCTAGAACATTTTTGGGCTGAAAAACAACTGTCCTAGCAGAATCAGACAGTTCCCACTGAAGTAAATTGAAAGCAGCAAGCATTATTTTGGCTTCTCTATCGACTGAAATATGCACCCAGCATGCCATTATGCTAATATTCTAAGTTTTAGTCTGAATTACAATTAGCAGCAATCCAAATAAATACAATTATGGGACCTGTTATCCAGAGTGCTCGGGACCTGGGGTTTTCCGGATAATGTATCCATAATGTGTATTTTCATACCTTAAGTCTACTAGAAAATCATGTAAACATTAAATAAACCCAATAGTCTGGTTTTGCTTCCAATAAGGTTTAATTATATCTTAGTTTGGATCAAGTACAATGTACTGTTTTATTATTACAAAGAAAACAAATGTGGATTATTTGTATAAAATGGAGTCTACCTGAGATGGAGCTTTTTGGATAATGGGTTTCTGGATAATGGATGCCATACCTGTATATAATTGAATGCAAGTTTTTTTGCATTTGTTTAGGAAAATGTATGTGACATTTTTAGGTATGTATTAATTACAAAAACAAAAGCCAGATATTGGTTGCCATATTTAGGAAGGAAAAATGTGGACCAATCTTTTATCAGAGCTTGGACATACTGATACATTGATAAGGAAGGTTGAAACATCATATCAGATGAGGTCTGTACAGGGCTGTTGATGGTGTCCTATTCTTAAAGGACCAGTTACATCAAATTTTTTTTAACAAAAATTTGTTAGTATATAAAAATTAAGTCTTTAATAAGAAATATCTTACCAAAACTCCGCTTGCACTCCTCTTCAGAAAAGAAGATCCGGTGATCCATTGTGCGGTGCTCACTTTCAAGTTCCCTGCCTTCCTTATAGGAGATAGCCAGGGAGGAGTAATCGAGCGCTGAACGATGGATTCTCATTCTGTCACCTTTTATGTAGAGGAGCGGAAATGGGGTTTCGGTAAATTATTCCTTAATAAAGACTTAGCGATTTCAAAGTTTATTTAAAAAGAAAAAAATTTGATGTTACTGGTCCTTTAAAGGAAAAATAAAAGTTTAAATCAATGGGGAGCACCAAATGTTAGGCACAGAAGAAAGAAGGGGGAGGGAGAGTATTGCTTTGTGGTGCTCAGAAATACCCTGGGCTGGTGCAGTTTTCTGCAGGAACAACACAGGCCAAAAATCTTCTCCTCTATGTGCCTGCATCTGAATATATTGCCTTGGTTTCGGTGCAGGCAGACATGGCAGATTTCGGCACCAAAATGTGAGAGTTTGCATTTCGATGCTGAAGTCTGCCATGTCTGCCGGCACCGGAGCCAAGGCAATGTATCCAGGTTCAGGCACATCGAGCAACAGAGGAGCAGTGCATAAGCGGTTTCTCAACAGGCCAGGAACCGCAAAATCTGGCACATGTGCATCCAATTGTTTGCTTATGGGCTAGTTCATTTGATCAGTCTGATTTGGCAAAAAACCTACAGTATGTGGCTAAATTGGGAAAAGATTTATCAATTCAGTATTCTTGCTAAAGAAGAGAATTGTAACTGGTGTGGCCAGCTGAAGCCTTTTAAACATGGAATCATTAAACCTGTCAAGAGTCCTATGAAACAATAAATCTAAGATGATCTGATTCTGAGCCTATAGTTCACATAGAAGACATAGAGCATGGCAGGTCACACAAGTATGAGGAAAGCCTCTCCTTAATGCAAGCACAAAATGTGTCTATATCATAAATCATACTATAAAATTAATAAACATGTCAGACATGCCTAAGGTATTTGCCTATTATGAAATGTTAAGTGTAATTTAGATAAGAACAGTCTGGAGGTTGTGGCTTAATGCAGTATTGTTGTTGCTGCCACCCAAGAGGACACTTTACAAATTAATGAAAATAGGCCTAGATTTTACTTGGATCAACGGCAATAAAAGGAAAGTATGAGTGGAAAGTATTTGCTCTTTGCAGACAATAATAGTAATTAAAATAATGATAATAGGCTGGATGGAAGGTATCATGCAAAGACTTGTTACAAAACAGGCAAATTTCAAAAGGAATTTAGGCTATAAACGCCGCTCATTTAGTTTAGACTTAAATTAGTTACACTGGGGGAACTGCTGCATTACCTGTAACTGGGGCTTGCTTACTTTAATTAAATGTAAAATAATGACCATTATTTAAAAAAATGGTGTTATATGATGAAGAAATGTTTACCCTCTTATCTGCATAAGGCCCCCTACGGAGGTGAGTCCCACAGTTTGGAGACATTTAGGCCATAAAACAATGCAGCCACCCAATAGTTAGCTGCAGCAAATTTTTGACTTTTGTAAGCAGCAAATTAAGGCTGATTACAACATGTTCCTTATTAATAGGCAGCATGGTGGCTTATTTGGTAGGACTGCTGCCTTGCACCACTGGCATGGGTTTCCTCGGAGTACTCAGGTTTCCCCGAAAACATAAGTGTGGATTGACTCCTGATAGTATTGGTCCTACTATGGGTAAATGTTTAGATTGTAAACTCCACCAGGACTCATGCAAAATCTCTATGAAAATCTGTCTGCTCTATGAGAATACCAGGAAATAGATTAATAAGGTCTGTTGACCATCCTTTTTGAATGAGGCACTAGCTCATTAACCTGTAAGTAGGGTTGCCACCTGGCCGGTAAAAATGATGGTTGATCCCAATGTTAATTATAGGGAAAAACAATAAATATATAGGAATTTTTTTTCCGGGAAAGGTGGCAACCCTACCTGTAAGCAATAAGCCTGTAAAAAGCATTAACATATTTATTCCTGTAAAGTTTACTTAGAATTTCTATCTTGCCCCCCCTTTTTTTTAAAGATAAACGCTACCCATCTTACAAATACGTGAGTATCTCTAGACCTCGGTGCTAAACCCTTAAGATAGATTTTTGGCACCAAGGTCAGCATGTTACACTCCATGTGTGTGCTTGTCTTTTACTACTATAACATTTGATAAGAAGTGGTGACAAGCAGAGAAGGGTATTTGGTCCACCACTGTTCTCAGCCTTAGGGTAGTGGCAAACAAAACATCCCATTTTCCAGGGACCACACACCAATGAAGTGTTCTAGGGAGACACCTACCCTTTATATAATCTGCCTATGACATCATAACCCTAAAATATTCCCTAATCTGTTCAATTGGCCTTTCAAGTCTTCTGAATTACTGTGCATAGAGTTCAGAGTGCCTAGTAAAGGCTCTATGTCCTTAAAAAGAGAAAAAAATAACTGGGGTTGCAATCTTTTAGCACCCACCAGCGACTAAAATCACTGACTTTTTGTATCTTGCAATTTAATTATCAGATTAGTCTCTACCATTCCTTTCCTCAAGGTGGCCATAAGTGTACTAGCCATTGAGTTATCTTACTGATTGGCCTGCAGGCCACATGGACAGATATTGTGCAATTTGTCAAACTGAGGAATAGCCAAATAACACGGTTTCATTGGTCCCTGGATGAGATCTTTGGCTTCTCTCCTTTCAACATCCTCATTTCCAATACACCTGCTAAGAAGGGACATCAGCAGATACATTTTTTGAACATACTACTGAAATCTGACAGAATCACAGGATGGTCTTTCAAAACTGCTCACGTATGTCAGTGCAGTATGGTAAAAATTGGACAAACTGTCTGGCCAACTTTGGCCATGTATTATGAGTTCTACATCTAAATAATTTCACAGCCAAGACAAAAATAGAATAGAATGTAACTACTAACATTTTATCCTAAATTAATTTTGGTGCTATTGAATGATCCAGTTAATCTGTTACACATTAATTATTAAACACTTAATTAGCTTGAAAGGTATTGCATGAAAATTACCTTAATTAGGTAGCTATTGTTAATGCACAGCAAATGGTGTTCCAGCTCCTGAGTGCTTGGGAAAATACCTAAGATTTCCCCTTTGACAGTGAAGGGTGATGATCAGTCCTGGTTGTGACACACAAATGTCAGCAACACTGGCTCGTTGGGAGCAGATACTTGAAACGCAGGTGCTGCACATATTCATTTAAATCAGTTCACAACTGGTTTAGAAACTACCAGTTCTAATGTTTATTTTAAAGGGTCAGTATACCCCCTTTTTTTTATCTTGAGCTAAACAAGGCAAAAGGAGTAAACAAAAGCTCCATGTTCAGTTTTTGCAAGTTAGATAATTAGATTACCAGTAGACAACTCCCTCCCTCTGTTGTGACTGAAACAAAAAGACTGGGCATTTTGAGGGTCGAGGCCATCTTAGGTATTTTCTCACCATTAAGCGTGTTTGCAGAATGTGATTTAACAACTGCCAAGTACACTTTGCTGCTCAGAGAAGCAATCTCTTGTGGGCCAAAAAGTGCTACAGGACATTGCCCTTATAGTAGCTAGCAATATAACAAAACAAATTCAAAATAATAAAGCAACACTTAATATTTCCAAATATATACAAAAATATAGAAAGTATAGCAGCCATTTAATAGTGGCAATGCCCCACAGACAAATGCCACAGTAATTGTAATCACTAAAGTTGGACATAGACGTTTCAGATTTCTCTCTCCCTAACGACTGATTTTAGTGAGATCTGACAAAAAATCTTAACGTCTATGGCCACCTATTTTGGCAATGCAGCCTCTACAATGGCTCTACTATCATTAATGCTGAAATGAAACTCTATCACACCTTACATCAGCAATCTTCACACAGTGGCTCTGCTTTACCTTGATCGCCTACTCACCATCACCCTCATGACTTTATAGGCTCTCTAGTAGCTTTAAACCATCTCTCACGCCATGCCCTTGGTCTTGAGAGCTCTGACCTGTCTACCTTTCTCTAGGATCCCAAGAATAAAGAAAATTAGCTGGATCACGGAGTCCAATTTATGGTTAGACTTCAAAGGGCCATTTAAATAGCTAAAGCTTATGTCACACTATGCATTTTCTCTGCTGTAGAAGAAAATACCAATACTGCTCCACATGTCTAGTAAAGGTGGCCATAGACGCAAAGATCCCCTTGTTTAGCGACATCGCCAAACGAGTGGATCTTTCCCCGATATGCCATTAATGAGCATGGCTATATCGGGGGTAATCTGATTGTTCGGCCGTATGGCCGAACGATCAGATTACGACGTGCAATGGGCTCCGGCGGGATTGGTCGGGTCAAAATGAACGCTGTCGGCACTCTCCACACGATCCGAAAATCGTACGAATCCTTGATTCGTAAGATAGGATCTGTGAGTCTATGGCCAGCTTAAGTGGCATAAAGGGGTTGGATCTCAAAAAGAAAAAATGTTTTCTGGCTGAAAATTACCCTGTACTAGCAGTGACAGATGGACAAGGAAAGATAAAATCCCTGGGGTGCTAGAATTACCTCCAGTAATTAGTTGCTTATGTCAGACCCCATGCTGGCTCTCCTCTTCTTCCAAAAATGTCTTTGATTATGTCTCTACTGTGCATGTGCAAGTACTAAGAAGATAAATACATTTTTGGTACTTTATTTTGGCCCGTGGTCTGAAGGAAGCAACTTTAATCACTGGCGTTGGGGGTAGGGGAGGGCTCTTGACCCTTAAAGTAGTAGTTCACCTTGCAATTAAATGTTCGTATAATTCTGAGACAACTTGCATTTGGTCTTTAGTGTTTTATTGATTTTTAAAGATTAAGCTTTTTGTTCTGCAGCTCTACAGATATTTTTAGATGCTGTCTGGTTGCTAGGTGTAAGGGCCCGAAGGCGCAATAAGAGTGCGGACCAAGGAGGAGGCAGATAGTCACAAAGTTCGTGGTACAAGGGATCAGGCAGAAGAGTAGTCGATGTTCAGGCAAAAGGTTCAGTCCAGGCAGCAAAGGGTCAATCCGAATAACAGGCAAGGTAGGTACACAAGAAATCAGTCAAGAATATAACACACAGGAATCACGAAGATAAACCTATACTTGGGCAAGGTTTGCAATGTCCAGGGGGTTTAAATAGGCAAGTTTTGGCGCCAAGACTTTGGACGCGATGACGTCATGACGCCGGCATCAAGACGCTAACGTCGAGACGCCGACGCACGTTCTGATGCCGGTGACCATTCCGTCGCCGGCGACCAATCGGAGAGCGAGAGGCAGCCGACGTCATCACACTGGGACCAGCAGGATCCACATGGGGAAGGAAGGAGTTGCCATCTTGGACGCCGTCGCCATCTTGGACGCCATGGCCATCATGAAGGTGAGAAACTTCAGTTTCCATTACACTAGGGTCATATATCCCTTAGCAACCAGGCACTGGTTTGAATGAGAGAGGAAGTGGAATATGAAAATTAATATGATAAGGCTTGAACAGGAGGATACATAAAAATCAATTATTTACAGCGTTAAAATTGAAACCTCACAGAGCAACAGTTTTGGCCTGGGATCAGTGACCCCATTTGAAAGCTGAAAAGAAGGAAAAGTTAAAGGCAAATAAATATTTCTTGGTTATCATTTGTAAATTGCCTGTATGCCAAGGCCCTTAGGGCAATCATATATAGGCTTTGTCACTCATTGGAAATGGTGCTCCCCATAAGTGATAAAGCACACAAAAATACCTTTGAAGTGAATGGGAATTTACACTTCAATTGCTTAATCTGGTAAAATTAATTTGTATAAAAATAATGTTGAATTTACAGGATATTGATGTTTATAGTGTATTGTAAGGATTTAAATGTTCTTTTTGCACATTTGTAAATTCCCCCCTTCAACCCCTGGTGTTTTTGGCTGTGAGACAATAAAAGATTAAACAAATAACGACCCTCTTACTGCCACTCTCTCGATGGAATGGAGGTGGTGCCTTATCCAAGTGAAAAGTTCACACCCCTTCTTGTGAGGTAAACTAGTTGTCATCAAGACAAATAGAAAACCAAAAAATGTGGTAGTTACCCTTTGTTTGTACATCGCGGGCTCCTCCAATCCATTTAACAGATGCTAAGAATGCGTAATTCTCATAAAATATCATTAACAAAGATATTGTTCTGAAGGGGGTTTTGGTTCAACTTCATACTCTGATAGGAATCTGAATTTACAGAAAACCTGCCAGAGAAAGAATGACATCTAAATGATGTGGTTGCACTTCCACCCCCACGACTTTCACATAATCATTACATTTCTCTTTGCTACAGGAGTTAATGTGTAAGGTGTTTGGGGGGGGTCATTACATTTCTCTTTGCTACAGGAGTTAATGTGTAAGGTGTTTGGGGGGGTCTATGAAATGTCAGAGGAACAGGACACTGAGACTCCCGGATTCAGAATTTAAGAAGAAATGGACATTCCCCAAGATAATTTAAAAACAAGCCCCCCTACCCTGCAGCAACCTTACAGCAGGATCCACTGACAACAAGCCATGAGTTCAAACACTCTATGAAGGAATTCACAAAAGTGGAGATGGCCCATTTTTGGAGTTAAAGTGGTGGTAAGCTGGAGTAAAATACTTTCTCCATATTCACAAACAGAAATCCGCCTAAATTCTGACTCAACCGACACTTTTCATAATTTAGTGAAAGAAAGACAGTATACAGACACTTATGAATTTGTCTTTTATATGACATAAAAATGGTGCAAAAACGTCATTTTCCCCCGACATTTTAAAAATGGAGTAAAGCTCAGTATAACTCTTCCCCATGTGTCACATCAATTCTAAAATATTTTGCTCTGCTTTGCTTCACCCAATCTTCATTTCACACCTCTTGTAGGTGCCCCATTTGGGGAATTATTATCATATTAATAGGGATTAGCATTTTATAGTCAGGGCACAAATTTTGGTCTAACCCTATAGGTGTAAAAGCCTCATTAACAAAACAAGTAAACACTGATTAAACAAAAAAAAGGTGTATTTGATATGTAAAATGTTTTTAACCCACACTTGCATTATTTTACTAGTTTTATCTTAATGAATGAAGCAATATTAGTCATTTGAGTGAATATATTATCTAAAGGAAAAGTAAAGTCTCCCAGGCGTTTTTTTAGTTTTAGCAGCAATTAGATAATTGGACCTAAGATAATGAAACAGATTTCTGATACAAATCCCAATATTATGCAAAATAGCATTTATTGTATTTAGACCCTTATATCTTGTTACAGAATTGGAATTACACAAACATGTAGGCAGATTTAGAAAGCCCAGGTTATCCTGAAAAAAATTATATATCATTTTCCTAGGTAAAATAACCCCCTCCCCCAGAAATTCCAATTCCATGGCTGACTGACAGGTTTAGTAAGAGCTAGAGACAAATTCAGAAAACAATTCTTTAAAATGTTTAGGGAGCTAGCACATGGGCAAATTTGGGGAGATTTAGTCACCTGGTTACGAATTGTTTCTTCTGCGGGGCGAACTGCCTTCCACCTGGTATAATGAAAAAACGCCAGAGCCAATACACTTGAGGCGCTTCGATTTCTGAAGTCACCCAAAGTTGCCTCACGAGGCTAAATCTCCCGAATCTGCCCGTGTGCTAAAGCCCTTAAAAGACAAATTCACAAAAGTGGAGAAAGAGGTTTGTGAATTTGGTGGGAAATTTGACATTTTTATCCCCACTTATTTTGTCTCAATATCACCACTTTTGTGAATTCCCCCCTATGTACAAATAAGTGTCATAATTCCCAAAGCACAAACCTGTCAACAGTACAATTAAAACACACATGCAGATTATTTTCTGGGACAATAAAGATTTTCTATGAATGTTCCAGTAAGTTTAGGGCAAGGCCAGACATGGCGTTTTTACGTTGCGTTTTTAAAAAAGAAACGCCGGGTGTAAATATGCCACTGAAACCACACGCGACGTCAACATGCGTTTTTCAGCACGTAGGTTTCTTTTCCCAACATGCACTTCTCATTGTTCTCATTGAGAATTGGGACGCCATATTTAAAATACGCTGCGTATTTACGCAAAGTGTGGTTTCAAACATGCAGATCCCATAGAGTCTATTGATTTGGTAGT
Organism: Xenopus petersii; assembly: GCA_038501925.1. Classification (NCBI taxonomy): domain Eukaryota; kingdom Metazoa; phylum Chordata; class Amphibia; order Anura; family Pipidae; genus Xenopus; species Xenopus petersii. The sequence goes on along the minus strand of CM076683.1, from coordinate 98,062,271 downwards.
TTCTTGACGTATTGGTGTTTCTACTGAAAAACACCAATACTGGCGTCCTGTGGCGGATTTTGGCTGGCAAGTGCCCTTTGTGAATTGCCATAGTGCGTTTTCCATTAGTTTCAGTGGTAGTGAAATTTATGCGTATTTACGCCTGGCGGAGCTTTTTTAAAAACGCAGCATAAAAACGCCATGTCTGGCCTTGCCCTTAGGGTAAGGCCAGACGTGGCATTTTTACATTGCGTTTTTAAAAAGAACAGCCAAGCGTAAATACGCTACTGAAACCAAACGCGACCGTCAACATGTGTTTTTCATGAGTTTTTCAGCACATACGATTATTTTCCCAACATGCACTTCTCATTGTTCTCATTGAATTTGGACGCTATATTTAAAATACGCTGCGTATTTACATACAGCGTGGTTTCAAATGTGCAGATCCAATAGAGTTTATTGATTTGGTAGTTTCTTGACGCATTGGCGTTTCTGTTAAAAAACACCAATACTGGCATCCTGTGGCGGATTTCAGCTTGCAAGCACCCTGTGTGAATTGCCATAGTGCGTTTTCCATTAGTTTCAGTGGTAGTGCAGTTTATGCGTATTTACGCCTGGCTGTTCATTTTTAAAAACGCAGCAAAAACGCCACGTCTGGCCTTGCCCTTAGGGTTCTCTTATGAGGAGGGTGGGTTACAAACGTCAGGCACCTCCGACCTCTGCTGTTTCACTATAGTTCCCAGCATTCCTTCTCCACACCTTTATATTTAGTTGCAGTTGTAATTACAGTTGCCAACTGGCCTGTATTTTACCAGCCTGGCCGGTAAAAACAATGGTTGAGCCCAATGTTATTAGGGAAAAAAGATAAATATATAGGAAGGCCTGTATTTTTTCAAACTTGGAGCTGCTTATTAACATCCTTTATACCAGATAACACCAAACACACATTATAGTATTTCTTTATTCTTTAACCCTGCGGTATCGGGGTGCCCAGGACAAATGCTTTCTTTGCTCTACCCCAAAAGTGGCCCAGTGTTTAAATATTCTTTGTCAGAGTGCAGGGGTGAGGGGGAGTCTCGGTTTTACAAGCCTTGCAGGCTGCAGCTCGGCGGTTGAACAAAAGCAGTTTCTGTTTCTAAGCTGCCAGTGAGAGCAAAAAGGGAGAAGGGGGGGAGGCGGGAACCAGACAAAATCAGGTCTCCCCTTCCCTCCCCCGGACAGGTTTTTGTGACTCAGGCTGAGTGTGTCTGAGGCCGGATATGAGGCACCAATCCCCGGAGCAAACATGCCACAGGCTCCTCCCCCCGCTATCTCGTCAGTAACAAAAGGATAAAAGGCGCATTGTGTGTGAGGGATTCATTGATAGACGCGCGGGTTTATGTAAAGAGAAAATTGCGTCAGGATGGAGTCTGTCAACATTGGCAGCTTTCAAAGAGCAGCAGGATCTTTATGGGCGGGAGAGGGACTTTTCTTTGTGTCAGGCGCTGTCACAGAACTTCCCCCATGACATATAGGCACGAGAAGTAACTTTCTGACCTATTAAATACATTACACTCTGCAAAACCAGTTTCTAAATTCCTGGGATTGCGAGCTTACTTCTGCTTGCGTAAAATTCCTCTGAGCCTCGACAGAGCATTCTGGGAGTTGTAGTTCCTACATTGCTAGAGTCTTTGCCTGTATTTTTAAAGTGTCAAAGTAAAAGCACTAAAAAAGCTGTTCTTTAAATGTACGTACATTAAACGTTACTTATAACTCATGTTCATCTTTGTTTGCAGCTTTTATAAGTAATTATAACTGAAGCCCCTTAAGCTGACAGTTTTGTTTAAACTGCCAGTTCGCTACTAATGCTATTGGACTACTGCTGCACAAATATGGCAGCCCCCTCACAGAGGAACACGGGGATCACATAGATAATGTAAAGTAGCATGAAACACTTTTTGAAGGCAAAATTATAAATTGAATGCAAACACAATGTTATAAGTAAAAAAATAATTTCTAGTTAGTGTCTCTTTAAAGGGGTTGGTCACCTTTGAATGAACCTTTAGTATGACGTAGAGAGAGATATTTTGAGACCACTTGCAATTGGTTTCATTTAGGTTTTTATTCAGCAGCTCAACAGTTTGCAATTTCAGCACTCTGGTTGCTAGGGTCCAACTTACCATAGCAACCATGCACAGATTTGGGCCTGAATACAAAGTAGCAATAACAATACATTTGTAGCCTTACAGAGCATTTGTTTTTTTAGATGGGGTCAGTGACCCCCATTTCAAATCTGCAAATAATTTAGAAACTGATGAAAATAAACAATGAAGACCAATTGAAAAGTTGCTTAGACAGCCATTCTAAAACATACTAATGTTATGGACACATATGTTTTTCCGCAGCATATTTGGCATGTTCCATGCAGCAGCTTTTTTAAAAAAGCCAACGGCTGCATAAATATGCTTCGCGTTTCAAGTTTGGGCAATGGCACTTACGCTAGAATATTTATGCAGCGGTCAGGTTTTTTGAAAACCGTGTTGGAAAAATGTATGTGTGTCGGGGTCCTAAAAGTTATCTTAAAGGCAAACCACCCCTTTAAGTGAGTGAAAACAAAATAATCCTGTGTTTGTGATGGTAACCATTAACATTTAATGTCCACTTTGGGCTCAATAAAATTCCTAGATTATTCAGGTCACTGCCAACAGGTGTTCCCGATAGGAAATTATGAAAAGCATTATTAAAAGGATGTATTACCTGTGTCAACCCACACTCACCTGGAAAGCAAACCGTGCCTGGGGTGATATTAAGAAGAAGGAAAATCAGCATAGTAAGGGCTCTTACACACAGGCGGTTTTACCAGCGCTCCCCTGCGTTGTGCTTTCTTCCGTTCAGCCGCAGGAGGATGAACTCAATTATTGTGAAGGCTGTACTCACACAGACGCATGTATGTGCTGAACGCAGGTGAAATGCAACATGCTGCGTCCCACCCTGCTGGAGTAAAATTGGTGCAATTTCCACCATGAATTTGGGGAAAAAGCTCTGTCTAACTTACAAAAGCCTCCCCTGATTTGGGGAATAAGGCATTCTGTGTGTTTTGTTGCCTTGGGAAAGAACTAAATGTCGCAGGTTGCCTCATGGTGGAAATCACACCAATTTTACTCCAAATTAAGCCAAATTGCTTTAACCCAACCCCCACAGCTGGACAGTGCATTGCACAAGCAGCAAATGGGTGCTCCTGCATACATCTATCCATAAAGAATTTCAAGAGCACAATTGGGACTTGACCTAAGGGTAGGCATAAATTTCATGAGGTGCAATTGGAGGGGGGACAAGCAATGTTAGCATTGAGCTGGGGTGTGAGCATGCAGGTGCAAATACGACTTGGCCCATCCAGTAATCTATTGGTTTCCACTTCAGCCTCAATGCAATGAAATGACCCCACTGCTCTGTGGGCACAATAAACCAAAAAATGTGACATATGGTACAGGGTACATGTAGACTGTACAACTACTATGGGAAAGACTGAGCATGCTAAGAATCCCCATAAATATCCCCCTTTCAGCTCAATAGAAAAGACACATATTATGGCACAACAGCAACCCCTGTTAAAATCCCTGCACTTGTTTCATAAGATCATTGTCCCACAAGTTCTATCACAAGATCAGCAGTTCCCATAGGCTCTAATAACAACAAGGCTTGTGGGACGTTCAACGGGATTGAATTTCTGAGAGAAAAACTGCTGAACAAAAGCAAAAAGAAAAAAAAAACATTTCCATTTAAGTTCCATGTTTCCAGATGACACAATGATTTTAGATTTCTTACAACAGGGCAGGTAACAGATGCCATCTCAGCGTTGTCAGACTTGACCCCTGTGGTGCAATAACCTAAAAACACTGACGACGCTTTACTGGTTGCGAAATCCTCTTTATTTCTTAACATTCTCCGATGAGAAAGTCAAGTGGCTGCAGCGGAGGAGGAAGCAGCTGAGTCTCGTAAACATTTGCCATTAATTTGCTTTCCCAGCTCAGGAGTCAGAGCATGTGCGCTGCAAATGACAGTGTCAGAGCCTCTGTTGCCTACAATAATAAGTGCAGCCTCTTCCCTTTGGCTTCATGTAGCCAGCGCTGCTGACTCAGTGAGCTTACTGTGCCTTTGGGGAACATAACTAGAACCATTCACTGGATACTTTAACAGTTTGTCATCAGCTGCCTTACTGCTTCCAGGAGGCATTCTTTGCTTTCCAGATGACAGCAGCATGTTCTCTGGTCAGTAGTTATTACAGGAGAACATAGCAATATCTAATAAGGGGGAAATAAATACATTAGTTTTATGAGATTCAATACATAGTTGGAATAAGGCTTCTGCTCCAAGGAGCCTACATACCCCTGTGCTGCCCACACAACACATACACCCTTATTTACCCAATCGCAGTGCAAATCAGTATATCCTAGGATACCATGTGGGAGCTGTCATACTGTTTCCACTGGTAAAGTCAGATGAAACAGCACCCTCAGTTGCCAAAATGAGCATGAACAGGTTGTGGAACTCTGAACTGACTTGGAAGGAAGCAGGCCTGGACTGGCCATCTGTGTGTTCTGGAAAATGCCAAAGGGGCTGCTGTAAGATGCCAGACAGTCACTATTTATTGGGCCGGTGTGGGGCTGTATGGGTCTCTGTGTACTTTAAATGCCAGGGACTATTTTGACTCCCAGACCTGGAAGGAAGCTTCTTTTACTCAGCAGTGGTTGCCATACTGAACATTGCTTTTTTTTCGCACTGTTTGTGTGTTGCTGCCTGAGTGTGAAGCTGGCCATAGACGTTTAGATATACCTGCAATATTGGACACCCCAATCTCCCAACCTGCCACTAACCTTTCAGATTAATAAAGTAGTAAAAGAACAGATCAGATGATGTTCTGCCCTAACAGCAATAGTACAATGTCCGAGAAAAGCTGGTGACATTCTCCCAATGATATTGTCAGATCAGCAATACATGCAGAAATATTATCTGTAGCTGACAGAAATTTTCTAACCTGTCTGATTGTCTGAATGACCGATCGCCATGGCACGAAAAATGTTGGGACACTACACAAACGGCCTAAAAATCGTATGAAACAAAGAGTAGTACGATCATATTTGTACGTCTATAACTCCAGCTGGGAATAGATAGGGGAGGAATAACAAAACACAACTTGGCCAGATATGGAATCCGCCCCCTCCATGAGGTCTTACATTCCTTTAGCTTTACTGTCAACCTCCGGGATAGCAGCCACATCTGGTATAAAAGTGCTACGATCAGGGGTTGAGGGAGTTGCGGTTAAAAAAAAAAAAGCTACAATGACCAAAGTTTACTAAAGCAGAACTAGCGTGAGACTGAGATTTGTGCTGGAACAATGATATTCAGCCAGGGGATCCCCGGTTAATGCTGCCTTGGAATGCTGCGGGAGATGTAGTTTGGCAAGAGACAGGCTATATGTGGCTGTGTTCTAAAGCTGGCCATAGACGCAAAGATCCAATCGTACAAATCGAAGATTCTTACGGTTTTTGGACCGTGTGTGGAGTCCCAACATTTTTGTCTGGCGGAGATCGGTCATTTGGTCGATCGGACAGGTTAAAAGTTTTCTGTCGGCTGCCAGTAATATCTCTGCATGTATTGCCGATCGTATGATTTTCAATGGGAGACTGTCACCAGCTTTTGTCGGACATAACTTTCGTACGATTGCTGTCAGGGGCAGAAAATTGGCTGATCTGTTCTTTTGTACTTTATTTGATCTGAATGGTTATTCAAGGATTCGAACGATCGGATCTTTGCGTCTATGGCCAGTTTAAGGAGTATTATGACAAACAGACCGTACTATGATTCTTCCCCAGGCCCGGATCTGTGGGTTCTGGCAAATGCCAGAGGGGCTGCTGTAAATTGCAATCGAAAGTGACTAAAGGTGACCATACGCGGAAAGGCGATGTCGCCAAATGAGCGGATCTCTCCCCAATATGCCCACTCAAGGTGGGCAATATCGGGCTGATCCGATCATGGGCCCTAGGGCCCAATGATCGGATCCTAACGAATGGTAACAGGGGGTTGGATCGCGGAACAGATGTGCCCGTGATCCAATGGGATTTTTAGTCCCGTCCGATCGACATCTGCCCAACTTTCAGCCAGATATGGATCAGGGAAGCCCATCGGAGGGCCTCGTTCTGTCAGCAGCTTTTATCGGCCCATGTATGGCCACCTTAAGTGGGCTGGTGAGGGCTGTTTGGGCCTCTGTGTACTAGGAATGCCAGGGCCTATTTTGAATCCTAATCCAGTCCTGTTTTCCCCCTCCCAGCTCACTTTTTTTGTCTCTCAGCAGTTTGGAGGGAATTTTTGTGGCAGAGGGGGAGGGGGATTGTTGGCTCATCCCGTAGCAACAGGAGACAGAGCAGAGAGGCAGCTGTCAAAAGAGAAAGCATTAAAGAGAGGGAGAAAAAAAACCCAGGAGTCGCCTGTGCAGTTTAATGATCAAACGGCTGTCTGGGAAAGAAAGCAAATAACAGGAAGCGGCTGCACCACTGACTGAAGCTCCCCCTGCAGCCCATGCAGTGTCACAGGCCCAGTGTGTCTGGAAACAGAAAGGGGGGAATCCAGGAGGCTTTCTCATATCTCCTCCCACTGTGTGTGTGTGTGTCTGACAGTCCCGGCCGGGGAGGGTGTGAGAGCCGAGCTGCTGCTGCTGCTGCTTACAAGCCATTACTCATTAGTGTAAGGGGGAGGGAGGAGAGTGTTACAGCTACCTCTGGCTTTAACCTTAACTGCCTCATTGTGGCACCAGACAGAAAAATTGAAGGGAGACGGGCAGATTGGAACAAGAGCCAGAGGACGAGGTAGACGAGGATTAAAACTAAAAGAAAGCGCCTGTGGGTGAAGTGTAAAAGTGATCAGAGAAGCTGAAGTGATTGAGCTCAAGGCATCCCGTGTGTCTGTGCATTGCCTCTCGCACTAACGTTCTGAGCTGGGATCCCCGGCGGCCCCGTGCTACAATGAAAGCCAAGAAAGGTAAGAGCTGCCGCCTCGGATGAACTTTATTGTGTGACTGAGCCGCCGCCGCCACATCTCTCAGTTAAAGGGGGGGGGGGGGTAATGGAGACAGGAGTGTGTGTTCCACTCTATACTGTATTCCCATGCGGATCCACTGTCAGTGTGTGTTTGCCTATAGTGATACCAGCGCCCCTCTATTCCCCACACTCTCTTAATTGTCCTGGGCACCCCCCAAAAACAAAACGTGTTCGGTAGTCCAGGTGCGCTGTCTCTTACCCCATAGTAAGGGGCAGCCCATGTCACATTGCAGGGGGGGGCACGGGGCTTATTCCCTGAATGGAACTGCCAACGCTCCCGCTGACTTGTGCTCCTTGTGACACACGTGTAGTTCTTGTGTGTGTGTGTAAATGTTAATATGGCGCTAGCGGGAAGCGAAGTTGGAGCGAGTTTTTACGAGTGATGGAAGAGTTTGTGAGGGGTAAGAATCGCCAGGCAGGGGGGAAGGAAGCGCAGGCAGTGCCCGGGGAAAGTCTCTGGCCGGGACGGAACAAAGGGAAAGTAAAGCCGCGCGCCGCTGAACTTGTGGAACAAAGAAAGTTAGATCACGAGGTAAAGGCAGTCGCAGCCCATGTGCTCAGAGCAATGTTAGTGTGAGCGATCATTCCCCTCACTTTTAACCGGCAGGAAAACTTCGAGCACGTTACGAGCAGCAGCCCGAGTGTCTGGCGAAGTCTTTGTTTAGGAGCAGCAGCAGCTTCACATTCCAGGGGAAGGGCTACATCACTTTTAAGGACAGATCCATGTACAGGAAGCAGATGTGTGTGTGTACGACTAATAAATACTGTGCGACTTATAAATACTGCGACTAAATCCTCTGCTCTCACTCCCACAACAACTCGGGCAAAGTTCCGCTGCCTACAAGCTACACTTCTTTTGTTCCTCAGTTCGCCATGTGCTCCACCAACGGCCAGTGACAAGTCTCAGGAGCAGCCCCGGGAACTCCCTCCTTCCCTGCCCAAATCCCCACACTTTGCTTTGTCACTTGCTGAAACAGTTAACTAGACTTTGTGCTACATTCTGCCCAGGGGCAGCGCTACAGTTCAGCTCTCAACTTTTTTCTATTCATTGGAACATCACATAAGTTCAGTGTGTGTGTTTGGCAGTTGCCTTCCATACTGAGAGCTCAGCTGGAAAGAAAGAAACGAGCTGCTGAGATTTATTTTTTTGTTATTTTCCATGTGAGTTGTATTGTGTGTGCTCGGCATTGTTCATGCACAAGAGCACGGGCTGGCAGTTGAGGAGCAGAGTGACAGGGAGGGGGCAGTGCTGCTGACAGATCAGGATGTGACAAACTGCTGCCAGATGCCAGAAACTTTATAACTCCGCCCCTTCTCTGCCAGCCAGGGTTGCCTGCTTTCCAGCCAAATTGGGTTACTAATTTAAAGCCCAGGCGGGTTTTGAAACTACAGACTAGCCAAGGTACAGATTTGGGCTACTTTTTTGGTTTTTCCTTTACCAGCCAAAGTTTTTTCTTGCCCTAATGTGCCAAGCCTGCATCTCTCCGTGCATGTTGGGTAATGTCGTTTTTGTTTAACAACTTTCAGACTGGCAAGTTTAACGCAAGACTACAATACCCAGCATGCAACGGGACTGACTTGTGTAAAAGATGGAAGTTACAAGATTTTGGGCTTTATACTAGGGATGCACTATTTTGGATTCGGCCGAACCCCCAAATCCTTTGTAAAATATTTGGCTGAATACTGAATCCTAATATGCATATGCAAATTAGGGGTGGGAAGGGGAAAACATTTTTTACTTCCTTGTTTTGTGACAAAAAGTCATGTGATTTCCCTCCTGCCCCTAATTTGCATATGCAAATTCAGATTCGGTTCAGCCAGGCAGAAGGATTTGGCCGAATCTGAACCCTGCTGAAAAAGGCCGAATCCCGAACCGAATCCTGGATGTGGTGCATCCCTACTTTGTACCCATCTCCCTTCCCTCTTTAGCATTCTCGCATTTTCCGGTGACTTTCCTCAATTTTGGACAATTTGGGGGCAAAAATCTGCTGGCCACCGAAATGTCTGACATTGAGCTGTTTTACCAATATGTATTGAAATTGTATGTGTATTAGGGCCTCATGGGGCCCCTGTACCTCCTGAGCCTCCCTCTGTAGTTATGCTCCTGGTGAAGAGGGTCAAATCTTTCTGATTTTGGTTCATGAAAAAATGTGCAAATCAGTGAAAATTGAAAAAGACGTATTTTTATCTATTTATTTTTAAGACTTTTTTTTTCACTACACACATTGGGCAATTTTTGGGCTACTTTTGAAGTTCCTTTTTGCTAGTTTTGGGCTGGTTTTGTAGCTGACTTTGGCTGGTTTTGAAAACTAGACCTGGCAACCCTGCTGCCATCACCGCTTGAGCATGTTGGATCTTTTGTTCTACTCAGCAGAAAGGGGGCATGCCCATATTTGATAGAAATTACAGTTTTTAGGGAATGCCGTACAAGCTATCGCTTCAGCCATGTTTTTAGCCCCAACATTTTGGTATACACTTGCAGGAGGATTTGTAGCAAAGCAGCTTTTCTCTTGTATCTTATCTATTACTTTGGTCAAAAAGCAAATAATGGCAAGCACTCCGTGATCCACTCAATGAATAAAACATTCAAGTTTATTTCAGCAAGTTAAAAACATCACAATCCTGACGCGTTTTGTATTGAAGGCATAGGCAGTTTTGTTGCCCAAAACATGAGTTGAGGAACTTTTACCAGTTGTGGTGCCATGGAAAGTCCCATGAATTCCCAGCGCTTGCATGTTGGTGGATGAGCATATTGGCTTGCAGAGCCAGCATCTTGCAGTTTTTCCCTATTACAACATGCTGACATTTTGGCTGACTGCCAGAGGAGCAGTGAATTAAGAACGCTGTCAGTTTTCCCTGTTTACATTGCAAATGTGCAGCCTTTTTTCACATGCCAGTGTTACTTTATGCAAAACAAACCGTTGCTCTGTAATTCAGTAATCTTATTATAACCAATTTGTTAGCAGCTCTTGTCAGGCGTCAAATCGCAGCAAGCGTTTTGCTTGGATGTACCGTTACTCAGTAGTCCTAATCCAGGGACAGTTCAAACCTTGAGAGCAACGGCACACAGAGCTACTTGTCACGGCTACAAAATAGACAATTGTGATAATTGTCTCTTCCAAGACACTATGCGGGTTACTTATCAAAATCCAAATTTATCTCATAAATTTTTTTAAATATACTCCAACCAAATCCATAACAGGTTATTTCCCCCTTATTTATCAATACATTTGCCCAAAAATTTGAATTATGAAAACCACAAAATCTTTTTCCATCCTAGGTGTATAATAAATCCTGAAAAATTCGTTTTTCTTTTCCCCACTAAAAATTCCAACTTTATAGTAAAATAAAAACTAGAATTTTTTTTTTCCAGACTTTAATAAATAGCCCCTATGTGTGTTTTAGCAGAGGCAATTCTTAGTTTTGTCTATGGCAAGGTATTTGTAGCCACAAGAAGTAACTGCTACTAGTAGCTCTGTGTTTCATTGCAGTAAAGGACTGTTACGTTCCTGCAGCATCTATGTATAAAAGTTCTGATGATATTTCATAGTCCCAAGCCTTGTTAATAAGGGGCTAATGTGCAGTCTCAGCGTGTAACCTGTCATTTCCGTCTACAATGTAGACACTGTGCATCTTATTAGGCCTCGTTTGTGCGCCTCTGCATCTGTCACATACTTTGGATCTGTCAAGTTGCATCACACAGTTATGCAGGAAATGGATTTGACCGGTACCTGTGGAATACGGATAAAGAAGATTCAGATTTAGCTATTCTCTGCACGGACGCTCCAATTTCCATGAATCATGAACTGCCACATGACTATTGCTCCAGCTGTTAAACAGATACACCACACTACAACTACTTTTGGCAACTGGATCCACTTCATATTTGGCTGCAGAGTGCATTTAGACCCACCCAGTTTTTTGTACATGTAATGGGGAATTTTGAGGTCTGACCATCACGAGGATGATGAAAAGTCACTATTGTGCATTTGGCTTCAAATCCCATGGTACCTGGTGACCTCACAGTGAATTTTAATGGTGGGCACCTGCATGTGTGTGTATATAAATAAAAAATAAATAAAAAAAAAAAAAAAAAAAAAAAAAATATATATATATATATATATATATATATATATATATATATATATATATATATATATATATATATATATATATATATATATATATATGTGTGTGTGTATGTTTGTATGTATGGGACCTGTTAAAAAAAAAATGCTTGGGTCCTGGGGTTTACCGGATAAGGGATTGTTCCATAAATTGGATCTTCATATTATAAAGGAGAACAAACCCTTTTTACTAAAACCCCCTACCACCCTACATAGACCCCTGCTCCCGCCAGCCTAGGTGTTACCCTGTGTAAATGCCCCTAACTCTTTACTTTTCTTTACATCTTCAGTAATCTCTGGGTCTTCTTCCGGCGTTTTTGTTGCATGCGCTTTTGGTGCATGCACTGTTGTTCGAGACCGGAAGATTGTGCCAACTGCGCATACGCCGATACACTGATCTCTTCCCGAACAGAAGTAGATGGTGCCCGTGAAATCTGATGCCCTGAATCTAGGGGCATTTACCCAGGGTAACACCTAGGCTGGAGGGGGGGGAGCAGGGAGGGGAGTCTATGTAGGGTAGGGGGCTAGGGGATTTTAATAAAAAGGGTTTGGTTCTCCTTTAAGTCTACTAGAAAATCATGTAAACATCAAATAAACCCAATAGGCTGGTTTTGCTTCCAATACAGATTAATTATATCTTAGTTTGGATCAATTACAAAGTACTGTTTTATTATTACAGAGTAAGAGGAAATCATTATTAAAGATTTTGATTATTAGATTATAATTGAGTCTATGGGAGACAGACTTTCTGCAATCGGAAATTTACAGAATTCATTACAAGTGCAGGCTGGATTGGATAATTACTAATGAAACCATGCTGCTATCAGATTTGTCCTGTAAGGCACCCACACATGTTTTTTTTATCATCGCCCTTCGTTAAGTTTTAATGACATCTGTCAGTTTCACCTTTTTAACCTCACTGGCAGAACTGGGTTAATCCCTTGGGCACGCACAGGTCTATAGCATATTGCGCTGAAGACCTTTCTTGTTTCCTCATGGCTTAGGGTCAGTTGATTCAAAGCCATATGTCAAATATCACTATGACATCTCAGAGTAGCATGCAGACAAAAAGCTGAATTTTCCTAAAATATAAAACCCCTCTATTTCTGGGGTCACAATTTTAAAATAAAAACAGTTGCTCTGGGGCCAGGATGAGACCTGCTGCTATCTGGCCAATCACTTCAGCCCCTGCAGATCAATCTGACATTGTACACAGTCTGTACATTCAGCAGCCGCATTCCATGTGAACACAATGAGGCGAATTGTTCTTCAAGATGACCCCAGAAAATCTGCAGTAGTTTATAACAGCTAAACAGGAAAGGAAATGGCTTTGAATGCAATCATATGGCAGAGGAACAAAGCACCTTTTTGGCATTTTTACAGGCTGAATGCAAAGTAAATAACATTTTCTAAGGAAAGCAGGCCTTTATATTATTTACTTTAACCAGTATTGTGGGTAGATGTGAAGAGTAATGTAAGCTTATTAAAGCCGTAGCCCTTGGCTTCCTGTGTATCGTATGGCTAGAATGCATTGCAGAATATTATTTTTCTGTTTTTAAGGCCACTTGGTTTTGAGCACTTAATTCAAGCCATGGCCTGACTGTATGGGAGCATTAAAAAGATAAATGTAAGATCTGAGGTCATCTTATGAAGAGTACTAGCTTACTACAGCTTGGTCCAACCATATAAATTGGATTCTGCCACTGGACTTTAGTAAAACTTATTAGGTGTAAGCTGTACAGGTTCATGCAGTCAGGTTACATTTCACAGGTGCTCTAAAATGAATACAACCCTGGCATTATCAGTGTTGCAGTTTTTATTCTCAAATATTCCTTTAACAAGGAGTCTAAATACAAGTATGAGAACTGTTATGCAGAATGCCTAGGGACCTAGGGTTTTCCGGATAACGTATCTTTCCATAATTTGGATCTTCATACCTAAGTCTTCTAGAAAATCATGTAAACATTAAAGGGATACTGCTCAAGCAGAATTCTGCACCGAAATCCATTTCTCAAAAGAGCACAGATTTTATTATATTCAATTTTGAAATCTGACATGGGGCTAGACATTTTGTCAATTTCCCAGCTGCCCCAAGTCATGTGACTTGTGCTCTGATAAACTTCAATCACTCTTTACTGCTGTACTGCAAGTTGGAGTGATATCACCCCCCCCCCAGCAGCCAAACAAAGAACAATGGGAAGGTAACCAGATAACCACTCCCTAACACAAGATAACAGCTGCCTGGTAGATTTAAGAACAACACTCAATAGTAAAAACCCATGTCTCACTGAGACACATTCAGTTAAATTGAGAAGGAAAAACAGCAGCCTGCCAAAAAGCATTTCTCTCCTAAAGTGCAGGCACAAGTCACATGACCAGGGGCAGCTGGGAAATTGACAAAATGTCAGATTTTAAAATTGAATATAAAAAAAATCTGTTTGCTCTTTTGAGAAATGGATTTTAGTGCAGAATTCTGCTGGAGTAGCACTATTAACTGATGCGTTTTGAAAAAAACATGTTTTCCGATGACAGGCTCCCTTTAAATAAACTCAATAGGATGGTATTGCCTCCAATAAGGATTAATTCTATGTTAGTTAGGATCAAGTAAAGGGTACTATTTTATTATTACAGAGAAAATGGAAATCATTTTTAAAAATTTGGATTGTTTGTATAAAATGTCTATGGGAGACAGCCTTTCCATAATTCGGAGCTTTCTGGATAACGGGTTTCCGGATCCTATACCTGTACATTTTTGCACAGACTTAACGGTGGGGTATTCATGGGTTGTGGTCCCCAAAAGTGATCAGTTTGACCCAGTGATAAAAAACAAAACAAAAACATCTATTGACCCAATTTTGGTGGAGGTTTTAACAGGTCACAATTCCTCTCAGTAATGGACTGAATTGGACCTTATGCTTCCTCCTTTTAAAGGGGTGGTTCACCTTTTAGGTAACTTTAAGTATGTTATAGAATGGCCAATTCTAAGCAACTTTTCACTTGGTTTTTATTTTTTATAGTTTTATAATAATTTGCCTTTTTCTTCTCACTCTATGCAGCTTTCAAGTGGGCGACGCTGACCCCTTAGAAAAAAGCAAATGCTCTGTAAGGCTACAAATGAATTGTTATTGCTAATATTTATTACTCTTATTTCTATTCAGGCCTCTCCTATTCACATTCCAGTCTCATATTCATATTACAAAAAAGTAATTTAAACCATAGCAAACACATTGCTGAAATTGCAAACTGGAGAGCTGCTGAATAAAAAGCTAAATAACTCAAAAACCACAAATAATAAAAAACGAAAACTAATTATAAATGTCTCAGAATATCACTCTCTAGATCATACTTTAAGTTACCGTATATACTCGTGTATAAGCCGACCCGTGTATAAGCCGAGGTACCTAATTTTACCTACAAAAACTAGGAAAACTTATTGACTCGCGTATAAGCCTAGACATAACTACAGCCCTGTCTCCCAGCAGCGCACATTCTGCCAAAACGACCCCCCCAGCGATCAACCGGACTTCTTTGCAAAGCTGATGGTGACAGAGAATTGCCAAACGGATTACTGTGTGCATTGTCCCACTGTCCCACTACCATGTGCAGAGGGTGCTGTTTGATATTGCCATCACTGTTAATCTTTTGTATAACCAACAGAGGGCGCTGTGTGATATTGCAGTCTCTGTTATTCTTTCATACAACCAACAGATGGCGCTGTGTGATATTGCAGTCACTGTTAATCTTTCATATAACCAACAGAGGGCGCACTGTTATTCTTTCATATAACCAACAGAGGGCATTGTGGGATATTGCAGTCTCTCCCCAAGTGAACTGTTGGTATAGGAATGATTAAAAGTGACTGCAATCTTAGCTACTCGGGTTGGGGAACCGCTGACCCGCGTATAAGCCGAGGTAGATTTTTTCAGCACATTTTGGATGCTGAAAAACTCCACCGCTTTAAGAAAAGAGGAGTAAACTTTTTTTTAGTTATTTGTAACCAAATCTATTTTTCTAATGAAGCGGAGTCAAGTTGGAAGCTGAGTCCATCTTCACCTGAAATGGTACATAACATTAATGCATTGCTTGCATATTGGGAGAGCCTTAATGCGACCATAGATGTAACAAGGGTCGCAGGAAAGATCATTCGTTTTCAATACAAACAGGTTAGAGCTGAATCGTCAGATAAACTGGTAGAAATAATGGAATCCTACATGTATCTAATGATCCAGCACTAACAGTGGCCCATGTTCGGGTGCCTTCAAAGGAGCCTGATTAAAATTTTCTGTTCAGCCCAATTGATGAGCTGATTGACTTTGTTTTGTACAATATTATTGGCGAGTCTATGGCCATTTTAATGTCAGAATTGAGAAGCTGTGTGTACTTACTGTATTCCATGATAAGAACACTCCCCAACTGTATTATTGGTCTGGGCAGTCTTCCTGCTTGGGCTATAAAGACACAATGAACTTGTATTTGTTTACAGTCACTTTTAGATCCGAGTGCGTTTCCTGGCCTTCTCTCCTTTGACAATGCTCTGGCAGCCAGGGAAATTAAAGAGGTGTTTATGTTTGACACAGGCCATAATAACATATGGTATTCCAGTACAGTCAGCCACTCCAAGCTGACTTTGCATAAAAATGGAACATCGTCTTAGAGACGTGGGTCCTTTCTGAAATCAACACAGAACTGCATGAATGTGGTGAGCAAATACTTCCTTCTAAATGGCAAATCACAAATTAGGCTAATATTGCTGGTTGCTGAATGGAAACAATTTACTAAAGTAAACAGAGTTAAGCTTTTGCCTCATGTTCTTTTCCGACAACCTTGAGTCAAGCCTAATCTCACTGGATTAAGAAACTTTTTTAAATATAATCAATTAAATATTCTGTACAGTTTCTGAAATAAACAAGTAGCTCTTCCCTGTCCCAAACTCAAAAACTTGTCTCGCTTTTATTTCTCGGCTTGCAGTAGGTGGAGTCTGTTTTTGATTGACAGGTTTAATAGATCCTTTGGGGGGTTGCTTGAAGATGTATTAAGAGTTCACTCTTTTAAAATAACTGTCTCTGATGGAAATGCTGTAGTGATGTGCCGGCCGGCCGAAACCCAGTTGGATCAAGTCGGCCTTGCACTACTCTTCACAGGTTGGGGTTGAGCTCTTCTCCTGCTCTCCCCGCCTGCCATCTTCAAATGCCAGCTTTGTAGCCCACCCTTTTGTGACATCATAGGGGGTTCTATAAAAGCAACCCGGAAATCAAATGCGGGCGGGTTGTGGGAGGACGGGCACATCACTCAAATCTTGTTTTGCTGCCTGCAGTGTATGTGTTGGTTGGTTCTTTTGTAAGATGTTGTTTGTACTGGAGTTGGTTATTTGAGTTAAACTCTAAACATCTACAAGGAAAGACAGCCCCCTAAAAGACTCATAAGACCTACCTGTCAATCAAAATCTGACCCAGACCTCCATGAAGACAGCGTTGTCTATGCTGGTATCACATGCGATTCTGATGCTTTTAGAAGTTTGTGTTATGTGGTTTGCAGTGAAAGAGTTAAAACAGAGTATCAAGCTTCTAAGCACTTCTGAATTGGTTTGCGGTGTAAATAGCTGAATTTAATAGAAAAGTGTGTGGCTTTTTTCATGAAACCATTTCCTGGATGTCCATGAAATCAGGTTTTTTTTGTTTTGTTTTTTTTTTTAATATATATTTTTTTTTTTTTTTTTTTTTTTTTTTTTTGCACCCTGTGGTTTAGATTCTCATGGTTTGGTGTTGTGTTATAGGTTATGTACATTAGGGTTTCACACCACTGTAACTATATTTTTTTCTAACCAATAGGCCTGGGGGTGATTGTATGAAAGCAGTGATTGACAGGAAATAATGCAACATACATATCAGTCTACATTGTATGAAGGAGGCCACAAAGCATCCGCAGTACTGTGCTGCAAAACTTTTATTCCAAAATACACATGTTTCGAGTCAGCAAGGACCCTGTCTTAAGTGCACTTGAGAAAGCCTTGCTGACTCGAAACATGTTGTGTATTGATGAATCTTTTGGTCTTTACGGTGTGACTCAATTAAGAAGGTGAGCCCACTTACTAAAATTTAAGGAAAGCGCTAGGAAAATTGCATAGGATTGATATATATCAGTCTGTAATTTTTGTCATAGGAAACCACACTATAGTGAACTGTGTCTTTGCTTGTCTCCCAGGCTTAGTTCCACTATCAGGCAGTGAGACAGAGGATGACGATGGTATGGATATCCCACTGGATCTTTCTTCCACTGCTGGCTCAGGGAAGAGGAGGAGACGTGGAAACTTGCCTAAGGAATCGGTGCAGATTCTGCGGGACTGGCTCTATGAACACCGCTACAATGCCTATCCCTCTGAGCAAGAGAAAGCACTCCTGTCCCGTCAGACACATCTCTCCACACTACAGGTACACACAGATTCTTTAAAAGTAGTTCTTCTAACAGTACTGTGACATCAATATATACCTTGTATGTCCAGCAGCACCCCTATAAATCCCAGTGTAACCACAAAACCTTCAGTAGCAATATGGCTTCACTTTTCGTCGGAGACCTGCACTGAAAATATTTTTAGAAGCTACACGATAGAAGGGCATGCCATTAAAGGAACAGGAACATCAAAAAATGAAAGTGTTTTAAAGTAATAAACATATAATGCAGTGTTGCCCTACACTGGTAACACTGCTGTGCTTGCTTCAGAAACACTACTATTGTTTATATAAATAAGCTGCTGTGTAGCAATGGGGGCAGCCCATAAGCTCTTTATAATATAATGG
Source organism: Xenopus petersii (assembly GCA_038501925.1). NCBI lineage: Eukaryota > Metazoa > Chordata > Amphibia > Anura > Pipidae > Xenopus > Xenopus petersii. Next base: position 98,044,298 of record CM076683.1, on the reverse strand, counting down.
TGTTATCAGTTATCCACTATTTAGGGTTAGTTCACACGAGGAGATTTTGTCGCCTGGCGACTAATCGCCTCGTCTCCTGAGCGACAATCTCCCTGAACTGCCTCAGCATGTCTTCCCATAGGCTATAATGAAAAGTCGCCTGCACTAAAGCATACACGGCGATGTGTTTTCCGAAGTCGCCCAAAGTTTCCTCCGTGAGGCAACTTCGGGCGACTACGGAAAACGCATCGCAGCGTGTGCTTTTAGCGCATGCGACTTTTCATTATAGCCTAAGTAACACTGCAATAATTCACTCTACCATATATAATTCCATTCCTGAACCAGCAAGTGTATTTTTTTTAGTTGTAATATTGGTGTGTAGGCAGCCATTTCAGGACATTTTGCCTGGTCGTGTGCTTTCAGAAAGAGCCAGCACTTTAGAATGGAACTGCTTTCTGGCAGGCTGTTGTTTCTCCTACTCAATGTAACTGAATGTGTCGCAGTGGGACCTGGATTTCACTATTGAGTGTTGTTCTTAGATCTACCAGGCAGCTGTTTTGTTGTGCCAGGGAACTGTTATCTGGTTACCTTCCCATTGTTCTGCTGATGGGGGGGGGGGTTGATATCACTCCAACAATTGGTATCACAATAATCACAACAACTGTCTTTTAGAGTTAAATTATCATGCCAGGGTGACATCCTAGGGGCATGTTCACACGTAGTCCAACAATATCTCATGTAAAGTTAACCTGTTGCACTGGGAGGCTCTTGCTACTACATGTTTCAGTAGTTCTGGGCTGGCTGTGGTATCAAAGTCCAGAGCCTGTCATTAGATATATACACAAGAGATTTAATAGTATTCTGATAGCATATTATTTGTCATTCAAAGGACGTTACAAACAGGCTTCTATGATGACACTAGTTATGGAAAGTCACTAACAGCAGAGTAACTTCTCATAAGATAAGCACCTGCTTTGAGGGCACTGAGAGCAACATCCAAGTAGTGATGAGAGAATCTGTCCCGTTTTGCTTTGCCAAAAAATTTGCAAACAACGAAACTTCACAAATCAAATTTTTCCGATGGCGACTTCTATTGTCCTAATGCATTAAAGGCAATGGGTGTTTTTTCTTATGGCAACCTTTTCGTCCTAATTCATTGGGGTAAGGGCACACGGCAGATTCGCGGAGATTAGTCTCCTTGGCGACAAATTTCCTCTTCTTCAGGGGTGACAATCTCCCCAAACTACCTTCCCCTAACTTCCTGCCGGCTATAATGAAAAATTGGCAGCGGGATGGCACTCGCGGCACTTTGTTTTCCGAAATCGCCTAAAGTTTCCTGGTGGAGCAACTTCGGGAAAACAAAGCGCCATTTCGCTGGTGATTTCTCTTTATAGCCGGTAGGAAGGCAGTTCAGGGAGATTGTTGCCCGAAGAAGTGATTTGTCGTCGGCCGACTTATCTCCCCGAATCTGCACATGTGCCCCTACCCTCAAAGTCAATAGCCGTTTTTTTCTTATGGCGACTTTTTCGTCCTAATGCATTAGTCAATTTGCCACTTTTTTTTCTCCAAATGCATTAAAGTCAATGGATGTTTTTTCTTATGGACGTTTTCTCGTGGCGACTTTTCCCACTGCAAATTTTCGCAGCCGTTTCATGAAAAAAAATCGCACCATGGCGAAATTCTGAATTTCGCCGCAAATCCATGGCTGGTGAATAAATTTGCTCATCACTACTTGTGAACCACTGGTTGGGGATCACTGCCCTAGTGACTACCAATGTAAAGAGCTTCAGTTTGTATAATAATGGCAGAAGCTTCCTCAATTTTGGAATGATAAAAATTGTCCAGGTGTTTGTATGATGTAGAAATTGATTTTCTAACATTGTTTACGTTTGGCCTTTATTTTTTTGTATACTTTTAAAACATCTCTTCCTTCCAGTTCGAATTTAAAATGTTATCCGGTTGTTGGTTAGTGGCCACAATGTCGTACAAGCCAATGGCTAGTTTCAGACTGAGTGAGAATTTCGGAAGCATATTTATATTCCAGCCTGTCCGGCTACAGTGTTGTAAGAAAAGCAAAGAACTATAAAAAAGACCAAATGCAAATTGTTTGAGAATACAAATTTTAGTACTAGACTGCAGAACGGTCCTAATCATTGGGGAAGGCTGATCCTGAATTGAATTAAAATCTAGATAACAAAGCTGATTTCACGCTTTGTGCCATGTGCTGAGAAACTAGGTGAAAACCTTACCCATTTCATTGGCTCCTGATCAAATGTATCGTTTCTGTGTGTGTGTGGCACTTAGATTGTAAGCTCCAGCGGACAACACTTTGTAAATAAAAGTATTTCTAAAGGTGCTGTATCTTACATAGTGTCCTAATATGTCCATATGTCTTAATAGGTTTTTATAATACCATTGAAGGCAACATAAAATACTAAAAACTATAGACTATAAGTATTTATATTTAAAGGGGAAGTCGATCTTATATCTATATATTCTGCCACTCTGTACATTAAGAAAAGAGACACAGGCGAAGATTCAGGGAGATTTATTCGCCCAGCACCCGCGAAGTTGCCTCACAAAGAAATGAAGCGGAAAACAAAGCGACCAGAGTGCCATCCTGCCAACAATTTAGTATTAGAAGCCTTTTAGTTGCCCGAAGAAGAGTTGATTCGTGGCCGGGCGGCTAAATCTCCCCAAATTTTCACGGGTGTCTCTGCCTTAGAATGCAAAATGCTATCTGATCACAGGCTTTGACAGCAAGTTATTTTTCTATTGGTTACGTTTGTGTTGGACCTGCTCCCTCTTCTAGTCTGTAATTCAAAACCTTGTTTGTTCTCTAGGGAGAGAAAATAATGACCATTTGCACATTGTGTGAAAATACTGATAAATGTTAATTTTAATATCCGTAAGTTAAGTGTGTGTGGGGGGGGGGGACTTGACCATTCCCTCCCATATACTGAACTTGTTTAATAAAGTCTGTATAGTTTTATGGAGAGAGTTAATTTCCAAAGATGAGCCTGGAGTAATGGAAGACATGCCTGGTAGCACACAAGTTCTGCAGTTTCAATGAGTCACTGCCCTTTCTCGGGTAAATGACAAACAACATCTTGTTTCAAAGGAAAAAAATTCCCAACATTAGCCTCAGGTATGGGAAGTCACACGGAAGAAACGTTTAAAAATGAGAATGTTCAGATGATTTATAGATTGAAATTTCCTGGGGCTTTATTAGGCAGAACTCCTTCTGTGTATAGTCTGACAAGTGCTCCTTTGTATTGGGAGAAACTGCTGGGAGAATTGGTGTCTGGGTTTGTATGTAGTCCTGCATACAGAACCTGTTTCATCTCTTAAAGGGACAGTTTGGTGTAAAAATAAAAACTAGGTAAATAGGCTGTGCAAAATAAAAAAAAATTCTAATATAGTTATTTACCCAAAAAAATGTAATGTTTAAAGGCTGCTCTAACTGGATGTCTAACATTACAGAACAGAACACTACTTCCTGTTTTCATCTCTCTAACTCTGAGTTAGTCAGCAACTTTATGAGGGCCCACATGGGACATAACTGTTCAGTGAGTTTGCAATTGATCCTTGGCATGCAGCTGATATTCAAAAGCAACAGTTATGACCTATGTGCCCCCCCCCCTCAAGTCAATTATCGGTTACTGCCTGGTAACCAATCAGTGGAAAGCAAGAGAGCTGCAAAGCAGGAAGTAGTGTTCTGGCTATTATGTTACACATCCAGTCACTTCAGCCTTTAAACATTACATTTTTGGCTAACTAACTATATTAGAAACATTTTTTATTTATTTATTCTATTTATTTGCACAGTTTTTATTTGTATATTGAACAATTCTTTTAAAGAAAGAGTGTTGTTACAAATATACATGCTTGAATCTCATTTACTTTTTTCTTTTACTTGTTACATTGTTACAGTACTGCAAGGATTGATCCTCTTTTTACCTCCTGTGTATTTCTTATTTCTCTCCAAATCCTGAGATTGTGTGTTCTGTTATACAGCATTAATAACCCATTTGTCACATTCATAATGTCCTATTTCATGTACTTTATCAAAAATCCAACGAATTACCTTGATTGTATTTCCTTTTGCTCTCCAGGTTTGCAATTGGTTCATCAATGCGCGCCGCAGACTGTTGCCTGATATGCTAAGAAAAGACGGGAAGGACCCTAATCAGTTCACCATTTCTCGGAAGGGGGCCAAGATAAGCGACGTGATCCAGATGGATTCTCCAACAGGCACAAAGCCGTACATTCCCACTATAGACGAGAACTCCTTTCATTTCACTTCAGCAGGAGCCAATCAGAGCTCAGGGAAGTTACTGGCCTCTAAACTCTCTCCTCCACAATCTCTGCTCGCTCGGCCTTCTGTGATCTGTCATACCACTGTAACGTCACTAAGTGACGCACCTTTCAATTTCACCCATGTGTTGAACGCTGGACAAATCCCAGAAGCGCAGCAGACCGACGCAAACAACTTCACAGAAACCTCCATTTTGTACCACGAAGACACTAGTAAATTGGGACAAAACACAAATGCACAGAGTGGACTTTTCAACACTCCACCCCCAACTCCCCCAGACCATAACCAGGATTTCAGTGGCTTTCAGTTATTGGTGGATGTTGCTCTCAAACAGGCGGCAGAGATGGAGCTGCAGGCTAAACTTATGGCCTAACTTTTTTTTTTTTTTCTCCTAGGAGTTAGAAAAAACTTTCAAAAAACATTTCTTTTGGACTGCCCAGGTTGATAACAAACTGTTCACATTATCTGAATCTATATATTTGTATTTCTTTTTTTTCTTTATTACATTTTTTTTTGTACACAGAACTGTTCAAGCGGAATATTCTTATCCAACAGAAGTCTTAACTTTTTTGAGCTTGGACTAATTTGTCTTAATCTTCATAAGAACTGTGACTCAAGTTGACTGTTGAAAGATTCTCAGTTGCCTTTTTTTTTTATAACGCGAAGTTGTCATTGGCTTATTCATGCAGTGATCTAGTCCAGGGGCGTCCAACCTACATCCCTCTAGTTGCTACAAATTGTAGCTAGGGGGGTGCAAGTGGTTCATCCATGAGCTAGAGGCAGTACTCAGGGGTGAGGGAGATACTATATCCACACACACACACACTGCATTTCATTCAGATAATTATAAAGTTAGTGCTACTGTAGAAACAACATTCTTCTAATGTTTCTTGGTAGATAAATGTGAGTTGTTTCCCAAGATTGTGACTTTTTTTTTTTGGTACCTTTCACACTGTGCAATATTTAGAAAAACGAACTAGAACTTTTTATATCATTCCAGAGCAGGAAATATGCTCTCAATACTGTCTACAACTAGATTTTTTTTTTTTTTTTCATTGGTTTCTTTTTTTTTTCCCCACAATGTAATAAAGTGTTTTGTTTAAGGTAATATACAAACTGTGTTTTTGTTACCTGGGAATGGCATTAGAATACTATGTAACTGGATTCTGCTCCCACCTGGAATATTAACTGCTATGTAAAGATTTGTTTCCATGACCTGTATTATTTTTGTATACTTTTGTAATATAGAGAAATAACAATGGAAAAAAACAGTGTTTGTTTTTATTTTGATTCCTGTAAGTCGTATGAGACGGTTCAATTCACAAACCAAGCTTTGTGCTTTTTGAATGAAAGCTGGGAACAAAACAATATATATAAATATAAGCTGGTAGAAAGTCTCGAAGGGGAAAAGAAAACAAGAGTGCGCAAAAAAAATGTTTGACTTCCTTGTCTTTGTGCTGAAAAGTCATCTGACTGGCTATAGTTGAAAACCACAAAAATTAATTAATTGCAACTTGTCTCAGAACATCACTGTCTGCACAAATATTCCCCAAACAGTGGCCAATGACCATTTTGTTCATCATGCTGCTCACAGTGGCCTCAAAGCAGGTGTTGATTTTTAAATCACTGACATTGAGGCAACTTTCGGGGGTATTAGGGTAGGAATACACGGACGTTTTGTCACAGCGCCTCGGATCACGCCAAAAACGCATGTGACTGAAACAAGGTAAGCGATAGAAATGTCCGATGAATTTGCAGCGTTGATCCCATGCGACACGACTGTCGGATGCAGACGCATCGTCTGCATCCGACAGTCGCGTCGGATCAATACCTCGACTTCAATTTGACAAATGCGTTTTGTCGCAGTGCGTTGGATCGTGCTGAAAAAGTCTGTAGTCCTACCCTTAAGGCCAAGGATGCTGTCAGACTCCTGCAGACAGCATGGAGGTTGCAAATTAGCCAATTACAGCCCTTCTAAGGAACCCCCATCAGAAAATGTTTTCATACTTGACTCCGCAGCGAATTTTACTTGACTGTAGCTCGCAGGGACCCCTGGTCTACACTGTACTAAATAAATGTATGTTGAAAAGTTAACTACTCTTCCTTTTAAAAATAAGATTTGTCTTTCCATTGCGTGCGTGCGTGCGTGCGTGTGTGTGTGTGTGTGTGATTTGTGGCCAGAATTATTCATCCTTTTTCTAAATTCAATGTTGTCTGAACTGATTTTGTTTCCTAGAAATTCCCTTCCTGGACAAGCTCATTCTTGGCACTCTAAATCAGACTCACTCCGTCTTTGGCACCCATGAGCTTTTACTTGTTTCTGCCATTCATTCACTGGAAGCGGCATCAGTACTGGGGTTTGGCAAGTCATTCAAATTCTGCAAAATCTCCTGGGATAAATAAACCTGTTACCTTATTAGATTTGATGTCTTGGCATTTTGGTGGTGATTCTCTGCCGGAAACATAGCACTAATCACTTCTCTATTACTATTTCTATATGTGCAATATAAATCTTCTGCTGTTTGTCTTTCCCTTTATGTCCTATAATTCTTCTGTTCCTTTAGTGAATGTTCATCGGGTTCCTTTCTGGCGGCACAAAGGTATGTTCATTGTATACCAATTAGATTGACTGAGGGTTTAACCTGATGGAGGGTGAATGGCCCAGTGTCATTAGATGTAACTGAAATGAGCAAAAATGCTGACCAATGGGATCCAGATAAATTGTCAACAAGTGAATATATACATTATACTGAGGGGATGTCACTTTCTAGAATTGGTGCTGGCTGTTTAAATGCATTTCCAGTTTCTAATTACTTAACGGCACTGGCATATGGGGCCATCGTCTGGGCTGTTAACAGCTCAACGGACTGGGGACAAGTGCTTGGTATTGTCATTTGTATGCACTGCCTTTGTCAGGCAAATGTCACCCACAAAGCTGACTGTCTCCAACCCCCAGAGCTACTAATGGTAATGAGCATGAAACAGAGATTCAGCCGGTAAAAAAAAAAGACCAAACGCATCATCGGTTTTCTCACCGGTTTTCTCATTTTTGTGACATCATTATTTCATGCAGCCAGACATAATAACCCTTATACACAGTGCCTTTTGTTCTTTGTCCACAACAAACAGAGCAATATAGAACAGAGCTGCCACTGCCCATTCAGTTAAAGCAATAAGGGAATGAAAAATAGTCCATTGAGTAGGTATCAGATCCATGACATACCTGGAGGCACATGGAGGGGTAGATACACTTACATAAGGCAGTCTTGGTCTCTTCCTTAATATCATATTGGGCTTTTATTACATGTGCAATGCAGAAATACACCCTTGTCCCTCAGAACTTTCATTTTATTTTTTTAAATTTCATTTATTTTCCAGTGTGTTTGTGCATTGCTTCCAGACACAGAGAGCTCCTCCACCACAATGGATTGACATGGTACTAAAAATATCTCCATATGTTAACTCTGAATGCTAAAACGATTAAGTGGGGAAAAAAAGCAGAGACCAATGTACTTTGAAATCTATCCTCTAGAAATAAACTATGGCGGAGTTTCTCAGGAAACAGGAACATAAGCCATAAAAAGCCAATGGTTTCGTATAAGTCCCCTGCACTTTCGGTGTAGATCTTTCATGCAGCTGGGAAAGAAGTTAGAATATAGCATTTTATTCATTTAGGGTCTTTAGGCCAAAGTCACACCTGGTGTTTCCTCTGCCAGTTGGGAAAATGCCAATAAAGTGCCAATGTGCCCATGCAGGCAGCTACTAATTTTAATGGCATCCACCTGTCTGGGCACATGGGGTGCATTTAGACAAGAAAGATCACATTTTTGCATTGTCTGGTCTTTTCTACTTTATTTTTTATTTTATACCCATAAAAACCTTTGTTATGAAGGTATTAACTGTTCAGAAGTGCTAAAAGGGCATCAGATGGAGAACAGATACTCATAAGGATCAATGGTCTTGGGTTTAAAACAAGGGTTGTGATGTGCACTGAACTCTAATCCCCTAGTGATTTTGATTGCTTTCTTAAATTGAAGCATTGATTCCATTCAATAAACATGACTGTTAATTCAAGACTTTGCTGGCACCTATTCCTTCCCTAAGCAGGTTGCAAATCACCATTCAGCTGAGTGACAGTTGCATTACAGACAGACATAATCTGATAAACGGCCTCCATAAGGCTGATGGCATATGAAGCACTGTTTTTTCTGCAGGCTGAGTGAAGCAGATCAGCTCCATTCCCTAGCTCCGTTAATCTTCACTTAAAAGTACAGCTTCCACTTTGATACAGGTACACAGAGTGGAGATTATAGTCAAAATGTCTGCCTTCACGTTTTTTGGGTCAATCGTTGCTCCACTCCGTGTGCCTGCACTCAGATCAACTGAACTGGAAAAAGGGAGCAGATCCTCTTCAGGTTGAGAGCCTCGCAGCCAATGCTCCGTGTGCCCTGGTCCTAAGGTTCCTGGTTTATTGTCACTGGGGACTTCACTTGTCAAACATGCCTGCAAAGGAATTCTCCATAGTGTAGGAATTCTGTATGTCATAAAGCTATGGCACAATAGATATTGTTTTGTACATTAGTGTGGCAGAATGTTATAACTACAATTCCTAGTATTTTGTCACAGGACATTTTTTTTAAGGCTAGCTGCCGGTAAATTTGTAATACCCTTAAAAAGACCCCTCGGCCCACCCCCAATCCCCTGTAAAACGTAACTGAAATCCGTCCTGAAATCCCCGCACTGTGGCCCTGCCCCCTTTTGCATCATGGCCCCACCCCCTTTGACGTCACACCCACCCTTTTTGTTCCCGCCCCCCACCAGCCGATAATACATTTAGGAAAAGGTGGCAACCCTAACTACAGGTATGTCACCTGTTATCCAGAATGCTCAGGACCTGGGGTTTTACAGGTTAATGGGTCTTCGCATAATTTGGCTCTCCATACTTTCAATCAACCAAAAAATTATTTAAGCATTAAATAAACCCAATAGAACTGTTTTGCCTCCGATAAGGATTCATTTATATCTTAGTTGGGATCAAGTACAAGGTACTGTTTTATTAATACAGAGGAATACAAGGAAATCATTTTTAAATATCAGAATTGTCTGATTAGCATGGAGTCTATGGGGGACGGCCTTCCTGTAATTTGGAACTTTCTGGATAATGAGTTTCTGGATAATAACCCCTACCTATATATAAGTTGAAGATATACGTCCTCCAGTCATTGCAATCTGAGAATGATCCTGAGCTGAGGGCTTTACACTGAGTGAAAGGCAGGCTAATGTTAGTGGAGCACATTGCAAGTTAAAACTGTTTTGTTTTGTTTTTTTAAAACCATTTTTAAAATTTTTTTCCTGAACCCCATCTTTTTTTAAAAGCATAACATTGTAGCTATTTACTCAATAAAATGTAAGTTTTAAATACATCCATTTCCCCATTTCTTTTTACTTTTTCGTCTTACCCCTCCTGTCTGTTGAATATACTGTTGCATATGTTGTACTACTGTTTCTTATAGGGTTGCATTTTTGTTTTCCCAGAATATATATTTGCACACTCGCCAATCTCTTTACAACTATTGAGGCGCCTGGATGGTGCTGTGTGTTCCTCCTTTTTACTTGTGTATTGTTGTCCTAATAAGTCTTCATGACAGAGCCATCAGCCGGATGTCATTACATCAATAGCCAGGATTGGTTTTTGTAAAGGAATGTAACTATTTCCCTAGAAATCATTCAAAATGGAAATAGTATAGTAATTTTGCCAATTGTGTTGGAAAAAAAGAATATGATTAAAGGACATGTAAAGTCTAAAATAGAATAAGGCTAGAAATGCTGTATTTTGTATACTAAATATAAACATGAACTTACTGCACCACAAGCCTAATCAAACAAATAATTTATGCTTTCAAAGTTGGCTACAGGGGGTCAACTTCTTGTAACTTTGTTAAACATCTTTGCAAGACTAAGACTGTGCACATGCTCAGTGTGGTCTGGGCTACTTAGGGATCGTCATAAACAAAGCTGCTTGAGTTCTGCATGGCTGGGAAGTAAGGCGGGGGCTCCCCCTGCTGTTCATAAGTATGATTGTTTCCCTGTTCAGCAGTTAGGGACCATCTGACAATTCCTATCCACAGCAGTAAATTAAGGGAGAATTTCACTGCATACAGTCAGGTTTCTTATAAAAACTGTACACATTTTTTAAGTAAAGTATATTGGAGATAGGTTTCTTTTCATTAAAGAAAGTAAAAATGGGATTTTATTTTTTTGCCTTTACATGCCCTTTAAGTGCCTGCTGCTTGCATGAAACGTGTAAGGCTGTGTTTTCACTTGTACCCTGAAAGTTCCTTTACATTCTGTTGTGGGTCTGGGCCGGTGGGGCACACAAGGGCTGTGGCCCACCTAGGGTTGCCGATTGTCTGGATTTGACCTGGACAGCCCGGTTTTCAGGTCTGCCTGGGTCAAGACAGTCTGCCCGGTCTTCCAAATAAGGAAAACCTGGCAGTATATCCCCTGATCGCCACATCATAATCCTGCCCATGTGACGTAGCACTATCCGCCCATCATCGTCATGGCTTTTTTCCCCAGTGTCCCGCCCGGCCCAGTCCAACCCTGCATCTTCTACCTTTCACCAATGTCATTTTATTATAATTTCCTACACTAAATTGACTTCTTACTTTGATTCCTTTCTCTGTATTTGTAAATATTTCTGGAAGTCTGAATCACTTGTTCATTTCATCCAGCAAAGAAAAACTCCACACTTTTACCAGCAATGCATTAAGTATTTTATTCTTTTCTTTTTTTCCTTTTTTTTTTTTTTTTAACATGGGAAACAGTAATTTATTTACAACTGTTAGTCCACGCAGAAACATAAGTACGTAACCATAGGAAATAAAAAATATATTCCAGAAATGCATAAAAATGCTCTCCCATTCCTATCAAAATGCTTTCACTTCCAAAGTTTCATGAAAGAAGACACATTTAAAAACATTGTGGGAATGCAGATCTGCCACTCGTCACATTCCACATACAGTTTGTAATAGGTAAATACTGAAATAAAAACCAAGGTGCAGAGTCAAACAGTAAAGGAAGGCTGTGAAATATATCATAAATATTTTATTTCCATTTAAATATTACAAATCTTTTACTTGATTCATTACAAAAAGTTTCTTTTATATACGGCAACATCTGCAAAAAATAGAATACTTCATTTCTAAGGAATTCTAATGCTATAGAGAGCTTTGCTGTTAAACCCATACGGTGTGTGTCAGAGGGAATAAAGTATGCACTAGTGTCTAGAGGCCAGCATTACTGAAAATCTTTATCGTTTTGATAATTTTTCAGATATGCATGGAATTATGTGTGAATCCACTGTGATTGGAGAAATAGCTATGCCTTCCCTGACAGTGGGGCAGATTTACTAAAAGGCAAAGTGGCCATCGGTAGAGAAAAATTTGCCAGAAATCACATCCGTAAGGACATTGCCAATTTACTAACAGGCGTAGAGGACAATTCGCTAACAAAAGAGTCTGTTGCTAAAGCAGTTTCTCGTCCTATTGCCAGGCAAATTACTCTGCAAATTCACTACAGTGCAAATTTTACAGAACGTTACCTCTTTCACCAGAGTTTCCTTTGCCAGCTTAGACCTAGCGAACTGGCAAAAATTCCCCCCAGTTTCTCCCAAGCTGAGAAATGCAGGAGAACTGGTGAGGGGTGAGTATGTAGAAAGGTGGGGATACAGAGACGATGAAACACGCATGAGAATTAATTTGATACAACTGTGCCATGCTTGCTTTAAATTCAAGAAATGCGCGGTATTTACTATTCCTGTGCATTGTAAGTCTGGATTTTTATTCTTTAGTTTATAGACACTAAAGGGGCCAATAACTAATGCACAAGATATTAGCAAACTGGGTTTCAGAGTTTTTGGAAGAATTTTCTCCTGTCTTTACATGTAAAAAATTCTTTGGTTGCGAGTGGGGCAGGCGGTTGGTATTTAGGTAAAAATAACAAATATCACTGCCTGGCTTCTGCACGGGAGGCATATTGATCAAAATTCAAATTTGTGAAATTGCTTATTTATTAAAAAGTTGGATTCTAAAAAATGTGATCGAATTAAACTGAATAAAATTTGTATTCTACTCATCATTTTCAATGGGTCTACAAACATAAAAAAAAATAAAAAAGACTGTGAAAAAATGGCTTAAATTTTGCTTAGGACAAATCCCATTGACTCCTACATAAACTATATGAGCTTTTAGATGCTGAAGTTTTACATTTGAGGGTTTTTTTTTGTGCTTTAAGGGGTTGTCCATCTTTAAATAAACTTTAAGTATAATTTAGACATTAATATTCTGAGGCAATTTGCAATTGGTTTTCATTATTATTTGTGGTTTTTGAATTATTTAGCTATTATTCTGCATCTCCTTAGTCTGCAGTTTCAGCAGTCTGGTTGTTAGGGTCCAAATTACCATAACAACCATGCATTGATTTGAATAAGAGACTGGAAAATGAATAGGAGAGGCCTGAATAGAGATGAGTAATAAAAAGTAACAATAACATTGTCCTATCTTAGATGGGAGTCACCCACTCTGTACTCTGAAGATTTTTTTGCAGGGGGGCCCGGCGCACTCTAGTTACGCCACTGTCCATAGTAATAAGTCAAATCAACTGGACTTGTTCTTACGGCTGAATCCCCGAATCCTTCGTGAAAGATTCAGCCGAATACTGAACCAAATCCGAATCCTAATTTGCATATGCAAATGAGGGGTGGGAAGGGGAAAACATTTTTTACTTCCTTGTTTTTTGACAAAAAGTCATGCGATTCCCCTCCCTGCCCCTAATTTGCATGTGCAAACTAGGATTTGGATTCGGTTCGGGCCTGGCAGAAGGATTCGGCCGAGTCCGACTCCTGCTGAATCCTGGCCGAATCCCGAACCGAATCCTGGATTCGGTGCATCCCTACTTGCTGTATATCAATTCAGAATTGAGAAAGCCAGTCGGATGACTATCGAAACGCCTTTAAGGAGAAAGAAAGTACAGAAAGTTGATTTGACTTCTTACTATACATATAGTATACCATGACCTGGATGAATGAGAACCATCACAGACACTATTTGTCATTGCGCATGTATTGTAGAAATACACTGAAAACTTTTGGAAAACTGATTGTGACTTTTTAACCTTTCATATGAAAATGCAAATCCTGACACTTTTGTGAAACTCCTTTGTAACAGAATTATAGCAGTCTTGACTGGTCCCTTATCTGAATGTACATTTATAGCTGCTGTCTTGTCATGTCTGTGATAGATTTTCATGAGGACAGTGGAAGAGACAGTTCTGTCTATAAATGTAAAATAGATGAATAAAAAAACATTGGGTCGGATTCAATTCCACGAGAAAAAGGTTTTTCATGTGAAAATGAATGGACTAGATTAAATTTGTGATGCAATTCAATTCAGAAAAACTAATCTAATGTTTTATCAATTGAAAACTCTATTGAAGTCTTTGGGGAACAAAACAGGACCTACTTTGGAGAAAACTTTTTTCTCCTTGAATTGACTCTTGTCCATGAGTTTCTGATTTGAATCTGGCCCATTGTCTGATAAAGCTTCTTTTTGATTATGACCTGAGCGAATGCAAAATACTTGAAATGAAACGACTCTAGTTGTAAAAATAAACATTTAAGACTTTCCATACCTGCTGGGCTCAAGCCCCTACATCTGTCCAGCATTGGGTTAAGCCCCTAAGTGCACAAAAACACTTCGGAAGGAGTATTCTGATATTAGGCACGTTATAAATCCAGAGCAAAGACATATTAAATGGTTTGTGGGTTGCAAAGATACTTCTTTTATTCCCGTATTTATTTACAGAGGTGGATAACAGGTTTACTATAAATACTTAAATATGACTTAGTTGACAACTTATTCACAGTGATGAAACCACAAAACCAAGGGGTTGGACCTGCTTCCTATGACGTTATTTTTATACTGCATCTTAGTCAATACTATCCATTGTCCTCAGGTGATATAATAAAACAATTTACGTTCAAATACTTGAGAGGAAAAGACACTGGTCATTCAAAGCCATGTAAAATACTGTTCCTAATGATTGCCACACTGGTCCTTACTCCACGATTTCATTTCAAGCCAAAGCTTCTCTCATCGATCAAAATAAGTTCAATCTGCTTCATAACAGTTTTTTAATTAATAGCTGAATTTCCCAATTGTTTTGCCATTTTGTTATAAAATGAAATGTTTAATCCCCTCTTTAAATGTGCAGTTTGTGTGTATGAGCTCTAACTAATCATTAGTAAAATATAGATTGCCACTTCACAAAATAAAACTTGTAAATGTCTCTGTTAATAAAGGTTTTACATCTCAAGGCTTCTCGGTTATGTTTCTCTTTGTATACACAGACTCTACTGCAGTTTTTTTTTGTGTTTCTCTTTATATCCATCCCAAAGTACGGAACTGCATTGTGACTTTTGATGTGCTACCTGCCTTCTCTAGCAGCAATTCTCCTTTTGCATTATTACAAGTGCTCTACTCGGTCACCTGTTACCTAAGAGGGAGGTGCATTTGAGACTCAAAATAAAGTGCGCCATCTGCTTTAGAAAGAAAAGGAGCTGAAAGTCGAGCCTATGCCTTTTCACATTTAGAATAGGAAGACCTCAGAGTCCACAGTACTGTATACCCTACAATTTTCTATCGCTGTACACTAGATTACAGACTACTGTAGCTCTAAACAAAAGAAAGAGGGGGGCACAATTGTAAATTTTATACAGAGGAGCAAAGCGCCCCCCCCTTTTTATTTGTTTTTGTTAAAAAAAAAAGCAGCACTGTTTAACCCATTTCAAAAAACATCATAAGGATGAAATGAGCCAAGACTAAGAAAAGAAGCAGGAATAAAGCCTCATAATACATCTCTTAGGAGAACTGGCAGCTTTCACTACAAACCAAGAAGGAAAACTAAGAAATATGAGGGAGAGAAAGAGCAATAGAAAGATAAAGAGAATGAAAATACAAATACATGTAAGACTTGATTGTGTTCTATCAACCAGATAAAAAGACAATTTATATATATATATATATATATATATATATATATATATATATATATATATATATATATATATATATATATATACAGTTTATTGTTTTTTTGTATGATATATATATATATATATATATATATTTATATAATATCTCTCTGGTCTTTCTTGGAATGGCTTCATAGCCTTGTCTGTGCCTCTGGGATGTAGATCTCAATACTATCAGCACTCTCTGTAGCTGAATTCTGCCGGACAGATGCAGCACGTTTCGCAGACATCAGCCGCTTCCGGGCTTCATGTCGTTGTCTCTCTGAACTTTCCAGAGATCTGTCTCGGACCAGTGGGGCCTGACCTTTCGATGGCTTCTTTGGCACTGGAGGAGGGGCCTTTTTATCCTGATTAGAATAGAAGGTTGATTCCATTATACAGATTCTCCATAAGAGCTGTCAAAACAGCTTGCCCAACTGTCTATATAAATGTCTCATTTTTTGTTTAGCGTCATAAATTGTGCAGTGTTATGCAGTATTGTCATCATGGTTTGTGTCAATAAGTGTCAGTATGTCGGCATGCTTCATTAACTGGAACTAGAACCCAGTTCATATTTTAATATTAGAGGGAGTATTAAAATATACCGGAAATTCTAGGCTAATACCGGGAAACTTGTGCACTTGCTCAGTTTTTTTAGACAATGGGCAGATAAAATGAAAGAGCAATGTATATCAACATCGTGTTCAGCACTGCATGCAAAGTGCCTCTAAAACATATGACATGCATTGAGAAATCACAGAGAATCTGCATGGCTTTTCCATCATGGTGTAAGATTTATACTCTCTAAAAATCTAAATTATTATTCAAAAAGCAAGGTTTTGAGCTATATAATCATCAGTTTGTTTAATTAAAAAACTCAGTTCTATCAAAAAATAGAAAGCGAATTGAGGAAATCTGTGACTGCCAGCAATAATTCTCCATTATTTTTCGATTTCAAAGTTTTTTCTGCCAAATGTATTAATGTGAAATGTAAACTGAAAAAAAAAACCACATCAGCTAGAATACTTGAATAATGTGGGGAAAAGTTCAAAACATGGGAACTTGGCTTATTTCCTATTATGGTTCTGGCAATATATTTCAACAATAAACATTTTATGCTTTAAATTGACATGACTTTTTAAAATGAGTAATGAAATATAGTATAATAACCATGACTAGTAAAAACTAGTAATAACTAGCAATCATTAAAAAAAAAACTACCAAAATAAAAAAATTTGCATCATCTCCATGCCTAACATACACTTTAAGTAAGAAAGAATTGAATTTATGGGAATGGAACAATTTCAATTACATATATAATCTTAACAGATAAAAATACCTTATTTAATCTCAAATTCTTTACCCATAAAGTTAAAAATAAATAGTTTTTTTGTTTCCTTAACTGATGGTCTCCTACTTTATATCTAACAGCATCTTGTAAAAACAAAACAGGAACAGTATTTATAATCCAATTTAAAAAAAAAATTACTTCCGAGAAGCTGCCACAACCAAGAAACAAAAATTAACTATTTTGTCAAAAACATCAGGAATTGAATCTGTATCCAATTCTTGAAGATAGTCTATAAGGTCAAGCAATGCAAATTGTGGGATCAGTTTAATTTAAAGATTAGTTACACTTCTTATAAATTCCTGAGTACTATCCCAAAAGAGGAAATGACCATATATAGGGAAAAATGTCAATACCATATCTTTTACATTTAGAACAAAAAGATTATTTTCTAAAATCAGGAGATTCACAAAACATTGTGTTATAACCAAGATGTTAAAATCTAAAATGTTAGTCTCTCCAAGATTCTGGGTAAATGTTTTTCTTATAGTTTTGTAATATTTTCAAGAGTTCTTTAGAAGAAATCTTAATACCTAAAAATGAAGACCATTTTCCCCTGAATGTTTCAGAGGATTATAATCCTTGTTGGACAAAAGTAATTGGCATATTTGGTGAATTTTATTCAAGTTAGGGTTCTCCAACAGACTTTGTAATGAATCATAAAATTATGTTTAAAAAGAGAAATATTATACCTGTTTTCCAATAAGTTAATGCCCCTTTTTAGTTGAAAATATGTCAACTTATCTTTTTCTTCTAAGTTATAACCTTCTTTGAGAAAATCCCAATGAAATGATTCTCCTGTATTTGGATCTTTTTAGAGGCAGATTTATCAAGGGTCGAAGTGAATTCAAGGGAATTTTCGAAGTAAAAAAATTTGAAATTCGAAGCAATTTTTTGGATACTACGACCATCGAATAGGATACTACGACTTCGAATTTGATTTGAGGTAAAATAGTTTGAATATTCGACCATTCGATAATCGAAGTACTGTCTCTTAAAAAAACTTCAACTTCAATACTTCGCCAAATTAAACCTGCCGAAGTGCTATGGTAGCCTATGGGGACCTTCTAGAGCAGTTTTCTACGTTTTTTGAAGTAGAAGAAAAATTGTTTGATCGATCGCTGAAATCGTTCGATTCAAACAATTTAATCGTTCGATCGAACGATTTTACTTCGACCGCAAAACGGTCAAATTCGGTTAAAAAACTTCAACATCTATATTCGAAGTCGAAGTATTCCAATTTGATGGTCGAATTTTGAAGTATTTTTACCTTCGAAATTCGACCCTTGATAAATATGCCCCTATATGTCTGATTTGAGAAATTCCTTTATTCTCCCATCTCTCCCATCTAGGGATATGAAAGGGGAAATATTATAGTTTTCTTTATTCAATTTAGAAATACATTTTCAGGTTATGAATGTATCCTTATATAAAAGTAGATTGATCTGACCAGTTCCTATGGAGAGAAGAGATAATGTGTGTTTTAAAGTCTGTTTTTAATTCCAAATCGAGGTTGGTAAATTTTTCTTTACCTGATAACCACTCAATTAAGTATCTAAAAATAGAAGCTAGATTAAATTTGCGAAAATCCAGTGCCGAAAGACCACCCAATACTTTTGAACTTCTCAGTTTTTCTATAGAAATTTTTGGTTTCTTTTTCTGCCATAAAAAGTTGTTTAAGGCTTGATCTAATTTTTTAAAGGGAGATTTAAAATAGGATAAGATATCTTAGGGAATATTAACATTTTAAAAAATGCCACTCTCCTTAACAGACCGAGAGGGCAATTCATCCATTTACTACATAAGGAAATTTTAGATTGAACAAATGGTTCAAATAAATAGTTTAAAGAATATAGTTTAGATAAATCCAATGCTACTACAATACCCAAATATTTCAGCTTTCCAGAAGGTGATTTTATTTTAAGATCCTCAAGTATCTGTTTCGGCGTAGAACCCGTTATATTCAAAATATCAGTTTTATTAAAATGATTTCTATACCCAGAGAATGAACCATAATGTCCAAGAAAATCAAATATATTTTTAACAGATCTAGCCAGATTGGTGACCACTAAGAGATGATCTTCAGCATAAGCTAAAGTTTTGATGACTTTGCCATTTATTATCAATCCCTGGAAAATATCTGTAGTATCCATCAAAATATCGAACAAAAGTGGGGACAAAGGGCATCCCTGTCTTGTCCCTCTAAAAAGGTTAAATGTTTCAGAACACTCTCCAGCAACTATACTTTTGCTTTAGTGAAGGAATAGATTTTTTTAATAAAGTTATGAATAACCCTTTAAGACAAAATTTATCACAACATTTAAATAACAAATCACAATGTATATTGTCAAAAGCTTTTTCTACATCCAGACTTAACAGTGAACAAGAACTTGCAGAAATCTTATGTATAACGTTTAAGAATTTCCTATGTTTTTTATACCAGAACTATTCTTTATAAAACCATTATTAAATTTCCATCAAAATGTTGGATAATCTATCTGCCAAAATTGCAGTTAATTTTCTTTGTGACAGGAATGAACCTGTCCTCAGAAATGTACATTACACATAGTACTAGAATAGTTAGAAAATTGTTAAGGAATATGTATATTTGCATGTGACTTTCCCTTTACAGCAGTAGGTTTTGTTGCATGAATTTTTAGTATTATTGTCTGAAATGTACCACATTCGTTATACAATTAGGTTTTTTTTGGTTTTTATGGTAATGGCATAAGGGACAGATTCTAGGAACAAAAATATGGCATTATTACATTTTCAAAAAATATAACGTGTGGGCTTATTTATCAAGCTATTGTGAGGTTTGTAAGGTTTTTTTCTACTTCGAATGAACTCACAATGTAACAAAAACTCGGTTTGCTTATTTATGGAAACATTCCATTGTTAGAAACTTGAACAAATACAAGCTTGAAAGAAAAACAAATTTTCAAGTTTATAGGCTTAAAAACCTGAATTTGTGAGTTTACAATGATTTAAAACTCGAAAATTTGAGTTTCATGTTGCCTAGGACAACTCCCATTGACTTCTACATGAACTCAGATGGTGTTTTTTTTACATTCGAGTTTTCAAGTTACATTTGAGTTTTCAAGTTTTTTTTTTTTTTTCTGGCGCTTGTTAGGCAATAGTTGCTTGAAATATATGGATATTGTATAAATACTTGGATATTTCTTGACATCAATATACGTCTATAGAGGTCTGTTTTGGGCTTTTTCAAAAAGCATTGCTTAAAGTATTAGAAACAGCCCCAAATGCCATTACTCTCTGTAAAACATATGGGAGGATCTTCAAGAGGAAAAACAAAGGAAGACATGCATTTTAAATACAGCAATAGACTTTATTTTCAATACAGTTGGCTGTGATAAAATGAGCATTGTGCTATGGCCTCATACAGGACATTTGCTTCATCAACAACTACAAGAGTGTTCATATTTGTACAGTGTTCATACCAATATCCAATATATCTAAAAGGATTTGTAGGATGACATTTACTGTTGCACATTAGGATCCATACAAAGCATCACATTTCTTTCTCTCTAATTTGCCATGCAAAATCATGTCTAACATAAAATAGAATTGTTCTGCAAAAACAAACCTTTTTTTTAGTTTAATGTACCAGCAAATAAACATTTATCTGGGCAATTTTATTTATGTTTAGATGACTTACACATTAATTGCAATTAAAATTTTGAAATGGATAAAGCTTTTGCAAGACATATTAGTATACATAGAGATTAAGAAATGAATGTTCACTCAAAACACCAAAAGCAAAAAATGTAAAAAAAAAAAAAAAACTAATTTTTATTTTTAGGTTGAGCTTCCAAATTTGTTATATTACATAAAAAAAATTGTTGACAAAATCAACAACTGTGCACAGATAATTTCTTATACAGATTTCCTAGTCACATATTTTTGAAACCTATTATTTAGCAGGCCACTGATTATCCCAAGATTTGACAGCTAAGGCCTCCTTTATTGAGAAGGATTTGGGAATTTTTGTGTATAACAAAGTGTAAATCTAGGGCAGGTCACTCAGTGGCTATTAAAACTATCTTGCATTAAAAAGGGCATTAACTTAAATTATGTAAACATAATTTTGCCTTTTTATAGGTCTCTGGTAAGGCCTCACATTGAGTATGCAATGCTGTTTTGGGCTCAAGTCTTTAAGAAGGATATACAGTAAATGAGCCGGAGAGAGTACAACTAAACTGGTTAAAGGGAGTCTATATAGTTTATAAATGTGAATGTAAAGAGAGATCTATATGTGTGTGCACTGGAGGGGTTGAACATGAACTTTTGTCTTTTTTCAACCAAAATTAGCTATGTAATAGCTCACATAGCAATTGCTGTGTAATTGTAGAAATGTTTATCTACAATGGCCGAGCAATTGTTGTGTGAGCTATTACATAGCTAATCCAAGCCTGTGTGCTATTGATGTCTATGTGACTTGCAGTTGCAGAAATACACTGGCAGAGCTAAAACTACATCTGCCATTGGCCTTAATAGAATTGTCAGGTATTGCTATGAAGGGTAATGCACTGTTTTTGTTTAGATCAACAAGGTAGATTTCATTAATACTCTATAAGTGATGCAATATGAAAAATATTGCTTCTCTTGTATTGAGTGAGTTCCTCATTTTGACATTTCAAACATACTGTAATTGCAAATATTATCAATACAATTAAAATCTAAGTTATATTCACCAAAAGATAAAGATTTATAAAGATACATAACAATGTGCAAAATAGTCCCTTGGAAATAGTGAATGTTAATTAGAAGAAAGTGACATTTATATGGCTTTTATGAAAGAAAAGGCATATTTCGTAAAAGATCTTTCTTAATAAATAAGCATACATTATATTTTTTAAATAAATATCATAGACTTGTGGTCAGTCAATGGGAGGCAAACCTTTATGTGGAAATGATGGCTACAAAATCTGAGTTTAATTTTTAGCACATGCTAATTGGCAGGGCTCTAACACCTTGTAGATGGACTGATCAAAACAGTAAACCACTTTTTGAAGAATTGCCACATTGATCAATGCATTGAATGCACATTTTAGCAACTGTGATAAAATAAATTTTCAATTTCAATCCATTTACAGCAGCCATGTCTACTGCATGCTTTCTAATCTCAAAACGGATCCATTCCCTGGCTTATATCCATTCCTTATGGAAACTGGAAGATTGGGCAAGGATTGTCTAGATACAAACTCACCTGCTAAATTATTGTCATCATTAAATAAAACTGTCTCCAGAAATAGGCCATGAAATTTGTTCCAAATTTATGTCCCAGCAAATTTGTTTTGAAGTAGTTTTATAGATTTGTTATTTGACATTGATAAACGTGTCTAGATTGAGTGGTATAACAAGATACAGTAACAGCATTTATCTGCCCTGCGCCTAAATAGTCATATAGAGTTGGCATATGAAAATCTTATTATTATTATTATTAAAATAATAATAATTATTATTATTATAAAAACCTCTCATTTCTGCAGTACTGGCGTTTTATGGCTGACATTTCTTAAAATATTAACCAAACCACAATGAACAGCTATGAAGAGTCCAAGACACATAGGGAGAGGGCATCATGGGTTTAGAACAATAAATAATTATAACAGATTCTTTAATAGAAACCGTTTAGCTTGTGGGTTCATTAAAAAAATCAACCAAAATGATGCATACCCAATTGTTAATGTGGTTGAGCCGCTAAACTCTGTTCTGGTACAGTTAAGTACTTTTTCCAAAAGGACAGTGGGGGTCATTTATCAACACTGGGCAAATTTGCCCATGGGCAGTAACCCATGGCAACCAATCAAATTTCTGCTTTCATTGCTCTACTTGCAGCTGGCTTTAAAAAGCCAATCACTGATTGGTAGCTATAGGTAACTGCCCATGGGCAAATTTGCCCAGTGTTGATAAATGAGCCCCAGTGTCTCTGTGAATACCACAGGCCAGAAGCATGTGATAATTACTGGGTGATGTTTGCACTTCATTATCTCTGTGCTCTGGCATTATATATAGGGATCAAGCCAGAGAGAATTCTGACTTTGCTCATTGTAGATATATTAACTGTATATGTTCAGTGAAGTTGTGTAATTCTCCACTGGGCAGAATGTGCCGTTCTTAACGATTGTGTATTCACAATCTTTCTTATAGTTCTACTGTCCTATGAGTAGAGGCAGTGGTAAATGTGCTATCATACAGAATCGAAGGAATAAAAGGTAAAATCAATCCCAAAACTCTTACAGTACTTTTTATCTCACAAGAATCATATTCTGGGTGAAATATGGTGCTATGAAAATGAATATACCTTGGGGAAAAAACTTTTTTCTTTTTTTTGAGAAAGAACCCCCCTGTATTGGAACTACAAACTACAACGCCCTATTATAGGGTAAATTTGGATTTTTTTATTTTTTACATAAATATACCCCCCCAATGAAATTTACAAGGATATAAAAGAGAAAACTTTGCTATGAGTGAAGTGCAAGAAATACTGAGATTACTCCGAACACAGGCAGTACACCACTAAAGGGAAGGGAAGATAAAGACGTAGTCAATGTGTCCCTTTAATTTTTTATTGATACTATAATCAATTATAACCCTACTGGTTAACTTCATCCTATAGTTATCCATATTATACTAAAAATATTAATTAAGTTTAACTTTTTAAAAATACACAATGAATAGCGGTACTTTAAAAGCATATCTTGGCCATTTCAGTGCTACTAATTCAGTTTTTCAGTCTTATTTGGACACGTTTATTTAGTTGGATAATCTATTTTAAGAAAAGTGATGTCATAAAATAAAGTCCAACTGTCCTCCTTAAACATTAATGAAACCTCTGCATCATAATCACAGTAGTAACTGATTAAAGAAATGATTCATTACAAAAAGGATGCCAACAATCTGATCAAAACAAAGACCTATCGGGAGAGAACCACTTGCTTTGTATTCTTTATCTAATATCATTATGTCCTTATATTGTATAACGGGGTAGATTTTTCTCTGTATTCACCTTCCCCATAGGCTAACATTGAGTTCGGTAGCTTTTAGATGGCGAACTAGGGGGTTGAAGTTTTTTCTTAAAGAGACAGTACTTCGACTATCGAATGGTCGAATAGTCGAACGATTTTTAGTTCGAATCCTTCGATTTGAAGTCGTAGTCGAAGGTCATAGTAGCCCATTCGATGGTCGAAGTAGCCCAAAAAACACTTCGAAATTTGAAGTTTTTTTACTTTGAATCCTTCACTCGAAGTTAGTGAATCGGCCCCTATTTGTTTGTAAAAATACCTGTGTATTGCAGACATGCTTTCATGGCCCAAAATAGATAACCACAAATAATACAGGTTTATGGATAGATGGAGCATAAGCTATATTAAGATTTTTAATTAATTTATTATTATAATTATTATTGCCTAAAGTAAGATAAATAGATTTCCATGTGAAGAACCTATTATTATTTTGTTTTTAGGTGCAGGTAAGCCGAATTAATCTGCTGATTTTAATTACGCAAAGTTAGTGTAGAAAGCTACATACATCTTATTTGCTGCCTACAACCTGATAAAGTCTTTCTATTGGAACAGTTATCCGAAAGGCAGTGTTAAACATGATACTATTCTGCAGGGATTAAATCATTTGCAAAAGAAACCTAAATGTGAAAAATTGTCCCCTTAGGGAAAGGCACACATCCATGCATTACTGAGGCATTTGCAGGTGTTTTTTTTTGTGAAACATAATAAAAATGGGATCAGAAATTACAGTAGCTGTAGTACTGAATTTAGAACATTATTTATCTTATATTTCAGGTATAGGACCTGTTATCCAGAATGCTTGGAACCTGAGGTTTTTCAGCTAAAAATAAACCCAATAGTATCGTTCTGCCTCCATAAAGGATTAATTATATCTTATTTGGGATCAAGTACAAGGTATTTTTTATTACAGAGAAAAAATGAAATCATTTTTAAAACGTATAATTATTTAATTAAAATGCAGTCTATAGGAGATGGCCTTCCTATAATTCAGACCTTCCTGCATAATGAGTTTCTAGATAACAGGTTCCTATCTGTTCTTTTAATATTTTGTTGAACATAGAGCAGTTGGAACTGCTTAGAGAATCGCCTAGCCTATCACTGGCTTCCCAAACTGTCCAGAAATGTGGACTGAAGCTGCAAATAGTAGATTTTTTGACTGCTAGAAGCATTTTTTTTACATGACATTGTGTCCTTCTGAAAATAGAGGGCGTACTCTTCATCTCAGCAGGTTAAACTGAGACATCAAGGAATAGATCAATTCTAAAAACACAGTTGCCAGGCATAGGGCAATTGTTGATCAACTCTGGTGTTGTAGAGAAGCAGCAAAATTAGACTTGCAGAAAAAATGGAAACAGAACAAGGGGAGGCATAATGATGGGAGGGGGAGTATAGAAAAAAATTACTCTTCCAAGATACATTTCTAAAAAGAGGTGCAACAGCCGAAGATAAAGGTGCCATATATCACTGGAGGGAATGGGTGAATAGAATCTAACTATTGCTGAATTCAAATGTTATTAATAATAATAATAATAATAATAATAATAAACAGCAGGAAGGAGAAGTTTTGCCAGCTTCTCTATTATGGCAAATGGTACAACTGTTGAAAATATTACCTGAGAACAAACACCAACTCCCACCAAAAATATCTATATAAAAAAGATGTAAATAATTCCACATAAATGATTGTGTAAATATATTTTTCAATGATGGTAGAGGTTCCATTGCAGTTTTTGCTCCTGTTTTTTGAGGTGATTACCAGGTTCAGGGTGTTTTCTGTGCTTCCTGACTTTTCTTGGTAGAAACTCCTGGAATGTGCAAGTACATTGATAATTGTGCTTTGTATAACATCTTGCAGCTTGACTTCATTTTAAATGATAGAAAAGAAAGAAAAAACATCCAAAAAAGCAGGATCCTTCATATATACTGAAAACAAAAATGCACTTAACCTACTGGAGAGCGAGAAACTATCAAACCCTACAAAGAAGGACCAGGTTAAAACTCATGGCTTATTATTTCAACTGTCATTTTATAGTTATCAGTGAAACAAAATAAGAACAGTTGAGAGCAGGCATTTATAACATAAGTCAAATGCAGTCTGAGAAATGACAACAGCTCAGTTTGCTATACCTACCTTTTTATCAAGGGAATCCATCTGTTTCCAGTTATTGGACTTTAGCTGGTGGAGCTCATCGAATTTCATACTAATGTTTTCTATTGACAGCTGAAGCATGTCCCAGAACCCAGCTAAATCCTGAGAGGTAGGCCTAGGGTGTGCATTAGGATTCTGGAAAAAAACACACACACACCAATGTCCATGATATGCAAAATTAAAATTTTTACATTAATATAAGGAAACAGGGTATTAGTATTGAACGTATTAAAAAATGCTTCTCAGTGTTTCAAAATGTTGTTGACTATGGATAATATGCTAGCCACTCTGTTTTAAGGAAGGTACCACAAAGTCCAGCAATCCCTAAAAATTCTTTGATCTCATATAATTTCAAGTATTTGTACACATTTGACTCTTACTTGTACTTTATTATGACAGATACCATAAGCTGAGTAGTGATGTAGCGAACTGCCGATTTGATGTTCGCGAACGCCGTTCGCGAACACCGGCAAAAAAGCGAACAGTTCGCGAACAGTTCGCGAACTTCGAACGCTCGATAAAATCGTTCGATCGAACGATCGAAGGATTTTATTCGTACGATCGAACGATTTTCGTTCGAATCGAACGATCGAAGCTATTCGATCGAATGATTTTAATTCAATCGAATGCTTATAATCGTTCGAACGAATGGAAATCGTTCGATTTTAGCGATCGAACGGTCGAATGGTCGAATGGTCGAACGAAATTTTACTTCGAATCGAACGCGAACACCAATTGGCGAACGTCGCGCGACGTTCGCGAACATTCGGCGGACGCGAACAGTCGAAGTTCGCGCGAACTAGTTCGCCGGCGAACAGTTCGCTACATCCCTAAAGCTGAGTTAGCTCAGGTCATAATAAAAGAATTACATATCTACAGGCTAAAGTAGTTTACTTTTAAATTAAGCATCATATAGACAGAACTATTCTAAAACAACGTTGCAATTAGTGTTTGTTTTGGATCTTGACTTATTCTTGCTATTGAAATGCTATTCGCTATAGATCTACTGATAATAAATATTGAACCTGGCAAAGCTATATTGGACCTGGTGACATTGAGAATGATTAGAACCTAGAGGCCCTGGGGGTGCCTTAATCTTAAAGGGGTAGTTTACCTGTAATGTAACTTTTAGTATGATGTTGAAAGTGATACTCTGAGGCAATTTAAATTTTTTTAAGCTTTTTATTCAGAAGCCCACCAGTTTGTAATGTCAGATATTTTTTCAATAATTTTTAAATATACCCTAGCAACCAGGCAGTGTCTAGAGTGGGAGACTGGAATATTTATAGGAGGGAAACTGAATAGAAAGGCAAGTAATAAAAAGAGCGATAATAATAAAATCATAGCCTCAAAGAGCATTTGTTTTGAGCTGCTGGGGTCAGTCACCCCCATTTGAAAGCTGGAAAGAGTCAGATAAGGAGGGCAAATAATTCAAAAACAATAAAAAATAAATGAAAACCAACTGAAAAGATGTTAAGAATAGGCCATTCCAGTGGAGTAACTACATATTACTTGGCCCCACAGCAAATTATTTTTCAGGCCCCCAAAATGTTTAGAGGTTGACTTGTTTTATCAATATTTATTGAAACTGTATATAAATTTGGGCCTCATGGGGCCCCCTATACCTCCTGGGCCCCCCTGCAGCTGCAGGGTCTGCTTCCTCTATAGTTACGCCCCTGGGCCATTCTATAACAAACTAAATGTTAACTTGAATTGAAATAAAAATTACTATGCTTGACTAATACCCACTTTCCATAGGAATTGCATATATTATATATTATATGTGTGATTTTTAACATAACTATTATTTTATTGAAACAGATATACTGTATATACAATATATATATATATATATATATTTATTTATACATAATCACAGTAAAAATTTAGAATATGTATTGAAAAGTATTTACACAAAAGCTGAAAGCATTTTTGTTAAGTTTGCATTTTGCGTTGCCAGGAAGTTAAAGGGTAACTCCACACAAACATAACTTGAGCTTTTTTAGAAGAAAACATAATTTCAGGCAACTTTGCAATACACATCAATTAAAAAATATGCAGACTTTTCATGATTTTTAATGGTTTGGAACAGTTCCCTAAGCCTAGCCCCCTGCTCTCCTGCTGATCTGTCTAGACTACTAGACTATTTTGCTGAGCTGGCTGACTACTGTTACTTTGTACCAACAGCCAGCTGTCCTTAGCCTGCATCTGCCAAACCACACAATTCCCTGCACATGTGATTTCAATAAGGAACAGAACATTACAGTGCAATGCATTGTGGGTTATGTAGTTCCTGCATGTTGTCTGTACGCTGTGGAGTAGTTGTTACAATTTGTAACATCAGTGTTTAGTCCTTCCTTCCCTGCCAGGATTTCAAATGATGCAGAAACTGTTAAACAGCTGGATTTCAGCATAGAAAATTACATTTATTCATACTTTTTGAAGAAACAGGTAACTGTGCTGGGAATATTAGAGGTTTCTGTGTTATGTGGGCCTCTTTATCAAATTTTGGTTTGGAAGCCTGAGTTCCCCTTTAAGTGGCAGTAGAGAAGCATGTCTGGGCAGAAACACAGAGAACACCAAGTGTGTGTTTTGCAAGTCAGTGATGTTTCCCACTGAACTGTAATGAGTGGGATTATAAACAGGAAAGACAGCCGTAATTGTAGACTGAT
Organism: Xenopus petersii; assembly: GCA_038501925.1. Classification (NCBI taxonomy): domain Eukaryota; kingdom Metazoa; phylum Chordata; class Amphibia; order Anura; family Pipidae; genus Xenopus; species Xenopus petersii. The sequence goes on along the minus strand of CM076683.1, from coordinate 98,015,712 downwards.
AAAACAGACATTAATAAGATTCCCAAGTAAACACAGCAGATTCACAGCTCTATGGTCTCATTCCAACCGTCAGACAAATAGAGTCCATGTTAAGCATTGAGCTGTGCCACTGACCACATACTTACCAGGTTCTCTTCACAGAGCTCTCGGAACTGATAGAACTTCTGGGACATTAGAAGCTGGGCACAGCCAACAGCACTGCGAATCTTTTCTAAAACTAAAATAACAAAATGATTAGGCTTTTCTGAGGCTCACAAATATAATACAACTACTAGATAAACTCTGTTGAGAGTAAAACATGCTTACTGTCTAATAACAATGTGTATGTAATAGAGGGTAACATTGTTTAGTTCAGGGAATGACTCTTATTAATGGAGAAGGAAAGGCTGAAATTAATTAAGCGTTATAAGAAAGGTCTATATAAATACAACAGTAAACCCTCAAAGTAATGCTGCTCTGAGTCCTCTGTCACATTAAACACTGCATTTCTTTCCTTCTATTGTGTACACATGGGCTTCTGTATCAGCCTTCCTGTTTTCAACTTCCAGGGCTAGGGCTTGAGCATGCTCAGTTTGCTTTTCTCCCTCTCCATCCTCCCTTTCCACCATCCCTGCTGTAATCTGAGTCCAGAGCTATGAGTGAGCAGGGAGAGACTCCGGCAAGAAGGGATGCCACAGCAAGCTAATATGGCAGCTGCTATTCTAAACAAAAAGAGCTTCTAGAACTGTTTACTCGGGTATGGTAAAGCATTCTGCAGAATAAATATAGTGTTATAGCTTGCACTATTGTGGCTAATCTATTGGCTATAAACAGTAGCTTTCCTTCTCCTTTAAAGATATAGCCACCTCAATGCCCATGAGTAGGGTGACTGGAATTATCTGGTACATATGAGACCCTACTTCATTCATTCTTGAAAATACAACATTTCTCTCTTGCTTTCTGGCTGATTCTAAACACAGGAGTAGAGCAAATGTCTAACAAAACACAGGGCAGGATCAATTGCTTTTTATCAAAAAAAGGCTACTCGTTTATTGTTCTGCTGCCTGGAGAGGTCATTGATGGATTCAACTATGATAGTGAAGAGATAAGAAAATTGGGCTCTGGCAGAGTAAACAAAACAAAACAAAACTAACTCACATTAATCTGTCAACTAAACCTATAACAGTTGTGACGTTATACCGCTTATAATATGATGTGCTTTATGAAAAGCAATAAAGGTGTGAAACCTTTATTGCTAGTACAGTGGTCCCCAACCAGTGGTTTGTGAGTGTTGTGTTTTGTGGCCTCAAAGTAGGTGCTTATTTTGAGTTACAGGTTTTGGTTGCATAAAAACCAAACTGAGCAGTAGGTTGACTGAACTTTTTTGGCACCCGGGAACATTTTTTATGCTTGTGTTGCTCCCCAACTCCTTTTACATCTGAATGTTGCTCAGGAGTAAAAAGTAGGTTGGGGACACGTGCTAGTGGGAATATATTTATGTCCAGAGAACTTTGTGGAACAACAGTGAGGAGTCAGGATGGCCAGGCAATTTTACCTCTACCTTGCTTTATACACTGAGCTCTGAAAACACCTTAAGGTGCTTCAGCACATTGTCGACAGTTCTTAATACCTTGTAAAGTTTGCCACTCAGCTCATAGTTCAAGAGAATTACTGCTGAGTGCCACAATGGGGAACTAGTGGTTTTTACTCTGTAGCCTCTTCACAACCAGACTTTTACTTATTCGATTGAATGGGCTGGATGTGGCACACAAAATAGATTTTTACTGGCCCTCATCCCCAAAATCTCCTTAGGCTTTTTTGTATAACATCATTCAAATGAGTTTAAGTGGATAACACCTGCAGTATGTATAACTTGGACAACATTGCCACAGAAGATGTCACCTCGCTGGAAAAAGAAAGTATATTTGTATTCTGTATACCTGGACAGTTACACCTTTAGGCAGCAGTTTGGCAAAATTGCGGTGCTGCGGTTGACCAAAATGGAAAATAATTGTAAATGCTGACAAATCTCCTGGTGTGACATTAACCCTCACATTAGCCCTCACAATGGATGGGGGTGGGGCGATGTAGTGTCAAAGGAGGACCTGATGACTGTGGCAGAGGCCTGGCGGTTGGTGAGGGGGCTTGTTATCTCCTCTCCCTATTGCTGTAGCAATACAAAACAGGTACACGCAAGGGAGGTGCAGCCTCCCAGGAGGACCTGATGACTATGGTGGGGGCCTGGCTTGGTTTGGGAGCAGGCCCAGACTGGCAATCTGTGGGTTCTGGCAAATGCCAGAGGGGCTGCTGTAAGTTTCCATAGAAAGTTACCATATAGTGGGCTGGTCGGGGGCTGTTTGGGCTGGTAGGGGGCTGTGTACTTGGAATGGCAGGGCCTATTTTGACTCCCAGTTCAGGCCTGTTTGGGTGCCACTGAGGTGGCAACCCTGGTGGGTCCTGGATTCTCCTTGTCTGATGCTGGCCCCCCAATATCATCTACAGTCTCAAGAATCTTAAGAGACAGTGGGTCATGCAGCAAGCCACAAGTCAATATATCAAAGAATGGTTACAGAAGAATAAAATAAATGTTCTGGAATGGCAAAGTCAAAGTCCTGAAATGTTGTGGAAAGACCTAAAGCAAATGGTTCACGTGAGGAAACCCACCAGCACCCGAGAGTTCTGTATGGAGAAATGGGCTAAAATTCCTCAGAGTAGATGTACAGGAGTGATCAACAGTTACACCAAAGGTTTAGTTGCAGTCACACCAAATACCGAGAGCACAATTGACTTACTTTTGCCACACGCTGATATGTTATTGGATCATTTTTTTCAATAAATACAGAACCAATTGTTTAACTAGATGATGTTTTTGGTCACATTCATATAAAAATATAAAACATTTTTAAAGCTTTTACTCACAACTGTATAAAGATTGTCAATGGGTCACACTGTGTAATCAAATGCATAAAAGCCAAACACACCTAGATATTAGTGGCTCACGAGCAGCATTTTGCTTACCCCTCGGATGTTGCTCTCAGTGGCCTCAAATCAGGTGCTTATTTTTGAATTCCAGTCATGGAAGTAAGTTTTCATTTCATAAAAACTAGGGGGCAGATTTATTAAGGGTCGAATAGTAAATTTGAATTAAAAAAATTTTTTGGTCAAAACTCTCAAATTCGAATTGGGAATAATCCAAACTCAAATCGAATTTTAATTCAAATTTGAAAATCAAGATTTATCGAACCTTGACCCTTGGATCAATTGGAATTCGACTATTCATCACCTAAAACCTACCGAGTTCATGTATAAAGCTGGCCATAGAAGATTCGTACAATTTTCAGACCGTGTGTAAAGAGTCCCGACATTTTTCGTCCCACGGAGATCGGTCGTTTGGTCGATTGGGCAGGTTAAAAGATTTCTGTCGGTTGCCAAAGTAAGGTAAGATATACAAATGTCGGATGGTGTCGCAGCATTGATCCAATGTGACACAACAGTGTCTGCATCTGACAGTCGTGTTGCGGCGGATCAACGCTGCAACACCGTCTGACATTTGAATATCTTACCTTACTTCCGTTGCATCCCACTTGATGCCTGCGTTTTTGCGCAAAGCGTCGGATCTCACAGAAAACGCCTGTGTTGTCCTACCCTGAATGTGGCTCAGGAGTAAAAAAGGTTGGGGACCCTGTGCTCTAGACAAATATCCTATATGTAGCCCCTTCTGCATTTAATTACAATATGTTTTATATTTTTATATTGGGTAATAGAAAAGCTTGTTTCAAATCAAGTATTCCTGAAAATGCTGGAATGTGGGAGGCTGAGTTGCGAGGTGCACTTTCACATGCAGTTTGTATTTCTAGCTGGGAATACAATTATTCAATCTATCAGGCAGTTTATTTGCCAGTGAGTTAATGGAGCACAGATCCTTGCAGCGTTACAGGCTGTTGTCAAGTTGTAATGAGTTAGGCCGAAGGAGCAGCTGTTCCACACAAGGGCTGCTTTGTCCCACAAAAGCCTGGATCGTTTTACTGGGAGTGGCATGAAAAACAGGCCTTGTGAGCTGCAACTCCAACTGATTCACTGACATCCAAATAGTCTTTTTTCTTGGAATTCCTTGTTCAACTCGAACAGGAGTTTAATGTTAAGTGGCTATTTTTAACATTTCATTTATACATATACTGTATGTCGATAAATCCATAAATAGATTTACACACATCAGTGACAATCCATGCATCTTAAAACAAAGGTACTCGCTGACACTTAAAGAGAGTTTTTCACTTTATGGGTATTTATTATTATAATTATGGAAACAATTTGTTCTCATGCGCAAACATGTAAAAATATTCTTGAGGGAGTAAGACTTTGCCATAGGTGTCCAGCATAAGACTTTTCATCATTTTCAGCACTATTTTGGCATATTTTGCCCATAGGTTATAATGCCATTTTTATTTGATTTTGCATTGGAGAAAATCAGTCTTTGATAAATGTTATGCTTAGTGCCAGTACCCCCTCTGCAGTTTTCTATGAAACTGTAAAATACTGAGTGAGAATGTAAAGCCCCATTAAATAAGAAAGTAAAACCCCATAACTCAGTGCATTTTCATATACATAAAGTGACAAGTAATCCATTTAACTAGACATAACAGCAGAATTTCATTCCTTTATATACTTTCCCCCTATTTTGCAAATGTTTGTGATTTAGGAATCCAGGGTACAAATCAAAATAATTGCAACACATTACAGTCCTATTTGTCCTTTCGTCAAAGTGTCATATTGACAGATGTGCCAGATTTCTGTTTCTAAGCAAAAAGCCTAATATGAAATTTTGTTTGTGTTTTAAAGAAACCTTGTACATCGTGCACCTGTATTAACAATGACAGCTATTTTATCACCTCTCTGGTATGCTTTCGATATCTCAAAAGGAAAATGGCCTGTAGTATGAAAGTTCAAAAGGACAAAAAAATCCAGACTAAAATAACAGTAATTTTACTCTACCATGTCTAATGGCTCTAGTTAGTATAATAAGGTCTAAAATCACTCACACTGAAATCAACATTTTGTGCAATTCATTAAAGTAAGCTAAAAAAAATGAACATCCAATGTCCTTTATCCTAATAACACTGCAGCCACAACAGAAATCCTCAAAGAGGGTTGGCAGATCTTGTACTAGTGAAATTAGCAAGTACTATTTAAAGGATAAGGAAAGTTCAATTCAGTTGGTTCACCATGTTGGCTACTGATATGGTCAAGCTGAATATCTAGTCCTTTAAGTGATCAGTAGAACATCTATTTTTCCTGATTTACATAACATTTGAAATATAAAGGAAGGTTTAATATATGGAATGAATAGTCTTCAGAAAATAAGGGGAATACCAAAATCTTGTCAGTGCTTGACATCCAAGAATTTTCAGTACTTTGAATCATTTGTATAAATGGGAGCTTCCATGTTTGTCTCAGTAGAGACAATATCCCTGGACGATAACCAAATAGTATCTCTAGTGAACATACGGTATACAGTTCACTGATTTGTTCAAGTTAACATTACGCTAAGGCTCCCTATGAAGAATGAAGAAGAATAAACTATATTTATGATAGCGGCAAAGTTTGTTATACTTTGAAGGTGAAAATTAATGGGGGTAAATACTCACTGGGATCAGGTAAATCATTTTGATGTTCCTCTCTCTTCATCTGCTGGCACCAGCCCTCCATTCGTTCTTTTTCTGCCTGAAGAAGTTTTAAAAACCAATGTCCATCTCTGTGGCAAACTGATCTGTGCACGGCTTCCATCGGGTCTTCTGTAATAGAGTCGATCCATGGGTCAGGAGGAGGTAATATGGATGGATCAAAATCTGCATCAAAGTCGTCTTCTACTGCACAAGCATGGTAATGGTTGCCTGAGCCCTGGATGCTTACTGTAGAGGTACAAGCATCTCGAGAATACTGCTTTGTCAATGGCCTACTGAACTGGAATTCATGGTCAGCCAGTTCCACTGGACATTCAAAATGCTCCCTGAGATCCAGATCTGCTTGCACGGCAGCAGTTACACTGTTAGATCGAGTCAGTCTGCGCAACCTTTAGTAAAGGAACAGATCAAACATTAACGTTAGTCATATTCTCAATTGCTGGTGTATATGAAACGTACATAGTTACATAGTAAGACTGGGTTGAAAAAAAGATCAAAGTCCATCAAGTTCAACCCTGCCAAATGAAACCCAGCATCCACACACACACACACACACACACACACACACACACACTGACCCCTCCATCGACTCACATTAACTACAGTATATATATACTCATACACTAACTATAGGTTTTAGTATCACAATAGCCTTGGATATTATGTCTGTCCAAGACACTCTTAAAGGCATTAACAGAATCAGCCATCATCAACATCATGCAGTGCATTCCACAACCTAACTGTCACCACCTACTGCTTCAAGTGAAAGTTATTTTCTTCTAGTTTGAAGGGGTGGCCTCTGGTACGGTGATCCTCTTTATGGGTAAAAAGGTTCCCTGCTATTTGTCTACAATGTCCTCTAATGTACTCAATGTCCCCTTGCAAGCATCTTTTTTTCAGAGAAAACAACCCCAACCTTGACAGTCTACCCTCATAATTTAAGTCTTCCATCCCTCTAACCAATTTAGTTGCACTTAGTCTCTGCACTCTCTCCAGCTCATTTATATCCCTCTTAAGGACTGGAGTCCAAAACTGCACTGTATACTCCAGATGAGGCCTTACCAGGGACCTATAAAGAGGCATAATTATGTTTTCATCTCTTGAGTTTATGACCTTTTTTATGCAAGACAGAACTTTATTGGCTTTAGTGGCCACAGAATGACACAGCCCAGAATAAGACAACTTGTTATCCACAAAAACCTCTAGATCCTTTTCAATGAAGGAAACTCCCAACACACTGCCTTTTAGTATATAACTTGCATTTATATTATTTTTGCCAAAGTGCATAACCTTGCATTTATCAACATTGAACCTCGTTTTCCAGTGTGCTGCCCACTTTTCAAATTCAGTCACATTGAAATGCTTTGTGTGTTGCAAATACATATGGCAAATAGTACCTCTATTCTCAGGATCTTTGATCCAAATGATTCCCTAGTGCCTCTAAATCGGCAGTAAAATGTTGCGCCATATTAGCCACTGGGACAGACAGGAAGGTGTTAAGATGATACACTTTATTGGCTAACAGAATAGATTTGTAAAAGGAAAGTTCTTTACACAAACTTTAAACAAACTTTTAGTGTAGTGGCAATTAAGTCCTGAGGTTTTAGGCATGTTATGCAGCACAGTTTTAAATAGTTCAAAAGTCTGAAACAGCTAAAAAAAAGAAAAAGAGTGTGGATGCTTTTTCATAGAACTGGCACAAGTATTTGTCAGATAACTTCAACGTAAGTCTACGGGGGCTTATAGCTCCCAAATAGACCTAGGTGTCATTAATTTTAGTATGTTAAAGAAAGACCTAGTTTTAAGACCTAGTCAAAAGCATAGTAGGGAGGTGTTAAAATTTCAAACATAAAAAATTAAAAATGGCGAGCACTGTCTATGTTGTACTAAGTTCACTTCATAGGATCCTGCATCTTTTAAGACATACTGCTGTCCTGTTTTTCAAGCTCCCTAAATATGACATCACATTCATGCATGCCAATTATCGTCTTATGCAATGTTTGCATTCTTTGTTGGGCGCTTCAAGTCAACGGCAAACAGATAAAACCTTTCAAACACCTTTGAAGGCGTGGGAACAGCATGAGAACACTGCACATGTTTAAGTGAAACCTGACCTGTTGTTTTCATGGACTTTTTAAAGCTGCAGTACCATCCATTAGCAAATCACTGACATGTGGCTCCTGCAGAATTTGCCTTGATGTACAGCAGAACAGCATGGTAACGGAAATATCAAACGCTTGGAATGATACTACGTCGCACTCTTTGCCTTTTCAGCAGTTGTGTTTGGTATTTTTTGTAGATGTTAATATAGAGTTTTTTAGTTACAATATATAAATCTATGTCTAGTTAAAGTATTAAAAAAAACAACCCTGTCAACTGCAACATACTAATGAGCAGACCACTTAGAGTTCCAGACAAATCTGAGGCATCTCTCATACGTTCTCATAGAGAATTACTAAACTTGTGGCAAATTTAAGACTGCAATATGATGCAAATGTTCCCAACTTCACACAGTTTCATGCCTAAATAAAATATTTTCATGGCAATGTATAGTATAGTTTTCTTCATGTTACATAGCGTTTTGGCAGTCATTGATGTGCCCTGGACCTGTGCCTTATAGCTGCTATGAAACATCTGAAATCTATTATAATGCCTATTTGGATTATTTTTATGACCATCTTTCCTCAAATACCTCTTTCTACAGAGCTGTACAATAATCAGCACAACCTACACAAGAAGAGGAGCTCATACTTCCAGTGGAAGACTTTTGTTCATGTAAAGTTGCAATAAAAAGTAAATCAAAGAAGAGTGCATTAATAACTCTGTATTTATTGTCTAACATTTTTGGCATCGTTTGAAATGTTGGCCCATGTATTGCCACCTTAACTGAATCAATCCAACGAAACTGCTGCTGGATCTGCAAACAACCATAGAGAAACCTCTCCCATATCTTTAAAACTAAGCTCAAAGGGGCAAATTCACTAAAGCGTGAATTTTCGCCTGCGAAGGCTCCACCAGTCTTTGCGCCACTTATCAGATGTAAATTTGCAGCGTATACACTAATTCACTAAAATGCGAAGTTGCGTCTCGGAACCCGAACATTGGCGAAGTTTCTATAGCGTTAGTCAACTAGAGCATTTCATAGAGAACTTTCACTAACGTTAGTTTCTGCCTAGCAAAACTTTAATTGCACTTAGTTCAATTTGAATAGGGCCGAGTACATATAGGTCGTATATATGTATTTATTAGAGATGTTGGTGCAAATGCTTGAAGTGGCCACTTATTATTAGAAATGTCCAAGAAAGCAAAATGCAGGCAAAAAAGATCTAATGCGTTTCGGGAAGCGTTTCATTAATCATAGGCTAGCATCTTAATCAGTCTAAGAATTTACCACTGGAAATTGCAGAACTCATTACCCATCTTTTGTGTCTGTAAAGTACACAACACTGCAAGCTCTGTGGGGCAGGGACCTCCTTCCTCTTGTACACTTTTTTACTTGATTATAATTAAATGTATTGTACTTAAAGTTCTATTATTCTTTTGTTCCCTTAGTGTTCCATTGTTTGAATGTACAGAGCTACCCAAAGATATAAATAAAGTATGTAAGTAAAAAGATACATATTACATATGTAGCCGTTGTTACTACATGACCCTCGTGTGAAAGAAGCAGAATGTGAAAACACGATTAATATATGGGATCGCAGATGTAATGGACATGCCAAGCTTTAATATCAGAAAGGCCAAGACAATCATCTTATTGACAACATTAATATTGTGTACACTGCACAAACTGATGGTTCAGTCATTGTACAATATCCAGTCTATGGTATGCCCCTTTCACAAGTCAGGTTTTTCACCAACTGGTAATCCTTATTCATTAATCACTGGGCAGGATTTGCCAAGTTGAGGCAGTTTATTGCCAATAGATTAGCCACAATAGTGCAAGCTAGAACAGAATGCTTTCCCATATCTGAGTAAACAGCTTGAGGAGCTCTTTCTGTTTAGAATACAGCTGCCATATTAGCTTGGTGTGACATCACTTCCTGCCGGAGTCTTTCCTTGCTCACTCATAGCGCTGGGCTGTGCAGGGGGTATGAGCAGCAGGGTATGAGGAGGGAGAAAGGAAAGGGATAGGAGCAAACTGAGTATGGCCATGCCCTGGAGGTTTAAGCTGAAAGAAGTAAGTCTGATACAGAATCCCACGTGTACATAATAGAAGGAAAAAAATATGGTGTTTTGTTTAAAAGAGGACTCATAGCAACATTACTTTGAGGGTTTACTGGTGTATTTATATAAACCTTCATAAAGCTTACTTAATTTTAACATTTCCTTCTCATTTAACCCCTTGCAACTGCCACACAACTGTCATTAGTATATTTTAGTTATATAGTGCTGAAAGACATTCCAAGGCACATTACAGAGACTGTTCATCTTTCCGATCAACTCTAACCCCTGTGAGCCTTACAGTCTCAGGTCCCGATTATAGTCACAAATGCTAAAGCTGGTCAAAATGGGGCAATTTTAGCAGCTCATGCAGCCCCTCCAGACCAAGCGGAAAGCTTATTGGCACCTGTATGGGAGGGCTCCCCCAAGCCTACGAGACTGATAGCTGATGAGGCAAAATCTCACCAAACAAGAGGAACTCAATGTGTATGGCCAAGTTCAAGAGCCAGTGAACCTGCCTTATATACATCATGCTAAAGTAATGCTACTACCTGACAGTATATTACAAATCAAGTGTTTGAAGCTTTTGTGGTCACCCAATCATCTCCATGAAAAAATAACATAAAAGGAACATCTGCCATGGATCTTGAAAAGAATCGTTTTGAACTTGCATATCTGAACTTGTTGCTTTGCTTAGTAGTTAATCCAATAGTAAACAAGAAACTCAAGCATAGGCACATTAAAGTTACCATTATTATACACTGCTTTAAGTCTTTCCAGATTTAGATTGCTTTTGTTCTGTATAAGGACAAACAGCTTTTTGACCAAATGGAATGACTCACTTAACACTATTGATGCTGACTATACACTCGCCAGGGCACTTAGCAGTGGGAGTCATTTTACATATACTGTACTTGTTTCACATGATTTGCTTGGAATAGTAGTTGACTTCAACATTTACTTTATCTTGAAGAAACAGGTTTTTTTTCGTCTTTACAGATGTCTTTACTTACATAGAGCCCTGTATTACTTTCCCTGCTATTGTATGAGCACAGAAGAGAAAGTCATAAATGTATATTTATATTCATGCATGGGAACTGCCTGAAGTTTTCTTGGAGTCTCCAGCTAATACAGGGTCTCCATTAATTCAAGTCTATTTTCATCTATTACCTGTAGACATAGAGATAAAGTTATGCAGCGATTTAATGGTCACCTGCCCCCACACACTTATTATTGCCTTTTTTTGCTGAATTATATTACATTAACATGAACCTTAAGATTAAACTTTATAAGAAATGAGCTTTACATTGAATTAAAGCAATTCCCCCATGCCTAGTTAAAAAGTTAGCAAGGTTGCAAAAAACCTTTTCTTAGCAAACCCCTCTCCGTCATGAGTTGAGGCATTCCCTGTGCAAAAAAACTAATTTTTTTGATGTTCTTACAGATGCATTTTTAACTCTTTTCCTGCCACAGATTGTAAAATCTAAGGACAATCTATAGCAATAGGGTTAGGCAATATGTTATTTACATAGGATTCTGCCAGGCTACAGGCAAAATGTTAAACAATATTATGGGCCCTTCACAGCTAAATGTCCCACATTGTCCTTCTCAACCCCCTGCATTCCTTACCTTAATTCTGAGCTTTCTGGATAACGAATTTCATACCTGTATCACTCTCTTCCAGGGCCGGGCCGAGGTATTTTAGGCAAGGGCTTCAATCAGTGCCCCCCCCATGTGGTCCTGCATTACCATTTCCCACCTTACCATTCATATTTTCCCATGTACCTGTTCCAGCATAAGCCAAAACATCCATCATATTGTTATCCCCAATCTGTACCTATGCCAGTAGGAGCCAAACATCCATCATATTGTCCCAAACATCTATTGCCCCATGTACCTGAGCCAGCAGCAGCCAATTCCTCATATTGCCCCCAACCTGTACTTGTTCCAGCAGCAGCCAATTCCTCATATTGCCCCAATCTGTATCTGTGCCAGCATCTGCCAAAAAATCCACAATATTGCTCCCAAATATGTATCTGTGCCAGCAGCAGCCAAGAGGGAGGTGGGGAGTGCAAAAAGGGGCAAAATGAGGTTGAAACAAGCAATTAATAAAATTTAAAACTATTAAAGGCCAAGCAAACCAGGGCTTAAAAAAAAGATTAAAAATCCCCTTAAAAGTGCACCCCCCATGATTGTGCCCTAGGCAGGTGCCTACTCTGCCTACCCTTAGTTCTAGCCCTGCTCTCTACATCATACTAAATGTTAACTCAAAGGTGAACAACCCCTTTAAGAAGGACACTTTGGCTCCCTTTAGACCATATCATACTAACCTTGATGGTTTCTTTGCATTTCTGTGCTAGTCTTCAGGTATGAAATACATTATTCAAACTATGTACATGTGCAGGATGGATATACTATAAAATCTGATTTTGGCATGTAAATACAATGTAGTATATATGAGATTAGGCCGGCAGTTCACTTAAAATTTGGAAATGATATCTGCTACCTTGAGCATCTTGGCAAAGTGAATACATTATTTCTGTGCTGAAACTCATTTTCATTTTAAAAATCTTAAATTGCTAACGTGCCAATATCATCCAAATAACGTTTATTGCATGAAATTGAATGCTGCCGTATTTTACAGGATTGTACCATGTTTGGCAAAAACCTTTAGATTAAACAGTATATAGATAAATATCATGAAAAAAATTTAATTATTGTGTTATGTAGACTGACATGATAAATGTGAATTCATTGATCCTTTAGTAACAAAATTATTTTATCAAATATCAAGCATGTAATGCTTAATAACAATTTTTGTTTATAAAGACCCAGTGCCTGATATGTTCCTTGACTCTTGTTGTGTCAGATCTGTAGGCCTGCTTTACTTTCTTTCTCTTTCCAGACTGATTAGGGTTGAAAATCCCTTTCCTGAGGAACATATTGGATAAGGCAGATATGACACAGAATATAGGTGGCTAAATCGGGTCTGGATCTGGTCATTTGGCAGATTTGGTCATGTTATGCCATGTTAATTCTGACAGTGTAAGCACCCTACTGCTGTGCTTCTCTTTAAGCTTTAGAATTAGTACCACTAAATGAAACAATCCAAGATGGAGATGCATTCCAATGTGAAACACACTGCCTTTTTCACACGCCAGTAGGGTTGCCACCTGTCCGGTTTTGACCTGGACAGCCCAGTAATTTGAAAGATTCCCTATGATTGACACGACGATCGACCAATCACCGCACCATAGCCCCGCCATGTCACGATCCATCCCCTCTGTGGCCTGGCCCAGCCCCCTCGGTGTCATAGCACGGCCCATTCACATCATAGCCCCGCTCCCTGCCAGTCTCCACCAGGCTAAAAGGTGGCAACCCTACTGGTCGGGTTGCCTAGGGTGCTTGCTTGGCCAGCTTAGCCTGGCTCTGGGCCAGTCTGTTTTTAATATGTTGTTTATCCATATCCTGTAATAAAATAGACTATTAAGTGATTATACTTGCTAGTCTGGGGTTAATATGCAGATTATCTGTACTGAACAATTCCTTTAATATGCTCACCATCCTTTTTATTTTTTGTAGTAATACCAGCACATCTGGGGTATGTTTTGGAAAATGGGTGTGGTCAGTATGCCTCAGACAATGTTATAAATCCAGAGTATCTATAGAGCACAGACAAGGGTCCATATAACATCTGATGCACCAAATCTTGAAAATACCAGTACAATGCTAGTTAGGGGCAATACTTAATGATGATATGTCAACATTAAATGTGTGCCTGATGCTGATGAGGGTCTAAAAAACAATTGCTGTTTAAGGCTACACATTTTATTGTTATCTCTATTTTTTTATTACTTATCTTTCTAGTCAGGCCCTTTCCTATTCATTTTCCAGTCTTTCATTCAAATCAATGCATGGTTGCTAGGGTAATTTTGATGCTAACTGCAGAGCTGCAGTATAAAAAGCTAAATAACATAAAACCACAAATAATAAAAAATGAAAACCAACTGCATATTGTCTCAAAATATCACTCTCTACATTATACTAAAAGTTAATTTTAAGACAAACAACCCCTTTAAGGATTTGATTTGGCCAGGTATTGGTTTCAAACAAATCCAAATCCTGCTGAAAAAAAAGAATTCCCAACCGGATCATGGATTCGGTGCATCCTTAGATATAGATTTCTTCTAAATGGACTCAATTCATCAATGTAACAGAAAGACAAATTAAATCTATATAAGAAATTACACTTATGGACTGATGGAATATTCCTTTTCTAAAGTCTATAGATTATATTTGTGAATAATGCATATGCAGTGCTATGTTTCAGTTCTATGATTTTGTAAATTTCAGATCTTCAGAGGCCTTTTCTACAGACAAAAGCAACTATTCACTGCTTCTTATAAAGTTAAATAGGTTGTATGATCATGTATGTGCTGAAAGGCACAGACCCAAGGACTGGATGAACCAATATGCAATACAATAATACAATACACTATCTGTGTCAGCTGCAAGAGCTGGAATGTCTCTTGGTATACAGGCTTGCTGGTTATTTGCAGTAATGCTTTACTTCTCTGTGCAAGAAATATTTTTTTAGGTGCAATATTTCACCATTTTCAATTACTAACAAATTCAAATATCACATTCATTGCCACAGTGACAAAATAATAACGTTTACATGATTTACTGCTATAGCTCATTAAAACTGTTAAAGTTTTAGTCCACAATAAATACTTCTAGGGGGCGTATAATAAGTGACATTTTCTGTGGAAACCCAACTTTGCCAATCCCTACACCAAACACAATAAATGCAGTATATATGTATTACTGTCATTCACATTGAAATCTCTCTACAACTCTACAACTGTCACTTATCTTGTAGCATTAACCACTCTGTATGTTCTAATCATGATCTACCACTCAGCAGCACACTCATTGCCACTTACATGCATACCCCAAATACTTCTGGAATTCCCTTCCAATTTACACCAGACTTTAGCAAAATGTTTTCAACTTCTGATAAATACCTTAGTCCAACCAACCTGATACCTTAAGCTGGCCATAGCCGCAAAGATCCGATCGTATGAATCATCATATGATCGGACTTTCCCATCTCCCGACCTGCCACTAACCATTCAGATCAAATAAAGTAGAAAAGAACAGATTAGTTCAATGTTCTGCCCCAGCAATCGTACGGAAGATATGTCCGACCAAAGCTGGTGACAGTCTCCCTCTGAAAATCGTATGATCGGCAATACATGCAGAGATATTACCCGCAGCCGACAGAAATCTTTTAACCTGTCCGATCGACCAAACGACCAATCTCCGCCGGACGGGACTCTCCACACATGGTCTGAAAATCGTACGAATCGAGGTCTTTGCTTCTATGGCCAGCTTTAGTCTAGGGAAGTTCATCCTTCCAGCTTGTTATCCTTTCTTACTTTACTACAACCTGACAAAAATCAGTGCCCAATTTAACAGATACCCAGAATATTTAATCAGCCATGTGTATCTTTGGTTTCCCTTCTTTTGGATTGCAAGCGCTGTGAAGCATGGCCCTCCTTATCTCCTGTATCAGTTTATACCTGGGTGTAGTTTGAATGCACTATTGTTTGAGCTCTACAGTACAACACTGTGAAATGTGTTGGAATGTTATAATAATGATCCACATTTTATGCCAATGCTGCTAAACTGCCTTCCTCTAAAAACTGCTTCTGCTTTATAACGAAGCAGAAAAAATACTTTTTTTTAAATTAATGACTAAATCTAAATTTACTTTAACCTTATAAATCCAGACTTAAGGTTCCCATAGACGCAAAGATTTCTCTTGGCGAATGACCGATTTTAGCGAAGTCCGACAAATCCTTTGAAATTATCGGTGGTTAGTGGGATTCGAACGATTGTACATCTTACGATTTTTCTTCCGACATCTGTCAGAAAATTGATTGGCCATGTTAAAAAATCTTTATCATTTCCAGTGCAATCTATCTATGTCTGCAGAGACAAGCAGGCAGCTCCCCTTTGTTTTCCTGGCAATATCGCCTGAAATGGTCTTTTTAGTTGATGGACAATTCCTACGATCATACGATCATTTCGAGATAATCGTGGTCTCACGATCGGATCTTTTAAAAATCTTTACATCTATGGCCAGCTTTAGTCTCATTAATTTTGTGATGCTTGAGAAATGTCCCAAAAGGAACCAATGGGGAACATGAAATACACTCGAAAATCACATTTTCTGGTGTTGCTAGTATTCATACTCTTCATATTTACGAATACTAGCAACACCGAATCAGAGGCTGATGTGAAAGATGTATAATATCTGGATATATATATAATTGAGAAAGTGGAAAAGCAATTAAAGGCCAGACAAATTATACATTACGGCGCTGATTTATTGGTGAGGGAATGGAATTTCTAATAGCTGTATACCGGTTCTTATGTGTAAGTGTGGTGTTTTAGACATGACAACTTTCTTTGGCATTTTTACAGCTTTTGAGCATAACTGTAAGGGATTGGATATAATTAAATGCTTCAGATTATTGCACTAAATGAGGTAAATCCATCAGGATCAAAGTATGTTAATTAGCCTAATTAATGTATATATAAAATGTAGTTTACATACATACATTTTCATAGGTATACATTTTTAAACGTTGTGGCATTGCATGATGATAGTATTCCATCAATTTTATTATTACAACATATTGCACAGCACTGTACAACAGGTGAGTGTACCAAACAGGATCAGCACAATATCCAGTTGGACTTTCCCACTGCTACTGGTTCAGGGCGCAGCACCAAGATCACTAACATAAAGCAGTGAGTGACCCATCAATAAATGAGCCAATACTGAGTATCCATGTAACATAGTTAGCAATATAGTAAGTTAGGTTTAAAAAAGACAAACGTCCATCAAGTTCAACCTTTTAACTTTTTTTTCAAACCTGCCTAACTGCCAGTTGATCCAGAGGAAGGCAACAAAAAACCTGAAGCCTCTCCAATTCCTTCCTGACTCCAAAGTGGCAATCGGACCAGTCCCTGGATGAACTTGTACCATGAGCTATCTCCCATATCCCTGTATTCTCTCACTTGCTAAAAAGCCATCCAACCCCTTCTTAAAGCTATCGAATGTATCTTCACAGCTCTCACTGTAAAAAAGCCCTTCCAAATATTTAGGTGGAATCTCAAGAATTAAAGCAACTGCATGAATTTAACAAGAAGCTACGCAAACATTTTCCCAAAGGCAAAACCTTTGACAATTCTGTGACCCTTTTTAGAGAAAACGTTGTGGTTTAAGAATAAAGTGCTTAGCAAACAAGCAACAATTCGCTTTGATCACTCATGCTGCCCTATAGAACATATGCCCAGTTTTAGTAAATAAGCACCATATCATCATTTGATGTAACAACTACTCATATCAGCTACTTCATGTTGCTGTTGCGTTAGGTTGGCTGAAATTATGTGGGATCATTCAAGAACTTTTACAGTTCAGGGATATCAGTAATTCTTAGCAAAGTTACCTAATTTTCTTTTTATACTTGTAAAGGTTTTGAAGCTTATTCCATATGATTTAATCACTAGAAGTACTTGAATAAGAGATGAGTGAAAATTAGCTATAGTTATAGAAGGCCCACTTTTTGGCTATATGTAAAGAGAAGTGGCCAATTTTCATCCATGCATCAGGATTACTTTTCATTCTTTGCTTTCTCTATTATGTTCTCTTCTGCACAACCATGCTGCATTTGTGTGATTAAAAGATTTTTTGGAAACAATTCATGAAGCTTTGTAATGGCAGTTATAAATCCTTACGCTCTTTCTCCTTCAACTTGAATTCCTACAGATTGATAACGAAAGGCTGCTTGTCTCTCTTCTGCCCTAGCAGCTTCTTCAGGTCCATCAACCTACAACATAATGCAAAGAAGTAAGTACTTTTGCATGGTAAAAAGACACATCTTTCCCTCAGACCTCCCAAAACCATTCTCATTCATCACCTGTTGTGTGTGAAGCAGTCAAATAAGCAACAGACCCCTTTTTTGTATTTTGACCCCTGATATTAAATTAATGTATCTCTTAAATGTATTCAGTGCCTGTCATGCATTAGCACTTGGTTGTCCAGCTGGAGGCCCACCAGATAATGCTTATGGCCTCCAAACTACTTAAAGAGAAACACCAGAAATTACACTTTTTTACATCTATCGTAATATTGCCTTTGAAAGCAACTTATAACTTTGCCATAAAGTATTTGCACAGTGCTTTTACATTACCAGTCTGATGCCCCATGTTCCTGTATGAGGGGGCTGCCATATTTGTGCAGCAGCAGTTTGTTAGCATTAGAAACTCTAACTGACAGGCTGAGATGGGACAGTCAGGTTGGCAAAACAGTCAGGTTTAGGAACTTCAACTAACAATTACTTACAAAAACAAACCTCTCAGCAAAAAAAGATCAACATGACCTATAGTTAACTTTAAATGTAAATTCATATTTTGAATTTCTTTGTGTCAATATCACTTTAAGGGCTCCACAGAATTTAGTTATCATTTGCTCCAAATTGTTCCTAATCCAAAGAACGTCACCGATTTAGTTAGAACCAAACAGATCTGCCGTTGACTTCTTTGATTTATTATACACAAAATCTAATATTATATACAAGAAGTAAGATACATTTCGACAAGAGAAAACGATTAAAGGGTTGGTTCGCCTTTAAGTTCACTTTCATTATTTTATAGAATGGCTAATTCTATGCAATGTTTCCATTGGCTTTCATTTTCTCTTTTTTTTTTGAATTACGTACTTCTCAACTCAATCTAAAAAGACATGCTCTGAAACAGGCTATGAATGTATTGTTATTGCTATTTTTTATTACTTTCTATGTGGCCCCTCTCCTCATATTCCAGTCTCTCATTCAAATGAATGCATGGTTGTTATGATAATTTGGACCCTAGCAACCAAAAACTACAAATAATAAAAAAGAAAATCAATTGCAATTGAATATCACTGTCTACATCATACTAATTTAAAGGTGAACAGCCCTTTTAACCAACCCAAGAGCACAAGGAGGAGTCTGTGTTATATAGCATGTTTTCCAATAAATGTACATGACTTGAATACATTTGTAAATGTATATGGTAAATATTACTACTGCAACACATGTTTACACAGAAAGTACCTGTATTCCAATAGACAGGTTCTTCCTGAACTGATTCTTTTTCCTCTCATTCTCATTGATGATGGCGGTGGTGGTAGAGGTGGAATTTACTGTTGTGTTGTCCATGTGTTGGCTTGCAGGGCCATGGATCTGAGCATTGGCAGCTTCTATGGCAGCAGTGAGAGCTTTCATACTGTCCAGACTCTCAGTGGAGTTACTCAGCCCTGAATGACTAGTCATATCCCCTCTTTGGCCATGTCCATCCATGTAGGCATCTTGTGCCGATTCTGTGCTACTTTGAGCCGTGATAGAGATGAAAGGTTTGGTTGTCCTTGGAGGAACCGGAGGAGGGGGCTTTTTGTACGTAGTAATACATGATGATACTAAAAAACAGAATAGACATGTAGTAAATCATATCATTTTAGAACTAATACAGAAATAATACATCATTTCCAGTCCAGAAAAGGAGACAATTACTGGGTCAATTGCAGCAACATCTTGCATTATAGTAGAAAGTGGATTTATACGACATGAAGGTAGTAGTGATGGCCACAAAGTTTGCTTGCCCACTGCCTGCCTGTGGCACCATTAGTGTAAACAGTAACAGATTTTCCAAAATTACATTCACATTGATATCGTGTAGAGATTAGTGATGTGCGGGCCGGCCCAATACCAGCGGTCAGGCAGGTTCAGGCCGACCTCGCTCCCTATTGCAGGGGGTTCAGGTTGAGCTCTACTGCCTCTTCTCCCCACCCCCACCATACACTGCCGGCTTCCGACTTCCGGTTTTATAGATGCGTGCCTGCTCGTCCCACCCCTTTTGTGACATCATTGGCAGGGCAGCATGGGTCTATAAAAGGAAGGGGGAAGCCAGGTGCAGCCTGGCATGGATGGAGGGAGGTCAGGTCCGGGTTGGGTGCGGGTCGGGAAAAACTCGACCATCACATCACTAGTAAAGACACATGTATTGGATTCTCATACAGCAAAGCACCAGGTTTCATATACCTTTAGTTAACCTTAGTCAGTAAGGCTGGTGCAGATCTCTCATTTCCCATTTCATTATCTTTTTTAAAGGGGAGCTGTCACCATTATAAACATGTACACAATAGCTAGTTGTTATTTACAAATAGGTTTTACTATCATTTTCTTATAGTTTATGAGATCTAAATGGTTTGTTTGTTTACTTTCTCAATGTCACATTTTTCCTGAAGTAAAGACAGAATTACGGTATGAAAAGGTTGCACCGATCTAAAAAAAGGAGTATTTCACAAATAAATTATTAATCACTGTGGTAAGTGGCAGCATTTACAGTATTTGTAACATAGTGAAGTATGCCATTCTAAGGTGACAGTGGTACATTTTGTAACATAGTGACAGCACAACACTAACATGGGGCCATCCATTTAAATATAATGTACTGGGGCCCTACACTGTTAGAAAATTGTGTTTTTACTTTTGAAGTTTCATATTTAGAAACATCTCTATATTTTATGGTCCTGCTATTCAGTTCTAGAAGGGCTGAATGGTCCATATTTGCATATACAATATAGATATAGTGCGATAACAATAAAGGATAAAAATAATTAAAATAATGAACAGTTTAGGATACAATTGTGCAGGAAAGCTGGTCAAATGTAAATTATGGCTTTATATTCATCTACAGGATAGAACCCATCAGCCAGTATAAACAATTCCTTTCTGTTCTTACTAATCAGGTAAAAAAACACAGATTTGATAAGATATGATTCACATGCACATTCTTCATCGTTTTTAAGCATATCCTATTATTTGTTTTACTATACTTGGTTCTCACTAGAGCTATATACATAAAAACCTTTTCAGTGATTCTGGCTAACTTAACAGAAATCTGAATTAAAGCACAAACAATATGTCTTCAAATAGCTGTCAGTGACACTCCACATGGTCAGTGCGCCATTTGTGGAGCTTAAAGGGATACTGTCATGGGAAAAAATTTATATTTTAAAAATGAATCAGTTAATAGTGCTGCTCCAGCAGAATTCTGCACTGAAATCCATTTCTTAAAAGAGCAAACAGATTTTTTTATATTCAGTTTTGAAATCTGACATGGGGCGGGACATTTTGTCAATTTCCTAGCTGCCCCAAGTAATTCGACTTGTGCTCTGATAAACTTCAATCACTCTTTACTGCTGTACTGTAAGTTAGAGTGATATCACCCCCTCCCCTTTTCCCCCCAGCAGCCAAACAAAAGAACAATGGGAAGGTAACCAGATAGCAGCTCCCTAACACAAGATAACAGCTGCCTGGTAGATCTAAGAACAGCACTCAATAGTAAAACCCCATGTCTCACTGAGACACATTCAGTTACATTGAGAAGGAAAAACAGCAGCCGACAAGAAAGCATTTCTCTTCTTAAGTGCAGGCACAAGTCACATGACTGGGGGCAGCTGGAAAATTGACAAAATGTCTAGCCCCATGTCAGTAGCAGTATCAACTGATGTGTTTTGGAAAAAACATGTTTTCCGATGACAGGATCCCTTTAACTATAGCATGTCTTATTGCCATTCATGGAGCTCCATGGAGCTGGCGTTATTTTGGTCTGGAGAAATGTTTGGATGGCAGGGGGAACCCAATTTAAAGTCACACCCGTTAAATCAAAGTATCTTCCTTGTTTGCATAATTTGCTAGAATGAACTGTGTAGTTCTAAATGATCAGGAAAAACAAAGCTCAGTTTTACAAGATTCTGTATATAATATTCTAAAAAAAAAGTAACTTAGTGCTAGGTTACAGCAAAAAAACTGCCACAGACAGACTATACCCTCGCTTAAACGAAATCACATTTTAACTCTGTGCCTAGATTTTGTTTCTCCTCCTCGTGCTCACAGTCATATAACTTGATATTTAGCTACATCACAACTGCATGAAATGTAACAATATCGTGCTGTGGAATGCACAGCTGTGAACTTGTGCACTTCATGCTGCCATTTTTAAACCTCGGATAACCACAAAAAGGGAAGAAAAATATTTGAGTTAGCAAATGCATTCATGCCTCTCTTTCCAAGGATGTGAACTTGTCCCAGGTGATCTGCTTCGAGTGCTCATTAGTTTGCAATAGAAAAGCATTGAAACTTAGGGTAGAACTCCATGGTGTGGCTCGAGCCGACTAGTCGTCATGTGATGAAACGCATGGGACTTGTCGGATGTCCTGAAGATACAGGAAGTGAAGGAGAAATCACAGGTAATAACTACATTTATCCGACTGTCGGATGAAAAGTCTGCACGCTACGTTTTCATCCGACAGTCGGATAAATGTAGTTCTTACCTGCAATTTCTCCTTCACTTCCTGTATCTTCGGCTCGAGCCGCACCGCAAAGTTCTACCCTAATGCACAGGTTTTATCTTGCAGATAGTAAAGATACCCATTCTCCTTTTTTCTTTTAATCTCTACAAGGGATAGTTTCAAATCTTGGTTCGTGGCCGATATCCTCTTTCTTTCACTGCTATCACACCTCACCTCCTCTTACCTTTAATTAGGATCACACTATTTCTATCTTTCCTTTCCTTTTGCCCTCATCAATATCCATTCACTGAACAGTTTATACCTCTTAATCCATGATCTCTTTAGTTCAAAGTCTCTTTGTCTCTCTGCCATAACTGAATCTTGGCTTTTCCCAGAATGATCGTGCCATTGTGCTAATAATGTCTAGGGGTAACCTCTTATTGTACTTGCAATGGTTTTTGCAATTCCTCTTAAACACATGCCCTGATCATTCCTTGCCATTATGGTGCATGCAGTGCAACTTTTTTGCCTTTTCTCCACAAGTGTATTTGGTATATACACCACAATCCACCATATCTGCTGCTTTCTATGTGACTTTAAATCCTAGCTTGCCTTGTTGAGTCTAGGCCTTCTTGCTTTCTTCCTTTAACCTCCTATTTGAACTCCAGCATGGTACAGAAAAGATTTTATATCATTGATTCCACTTTTTAACTAAAAGTCTGACATGTCTCCATATTTAACAGCCCTTTTTCTTTCAAATCAACACCTTTTCTGTCTCACACTCGTTTGCATTTTCTTGACCTAAGAGCTCAATCAGGGGTGTTTCTGGGGTTTTTGTCTCCTGAGGCGACCTTTCAGACACAATTGAGCTCTCTGCACTAGAAGAGCAGAAATTCTGATTTAAAAATTGGAATTTAGAATTTTAGAAAGTTTAGAACTAAGTAAGCTGTATCAGAATGGTCTATATAAATTAGGGATGCACCGAATCCACTATTTTGGATTCGGCCAAACACCCGAATCCTTCTTGAAAGATTCGGCAAATACCGAACCGAATCCTAATTTGTATATGCAAATTAGGGGCGGGAAGGGGAAAACATTTTTTACTTCCTTGTTTTGTGACAAAAAGTTTCCCTCCCATCCCTAATTTGCATATGCAAATTAGTATTCGGTTAGGACAGGCAGAAGCATTCGGCCAAATCCAAAACCTGCTGAAAAAGGCCGAATCCTGAACCGAATCCTGGATTCGGTGCATCCCTAATATAATAATACACCAGCAAACCCTAAAAGTAATGCTGCTCTGAGTCCTCTGTCAATAGAAACACCACATTTCTTTCCTTCTATTGTGTACTCATGGGCTTCTGTATCAGACTTCCTGTTTTAAGCTTAAATGGGTGGTTTACCTTCAAACAACTGACTGGTTTCAGATAATTCACCAGAAATAACGACTTTTTCCAATGAGCTTCTATTTTCTATGTGTGACCGTTTTTCTACTATTGAAGTGTCAAGTGTCTTTTTTCACCTTCTAAAGCAGCCCTGGGAGGAGGGGTCGCCGACCCTGTATACTGTTCTAAATGGATACAGTTAGTTGATAAATTTCTTACCTTTGTCCCTGCTGAGCAGATTCTCTGGGTTTCATTACAGGCAGCTGTTAGAATTGATACAATAGTTGCTAATACTCCAGAGATGCTGCTGAGAAATGTATCAACTAAATGTTGCAAAATTGTAATAGTTTAGAGTCTGCACCTGAATTACTGAGCTGCCAGGCTGGAACACCAGAGACACGAACATTCAACTTTAAACTTAGATTTTGGAAAAGCAGTAAAAAATAAATAATGGAAAGTAATTAAAAAAAAGTCTTTATTTCTGGGGAACAATCTAAAACAACTGAATTGAAAATAGTGTTTGAAAGGTAAGCAACCCCTTTAAACTTCCAGGCTAGGGCTTGAGCATGCTCAGTTTGCTCCTCTCTCCTTCCTTCCTCCCTTTCCCCCTCCATCCTCCCCTCCCTGCTGTAATCTGAGCTGAGAGCTATGAGTGAGCATAGAGAGACTCAGGCAGAAAGTGATGCCACACCAAGCTAATATGGCAGCTGCTATCCTAAACAAACAGAGAGAGAGCTTCTAGAGCTGTTTACTTAGGTATGTTAAAGCATTCTGCAGAATAAATATAGTGTTGTAGATTGCACTATTGTGGCTAATCTATTAGCAATTAACGGCTTCGGTAGCTTTCCTTAACCTTGGACTGGCACCTAGACCCCAGTGCTCCATATGTGAGCAAAATTTGTGCAGCCCTAGGCCCGGGCCTTTGTGGCCTCATCTGCTCAGGTGCCTTTACATTCCTCTCACTGCAAAATACATCTTTCAGTAACTTATTAAAGTCTTCCCCAATTTCCATACATAATTTTGGCTTTATTCCCAAATCCTTTTTTAAAGATTTGTCTACTTCTCTCCCCATAGTAATTTCCTCCCACTCATGCAGAAAGTTTCCAGACATTTTCACTCTGTATTTATAGCATGCGGCGCTGATGCCTTCGGGGGTACGAAAACACGAACGTGTTCTCAAGAAAGAAATACATTATGTAATCACTGGTTCTATTGTTAATACAATGTTGCATAACCATGAAGCTATTTTATCTTACAGAATTTTCTGGATATAAAATAATAGCTGAACATTTGAGTAGCAGGGCTGGTGTAACATGAATCTGATGAAATGAGTCACATGTGGTCTAATAACCTGCGTGCATACTTTGTGCAGCCTACTCTTCTGTTATACACATGGTGTGTGATACAGTTTGTCTGCTAAAACCAAACACTGTATCACCATAATGAACAAGTCCAAATGATATTACTGTAGTTGAACATAGACAGAAGCACAATGTGCAGAGATGCCTGTCTATGAAAACCTATAATTGGATTGGATTGCTTTATTCATAATCATGGCATATGTGATATAAAATACAAATACCAAATACCTAGAGGATATGTTGTAGCTCAGGGAACCCCAACCTTTTTTTACCCATGCGCAACGTTCAAAAAGAGAGTTGGTGGGCAACACAAGGATGAAAAAGGTCCCTGGGGTGCCGAATAAGAGCTATGATTGGCTATTTGTAGCCCCTATGTGGACTGGCTCTATTTGGCAGTGCATCTGGTTTTTATGCAACCAATACTTGCCTCCATGCCAGGAATTCAAAAATAAGTACCTGCTTTGAGGCCACTGGGAGCACATCCAAGGGGTTGATGAGCAACATGTTCCTCTCGAGCCATTGGTCGGGGATCAATGCTGTCATTGTGCACCACAGTCTTAAATAGTTTCTGAAATTCTCAATACTTTTGCAAGGCACTGTACATATAGATATATCCATATCGATCTACTATCTATCTACTATCCTCTTATCTATCCATCTATTATCTATCTATTGTCTATCTATGTATCTATGTAAGTATGTATCTATCAATCTTCCTATCATCTATCTACTGTACATTCTTTTATCTATCTATTGTCTATCTATTGTCTATCTATTGTCTATCTATCATCTATCTACTATCCTCTTATCTATCCATCTATTATCTATCTACTGCCTATTGTCTATCTATGTATCTATTTATGTATGTATCTATCAATCTATCTAATATCTTCCTATCTATCTTCCTTCCTACAATAGAATCCTGATTTTACATCCCCCAAATTTATGTTACCCTGGATTATTTGTTTGTGGTCCTGCGCTTATAGAAAATCTTAAATTTTTTTGCTCTGTCCCTTGAGTGATGGAAAAGCAGCGTTCTACTGTATCTACTAAATACCAGCTATCTATTAATGACTTCATATTCAAATTATTTTGAGTGTTCCTGCTAAAGTCTATCTATTAACTTTCATTTTAAATCAAAATTGGGTATCTCCAGGCAGCATTGTTGCCAATGTAAATGGGCCATTCAGATAATATGCAATTAATCCTGCTGTGCCTTGAAGGACAGAAGACATAAGATTGGTCTACATAAGATAGACGTGTACCAGGTAACAGACTGGGGGCCTAATTGGAATATTAACAATCATTTTTTCTACATTTTATCCCAAACTTACAAATAATTTATACATACTGTTTTAAGGCAACATTAAACTGTTCTAACAACAAAATCCCCAGGTGTTTAACACTGTTAGAGGAGATTAGATGAGAGAAATGGATTTAACAGAAATCTTTGCAAACTTGATTGTGGTGCCACAATAAGAGTCTTATTATACCAACAGAAATTGATTATTTTACACATTATTTCAATGGTAACATCATTGCCACATTAATATACACACAAACACATACTTTGATCATGAATGTAATCTGCAGGACAAGGATTCTCATGAATGATGTTGGGGGAAGTCAAAGTTCTTCAAGCTCTGAAGTGAGTTAGGCCACCTGGCAATATAAATAATCCTCCCCTTAGTCAATGGTGCAGAGAAACCAGCTATCTGGATCCCACCTACTGTATTTGCAATTTGAGCATACTGATTGCCTGTCAAGTAAGGAGAGGGGAAATAACTAAAGGCAGGAAATTGCATCTGTCCTGCATTTGATTTAAGAAGCAAGAAAAGCCTTGAGAACATGAACTTGTGAAAACCTCAATGTGGGATAATCTTGCACAGTGGGCTTCATAAACACTCCTACTTAACTTAGAATTACCGGTGTACTGCTGGGAAGCACTGTGCACAAAGTAATGCTCAGGATCACATAGCTGACTTCAAAAATGGGAAAGAAAACCACACGAGAAAAGTTAAGGAACAGGCAGGAAGAGCAGGGTTGGATTTAGGAGAGGGAGGCCATTTGCCCTAGGTATATACCATCAACACAGGTTAAAGTAAAAACTATGTTGCTGGGATGCTAGGAATTCTAGTCAAACAGCTGAAGTCTTGCAGGTTGGATAGTTTTTCCTTCATTAACACCAGCCCCAAGGAAAACAAAAAAAAAAATACTCCTAAATAAAAATATTATATAGTCAAGTTGTGTTTTTTTATTATTGAAAAGGATTTACTGTAAATATAACAAAGTGTATTTTGTCACAAGCTGACGTCTATTCCAGTGTTTGGTAATAATTATCTCCCCTAAACCCTTATGTACTACATGTACTTATACAGAGTACAGTACTACCATTTGTAAAATGCTCTGTAATACTGTAATACTTTACATTTTCCTCCTCTTCTATCTTCTACTAATGGAAAAACAAAGCAATCACAATATCTTTGTAAACAAAATCCCAGCTAAGTTGTAAAACAAAGTACATCTCTGGCAATGCACATAAACTTAAAGGCTAGGGCCAAATGGGGCCAAAATCCGCAGGCTGATTCCAGCCATGGGCCCCTGACCACTAGCCAAATCCTCTTCACTTCCGGAAGCCTTGTGTCAGCTCCATTGTAAACATACTCGAAGGATTTTAAGTGTGCATTTCAAGCCAAAATCCGATTTTGGCCCTGTCGGGTCCTAGCCTAATAGTCACCCATGAAGAGTGGTAGCAAAGGATAACTTTTCACAGCACTTTAAAAATTATATGTATTTTTGAATTGTACACCAGACAAAATAGCGCTCAGAGTTAGTCTGAAAATAACTTAATACAAATGGAAATATTGTGTTGATCATTGTGTATTTCAGTTTTTCAAAGGCTACCAAATTCCTAAGACGTATCAGGAATGCATTAGTGTGAATCAGGAACTGAAGACTATTTTCAGTTGTCCAGGGCACACTGCATGTACACCATATCACTTGTGGGGGTGTATCACCTTATCCTTTTCACTTACTGCAGTTTAAAGGGGAACTATCGCAAAAATGAAAATTTAATATAAGCTTCCTCATACAGAAATACGAAACTTTCTAAATACAATCAATTAAATATTCTGCATCATTTCTGAAATAATCAAGTTTATATTCACTATTCCTCTCCCTGCATCTGTTTCTCTCCATTCTGTCTTCATGCAGCAGTTCGGTTTAAAATGAATGATCGAATTTATCTTATGGGGGGGACTCCCTTTCCTAGCAGATGTATTAGAGCTCACTCAAATAACTGATTCCAGTACAAACAAAATGTAACAAAATAACTGCCTTTCTCTCAAATTCTGCATGTAGAGAGACAGGATTTCTGGTGATTTTAATAGTGAGCTCTGATACATCTTCTTTGCAAAATGATTACTCTGAGCTCAGGAGAGGGCTTAGGATTTAAAAATAGGAGCAGACAGCAAAAGCAGAGTTTCTATGGCGACCAGCAATGCCATCTCTTCATTGGCTGTTAGACTGGAGGGTGTGTTTATTAATCTGAGTTGAAAAGAACTGAGCATGCTCATGAGCCAACAGCCAAACTAAATTCCTGAGGGAGGGGACAGAGTGGGTCAAAGGAGGAGAAGGAATCCTACGTGATTAAGGGGATGCTGCAACCTTACTATTAACCGTAGAACAACCAGAGTGGCAAGTAATTACAGATTTGAAAGGGGCTCTTCAGTCATTAAATTTTTGCGTGGGGGGTTTACATGTCCTTTAAATTAAACCTCTCTTCCCTTCAACTAACACCATTAACATCCCGGAAGTATCCATCATAGCTAACAATTCCACCCCATCTCCTCAGGCCCGATGCCTTGGGGTTATCTTAGATTCTGCCCTGTCCTTCACTCCTCATATCCAGTCACTTATTAAATCATGTCACTTCCAACTAAGGAACAAATACAAAATACGATCATTTATTACCCAAGATGCTGCCAAAATTCTTATTCACTCTCTTGTCATATCACGTCTAGACTACTGTAACTCTCTTTTGATTGGCCTTCCCCTCCAGAGACTGTCACCTCTCCAGTCCATAATGAACACTGTCGCAAGGCTCATAAACCTCAGCAACTGCTCCTCCTCTGCCTCGCCATTCTGTCAATCCCTGCACTGGCTTCTGCTACCTTTCAGAATAAAATTCAAATGAATGACCCTGACATTCAAAGCACTTCATAACTCTGCCCCACCCTACATCTCTGAACTCATCTCTATATACTCACCCAACCGCTTACTACACTCCTCTATTGACCTGCTACTCAATTCTTCTCTCATTACCTCCTCACATGCTCACATTCAAGACTTTGCAAGGGCTGCACCCCTCCTCTGGAACTCTCTCCCACGGTCTGTCCGACTTTCTCCCAACCTTTCTGCTGTCAAAAGATCTCTTAAAACGCACTACTTTAGAGAAGCCTACCCTCACTCTGCTTAACTACCAAATGCAATACCACATACAGTACTACATCTCTCACTTATTTCTGATCTTGCCCACTCCCACACCTTATGTCTTATTCCCTTCCCTTTAGATTGTAAGCTCCTTTGCACAGGGCCTTCCTCACCTTTTGTACCGGTATTGGTTGTGATGTATGTAACTCCATATGTTCTATGTATGTAATTAATGTGATTTAGTTGTATAAACACATTTACTGTACAGCGCTGCGAAATATACTGGCGCTCTATAAATAAGTATTAATAATAAGTACTAGTTTATAGACTAAAGGGTCCCCAAAAGTCTGCTCAGTTAGTTTTGTTAAAATCGATAAGTCTTCTAGTAGCAATTTATTGGCCTATGGTTTTTAACTAACAAACTTCCAAAAAACAAATGAGAATCATTTTATTTTCTGTTTCTTTTTTGTGGTCGTTTATATAAAGGTTTGGATAGAATGTCCTATTGAATAAAATGCCATACAATAGCAGATGGTCCACTCACCACGTGCACATTATTTCCTTGTCTCTCTGGTAAGAATGCAAACAAAGCTGGCTGTGCTTTACATGTTTTCTCAGCCAGAAGTAAAGTTCAGCTCTTGGGAACAAAGTCATGCACATGACCTCACCATCCAGCCACCCACTCCAAACATACGATTACAGTTAATCCAGCCCTATTCTTCCTTGGTCACCCTTGAGCAGCGCAGCACAGACTGTGCACAGCAAAGCTTTTACAGACAGGCATTTTTACCGTTTCAGCACTGCACACTCTAGGCTTGGGGTGACTTTTTATTTAACTGCTACAGTAGAAAAAAACATAGCAACAGTGTAAAAAAGTAAAAACTGGACTCT
The DNA here is from genome assembly GCA_038501925.1 of Xenopus petersii. Classification (NCBI taxonomy): domain Eukaryota; kingdom Metazoa; phylum Chordata; class Amphibia; order Anura; family Pipidae; genus Xenopus; species Xenopus petersii. The sequence continues at coordinate 97,985,414 of CM076683.1, read as the reverse complement.
ATTTTCAGGTGTTTCCTTTGCACACAGAGGCATATTTACCTAAGGCCTAAATAAAGTTTACCTCAGTTCACCAGAGAAGAACTTGACTGCTTTCTATGCTATTGTTTAGGATTTTTTATATTTATCTGAAGATGAAGTCTATTTTCACTGTCTGATAAATATACCGTATATATACCATTTTATCCATGTTTACATTTTTTCCACTTTGCTATACTTTTTCAGGGAACTTTCTTTCTGTACCGAGAGTCTTATTATAACCATATTTGCTTTTGGGAGCTGCCATACTGCAGGCTCTGATGAGTTTTTATAGAGAATAAACATCTGTCAGACGTTGGACCAAACATAGCATATTATTGTAAGTTTCAGGAAAGTTTGCAGTGTAAATCTCACAAAGTGCTTACCATGATAGCTAATGGCAACTGCCCCATGTATGGTACATGTAATTACACAAAATCATGCCTGTCTGCTGATTAGATGTGTTACATAAGAATTGCTTGGCTACTTACCTATATTTAGGGGCAAATTCATCAAGGGTCGAATATCGAGGGTTAATTAACCCTCGATATTCGACTGGGGAATGAAAATCCTTCGACTTCGAATATGAAGTCGAAGGATTTTGCACAAATACTTCGATCGAACGATTAAATCCTTTAAATTGAACGATTCGAAGGATTTTAATCCAACGATGGAAGGATTATCCTTTGACCAAAAAGTTAGCCAAGCCTATGGGGACCTTCCCCATAGGTTAACATTGAGTTTGGTAGCTTTTAGGTGGCAAACTAGGGGGTCGAAGTTTTTTCTTAAAGAGACAGTACTTCGACCATCTAATGGTCGAATCGTTCGATTTGAAGTCGAAGTCGTAGTCGAAGGTCGAAGTAGCCCAATCGATGGTCGAAGTAGCCAAAAAAACACTTTGAGATTCAAAGCATTTTTTCTTCTATTCCTTCATTCGAACTTAATGAATGGGCCCCTTAATGTATCTCAGAGATACACCCACTAGACTCATCATAGATTAGAAACTACTATTCTTCTTGTCGTGGCCAATGAAACCTAATCACTATGGGGTATGAGCTGGTGCTCCCTTTTTTACTCATAGTAAAAAGTTTATAGTGTCAAGGAATCTTGAGACACTAGCCATGGATTTAAAATCTGATGGTGTGTGCTATTTTTCTGTAAGAGCAATTATTCCTAGATGCCTATCCATTTGTATCTGGCAGGGATTTGTTGAAGGTTTACAATTTGTTGCCAGTCCATGGGACAGATATATAAATATATATATTATGATTAGTGACGTAATGAATATAGCTAGGACGTAACTATAGAGGAAGCAGACCCTGCAGCTGTAGGGGTGCCCAGGAGGTATTGGGGGCCCCACCAGGGCCTAAATTTCAATTCAATTTCAATTCAATTTCAACATATATTGGTTAAAAGGACAATGGTAGAGGCCCTAGAATTAATTTGCTGTGGGGCCCTGTAATATCTACTGTAGTTACATATTTACCCGACCCACACCTGCCACCCATGCCCACCTGAGCCCGACTTCCTGGTTCCTTTTATAGATCCAAGCCGCCCCACTCCACCGATGATGTCACAAAAGGGGCGGGGCGAGCAGGTGCAGCATCTATGAAAAAAGAACCCAGAAGTCGGAAGCCTGCATTTTACACCTGCGAAGAAGAGTGCGAGGTCAGCCCTGACCCGCCCGACCCGTGGGTCCCGTGGGTATTGGGCCAGCCTGCACATCACTACTGAGTGCATTATGTTGCCTACCTTCTCCCCCGCTGTTCTTGTGCCCATCTCACTGCCCACGAACAAAAATTCCCTGGCCGTTCTGTGTCGGAATTATCTGTTTTTTTTGGTGGCTCTGGTGAGCCCCAAGTGGGTACAGGCCCAAGTGTGAGGCAACCCCCTGCACCTCTGGTAGGCATGACACTGAATATGATGCTAGTTAAACAGATATATAGATACAGACAGGTCATGCATAGACAGAGGTAGGTACATATTTTTAATATTTCATTGAAAAAGCTCTCCCAGATCAGTACAAATAAATATATAAAAATAACTGTTCAACCATGCTTCAAATGCACCACGACAAAAGAACAAGAATGCTTTTTACAGGAAACTGGGCTCCAAAGGCATCGCTCACCTTACTGATCCGGCAGTTTCCCAGTAGGACGAGTTCATGGTAAAAGTCTTTCCACATCTAGTCTGCTTTCTTACCACAGGAGCAAATCAAAGCATTCCTCAATCCAACTGGGACAGGACAGGCTCAGGAATGCATAAGTAAATACTTCTACAGTACATTTTCCGTATGAGTTGCTTGCGACTAGACTGTTGTAGTTTTGAGGTGACAGCGGTGAGGATAGCTCAAGATGCACTCACTTCACTTCCTATTTAAACACGGAGCAAAGGAATTCTAGTGCAGCTCTAGAGACTGCAGAAATGGCCTTGTGCCCCATCATAGTTTAGAAAACATTAAGATTCAGTAGCATGAATAAGAATTCGTAATTGCTACATTTTTGCATATATTTGAAAAAAAGATTATTATTATTATTTATTATTGTTATTCTGTAATAATAAACCCAAATGCCTAAAACAACTTCAAGTTCTTGGAACCTACGAACTGAACAATGACTGAAAACTGCAAAACAGACTCCTAAAGGCACTGATGTTTGGTGATGGTGCTCCCTCTCGTGGCTAAAGACGTGAAGTAGCTGTATATGAACATCCAGTTGTTAAACTACAAGTCCCACATCCCTGATATTGCTAGCATCTGTTACTGGATTAAAATGCTGCTATTCAAGCTTAGATGTTTTGTCACTTTGACTTTTCTGTGAAAATCGCTTCATAAAAATGCAGGAAAATATAATTATTAGGGATGCACCGAATCCAGGATTTCGGCCTTTTTCAGCAGGATTAGGATTCGGCCGAATCCTTCTTCCTGGCCGAACCGAATTCTGGCGGGGAGGGAAATTGCATGATTTTTTGTCAAAAAACAAGGAAGTAAAAAATGTTTTCCCCTTCCCGCTCCTAATTTGCATATTGCAAATTAGGATTCCGATTCGGTTCTGTATTTGGTCGACTCTTTTGCGAAGGATACGGACTTTAGAGCCTATATAAAATCTGAGATGTAAGTTTGCTAGGCTCTATGCCAAATCATTATATCATGTATAATAGAAAACTATAATATTTCCTGGCTTGGGGTGTTCATATGTTTTGCTATACATAGTCAAGATGAATATTTTTGTGTAGAGACTTATAGAGTTAAGGAAAAGAAATTAATGAAGTTTGTGTGTTCAACTGTGTTTTTTATACATCCCCTGAATTATTTAGTTTTTAATGCAGTATTTCTTTTACAGAGTCCTCAGAAACAGATGAACTTCTAAGGTGAGATAGTAAAACATCATTTTACTTCCCTCACATCATTATCAACCATAATGTATACAGGGTGGCGGGCAGGTTCGGGTCGACCTCTTCCTCCTGCTCTCCCCGCCTGCCACCTTCAACTGCCAGCTTCTGACTTCTGGCTTTAAAGCCGCATGCCTGCTAGCTCCGCCCCTTTTGTGATGTCATCGGCGGGAGTGGAGCAGGTCTATAAAGGGAAGCCAGAAGTCGGGCGCAGGTGGAGGGAGGATGGGTGCAGATCGGGTGCACACACCCACACATCACTAAAACTCACCCCTTTGTTCGTACAATTAGTTGATACATTTCTCAGCAGTAGCTGTGGAATATTAGCAACTATTGTATCAATACTAACAGCTGCCTTTAATGAAACTCAGGGATTCTGCTCAGCAGGGACAAAGATAAATAAAAGTTAAAGTGTAGTTGCACAGTTCTTGGTTATGTTTATTTGATAAACCAAAGCTAAGGGGTCTATTAAAGATTGCCTGTACTTTTCAGAACCTAAATGCTGCCAAAGTTTTTCTTGGTTCCAAAAGCCCAAATTCACAAATTGCAGAGGTTTTTCAGGCAAAAACCCATTGTGAGTTAGGAAACCCATGCAGGGTTTCCTTAAAGATTGCTCATTCCGAAAAACACAAGCAATCTTACATATGCCCAGTTAGTGTTCCAGAAGATAAGTCGTCATTACAAAAACAGGCAATTTATAAATATGTATGTGCTCAGAACAACAGATGAAAAATGTCAAGAATGTAATGCTTATTGAATGTAATGCTTCCTTTCATAGGCCTGGGAAAAAAATACAACTGAAAGAGAAAGTGTGCAACTTTTATAGACTGCTGGAAAAAAAAAAGCGGCAGAAAGAAAAAGTTTGCAAATTGTATAGACCTGAAGGAGAAGTAGAATGGAAAGGAAAAATTAGCAATTTTACACAACAAAAAGGGAAAAGTTTGCAAATTTGATAGACCTGCTATAAAAATACAGCGAAAAGGGAAAATGTGCAAATTTTATAGGCCTGGCAAAATATAAAACAAAAAGTAAAAGTTTGCTGTTTTTCCCAACAGAAAGGAGAGTTTTGCAAATTTTATAGACCAGCTTTAAAATTACAGCGGAAAGGAAAAGTTCACAAATTTGATAGATCTGGAAAAAAATACAGCAAAAAGCAAAGGTTTGCGCATTTTATGTGAATAAGAAATAAATACAGCAGAAAGGAAGAGTTTGCAGGTTTCATAAGCCTGATATAGAATTACTGCAGGAATCAAAAGTTTGCAGATTTTATTGGTCTGAGGAGCAAAACAACCAGAGAGCAAATGAGAGGTAATTGAAGTTTCTAGGTTCTACAGGAAAATCATTATATCATTTTAATATACATTTTAATCGTAAAACAATAAATATGTTTCTTGATAGAAATATTACATTGCTATAATGTTTTGTGCAGTGATGGATATATGTTATATTTTTTGATAATGGTAGTGTGTAATTCACACTCCTTTTTAGCCATAACTTTGGGATCAGTGCATGTAAATAGGGCTAATGCAATGTAAGGGATAAATGGTTCCACTGCTATAAAAACACAGTATATATATATATATATATATATATATATATATATATATATATATATATATATATATATATATATATATATATTGATAATGGGTTGAGTGCAGAGGAATCTTGTATTTGTTTATATGTATTTTGTGGTCACACCCTCATTGCACCCCCGCCTAATGATTTTAAAAACTAGTGGTGAGCACAACTTTCCCTTGTTTGTTATAGTTATACAGGAGCAGTGACCAGCTCCATGTTGTAGCTCCCACCCTCTCCAACTATAGTCAGGTGATCCCACTGGTGTCTAATAAAAGGGCAGCCAAGGTTGGGAGTTTTACTTTCGAAAGCAGCTAGTAAGTTGCAGGTAAAACGTATTCGTCCCTTTTATAAAATGTATAATTAAACCATAGAATTCTTAATGAATCAGATGAAAATTGAGCATAGGACTGGCCAGATATGGGATGACTTTGACGTAGTTGGCCAGCTTAAATATATTGCAATATATGGACAAACAATCCCTGTTTTGTTTAAAGGGTAAGGCATTTTTCAGTAGCAGTATGCACAAAATGTCTCTGTCTTAAATATATTGATAATGGGTTGAGTGCAGAGGAATCTTGTATTTGTTTATATATATATATATATATATATATATATATATATATATATATATATATATATACATATATAGTTTTATTAGACAATATTTACCTTAGAGCTCATTTATTACTGCACAGCAGCTAGAGTAGGAGCACTAAAGAGCACACAAGCGTGCCTTTTATTGCTCATTCACGTCCAATTTGCCAACTTGAATAATTTAACACTTTTTTTTCTAATATACAGTGAATCTTCAGCGGAAAAAACGGAGCAACTTTGACTGGCGTGAGAAGAAAAAACGGTAGAATTCTATATACTTGCACATATTTCATTGTAGAGAGATGGGGGGTGTACCAGTAGTTTGACAGCAAATATATTCTAAAGCTATAGTGAAATAAGGGGAAGATTTATCAAAGTATGACATTAAGGGGCAGATTTATCAAGGGTCGAATTGAAAACTCAAATTTTTAAATTTGAAATTTCGAGTTTATTTTAGTGTTAGTCAACTAGGTAATAGTCCAAATTTGATTTGAGTTTAAAAATCTGAAATTCGAAAATCTGTAGTATCTCTTTAAGAATTCAATTCAACTATTTACCATCTAAAACCTGCCAAATTGGTCTTTTAGCCTATGGGGGACCTCCTACAACCAATTTGGAGTCATTTGGAGTCATTTGGTGGACTTTTGACAATCACATTTTTTTCCCCGAAAAGACTTGCATTGGATTCGATTGGTCGTTTCTTTTCGAATTTCGAGTTTATGGGAGTTGATGCGAGTGTTTGGAAACTCCCATAAAATTAGACCCTTGATAAATACAGGGGCGCTCCGCCAATGAGGCGTGCTAAGCCGCTCGCCTCAGGCGGCAACGCCAGAGAGGATTCCAGGGGCGGCAAAAAGCCGCTCCTGCACCTTTAAGACCCGAATTTCCATTTTTTAAACCGGAAATTCGGCTGAACTATTGCGAGTCGCTTTCTATTTAGGGATTTTTAGAAGCGTAGTATTAACAACAAGGAAAGTCTAAAATAGAATAAGGCTAGAAATGCTGTATTTTGTATACTAAACATAAACATGAACTTACTGCACCACAAGCCTAATCAAACAAATAATTTATGCTTTCAAAGTTGGCCACAGGGGGCTGTCATCTTGTAACTTTGTTAAACATCTTTGCAAGACTAAGACTGTGCACATGCTCAGTGTGGTCTGGGCTGCTTAAGGATCGTCATACACAAAGCTGCTTGAGTTCTGCATGGCTGGGAAGTAAGGCGGGGGCTCCCCCTGCTGTTCATAAGTATGATTGTTTCCCTGCTCAGCAGTTAGGGACCATATGACAATTCCTATCCATTGCAGTAAATGAAGGGAGAATTTCACTGCATACAGTCAGGTTTCTTATAAAACCGGTACACATTTTTTAATTAAAGTATATTGGAGATAGGTTTCTTTTTCATTAAAGAAAATAAAAATGGGATTGTATTTTTTGCCTTTCCTTGTCCTTTAACCAAATGGTGAACTCTAACATAAGCAGCAGCATATAACTGACTTCTCTTATTTAGTCTCGAAACGCTTGGTCAAAAAAGGGTGGGATTCTGGGAGGATCGGGGCTGTGTTCATCGAGACAAGACCTCAATTATTTACAACCCTTTTTCTTGATTAAAAAATCTGAAAGAATTATTGCAGTTATAGTAGTTTTTCAGCCTACTTTTATTTGCATTTACTATTCCATTGCTAGCATAGACATTTATTCGATTTCTTTAAAAAACATTTTAGGCAATGGACTGTCTGGGCTGTCATACAAGAAATCTCCAGTCCTGCCTGCAAGATATTCTTTAGTCAACATTTTACAGAAACCAACTTCAACTAACAATAAATATTTTACTTCAAATTACATAATAAAATATGGTAATAACGTAATAAACTGTTCTTTTTTTCAGTTTTAAATTATCAAATAAAAAGCTGAATTTAAATATAGTTCTTTAATATTCTTTGCTGGTAAAATGATATTGAGCAATCTATACACATATATCCAAGAGTAATGTTATTCATCATCAATTATGTACATGACAAGCTGGCTGATCAAAATTGCCTTTGCATGCATATATAATTAGGATATTTGTTTATTAATAACATATAGCTTTTTTAATTGCATTACTAATCCTGCCCTTTAATAATTGCCTAATGGGTCAGTGTTTAAGAAGAACAGAGATACTGGCACTAAAGGCATTTTTCCCATGGACTATACGTCTTTATTTTATGAATCATTCCTTCCGTGGGGTTGGTTTGACTGTATTACCAATATTACTGTACATTGAGTACTTTATATATATTTTTTGTATCACGGATTCCATATGCTTGACAAAGGGGTGTGGCCCCAAATGTTTCACTTCTGCACAAGTGATAAAAGCAAGGGTTTCCCTGCAAGCAAATGCCTTGAGTGCCGGTATCTCTGTTCTAACGCTATACGGGAGGTTGCCGAATCCTCCATTACTGAGCACCAGGCTGCAATCTTTGAGCAATGCACAATAGCGCTTTATATCTGAACAGATGAGTGGTAGAGTAAGAGAAATGTTGTGGATTGGTGATGATGTGCTTCACTGGTACTTATTTTGACATTGGAATATTTTTAAAATATAATAACCAATTATAATTCACCCTGTACAGTCATTTATAGGGATATTAAATGTTACAGAGGAGTTAAAATGACCATATTAAAGCACCAGGCCATGGGCCTTTATATTGGTCCTTTATATATGGCGTGTTACACCTTGATGACTTCTAATAGCCATGTTTCTGTCTCTGCCCTTTGCTGTGTCCTTTTCTCTGCCATTCTCTGTCTCTATTTCCTTCCTTATCACTATATCTCTGACTTCTGATTCTTTTATATTCCTCCTCTCTAATTTCCTTCGGTGGGCAGGGCTGAAATTGATGGCGGCTTGTGGATGGTCAGCGGGGAGGTGGAGGCTTCCAGATGGTGGGAGTGAGGGCCGCAAGCAGAGAGAAGGAGGTGGGGGGGGGGTAGGTTGAGGGTTTGTTATGGATATAATGTTCTTGCATAAGAACAGGCCATTTACTGTATAAGTATATCATTTACAGTTACCTTAAGGAAAAAGAATAACTGTAGATATAGTATTTACTATATATATATATATATAATAAATAAAATAAATATAATCAATAAAAGGGCAGCCAAGTATGGGGGTTTACTTTGAAAGCAGCAAGTAAGTTGCAGGTAAAACCTAGTCCCTTTGTAAAATGTATAATGAAGCAATAGAATTCTTAATGAATCAGATACAATTGAGCATAGGACTGGCCAGATATGGGATGACTTTGACGTAGTTGGCCAGCTTAAATATATTGCAATATATGGACAAACAATCCCTGTTTTGTTTAAAGGGTAAGGCATTTTTCAGTAGCAGTATGCACAAAATGTCTCTGTCTTAAATATATTGATAATGGGTTGAGTGCAGAGGACTCTTGTATTTGACTATATATATATATATATATATATATATATATACAAATACTTCTTTGTCTGCCCCCTGCGTCATTGGTAAAATTAATATTATGATCTGATACTGACTGATTATGACATTCTTCATGATTGCCATCTTAGCCATATTTTTTCTAGAATGGAAAGAGACATGACATAAAACACTGGAATGTGAACTGAAGTCTATGTCATCATTGGCATAACCACTTAGAGCTGCCTTCTCTTGCAAAAAATTATTTGGGGGGGGGCAGCTCATAAGGGAAAACATACATTCTGCCTTCTCTTTGCTCCCACCCCCATTCCTTGCCCGTTCTTTAATTTGCGGCTGGTGGAGAGGTGTCAGAGACGAGGAATGGTAAGACATTAGGAGGGAGAACCATACAGCAGACCCAAAACTGTTTGGGCCCTCCTATTCCCCAGTCCAGTCCTGCTTCCCTGCTTGTGTATGATGTAGTTTCAGGCCACTGTATGTCATGATTCAGATTTACTGCTTCAAATAGAAAAAATAACCTGTTAAAAACTCCTGAAGAGCCAAAAGGGCAGATGTATCACAGTATGTATTAGGAAAGGAGGTGTAAGAGAAGAATTTCCATGAGCAAATAGATTCACCAATTGATTCTCCTGATATACTGTAGTGTTGAGTTAGTCATAGTACTAATAATATTAAGTGCATGCTGAAATAAAAACCTTTTGTGCAGGCCCAGGGCACTAATGCCAGTAAAATTCCACAAGATGGCACCAAATGACAGTCTAAGCAATCTGGCAGTCACACTAGTGTGTTACCAAATGGAAATTCAGTAGGTGGCTGACTCACAAATATATTTCAAACAAATGAGTAACTGCCATTCTGAGTTTCCTAGAATTTAAGCGATTGGAATGCCTTTGTAACTTGGACATAATGTAATTGTCATCATTCAGTTCTCTTTTGAAGTGATAAATATCCGACACCAACTTCCTAATAATACTTTGATACTGAACTCAGAAACTATTATGTGTTTCTGTGGAATCCATTAAATAATCATCAATACATGGTCTCTTAACTGTATGTAATAAGGCTATTAAAGGAAACCATCATATCAACTAAAATTTGGGGATGTTTTGGATGCTTAAAGTACTAAACCCTTAAGAAAGTTAAATCGATATTGTTTCTATATATTGTATAGAAAGATTATTAGGGATCATTTGCTACCAGGCCCAGACTGGCAATCTGTGGGTTCTGGCAAATGCCAGAGGGGCTGCTGTAAGATGTCATAGAAAGTCACTATTTATTGGGCTGGTGGGGGCTGTTTGGGCCTCTATATACTGTACCTAGAATGCCAGGGCCTATCTTAGTCCAGACCTGTTTGCTACCACAACTTCAGTGGGATAAGTGCAAATACTGTGTTTTTCGCCCTGATTTCAGCATGATAGGGCTTCCCAGATCATCGTAGTGGAGGGTGGGAAGCTTTGACCGGGTTAGGCTGGATAGAAGGAGTATGGTTTAAGGTTCGGTCAGGAGTAGAAATGGGGAGGGCTTACCATGCATGGGGGAGAGGCAATATGAGCTGGAATTCCTTCAGTTCATGCATTAGGCACTGGTGGGAGCACCGTCCTGCCCTTCAGCCCCTTGTTTCATGGTAAAAGTCTTGGTGAATACCCATTCTAGATGAGCAGGAAATTTGCATTGTTCCAAGTTCAGTGCAATGAGTCACTAGACATGATCAATCAAATTGAAAATTGGGAAAATCTGGACAAAGCCATGAAGGTTCTAATGATAAACTCTGAAGGGCAAGTTTTAACTCCCAGGCTTCAAGCTCCACCTGATTCACTGTTGAGCCAATCTTATCCAAGCTACAGTCCTTTGTCACATTACCCTATCAACACACTTGCTGCTTGGGCTCAACATTCTATTAACACTCTGGTCTAAGAAACAACTCCCACTCGAAGCACTGGATTGAAGACATGAGCACACAGAACAGAAGAAAACCCACAGTACTATGACTCAGAACAAACCTTTGCTGAAGTGCATTTTAATTATCTTGTTATATTCATCCCTGCAGAGTTCCACAATAGACACTCTACAATACAATCGTTTTATCTACTGAAAACATCATTTCAATCAGATGGAATTTGTTTCTGTGAAAAGCTTTTCATCGCGAAAGTGATTTCCTCTGAAATTACCTTACGCTAGAGTCAGGGAGCTCCCTTTATGGGCGCTCTTTTGCAAAAACAAGAAATAAGAGACAGAGTGTCAAGATTTTTTTTATCCGATTAGAATGATCCCAGGATCTCCATGGATACATTCTCATATTCTTAGCTACTATTAGAAAGGACAAAGATGACACTTAAATGATCCATTTACCTTTAAAAAAGTCAAATATGATATAGACACTGATGTTTGGAGACAATCTGCTATTGACCTTTTTTCAAATATTTGGCCTTCATCAGATGGTTAGAAAAGACACAATAGGAGACCACATTTAAGGTGCAAATTCTTCAGACTAGGAGCCCTATAAAACCCCCTGTTTAGGCTAATGACTGATGTTAGAGTTTTGGGCTCAGCATTTCAATGCTAAAATTTCAGTGTTCAAATATCTGATATTGCCTCCAGTCACCCTCATTGGTGCCTAGAGCAATTAAGTATACACCAAATTAAGTTAAATGACAGATATTTTTTTAATCCTAGCCCACGTTCATTTTAACTTAATCTGAACCCTAGTGTTGCCAGTTTTGCATGCAATTTCTATAGGCAGCAATGGGTGTTAATTTCTGGGCAATAGAAATGCCAAAAACCAATATATGTACTATGGGTATACTGACACATTCCTGTTAAGATCTGGAACATGTCAGTATCCCTTTAAATTACTTTTAAGTTACTGGGCTTTTAATGGAGAACTTAAGCCTAAAAATTAATATGGTTAAAGTGGACCTGTCACCCAGACACAAAAATCTGTATAATAAAAGTCCTTTTTAAATTAAACATGAAATCCAATTTCTATTTTTTATTAAAGCATTCGTAGCTGTTGTAAACTCATTTAAAAATCTCAGCTGTCAATCAAATATTGTCTGCCACTCCTCTATGCCATGGGCATAGAGGCGGGGCAGACAATTACTTTCACTTTCCATTCAGCACTTCCTAGATGTCACTGCTCTCCACATATTCCCCCATTCTCTTTACCGTTTAATTGTGTAGCCAGGGCATGGGG